>JAWZSL010000014.1:12477500-14892500 GCA_034769285.1 Lutjanus argentimaculatus
ACTTCACCAGCGGCTCCAGCAGCTCCAGAGTGTGGCCCGCTAAAGAGGACACACAACACATCATTACTGTCTGTGCAGCACACAGAACCAGCTCCATACCATATCACAGAAGAAAAGGCCCTCTGGGGAACTTTACCATCCATCTTACCTATGAATATTTCATTTGCCTGTTGGAGTCTTCTCTGATTTTTTTTTTCTTGCATGCTGTGCGTTTCTTTTAATCAGCAAATATGAATGTGGATCAGTGTGTACACCATTTCTCAGGAGGATCTGTTTTTATGTAGATGTGTAAATGAGAAGCTACACAAATACTGATCAAAAGTTTTCATTGATTATCATGACTGTACCTCCATTTCCTCATGTTTATGACTGAGGCTGTGTATTGAACCTCAATGCCTTCTGAACACTGATGAAATTGTGCCTCCAGCATGGAATATGTTAGCTCCAAATGCTTTTTCAGATGAATTAATCTTTGTAATTAATTCTAATTTAATAACTTAACTTGTATACTGTATTTCAAGGCCTTTGGAAAGTTGGCTTGATAAAGTAAAAATGTATAGATGATATCAAAGTTGTCTGATCAAGCAACCATAAAAACTTGAATGAAATTTCACATTTGTAATTACTATTAAAGAACCTAGTTTAAAACCAGCTCATTTTGCTGTTTAGACCATTTCCCAAGATCTTGTGGGTGTTACAGATCATGTTTTGATTGATATCTCCCTCAGAAGTACTGGTGTGGAAGCTGAGCAATGTGTTGCTGTGGATGGGGTCAGCAGCAAAACATATTTTTGCCTTAAAAAATTTTTAAAAATCAATATCAGTTTAAGTAGATGCTTCTTTGACAAAAATAATCATTTTACCTCGAAGAACATTGGACTTGCTTGAATACCGCTGCCTCGATCTCTTAGTTTGGATCTGAACCAAAATTACCTTCTGCGGATTCAAGGCAGCGGCAGACCAGCAGGCCCCATGTTCTGTGAGGTAAAATTACTGTTTTTGTCAAAGGAGCCTGAAGTGATATAACTGCTTCACTTCTCTATTGTTGAGTTGGCTCAGACTCAAAGAGGCAGATTAAGTGGAAACAAAGAGGTTTGAGGGGAGAAAGGGTTTTTTTCATGATTAGTTCAGCGTCAGGAAAGTGCACAAAAACTTAAATGACATTTTAACATGGCTTTGTTAAATACTCCATTCTGATAAGTCAATTATGGCATTCTAAGGTCTGTTATTCCTGAAAAGCAAACCATTGCTATGGGTGCCACTGTGATTATAGAACCTCAAGGAGCAATAGAATATGTTTTAAATTAATAAAAAATAATTTTCAAATAATATTTTAATATTTCAAATGACAGATTTTTTTTAAGTATGGAGTCATGCAATAATCTGGATAATAATGTACAGTGAGTGGATCATTACTGCACCGCCCTGTCAGGGTTTATTTCACAGTAATGACCTGCTCACTGTACATTATCCCTTACATATTTCCAATTTGGATTAAAACTAATTTCTAATACTTTTTAGATACTTACTAACATGTATATAAGACCCTAAATTACATAGCTAGAAGGCTATTGTGGATTTGGGTTTCCAATGACTTTCATTAGGCACTGGTCTTGTCCGATCGTTTGTGTTTAGATTTGTGAAGTATTGAATAGTATCACTTTGACTGGTACAGAAACCAAGTACACTGATCACACACAGCAGTAACTACAACTGCCATGTTGCATAAAATATTTCTAATGAACTGCCAAGGGGCAAAATAGATTTGGAATCCCATGTGTAGGAGTTTAACTTTTTTATTCATCTTTTGAACTATTAATTACTGCACAAGAAAACACTTCTGTATTCCAGTCATGTTCATGTCAACTATTCAGTGATATTTTAAGAGAAGCACAACAGAGCTGCTTCTCCTGGTCCAGACAGTGGTTGTTTTGTGTGGTGCGCAGGTCAGGAGTGACATTCTTTGGTTGATCCCAGAGAGAGGGGGC
The DNA here is from genome assembly GCA_034769285.1 of Lutjanus argentimaculatus. NCBI lineage: Eukaryota > Metazoa > Chordata > Actinopteri > Lutjaniformes > Lutjanidae > Lutjanus > Lutjanus argentimaculatus. The sequence goes on from JAWZSL010000014.1 coordinate 12,479,489, forward strand.
TTGTTTGAAAGGCAAATGAAAGCCATGCCCACAGGGGCTTCTGCGGATATGTAAGACTGGTTTTGCAGAAAAACGTGCCTTAGCATCCTTTTCCTATGGGTGTGTGTACACAAGCTGCTACCAGTAACCTTATCTCTACTCCCACACTAACGATCCGGTCACCTCCTTAACGTCCGGCTGCTTCCTTCAAGCTTTCCTAGACGTGTTAATGTGTAACATGTGCGTCTTTTCTTTGCTGAGAATTCATATTCATAGACCTAAACACCAGTTTGTCTTCACAGCAGTCAAACTGTACACGCGGCAGCATTCAGACTGACCTTTGGTGACATCACTGATCTGGTATTTAAAGTCAGGCCCACCACAGCTCCAGGACATGTCTTCCAGGTTGAAGCTCTGATTTGAGCGCAGCATGATCACCTCAATGGCGCTGGACTTGAGCAGAGCAATCTGGTCCTCTGCGGTCAGCTCCCTGCAGGTAACGACAAATAGTCAAACTATTAAACTAATTATCTTCAGATAACCTTAATCAGATACGGTTGTGTCATTTTTGATGTTACAGGAATCTGACATGGGAACAGATAAACCAGTGCACAGGGTTCCTACACATTTTCCATTTCAAAATTTCATACCTTTCCTGACTCAAATTTCCAGACAGACAGACAAACAGCAAAATGTTCATTATATAAATAAATGATTTTAAAATTCAGTAGTTCACATGTATGTTAAACTTGGCTATGTGTGCTATTATGTTGCCAAATAGGGATAGATTAATTGTGGTTCAGAATTTAACAGATAAAAAAAATTATGCCTTGTTTGCTCAATTTAACATTATTTTGTTTTTGGCGGTGCCATTTGTTGCGCAAGTACAGGCGGACAAGAGCTGCTGTTTTGAGAGATCCTCATTGTTGTATTATTCTGTTTGTTTAAATTGTTTGTGCTTAATGAATGAATGTTTCACATAACTAATGTCCTGCTAGAATTGTTTAAATGAAACTTAAAAAGAAGAGAGAACGAGAGAGAGGAAACGAAGAAAGATGTGTGTTTTGTATCTTATTAGTTATTAATGCTTAATCGATTTTTAATTAACATTTTCAACTATCAGCTAAAGTAAATGCACAAAATTTGCAACCCTATTGCTAGATGATTGTAACTAGCTACTGCAATTCATAGAATCTGGATTGACATTTCGAATCCTTCGCCAACCAGTTTTTATATTTGGGATTCTCAAGCCAGCAATTGGAAATCTTGAATTTACCCACAGTGGCTACTGTCCTCAGTCCTACAAAGAAAGCTGGACGACATTCAACTGCCACACATTTCTACCTAACTAACCAGTGTTACCTATACTTGTTTTATTTTCCCTTAACATATGGAATAAACAATACTAGATTATTGTTGCCTGCACCCCCATGCCACACACACACACAGACACACAAATGCATTAACCTCTTTTATAAATAAGGACTGAAAATGAGTTGAATAAAAAGGTAAACAATTTAAATTTTACACCGTCTGTGCAGCTTTGTTTATTCACTGTATCCAATGAAACGATGATGCATGAAGCCATAAAGTTATAGCTTCCTCACCCAGAAAAGATAGTCTATTTACTTTTTTGTTAACTACATCACAGCTTAACTCATACATGTGCAGACAAGCCTCAGTTTTGGTTATTTGTGATGCTATACATATATGCAGCTGAAAGATCTGCTGCATTTTCTTTCAAACTAATTTGGTCACAGATGTCTGGATTTGGTACAGTTGCAAAGCAGCTCTGCATAGGAGTGTGTGCTCAGTCGCAGGCCATACTTCTTACCTTATTTTCAATGACATCAAGCATACTCTGGCCCGTACTATCTCACATAATGGTACACATGTTGGCTGCGCTGGCTGCCCGTTAAACATACAAGCCTGTATGATCATTTTATTTTTAGAAATTCTAAATTTCATACTTAGAAAACAGAACAGGAGCAATAGTCTGCAACACAATTATTTTTCCATTCACTCTTCTTTTCTCCATACAAACCTGGAAATTACTAAAATCTAATTACATACTGCTTAGGAACCCTGAGTGAAGATTCAAACCAAGTGCCTGCCCTTTCCACATGTTTATGCTTGTGTTAGCTGTATAATTCATTTCAAAGGATTTTGCTTATCAGTGGTTTACTGACGACGGGTACGAGGTCAGACAAAGTCTTTAAAGTTTATCAGATATATGCTTTGCAGGAAGAAAAAAACTTTTGCTTGCTCCTGCTGTGATAGATCCCTGTGTATGGAAAACTGATTTGATAAACACAGGTCAAACTATAGTAAAATCCTCCTTCAAGTGATGTTACGAAATGTCTTTAAATGTTTATAAAATGAAGCTACTGAACTGGCAGGAGAGACATGAGCTAAAAGCTGCAGATCTTTGGGGGAGGTCTGGGGTGTTATTCAGGGCTCAGGCAGCAGATCATAAGTGGACAAACATTCCAGAGGTAATCCGACCACGTCAATCACTAGCTGCCAGTGAGAACGACAACTTTCAGGAAATACAGGCCCCGACTCGTTTTAGCCTTGACTTTGGAGTGACCCCCCCGAGACACTGAAGTGTTCGTCCTTGTCAACACACTGAGAGACAAACACTCTGAAAGGCACTGGTTGCCATGTAGGGAAGGTGAGGAAAAAACAATAAAAAGCCCTTGGTTAGCCATCATAATTTTGCCTTTACGGTTACAAATAATGTGCTGGCTCATGTCTTCCACGGGTACTAGTTTCTTTACAAATTAAGATTTTTTTACACGCAGGACTAGGTCTGCACAATTAAACTGAAATATTATTAAAACTGCAGTATGGTAAAATGCAATGTCCAAATCTGTCAAAATAATTGCACTTTCATAATAATTGACTTTTTTACCATATTGTGCAGCACTAAACAAAACATATGAAGTCTGCACACTCTTGGGCTCCAAATAAATAATTAAATTCTCTTTGAGACATTCTCTTTCTAACGCAACATTTTGATCCATAAGATAAGATCTTTCCATGAGATAGACAGAAGATAAGAATCTTGTAGATCGAAATATCGCCCTTAAAGATCATTGCCTTGAAGCCTTACAGTGTGCTGACTTTTCTCCTTTCTCCTTCCTCCCCTGCAGTGATATTTTTTTGTCTTGCACCTGAATATTTTTGTATGGATGTGCACAAACTTGGCCCTCTTTTAAAGTAAACTATCCAATAGTTTATACAAGCAAAAATTAGATTAATCAATTCAAAATAGTAGATTAATCAATTCAGTCAATTGACAGAATATAAACTGGCAACTATTTTAATAACAGTTTCATGTAAAAACATTGTGAGAATCGGCTTCTTTTCCTTTTAAGTATTTTAATGTATTTGTAGTAATTTTGGGGTTTGGAGTGCTGGCTGGACAACAAACAAATTTGTCACTTTGCACTCCTTGAAATTTTTAGCATTTTTACAATTCAAACAATTAATCGATTAATCAATAAAATACTCAACAGATTAATCCTTGATGAAAATAATCATTAGTTGCAGTCATATATGAAATAGTTCCAACTCAACCAACTACAACAGTAAAATCCTGCTTTTACATTACATTACATTACATCATTAGAATTTATGAGTAATAATAATCTAATGCTATCATAGAGCCACAAGGGACATTTAAATATATTTTTATAATTATACTTATAGGCCTATTCTTTTAGATTAGTAACACTTTCACTGCAGGACTTATACTTTTTACAGTGTGGTATCAGCACTTTTAACTAAGAAAAGGATCTGAATACTTCCTCCTCCACTACTGTTATTTACTCAATCCAGTTTTCAAGGTTCTCCTTCAACTTTGAGCCATTTCAAACTTTTAAAGTAGATGCAGTCTTTCTTGTAAAAGGTCTATCACGTGCTCTTAAAAAATGTGTAATCATCAGACAGAAAACCTGAGGGCTTACATGAAAGACAGGACAGGTGACTGCTCAGGACTAGGGGAGTGTCTTTTTCTAAGATTAGGCAATCACCTACTAACATACTTCAACAGCTGAACTTCACACTAACAACATGGCTGTGGCAAATGTATAACCTTGTCCTGTAAGGGAACACACATAAAAAATTTTCCATAATGTGTCAGCGATCTATAATGTACAGTCTATCAGTAATCTACGGCCTTTAGACCATAGCCACCACTGTGGCACAATATCGACTAATCGGGCAGGAAAACAAGTGGGTGTACAAAGTCTTTGACACACATTTAGGTAAAAAGTCATTCAGAGACATATAAATACAACATACTCTGTAAACTTCTGTTTAGGCAAAGATAAACAAAAAGTCTTCTACAAAGACAAAAATAGCGAGGCACTCAAATAATGTGTACCCTCTGCTCAGTCTCTAGGTCACAGCAGTATGCAGAATAGGCCAAGACCGAAGTGACAACATTTCATTCTTATAAAGTAATTAGCTCTGCTAACAAACATGTTTGGCCATCTTATATTAGTCACTGTGACGTGGGTAAGCCAGCCTATGGGCCTTTGAAACAAACTCTCCAAATAAGGCATGTTAATTTTCTGGCTAACATCAACTGTTAACAACTAATGCAGAGTGACAAGAGTCAAAACTACAGCAAACTGCTAGAAAGATGCTCTTCACATGCACACACAAACACACACTAAAGTTGTCAAAAGTATGAATACTTAAAGATTTTTTCAAAACCATGTATGACCATGTTTATAGTGTCAAAGTACCAAAATTACAAAAAAAAACAACCAAAAAACAAAAAAAAAACTGAAGTGACTGAAGTGCTCATTCAAGACCTCAGTTCACTTCAGTCTTTATTGTCCTGCCTGTGATTTGGTTTCCAGCAACACCAGTGTTATGTGACTTTTTTTGTACTAGCAGGTTATTCATTTAAAAACAATTTTAAAGTGTTTTTTGTTAACACTTTATTTGAAGGGGTGTGCATAAGACTGTCATGACACTGTCATAACCATGCCATGACATCTTTAATGACCATGAAGCAGTCTTTCAAGCCAATCAAGCCAATAGTATCTCTGTCCTCAAACATGCCTTATAACATTTATTGATATCTTTGTGACAGGTCCAAAATGTACCATTTTATGTGAGGTCAAGGAAAATATTCATGACACTCTCCTAACGGTCTCAGGATGGCCAGTGTCAAAATCAATCATATTAGACAGTTAAAACATAAAGCTGAACAGTTTCTTTAAGTCTGATAAAGTCAAGTTGACATAACAAAGACATTTTTGTCTTGGTTAATGTCACATTGTCATAACAAACACATCTCAAACAACTTTTTGCATTAAAAGTGACACATATCATGAACATTCATAATGACTCCTTCATGTTCCTTCATACAGGATTGCATTGAAGTTCAAAATTCTGGTATTGTGACAACAACTCTGGCACACACACACACACACACACACACACCTGAACCCAGGGATCATCTTGGCGAAGCCAATAACCTTCTGGATGCTGTAGGAGACCAGGTCAGCCAGATGGGGCAGCATGGAGAAGCTGGAGCCCTCCTCCTCACTGGAGTCAGGGCTGCTGCCCTGCTCGTGGTACATCATCAGCAGGTTGTTGAAGTTCATTTTTGGTCTACTGACTCTGCAGTGAGCAAGAGTAGAGTAGTGGAGAAGAGAGTAAGCAACAAGAGAAATGAGAAGTAGAAAATAGAAGAAAGCAGAGAAAAGTGGTCATATACCAAAGCATGGCAATGTCACACTATTCCTCCATGAACAGACACCCTTTGAGCTGAGAGAACTGAGAGAAATCACGGAATAAAGAGGGATTGTTGATGGAAAGGATCATCTGAAAATACATGAGTGTCAGGTCAGTAGGCGTGAGATGAAAGCTTAGATGACAGCTACAACAACATGTGAAGCATGTAGAGCTAGCTGAGGTTGTTTCAAGTCATTCGTCTCCGCTGAGTGTTGGCGGCAGGCCACGTGACCGCGTCTCTCGCTGTGTTCACTCCATTAGTGACGGATGCATTAATGAACTGATGTTTACTAGTAGGAGTCAGGTGTCTGAGGGGGGGCAGGTTATTCACAGAATTTCCACTGGATTCCCAGTAAAGCAGCGTAACAGATTGTATAAGACAACAGGAAAACAGCTGAACTGGAAAAAATACCCATTTTCAGTCAAGTATTAACTCTTATGATAGTGTTTTTCTCAAAACATGTCTGCCAATTGCAAGAGACATTTTTACTTTCTATTGAAATGTAATTTGTTTTTCCTTTAATAAGTCACTTATTATCATAGTGAGGGGACACACCTGATTATTCCTTGTTTCAACATAGGATTTGTGTCTGGATTATTCCTACAAAAGGATGTTTGTGCAGGACAAACTAGTTTAATTGTAACCTTGGGCCAGAGATATACTTGCTGTTTAACCATGCGTTTGTGTTCGTGTATGCGTAGCGTTAATTTCTGAGGATGCGCACAACCATCGCTCCAAATGGATGCAGGATACACGAGGCAGCCATGAAGCATCGGGATGCATAGGGGTGCGTATACGAACGCATAGTTAAAAGCAAGTACATTTCCAGCATTAGAGTGTCATTGTTTTCAGATGATTTTAAGTGAAGCCTTTATAGTGTGTCTCTCTTACCTGGGGAGTGACTGAAGGAGTCGGAAGAGGCATCAGACAGAGAGTGGAGAGAGGCAGCTCTGCTGGCGCTACGCGTCACTGGGCCCTCACGCACAGGAGGCTAGACAGGAGAAAAGTGCACATATAAAGACTCTGCAGGATTCCTAGAGAAGTCCAGTCACCAAAAATACAAACCAAAATGATAAGCCATCTGATGGAAATTATTAATCTTAAAATGTTTTACATTTATGAAGTAAAAATCTTCATTAATATACAGCTGACCAATACGTTTTCATGATGCTGATCTCATAAAAAATACAGACTGTTGAATACCTGCTTAAAAAGTAGGATTATATGACTTGAGTACAGGCATGTGTGCTTTGTGGGAATGGAAATCTGTTACAGAAAGGAAAACAGGGGCCATATTCACAAGCTTTTGAGAATATTCTCAGAGAGCTCTTAGGTTTGCCTAAAAAAAATCTATCAAGGTGTCCTAGCTTAGGAATGGAAATTCTCAGGGTAAGTCTGAGCAAGGAAAAGACAGAAACTTTCATCTTAGTGGGGAGGTGCGGATGACCCCGCTGCTAGGTATGACTCATTCTTTCAATTAATGTGACTGGTTGATCAAAAAAAAAATATATATATATGTATATATATATATATATATGTACACACACTCTTAATGATAATGCCCATAGAATGGACCTTGAAATCAACAGATCTAATCATAGAATTTAGTCACCATTAAGACGAGATGTAATTATGAATGTGCAGTGTAATTATGAATACTATTATACTATAATATGGAATGACCCTCTGTTGAATAATTGTAAGCCATACTTTAAAAGTAGCCAACAAAATATTTAAAAACCACAGGCCTACTTATGCAATAGTCGTTTCGCATGCTGATAGTTTGATAGTTTTATTTGCTTGCATTTATTTACCATGCTGGTAATTTTAATCTATTTTATATTAACGGAGGAAGTTCGCTATTTCCATGAATGCCCTTTTGTGACCCTGCAGGGTGTGGACACCGAGCGGAAATGAACTGTGTCAAAATATGAGACTTTGAAAGTGCTGTAATTGTCTGCCTGATCACTCTGCTGATGGAAGGCTCTGACATACTCAGGTCATCACTGCTGTACTGTTGCATTTTTAAAAATATCTTAGTCTTGCGACCACTTTCATGCCTGCCGTAACAATGTTACACAAACAGCCATAAGCATTATCTCTGCATGATCGAATCCGTCGCATTTCACAAACATACTCTGTGTCATTCAGCATTGGGAGCATATTACTCTTACCTCTTTGTCTTTCTGCTATTTTCTCCTCTGCTTAAGAAACTCTTACGCCACTTAAAAGACCTCCTTACTACTCCTAACAGCTTTTCACCTTAGGGGCTAAGATGCTTTGTGAAAAACTTTTATCTTTATTAAGATCTAATCTTAACTGTAAGGGGAAATTCTTTGAATTTTCTCACTAGGACAAACTCTTTGTACTACGAAGATTTTTGAATATGGCCCAGCACAACAGATTAGATGTCTGAAAGTACAGGGGTATATGAGAGTAAATTCAATACAGTTTCCCAGGAGACATGGATCTCCGTCCGAGTGTGAGAATAGTGTGTAAATAAGATTAAACATGACAGGGGAAAAAAAAAAAAAAATCTGTTGTTAGAAACATTGAAAAGCAAGTCTGTTGGCGCACAACAGGGTTAATGTAAACATCCCTGCACTCATTTGAAAGTAATGTCAATATTGTTATTTCGTGGGACTATGGAAGTGACAAAGTCTAAAGCAGCTATTGTTGATACTGTTTGAAGTCTTCTGAGGCCATAAAATCTGTGTTTTATTTGTAAAAGGTAATTTGAGAATGCTGCAAAACGATGATATGAGGATGAGAATAACTATTAATTGTAGAAACACACAAACCCTGAAGCGGCAGAAGTCAGAGTAGGAGTCGTCATATGTTTTGTGGTGCGCCTCCACCAGCGTAGCGATGACCTGACTCTGCTCCTCAGTAAGGCGGGGCCGCCGCGCCTCCCTCTCTGCTTCACGCTGTGCCTCCTCATCCTTCCTCCGTTGAATCAGGTCCTTCTTCCTCTGCACTTCCTCGTCTGTCAGAATGACTGAGGGTGCAAATGTAAAGAGACAAAAAGGCAGAGAATTGGAATTATATACACACACAGACAGGAAAAATACTTTAGAAAAAACATGAATGGAGAATAAAGTTTTTACATAAGCAGAAAACATATGCTGTAACAAGTAGGAACAATGGGCCTCATGTGTGAATGTTTCCTTATTCTTCTCTCTGTTCTTACACAAAGCAACAGGGTCCTGCAGAGATTATGTATTTTTGTAGTTAGCTTTGATTATTGCTGAAAATAAGCTCTGTTGGGAAAACAAAAGTTTATTATACTTAGACGTTTTGTTCAGCAGGAAAATCTTCACAAATGAGCACCACTTTTATGATTTTTGAAGCGAAATACAATCACTGGTGGTAAAAAAACTAACATTAGACTATTAATGAACTACACCATGGTCACATGACTATGCGTCACCACCACTAATAGACCTGCGTTTGCTATGATGTTGTTTAGTGTCCTCAGCAACCTCTGTAGTCGCATTTAGCCACTTGTTAAGACACATAAAAGCTCCTAAATTCAAGAGTGGTGTATTTACTGTCATATTTTAGATTGTAGAACAAAAAGTGACAATCTCTTCAGTTTGAGTTAATCACAGACCTTATATACTTTGTCTAACCAAAAATCCATTCAAAAACTAGAAAAAACAAGAATCATCTGTGTTTGTATTTCATGTTTTAAAGTAAATTACATTTTCTTCATCATTATTAACATTTCACGGCACAGAATGCAAGTTGGCTTTTGTGTGCACTGACTTATATGTGGTCTAGGCCAATCTTAAATTTTGGTTTATTTAAGAACTAACAGAAAGTATGCAATTATTAATGAATGCCTTTAAGTTCTTAAATAGTTTGCTCACACAATTTAAAATCATATCTGTGCATACAAACAATTCATATATAATGCCCAGTGAGTTTAAGATGTCAGATATACTATCAATACTTGCTGAAGGGACAGCACTTTAAAAGCTTTTCAGTTTGTACTTGTTGTGCTTTACATTGTGATGACAGCTATGTCAATGTAGTGTTGGGTGGAGGGGGGGGCTGTTATTCTCTAGAGGAAGAGAATGGGAGGGGACGGGTCCATATGGAGACCCCTGCTGCACTGAACAACTGAATGCATTGTCTTTGTTCTGTTCGCTCCTTGTTGTTCTAGCCACTGAATTAGCTCACAGACACACAGAGAGACAGAGAGAGGAGAGAGGGAAAAGCTGGTCTCAACAGTACATGCTCTGTTTTTGCATAACATTAACGCCACTGGTCCTGTCTATCCACTACTCTTGTGGTATTCCCAGAAACACTCTGGGGACAGAACATACAGCTGGAAGTGAGAGGCTGTTGCTTAAAAGAGGCCTGCAGACAATATCCGGATATCAGGAGAAAACAAAAAAAAAGTGTACCTGCTATTTACAGAACATGAAAATAAACAGGACTGTGTGGAAAGAAGAGGCCTCAATAGATTGTACATAACAGCAGGTGTTTAAACTTCAGATGGAGTATACTTAACTGTATACAATGTGGGGAGGCTCCGCTAGTTCAAACAGAACATGTAAACATGCTAATGGGGGTAAAGACCCAGAGATATTTGACCCTTGTCCAAATATTACATAATATATACAAGAGGGACAGTAGGCCCCCAAAACTGCAAACAGCAGCAGTTGTGTAAATTTTTACTATCCAACCAAAAAACAAAGAAACAAGAAAAGTAGATTTAATTTAATTTATACACAGTAGGTTATATTGTTTATAGAAGCTACTATATTATTTACTCGTTTGTTTATGTGGGATAGTGGTCTCGGAGTCTAGGACATAGTTTTGATCCATATTCTACACTACTGAACAACCACAGAAACCTTTTACCTAATTATCCTTACCGAGCAATTAATACTAATTAGAGCTGTAATGATTAATCAATTAATTGACAGTTATTAAATTAATCAGCAACTATTTCACTATTAATCAATTGGAGTTATTTTTGTTGAATGGACAAAACAAGACATTTAAGTACATTATCTTGGGCTTATCTTGGATAAACAATGACCATTGCATGGTTGTATGAACCAAACAACTAATTGATATATTGAGAAAATGATCAACATATTAATCGATAATGAAAATATTCATTAGTTACAGGCCTAATATGAACTATTATAATTACTTATAATTTATTGTACCATGCATTTAACCCAAAGGACCAAACTGTGAACAACCTGTAAAACCTGAATAGCTCTACTATCTAAACACATACAGTAAATCACACGGTGTAAGGTTAAAGTATTGCCCTGAAGACATATAGGTCACCTGTCATACTTACACTCTTTCATCATGCCGATGTCCACGCAGCGTTTGAGCCGGCATGCCTGGCAGTGGCGCCTGTTGTCCTTGGTGATGGTGCAACTGCCGTTAAAGGGACACGTGAAGGCGGCCTTGCGCTTCATACTGCGCCTAAATAAATTGTATATGTTTTACAGTCAGCTAAAATACACAGATATAATCAGTTTATAAACAGAAAATTTTCAAAGAATTCATCGACGTTAGTAAGAATATAGATAAGGCTCCATGTGTGTTCCTGAACATGTATGTAAATATACTGATAATAGTGCAAGGAATTTGAATTTAACATATATAGCACTGTAGTCCTTCTCAAAGTGTTTTGCACAGATAATCATTGAAGAACTGGTTAAATATTTTTGCCCTTGAAGCCATGGACTGAGTGAAACAGCATAAATATGGATGAGTGCCAAGGAATCCTGGGGTAAAAGACGAGGCTTGCCAAATGGTGACGCAAAGCGTAATGATTTAGTCAGTGATGGGCATGTACAGTACGTATGAACAATTACACACAGATGTGAGCAGAAACATACAGATAAGCATGCTTTGTGAGAGTTCAAACAAGGGCCAGCTGAGAGACGAGGAAGGAGATTATCAAAACATCCGTCTTTTTCCATCCTCTCCCTTTAAATATCAACACTGCCGAGAGGAACCAACGCAAACGGGCGGATACATCAAACACACACAGGCTCACAAAATCATGACTCGCTCTAGTTTTGTCTTTGGTTAAACTGGAAACTCGTGTGTGTGTGTCAGTGAGCAGGCAGGCAGCAGCCGAGGCATTAACTATAGGGCCAAGCTCATTTGTATTCACTACCTGCTGCTGAGCATTAGTGTGAACTCAAATGTTGTCAGTGGTTTTGTGCGTGTGTGTTCTTATGTAACTGTGGGTGGTAATTACGTTTAATGTGTGAATGTGTGTGTGTGTGTGGGTGGACTTTATATATGCAAGTTCAGACCTGTGTTTGTATGCTAATGTGTACATGTGTCAATAACTTAGTGAGCATGCATCTTTTTGTTTTCACCAGGGTGATATGAGATATTGTTCTACCACACAAAGCCTACTTAGTATGTGTACATTGTATATATCAATTTCTGTCAGATGTACAGCATATTATATATATTTGTGTACCTGAAAAACCCCTTACAGCCCTCACAGGTCATGGCGTTGAAGTGGAAGCCGGTGGCTTTGTCACCACACACGCCACAGATCCGTGGCACGTTCCTATCGAACTCATCGGGGGCCAGAGTGGACGTACTCACAACCGTGGACTCCATCACTAAACAAGCAGAGGGAACATGGAGAAAGAAGAAACAAGAGAGAGAAAAAGAATGCACATGAAATGAGCTCCTGGAAATATAAACTGTTCACTTGCTCAATAAATTTGCTGCCAATCAGCATGAAACAAAAAAGAGAAAAAACATGAATCAGAATGCCAACTTCTAACATCTGAAATAAATTTAAGAATATTTCCCTAAATTATAATCTGTTCAGTGTCGCACTTCACAAGATGTGACAACAAAATCTTAAGTTATTTTATTCAATCATTCCAATTTAATGTGATCTCATGTGGAAGCAGATGTAAACAAACCAAAGACTGACACAGTGCAACAGTTTGCTGTAGTAAAGCTTTGCAGTGAGAAAAACAGAAGGAACAGCTTGTTTATTTTTCAGCCAGACCTGGAGGAGAGCTTTTAACTGTGAACAGCAGTCCAACATTGGCCTGAAGAGCTAGAAAGTTTACCGCTGTTTGGCGACACCGTCAGCTGCTCAGCTGCTACGTCTCTTTGTAGACTGTCTATCTTATCTTTATCCTGTTCTTGGAATCTGTCGCTAACACTGACTTCACGCAAGCATGTCTCTGAGTGTGCGTGGCTGTGGTCAGCGCTGCTGTGAGTGTGATGTTACAGTCAGCGTGTCTGCTGCACGCATGACGTGACCATTGTGCAGAGCATGTGTGTGAATTTGACCGGCACAGAATCGGATATGTGACGCTGGTCAGGGCTGGTCACGTTGAAAAACAAGCCTATTCTGGTCTCTGGCCGGTTGATTGGTGCATCCCTAGTCAGTGTATTATCTACAGTAGATGTTGGTTGACACACCCCCAGTTAGGAGAAGCAGAGAGGGTTATCATCACGAAAGCTAAGCAATACACTGCTGTGGATGGAGTCAGCAATTGTGTGACTTTGATGAATCTGAATTATCCTTTTAAAACATTGAAGAAACACAAGGTAAAATGACTGATTTGCAGGTTTGGTTGATTTGGAAAGAGTGATATTTGGCCCAAATGACAGTTTTCCATCACAAATGGCTGTCTGATGGCAAAGTAAAGCAGTGAAAATATTCTTAATATGGCATACACTTATCTGCTTCTCCAAACTGGAGGCGTGTTGACTGGCATCTACTGGGTATTATGCTGACTATTGATTAGTACCTCATACAACCCAACTCCAAATAATCCATTCCTTTAATTGACCATGTTTCAACTGTTTTTCTTACAAAATTCCTGTAAAAAAAACCTACACCAAGTGGGACACATGGTTTTCCACCTGTTTCCATACCAACCAAACAGTGTCCCTTCCTTCAGGACAAATCTAAGTCCTCAGTCTACCCTTTGGAGGTGAACTCCACTCCAGTGTTTTTGTCCTGGGGCGAGGAACGGGAGCCATATGAATCAAGTGGAAAAACCCTTGTTCCACTCCACAATGCTGGATCTGGGTTACATTTGATTACATAGTGCTCACTGAGTATCTATTTCACTTAAAGGCCTCACGAGCGGGAGGGGGAAAAAAGGCATGTCACCGCAAGGCTAGCATCCTCATAAACAAACAATCACTGTCCTTTTCACAAAGCTCCTTTCTTATTCTTTTCTTTGCTTCCACTGCAGAGTGAAAGGGAAGCAAATGATGGAAGGAGATGGAGCGCTGGGGGGGGGGGGGGGGGGGTTACTAAACCAATACAAACCTCTACAAACTCACAAATCAACAGCCAATGAGGTACAGGCCCAGCTGAATAATTTAAAAGTTTTGACAGATCACTCCATCACTCATGTCTAATTAAAAAACACGGGTCCAACTAAAAGTCTCATATACTCCTGAAAATGCAAAGACGTACTCTTATTTCTGTTGTTTCTCTACAAAAGTGACTATGAAGAGTGTGCCTTTAAGCCAAATTCTGTCCCTGACCATTTATATTAGCAGGACATGAAGTCCTTAGTAAAACAAAGGGTCACAAGAAGAAAGGAAACAGAGGATCTAGTCATTGCCTTACTGCTGCAGGCATCATGGACAGCAGTGCTTCCAGCTTATGATGTCTTGTATCGCAGCACCACATGCTTCAACCAGAAGCATCTGATATGACGATTGTTACGGTAGAGGGAAACAGTAAAATATGCACAAGACTGGAAGTAGCAGCAACCAACAGCAAATATGTGTAGAGGGAATTCAGCAGACAGGTTGAACTGAATTCTGATATAAAACAGACCACAGAGAAACTCAAAGGTTGATGGGAAAACATTTGCTGGCTTCATCACTGAGACCCTGAAACAGCTGATGTAAGCAGAGCAGTAATTTCTCAAATTATACAGAAGAAAAATCATATTGTATCTTGAATCAACACTGTATTTGCACTCTTTGGAAAATGTACATTTACTGTCACTTTGCATAGGTAAAATGTAAACATTTCTATGAGCAGTTTTGTTAACCAACTAGCCTCCAGTGATAGAATAAGCAAGGTTATGTCTTAAACTCTCCTGTTTTCTCCAGTTGTCTCAGTGCACAACTTGCGTTTCTTTCCTCCACCCACCCTCTCACACATCCCTTGTACAGAGGTAAACTACACATGCTGAGTCAAAGTTCCTTCAAAATGACATACCAGGCCATGAAGCTGCACTAGCAATCATCAATCATACTAAACAAATCTCATAGCTCCATGACAGTATTACAATAAGGTTTTATCATTTGACACATCAAGATAAGGCCTCTGGGTTATTTACTATACGATAACACTTGGCATCCAAGGTCATGTAATATGAATGGGCACAGGTCACACTCACACACTCCATGTGGACTAAATAATGTGAGTAACCCTGCTGGCCAAGACTCTGAGGCTATTTTAAGCTTGTATGACATACTTAAACAGGATATTTAAATTATAGAAATACTGCTTTCTGCAACTGGGGTTTTAGAAGTGTCATGGTTCTTTAATAAAACCGACTTCATGGTAAAATAGAATTTCATGTCACTAACTTGAGGACATGACTACCAATTTGTCTGTCAAAGATGAGTTTTCAGAACCAGTCAGGACATTGTGGAGTCTTGCAGCCTCCTGCAGCGAGGCTGTTGAAACCTTATGTTGTTGCAACCTGTGTTCCCAAATAACTGATGCAGTTAAAAAATATTACGTTTGTAGATTTAAAGGCTCCAGGATATGGTAAAAGAAAAAAAATCAAGGATTATTTTGAAAGATATTGCAATTGTGATATGACTCATGGGAATAATCAACTTTGCATCACAATTTTCATTTCCAAAGAAAAAAAAAATCCAAAACAAGACAATGTGAAATGTGTTGGGGTCTGAACCAAACAAACATTTTTCTTACATCTGGAGAACAAGATTTGTAGACCAGGTCATCTCTGCACATTACAGTACTTTGTTATAATGCTGTTTTGCCACACATCTTCCCTTTATCAAAAAAACTGCAGCTTCTATGATTTGGATATTGCGATTAACTGTGAAGAGCGAGTAGCTTTGTATTGTGAGTATTTGTATGATCAGACACAGAAATCATGGTCAGGTAATGTTTGATGAAATGAGACCTTCCGGAGATCTGATGACTTTTGTGGAGATGTGATACATTATTAACAGAAAATATCTACAGCCCAACAGAAAAACTGCAGTGTCTATGGCTGGTTTAGATATATAATTATCTCTGCCAGGCCTGACAGTTATTGACAAAGATATGCAATTAAACTGGAGTTACTATTCAAAATGTTGGCGATTACAAAAGGGGTTACATTCAAATATTATTTTTGGGTTGATGCACTCTACTGAGTGCACTCTTCTTTTAAGTCTTTTTGGCAGGTCTAACATAAGGCTGTACCTTGTGTCTTTTTTTTTATTTACATTTGAAGCTTCTATTGGGGTTTACAAATGAAGCTTCAAATATATGCCATAATCACCCTACGAAGACAAAAAAGAAAATCCTTGAACAAAATCCTCAATTTGAAAAGTGATTAATCAGATTACATGAGTTACCTAGTCTTTATTTAAAAAAATATAATTTGCCAGTTTTGTCAACATAAATCTAATTTATGGTGCTGTTAGATTGCTGCTAGATCATCCTGTTTAGATGTGTGCAGCATGTGGAACAAGTTTCTGATGGCAGAGAAAATGTTTTTGAAACGATAAACGCCAACTAATATGAATTGAAGCACAACATTTTATTAGATAAAAACGTTATATGTACTGAAAATGATTACATCTATTTTTTTTTTCACTTTTGAACTTTACAACGCTTTTGTAAAGTTATTGAAGTTATTGAGCTATTGAAAATGTTTGGATTACACAAGGTGGAAACAATCCTCAGCAGCCACCACTGGAAGGTAATTCTACAAATGGCATAATACCAATATTAGTATAGCCTAATCTTTACTTGCATTTGTGCAGAAATAACAGGTTTAAACAGATTATATAGACATGCAGAAAAAGTATAAATCCAGTATAAATGGTACTTTCCTTTGTAAAACATAAACTCTGTTCCACTGCGTGTAGGCAAACTAATCCCAGCAGGCATTCATACTCATCACTCACTCTGACCCAATAGGAAAAACACCCATTTACCTTACAATATCATCAACTGATCAGTGAAGTCAGTCCTCTGTGATTGCATTCAGCCTTGACAGCCCATTACACTAAATGCACAGTAGTACTGAGAGAGTGCTAAATAATGCATCAGGTTATTAGACGAGATCTGTACTCAGTCCAGTCTCAGGCACGCAAAGCCAGGGAACAGGTTTTCAGCTTTGGGCTTCTACTGGATATCTCACTCTTGACTGATATACATATTGTGTGTATGGAGTTCTGCAGCATCAATCAAGGCTGCCATTTCAGTAATAATGCAAAATATTACTCATGTGTTACACTGGCACAAAGCCTAAGGATAAAACAGTAACACTGTGATTTCTGATTAGCTTACAGAGTTGAGTCCTGCTTCATGACAAGCAACCAAGTATAGATTTTTTTCACCAGACGGCTGGCTAATAGAAGCCGATATGTATAATTACAACATTTGATAAGAAGCATCTAAAACTAGTGTGCTTGTAGATTGTAGCTATTTAACCAATTACAGAATCACTGCCATGTGTTTTGAATAGTGCCTTGCAGCAGGAGGGACATTATGATTTGCCACCAAATGTATTAGTTTAACATCTTGGAGTCCAGAAACTTTTAGAGAGAACAACTGTTCAACTCCAACATGTTGGAACTCAAACTTTTTCAGGTGGTAAACAGATTTGTTTCTCCCTGCAAACAGGAGCAGCTTGTATTAGGCAGAAATATGATGTTAAGAACATACTGAAATAGATTATGCTGTTAATGTTTTGAGATATTTCTGTGGATGTTTTGCTATTTTGGGCCATCTGATTTACTTTTCATTTTCTTCTCCAAACCAAACTTTTTAACCAACTGCTAACATGTTGAGCATTTTATCTGTCAATTACATTCCAGTCGGGCTGGAAATTATAGCTAAAATCACGATAAGATGTTTTATTTTATTCAATATCAATAATTACGAATCATTTTCCATGGCCTTTTTTAATAAAGACAAAATGAGAAGATTTAAGCACTTTATTATAATAGACTTTAAAACCCAACACATTCCAACACACTGCCATACCAGTGAGCTGACATGTCCTTTTCAGTAACGATTTCCTCAATGTCTGCACTCATTTTGTCACTGCATGCCGTTACTGTTGTTGTGTCACATGTCACACCTGTTCACCCACACATGGGCTCCCTTATCAAGGGTTATGATAGGTGTTTATGAGCCAAGGCATATCCATTATGGGCTTCTATGGTGGTTTGCATTTAGTGCATTTCAGTGAACATTTTTCTTACTGCTATTGTTGAAGTATCTATTGCTGATACATGTTGCTATTGTTTTATTGCCTGGGCCTGCATTCCAGTGAAGCCGACTTGTAAACCAAATCAAGAAACTTCTTCTGCTTTTGTAAGTGAACTAAGTGAGGAAAGTAACCTGTAATATTAGCAATTATAATGATCAAATTATTGTTTTAAAACACCTACTCCAATATATGGCAACAAGAAATGTGGAAAGGAAAAAAGTATTTCACAACTTGATTAAGCATGAGAAAACATAATGCTGAAAATAAGAGTTGTATTTTAAAAAGGTCACATGTAATGGCATTAGGAGGTCAATTATTTTCAGTGGTTCGACATAAAAAAGAATGTCTATTTGCTAATTGTTTCATTGTGATTATCAAGGAATCAAGGTTATTTATTATCTTTTGTTAATTATCTATTTATTATTACCTTGCACAAAAAAGAATAGAAAACACAAAGATTGTTGGTACTTTGGAATCAAGACTTCTAGCCATTCTTTAAAGCTCCCTTTCTACAATGCACGTTTCCTTTCCACCCACTTATCAAACATGACATGGTTGCACAATGCATTATTTCTTACACAAATATCAAAAATTATCTGCATTTCTACATTTATATTTTTTCCTGGGATTTTTGGTCTACACTAGAGAAATATTCTTACTATAACATGCACATTATATTACACTATGAGTCCACTTGCGTTTTACTTCCATTAAAAGCCTTTTACAGATGAAGTTCATGGTTTGTGTTATGTTGTTTATCATGACTGGGACTGGGATTGGCACATAAGGAGTTGCCATTGATAAGCATAATGTATTTTTGTGTCAAATCGCTAGAAATATATAAAAAGATAAGGAGGATAGATCATGGACAATCATGCTGAATGACCACGAAAGTTACACATATTTCATATGCAGTGGGAGTTACTGAGGGTAATTAAGGTAGCTCATCTCAGCCACATGACTAGTATGAGTAGAAATAAGCTTACACCAGCTGAAGGAGACAAATCTCTTGAACATGAACAATTTCTATCTGAGCAGTGTGGCTGCTACTTTGGTTTATGTAAAATACTTTGAATCTCTAACATTGCAAGCCAGTGTTTATTCAATGTGCTGTATCTATTTAAAGCAGTGTAACAGTGCACAGGAGTGATTTCATGGCTTTTTTCTACTACATACTTATATTAAGTACAAAAATGCAGGTTTAGCATTGTTTACATTGAATGTCTCTCAAAAGAAAATGTTTTACAGTAGCATGTACAGTATGTCACAAAGCAGGCTTGTTTTTACTCTGCTTATAAGTACACCTCAATACACAGATCGTTCAGATGAGTTTTCATCTATTGCTTCCGTCTGAATGGCCGTTTGCTGTTTTCAGGCATGGAGAGGACATGCCAGCCCACATGATAGAGCCGTGACAGTTGAGTAGGAGGAGAGAGGGATGCACAAGAGAAGCAGGCCAGGGAGGAGATGAGTGGAGGGGACGCGGGAGAGATGGGAGTAAAAACAGATAGGGATATATACATAGCAAGCAGGGGAGGGGTGACCTCTTTGTCACAGTGACTTCCTGTGTCACAAAGCATACCCTGCTGGCTGCCGTGGATATGAGAAACAGTGATGTCGAATGGGCACACGGCAGTGGCCCAGAGAGAAGCAATCAACACAAACAGCCTGTGATTTAGACAGTTTTTGTGATATAAAAAGATTGCTAAAAATACACATGGTCATAAGCCACTTCAATTACGGGCTAAATATAAATAACTGTCTCATCTCTTGA
Source organism: Lutjanus argentimaculatus (assembly GCA_034769285.1). Taxonomy (NCBI): domain Eukaryota; kingdom Metazoa; phylum Chordata; class Actinopteri; order Lutjaniformes; family Lutjanidae; genus Lutjanus; species Lutjanus argentimaculatus. The sequence goes on from JAWZSL010000014.1 coordinate 12,499,467, forward strand.
CAGCCTCTCATCTTGAGAAGTATCAGGGGAAAAAGCTATTTGCTATTCATGTTAGAATCACATTTATAGTATGATTTATTTCTGTTGGTGTTGCTTCCCTCCCACTTTTAAAATCAAGGAGCTGATTTTGGTGCTATTGTTTGTTTGTTTGTTTGTTTGTTTTTTGTGTGTTGTACATACTTGTCCATGTGACAATGGAAAATCTGTCTGCTGGCTAACTTAACTGTTTGTATGAGAAAAAACTGGTACTGATTTGTTTCATCTTAACGAAAAGTCTCTTTTAGCCTTTAAAGACTTTTAGGTTTAAGGTGCAGGATGGAGCAGATAACACCACGTGACAACCGCCACACCCCTTTGCTCAACCAATGAGCAATTGCCAAACACTAAACACCAGGACAGTTTTTGGATTTGTAAATAAATCCAAAAATTAAGGATGCATGATATTGATTCTTTTCAGTCCATACAATAACACAAATAGGGCTGCGACAATCATTTTTTAAACAATTAATTTATAATGTATTAATTTACCTGAAGCACATCAAAAACTTGTCTCATTAACATTTAAACATTTTATTCAATCATAATTGTGAAAAATAGACACAAAACACATTAGAATAATGATAAGAGTGGCATATTTTAAAGTCTTTTTTAAATAGACAAATGTCAGATACGTGATCAGAAAATACTGGACCTCAAATCAAAAAAGCTATGATGCATTTTAATTTAATAACTAATAATTGTCAACCCATCACTGAACTGGACAATCAGTATTTTGACTTAAAACTAAAATTGGTTATGACATGGAGTTACTTCATCACTGGAGTCATGTGAAGGTAAGATGATCAGTGTGCATCAGTGTGGGCCAAAGAAAATACTCTTCGTTGTTTTTCTGGCAATTGAAATGAATTACAGACAGTCTGTAATGTTATTTTTAGCCATTTCTGTCTCATATGTGGCTGATAAAATGAACTCAAAGTACAAAATGGCTGAATAACACCGTCAGATGACGCATGGCGTAAAGTTAACAGCGGCGGTAAAGAAATCACTTTAAACACAAGGGTAATGAAGAAACTTCTAGAAAATCTATTTATAGTGACTTCTACTAACAAACATGTTCCACGTGTTGATAATCCTCATATATCGTGCTCTGGTGCTGACAGAAAGTAAACGGGACGATGCTGCTGCTGCTGCAGCTGCAGGAGGAGGACAGATCGCTTGGTGCTTCGCTTCAAGAGCTCGTGTGGCTCATCAGTTCTGCTGAGATAAGTCATGTCCAGTTTGTGGAGCTAAAAAGAACCAAACTGTTGTGTCTCTGTCTCAAATACTCCCACACTTTAGATGATCGAGGCGAGGCTTGCCCTCTGTAGATTATGCACACCTGAGTGTAAAAAAAAGCCTCAGATGTAGTTATTGAAGATGGATGATCTAATATTCCATAGCTCTGACTGAACCAAATCTAACTGACATCACTAATACAAAGGACAGGTCCATTTCTTCAAATGTTCACAAATTTTTATTGCCTTTATAGAGCATTTTGCCTAAGAATTCAAAGTAAATGCTTTGACACAATCTGTCAAAGCAGATATTGGCTATAATTTCATTGTGAGAGTAATAGATAGTAAAATAAATTTCCCATTAGTGACGTATAATTTATGAGCCCCAATATGTATCATGCATCCCTCAAAAAAAATATAACTAGAGCTTCAAATACAGAATTTTGGTGCCACGTTACAATAAGACTAACCTCATAAATTATTTAGAAATGACTGATAATTAGTTTTTTTCATTACAATGTAAACACTTTATAAATCATTAATAAACATTATCAAGTTATAACACAATTTTCATAAATGGATATGGGCTCTCTCTTTGGTAAGATCCATTTTCTGCTTACTACTAACTAATTTTACTAGTGACTTACTACAATTTATAACTGGCAAAAGAGAACCTTATTGCAAAGTATAAAACCCATCACAATTTCTTAATGACTTCTTCTGTATAAATCTAGCAATGTCATGTGTAAATTTAATATGCCAAATGAAACTTTTTGACTATTGAGCTATGCTGATGGTGGTTTAATGCTAATAACTTATTTACAAACATGTAATGAAGCTGACAGGTATGAATGTTGCTGAGGGAGATGACAAAGTAAGATAAGTAAGCAATGAGATCTGAGGCTTAACAGTATAGACAAATATGGGCTCACTATTTGACAAGAAACAGGTCACTGTTGCCTTTTTTATCTAAAGTGTTTTATTGGCTTATTAATAATATCATAGTGTTTCCAACCTAATAATAAACCATTTATAAGGACAGACTTAGAGTAAAGTGGCACCAGCTTTTTCATAATTGATTTAATGATTTCTTTCCCAATTAATCAAGCTAGGCCTGGCAACACCAGGCAACAGCCAAATGCTGGTAAAATATGAAAGTGGCTGGTAGATTTCAGAGATTAAATAGTAATTTACTAATGAGTGGCTGGTGAATTTGGATATTTATCCTTCAGTGCCCGGTAGATGTTAGTTACCATTTTGGAAAGTAAATTCACCACCCTGTGACTATTTGTTTCAGCTCTAGTCAAAGTATTGACAATATGATATTATAATATGATTATATGATAGGACAGTTCATTACAGATATAAGCTGAGAATTGAGCAAATGGTGTAAATAAAAACATTTTGTGCCACACCTGAATATCCCATATGCAAGAATAAATTATATCTGAGAAATCAAGCGATAAAAAGAAGGAAAATCAATGTGTGCTGAAAGCCTGGAGTTTGGGAGGCTGAGCGACACACCAGCAGCAGTGGCCGATGAGCAAGAGATGAGGCCTGCTGTAATTATGCGCAGTACCGCAAACTGACTCTAGCTTGTCATTTTAACTGGGTGGTGAAAGCTGCAAAATAAAGACATTACCCCAATTTTGGTGGTGTAGCTGGAGGAGAGGCTAGGGAGTTTCCTCTTCTTTTTTACCCAACAAACTAGCGGAGGGAGAACAAGTGCTACTTAGCATGCAGCGGAGCGGTGACTCATCTTTTCCTCCTTTGATTTATTCACATCATGGTTGAAATGACACGCATGTGTCTCATAATCCAGGGACTGACATCCGAACCGCTCCCAGGTTGGATTTAAAGATGTGACACTGTCTGCACAAGTCTTAATGCTCAACAGTTGATGATAAGTCATCAATTCTAAAGATAAATCATCTGGTGCTCTGGGTGGTCTGGACTGAATTAAGATCAACATGTCAGAAAACCCACTCGTCTTGTCATATAACAGAATGTCTTTAATAACCTGAGCCTAACCTACATTACATAAAAAAAGCCCAGTAATTAAATATTTATTAATGAACACCTGGTACATTTTTAATTCTGGTGGCATGGAAGAATATCCCACAAATTTTTGCATAATATCCTAACAAAATGACTCAGGCTGCGTCACATTAATCAGCGTAAATCGTTTGCACCATCTGCACCCCAGTGTCCCAAATGGATACCTCTAACTTGCACCTTCTAATTAGTTGACACTAGATGTCAATCAATGCGAAATTAAGTCTCAACTGCAGATGGTGTGAACCTGAGGAACCGAGAGTAGATACTTGTTAAGCACTAATATGAGAAATTGTAGCACTTCATGCTGCTGATGTTGCACCGTGAGCGTGTACAGTAGAGCACTGTAAGTCATGAATCTGTGTATTACAGCTGCAGTTGCTGTATGTACAGTGAGTTTGAGCTGCTGCGAGATATCCATACAGGGATAAGTGCCAAGGCGGAGCATGGCAGAAGTCCAATACCACTCATAAGGTAGCTTATTTCCTCCTGTTCTACTCACCATTTCATTTCCAGCTGCACCATTGTCTAAGTATGTGATAACCAAACAGGAAAGTGGCCATTGGTTTTCCTTGTCAGGTGCCTGTTACTTGCAGAAAAGACATAATTGAGACCTCAGCTGTGAAAAAGATTTGGACCGCAGCCCAGATGTTAGATTAACTTTCATCAAAGTCAATATCAAGTGATTATAAAAACCCAACCTCCACCAACGCCCACTGACTAACAAACCTAATTAAGTGCTGCCATTAGTGCCTGGGCGTAGAAATGAAATATGATTGAGAGGACAGGGCGATGTATATAACAAAGTGGGTAAAGAGGAGGATCCAGACAGCATTTCAAGGAGGGATCATTTTAACTGCACACAGACGTGCAGGAGAGAAGAGAGAGGAAAGCGGGAAATAAAAAACCTCTGGCATCACGTCCCAAGAATGTCAGCAATGAGCTTACAGACCACATCCCAACACATAAGAGTCAGAGTCGGAATCACATCCAGACCTATAACAGCACTGGAAGAAAGAGAGGGATTGCTGTGGAACGCCTGAGTGGGAGAAGGAGGCCCTCTGACAGTCCAATGAGCATCCTCCGTCCGCATCACATGACGCAATCCCACAAATGGTTCTGAAATTGTTCCATGCTGCCAAAAGTTTCTCTTAAAGGAAAAAAGAGAGTGGTAGAAAGATTTAAAGGAGGAAAGAGAGAGAGAGAGAGAGAGAGAGAGAGAAAAGACAGGGAGAAGTTGTGAAGAGGGTTGGAGGGAGAAGGGAGAAAACATAAGGCGATGTGTTTTACTGCATACCTCGGGCTGGGTCACTTCGAGTACAGAAGAGACATAAAACAAATCAAATCTGGAATGACCCAGGCTGCAGAGAGAGCTGGGTCTACGATGGAAATACATGGGCTTGTGATTCACAAGTAGAAGTACATGTAAGCCCACAATAATGGCAGAAAAAAGGTAAAAAGGGGATATTTTAATAAAGGAGGAAGGCGGGTGTGAAAACAAAAAAGTATCAAAAGTATAGGTGTCATGATTCACCAAATCCAGGATTCCATTTGATGTTCAATTTTAAGTTTCCAATTAAACATATTTTTTGCATCGATTGCTATGTTGTCATTCACTTATCAATTAGTAAAGATCATTAGCTCTATGCCCCGACATTTAAATTTTCAAATTCTTCTCTTAAAAGACTGTCTATATGGTATCAAGTGTGATATAATAGCCAGACAGCTACACTGTGTCATCTTGTTTTTTTATTTCCTTTGGACACAAACCAGGTGCCCCAAGTAAGCAGGAGTGGAGGGGGAAAAAAATACTGGGAAAATCGCGATTCTGCCTTGGATTTCGATTTTGCTCATTTCAATCAATTTAATATTGAAATTGTGGCACTCCTAATTAAAAGAAAATTGGCATTTGAGACAGAGAAAGTTAAATTCAAATCTGGTTGGTGGGCCTGTGATTCACACATAGAGGTAATATCTAGGCCCACAATAATGGCAGAAAAGTAGGGCTGTGTACTGGCAAGAATCTGGTGATACAACACATATCACAATACAGGGATTAGGGTTCAATATATTGCAATATACTGTGATACTGTAAGCAAGGTGATATATTGCTATTATCTCATTTTAGGGAAACTGTCATAGTACAAACACAACACTATATGCATATAATTTAAGTAAAGAAAATCTGCTTTTTTTATGCATTTAGAACAGTGAAGATAAATAACAACACTACTATCTAGCAGTCCAGAGGTTAAATACAACACAAAATGAACCACTGCCACGAATCTTTGCATGCATTACGATAACAAGATACTGTATCATTTTCCAAAACACTGTATCACAAACATAATAATGTGATACTCAAGTGTATCAATATTTTCTTACATCCCTACAAATAGAAAGTGAAAAGGGGAAATTCAAAAGAAGCAGGAACGTGGGCTAAGGAAAACAAGCATTAAAAACAAAAACTAGCATTTGTGACAGAGAAAGTTTAATTCAAATCTGATTGGTGGGCCTGCGATTGACACATACAAGTACACCTTGGTACACAGTAACAGCAGAAACGAGGGTGAAAGGGGGAAAAGTTTTGAGGAGGAGGAAGGCGTGGCTGAAGAAAACAAGTATTAAAAGGAAAGTGCCATTTCTGACAGAAAATTTTATTCAAATCTGGTTGGTAAGCCGAGACAGGGGTCACCATTATGTTGTATTATCACTCCAAAACTATTCAGTTTAATAGAATAATAAACAAAAAAAGCAGTAAATCTCCATATTGAGAGTCTGAAAACAGCATTTCTGACATTTCTGCATGAAAAATTACTTTTCCAATTAATCGATTATCAAAATAGTGTAATAGTTTAATTCTTATTTTAGCACCTGCCCAATTGGGCAAGTGAGTTGCTAGATTTACAAGCCTGACATAGCCTGTTACTTGCCCAGAGCAATCATGCAATCCTTATTCTTGAGCCTTGCTAGGTTGACAATAATGGCTGAACAGAGAGTGAAAATGGGAAATTTTAAAGGGAGGAGGAATCTAGGGGTGAAGAAAACAAGTATTAAAAGAAAACTGGCATTTGTGACAGAGAAAATCTGGTTGGTGTTTAGAAATTTCCTTAGAAAAATGGAGAGAGCTGATAGAGGAGTGAGAACAATGGACAAAAAGAGACAATGTGGACCCTTTCAACAACAAAGTAGACAAACTGAGTCTGTAATGCAGCTAAACAACTGGCTGAGCAGACTAGTCCAGTCCTGTCCCTTTGCTTCCCTCTTTCTCTCGCGCTCTCTCATTCTCCCTCCCGCAGCCTCCATGGGTCTATCTCATGCTCTTTTCCTACGATCACAGGGAGCATGTTACAGCAGCAGTAATAGCACATGACAAGGTGACCTGTGCCCCACACAGGATGGGCTAAACTGGGGGTGGAAGGGGTGGGGGGTCCCATGTCCCGTGTCCAACCCTATGGTCTCTGCACCACTCCCCCCCCTGCCCAGGCCCCAGCGCTGGCCTGCAAGGGGAGAGAGAGGCAGTGACGGCAGCCTGCCCCCTTATGCTGGGCCCCTTGCTGGACTCTGGAGAGGGGAAAGAGACGAAGCAGGGAGAGGCCCACTCAAACACACACCAAAAGTCCTGTTTATGTCTATGCTGAATTTGACAGAGAATGTACGTTCTCAAGCACACAGAGACATGCGTGCAGAAAGCCGACTGGACAGAACCGGACAGACAACAGACATGTGGGTGAGGTGGGTGCAAACGCACGTAGCCCACAAGTCGAAGTTAGATAACCTCCATAAAATGCCGCCTGTATTTCAGGAAATACTTCTCTTAAAGAATGTAAAATGTAAGAAATGACCAGTATTTGTGTTTTTTAACAAAAGGTCAACCTTTGAAGGATGAAAAAAAAAATCATTAATCTGTAATCATATAAGATAAAACTCATTTTTAAAAAAATCTTGTGACACTGTACATCCACTGCCCTACATATGAAACTGACATATATTTTGCTTTCCAAGAGGAATTCTTAATGCATGACTTGTGCTCCATATACAACAAATATTACCTGTGTGATGTGTTTGGCCTAAAAACCCTCAACCACAGGAGGTAATTGAGGACCCAAAGACATTAGGGGGAAGTTAACACTTCATTAGTCTCAAAGGCAACTGAACATATGTGGCAAACAGCACGCATGCACAGAGTACATACAAGTGGGTCTATACAGTTAAGTACAGCAGTCTCTTTCTATAGGGTTACATGTGAGAGGAAGCGACCAATTACTGAAGTCACGAAAGGGGGGAGGGGCGGGGTATTTCACTGTACAGGAGACCTAATGGACTGTACCATTACCACAGCACACAGCCTCATAAACAACCTGCCACAGTTCAATAAAGACACAAACCAAGCCCATTTCGTAGCTTCTCGTCGCAGGTCTGAGATATTAATTGAAAATTGATTCAGAAGCTGGAACATACTTGGTTCTCATTTTGTTCAAGTCTCCCGTACTGTCCCAAATAATAGGTTCTCTCGTAAATTTCCACATCACATAAATTCAGAACATATGTGACCGTTGATCTCAAGTCCGGTAAATTGTTGAGAAGGGAAACCGCATTCTTTTTTTTTTTTTTCCCCTAAAACAGCCTGATAAAAAAAGACACCATCCTACCAGCAGCTATTTTTCAAGAGTCAAACTGTTTCATAAACAGAGATGGATAGGTGTGGAGAATTGTAGCACTAAGCTCACTGGAAAAAAGGTACAGTAGGAATATACACCCCTTGCTGTTAGCTGTATTTGGTCCTGTCAGGATTTCTTTAAGTGATGAGCAGAAGACAGCAAAGAAGAGCTGGAGGCTGTTTTAAATTTCAGACTTCAGAAAGACAAGACACCCATCGTAATTGATGTCATTATCAACCAGTGGCTCAGATCTCCATGACTATTAAGTGAGTGGTTTAGGTGTAAAAATATACTTGTAGAAACAAATAATTCTACCTAGCAACTGTGTGTGTGTTTGTGAAAGTGACAGTCAACTCCTTTCATGCTCAGAGTAACTACGATACCGTACATAATCTCATACATGTAACTGTACATCACATGGGAGCTGAGTTCTGTTGAGATAACTGCTTATCACAATTTTATCATTGAAACAATAAAGATTTGAGTTTATATTACACTGTGTTATTAAAGGTCACTAAATAGCTTGTAGGTGGGGGAAATTTCATTCCGTAACTGTGTGTTCTCATTTGGCCAGAAAAAACAACCAATACTTAAATTGATAAATTCCTTTTCAGTCTTGCAGATTTCATTACACAGCTTGTAAAGTCAGGCCTTAGTCCTTTGGTGTTAGCAGTGTCACTTATTTAGGTCACATCTTAGCAAGTCACTCTAAGAGAACCAATGTTTTAAAAGTACTGATATTTCTAATTCAGAAACTGCAAATGTTGCCACTTCTATATAATGGTATTAAAGTCTTATTATTTGCTAAATTTACGATACATTACTAACTACTGTATTCTTCAGAGATTTATTTTTATATGTATGATGAATGAATGTACTTCCAGTAGTCAAGTATGATAGTTGATCATGAGATTACAACAATCCCAGGAAATCTGTGCAAAAATGTGTAAATTCAAAGCAACATAAGTTAGGACTTAGTTACATGTAAGCAGACAATTTCACTGTGTATCAGGGCTGCATCTAACAATTATTTCCACAATCCAAAAATCTGTCGATCGTTTATTTGATCAATCAATTAGTTGTCTGGTCCATAAACTGTCATTGTCATAGACACCTAAAGAAACCAAAAAATATTCACATTTGAAGGGCCAAAATCAGTGAATATTTTTTCTTAGAAATGACTCAAAATGATTAATCAATTATCAGAATAGTGGGCAGTTAATTTGACAGTTGACAACTGGCCGATTAATCATTACAGCTCTCTACCAAGTTTTAAAAGCAGTGATATTTTCAACTCAGAAACTGCAAATGTTGTCACTTTAATATACTGGTATTACAGTATTGTTAATTGCAATATTTATTTTACATAATATATTACTTAGTACCTTATTCTTAAGACAATTTTTTAACCCCCTCAAAAACGAGATAGTAAATCTCAAGGGGTCCCAATACATACATATGAACACATATGATGAGGGTGAATGCATTTCTAAGAACCAAAGTATGACAGTTGTGTAATCATGAGACTGCAACAATCCCAGGAAATCTGTGCAAAAATGTGTAACTTCAAACAAGGTAAGTTAGAACTAAGTTACGTGTGACTACACAATTTCACTGTACATCTTTCCAAATATACATTTGGACTGCAATTGACAATTATTTTCTTTGACAATTAATCTGTCTGTTATATTCTAGATCAATCAATTAGCTGTTTCCTCTGTAAAATGTCATATAATGCTGCAAAATGTTGATTAATGTTTCCAAAAGCCCAGGGTGATGTCCTTGATTGTCTTGCTTTGCCCAGAACCCAAGATATTCAATTGACTGTCATAGAGGAGTAAAGAAACCAGAGAACATTCACATTTTAAAAGCTAGAATCAGAGATTTTTAACTTTTTTCTTACAAAATTACTCAAGCTGATTAACAAAATAGTTGACAATTTAACAATCGATTCATAATTGATTATTCAATTAATTGTTGCAGCTCTAGACAAGTCTTTCACTGCATATCTGCTCAAAGACAGCAAACTATCAATATACATGAGTGCACATCGCCAGGTATGACTTAAAAGCAAAGGAAAAATCTCTCACCTGAGGTTTTAGCATGCCCTTGTACAATAGGTAAGACTTGAAAACCTTTCTTCAGTTTATCCCAAGTTGTTAATCCTGTTCAATACAAAAGCAAAATGGCATGTCGCAAGTCACTGAGTGGGCCTTTACCTGACCTGCAGTTGCTCTGTTTATGTAACACTGGATTTTTTTTTTTTTTTTCAACAGAAACACACACACACACACACACACACTCAATGGTAATCATCATATAGCAGCAAGCAAACACATGGATTAAACAAGAGACTTTAACTATTCTAAACCTGCTTCTTGTGTGTTCTTGAGCAACATAAATTACAATAAGTCCAGTCTCGACTTTAGCATTCCTCCTGTGCATGCGAGTTTCATACCTCAGCTCAACTTTTCCCCCATCAAGACCGAGTTGCTTTTAATCCTCTTTCAGTCGCCGTCTCTCGTCGTCTTCATGCTCAAAGCGCAAAGTGTGTCCCCTCCATGTTGACTGGGGCGGCTTAAGCTTTGGGGAAGGAGAGGAGGATCGCGTCGTAGCGTTGCTAAACTCCGAAATGTGAGGAGACTTGGGGGAGAAAACGTCAAACTCGTACGCCCTTCCAGACGTTGGTTGGCTCTCTCGCTCGCGCACACACACATACACACACACTGGTAGTAGCTAACGTTAGCGTGGCTAGCTGGCTGCTTTAACCCTAAAACGCGGCACCAAGTTCAGCCAGCTTATTAACCGTTTTGCGACCGCGACCAACGGAACATGCAACGGAAAAAACGGTTGACTCGCAACGGGATATCACTAACGGCTACACGTACGTGCTAACATGTACAAAACTCAATCACACCTACGGTTAGTCCGACGAGAAATACCCCTCCTTCTTCAGGACCTAAATAGATGGCCATTACTTTTTGTTATGCACCGCCCCCTCTCCAGGACCTCTACGGGAAAGAGGGATTTCCCCCCCAGCCCCTTCACTAGCCAATCACAGAAGGGCTCGGCGCCTCTCCCGCGTTCTGATTGGTGACATTTCAGCGTAGCCCTTCTCTAAATGGTCGGCTCCGGTGACCATTAGGGAGAGACCCACCCCCTCAAACAGGGGTGTGTCGTGACGTCAGAGGTAACGAAGAGGTAAACAACTTTGACCGCGTGAGGCTTAAAGCGACATCGTTTTTGCCTGTGATCTCTGAATCAATGGACACCCGGTGCGGGGGATTACCGCGCTAACATTAGATACGGTGCGGTTTGTCCATACGGAGAAGTAGTCCCGTTGAGGTCGTACTTCTCTCCCGCACCGGAGCGTCTTTGTTTTGCAGCTTACAGGCTTTTGAGCTCTTGCTGTGTTTGAATTTTAAATAAGCCATCACACCATCACCATCGATATCACGCAGCTGAAATAATAACATGAGCTCTGTCTGCTCCTTAATATTTCATTTGATGCATTTTGCTTCATTGTTTCTTTGACACTTTGCAAATGCGTGCAGTGAGGCGTGTGTATTGGAGGGGTGTGTCTACTCTGCAGTACAGTGGTAGGCTGGGAAGCAATTCCGCTGCATGGCGATCTCAAGCCATACATTTGCAATGCATGAGAGACGGCCGAGTATGCTAAAAATAGACGATTAAACAACTCCACTACACGATCACACTGGACAAATATCGATGATATTTTCTGCGAGATAAAAATCTCACACTTATTTATTTAGATGGCATTTTGTTCATTCACGGTTGTGTGCACATAGCAACTCTGGTATGTGGTGCAAATGATGTGTGTGTGTGTATGTTGTGGGGCCAGCGAAGGGGGCCTGGGTGAAGGTCAGGGGTGTGTCTATAATGTAAACACGGTAAAGGCGACAGATACGAAGGGGAGAGAGAGAGAGAAGGGAGGGCCTCATCCGGTCCCATATATCCTCCTTTAACTAATCGCTCCTTTCTCCCGCTGCAGCCTCAAAACCCCAAACAAGAGGTAGAACTGTACTGATGGTTAAGTGGAAACAGATCTCGGCCGTGCAAATGATTGAGAATTTCTTATGATATAACAGAAGCTGACTTTCAAGCAGTTTTACAAGGCCTAGACACATAGACACATGTTTCTGTTAAAAAAATAATAGCCTTTACAAATAAAATGTACTCTCAAAAATACACATTTTTACCAGTTTAATATTTTCAGTTCCATCTTCTCTAAAATCTGTTTGTGTTTTCTAGAATGCTCTTCATTTTGGTCTCTAAAGGTCCAGTGTGTAAGATTTAGGGGGATCTAATGACAGAATATGGATCTGAATATGGATCGATATTGGCAGATAGGTGCCGATATGAAACCTTTTTAGACAGAACATAATGCAGAAGTTGCAGATGTTTTAATGTTTTTTGTTTTGTTTTGTTTTGTAGGCAGCATTTGCTGTATTTTTGATCCTTTTCTTAATGCAACTCATCTCTTAATTCATCTTCTGTCTAACCTGTTTGTGTTATGTAGAATTTCTTTATTTTGGTCTTTAAATGTGTAGTGTTAAGATTTAAAGGGATCTACTGGCAGAAAATGGCACAATTATATATAATATAATACATGTTCTGTTGCTCTTCTGTTGATTTTTACAAATCAAGACTATACTATCCAATGACATAGCCATCAGTGCTGTAAAGCAATCCACTCGAATCGAATCATGGATTTGGAGAGTGTGACATCCCTAATATATAGTGTAATAGATGTTTATACCTTCATAATTTCTCTGATTCTGTGAACTGCCTTGTTTCTCCCATTGTGGGTACTGACTGTCCCTTAGCTGAGCACACAGGTTGTGTGAAGGTGTTCAATAGCAGGCAAATGTGACTTCTACTCTAGTGAACCTCAGTGCTTACTTCAGTCATTATTGTAACAGAAGGGATCATATGATGTGCATAACAATGGATGGTCTGTTTCTGGTCAGACATTTCAAGGAAAGTTGCTATTTTGCTAAACATCTGTGTATCTACTGTGATGTATGCGACTGCATGTAATACAGCTGCAAAACGTTATTACGGGATTCTGTTTGCCAACAAGCTTTGAAATCCACCTGCAGATTAGAATGAATATTACATTAAAACTCTGAAAATCTTTTTATTTCAGTAATTTCTACAATAATTGTTATTTATAATATTTTTTCTGTTTACTGTTTCAGTGCCCTGATGTCATTTTGGACAATAAAGTTTATTTTTAGACCATATGCTTTATAAACCCATCTCTTCCTACCAAGAGCTAGCACTGAGACAACTGTGGCAAAGAAAAACTTCCTTTAAACAGGCAGAAACCTCAAATGGATCCAGGCTCTTTATTCAGGGTGGCATCAGCCCCAAACATCCGGTACTGGCTGGGCTCTAGTTTCTACAGTAGCCCAGATTAGACAAACAAAACAGTTTCAATGCCATGGTTTTCCTACACCAGGGTCTGCAACCTTTACTATCAAAAGAGCCATTTTGGCTATTTTTTTCTAAGTGTCAGGAGCCACAACTACTAAATTTTCTGTTTTCCACAGAGACTTTTCCTTTGTTGGATTTGGCATCTGTAGGGAGTCTCAAGACTAGCCACCAGCAAAATTTAGATGAAAGGCGCTGAGCCATAGACAAAATATTAAAACCTCTTTTTTATGTGGTGTTTAGGCTGCACATTTTTACAATTGGAGAATGTAAGAATTACTTGAGGCCAACAAAAATGCTAAATGAAAATTAAAATAGCCTTTATTCATGTCCATATAATTCTTTGTCAAAGCCACAGAGAGCCATTGGAGAGGGGCAAAAGAGCACTTGCGGCTCTGAAGCCATATGTTGCAGACCCTCGTCCCTAAATGCTTGGCAGGGGAAATTGAGACAACAACTTTGCACCTTAACCTGTAAGCTCATCGCTAGGTGCCACTAAATCCTACACACTGGCCCTTTGCGTTTGAAAAAAAAAAAGAAAACTGGAAACAGCATGCACCCAAGTGCTTAAACAGACAATGAGTCAATGTCAAAAACAGATTATGGCAATACACAAAAAGATGTAAACTGAAGCCATGGTTTATTCCACCTGCCCCTCTTACAATTTACAAAATGTACGAACAAGCTCCTCTGTTTATCAGATATGTCTCAGGTATTCTGCACTCTCACTAGCCCTCCATTTATCCCCTGCATTGATCTAACAGTCAGCACAGCGCAACAGCAGCTACAGTATGTCGTACACGCTGCTTGTCGGCTCTCTAAATCCCCTGCCAGCACTCACTGCCTTGCCTCCATGACAAGAATTTTCACAACAAACATTCCCTAAATATTCCAGTCCGCTCCACATTACACAGTTCTACATTTTGTACCCACTATGTGGTTAAAGAGTACAGACCACTCAACAATTAGGACCACACCATAAAATCCAGGCATGCATGTGCAAAGTTCAATGTCAGCTGCAGACTTTTAGTATTAACCTCAGAATCAGCACATCCTGAACCCTGCAGCACCTTAGATATGTGTCATACTATAAGCTTGTTAGCTGTTGATTCATGTCACAGTAACTAGTAGTAAAATGTGCTGGTGTTAGGTTCATACTCATGGAGAGCTGATCCTTGTCCTGTGGCTTGGGCGGTCTCCAAGTCTGGCACCAGCTCTGGATCAAGCCGTTCAGCTAACGGGGATTTATTTGGCTCCATAACACCCATGTCAGACATGTATCCTGGCCCAGCCATTTTGTGTCCTCAGATGCTCCGGCCCTTCACACTGAGCTGGCTTGCTCTTTGGAAAGCAGGAGAGTGGAAATCATAAATCAGAAACACTTGACCCACTAAAACTACGGGAATTAGCATTCGTGGCACTGGTGCAGAGACATGAATAACTCGCATATTAAGAGAGCACATAGTGGCACATGTCTTTAAGACAGACAGGTTTCACTTTAGGATATTTTATGATGCAAATGGACAGGACAGGGCAGGACATGTAAGCACACACACACACCCAAACAGTCACGCGGCTGCAGATTTAGAGGAGATGCACTTTTTGAAAAGTGGAATATTGATCCATTATGGTGCATTGTGATATTATTCTCACCACAATACAACAAACTAAAATATTAAACAGAAATATACACTGTTAAAATAAACTATTTGTTTTAACTTTGAAAAGTTAGAGCGTGGGCTGCCTTAAAATGTTTAAGTTGAGGTAAGTTTGTAATGTTTCAAAACGAATAAACTTTTCCAGTCAAATAGAGTTTTCTTTTTATTAATTCCCACTGTATTTGAGAAAAGTTTAAGATGCTGATGATGAACAGTACAATCAAATTTCCTTTTACATTTTCTCTGTTTGAGGAGTCAAAGAAAAAAGATGGATCTGAGTACAGTTTTAACTCTCCAACAAGTTGATGTTTGTGTTTCTTTAAAAACTTAGTTTAATGACTTGATTGAACTCTGTACAGTACATTCATTCAACTCATCACTTCAAGTCAAAAGACTTCAAGTTAGAGGAAAGTTTATACATTCTGAAGTGCTCTGAAAGTAAATACTAGAAATATTAAGTTTAATTAAACTGGGTGAATAAAGCTTCTATATTTATGTTAAGATTGTCTGTCAAAACTATAATGTTGCACAATAATAGATTTTATAAGACTTTGTCTGGGTTTTCAAAGTCAGAGAAAAGCACACAAACCCACCCATAGCTTCATTCAGTACAGGAACATCAGATAAGATATGGAACTATTTCATCTCCAGTAAATATATGAAAACACGATCAAATATCATGTGTCTGAAAATCTTTCTTGACTTTGTCAATCCTCTGTCCCAGGGGTGTCAAATGTGTAGCCCGTGGGCCAGAACCAGCAAATCAAAGTTTTCAATCCAGCCCACTGGATGACTTTGCAAAGTGTAAAAAAATTGCAGAGATATTGATGCAAAATATTATCAATCAGAAGCTTCAGTACAGTCTAATCTGTATCAAACATTTATCTTAAAACAACACTGGTGGAACCCTTTTGCTAGGGCACTGCCGAAACGTTTGATTTGTAAATGATTTGTAAAAGATAACATAACCTTCTTCCTCATTGGCTTCCAGCATTACTACACAGAAGTGTACATGTATAGAACATTTAAAGAATTTCTGGACCTTGACACATTTTATGATGTTAAATACTATATTGTTGTTCCCTTCCTAAGCACTTAAATGTTTTGTGCATTTGTAGAGCCACTGTGATCTGTACATTGTGATGACAGTGATGACTGAATGTGGAAACACTGAGACATTGTTTCAAAACTACATTTATTTTCCTAGGACATCTCACGGTTTTCGTCATCTGTTTTGTTTTTGTTTTTTGTGGTCACAGCCTACACGTTTTGAGAATTACAGTCAGAACATCACAGTATGTCGACGAGCACTCACCGTGTCCAGAGTGAATGTGAGCACATCCCTCAGGTGCATACTTTAAGCACCCAACAGCATCTCTGGACAGCTTTTCAGAGCATGTGCTGCTGATCAGCTGGCAGATGTCTAAGTGGGATACACTCAATCTCTGCCTGCTCCAGTTTGTAATGTTTGAGTGCAATACAGCATGCAATCACATTGTGCCTATGAAACCCAGGATATCCTGCCTGAGGGACTACCACCCTGTTCCACTTACGCTTGTCATCATGGGATGCCTCGGGCTGCCGGTCAAAACCCACATAGACTCGCTTCCCCCAGGCAATCTGCAGTTTGCATAGAGCAAATAGATCAACTGAGGATGACACCTCCTTAAACCCACATTTGCCCTGTCACATTTGGATATGAAACGCATACGTGTGAGAATACTGTTAATAACAATACAGCATGTAATATCAACCCTCAGGGACCATGTCTGACCACCACCATGTGCAACTGACTCCTGGACCTGCTGACAGGAAGACCACTGGTGATGAGGACTGGCATGTCGTCCTCTCATTCTCAGCACTCCAGCCCATGCCAGTTCTCCCTGATCATCACACATACTGTAACTGTGTGGCACAGCACAGCCACACTTCCATCAGTTTGAGAGTGACACCACAGACAGTTTTCACAAAGATGAAAGAAATTTGATTGTTTCTGGCTTTCAGCAAAAGCCTGCTTTCTGAAACATCTACTTTACTTACAGTAGGATATTTCAAATATCCTACATGTTTTACATATTCTGTATAACATGGAGGTTCCCTATAAAAATTTTGAATACACTTAAAATATGTCTTGTAAGATGGTGCTGTACAAGTTGAGTGACATGATGTGAGCTCTATACTAACTTTAGGTTAGTTTTAATTTTTAGTTAGTTTTACATTCCTTAGGCTTCTTTTAGGTTAGTTTTAGGGTTTACTGGGCTTAGGTTGATGTTTTTTAAGATAGTTTTGGGCTTTTTTATTTAGATTAGCTTCTTTAGGTTAGTTTTATGTTTTTTTGGGGGGAGGGGGGGTTAAATGCATGTTCTTTTAGTTAGTTTGGCTTCTTTTAGGTTTGTTTTGTTTGTTTTTTGGTTGGTTTTATGTTCTTTTAGGTTAAATTTATGTTCTTTTAGTTAATTTGGCTTTTTTTAGGTTTGTTTTGTTTGGTTTTTGGTTGGTTTTATGTTCTTTCAGGTTAAATTTAGGTTATTTTAGTTAGTTTGGCTTCTTTTAGGTTTGTTTTGTTTGGTTTGTGGTTGGTTTTATGTTCTTTTCAGTTAAATTTAGGTTCTTTTAGTTAGTTTAGCTCCTTCTAGGTCATTTTTAAGGTTAGTTTTACTTTTGTTTAGGTTAGTTTTAGGTTCTTTTAGTTTAACTTCTTTTAGTTAATTAGTTTGGGGTTTTTTTATGTTAGTTTTATGTTCTTTTTGTCTGTTTAGTTTCTTTTAAGTTAGTTTTAGTTTTTAGGTGGGGAGGTTGTTTTATGTTCTTTTAGTTAGTTTAGGTTCTTTAGTGCCCATGAAAGTTAGGTAACATTAGTATTACATAAGTATTTTCTGGCACTTCTGGTCAGCACACAGGCGAAATCAAAATATAATCTGTGCAATATTCTACAAAAACTGTATGCAAGTTTTTAAAATTTCCTTTTATCTGTTGTAATATTTAGATGTCTTCTTACACAATATTTTATTTAATTACTGTATATTTTATTTTAGTAATACATTATTCATTCTATTATTGTGTATCTTATCTTAATAGACACTGTAAAATATGTAAAGGAATTTAGTGGAATCAACTAATCTTTTCTCATTAACTTCACATAAATACACAAGTTTTATTTGTTCAAGTTGAGTAAACTTACAATTTCTAGCATTTATTTTCAGAACACTTAAGAACTTATAAACATGAATTCTTCTAACTTGAAGTCTTTTGACTTCAGCTGATGACATGAATGAATGTACTGTACAGAGTTCAATCGTATGAGCAGACTTTCCAGCATGCACTGTTTGAGAGTATAAACTCTCCCGAGACACTTCTTTTTTATAGACATATGTGATGAAAACTCGCTGTGTGTCTCTAATACATGTTAAGATAAGTCATGGTTGTTTGTTTTCACAATAAAGAAAACACTGCAAACACTTACACTTTAATAAATTCAGTGGGAGCAGTTTCACATCTTGTCTTTGTGCCAAAACTCCATGAGGAGCAGCTGCAGCTGTAGTTCTTTGTGTGAAATGAAGAACTGACTTTTCAAACTGAGAAAATGTAAAAGAAAATCAACTTTGTTTGTAATGTTCATCTGTGTCAACTTAATTTCTAAAGCTTATTTAACATGTTTTCTCAAATACAACTAAATGAATATTAACTTTACTTGACAAAAAAGCTTGTTTTGAATCCTTAAAAAATTTCCTCAACTTCATTTTCGAATTCAGTCAACTTAAAATTTTAAGGCAGTCCAAACACAAACTTTTTAAAGAAAGAACAAATAGTTTATTTTTACAGTGGTAAGTTATTCCTCTGTCTTTCGTAGACCTGCTTAATTGACCATTTTTTGAGCATCACAACCAAATTATTTCAGTCGATTGTACTTACACAACTGGGTGACAATAAATATGTTTTAGTTAGTTTTAGTTATAAAAACTATGGTAGGAGTGAGAGGCTAATCTAATTTCTAGCCAGCCACATGTAAACAGTTAAGAGTAGTAAGATAAATGGAATGCATGTAAAACCCATTATTTTATTGCTAGCTATGTCTCTCAGTACCTTGGTTTTGTGTATGAATATAAACATAGTGTGTGACAGTGACAAGTCTGCATACAAAGTAGAGGTGAGACCCAAGACAAGTAGATGAAGGGGTGATTGTGTACAAGAGTGGAGAGAGTCAGCACTTCAAGTTCCTTTGGTAGTATTGAGTAATGTTGACATGGCTCCGTAGATCCTCACTGCCTCCTGCATGTGCTACACTCAGAGTATCTGCAGCAGCTGCATCACTGTGTGGTGTCCAAGCTGCACCACCCTGCACTGTAAAGCTGTGCAGCAGGTGATGTAAACAGAATAGTTTCTCACAGGCAATAAACGACCAACCCTCCAGGACATTTTACCACAGGAGACACTTAAAGGAGGCCCACAGAATCATCCCAGACCATCCCAAGCCACAAACTATGCAGTCTGTTACCCTCTGGAAAACATTACCAGAGTATTATTTCCAGAGCCAACAGGTTCAGGACAGCGTCGTCCTCGCTGCCATCAGACCGTTAAATTTATAACCAAATATCAGTTACTCATATCCTGTTTTTTCTGCCTCCATTGTGCTGTTTTGTACCATTTATAATATCTCTCTTTCTTCTTTATGTAGTGTTTTAGACTGTTTGGTAGTTTGTATTACAATTTTGTTCTGTCTTCCACTATCCTGTACTGTTATATATTCTAAGGTAGTATTTCATTTTTCTATTGTATTTTATATTATTTAATTTGAATTCTGTAGCCAGCCAATTAAATAAGTTTAATCTGCATCATTTAAAAGTAGTTGAGTTTATTACTGTGTGCATTGTACTTGAGTACCTCTAAACTGTACTTAAGTGTCGTAATGAAGTGATTCACACATGCTTATTTTTTCTCAAAGCATTAATAATAGAGCCTTACCAAATTATCAGTCATCATATGTTGTGCACCTATGCACCCATATCCTTTTTTTTTTTTTTTTTTACAAAAACATAAGGCATTTTACAAAACATAATACATTACAAGTATTTCTCACTTTTATAGGCAGTATTTTATCTGATCTTTTTTCTTAATTCACGTTTACTACATACACATATTGTGTTCTATTTGTGTTTTTCAATTTATAGTTATTTATAATTATTAAAACATAAATACCTGTGTATGTTTGCTGTTTCAGTGTCCTAATGCTGTTTTGGGAAATAAAGTTTATTGTTAAACTATAAAATATCTTTGTCACAAGGGTTTGGTGACCACTGTTGAGGGATCATTGCAAAACATTAATATATTGTATTGTAATTTTGTTTTACTCCCTAACATTGGTAGCAGCGTCTGCCCCAGAAATCCAGTGTCTTTTTTAAGTTTTGTATATAGCAGCAAATCTTGAGCATTGCTGGGATTCTTTTGTCTTCTTCAAATATTTACTTAAGGGACCAAAGGTTATTTTTCTTTTTATAATTCCTCAGAAGACAGCCGAGAGGGGGTGGAAGCTGTTCCAGGACACCTACAGTTCTTCAACCTCATAAGGCACAAAAATAACAGGACTTATTGAAAACAGGTAGTACAGTTGCTACATCACATTTAGTGATGTGGTGAGACTGACTGACTGACTGAGGATTCTGAAACCTCATACCGTGGTCCTACTGTTTTCCACCAGAGGCTTGATGGGAGCTGCAATATGGAGATTTGAAGACAACCATGGTCTATTAAAGTCCCTCTAGTTCCCTCTTCTGGGAGGATGAGGGACAACATGGACACTAATCACCCATTACTTTACTGTACTATCACACATGGGTCCTTGGGCTATATCAACACGGCAGTGCTAAATCTTACAGTGCTGCACTTTTCAAAATGGCCCAGAGGAAGTCAGCCATGAATCCCTGAGTGCCTGCTGATAAAATGTACTCCTATGCAACCGGCTGAGCTGGTTCCAAGCAATCACAACAAAGTGGAGACTTTATTGTTTGCTCCTCAGCAACGAAGAATAAATAAATACACATGAATATCTTATGATATTACAGTATATTAAGTAAGTGATAACCAAGTCAGCTGGTTTAAGTGTTGAGAGGCTACAGTTGGACTCAGTATATAAAACAGCCAAATGTGAAGAAAACGTTCTTATCTGGTTAATAGTTAGGTCCTTTGGAAGACCTAATAATAGTCTCTGTGTCTTGGTTGTGTGTACAAACCAGCCATTTACACCAGCACAAACAATATTTCACCCTGGGCCACTGAGCACCTCCACTGCAGCAGTGGGGGTCACTTAAAAACACCTAAGTAGTAATTGTTGAAACCATTCTCATTTTGTTTTCCTGATTAGATGTTTTTTTTTTTTTTTACAAGACTCTTGTCATTTTTCAAAAGCAGTTATGTTTTCTTTCCTAATGATGATGCAGTCACTACAGCCTCTACACTATTCATCAAAACATTATTTATAAAAACAAAGAAAGGACATTGATATACACATATACAAGTACTGTTACATTATTAAAATATTACTCATTACAAGTAAAAGTACTAGTGTTTAAAAAGTACTCATCTCACTATTTCTTACTTTTTATCCATTAATGTCTAATACATTATTAATAGCAGACATTCAATCAAAGAGCCAATTCAGTTCAAAGAGAGTCAGTTCTGTTTCTCCAAATCTTCAGTCTAAATTTCTTCCAACTTCCTCTGTTCTGGTCAGTGGTCACACTCACCTCTACAAACTAGGGTCATAGATTTTCAGTTTTCCTTAACCGATGGTTGAAAATGCTAACAATCGATTAATCATTAATAGTGTGTAAGACACAAAACACATGTTTCTCGTTTTAATTTTTTTGTGTGTTTTGACTTGTCATTTTATTCTCATTTTTAAGTTGTATTTTAATGTGGTGCAATTACTGCTATTTCTAGACTATAGATTAAATATTCATGGTTACAGTTTCAATTCGTTGAATTCTCATTGCCGATTAATTGATTAAGATAAATCATTAACATCCTTTCTCAAAACCTGTGCTGCTGTGGCGTTTAGTTTTTCTTCTTTATGTCCTGGTTTTCATCAGCCTGTTTATGATCAGATCACCTTATTGGCTACAAAAATGCAGATGAAAGGTTTGGATATCAATTCAACTTGTACTCACTACTCAATTATGATTTTGAAAGCAACTAAGTGGATTACATGGTGTAATGAATATTTAAGTGCAAGTAGAAGTACAGACTATAAAAGAACATTTACAAAAAAAAACCTACTTATTTACAGTAACTTTATTGTATGTATTTGTAATTAGTTACTTCCACCCTGATATTAAGTGCTCTTTTTGTGGACTTGGTAGTGAAATAACTACAAACTTGTTTTGGAGCTGTCTATTTTGTGGAATGTTTTGTATTCATTGTTACATTTCTTCTCATTTTTTTTTACTATACAAAGATGTGCTGTTTGGTTTTTATTATGTCAGCAGGTCAGAACAAACACAGTATCATATCACAAATCTTGTTATTAAATTAGCAAAATTTCACATTCACAAAAGTAGTTTTTTTAATTAAAATTTTTTATAGTCTACAAAAATAAGACTAAGACTAGTCTAAATAGACTGTCTGGCCAAAAAAGTCACCATCTGGATTTAACTAAGCAAACAGGTAAGAGCCTGGAGCCACTGGATAATTACTGCAGTGATTAATATGTTTCAGCTAGCAACAAGTTATTTAACCATCACTGATGCAGAGAGCACTTTCTCATTTCTTAAACAACCATGCCAGAAGACATATCCTGTGGTCATGGAAAAGATGTTATTCTGTTTCAGAAGGGTCCAACGATTATTAAAACCTGGAAGGATAGTGGTGAACCATCATCTTCGAGGAAGAAATGTGGTCAGAAAAATCTTGAATGATCATGATCAGAGAACACTTAAACGTTTGGTGAAATCAAATTGTAAAAAAAATCAACAGTAGAGCTCAAGGCTATGTTTAATAGTGAAAGTCGGAGCATTTCCACACGCACTATGTGAAGAGAACACAAGGGACTGGGACTAAACAGCTGTGTAGCCTTAAGAAAACTTTAATTTGCTAGGAAGCATAAAGATTGGACTCTGGAGTAATGGAGAAAGGGCATGTGATCTGATGAGTCCAGATTTACCCTGTTCCAGAGTGATGGGCGCATCAGGGTGAGAAGAGAGGCAGATGAAGTGATGCACCCATCATGCCTAGTGCCTACTGTACAAGCCTGTGGGGGCAGTGTTATGATCTGGGGTTGCTTCAGTTGGTTAGATCTCAGCAACGTTATGAGGTCAGCTCACTACCTGAATATACTGAATGAGCAGGTTTTTCCATCAATGGATTTTTTCTTCCTTGATGGCACGGGCATATTCCAAGATAACAATGGCAGGATTCATCGGGCTCAAACTGTTAAAGAGTGGCTCAGCGAGCATGAGACATAATTTTCACACATGGATTGTCCACCACAGCGTCCAGAGAGTCTATGGGATGTGCTGGAGAAGACTTTGCGCAGCGGTCCGACTCTCCCACCGTCAATACAAGATCTGGGCCAAAAATTAATGCAACTCTGGACAGAAATAAATGTTGTGACATTGCATAAGTTTATCGAAACGATGCCATGGTGAATGCGTGCCATAATCAACGCGGTCCAACGAAATATTAGTGTGTGACTTTTTTTTGGCCAGGCAGTGCAGTTTGACCATAGACTGTGAGTCTGACACATTTTATTTTGAAAACAAAGCTTTTATTTTGAGAAACTAAAATCGGATAGTGAGTAGCTAGCTAGCACACCGCCTTATTGGTAGTAATTGACGTAAACCTTTATTAATATATCGTAGCACATATCGGCAGGCTCGGTTCGACAACCGTGGTCGACTGTCTGCACCTGTAGGTCGATGCGTATGTTAACAATAAGCTACCTGTGACTTCATACTGACCACACTCAGCCACTTCCGTTAGCTTATATGAGTAAGCTAGGCTAGCTTTAGGTAGCTAACTAACGTTAGCAATGGCGAAAACACGGGGCAGTTGTTACTCTTACAAAGAGCTTAACCTTCCTGATAGCGTACCGTTTGGTAAGATATGGAACCGGAGAAGTAATGTGCGAAATTATTAAAGACTCGGAGTTGAAAAGTGGCTAGAAAATCACTTAATAACGTTGTGGCATGTGATTATTAATGTTTTTCTGTGGGTGGAAATAACGGAGCAGGTCCCATGGTGTAATGGTTAGCACTCTGGACTTTGAATCCAGCGATCCGAGTTCAAATCTCGGTGGGACCTCATACTTTTAACCTGACGCTGTTCAACTGCACGAGTGCTGCTTTGAGTAGTAACAGTGAAAACGTATTTACCAGTAAAAGAAGACTGTGTAAATGGTAAATACAATTTCACAGTTCCCACAAATAGTCTGAGGAGAGAAGAAAAACTGTAGACAAGGGGCTTCGTACATAAAATACCACTGAGGAGGAACAAAATGTCCCATTTAGATAGCATTAAAAAAATGCACTGGCTAAAATGGGAAGAATGCACCAAAGCAGCATGAAACAAGTTACATCCAACTGAAACATTTAAGTATGGCAGGACTGAAGAAGTTGTTAGCATTATTTGTGGGCAGTATAGGAAGAATGAAGAATTTTCGGAAGGAGATGCTTATGTACTTCTTGGAAAAAGGAGGCACAGAGCCTACATACCAAAGCAGATTCAGGAGAGGAAGGGACAGTGTTATGTCTGGAGGATGAGATAAGAAGAGCTCAAGTAAATAAAGAGAGAGTGGCTTTTGATGTTGAAAAAGCATACGATGTAAAGAGAGGAGGTACTCTCTAGGATATGCAGAGGAGCATATCCCAGTAATATGCAGAAAATATTCCATTAGATAGGCAAGTGATGATCAAACAATTATAGAAAATAGGCACAAGTAAAAGCCAGGATAAAAAATATGTTGGAGTGTGGAGATAGTGTGGAGTGCAGAAAGTAGTTTTATGAGAGCTAGTGGATTAAATACATAAGATATTCAAGACACATTAATGTAACATCAAGAATACCAAGTGCTGTAAGACTGCAAAAAAAGAAGTATAAAGGCTTGTGTCACGAATCATGCTGTTTCAAGGTGACAGGTGCGAAAGCTGAGAATATTTGGAAAACCATACATGAAGCCACATGTTGAACTCAGTTTATTAATTTTTTACCTGCTTGTCAGACAGCAAAAAAAAAAGACAAATCTATGATTCGCTCTGCAAATAAATCATTAAATGTATAAAAATATATAAATGATGAAGCATACACTTGCATTTTGTTTTATTTTATTTTATTACTTAAAGTTCCTGTCAAGTGTGACATATACCATTCTTCTCACCATCTCAGAGGACTAAAATATATTAATTCTTTTACATAAAAATCCATTATGAAAAATAATGATTGTGCTTAAGTCATCTAAATACTGTATCCGTTTATAGAAAACACACAAATGCCAAACAACAAAAATGAATTGATTAAAAAAACAAAAAAAAACCAACTTCAAAATATCTTTACACAGTAATGAAGTCTTTGGCTTAAAGTGAAACTCCCCTCTAAAACGTAACTCACTCAATAAGTGTTGCCATGGGTATTGGTTAGTTAAACAGGAACATGAACAGGACCAAGAGACTAACTTGTGATATGAAGACTTTTCTGCACTGGCTCTTTCTATAATGGCATTACCAACAGTGCAGACATTATTACAAGTGTTCATATATAAGAATGTCCTTTGAGACCATGATATTTTTAATGTCATAAGTAAGGCTCTTTATTATTTGCAGCTGCAGAAAAGTTTTAAATGTCCATGTTGTGTCCACGATCTTTTAAATTACATTTGTTAATCCAGTTTTAAGGCTGACCTTCATTTTACTTGATTATATAGTTAGTAGCTGCATAACATTTTGTTAAATCGTCTGTGTGTGTTTTCAATTGTAATTAGGTTTAGCATAATACTACTACATCTGTGGCAAAATACAATAGTATAGTTGCAACTAGAACAAAAAAAAAACACTTTCTCCTTAGATAATCAAAATACATAACCTAATTCTTTCATTTTCACTTCTTCACATTGCATAAAGACCAAAATTGCAATTTACCTTTCCCTAAATCCCGCCCCTTTTTGCTCTGTGCTCCAATAACAGTTGAGTAAGCTTGGTACCGCCATTCCAGTTTCCTATTCTTAGATGTGCTATGTGCCAGGCTCATCTATGTTGAAAAGAAGAACAAATTTTGAGGACAGTTAAAAGCTGCTGCTGGGGGACCTGTAAAAGCCACATATAGTCAACTAATGTTAGCAAAACGCTAGCTAACTTGCTACCTAATGTAGATCAGTGAGCTAGTTAGTTAGTGTATAGCTAATTAACTGTTGATGTAGATTAGTTAGCTAGCTCGCTTGTGTTTTGCTCACATTAGCTAACTATATGTTGCCTTTGCAAGTCACCCAGCAACATCCTTTAAGCATCTTCAAAATTTGGTTTTCTTTTCAACATAGACAAGCCTAGCACATCAAAGCCAAAGAAAGAAAATATTGTGTACAGGAAACAAGAAAGCAGAAAGTTGACAGAGGTTTCGCCATGCACCAAGCTTACTCAGCTATTATTGGAGCAAAGACGAAGAAGGAGTGGGACTTAAGACGGGTCAGTTATTCTGCTTGATGCTTTCAAACATGGCTCTTACATTCTGCTACATTGTTGAAGACCTTAACCATTCTTCCTTTACCCTTAAATGTTGATGTAGAGAAACTTTAATACAAATAACAGCGTGGTAAATGGATTGTCATTCACGCTTGTGAACTGCTTGCAAAAAAACAAAACAAAACAAAACCCCAAAGTTTACTGTATTTCAATCTCATTTGGCAAAGGTTACCAAAGTTAGGTCAGTCTTTGGCTTATCAAACTATTCTGTTTGCTCTGTAAACTGGCATATATACAGCACTTTGCCCTATAGAGCACTGATCTGTCAGAACTGGATTCTGTTTTAAAAACAGTCATACAGCCGAGCACAATGGTGTCACCTGTACAAATGCAAGTAGAGATGTAGATACACACACACAGTGTTAGAAAACGTGAAAATCATATTGACATCTACCCCAGATCCCCAACAGCCCACAGTTTTCAAATTCTCCTGCTCTCTCATCTGTGTAGCTGAGGTCCCAGCATGACTTTGTTGATAAAGTTGACAATGGCCACAGCTGGCTGTTCGGGGTCCATCTCTGCAAATAGGTGACATACATTCTCTGTAGCACTGCCTGTCCGCCTCGCCACAAAGCCAAACATCCTGCAGCAAAAAGACACATGAGAGGTCAAAAGGCCAGAGAGAAAATAATATTTGAGACTGTCAAAGAAACCACATTCTGTCTCAAGAAGTCAAAGCAACAAATCTGATTAATTGATGATTAATTGCCATGCAAAGTAGTGCATTGTATCAGTCGATAAAGAAAAACACCCAGTGACACAAGCACTTACTTGCTTGACGTGCTATCAGAATTAGTCCCACGGGTACACAGATAGAGACAGAGACAAAACGTAGGAAAACATGAATAACAAAGACATGGAGACGTGTTTTTTACAGACAAGGCTCTTACTAGCAATCTACATTCACTTCTCATGGTGAAAAAGCAGACAAAGAACTTATATTTACAAAATATAAGTCAGTAACAGAAAGTATTTGTGCAGCAGCAGCAAGCACACAGATCATATTACTGCCTTTACTAAAGAGAACCAGCAGTAACATGTACAAGCACATATAGCTTTTGTTATTTTTTAGCCTATGTGTCTCAGTGACCCACCTGTGGTCTTGGGGGTCTAGACTGCTGAAAGTCACACTGCTGATTGGGTAGTGTCTCCTGAAAAATAACCTGTGTAAACACAAACAACATTATGACTCACCTGTTTTTGAGAATACTGTCTTGAAAGATTTTTTAATCAAACTGTTGCACATGTTATGCATAAGAAATTTAACACAATAACAAATACCACTTTTTTAATTTACTGTATAAAATTAGCAGTTACATTGAGTGAATTGAAAATTATGTACAATAAGTCATAATGTTGTGTCAAAGATGTACCTTCTCTTGCTGTCGGTCAGAGTGATGCCCTGAGAAGACACTTTGAAGTGGACCACTGTTGCCACTGGACGAGGACTCAGAGCCAAAGTACACTTGGTTGCCTTGGAAACAGCCTCGGGCCCGGTCAATGACTCAGTTTCCACAGAATTCAGGTAGAGCACGTTGCAAGCTTGTTTATGAGAGAGATGAGAAAATATGAACATAAACGTGTTCCTATGGCTCAGTGCTATGAAAATATGAGGCTTGAGCAGCATCTGCTGGTCAAAAGTAAGAACTGCAACTGCACTGCAAGTGACAGGTCCACTATGCAGTGGTTCACAAATGTTTTCATGTCAAGGACCCACACAATAGATGCACATTAGACCACAGTCCCCCAGTTTGAGAGCATCTTTTTTTTTATAGGTCTGAAGATAATTTAATCTTCATAAACAATCAATGATCTAACTATGGTCACTACAAATTACAATCAATCAAAATGGCCAACCAATTTCTTTCCTTGTTGTTCTAACTTACAAAAAATGTAAGAAAAGTATTTGTTCACTTTTCACACATTTGGTCCCCCTTACAACCCACTCAAGAACCCCTGTTGGTCCCCGGACCCTATTCTGAAAACCAGTGCTCTATGAAAGTGCATGTAAACAACAGAATCTCCAAAAACAAAACAAGCTCATGTACTACCTGCTCCTTGTTTGAGGAGGTCGGCCGCTGTGCTGGTGTTTGTTGCACTCTGCATCTCCTGAAGCTCCCCAACCAGGTCTGAAACATCACAGTCTTCAGTTACATAACAGTGCTGTCTAAATTATTGAGGATCCAGTCTGTAACTGTTGTAATAACCTTTGAAGTGTTAAGCTGTTCTCTCATAAATGAATAAATATATCTTACTTTAAAAGGCGGATATTTAATTTTGGAATAAAAATGAAGACATCTAAATGTAATGTCACTGACTTTTACCTTTTTCTGGGATGCGAAGGGCACATGGCAGAGAGATGGGAGTGATAGAATGCTGGTACACCAGGGCAGATAAACTTCCTGAGACAAAGACAGAATGAGACACGAGGTAAAACAGATTATGATTATGGAAGATTAGAGAGAATTAAATGAAAGAAAATTGAGGACTGGGAAGAGAGTAAACAAAAACCCCACTTTCCTAGGTTTACAGGTCAATCAGTCAGTTTAAGTATCTTGTACATAACAAAATATGTGAAAATATTGTGGCAGTTGTGTCTCCCACATAACTGACCGAAGTAGGACTCGTTCTGACAGCCCTTGATCTTCACTCCCCGTGGCCCCGTCTCGATGAGGAAGTGTCTCACCAGCTGTTCCAGACGATCCCCTGGGAGAGAGGAGAGGAGGGTGAGAGGATCAAAAATAAGGCAGACTTTTGTGCTGCAAAGCACATTCAGTAAGGCTTCATGAACAAAAATACCAAAAATATAAGATTCTGATTGCTATAGACTTATAAAAACCACAATGTCCCTTCATTTTTCCATCATGACCATGCCTTTGTGTTTTTCATCTCATGCATGAATAGAATGAATCAGAAATTCATAAAAAACTTTTTACCAACATTTGTTGTGCTTGCAGCAAAAACAAAGATACATAAACAGGAATGCATAAGCATAATGATTAGGGCTGGTCAAACAACAGCCCTAATTATTATTCTCTTTGGTACCTGTGCCTTAAATTTGGCACCAGTGGCATGAGTTAACAAGATAAAGGAAATCACACAGGAGTCAAAAACTACTTAATAAGTACTTAAACGCATACAAAGCAGGACTTTCCAAAAAAAAGTGTGCCCAAAGCACCAGTATTTGAGGACCTTGGAATGAGACAACCATCAACCATCTTTCTGCTATATTTACGAATAGCAAGTGACAAATCCTACATATTCTATCCTTAAAGTAGCTAAAACCTGAATAGGCTGTTTTCTGTGATTTTGTACACTTATTTTTGTTGTTGGCAAGTATTTTCCTTGCAAATCAATCAGCAGTCATTTCAGATGTTAAACAGGCTTAATAGATGATCGGAAATCATGTAAGTAATAATACACTGATGCACATAATACTGGGACCAAATTTCTATAGGGGGGTATGATGTAACATGACTGGTGGCAAGAAAAACACCTACTGTGTAAAAGACGTTTTGGCTAGTCACAGTAGGAAAGCAAAGCTCTGCTTTGTTAAAAGTGTCCCGACAGTGTGACAGTGAGTCAGCATGCACAATACAGGACCATGAAACTGAACTGAAGCAGCTACAGGTGATTCAGTCATCATTCATTTTATTATTTACACATGTGTCTTACCGTGACAAAAAAAGACCTGTTGGAAACTAGCTAATTTATATTAAAGGATTTGTATGTGGGTTGCACACACAGTTTAGCGGCATCTAGTGGTGAGATTGCATGTTGCAACAAACTGAACATCCCTCCCCAACTCTCCCCTTGCACGCTTGTAGAGGAAACTAGCCAGAAACTGGCCGCAAAAATAACAAAAAAAACAAAACATTAAAGGCTAGACTAGACTAGAGCCAGTGTTTGGTTTGTCTGTTCCGGGACTACTGTAGAAACATGGCAGTGCAACATGGCGGCCTCCCTGGAGGCAGAGGTAGGATGGTTCATTCTCAGGCAATGGCAATAAAACCATTCTCATTTGCAGGTGATCATAGGCTGCTGTGGGGGTGACATCTCATTGAAGGACCAACCTGGAGGTTAGCATCACTCTGTGGCGAATAAAAATTTATGATACTGAAACATTTTGTTCAGTAAGATAATCTTCACAAATTAATGCAACCTTTTTGAATTTTTAAGTGTAAATGCATGACTTCAGCGTCACCACCACGAAGTGACTACTGTTCGCTGTGCTGATGTAACATGAAACTCTGCTTGATCAGCTTGTCCTAGCCACAGACCTTATTTGAAGCATCTAAACAAAAACCTATTCAAGAAACCCACTGACTTTGACGCAAGGGAACCAGGGGTGCAAATATGCAAACTCAACTCTGGGTTTTAGGACTTAGGATTAATCAATGAAAACCAGTCTAACGGTACCAGACAATTGGAGAACTCAGTGCCTACCAATTGTCTGAGGGTTCCTAAATGCAAAATAGTTCAAGGACAGGCACAAGACTCTTCCCCTATTCTCCTCAGTGGTTGGCACATGATTCACTATGTCACTGTCCTGGTATGAAAGCCCATCCTAAAGACTTTGGCATGGTTTCTGCAGTGCAGGTTTTTTAACCCTTAATTTTTTCCACCCAATTTTAGCAACAAAAGCTGGGAGACTGTCCTCACTCTCTAGGGAGTGAAGCATTTAGAAGCAGACTTGTGAGACTCTATGAAAACATACAGTACTTCAGAATTTTATGTTCCATGTCTGCCATATTTCGCCAGTAGATTTGCCTAAATGAAAACACTGGACCCTTAACAACATATTCAATATAGATACCTTTGCCCCCAATCATGTTGGCATTTGGAGGTGGAGTGGCCACCTTGAGGGCCAGGCCGTAGGCCCCCTGGAAGGAGTTACTGTCTCTGATGAGGAAAGTTCCTGGTTCCTTGTCCTTCAAAACAGCTATGGCTACAGAAGAGAGGACACATTAGAGAAGAGGTGTGTAGTGTAAAATAAGAGACGCAACATTACTTTTTCTGCTATGATGTATTTAAGTTAATTTTCACTATACTGTATCACTTCATCATTAACGTTCAAAGATTGGATTGTCTTGTCATAATAAATACAAACATTGCATATCCCTCATCATCCTTCATTCTAACCCTCACCTTGGTCTCTGGAGATGCCTGGCTTGTACCAGTACTTGGAGCTGTCCTGGACAAACTTAGCGTTGACCCTGGTGTCTGCCTCCTCCCTACAGCTGTGTGCAGACCCCCGTCTCTGCTCTCCCACAGAGGCAGAGAAAGTAACATGATGCGTTGGGCAGGGAGCTGAGGAGGCCCGGAGTAGAGAGTTGTGTCCGTTCAGGGAGCCTGGAGTGCTTGAAAGCCGCTTCTTCTCGGGGAGCGGTGGCTGGATGGCAGGGATGGTGACGGCAGTGTAGCCAGTGTACGGTACATGAGGGACATTTAGTAACGGGTAGTAATAGGAGGCTAAGGGGAAGGTTGGTGTGTGATATCCGTCGGGCACTGGTGATGGCGGTTTGGTGTCAGCTGAGCTGTCTCTGTCTGGAGTCAGTCTATGTCCTGCTGCGTCTGTAGCAGATGTGGAGCGCTGGGGAGAAGCCTGGAGGTCTGGGGAGCCAATAGGTGAATTTGGGGAAGTGGTGGAAGGGCTGGAACTGACACTGATAGAAGGATTCATAGATGCACCTCTGCTACTGTCTGATGGGGTATCACATGGAATGGCAGAGCCATTCAGCTGCACTTGAACCGGGGTGATGACAACAGTGGCGTAGTTTGAAGTCTGGTTAGATCCCTCTGCACCTCCCGTGATCTTGGCTGCCCCAAGCTTCTCCACAGAGCTCAAACTCTCACTTGATGGTTGAGTGGAGTTTATGGATACATTGGAACTTTGGGTTTGAGTCTCTCTTGGTACTGGTGTGATAGTTTTGTCGCTATTTGTGTTGGACTCCGGATGTGTTGAGGTTTCTTGGCCTTGCAGAGGGCTATCAGCAGTTACGCTAAGGAAAAAATAAGATAATTATCTACAGATCTGGATAAATGTAATTTTAATTTCAGCATTAGTAGATGTCAAAGAGCCTGTTTACACCTGGTATTAATATGCATCTTGGGTGATCTGATCAAAAAGATGCATTGAGATCTGACTACCAGACCATATTCAGAGGTGGTCTGGGCTGCATGTGTGCACACAGTGTGTCCTGGGCCTCACTGAAGGATGTCCTACTTAACTAATGTCCTCTAAAAAATAGCTTTACATCATTTGGTTCACTGTACTGAAAATGATGTGTTTGTAACCTGCAAGGATAAGGACCAGGTGCTTGTGAACAACCTAGTAACCACAAAATGACACTATTTTGTGAGCTGTTGAGTCAGGAGACACGTTATTAACTTTGTGAAACACTGTCTATAAAAAATGTGTAATTTTTGGGGCACTCTTGTTAATTCAGCAAATGCTATACATGAGGTTCTTTCTTTGCATAAAAAACTTGTGTCCATTTGTCGCAGCATGTTGGCTACTACTGTTGAGCTGCTGGATAAAAACAACAACGCATTGGACTCTGTCATTAATGTCTTTCTTTGTCATCTGTGATGTAAAAACATCAGATTTACACACAGTAAAAAAAAAGTGAGGGTCCTTCTCATAGTTTAGTCATAAAATGTCAGGGCATCACAGAGTATCTCTTCTGCAGGTAAAACATGAGGGTCATGTATTTTAGATAGAGGAGTTTATTGTGGCGCTGAACTAAAAAAAAAACAGGAATGACTAGTCAGATCTTAGTTACTGAATGACAGAATGGGCTGTAATGGACATTCAACTTAAAAACAGCCTTTTATAGTGTTTATTTGAATATAGAGCAGGGAAGTGAGATCCAATCACAAGTGGTCACTCAAGATGCATCTAGAAAGGCATTGTAATGCCAGTGAACTACATGTCCACTTTTGATCGGCTCACCCAAGATGCTAATGTGTCAACAACAGGTCTGAAAAGCCTCAAAGTTAAGTTAAGTTAACTTAAGTTAAGTTTCACCCACCTGTCTTCTGTGTGTGTGTGGGACTGCTGCTACCAATGATTGTGTAGTCATGATCAGAGTCCAGTCCAGGGGTGCTTGACTGGCCATTAGAGTCTGATTTACCCTCTGAACCCTGGGATATGTCATCCTCCACATCAGCTACGGCCTTCTCCACTTTGAGAAGTGAGATAATTCAATATGAGATGAAGGTGTAACAAAGAAATGAGAAAAAATATGTAGGGTTGTAACAATGTCAAAAATTCAAGATCATATAATACCGCAGTCAAAATTTCAAGATGTAATTAAGAACAAGAAAAATGACGCCTTGAAAAATGACTTATATTAAATAATTAATCATATGTAGGAGCATTCTTTGTTCTTATAAAAAAGTTTTTTTTCCTTTTAACATTAAGTGTTTCTGCTTTCCTTCTTCTAATAATTTAACCATCCAATATTACGGAAGATATTGTCATAGTATCAAAACATTTTTAATTGCCATATTTGATATATGATTACATCTCTAAAAATAAGTGATCCAAGATGTAACAAATATGTTATTTCAATTAATAATCCCCATCCATCATTTACCTTTTTGATGCTCAGTGTGCTGCTGGTCTCTAGATCCAGGGGGAGTGTTGGGGAGCCTGCCTCTCCCAGGAGAGGGGCTACTGGCAGGCAGAGGCGAAGCTGATCCAGAGTGGTACCCTGAAGCATAACCCCGGCTCTCGTGGCTCTCTGCTGGGGATGACTGATAAGGAGAGCAGGGACAGGAGTGGCGGGGCTGTGGAGGGGTGTGGTACCCACTGCTTGCTCCATCCCGCACATCCATCAGAGACTGGGGGCTGGGGTAGCCCTGGTGAGGTCCGATGGCATATCTAGGATGCTCCGGGTTTGGACCCTGATCCAAAGGGGAGTGGCAGATGCGAAATGCCGGCATGGCTGATTTGCACTGCCAGATTTCTGCCTCTCTTGCCACCTCCCATGGATTTTCACTTTCCCACAGAGGAGGCACCTCTCTTGTTCGTTGTGCCCCGGCTCCTTGGGACCAGTGTGGGTTTTCTGATTGGTCGGGGTGCAACGGGTGGAATGTTCTAACTGAGGCTGACTGGTGCTCTCGCCTGCTGGTGCAGTCCCGACATGGGCAGCCAGAGGATGGTGTTGGAGAACCGAAGAACATTTCCCTGTAAGGGCTGGAGGGCAGTGACTGATGGGAAAGATGAGAGGCTGGGTTGTGGCTGGGATAATGGAAGAGGTGACACTCTTCCCCAGTGCAGAGTCTGTTTGAGGCTGGGAGGGTGTGGCTGTGTGGGTGGGTGCGTTCAGGGCTGGAATAAGGGTAACAAGGCCTGAGGAGACAGGGCAGGGGCGGGGGTGGAGGTGGACGTTCCCATGGTAACTCTGGTAAAGGATGGGCACTATGTCGATGGCAGAGTTCCATATGAGCTGAATGAGGAGGTGGGGACACAGATTTGGATGGTAAAGCCGGCAGTGTTTGGCTTTTTGGATGGCTTTTAATGCTGCCACAACGGCCGAGACAGTGACCATTAGAAAGGCAAGGCTCTCGTTCCCTCTCCCATCCCACATCGACACACTTTGTAGGTGCTCGACCGCAACATGAGTGCTCTCGCCTCAAATGACCAGGACTTGATGGGTCACCGTCATCTAAAATGGCCGTCTCTCTATCCTTTTCTTTCCCTCTTGTTTTCTCCTTTGCATCCTCCCCATCTCCACTCCTCGATGGACAGTCAGTGTTATCTCTCTCTGTGCGGTTTATGGACGGAGAGGCTTCTTCCAGTTTATCAGAGGGGACTGAGGAGCGGCAGGAGTCAGAGGTGTAGGTGAGTGTAGGCTGTGGCTGGCTAGGAGTTTGAGGCTTGACTGTTGGGCTGCTGGTGAGGCACCCGTTGGGTGATCCCGCTGAGGCAGTGGAGCCCGGCCCACGACGCTTCCTCACCTGGGCGTAGAGGCTGCCATCCAGAGGCCCCCTCGTGTGAGAAATATCTGGTAGAAACAAGGAAGTGTGATGTGATGGTTGATTTTATGCTCTTAAAGGGATAGTTAGGATTATTTGATGTGGGTTTTATGAGGTACATATTGATCATCATTACCTACAGTAGATACTGATCAGCAAAGCCCCACTTTGGAGAAGAAGAGAGGAGTGCCTGCACAGAAGCTTAGCGACAAAAGGTATTTTAGACACTTAAAAAAACTCCACCAAAACAAATATCAATATCACATTAAGTGTACGCTTTATTTAGAATATTTGCATTGCTTTACCTTGTCCTCAGACGGAAAACTGCCGTTATACAAGACAAATATTGTTCTTTCCAAAACAACCAGATTCCATATGCAAAATCAGTAATTTTACATCACAGAACATGGGAGTTATTGGTCTACTACTACCTTGATCTATTAGTTTGTTTGTGTTACTGTGCAACTTTTGTATTTGAAAACGATAGTTCGGATTAATAAAAGTCACACAATAACACGCACAAACTAATAAACTGAGGCAGTGGTAGACCAGCAACTCCTGTGTTCTGCAAGATAAATGACTGATTTTGTCTATGGAGTTTGGTAGGTTCGGAGGATGCAATCTTTGACTTATAAAACAGCAGTTTCCTTTCAGAAAAGGTTGGTTGACAACAAAGTTAAGCAGTGAAAATATTCTAAATATTCTATAGTGTACACTAAAACTGATTCTGATTTTTTTAGGTGGACTTTTTTTAAGCAGCTAAAATACCTTTTGTTGCTGACCCTGTCCACAGTAGTACAGCGCTTAGCTTCCATGCTGGTGCTCCTCTCTGCTTCTCCAAACTGGGAGCATGTCCAACACTATCCACTCTAGGTAATACACCACTGATAAGTACCTCACACAGCCCTGCATCAATTTATCCAAACTATCAGTTTAGTGTAAGTGTACTTTTTACACCCGTGTGTGTACACATTTCTTACTTTCCATGCTGTCTTGGTGGTGCATATTGAAGTTCTCATAAGAATCCCACCTGACCACAGGGTCTGAGGTGTTGTAGTCCACTTTGATGGAGGCGTCGTTCTTACGGTATTCTCGGCCTTGGAAAGCAGATATTTTAATATGAAGCATATCAAAATGTAAAAAGAAAGATATTAGGTGCACAAAATGCACCAAGGGATACAGTGACAGACAGTCGACAGTCGATAATATTCACCTTTCATTTTTTCTGGCCCGTTGGAAAAGATAAACTCGACTGTAGCATCTGGAGGGAACCTGTCATCTACAGAGAGACAAGCATAAAGGCAGTGACTAAAATATCTCAACCATCTCCGTAAAAACTGAGACTGATAAAAACAGTCACAAGAAAGTATGACCTGTGAAGTGGAAATACCAAAGTTAATAAATAAAGATACTTGCTTTTACTCTTCATAATGGAATCAGAGCAGAACACTTGAAAGAAATGTGTCTGAAATTAGTTTTGTTTTTACTTTCATGCATGAGTGTGGGTAATATTATTTGTATGCATGCATCAGCATGAAGCACTTAGAGTAACTGTCAGGAGACTGCTGCTTACTGAGCCATGTACAAGCATTTCTGTTTCATCTGTCATTTGATGTTTGTCTCAAAATACGCACAAACATCACCATCAACATCATGTCCTGAAAAATAAGTGGGTCTTGAATTATACAATCATGTAAACAATGTCATGGAAGCGATATACTGCAGATGTACATTTTGAGATTTCCATTAGTTCAGTCATATGTTTATAATATATTAAAGGTTTGGGGTAGTAAAGCACAACTGTTATCTAAACCAGTGGTTTCCAACCTTTTTGAGTCACGACCCCCAGAATAATCAGGTTTGTGTTTGAGATGCCCACAAAAATTGCAGAAAGTCAGAGTGATATTTCTGAAGCTTGGTGCGAGCTCTGAGCTGTGTTGGAAATGCCAGTGCCTTGTGTTTCTAAGCTGATGGCAATGTTGTCAGCCTTTTCACTACTTTTCACTACTACTACATAGTAGTTGTTCCCTGCAATAGCTAGCAAAACTAGCTATAGCTGCTTGGTTAAGCACAAAAGCACCAAAATAAAAATCATAGCTCATGTGCACACACTTTGACCAGTGCAGGTGATGTCATGTAAAAGCTGTTCCCCAGTCTAAAATATGGCCTAGTGCTGGGCTGAGTAGTTTGTTGACTTTGCTATTTTATGTTACAAAATTCAAATGCCTTTTATGTTTACATTTTTTGTGTATGTTCAGATCATGGTGGTTTATGTTGGTAATTGTCATTTTTATGCTGGTTTATAGTTTATTAGTGAGGTGGCTGTTTCTTCAGGCCAATGGCATTTTTTAAGTGCTTGTCCCTTATTTGAATGTCATTAAGAGGCATTTGCCATAGTTTTTATATTATTCTCCACAACCATCCAGTGACCCCCAAGAAATTATCTTGCAACCCTCTTCGGCATCCTGACAACTGCTCAGCAGTGGTATAGTGCTATGGTTTTCATATAGCAAAAACACTCTTCGCTCTACTTTCTTCTGTAATATGTTCATGACTGTCCAAAACTGAGTTGCTCCTATCTTAGTATTCCATGCCTGTCTAAGAAACTGAGCCTCTGTTTTCATACCTGTGCAGGCCAGGTCCAGTTCAGTCTTGCCAAACCACAGCTGGGCTCCGTGAACAGTGCAGGTGTGGAACTGGACTCTGAACACCACCTCCCTCTCTGCTGATCGACTTCGCCGGTGATAGCACTTCACCTGCAGAGAACGATGAAGGAGAACAATCGTTTTACATTGAATTAAGACTGCAACTAGTCAATATTTTCATTACTGATTAATCTGTCATTCATTTTCCTGTTCAATCGATTAGTTGTTTGGTCCATTAGTTGTTAGAAGATGGTGAAAAATGTTGACCAGTCTTTCCCAAAGCCTAAGATGACATCCTCAAATGTCTTGTTTTGATGTGAAAATATTCACATCTGAGAAGCTGAAATCAGAGGATTCTGAAATTTTTTCTTAAAGGGCAATTCCATCTGGGTTTTTCAAAAAGAAGCTCCCACTCAGCCATTAGAAAAAAGCAGCGATGTAGGTTACAGCGCTGATGATGCCTTGCCCTTCCTTAACCTAGGGGTTACATATGTGGCAACGTCATCATGCAGACACCTACACCAGGTAACGTAGGAAAATATTCTTAGAATATACGTACATATTTGAAAACATAGAGAACACTACAGGATAGCTACAGAATTATATAAAAACCTCATATAAAAAAGTGTACTGTGTCCTTTAAAAAGTTACTTAAAATGATTTATCAATGATCAAAATAGTAATAAATTTAATAGTTGAGAACTAATCGATTATTTGTGGCAGCTCTATGTTGAATGTCTCAAAATGTTGACATTTTCATCAGCGATGCAGTGTATGGTTAAAAAAAATCATATTGCAATTATTTTGATATTTTGAGAACAAGACTTGTAGGCCAGGGCATCTCTGCAGCGTTACTTCATTATAATGCTGTTTTCTCACACAGTTTTCCAATTGCAGCTTCTGTGATTTGGATATTGCACTTTGGTCATATTGCAATTTGATAATATTTCAATTAATTTGCCACCCTAATTTTGATAGACAAGCGTGACAAAATAATAAATCAAATTTTCACTGGCTTTGTTATACTGCTCTGTTTTGTTGGATTATGTGTCTTCAGTGTGTGTTGCTGCTGTGGCAACCGACTACCCTCTGAGATAAATGCGGTACCCACGTGACTTTTCATGTCACTAAGGGCTTTGAATGTTTTTACCCTCTCAAAGAGACATGCAAGACAGTGTGTGAAAGTAATTAAAGATGCATGTTCGTAGTCTATAGGGAATTTGTAGATTAAGTAGTTTAAAAATAATCACAACACTTTTTAAAGGCAAAGTTACAAAAATGCAGTTGGAAGACTGACTACAAGATTTAGCTATAAAAACAGCTGAAGTATTGTAGTTATTGCAGTGATGTGTGTGTATGTGTGGGTATGAAAAGGATTTAAATCAAACTAAGGTTCCCAATCAGTGACATACAGTTCAAGATAAGATATTTCTCACCATAATGTCGCCTTTTAATAAAAGCGCTGGCTCCATAGTCACACACAGCTTCCTTGCCCGGGAGCTCTGAGGATCACTGCACACACACACCACACACACACACACACACCACACACACACACACACACACAAAGAAAAAAATATCCACACCAGTTTAAAACATACATAAAACCAGTCAAAACATGTCTCAGTTGGGTAAAACTGTGGTAAACAATGTTAACTTCAACATAAGCAGAGACCAGCCTACACCTAAACACAGACAGCGGCCTGTATAGACAACATCTGTCAGTTGGACAGATGTTGGGAAGCAAAGGACAACTGCCCATGTACTTACTAGACACCCGAGGTGTAGACCAGCTGTAGAGACTGGTAGATTTTCAGGAAGGGGTAGAAACCTGCAGATAAACAGAGAAAAAAACACAATAAAAAAGGGGGACGGGAGGCATGCTTAGACAGACAAAGGCTGCGTTGTTTTTCATTTTTTTTGTTTTGCATTGTGAAATACTTGCTGTTCACTATTCTATTCAAAGCTAATAATTACCATAACAACACTTCATACAATTATACAAGATTATTGGGGAAGAAACTGACCTCCTCCTGCCTGGAAGTTTGGTAGTGATGGAATGAGGACCTGGTGGAGGAACAGAGGACTGCTGTTCATTTTGATGGTGCCAGACAGCAAGCCGCCAAAGTAGTAAATGTACCTGAAGAAGAGAAGTGAGGAAATGATGTGATGAGAGTCAAAGTGATATATGACAGAGGAGGAAATAGAAAGCATGTGTCTCACCTGTTCTGAGAGGGCTGTAGGGAAGAGGAGACTTTGTCTTCACAGAACTTTCTCATTGCCAGTGTGGTGAGCGCCTGGTCCGCTCTGTGGACAAGAACAACCAGAAGTGTGTTAATAAACGCTTCAGCACAGATCTGTGAAGGCAGAAGTTAGGGAAGGTATATATAGTGTGTTTTTTTGGTTGTAAAGAGGTGAATGCTTGGAATAAATCATGGCTGTCAGTGGTGACTTTGGTGACTTTTATTTAATTTTTGAATGCACTAAGGACAGTGATCTGGAGCTGAAACAATTAATCATTTAATTGATTAGTCCAGTGGTATTGGGAACTTGAGGCACTGAGTAAACTGTCCCCTGACTGACAGTATTGTGGATATGTCATACTATATTCAAATAGTGAACACAATGACTGTTGGAAAGTTTGCATAAAATGAGTGATTTGGATAAATTTTGAGGAGATTATTTCCTCAAAATGAGATTTCCTGATATTCTTAGGAACCTCTCTCTCTCTCTCTCTCTCTCTCTCTCTTAATGAAATACTGAGATATAGCCCTACTGTATATTTTTGAATGGGAGTAAAATCAAGAGGGCCTCATGACTTTCCATCAAGCTTTGACAACCCCTAGTGGGGTCAGGAGCCCCCAAGGTTGGGAATTAGTGATTGATATGAAAATGAGTAGTCACCAAATTTGATAAATGATTGAACATTTAATTTAATTCACTGGTCGCAGCTTCTCATATTGAATATTTGCATGTTTTTTTTAAAGTCTTTATGATAGTAAACAGTTTGGAACATTCTTTAAATATAAATGAAAATAAACTTGGTCTCTGAGGAATTTTAACACACTGCTTTTTGGCATTAAATAGACCAATCTAAATAGATTAATATAGAGAGATCATATTAATCAAACTATCACTGAAGTAAATCAAAGTTGGATTGGTTTTCAGCACAAGACAAATGTTTAACTCTGATGATGCATCTTGTCAATTTTAGACACAGGGATCCATTTTTCCTGATTGCCAACCTTGTTTCCTAGAAATTACATGTGAATATTACTAAATTGTTTTTGTAATATCCTTGTGGTGAAAACTGAAGTCCCGCCTGGATTATGTTCATAGACATTTCTTTGAAACAGTTCATTTATGTAATGCACTGGATTCACAAGGTGGGTCAGCTGGCATTACATTTCCTTCAAACTGATTTGCAGTTGCAAATTCGTTGTATATAAATGTAATTTTTAGAAGACAGAACTGCATTAGATTCATAATAATGCAGATTACCCAGCTGATATCTTGCTGTAGTGCATGTAGGCTGCCACAATGACCCCCGTCTTCCCTTTGTGTCCCTGTCACAACACAGATGAAAGTCACTATGAAATAGATTTTCCAACTGTTTTACATTTTTCACAGCAAAGCCAGCACATGTGGATTCAGGTTGCACCGACCTTGCAGTGGAGGACCACGACATTGTGGGGGTCAGAGGTCAGCCAGGTCTCCATGGCTTTACAAACAGCACAGATCCTGTCCAGGGGAGGGGCGTGAAGGTCAGGCCAGCCGTAGTCCTGCACCTGAACCACACAGGAGGAAAGACGTTTTCAAATGTTTCAAATGACTCAAACCTGTCTATTAACCTCGAAAATACAGACTGATCATGTTTGTAGTGTATGTATCTCAGTTACTGTATGTCTCTGTAACCAAAGCTCTGTGTGATGTGCCATCTTTTAAAACATAAATACTCGTACCTTTGGGTTGAGTCTGGTGATGTCATGTCTCTTCTCTGATAAATTTAGTAGCTGAAAAAGACACAGAAGAAGAAGATGTCACAAATCTATTTTTACATATCAACCACAAACTGAGCAAAAAAATACAACAAAAATACATTTAAAGGAAAGAGGATATGGTGGTTAACAGTCCCTATCAATCATAGATAAGACTTAAAGCAAAAAATCTTCCTGGAGAGTTACACAAATATGCAAATAACACCTAATAAAAACTTGTAATAGCAGCCATGACAGAAATTTAACTGTTTCACAATTATGCAGGTGTTCTAGGAGACAAATGAAATTACAACATTAAAGGGATAGTTACGGTTATTTGAAGTGGGTTTGTATGAGGTACTTATCGACAGTCAGTGTATTACCTACATTAGATGGCAGTCGACATGCCCCCAGTAAGGATAAGCAGACGGGAGTACCGACATGGAAGCTAAGCAACTATCAATAATAATATCAATATCAGTTTAAGTGTACGCTATATTTAGAAAGTTTTCAGCTCTACACCTGCTGTCAGACAGCATTTTTTTTCTGACAGAAAACCACAGGCAAATATTGCCATCTTCAGAGCCAACAGACTCCTTTGACAAAAACCATAAGTTTATCTTGCAGTCAGAGGTGAAAGTAAGCCAGAACGCACCGGAACGCCGTGCCGGTAAGAAATATACAGACCTCTTCTACCGGAACGCACCGAAACGCCTCGGAAAAGCAACTTTCACCCATGCATATGATGCGAGCCCTTTCTTTTTTCAAGCGAATTTTACCAAAATAAATGTAAAATTGATGAATGCATAAAAATCATCTCCAGAATATGCCTTCTGTGATGTGTTGAACTAGGTTTTAGTGCGCTGGACGAACACTATAATTTGTAGGCTACGGTACTCGCTTACCGTGATAGGTTGCAACTTGTAGTAGGCAGTCACTCACTGTAGCGTAACGTTAATCCAATGTCTACTTGTGCTGTTGTTTTTTTTTTGTTTTTTTTTTTGCAGACAACAGGGTAGTCATTTTTGCAAAATAAACAAAACAAAAATCCCCAAGTATTAAATTGTGAGGTTTTACGCGTTGTGAAATACTCTCTCTGTCTCTCTGTCATGCGAGCAGCACCACTCCTGTCTGCAAACAAACACACGTGGAAGTAAGAAAACTCAATGCGTTCTTTTCATTTGGATGGCTGTTTGCCTAGGTGATGGAAAGAGCAGCCTTTATAACATCTTTAGTATGATGCGAGCGCGAGCTAAAAAAAATTTTGAGTTGCACAGTTCCTGCAAGAATCTTATCTTACTGTCACCCCTGCTTGCAGTACACA
Organism: Lutjanus argentimaculatus; assembly: GCA_034769285.1. Classification (NCBI taxonomy): domain Eukaryota; kingdom Metazoa; phylum Chordata; class Actinopteri; order Lutjaniformes; family Lutjanidae; genus Lutjanus; species Lutjanus argentimaculatus. Next base: position 12,543,223 of record JAWZSL010000014.1, read on the forward strand.
GGAGCTGCTAACTAGTTAGTTAGTTAGTTAGTTGGTTTTAATTGTGTGACTATTATGAATCTTAACTTAAACACCAAAGTCACAAAACAACACAAACAAACGAACTGATCCACTGATCATTTTGCCAGTGTAGATTGGTCGGTTTGGAGAGCACGACATTTGGCTTACATAACAGTGGTTTCTTAGGCCGGCCCTCATGACAGCCAAGGGTGATTTGTTTTTGTTTTTGTTCAGTAGATGAAGGTAATAACCTGACTATCGATAAGTACCTCATACAACCCCACTTCAAATAATCCAAACTATCCCTTTAAGTTTATAATCCTCATGTTTTCAGGTTTATGACTGACCAGGAACTTGTCTTGATGCTTGGATTTTAACATGGAGGCCACTTCCTGTAGGTTTCTGCGGTACCGCTGCTCCTCCAGGTCTGGCAGAAAGAAGACAGAGATGATCCTCTCTGTGATGTAGGTGAGGTCAAAGTCATAGTGGCGCTCCATCACATGCTCCATCACTTGTCCCACACTTTTAGCCCTGGACAGTATGGAAATATTTTCTTTTAGCGCAGCCAAAACAGCCATCAGGAGATTAAGACAGTCAGAGCTCAAGTTCCTTAATGTTTATTTTACTGTGCATTTTATTTCTGTGGATCAGTGTTACTATCAAATATCATTTTCTGTTGACTGATGTGTGATTCAGGCTTTTTGGTACCTTGGTATGGAGCCTCTCTTCTTCTGTGGTGTAGATTTCGTGGAGCCGTGCTGAAAAACAATCAGAAAAGACTAACTCTACTGCAACGATTCCTTCCATCACATACTATATAACTACCCTGCAAAATATCATATAGGAATTCAGAAATAATCTTTTCTTGTTAACTTAATGTAAATATATATATTTTAGTACTCTCAAGTTAAATCAATTCAAATTTCATTCAATTGATTTTACAGAATGACTTTGAATTAATTATTCAACCTATATTCAGTTAACCTACAGTTTTAAAGTGGCAGGGGAACTTACATTTTTAAATTGAACCAGTGTAAAATGATTTACATTTACTTTTTTACACAAATGTAAACACACTTACCAGGTCTGGTGTTGAGGTACAGGTGGGAGTCACCTGAAAGACAATGAGCACATGGTTGGTTTTTGCAGCAGTCACGTAACCATATGCACACGCACACAAGCACACGCTGGGAATGAACCAGCACATGCCAAGTCATGTGTTTGGTTTAATGCTCTTGGTGCAGCTCCAGCAGCGCAGATGAAAGGATGGAAGGATGAAGCGATGAGGAGGAAGGAGGGATGAAGAGCTGATGGGGAGGATAGTAAGATTCATTCTCACTTTCCCTCTGTCATCTGGAGCAGCTGGTTTGAAGAAGAGGCCGTCAGCACAAATTTGGCTGTTCCACTTGATGGGTTAGTGACGCACGCACATACACACACACACACACACACACACACACACAGACTGGTACACACTAACAGACACAAACACAAACTTCACTTGACGCATCTGTGCGCATGTCTAGAGAACTGAAGAGAACTTGAGAACATTCTTCGTTCACACAGTTTATTGTGCTGACCAGGCAGTTGAATAAGCAGAAGTGCTCAGTAATAAGAGGTACTCAATAAAAATGATTGATTGTGGGTTATTTTGCCTCGTAAAGAAGGAGACGAGGAGAGAGACAGATAAAGTTTACTGGAGGAAGATGCTACATGTGGTGCGCAGTCCTCATACTCTGCGGGTGAGCCTTGCCAAAACCACAAACACGTATACACATAGAAAGAGAGAGGGAAGCTGAGGTCATTCAAAGAGACTACAGCCACTACTACACAAACAGACCTGAACAGGTTTCTGTATGTTCGTCTTCTCTGGATTGTTTATTATGAGGATAACAGTTGACCTCGAAGAAACAAGCTTGTAGGGACTGGTATGTCAGGGCATGTGTTACGTTTCCGACTCATTTGATGGTCTAATTATAATGCACATCAATTAAATGATTAAAAACAACAAGATGAGAAATAAACAAGAAATTCAGACAGAAACAAAAGGAAAATGAAGGAAACAAGCTGAGAAATTGAATCTAACGTTCAGTTTTACAGCACAACTATGGGCTTCGACTGTAAACTTTGGCACCCTGTCAGCTCCTGACCTGTGAACTATCCCATGAGATTGACTGACAGCTGAGCTGCCCTCTGTGGCTGAGTGCTGGCCAGTGCTGACAGTGTCAGGCAACAGGTTAACAAGTCAAATGCCTGACAATCACAGTGATCTACAACTGAAACAACCCTCAGGACAAACAACAGTAGTGGTGTGGAAATACACTTACTAAATGTTGACAGAACAAGCCATGGTATGATTAGTGCTGCAGGACATTTTTCTTCCTACATTTTTCATCTCCATTTTTCCAGATTTGTAAAATAACTTTCAGGTAGATATTGGATTATAAACCATGTAACTTTGGAAAAATAAAAGCACCTAATGCTCACTACCGTTGATTATTAAACAAGTTTTGCTCCTCAGACAGATGTAATTGTGTGGGTGTTTGATTTCTACTTGTAGCCCCTCGTGTCATTATGTTGGCAGCAGCAACATGACACTGACACTGAGGTGGTAACACTTGATACACTGATAAGAGTACATTAATAATAGTGATAAGCATTAACTAACAGTTAATTGGCAGTTAACTTATGTGTCTAGTAATCGTTTACGATTGGTATTCATGTCAACTAAGGCATTAATTTATACATTACATGTTTTCAACTTCACAAAGGGGTCATAATGAGCTTTAAAAAGTTGCTAATTACGGTTAAGTAATGCTCATAAAACATGCACAATAACTGATTGTTTGAGTTAGTCTGTAAGCTAAGGAATCATTAAGATAAAGGAACAAGCAGACCTCTGCATGAAGAACATGGAGTCTGTCTACTGATCTCAACATTTTTAAAAACACTTTTCTCTTTATGAAATTCCAGTGTACTGAAATTGTTAATTAACATTTAATAGTTAGTACCTTAATTAGCATGTAAACCCCTAACAAATGTTATCAAGAAACATTTCTTAACAGGTATTAATGATAATTATTGTAATTAAAGGTCAATGCTCATTACTGTATTATTTCTGTACTAATATTTATAGCATCTTTAAAACTGTTAAATATGTAAAAATTAATACCTTAGTTAACATGAACATTAGAAAATGATTATGAGACACATACATTTACTGTTAATTAACTGTTACTTAATGCTGCATTAACTAGTGTTAATTAATGTACCCTTATTGTAAAGTGTAGATACACAGTACTGATGACTTGATTCACTTGTAAGCTGATTATTTTCTAAAAAAAAAAAAATCACCCAAAAAGATTTGTCATGAGTGGGTTGCATGGGTTTTCTATCACATGGCATATACCCAAATTACAGATTTCTGATTTCATGGCACACACAGACCCTGTGGCTATGTTTACATTCACACTAGTTTTACACTAATATAGAATTTGATACAGGCCATGTAAACAGCATATTATGGTTGGGTATTCTGATTTAGACATGTGGGAAATGTAAATTCAAAATATGCATCTCAGTTGGGGTTTTTCCAACATTTTGCGACACACAACCTCTTCTGCTCTGTGCTGTAAATGAACTAACTAGCCAACAGTTTACAAGGCTGGGGTAGAGATCCGCACACAAAAGAAAATCTCAAATTTGTTTTCGGAGGGAGAAACACACCTACTTTTAAACATTATTTTAAAACATTTGATATAAACATATTTTTAAATATGCACAAATATTGCAATGCTGACCTTTTCAAGAAGGTGGTTAAATGAATGAAAGAGGGAGGCTGAGTCTGCACAGTCAAACAAGTCTACCACCAGTGGAAAACTTGTAAAAAATACCATTTTGACAGAAAGAAGTGTCTATAATCAGAGTATGCACAGCTCCATGTACACAGGAGTCTTAAAGGAATATTACTTTTCATTGGCCATGTTAACAGCTTAGTAGGAATATTGTCTTTTTCACAATAAGAGCGAAAAACAGAATATTGTGTGCATGTAAACATAGCCAGTGCTGCACAAAATGGAGATTGCAAACAACATTACAGAAGGGATACAGAGAAAGACTGACAGTAGAGTGCGATGGGGAAAAGAGGAGGGGGAAACAAACATGTGACATGCGATTCCGGGGAGGAAGAAGTAAAAGGAGGAATGACATGCTGTAATTGGTTATAGCATGGCAGAGAACATTCAACATAAAATCTTACTGCTGAACTGACCAGATGATGTTGTTGATTATTGTTATGCAGGTCTGATACAGACTCACAGCCAACATAATAACTCTCTCTGTTTGATATTTAGTTATTGTTTATTAAAATCCATAACAATGTGATATCCACATCTTGACATCTTTGTTTTTTTCACATTCCACCAAAGAAGAAGCATAATCAGTACTTTCAAGTGTGTAAATGTTATAAAACACATGTTATAAAAGCTACAGTAGGAAATGAAAGAACAGGGAGATTCAGCCATAGGGAAGAACTCCTCTCTTAATAGGTTTAATAACGGTGGTTAAGTGGATAAAGTGGTCGGCTCCAGGAAGGAACAGTAGGAGACAGACACAACATACACATGTGTATCCATGCATAAACACAAACATGCGAACACACACACGCTCATGCATACAAAAGACGACAAGGGTTGAACCTGGAGGCAGAGAGCACCGACATGCAGCTTATAAAGGCAGAGGAGGAAGACACCAGAGTCAACAGGAAGCAATTTGCAACAGGATGTCAGCGCTGGTCAACCTGGGTTCATACATCCACACGCACACAGAAACACACACATACATGCAGAGTGTATACACGTGTCTTTGGTAGCTCTGGCAGCCTCAGGGTCTTCATTAATGCATGTGGACTGTACACTGGAGCCACTGGGAACACAGCCATCTGGTTCAGTTTGTCCTTTTCATCAGCTAGCATTTACTGAGGTGCCAATGACAGCTCTCGACCCCGCCCCCAGGGTCTGACTGACTGATGCCTGGTCTGTTCAGCGGTTTAGTTTGCCTTGTTCATCAAGTTACACATTTTATTCATTTATCAAGCAAAAATGGCAAACATCCCCCAGTTTCAGCTTCTCAAATGTGAGAATCTGCTGCTTCTCTCTGTTATCTACGGTTTTTGGAGAGTACATTTATTTGCTTTCTTGCTCAGAGTTAGATGAGCAATGTCAAAACAATGTGAAAATGTGAAAGCGGTTGCTTGTAGTGACATACCTACTGGGAATTATCCCTCGACTTTATGGAGCTTTATTATGAAATTCAGCTCATTATTTTGCTATCCAGCCTGAACTTTACACTTTGGGTCACTCTCACCTCTCGCATAATGTTGTTTTTGGCTGCAGCAGGCAGCTGTTTTCAGTAAAAAAAAAAAAAAAAAAAAAGGCTCTAAAATCCCACTGTACACTAGTTCGCAGCTGTGTTGTGTGAACATAGTGGAGCATTTAGCAGCTAAAGAGACAGATATTCTCTCAGGAGTTTATAGAGACCAAAAAACATAGATAGACAACAGTGAATATTACACTTTTATTCATCATGTGGGCACAAACATGACTCCAAATAATGATTGCTAATGTTGCCTCCAGGCTTGCTGTTTCCGGTGTTTATGCTAAGATAAGCAAAACTAAGCTAAACTAACCACCTGCTAGCTGAGTGGTGTCGATCCTCTCATCTTAGTCTCAGCAATGTCAAATGTCAAAGCATATAAACTGTTGGTTTTGTCCAACTAGCAGTCCAAGATCCATGAAAGAAAAACTGCAAATAATCACATTATAAGAAGCTAAAACTAGCAAAAAAGGCAAACTGAACCACTAAACAGACAGAGCATTCATTCAGTCAAACTCAGCCGACTTTTCATATCCTTTTGATATGAAACTATTGTCAGTAGCCAGTTGGCTTATCTTAGCACAGAGACTGGAAAGGAGGAAACAGCTAGTTTGACTTTGTCTGAAGTTTAAAGAATCCCCCTTCCAGCACCTCTAAAAGTCTCTCATGTTTTAGCTTTTAAAGTGGCATGTATTTTATTACATTTTGACAGAGCCAGATTAGCAGTTTTGCCCAGTTTCCAGTCTTCATGCTAAGCTAAATTAAACTAACCAGCTGCTGGCCAGAGCATCATATTTACAGATATGAGAGTGATATTGATTTTCTCATCTAACTCTCAGAACGAAAGAAAATATATTACCCAAAATGTCTATTTTGTTAAGACATCATCTTGACTTAAAGAAAAGTGTGCATTTTTCACTACTTTCTGACATTTACATCCTACCTGATCAGCTAAACACTTAATAGATTAATCAGCATTAATCTTCCTGAAACGAATTACAATCTTCCCGGTCACTATCTCCTCCACAACAGAGTGACTGTGACACAAATCTCAGAAGTTGTCACTGCCACATCTTGAATCATGACTCCTATTCCAGGGAAAGGAAATCCAACACAGAGATCTGCCGGAGCAGCTGAATCAGTTACAGGGAAGCAGGAGACAAATGTGAGTGTTTGAGACACGTGCGTCGGTGTGCCGTCCAGGAGGAGCGAGTTTCATTCTGACAGTCAACTCAGAGCTGACATCACACTCTGGAGAGGGAGAAGTGAGTAAGCTTTCCCATCTGACACTGGAAAAGCAAAATAACCACGACGGCTTATTCCAAGTTCCATAGTCTCACAGAAGACACTGGAAGCTAAATAAAACTCTGAGGGTTTTTATGTTTTTGCACAGGCTGTTGACATTTCACTCAGGGTGCTGGAGGGCAAATTTAGGAGTGGCTGTGATTTAGGAGGCTTCACATGAAAGTATGGCCTCTCATTTCTTTCTTCTCTCATTATCGCTCTGCATTTTCTTCCGTTTTCTCTCATCTTTGATCCCTCGTTTCTCTGTTTCCTACCCCTACAGTCTGCCACTCCCCTCTGCTTCCCGCTCACACTCTGTCTCTCTCTGCTGTCAGCGCCCGGGGACAGGATAACCACAATCATCCCTGCTGCCGTGAGATACAAGTATGTGCTCCCCCTGAATAAACAACATCAGATGACAAAGGACACCTCGATAAGAATCAAGCATAGCAAGTCGCTATGTAACCGGCCTGAGAAGAGCAAGAGGAAGCATGAAGGAGGGCTTGAAGCAAAAACAAACCGTTCAAGGATTGGAGATATAGACAGAGCATAGAGGATAGGGAAAAAGGCATCAGGAGGACAGGAAGGATGAAAGAGGAGAGGCGAACAGAAAGTACGAGCGAGAGCTGCTGGATGGGAGAGAGATGTCAACAGCTGAACATGCTGACCACTGACACGGAGCGGAGAGATTTCACAGAGCTATTTTGATAGAGCTCCTTATTTTAGACCTCAGTCAGAACACTTAAAGGCTCATTTTGTCTATTTGTTCATCAGTCGTCTTGCAAATCCACTTGCTCTCATGGCATTTTCAAGAGATCTGGCAATAGATCCCTACTATGGTACAACTCATCTCATGTAACTGCTTCATGACAATATACATTTGGTCTTTGATGCTTCCCCAGCATCCAGTAATTGAAAAGTAACACACATTTATCACAATCTACTATATATATCCATCCACCACATGTCTATCAATAGAAATGTATTATAAATGATGCTCTCCGAGCTCAAAATGGTTTAAAGACTTTGTTATGAATCTTCTTAAATAATTCCTGGAATATTAAACAAGGCTTACTGTGCTGCTATCACTTAGGCTTAGGCTATCAGGAAATGAAAAGCAGTGGGTAAACATAAACACTGTGCATGCATCCCGTGTGTGTGTGTGTGTGTGTGTGTGTGTGTGCATCGTTCCCTACAATGCTTTATTATTGATAAGACGAGTAAAGCAGTAAAATTAAATTAACCATGATAATTATTTTTACACAGTACATCAGGTTATAAATAGCGACAACAATGTGACATCACCACCATAATTAAATCACGCAGGTGTTCTTCTGACAGGACTTTCCATCCCAAACATCCCCTTGAAACACCTTCCTGCTAACTTCTCCATCTATATCGACTTGACTCTATTTCTACCCTCTCATCAATGTGAGTGACACATTGATCTACCACAGGACACGTCCTCCATGTCCTCCTCGTCTCCTGCGGTGAGACATGAATAACAAGGAAGGTTGAAAAACATGACACTTGTTGCCACATTGCTGAAGACACTCAGGAGGAGATAAACCACAGAAACTTACAACTGTACTAGAGCTAGATCGATAAATCAGCTGATTTTAGCACATTGTAAATATATCCGTACCGGCATATATGTCGGCTGATAAGTTGAAAGAAATTACTGTGGGTGGATGGGTGTGGTGTTGCAGGACATAGTGCATGTTATATCGAGTTCAATGATTGTTTTGAACCGTCTCAGTCGGGTAAGAGTCGTTTGAAAAAGGCAAAGATTAAGTTAATAAACAGCATTTTTACGTTACGGTTTTGCTAGCTTATCCAAAAAGTGACGAGACGACCCAAAATGAGCCAATGAGAATGTGCATCAGGCACACAATACTCTGTGTGATGCAGGATGCATGAGCTTCGGTGAAATACCAAGTTTTCAGGAAGTCCGGTTTTAGGAACAGTTACATATTCAGAATTTGTATCGAGATAGTTTGTTTTTAAATCATGCGTTCCTTTAAATGAAAAATCACAACTTTACATCCAACTATGTTGATCTGTTGAGGCTCCACTGGCATCATTTAGGACTAATGCACAGCTCTATAATGTGCAACACAAAGTCCATATGGGAACGGCCCATTGTTCTGATGGCCCATTATTTCAAAACCCCAACAGTCAGAAAAATGTTCTATTGTCCTGAAAGCCATTTGTCCGTCAGCCTGTAATCTCAAAAACAAAAGCCACCTGTTCGGTCCGTTGTTCTCTTGGGAGTTTTTTGCCATTAACATCGACCACTGAGCCCTCTGCCATCATAACATTGTGATTTAAAAACTCTCCCTATTTGAGGTAGTGTGTCCCCTCAGAGTTGCCGTAAGGCAGGAGTTTGGCTCGTTTTTTACCCATCATAGAAAATAGAAAGAAGCTGTTGTTGGTCATGGCACTAATGTTACGCCTCCATGTCCTGTTAATTATTTTCTTGTTACCCAATTAGGCAAACCTGAGTTTGGTTACACTGGTGGCAGTGGTGTTTCTTTTCTGCAGGCTGCGGTTAGTGTGTTTCTTTCAATCTATAGTATAAAGCTTAGTTTTCTCAGTATAGCTAGCCAACTAACTTTGTTTCAAGCATCAGAGGCTGAACACAAGTTACGGACAAGTCGTGCAAAGACTAAGACCCTTTTAAACCTGGGACCTAGTGGGAAGTCATGGTGTTACAGTGGTCAGCTGGTGAGCAAATAGTAATAATAACAACAATGGCATAGACTATCTGCAATGTTTCACTGTAGACATTGTCATATACCAATTTGGTAGGCATCACCCAACCTAGAGTGCAGGAAACAGTGAAGTCCCGGTGACCTTTGTTGTCATGGTAACAGTAGTTAGGTGACCTTTGTCATCATGATAACAATAATAAACACAAGTTTAACATTGTGAAAACTGTGGTTTGGTTAGGTTTAGGCACCAAAGATCCTTGTTTAGCATAAAATCTGTGAGTTTTCGTGTGTGTGTGTTTCCAGTGTGTGTATTTTCTGATTAACAGGCTTTTGGAGCAATTGGCATTTGTTTTCGGATTAACAAGCTGTTGGACAAATGGGCTTTCGGTCTATTGGGACATTTTTCAGACTACTGGCTTTTCTGAACAATGGACTGAACAATGGCATGGCACCATCCATATATCATCAAAATTGCTGAATCAATCCATTAATCAGCATGAGACATTAGCAGAACAGCTGGTGTGTATTACTAACCATCTGTATTTTAGTACGCAACATTAGGATCCATCAGATGATGTTAGGACAGCTGACTGGGTCTGACGGGACATACAGCCATTAGTCTCTGTCAGGTGCCCCGTGACTGTCTATACACATTATACAACACAGACATGTACACAGAGAGCTGAAGAGATGGAGACAGTAGATAGGATAGATACTATAGGAAATTGCATTATTACAGCAGTATACACAAGTTATATGAATTTTGATTAAAAGTAAGAAAAGTTGTGCACACAGATAGTGTATGCAGGCACTTGCAAATGCACACACACACACAGACAAGCAGACAGAAGTACCGACAAACACATGCAAATTTAATCTACCCCATAAACAGTCTGGCACAGCTCGGCTGCAAGTTTCTCAAAGTGTTACGTTTACAGGCATGTATAGCATTATAGAGGAATTGTCCAGTTTCCTCAATCTGCTGACCTGTACATGCAGTGACAACTGTCTCATGAAAAAGTAAATCTTGTGAATTCTCTCTCCAGTATTAAAAATTAAAATCTGTGTATTTTTTGTAGGTCACAGCAGGAGACTCTGCTTCATTTTCTGCACTTGCCTTAATCAGAGTAAATGAAATCCTCTTTCTGGGCAGAGCAAGAGCTCTCTGGCTACAGCTTTAATGGAATAATATGCACAATCACATGCTGCATTATCAGAGCAAACATTGCGAAGAGGCTTTAAGGCTCTGAGATCACTACTCAACAGAAAAGAAAAATACACAAAGTAGACAAAAAGTCAAAACTGATGTGCTGAGCATGTATGTGTAAACAGAGTAAATACAGCGGTGCAGAGTGTGTTTTTACCTCTCAACAAGCAGCTTCAGTCTTCCCCTCTGCCTCCGAGCAGTCCTGTCTGTAGAGTGGGATACACTACCTCCCTCCCTCCCTCATACAAGCTCTCTGCTCACTCTCCCTCTCAACAACTCCCTTTACCTCCCTCCCTCCCTCTCTCACACACACACTCCCTCTGTGCCAGCAGCACATGCAGCATAGCCTTTCCCTCTCACTCTGCCTGTGTCATACGCACAGAGACAGTAAAGCACGTCCACAGTGAGAGTACTTTCCCTTGCACGTGCACTCACACACACATCAGTGCACCACATGCAGACACCAGGCAGCCCTGCAAAGTCACAGGGTGCTGATGTCCAGTGACCTCTCTGGTGGCCTGAGGCTGAGACTAGAGACAGCAGGGACAAAGAGGCAGGATTAGATGGAAAAGCAGTTGATCAGAAAGAGAAACAGACAGAAGATGCACAAAGGACGCAACAAAAAACTTTAGTGGTTATGGAGATGGTACGATGATGACATAACACACTGATGAAAGCATTTATGACTTGAAAAGAAGAAGAAAAAATGCCACAGAGAAGGTGTGAGAAGCTTTAACCGCGACTATAAAACATCAGGAAAAAGAGAAATCTAACAGAGATTAAAGGTAAAAAAAGATGACGACAGTAAGATGCAAGACATGAAAGAAATAAAAAAGAAAGGAGGAAATATGTTGACATATGAGGGGCACATAGAAACTCATAGAAGAAACATACAGTTAGGGATGCACCTGAACCCAAATAATGCAATGGAAACAAGATACATCTTTTATCCAAAGTTGCTCATTATTATTGGTAAAAAGTCATCAGCTGCATCTACCTTCAATCACTGATTTAATGCACTGAATGTTATTTTTATATACCTGTGCATCTTTACTGTAAAGAGTTTCTATCTCCAATGCAAAACAGAAGCTTTCTTTTTATAAATTTTTCAAGATCCCCTAGTTAAAGAGGAGGGCTTCAGACTATTCATAAAGCATATTTTAGCTAAAGATAAGAAGAGACAGAGGGAAATAGGTGAAAAGTACAGTATGAGCGTGTGAAGATATATTTCATAATTAATTATATGCCAATATTAGAGGAGAAATCTGAAATATATTTACTGTAATAAATCATAACAAAAACTTTCTGAGGACAGCTACAACTGTGGTGCCTCCTTTGAAATTTTTATTCTGACCTGTAACTTGTGTTATTGTTTGCCCGTTTCTCAGTTCAAATTAATGCCCAATGTTCACTGAATGACCAAATGTCTGTGTATGAGTCAGCAGAAATCATTAATAATCTTTTACAAGATGTTTGTGAAGATGTTTAAAACAGTTAACTTGAGCAGAATGTAAATGGAGTCTGTCAGACAGTAAGGCAGGCAGTCACTGAACTGTGTGTATTTTCAGAGCAGTGGGCTTTTGTTTTCAGGATAACGCTCTTATCTTTACATCAACCAAATTACAGTGTACAATGTTGTAGTCGTGTTGTGCCCCTGCAGGGTTCCTGCAGCCTGCCTGAGCTTCCTCAAGAAATTTGGTTATCATTTACTCACCCTCATGTCGATTGACGGTCAAGCTTATTTTGTTAGTCCATAAACTACTGCTGGAGTGTCACAAGTAAACAGTGTTGTAGAATCTCCCAAACAATCGAAGTGAATTTTGACCATTTTTCAAATGGAAAAAACAACCCCCACAAAAACATAAAATGGCTCCAGACTGCTTGTCTGGCATCATCCGAGTCTCCTAAAGTCCTGATGGTTCAGAGAGTGTGCATGTGCACGTGAACATGGCTCCAAACTAAGGATCCACAGTGAAGATTCAGGCTAAAAACATGGTGTAAATTATGTCTTTCAAGTCAACTTGGCATCCTTTTAAATAAGATTTCAACCTATTCAATATACTGTCTGTGGCTCCAGCTTACTATTCGGACTGCCATAATAATTTTGTTACATTTTGCTCCTTTAAATCGTTTTGAAGCTTTGTAGGCACAACAGTTGCATTGCCAATTAATATTTGGTATAAAACATTTGCCTAATTTAATGTGACTTCCAGTAGGCTGTAAGTCACGCCCACTTCTGGTCTTCTATCCAAATACAGAAACAGATCATTTTGTTTGTTCAACAGATACAGATACAGACAGTGTTGTCTGTGTGGCCCTGTACACAGTAAGAGCATAGCGTGACATGAAGCAGACAGCAATTTGCCGTCTTGACCCCTTTATTTATGAATACCCCCAAATGGGACTGATTACACGCACACACTCATACACACACACACACACACACACACACACACACACACACAGTCTGTCTCCCCAGCTGCCTCTCACTTATTTGTGTCTCCCCACAGATCACTGACTGACAGGCATGTACGGCACTCTTGTTATTTTCTATATTTACCGGCACCAGACTTCTCCTATCCAGATTGATCATCGTCCTGTGTGACGACGTCCTCTCCTGCAGCCACCAAGAGTTGTTTTTGGCCATCGCCGTGGTGACCAGGGGGACAAGTATGACAAAAATAATAATCCTCTTTTAATGCATGTTGCTAAGGCACAACAGCTGGTAGTGCCCAGTTGTACACCATTACGGTGTGTGTGCATGTGTGTGTGGAGGAGGAGGCAGGAAGGCTAACTCCCCACCCCCCCTGTTATAAATCCCCCACAGGATTTGAGCTGACCTGAAGAAATAAAGATGATGGGTCCCTCCGTGTGACAGATTCTCTGTGTCTGTGCATGTTGGACAGTGAGGCACCACTACACAGTTACAGCAAGGTCATGAGTTCACTGCGTAGTGTGTGACACTGAGCTGCAGTGAGCGGGGTCACATGAGAGCAGAAGGGGCTACTGCCAATGGGTCTGACATAAGCTGTGGGCAGAGAGAGTGCTTCTCTCTTTTCTCTCCTTCTGTGATGAATTTAACCTTGTATGATGGTTTAATTGCAGTGCAAAATGCAGTAGCTATGTCTCTGATTCTGAACTAGACCTCACATGTATCACTGATGCAATGCATGAAAATGCTCTGCAATTGAACTCCACTGTAGCAGCAAAGTGTTTTAAGGAGATAGTTTGGATTATTTAATGTGAGGCTGGATACTGATCAACATGCCCCCAGTTAGGAGAAGCAGAGAGGGGCGCCAGCACAGAAGCCGAACAATCTACAACTAGGAAACAGCTGTTATGTAAACTAAATAATTGCTTTCTCCAAGCCAACTCCATAGGCAAAGTCAGTCATTTTACCCCACAGAACACAGGAAGATGCTGGTCTTTGTTTGTTTGTGTTATTTTGTGACTCTGGTAAATTTGAACTATCCTTTTACAGCACTGAAGTCACACAATTACCCCAACAAACAAACAAATCGAGGCAGAGGTTCTGTGTGTGCTTCTCCAAACTGGGGGCATGTCGACCACCATCTACTGTTGGTAATACACTGACTATTGACAAGTGTCTCATACAACTCCACTTCAAATAATCCAAACTATCCTTTTAAGATCTTTTCTATTTGATATCTTTGATTGTAACCTGTATTTCCATTTAAGGTAATACATTAATGATATATTATTGCTTATACGTTGTGATGTACAATGACTGTAATATCAAAGCCATAATGCACTGGCAATATTGCTGCAAATACAGAATGAGTATTTGACAGAGAAGTGAAATGAAAAGAAAGAGCTATTTAAAGAAAAAGAGGGGGGAAATAATCTGTTCGGGGCTTCCCTGCAAGGTGCCATCTCCTCAAACAGTGCTGATGCTTCTTGGTCTTTCCCACTGAGATGGCTCACAGCTCACTACTGCCCCCCTCTGATCAGCCTAATAGCACTTCTCACAGACAATGAGCATCAGAAGATGGTAAAATATTAAATATTATTTAATGAGCTCAAACGTGTCATATTAAGCTGTATTAGAAAGCCACCACCGAGACTGCCGGGGTGCTTGAGGACTCCCAGGAGCTCCTGCTATGCCACATTACCACATGACTGAATTACTCATGGCAACCTGGGTGTTTGCAGTTCAGGAGGGGGCCTTCTTTAACCAGACATCTAGGTCAGTGCACATGGCTTACTTCACTTAAGGCTCACACCATATTAACATCTGAACCGCGGACACAGGAGGAGCACACTGCTCAGGACAGGAGGAAGGTAAAGCGTGTGATCTGTGTTGATTTCAATGAGGAGGACAAACTATACGGCTTACCTTGGCTTCACATGTCTTGTGAACTGCAACCTTGCACTCTGCAAACAGTAAGGAGAGAACATACATGTATGATGATTCACTCTGACAGTCAGCTTTGAGAGAGACAGAGAGAGGGCAGTCGAGGTGAGCTCATCTCTGTCAGGTCTAGGTGTGTATCAGTGCTGGTCAGTTGTGCCTCAGGGTCTGCTGTCTGACATGACTGAGACGTGGACTCACCCTTGCAGAAAACCCCAGGCTTCTCAATATTCTGCTTGCACACATCACATTCTCGTTTCCTCTTGAAGCTCTTCTCTGTGAAGGCGTGGCTCCCTGCTTTGGCGAGCTGCAGAAATACAGGGGAGTCAAATATGATTATTGTCACAACAAATAAATACAATTAGGCTGGGATGCATGTATAAGGATCAGTTTTAAATGGATTAAATCGTGGTTTACCATTAATTTTACGTAGCACAAAACTTTAAAACTAACTTAAAATTAAGAAAGATGAAAGATAAACCTCAGTTTAATGTTTTAGAATTAACTTTAACTTACACTTTAGGAGGTTTAACAAATAGCTGCCTTTTTCAGCTGGATTGAGCAAAATAATCAAGTCAGATCTCTTTTTTACTCTCTGCACTGTTGTCGTGTTCTATCTCCAATAATTTGGCCATATTACTCCATTAATTCAGCCAACAGGTTTTTCTCAAAGGAGAAGATATTTCAAGCCATCATGAGTAGGCAAACTAGGCTATTAACAAACTATTTGGCTGCCTAACAAACAATGAAACATTTTAAATTTTTGCTAGGTAGCAAACAATGTACTCTCTTCTTAAGGAATACAGAGCAGTCCCACCCCTCACCCCCATCACCCCTGTTTCATATCAACAAACCTGGATTTACTAAATGGAGATTAGTTTTAAATTGAGTGAGAGAGAGCTGCTTAATTTTAAACCTGGATTAACTCATTATAAAACTAGTTTTACTAAATATTATTAGCACTTAATCTTTTTTGGTGGAAACCAGTCTTATATTAGTCAAACAATAAATACTACTGCTCAAAGGATATCATTCATAAAATAATGTGGCAACCGTGTACTTTTAAATGTACTGAAACCATATGAATGCCCTCATGATAACGTGCACTGTGACATGTTCAGTTTGAGCAGATTTCCCACGTGTCTCAAGGCATCTTATGTCACCGTTGTTCCTGCTGAAGCACTGGACGGTCACTGTCTTCTGTGTGGCTGTTGTCAGTACAGATGTGCGGTGGTTCAGTCACACACCAGCATGAGCACTGGTGCCCTACCTGCTGTACATTCAACTTCCTCCACTAAAAATACCTGTCATATCACGCTGTGTTTTAAGACACCCTGTTGTCTCGTCTTTTAGCTTGTCCTCATTCTGTCTCAGCGTGTCGGGCAGCCAAGATGATGAAAAATAAGTGGCTTTCTGTGCTGCCACTCCCCTTTCATGTGCTGTTTGGTCACAGGTAAGCAAAATGTAATTCAATATATAGTGACATCCTTTGAGAGGCTGTTTGTTTTGTTCAGGTCCTTAGGTGTGTCTGTCCAGCTTATACCTGTGTGTTCTTTTATCTCTCTCAACACTGCTACTTGTGTTTGCCATGCTGGTCAGTCCATCATTGTTCAGATTTAAATATCTCAAAAAATATTAGATGGTTTGCCATGAAATTTGTCGCAGATATTCATGTTCCCCATGGTAACTCCCTGACGATTCCTGTAGGCACTAAACATTTGGCTGAAATTTTAATCGAGTGTTTGTTTGCACCCGGTGAGGATAGGCACACAGCAACTATTCAACTATTGACACCTGACACTCTTTGTTTAGCTAGGAAGAGTGACAGAGTGTCTGTAGTTCAGAGGTTGTGGTGGTTGAACAGGTTAGGCACAGGGTGCTCTCATGGGTGATTAAGGATCAAGTCCTGTTTCAGGAGTCTATAATTTTAATCTAGTGTAAAATTAGCAGGCAATGTTTATTTTAATTTTTATAGTTTTTTTTATTCCTATTGTTAGTTTTCAGGTACAGTTTGGCTAGGTTTAAGCACCCGAATGAATTGGTTAGTTTTAGGAAAAGATCATGGTTTGTCTCTGCCATACGGGTGTAAAAAAAGCATTTCCTTTGCTACAACAATAAATGTAGATTTTTCTTTTCCAAAAAGACACATAATTGACAGTAAAATGTGCCCTGACAGTATGGCAATAATACATATAATCTGGCCAAGAATTTACCTTAAAGACAAATCTTTTTCCATACAGAGAACCTGAACATTCAAACGATCCTAAACCAGGGCTGTAACAAAAACCATTAGGTAAATACTGTGACTATCTTATATTTAACATTTGTTTAGGTCTGGTTTAAGTAGCTGTGCTCTCTCCTCTTGGATGACAGGCCTACGTTTCTTTTCAACACTGCAAGGTGGTACCACACTGAACCATTTCATGGCAGCTGTGCAAACACAAGACATGAGCTTCTGTGGGCAAAGCAAAGAAAGAGATGAAGGTAAATCTGATACAAACAGACCCACTGTAAGTGTTCACTGTCTCTCTCAAAATGTTGAACTCAAATCTCTACTGATACTATATCACTGACTGAAAGGCTTGATATAGTACTAATATCCTAAATTAACAGAATGATACTCAGCGATAGCAAATTAAATTTAAAATAAAGCTCTAACCCTGGAGGAGCAACTCAAACATGCATCTTTTTGCACACACACAGTCCCAGGAAGGGCATGTGTCCCAAAGGAAAATAAATGTAGTGCCCTGAGTCATAATCCATGTATTTTTCCTTTTATAAACCAATACTCAACTTCCCAGTGAAAAGAAATAGGACAATGTTTATATAAAGTTATGGTAATGCCCTCCCAAAGCAATGTCTTCTGACAGCATGTGAAGCACATTAAACCATTAAATCTTTCCTTGAGCAGAGAACTAGGAGGGGCCTGGAAACATCAGGAGGGATGTTTGTTTGTATGTGTGTGTATGAGTGTGTGTGTGTGTGTGTGAGGCAGTGGGGGAAGTGGAGGGCCAGAAAGAGCGTACCTGCACACACTGGTGTTTCTTTTCTTGTTAAATGGCTCGATGCATTTCACTAGTCTTGAAAAAACATTTCTCAGCTCTAGCATTTTTTAGTTTTTCCGACGCCTGGGTTTTTCCAAACAGGAGGGACATTGAATTTAACCGTGGAAGGTGAAAGTGCATGAAAGCTGGTTTGGACTCACACTGTCACACAACACTTTATTTATTGACTATCCGACTCCAGAATCCCACTTCTCCAGCCATTTTGAATTGAGAGAGGAAGGCAACTTATTCTATTAACTGCAATGTATTATGAAAGAGGCATGCCTCTGAAGTGGAGTGTAGGTGGTCTAAATCCTTTATGACTAGAAATGTATAATTAATGTTTTATGCAGCCCCTGCCTTGAACTTTGTGTGGTTACATAATGAGGACACAAATGCAGCTGATTCGTTCTGACTTCACAGCCCTCAACAAAACAAAATCCACAGAACTTGTGACTTGCTTTGTTAAAAACTTTGTTCACTATAAGACCAGTGTGTGGGATTTAGTGGCATCTGGGGGTGAGCTTGCAGATTGCAAACACCTTGTTTCAGTTTCCACTTCCAAGCTTGTGGGAGAAACTATGGTGCCATGAAGAGCAGAAAACAAAAGAGTGTGTCTAGAGCCAGCGTTTGGTTTGGGACCCACACTCTCTGTAGATATAAACACCTCATTCTAAGGTCACAAAAACACATGATTCTTAATCTTTCTTATGAATATTATATTCCAATTCTGCCATATTCTGCCAATAGATCCCTGTAAAACTTTCACACTGGACCTTTGACATTCAATCTCTCCCACATTCACTTGTAGAGGGATTCAAGTGGATTAATGGACCAGCCACTCCTGTGGCTGTAAACTACGAAGCTACAGCCAGGAGATGGTCCATAAAGCATAGAGACTAGCATAGCATAAAGATGAGGAACAGAGGGAAAGAGCAGGCCTGGCTCTGTCTGAAGGTAAAAACATGAATTATACAAATGAGATTCAGTGTGTTCATTGATCAGCTTGAACCTCCAAAAACAAAAACAAACTGTAAACACAACATCGTCGTATCACCTAAGTTGATATGACAAACTTAGAAAAACAGTTGCATGTGACCATCCAGTAGGAGCAACATTATCATTAAACTGGAGTCATGTTTGTGTCAGCCTGGTGAAAGTAAGTCCAATATTCACTCTGTTTTAGCTCTGTTTTTTGTCTCTACCAACTGTGGGAAATATTTGGCTCTTAAACTGCTAAATGCTCCAATATTTTAATTAGCTAGTTGCTAACTGTGTGTATCTGCTACCTGGTGCTGCACGGGTAGTGTAAAGTGGATTTTTAGGGCTTTTTTTTTTTACTATCTGCTGCAGCTGAAAACTACACTTTGAGAGAAGTGAGAGTGAACCGAAACAGTAAAGTTACAGAGCGGACATCTAAACAATGAGTTGTAACTCACTCTGAGCTCTGTAAAGCTGAGGGTAGCTTCAGATTCAGGTGATAATTCCCTGTAGGATTATGATTACAAATGACCCTTTCATGTGATTGTCACGTTATTTTCACATTGTCATTGATACATTCATATTATAATAACATTGATTATATCTGCTTTAAGTATTAGTGAGGTACTGATCGGCCAGTTTTGTTATCTTTGGACATATTTATCATATACATGCAAGAGCGGTATCAATCTTCCCATCTAACTGTTGGAGGGAGGGTGAATAAAAGTATTTCCCAAAATGTTGAACTATTCCTTTGACTATACAGACAACAACTCTAAGAGATAATGATTATGTTTTTTGATCCCTTGGACACTCAACAGTTGAGACAAAAAAGCCCAATATTGCTGTTTCACATAACTTTAGACTGTATCAAACACATTAAAAAGGTCTATCCAAAGGCATTTAGGTATCCTCTTGATAAATAACATTTTTTCTCACTGCCATTCACCGAGCCTCCCCTGAAACCATTTGGAGCCCCTCCTCCCCTGTGGAGGCCCACCTCCCACTTTGAAAACCTCTGCCATAAACCATAATAACTTGTGTATACTGTGATTCTACAGTTAACTGTATTATCTTTTTATTTTTATAATGTTCTGATGCTCCACAGTTGGGTCCAGGGGTCACACACGGGGGTTAAAATTGTTGTTTGCTCCACTAAATAAAAAGCATCAGTTATATAATAAATTCACTATTCCATTTATTTTTTATTATGTCATAGTATTATTGTCATATCTGACAACAAAAACCTTCTCAGGTGGAAAAACCATATTTATTTTGGTCACTGACCTGGATTGATCTGATGCTCAGGCACAGATGAGACACATTACCGTTATGATGTATGTATTGATCTAATAATCAAAGCAGCAGTGTAACATTGGACTATTGACACGTGTCCTCTGCTGTTATGATGAATGGAAGCTGCTGTAAACCGCGGCGTCCGCTGAACGTGTTGAATCTGGGTCTCTGCATGTGTACTAATGCATGTGCGTTGTATGGAGGATTTAGGGAGAGAGACATCCGATGAACCTGACAAAAAGAGGGCATAAGAGGGGAGAGGAGGATCATCATGCCCTCCAGCCATTTACATTTCAAATGTTATTACATAACTCATGAATTTTGGAGCTTGCATTGATTGGACTTATGTAATGGCCGACTGAATTGTAAACCTGTCCCCTCCTCAACCTGACCTGAGATCACCTGCAGGATCAAAGGTTTTCAGTAAAGGCACTGAGGGGTTTGCTGGACGAGACTCACAGTGAAGGAAGGCTACACATAAAGATTTTTTTTCTTTTTAAGCCCCACAAAAATCAGTAAAGATAAATGTTTAATAATGCTACAATGTTTCTTAAAAGGAATATATAATATAATATATCTTGACATATTTATATCAAACAATATTACAAGGGTTTTGCCATGTATTTGGTTTTGTGACTTAACATCAGAGCCAAATTGTAGCACAGTCAAACCAAAATCACTAAAAATATGCCTTTTATATACCCTCTGGAAGTCAACTTTCAACTCAACTTCTAAAGCATCCAAAACAGTCATTGAACCATCCTCACTTATTACTCTTCTTAGCCAGTGACCCAAAAATATCCTCCCTCTATAACTCACATAAAGATGTCATGGGCCTCTCAGTCCTTTTCGCCAAATAGTTGATTCTCATTGGCTGGAAGTCTACTCAACCAGATTCTCCAACACCAGATTAAAGATTTAATGAGTTTCTTCCATTCAAGATTAGGTATACACAACAAAACAAGAGAGATTTAATTTTTTTTGTACCCATTTATCTCTTTCTTCTCCTCTCTCCTTTTGTCAGTCCCTGTGAATGTAAACCAACCTCATATATATATTTTTTTATTTTCTTGTTGGTTGTTGTTGTTTGTGTTTTGTCTTGAGTGTGTGTATTTTTCTGTTGTGGTAGTGTAGTAACAGAGTTGCAACTACAAACTGAATTACTGAAAAAAATAATAACAAAGTTAAACATGTTTTTTATAGAAACATGACATGCAAGCAAGTCTAATATTTAAATGTCACCTAAATATAACAGTGAATTATCATAAGTGCACTGGTGTACAGCAGAAGGGGGGATATTTAAACTAAAATTGTCCAGATTACTTGGCCGCTTCTCCTTCTTAAAGGTCTGCGAGACAAATATGTCAGACAACAAATTTAACATTTCATTTTTACATGAATACCACTTCATCAGTTCCATGTTGGTGCCAGTGTGTCAAACTAAAAACACAGGACAAGTCAAGGGCACCACCTGGTGGACAAACGGCAGCAGTGCAGTTAAATCTCAAAAAAGGAAAGAAATTTCTGCTGTTTGAGATAATGTTGAACAGTTTTGACTGGGATCTGGAAATGCAGGCAGAAGAAGCTGGTTTTCAAGCAGTTTTCTTTTTATTGGCCTAATGAATGCAGACCTAGTGCTATTATTTGTGCCAAAACTGTTTTAACAACTTCACAAGAGGACAAATGTCTCTTAAAATAACTGAATCATACCCTAATCTACAAATACACACCCACCTATTTAAATCCCTTCATTTCATATCCCTTACTTTGGAAGCTTAGGGGACAGGCTGTTCAAGTTAAGTAAAGCAGGCAGAATGAATTATTTCACATTAAAGACACTCATTCAATGCACAATTTTACCTCAAGTTATTAAATATTGAAGTTTTTAAAAGTTCTTCAGATGCATAGTTAAAGGATTCTGCTTCCTGATGCTAACAGGTGTGATGAACAGTTAGAAAACTTTTCTTCTACAAATAAAGAAAATTCTTAAAAAGCTCAAGTTTTCCCACAGCATTTTACCAGGGTTGTCAGCAGTAGGTTGTTGAGTTACCACTTAAGCTGAAGTCAATTTTGTGGTATTCATTTGTCAAATAATGACAAAGAAAAGTCTTAACTATTCTTTGATCCCATATATCTTTTAATTTTAAATTGACACAGATGAAATGACTCATGAATTTCACAGTGTGGTCGTGTCTTTCTACATAATGGTGCTGCCACTAACACTTTTTTCCCAGTTGTTGTTTTTTTCCTCCATTTCTCCCTATTAGTACATTAGATAAGTGTGGAAGTGGGGTAGTAGAGGTAGAAAACAAAAGTGAAGGTGGACACAGCATTAAGAACATGTGCCACATAAATACCTAAAAACAAAAAATGATCATTATCAAACTACAGTTGTATAATGATGTTTTTTCAATGTTCTATAATGTTTAAGCTCTCCAAAGGTAGAAGATTGAATTAGGACTGAATATGGACTGCATTACATCGCACAGGTTCACCCCTTTACTTTGATACCAGAAAAAAAGGAACATTGGTTGGTGGACATTCAGTCTCCAGAGGCTCCCGTGACTATCAGCAGGGTTGCAGTATTGCATTGCAGTATTAAAGAACCCCACCCCATTTAGATTTTTGCAGCCAGCGTCTATGTCATTCTGCAAGCATCTCTGACCACTGCAGAGAGCCCGAAGCACTTCCACTTCTAACACAGAGTTGAGGAGCGGGTCAGGCACCAAACAGCAGCATAATGGATTTCTTTATGACTGTGGCTGCATGAGCTTTTTATTACAGTGTGAGGACAGCAGCAGCAGTAGCATTTTAAGGTTGTTATTCCAAAACAATTCATCTATACTGACAAAGAAAATGTAGTGAAGTTATCTAAAGCTGAGTGTCCTGTTTAATCATTGTTTCAAACATTTGGAAGAATGAAAAAAAAAAAACAATTAAAGCTGGGGTAGGCAGTTTATTTTTTGTGTCACTGGGTAAAAAAATCCATATTAAAAGTCTAATTCAAGTGCAAACCAGCCACAAAGGTTTGTGGACAATCATTTTGAAAACTCTAGTTTGGTATTATGGGGGTTGCCATCTTTTTTTTTTTTGCAACTAGAGCATGCTCAGTACTAATGAGAGTGTGTAGCTGGTAGTTGGTGTGATGGACCATAATTTACAAAATGAACACCATGCTGTGTTGAAGAATAGAAACCACTGCAGAAGATTTAAGGCACTTCTGCAATGCATTTTATGAAATATATGCACTGTACTGCACTCAAATGGTAAAAATATACAATGCCAACACGCACAGAAACACACTAACACACATGCACACGCACACACACACACACACACACACACCACACACACATACATACACACACACACTGTAAATGAATACAGAGTACAGTGACACACCCCCTCAGGCACTAAATACCTCAGTCTGCGTGAGTGTGTTTTTTTCAGTGACACCTCACTGGTGATGACATGCTGGAGAGCAGGAGCCACAACCTCTAACACACACACACACACAGAGACACACACACACAACGCACTCAGGAAGGGACGGGAGCAGGTGGTGAGCCAGGGGTATGCTCTGGTTCTGGCAGGTTATTTATAACCTGCATGAGTTGGGGGTGTCACCTCTAAACAGTCATGAAAATGCTGAAAATAGGTGCGGGAATCAGTGTGTGCATGTGTATGTGTATGTGTGTGAGAGGGAGAAACCAAGAAACTACAAACAACATAAAGAACTCCTGGACTGTTACTGTGTATGACATATTTCATTCCCCTCCACTACAGCAGAGTCCACCCATTCAGTTGGGACTATGTTATCATAATTTGGCATGATCTCACACACACACACACACACACACACACACACACACACGCACACAGACAAAGAAATTACAGACAAAGAAATTCAGACAGACACACACGATCAGGGCTTTAGGGGATTTGAAGTCACATGTGATGTTAGTAATGTTTTTGTTCCAGGAGTTCACTGTGCAGCTCCTCATAGCAACGCTGTGTTAAACTACACACACATCACACATTTAAGGTATGTTTTCATGCGAAACATAAAGGACGATGGGACTAAATAAAGTGTCCTTACTTGAAATTAATGTTCTTTGTCCTGTGACATACAACATGAATACCAGAGGTGTGATTTACTCTGACATGTGAGAACGCACACATCCTGCTGTGTGGCCTTGGTGCTAAACCAACAGACACTTTTTATTTTGGTCTCCATTAAAGTCCTCCAGAGGCTTTAGGTGTGTAGCTCTTAAATCCATACGTGTTCCTAAATAGAGCCTGCAGACAGGCAGACGGCGGGTCGGAACCGGACAGTAACTTATACCACTTCCTCTTGAACCCTGACCCCTCGAGGGACATGATTAACAAGCGGATCGTCCACTGCTGTCTGTGTCTTTTTATTCCCCTTCGCTCATTACCACTGATTCTTTTACACGGCCATCAACATTAAATACTTACTTGACAGTGGCTCTAAGTCTACAAACATTACTAGTGCATGCAATTCATGCCTCTGATGCAGGTCTAAATGGGACCTGCAAAACACATGTTTATCCTTCGGTATGCAAGCATATTCAGCTTCTATTCTACTTAGGGACAGTTCAACTCCCAAATCAAAAATACATATTTTTCCTCTTACCTGTAGTGCTATTTATCCATCTAGATTGTTTTGGTGTGAGTTGCCGAGTTTTGGAGCGATCAGCCATAGAGGTTGCTGCCTTTCTCAAAATAATGGAACTACATGGCACTTGGTTCTGATGATGGGAATCATGACCCGGTTACTCAAGATGATCCACTGACCTTGTTCTGAGCAGATTCATATAACAAACTATTTTCTTTTGACTGAACAGCACTCACCAACCATATCACCGAGCTAGCTCGCTCTAGTAGTGCTAATCAGGGCTGCAACGAATTTTCATTATTGGTTCAATATACTTCTTATTCTCACAATGAATTGATTGTTTACTCTATAAAAAGTATTTTAAAAATGTGGAAAATGCACATAATGATTTCCAGAGCCCAAAGTGATGTTTTCAAATTGTATATTTTGTGCAAACAACAGTGCAAAACCCAAAGACTCTTCATTTACTATCATAAATGACAAAGAAAAGCAGCAAATCCTTACATTTAAGAGGAACCAGCATGTCTTAAAAAAACTGAAACAATTAATCATCAAAATAGTTAGCAACCTATCTCTTTCTATTGACTAATCAATTAATCAACTAATCCTTGCAGCTCTAGTTACATCTCACCTGAGGAGAATACCATTGATGTTTACTGCACTGTCACAAGCACGAGTCTCTCTTCCATGAGTAGATGCATGCTTCCTTCTGTTCGGTGATACAGTGGCGGGTGTAGTTCAGCAGAAAGAAAATAGTTCATACATGAAACAGTCTGTGGATTATCTTCAGGTCAGGGTTTCTGAAAAGAAAAACTGATGTTGAGTTTTTAAATGTTTTTAGGGCTGCTTTGAGCACTACAAACGGAGTGCAATCTAGTTTCATAAGAAGGCAGACATCTCTATGACAGATATCTCCAAAACTTGGTAGCTCACAGCAAAACAATCAGATGGATGAATAGCACTACTGGTCAGAGGAAAAATATGTATCAATGATTCTGAGGTGAGCTGTCCCTTTAATGCTGGCAAAAGTACAGAGGAGGAATATTTCGTAAGAGAGAGGGAGTGAGAACTGTTCTGGCGTCCAGAGCTTCATCTAATTTGGAAACGAAGTGGCAATTCTTTGGATTCCTTTGGTTGATATTTATGACTAGTATGTGATTAATATAGTGTGTAACAATTAAACAAAGTTCAGCTTCTTCTTCTGCTGAGTCAAATCACAAACACTGAGCAGTGTATGGCTGGAACAACTGATCCTTTGCTCTGTTTATACTCAAACATACTGTGATCATAAGTCAGACATTTCTGCTGTGTACAACCAGATTGTTTACAGCTCCCTGTGGAGAAGTTATTGACTCACCTCAGCAAGCTGAAGGATCTCAGGATGAACCTCAGGGTCTGCCTTTAAGGGGATTCCTCCTGGGTCAGTATGAGGTCCATGTTTCTTCATCCTGCCAGGGCTCGTGCTGTGAATGCACCCCATGTTTCCAGCAGACACCTCTTTCGCCCTGTGCGTTTAATATCCTCAACTCTTACCCAGACAAGTGCTTTACTCCTCGTTTTCTCTGCTCAGTGCTTCATTTTTTATTTTTTTTTTGAAGGGCCTCCTTATGTTTCTGCCACAGCTTATGTCTTCCTCTTCAACATGCTCCTTCTTCCCCGGTGACTCCTCACACCTCTTGCCCTTCTCCCTGACAGCTTGTCCTGCCTTGAAATCCACCCAGATGACTTTTTTTCTTCCTCCTTCTTCCCCCTCTCCTCTTACAACCCCTCCAAGAAGTGTCACCAAGCACAGACCCTCCACTCTCCCCCCTTCTCTCCTTCCCTGTCCCCTGCTCCTTGGCTATCCTCACCCTGAAAGCATGCAAGCACACACTCACCACCTCTCTCTTCTCCCTTCCCCCTTTCCCTCCTCTCCACTTGCCAATACCTCCTTCTCTTCTCCTCGCCTCCACAGACCCTCAAATGTCTTGTACGCCGCTCACTCTCTCTCACACTCACAGACCCTCCAGTCTTCCCCTCTCCCTCGCTCCATCAGGCTCCTCTTGCTGTCTCTCCACGGGGAGAAGGGGGCAGCTGTTTTGGCTTGTTGATGTCAGGCCCTTCCCCTTTCCTTTGGCTTCACTTCAGCCCTTCTCACTCTCCTCTTCTTCCTCATGGGGGAGTGATTAGATAGAGCTTCTTTCACACACGTCATCCCTCCAGACTCTGTAACTTTGCACATGAGAACATACTGTAGGATTGATCCTACTTCTTCCTCCTCTCAGCCTGTTGTGAAGTTATCTGTTAACTATCCGCTTGCCTGGGTTTTTAGTTAGAACAACTAGAGCAAAAGGGCCGATATTGAGAATCTACTTTCTTCTGTCAATCAGGATCTCTTCTTCATGTTTTGAAAATGCTGTTTAGCTGGGTTGCAACAACAAAAATTAATTTAAAGGGATAGTTCACCCAAAAATGAGAATTCAGTCATTATCTACTCACCCTCATGCCAATTGAAGCTCGGATTTAGCTTTTTAGCGCACAAAACACTGCTGGAGTTTCACAGGGAAAGAGAGCCTCTCTGAAATAATTTAAATGAATGGTGATCAGTTTTCAAATGGAAAAAACGTATGGGAAAAAAAAACCCAAAACAAAACATGAAATGACTCTATACTGCTCGTCTGGTGTAATCCAAGTCTCCCAAGGCCTCGACATAATAAGTTAACTTAAAATATGTCATTCACACCAGGTTTTTAGCCTGAATATTCCCTGTAGATTCTTAGCATGGAGCCACGTTCATGTGCACGCTCACTGTCTGAACTGGTGTGTGTGAGTTGTGGTGGTGTGCATGCGCAAGTGAATGGCATGTTGGGGCTTTAGGAGACTTTCAGACTTTTTTCAGTTGTTTTTTAATGTTTGAAAACTGGTCACCATTCACTTAGTAGATAATATAGATAATGACTGAATATAAATTTTTGGGTGAACTATCCCTTTAATCAAAGATTAGTTCTAATCAGTTTAGCAAAACTATGTTTGACGTTATTAAATCCAAATCTATAGAGCTCTGTTGCAAAATTTAAAACTAATACCAGTTGAATTATTTTAATTAGTTATTAAATCCAAGTTTATTGATGTAAACCAAAATGAAATTGAGTTTATTCAACATGCCGACGCTTGCTTAGCCAAATTAAAATAAATACATACATAAATAATAAATCTGACTGAAGTATTAAGAGGAGGGAAATTATTATCTTTCAGCTGCTCTCTATTCCTTTGTTATTCCCAAGTTATATCATTTACCTAACAAGTTCAAAAAATATTGTTTCTTAGCTAGCTAAAAGTTAAACCTCCTCAAGTGTAAGTTTAAAGGTAATACACATTTTAAATTGTTTAAAGTTTTGGTGCAACAGAACTACATTTAATCTCGGTTTAAATGAAAAACTGAGGTTTAAATTCAATCTTTCTTAATTGTGAACTAGTTGTTTAAAAGTTTGATGCAACATAATTTAATTTAATTTTAATCTTCTTAGGGTAACTGAGCCCATCTGATAGGACATGTGACACAGACATCAATGTCCCCTCAATTCTCTCAGTCGCTCCCTCCACTGAAATGAAAACAATAATAGGCTCTGTGTTTAAATCTTAGATCTGCTTCTCTCCCTCGTTAAAATCCTTCAGACTACAGCCCTCTCTCTCTGTAACACACACACAACTCTATTTCCCCAAACTGGCTTCTCCAGACAAAATACTGCTTTAAGCTGGAGGTTTTAGGGGGAAAATCTCCAACAATAAGCTCTTTCTAAAACCATGTTTTTGGCCTCCGGTTAGACCATACAAAGCGGCCTTTGGTTTAAAATGAGACAAATCCGTGGCTGCGAGGCTAAATTGGGCGACAAACCATCACTGTTCGTTAATATGTGCATAAGTCAAAAATTTCAGAGATGCCTCTGTGTTAGTTCCTTCAGCAGACACGTGCAGTTGACCGTGACAGATTATATATGTATATAATTAGGACATGTTAATGGGAAATTTCACTTGATACATCACCCAGGGACCTGAGTGACGCAAACCTCAGTCCTGTTGTGGCTTGAATGGGGGAAGGAAGGACCCTCCTGTGTGGACCAGCTGCTGATTCACACGGCAACAGGACGGGGGGGGGGGGGGGGCTGCTAGTGGGTGGGTAGGCTGTACACATGTATTCACTCGAGGATGCGCCCTCTTTTCACTGATAGTGGTGGAAGAAATATTCAAACTAAGTATCAGTACTATGATGGAAAAACTACATTACAAGTCTAAGTCTTGCACGTTACCCCGACCCAACATGATCATCGTTCAACCTGTGTTTTATCCTCAGATAATAAGATAAAATCTTGTGTGAAGTTGGACTAAATCACAAAAAAACATTGATTTCAGCTAGACTAGACTGACTGAAATGTACAGCTGATGCCTAAAAAAGACTAAAATGACAACACTTTTCATTGACTAAAACTACCAGAACATACTATACTATATTAGTTACAATTTTCTTTGACTAATATGGACTAAAAAGACAGATTTTTTTAGTCAACTTAACTTGACTAAATATGATGAAAACAAACAAGGACATTTGACACATGGCTAAGGCTAAATAAAAACAAATAGCTGACAAAATTAACACTACTGACAGCACAGTAGTACTATAAAAAAAAAGAGCAGAATTACCACTCTGAGTGTTATCATATGCTTATGCTATCTCCATGTGGATCATGAACGGTTGAATATAAAAAATCACTCACTGAAATCTGTTCAGAAATGTAAACACTAAAGTGTTTTTCTCCAGAAAAAACACAGCTCCCCTGTTTACATGTATTTGTTGACAGGCCAGTCTCGACAGAACCAGTATGGCTGTGGTGCTGACCTATGAAGGCCAACGTGGCATCTACGTATGTTCTTCATACATCATCTGTGATGTATGCTTCATTCTGCACTACATACCACTACGGGTAAGAGGTAAAAATATGTCATTTTGACTTTGGGGTGATCTGTGACTTTAACGTATGACATTTTATGAGCAGATCTGTAAATTAAGTAAAGCCGTCAGTAACAGTAGAGGAGTAAAAAGTACAATAGTGAAGTAAAACAGCATAAAATGAAAATAATCAAACAAGCATTTTTAGTGTGCTTGATCACAGAACTTGAGTAATGTACTTAGTTGTCCCACTACTGGCATCCTAACAGTGAAGATCATTGCAGAAGTCAGGACAACTTACTGATTATTATTTTTACTTTTCCCTTTTTTTTCTCCTATAGACCAGGGGAATTCAGTGACAAGATTTTATGGGCTTTATTTTCATTATTAGTGCCACAAGATGCAGATTAAAAGTCCTTTGTAGTGTGAGACAATTGTAATGGACTAAATATAGTATATAATCTTATGTTTATCACACATGCTTCCTCAGTGGCCAACTTACATAAACAATGTACTCTAAAATGATGCACTCTGCAAACAAACACAGGAGCAACTTGTTTGTTCCAGGTAATGAAGCCGACATCTCTGGTGTGCGATAACCAAGTCTCAACATACACAACTCTCTCATGATGAGAATTATTTCATGATACATTAAGCTTTTGTAAATGTTACTGTTAGTCTCCAGTATACTGAAGTCCTTTGAAAAGAGTGGCTGAAAGGTCTACAAATCGGGTGCCCTCTGAGTATGTGTGTGTGTGTGTGTGTGGGATGTGAAGCTCAGCAGGATCCTAACCAGCTGCTGTCAGGAGTCCGGCCCTCAGCAGGGGGGTTGAGACTGAAGAAACTGTCTGCCTCAGAGACCACACCAGGAGAACAGTGAGCAGAAGGAATAAATACTTTGTTCTTGCACATAAAAGTGATGTGTTTGATGATGCAACCTGCCTTCTGTGACTTTCACAGTTAATTTAAATGTCAACACTGTAACAAAAGTGTGCAGGAACTGGTCAGGTTAATACAGGCAACAAAGAGGAGCTGCTTGATAGTTCAGCTCGTCTGTAAACTTTAACTTATTGGAGACACACATCAAACCTGCTTTAAATGTGCAGTTTACACTCTTTTACCCTCGGCCTTAAAACCTTCAGTAATGCATCCATGTACAATGACCACATACTATTTGAATGTACATAATGACCCCAATTTATTGCAAATTGGAAGACAGGTTCATGTAATCTCATGGAAATCCTCACACCCTACTTATAGGCAACTCCAGACTTTCCCCAAATATTTGTATTCCTCGCTTCAGGAAGAGAGAATAATTTAGACAGCTGTGGAGAATCTTTAGGACAACTGGACACGAACATGATGAGCCTTTAATTGGTTTGATTATTTCATCAGAAGGTGTAGAATAGAGACATCTGTACAGTGATTGGGAATGATGGTAATGGCTATTGATTGATTCTCTGAGAAAGAATCGTGTGGTGGCTGTTTTTCTTTCAGTCTAGACGTATAAGTCACTCCTGCAATAACGTAGTCTACTGTATCACAGTTCTCTCTCATAGTACTGTGAGAATTAGTCTCAAAATCAATGATTTTTTGAATGGTGCACACATGATTTACAAATGTTTTTAAATTAGTAACCAGTCTCAGTATTCATGACTGTTAATATTGGAAGACAGGATTTTCTTGACTATTTTTCTTAAACAAATTTGATTTCAGAGATTGATTTAAATTAATTCTATAAACCAAATTATTTTCTAATGAATAAAAAGGGCATATAATTAATAGCTATGCATTTACTCTAGGAATTATGCAAGTCAATCAGTCGAAAGTTGATAAAAAAAAAAAAAACAGGTTCCACTCAGTAATCTACATCTTCTGTCATATAATCCAACCTCACCACACCTGTGATCTCTTATCACAAATATACAAATTCTTTTTTTCCCCACTTTTTCATTTATTTATTACAATTAATTCAATGTTATCCATCACTTTGCCATATGTCAGCTAATCCTTTTTTCCATTTAAAACAAGTCCAGTATGCGACTATTCTTTAGAACCTGAATAGTCTTGAAGGTGGGCCGGGGCAGGGTAGGTGGGTGGGAAAAAGTAAAGGACAGGTTTGTAGGAGGAAAGAAGGGAGGGAGGGAGTGATGTCCTCCCAGGAGCCTCTTCCATGTGAGGAGTTTTTTCATAAGCTATGTGAGATTATTTTTTTGTCTGCGTTCGTCGTTTTCTCCTCATCTTGCACTTTCAGGCCTCTCGTCTTGTTATTTTCGCTCTATTCTACGTCCTCTGCGTCGTCTCCTTGCTCTCCATCCATTAGCAAAGCGGCGTACTTACTGGCTGAGCTGAACTTCTGAAAAAGGAAAAACAAAACAAGACTGGATCAGTACAGTAGCTTTGGATGCTAAACAAATAAGAGCGTGTACGAGAAAAACGTCAACTTTCTTGAGGAGCATTAATTAATTGGGGACAATTATTCTGTGAATGATGATGGGATGCATATCAATTTTTTTAAAAGGGGATGCTTTTAAAAACTATAATGTACAGGGGAGCTCTGACAAGGGACACCCTTAATGCAATGTTCAACCCAAAATCAAGACCACATATTTTTCCTCCTTCACCCGCTAACTGAGTAACAGAAAGAAGAAGCAAGTATTTAGTCATGGGCGAGAAGCTTGATATGCTCATGACAGCACGATATGTACAAACTCCCAATTCCCCAAAAGGTGGGGCCCTTTGGAAAAGATAAATAAGAACAGAATGCAATGATTTGCAAAACTTTTTTGACTTTCAGTTGAAAACAGTACAAAGACATGATATTTTATGTTCAA
Organism: Lutjanus argentimaculatus; assembly: GCA_034769285.1. NCBI lineage: Eukaryota > Metazoa > Chordata > Actinopteri > Lutjaniformes > Lutjanidae > Lutjanus > Lutjanus argentimaculatus. Next base: position 12,575,891 of record JAWZSL010000014.1, read on the forward strand.
ACTGATTAATGTATTGTTTTTTGTAAATATACGCTCATTCTAAATTTGATGTTTGCAATACATTTCAAAAAAAGTTGTGAGAGGTGCAACATAAGACTGGAAAAGTTGGAATATTCTACAGGTAAACAAGTTAATTGTTAACGGATCATAGTATCATGATTGGTTATTAAAGGGGTGTCCTTGAAACGCTCAGCCGTTCATGGATGGGTTGAGGTTCATCTCTTTGTGAAATACTGTGTGGGCAAGTAGTCTAACAGTTTAAGAACAATGTTTCTGAACACAAACCTTTGAGGAATTTAGAGGTTTCGCCATCTACAATCTATTACATCATTAAAAAATTCACAGAATCTGAAGAATTCTCTACTTGTAAGGCCTAAAACCAACACTGAATGCCTGTAAACTTTGAACCCACAGATGGCACTGCATTGAAAAACTGAAAATGATTGGTAGGATACTACATGGGCTCAGGAACACTTTCAAAGACTGCTGTCAGAAAAGAACAGAAGAATGCAAGTTTAGACCCTGCCATGCAAAGAGAAAGTCATGTATCCAACATCCACAAATGCTGCAGACTCCTCTGGTCCTGAGGTCATCTGAGATCGACTGATGGAGAGAGGAAAAGTGTGCTGTGGTCCGATGAGTCCGCATTTCAGATTGTTTTTGGAAATCATGGATGTTGTGTCCTCTGGGCTAAAGAGGAAAAGGTCCATCCAGACTGTTACCAGCGCTAACGTCAAACGTCAAAAGCGCATCAGTGATGGTATGAGGGTGTGTTAGTGCCCATAGCATCATGGGTAACTGTCACATATGTGAAGGCCCCATTAATGCTGAAAGGTACATACAGGTTTTGGAGCAACATATGCTGCCATCCAGACATTTTCTTCAGGGACGTCTCTGCTTATTTCAGCAAGACAATGTCAAGACACATTCTGCATGTGTTACAACAGCGTGGCACAAAATACAACAAGAGATCCCGGACAGATGAGCACCTGAAGTTGTATATCAAACAAGAATGAGGAAGAATTTCCCTTTTAAAACTTCAATGATTAGTGTCCCCAGTGCCCAAATGCTTACTGAGTTGCTTAAAGAAAAGGTGATGTATCACAGTAGTAAACATGCCCCTGCCCAATATATTTGGAACATGTTGCTGGTATCAAATTCAGAATGACTGTGTATTTACAAAAAAACAATAGATTAATCAGTGAAAGCATTAAATATCTGGTCTTTGTATTGTGCATAACTGCATGTAGGATGAAAATGATTTGCAAATCATTGCATTATGTTTTTATTTACATTTTACACAGCATCTAATAAACTGTCTTGGAACTGGGGTTTGTGCACTGTCTTGGTGTCCTCCTTGGCTGAGCTGTAATGTCAGCACCACTGAGCTTGCTACTGTGGTTATACGGTTGGCAGATGTGTTTTGGTTGAAAGAAAATAGTTCCCACATGAACCTGCTCACAAAAGGTATGTGGATTATCTTGAGTAACCGGATCATGATTTCTGGAAAGAGACATTGCTGTTGTGCTTTTAAAATGTAGGTTTGGCGCTTTGAGCACCACAAGCCGAGTGCAATCTAGTTCCATTATATTCGAGAGAAGGCAGACATCTCTATATCTCCAAAACTTGTCAACTCACACAAAAACAATCTAGATGGACAATAGCACTACAGGTAAGAGGGAAAGTATGTATTTTTGATTTTGGGGAGTGCTGTCCCTTTAAATGAGACGGAAATTTTGGTGACATCGGAGTCTGACTAAACCTTGGCAGTGAAGACTTACGGGGGTTGGGGTTTCTTCAAATTTCTTTGGCTCTGGGGGTGGTCTGGAGTCTCGGTCTCTTCTGTTATCCTTTCTACAATCAAAATTAACACCGAGGTTAAAATCTATCAGCAGAGCTCAGCACTGGAAAGTTGCTGTGAATCCATAAACACACAGCTAAAAAGACAAACTAAAGGAGCACAAATTATGCTCATTTTCATATCTGAAAATAAACATCTCAAAGCTGCTTGGCACCTAGTTCACACTGTGCTCAGTCCTCGTTTTTTGGAATACAACATCAAATAAAATTCAGAAATGTTCCAAATTTCAGTTGCAATTTCTGTTGTACTGTTCATGTTTTAGCACTGAAATGGATCATTTCCTGTGCTACATCATGGAGATTGTCACCATTTCATGTAGAAAAGGTAAAGCATTAAATATGCACACCAGAAAATCCTGGTGTCCTCGTGTTCCCAGTGTCCACAACACTAGGAACAATGACTGCATCATCAGTTGTGTAACTGAGCATAGGCCACTCTTTACAGATGCCCAGTAAATGTCCTCCCTGTCTCATTAACAACTTTTTGAGTTGCTAGCTTTGGATGGCTGACCTGTCTGCCTCCTTTCTCCGGTCTCTGTTGGGCCCCTCTCCTCGGCCCCGCCCTGCTCCAGGCCCTGCAGGCCCCCCTCTTGCCCGTGGGGGCCCCCGGTCCCGACGCACACCGTCAGCCTTGTTCTCATCTTAAAGAAGAAGCCAGACAGTTGAGTGAAGGGAGGTTGTTGGACTTCATACAGTAGACTACACTCACAACACACTGCAGCATAAAGAGCCAATGAGTTGGATTCAAAACGTGTTAGTCACTGATGGAGGGCCAAATGAGAGGTGCACAACTGCTTGAATGCAAGCTGACCTTGTACAGTGGAACTCATTTAATTTAAATTTGATATTGGCAGGGTTCAAAAGAAGCCTTTTTGTCCACTAGTCAAATGGATAGTGAATGTCCAAATTTTTTTATTAGCTACTCAATAGATTATTCTCGTCTTCTGGCTACTGAGAGAAGCAAATCGACCAGCCGCTCACATATTTTGCCCACATTTGGCTGGTGGCTTGTGCTAATTTTGGACCCTGGATATTACCTTAAAGTGCTGCCAAAAGTTTCCAAAACGATTAAAAAAAAACACAAGTCCCATTCTGCCACAACACTACAGATAATGTCGGTATTCAATGTTTTTACAATTAGCCAGATTGATTGAGTCTGAACCTGATATTTCATTTTCTTTTGTTACTTTATTTGTATAACAATGCAGACTAATGTGAGGCATATTTTTGTGCTCCCCTTGTAATGAATACTCTCCACAGGAAGATGAGCTCATGACTGTCTCCTGTCAGACAAGTTCTCACTTTGCCGAATATGTCCATTGTGATACAGATGTGAAGTAGTGTGAAAACTAAGGATAACAGCTGCTCTTACACCTCCTTATATAAGTAACAAGTCTCAGTGGAAAACACTGGAATTCTTTAATATAACTTATGTAATAAAACTGCCTATGTGCAAGGAGGAACTGACTTCCTGTCTGTATAGTGAATGTTTACCTTTTATAGACTTTCCTGAATGAATTAAAAACCCCAGATCCCTGTTTCCATACAAACCTCAGTCACCTTTTCTGGACCATACACGATTCTCAAATCACTTTTATATGAGCATTTCAGCATGAATGATGAGTAACTCAACACTTAACTGAAGCTGTCAAACAAGTCAACAAACAAAAAGTAAGAACACACGGACACAGTGTAGATTGTGGACCTCGGTCCAAAATGAAAATTCATATGGGGGTTGTCAGATGTTTTAAAATAATCTACACTGGTTGGGTAGAGAACTGTTTAGCCAGGCTAGAGATGGCAGAGCGAGCTGGTACTCAAACACTTCCAACGTACAGGGTTAATTATCTCATATTGTTGAAGGGACCCCAGGAGATGAATCCTAATGACTTTGCTGTGCTCAAAACATTGAGTTTTGCCCTGATAAAAACTTCCACTTGTCCAACACAGGACCTCTAAAAGTAATGGCTTGTTTCCTGTCATCTATAGTTTGACATTGTTTAACGTGGTAACATTACAGTGTCACCTCACTACATGTTAGCATGTTTACATCCAACAGCTGTGGACATGAATGTTAACTTGGGGTGTAAGAAAATACTGATGCATTTGAGTATCATGATATTATGTTTTGTGATACTATATCAGTTCTCAAAAAAGTATCACAATTCATGAAAAGATTTGTGGCAGTAGTTCATTTTGTGTTGTTTAACTCCTACAGTTATATAATAGCGTTGTTATCCATTTTCACCATTTTGATTGCATGAAAAAAAAAAGTAAAATTTAACTCAGATTTAAGCATATGGTTGTATGTTCTTTATACTATGACAGTTTTCTTAAATTGTTCAAAGCACGGTTGAGCCATGGAACAGCCAAAGCTGATGAAAGCTAAGTCGAGTCTGACAGTGTAGAGCCGAGCCTTATGGGAGTGTGAGATGTCCTTAAATGGCACCATACAGAGGATAAACTGTTTTGATTAAGATAACATGGCCCTTGGTCAGGCAAGCCCCAAAATTTGCATTTCTGCTTCACTAGGGGTAAACAGAAAGATGTCTCATGTTCATCCATTCACCATTTTTGTTTTCTTGTGCGTAAAACTTTACAGTTTCTTAGGTGGCTGTCAACTTTCAGTATTGTTCAAATCCAAAGTGTCCATTATCACATTTTTTGTGAATGTATGCAAGTTAACATTAATGTTTTTGTTGTTTTTTTTTTTTTTCAGTTTTGGTTTGTGCCTAGTACTCATCAGCTGGCCTTACCTTTTCCAGATCCTCTTTCATCTGCAGAACTTGGGGAACTAAAAAAGAGAAAGTAAGCACAGTCAGGGAAACGTACACAAAACACTTGAAAATGTCTCTGAGCAGTATGTTCTTGAAAGGTTTCCCCACAGACTGTATGTCCCACTTGTCTTCTCACCTGAGTTTGGGAGGAGCTGAGCCACTCGGGGAAACAGGAGAGACTGGAATTCGTCCATCACCATCGCTTGAGCCTGTGCTGGCTGCACTTCTCTTGGCCCAGGCATTCTCCTTGGGAGGAGGTGCAGGCATCACCTTCAGGGGCTCCTTGGAGGAGCTGTTGGAGGGGGGATGGGAGGCCCCAGGGGAGGAGGGCTCACCTTCTCTCCCATGGAAAACCTCATTCTCCCCAGAGCGCTCGCTATCTCGACACCGGGACCCTGGTGGATGAAAAGAGGGGCATATTGATTCCTACTGTTTCATCATTTTCCACTGATTTACCAATTGAGATATTCGCAATTTTTAAATTTGTCTTGGTTATTAAAGCTAATTTTTCTTACTCCCGGTGCAGAAGAAGGAAGCATCTTTGAAACAATTAAATATCTGAAGTTACTCAAATTTAAAACTTGAATTTTGTTTCATTTGACAGACAAATTGTGCATTGATTTTAAGTAGAAAAGACACAAAAATTGGATACACATTCAGTCGTGCCACTTCAGGTTTACAAGAAAAAAACAAAAAAAACAACGGACCCTTCTCTATACGCTCTACAAAAAATACCAAATTTGGTCGTATCTCACCTCTTCCAGAAGTGCTTCCTTGCTGTGAAGACTCACTTCCTGTGCGAGATCGCTGAGTATGAGATTCCTCATTGCGCCAGCTTGGGTCCCTGAAAACAAAACAAAAAGAAAAGTTTACACAAGCCCGCAAACTTCAGTGGGACGAAAAAAAAGTTCACGGATCCGAGTCTGCAGCATTCTTACAAAAATCTGAAATATATTAAGCATAAATAAATGAACTACTCTCAAAATATGGACTATTTAGAAGTCCAGTGTGTAGGATTAAGTGGCATCTAGCAATGCAAACACCTTGTGTCACACTCCCCTTCCAAGTGTGTAGGGATAGGCCTAATAAACTGGATTGGGCCATTTAATGACCCCAATCTGGCCTTTTGATCATTATAAACATGAAAAATAGTAAATGCAACATTGTGTTTATTAAAACAACAACATATTTCTATGACTTTTTACATTAGGAGGCAAATGAGCTCATTCATTGCTCTCCTCCACCTTCTTCTCATTGTTAAGCAGACACTCATTTTAAAAAGTTTTAATTCAGAATGTTTAAGTTAATCAAATGGAATAAAAAAAGATGTTATACGCACATTCAACCTTACAGGTAAGCCACAATAAATGTAAACATCTGGCCCCTTGGCACTGCACTTTTTTCAAATCTAGCTCTTCTAAAAAAAGTAGGAATAGCTTGGTGTAGGAGAACCTACAGTGTCTGTGAAGCTTGTGAAAAATGTCAAAGTCCACATCTAGAGCTAGGGTCTAGTTTGTCCATTCTTGGCTACTGCACACATGTGGCAACTTCCATGGAAGAGGGCCTGTACCCTCTGTACATATTAGGGCTGCAGCTATCGATTCTTTTAGTAATCGAGTAATCTATCGATTATTCTGGTGATTAATCGAGTAATCGGATAAGAAATATTGCGCGTTCTTCATTTTTTTTCTATTACATTACTTTTGCATTATGTAAGAGCAATGGTACTACACAAAAGAGAAAATAAGACAGGTCACTTAAATGAACAAGTATAAATTGCTAATGTAAAAGTACTAAGTTGAGTAACTTTACTTTTACTGTTTTTACTTTACTTTTTAGCAAAGTACAAAGGTAAAAGTAAAGGTAGTTATGTCTGCAGAAACCACAAACAGAAGATGTAACTAACTCTTTTAACTGAAACAGTCACCAGAATGTTTTGTTAACATGTTAAAATCACGACATGTTTCTTCTGGAGCAGGATGCTCCCAGACCCCCCTACACATGTCACCTTTTTCTCCTCTTATGAGTTTGCAGGTCTGTATTTAGTAATCAAAAAATACCAATAAGAGAATGATTAAAGTACAACAAAAGCAATAAAAATGTTGATTTTTCAAAAAAGGAAATAATTACATGCAAGATTTGCACTTGTAATTAAGTATTTTTACATGCTGGTGTTAATGCTTTTACTGAAGTAAAGGATCTGAGTACTTTTTCCATCACAACAGGTCAGTGATCAGTGTTTCAGTGACTCCGTGACTCAGTGAATACACTGTTTTATTTATGGCTGCCCGCCACATTAAAAACTTCGGCACCATGACATGATTTTCTATTTTTGGAGCTGTGCAGCTTTCTCAGTCGTGTCTAGAAGGGAACTCTTGATTTGCAAAACTCTCACGAGATTTGTATCCATTGTTTCTATTAAAATAATAAAACTCGCGTGATCTTTCGTGGGTCTAGGGTTCCCTTCTAGATATGACCCTCTCTGTGTCTCTGTCAAACTAATGACAGCAGACTGTCTGTGAACAGCATGATGTGACACTCTGCAGTGTTTTCTACACAGAGGCTTTACTTGCGGACATCCAGGTATAGCATTTTTACTTTTTTAATCAGTCAGAGAGAATGACGACATCCACGATTGATTAGTGATCAATCTGCCCTCCTCCCCCTCCCTCACCTGTTCACTCTGCTGTGAGAAGGTCTGACAGTTTCTGACAGAGAAACACAGACTCTCCTGTTTAATGGAAAGGCCTCCTTATACAGTTGTTTAATCTTAAGTCTTAAATCTTAATCTTATTAAATCTTAATAAGTGCACCTGGTTGGTGTCGATATCATTCACCATCACGTTAGTTTCGACTGTTTTACTAAACTCCATCATTAACAAGTCTCCTCCACATGCAACTTCTCTGCTGCTGTGAAAACTGAATCACGGGTGAATTTATATGTGGGGAAAAAAACATAACACGAGTTGGGTTTTGGGGTGACCCAAAATTTTAAACGAGGCCTTGATGCAAGAAATTTGCCTCGAGGCATTTTAGTAATCAAATTACTCAAGTTACTTGAGGAATCGTTTCAGCCCTAGTACATATAAACAGCTCATTCTACGGTAACTAAAACATTCTTATTTTTAGCTCATTAAACACTTACTAACATTATATTCTTCAAATAAATCCCCCATAGCTTGTACACACTGGACCTTTAAAGTCTGTCTGTGACTTCATAAATAATAGTAACTGAGTTGCCACTATTTCAACAAGAATTATATAATAACCATCCATGTGTCAACCCCTGACCTGTCTCGCATCTTTCTGTCAGGTCCCCGGCCTTTGTCCTCTTCCAGCTGCCTCTGCAGCCTTTCTTCCTGCTTCTTTAGCCTCTCCTCCACCTCCCTCTCCCTGGCTGCCGTGTCAACTGGCTTGGCAGCACCAAAGATGGATGAGGCCCTGCTGCTGGAGCTTGGAGCTGCAGCTGGGGAGGTACCGCCACCACCACCACCACCGCTACCTTCCTCCTCCTTGGGCACACTGCGGGGCTTCAGGTTCAACTTGGGTCTCTGCTGAGGAGCTGGTGTGAGAACATGAGAGGAGGATGATATTAATATGGAGGTCTGCGAATAGCTGAACATGGTGTCAAACTCTACAAAACAGCTTCAACACAGGTCTTAATGAGTCAAAATATGCCAACATATTTAGTAACTTCAAAAATTACTTTTCATTTACATTATATTTAATGAATTTGTGGTGAATAAACCAAACTTTCTGCCAAATGTGACTCAAACAATCGTCAACATTCAGTTAACCTTATTGAGATGACAGGTTAATACATAATGTATTTTTAATATTGAGCTCTGACCTCTCTCCTCACGCCTCTCATCCCGTCTTTCGTACCGGTCTTCACGGTCACCATAACGATCCCGGTCCCCATAACGATCACTGCTACCCCGACTGTCATCATAATCGCGACGGAAACCACTGCCAAAGGCCCGGCGACCTCCTCCACCACCACGGGAGTCATAACCTAGAAGGACAGCAGGAGAGAAAACAGGTATGAGATGAAAATAAAGACAGAAAGTGTATAAACGGTTGCAGCAGGGAAATCAGGCATGTTAAAGAATAATTTTGGGATTTTAGAATCAGGAAGCCAAATGGCACAGCTAGGTGAATTGGAATAGCAACACAGGGTCCAAGATGCAGAATAACAGACCTCCTCTGTCATAGTCTCTGCGGTCCCTGTCATCATAGCGATCCCGGTAGCGGTCTCTTCCTCCGTCATAGCGGTCATTGTCCCGTCTTGGCCCATCTCTGTAACGATCCGACTCATAACGGTCCCGTGATCCTGCAAGAAGTGTCACAGAATAACAATGCCGTTTCCAATATAATCCATCTGCTGGTGAACTGTCGGTCTGACTGTTAAGTCTATTAGGAAGACATCTGTACTTTTTTAAATTTGATTCAAATCAATCATCTTCATTTGCCCCTGAGAGGAAATTACAGAAGCACTCAGCAGTAATTAAAAAGTAATATACATACAGGAAAAATTTAAATACATATGAAAAATATGCAAAAGATGAACACACATATACAGTGCTTAAGTGTGTTTTACAACTGAAAAGCCCAGTTAGATTGGGACTGACACTAGTGTTACTAAGAAATAGGCCCATACTATCAACACTGCTTGCAGGATTATCCTGGGATCAAGGATGAAACAAGCACAAACAAAGCCAACTCTGACTCACTCTCTCCAAAGGCATCATCTCTCCTGTGAGGTCCATCGTCGGCGTCTACACTGGGCCGAGCCCTCCAGTCAGTGTCTGTCTTGTCAGGACCCATGTCCGACATCCGTCCACCCCTGTCTCGGCCTCCCATAGATCTGTCATTGTCTCTCTCTGGGTTGTGAAGGAAATGCAGAGGAGATGTTAAGTGTAGTTTAAGAATATTAAGGCTGAAGGACCTACTCCAGAAATCCAGAGGCCACAGCAAAAAAAGAAAAACTAGCAATGTACCTTTATCGTTAGACTGGTCTGCAATATCCACACGAATCCTTCGGTTTCCAAGGTTCTGTTGGCATAAACAGACAGAGGGAACAAATGAGTAGTGATTCTCCTGCATATCGAAAGAACCTGACTACTAAAGATCTTTCATTTATGCAGGAGGATGATAAAACCAAGGTCTTGTTGGGTTCTCTCACCTCCTCGTTAAGACTAAGAGCCCTCAGGAGGGAATCCACATCGTCAAATTCAGCATAGCCAAAGCCCTTCAGCCTCTCTGGGTTACTGGGCTCCCGAGGCAGGCGTACTGCACTGATCTGGAGATGAAGACAGTGACAGAATAATGTATTAAACAAAGAATGCAGGCCTGCACACTTCACCCAAACAAGGTTAGGAGAAACAGCAGTATGCAAGTAAATAATATGATAGAAATAGGTTGACTTGGGGACAGGAAATTACAGATGAAAATTTTTGTCATCAATTTCTGACCCTACCCTTAATAAAAAATGTATCGGTCAGGACTGTGAGGGCACTGATACAGTTAACTTTGGTGTGACAAATCAGTTAAGAGCTGTATAGAAGTATTTTTAGCAATATTTCAAATGGTATGTGTATGTTTCTGATGCGCTGAGATTCAGAAATTAATGAGTGGTTTGAAGGAGTTTTATGACCCTCAAATGGTTTCTGAAACAGCACTCTGACCAGCTTGGTTTTTGGAAGCTCTGTCATGTGTAAAAGATTTTTTCTCCAACGTTCCCGGCTACATGTGGAAACTGACATAAGAACATCATTTGAAGTACTCCTTTGGTGCTCATCTAATATGACAAACAGGCTGAGCAACATCAGAAGCCTATTTAGCTATACATCTATGGATACAGGGGGGTGGGGGGGTGGCGGAACAAGGTAAACATGTGTGTCGTGTTTTTATTACAAAACAAACTCAGTGGCCCTGCAGTGTGTAAACTGCAACAGTCCTGAGGGGTGGGCAGGACGGAGTGAACTAAAATACTTAAAAAATAAATATTTAAATTACATATGTGTTTGAATGCTGACAAGCCTGAGGTTGTTCAAATGAGTTAAATGTTTACAGCTGCTGTATAGAGAAATAAAGACTGAAACAGGCACTTAAGGTCCACTGTTTGTGTGGCCTTGCAAAACAAAGTGTTGCAGTTGCTGTGACCACCCTGTGCTGCACATTATATGCCCTACACTGTACGTGTCTGCTTGCTACACCTACTGCCAAGCCGCGGAAAAAGTCTTTGATCGAGTCCTCAGTGACATCATAGGGCAGGTTCCCCAGGAAAGCCGTGTATGGCGGGCTGCGGGGCAGGCGGGACCGGTCGATATTGGGTTCACGAGCTGATCTAGGTGCTGTGGGTAGGATGGAGCGGTCAATGGGCGGTGCCCGGTAGCTATCCTCCTCCGTGTGCCACGAAGTGGAGACTGGGGGAGATGAGAAGAGGAAAATCTTCACATAGTAACCTAAAACTTTGTTTCAGTTACTTAGACACTTAGTCCTTCAATACCTGGAGTTTTTCTTTTCTGACACAGGCAACATTACAAAAAAGACTTTGCATTAGTACACAGATCATCATCTGAATACACAAAGACAATACAAGAAGGCAAAGCAGCAAATGCTAAACTTCCATTCAAAATGACTGAGTGTGACTGAGTGTGAGTAGTTATGTGCATTGTGTTATTCTTCTGTGAGGTAGATACTGACAGAGCAAATTTTCAGGTACTTGATTTAAAGAAAAGACATTAAATGAAAGCAAGAAGAGCACTTCCTGTACTCAAAATGAGTTGTTTGAGGTGCTCTTTGGATCGGGATACATTTGTACACAAAGATCACAAAAAACTCCAATGAATCAAGCCTTCGGCACTGACTCCCTAGCAAAGGCTTAATGCTGAAAGATTTGTTTGTTTTAAGGTCTAAAACCTTAAAACCAATAAAATGCCTTAATTGCCATACCTTGACACTTCCAAGTGTTTTAAAGACTATCTTGAAGGTTTTTTGTGACTTCTGAGTAAAAGAAATGAAATTACCAGAAATGTCATGCAAGTACTTTAGGACACAATTTTGTATATCTTCCTATAAGGTGAAGTAGCAACACATCACATGACAACATGTGATCACATGTGTCGCTTTAGCAAGACAGAGACAACAGAATACAAACTGAGTAATATGTTCATGAATCAGAATTGTGAGGTTCATCACCACAAACCTGACAACACCATGTGTAAACTAGACACATCACGCAAATGAGTCTGACAACATTGTAGATGCTGCAAAGGAAATTAGCAAAGAAACTACATCCAGAGCAATATCTCACAGCTGATAACAGAAAATTGAATTTATTTGACAAGCCCTATCGTACAGTTTATAATATGGAGTTTTGATGATTAATTGAATATTGCAGGGTTCAATACTCAATAGCCAACTTGTCATTTAATATTCAAAATGGCCATCCCAACTTTGTTCAGTTGAGTTTATTTCTTTCAAAACACTTGGGAAACAGTGGAGTTGTAAGCTTGACATGAGTTGACATATGGAGCTCAAATGTGTCCAAAAAAGCAGCACTGCAGGTCCAACGGTTTCTGCAAAATGTAGTTATGTCATCATTTGTAATGTGCATGGTTACAGACCGCTATCTTAGACAACATGCATTTAAAGGGTATGGTTTGCATTAAGAAGAAGAAAGTATCATCCTCATATTAGCAGACACTTAATAGTGATATTAAACTGACAAACTGGTGTTAAACTGCCTCTACATGGTTCATAAATCCGTGTGACTTTTTACTGCTGTATACCTTTAATAAAACCTGGAAAAAAGACAGATGCCAGTCCGCAGTTGCTCATTTTACATTAAGTCAAGTATCAGACAATAAATGTTGATGTCATTACGAGTTTGACTGCCTTCTTCAACACATTTTCATTTCTCCCTACTCAACTAAGAGACAACCGGAGCCAGTAGAGATTATATTGATTTTACAATGAAAAGTGAATGACAGATGCAAAGAATGCAAGATAGAGACTGTATTTCAGTATGTGCTCACCATCGCCATCCAGGTCGTCAGTCTCATCAGCCCAGCTAGTGGACTTGGTCGGGTAGCTGGGGGCATGCTGCTGCCTCCACTGTCCTCTGCCAGGAAGTCAGTCAGGGTAAGGGTCTTCCCCTTCTTATTCTTCTTCTTAGCTAAAGAGGAGATGAACAAGAGTACGCAATCAGCCATGGGAGAAACATGCTTGGGCAGGGGTTTGTTGCCCATATGATATCTGTTAAGGAACTCTTTAAAGCCTTTGGCCACGCCCCACTCTTTTCTTTATTTAAAAAAAAAAAAACAGTGGGAAAATTAACCTTTATTTAGCAAATTTAACACGTTTGTTTGTTTGTATGTCAAAGAACCCACACACACACTGAGTTTGGGAATAGCGCCGGATGTTACAGATAGTGTGTAAAAATAATTACAGTGTCAAAATAGTGATGTCAGTATAGCTTCACTTGTTTGTATTACATTTCAATTATTATTCTGAACATTTACCAGTAAAATGTTGCAAAATATAGTCATTAAAGCAGTGAAATGCTGTGTGACTTAAAGATTCATTCTTCAACACCAACACAACAGTCTTGTTTGTGTGTCTCTCCACTCATGTGGGCAGCTGCATCTCTGCATGACAGACACTATTTGTGAGACGTTGTCCACTGTGTCCAGCCAAGCCAGATAAGGGGACTGCTGCAATGTGTGAGTGATAACAAAAACTCTGACTTATTTTCCTGCTGGAAAGTAATCGCACAGGGAGTGGTCTGCATGTCCCAACTGTCACAGTGCAGCAGGCCAGAAAAGACTCCAAAGGTGCTTTCGCACCTAACCTGTTAGGACCATGGTCCATTTTCCCGGTTAGTATGGTTTCTTTGGGTTGGGGTAAAAGCTGTCAATAGGACCCTGGGGTGGACCGAACCATTCAGAGACTGCTTGAAAAGGTGGGACTCTGTTCCGTTCCAAGTTGACTCGCTTGTGGTGTGAAAGCAACTCGAGGATTTTATGATAGCAGATATGATTTTAGCATTATTTCAAAAGCTTAGCTACAAATAAATCCATCTGCTTATCACAAAATCTGTTCAGGAAGCAAACTTATATTATAGGCCATGTATAGGCTATGTATATCCATGCAAATCAGTTAATAACCACCCCAAAACATATACACATCAGCACGGATATTGTCCCCGATTAACAAGTCAAAGCAGTTAAAACTGCTGAGCTTATATGGTGTATATTCTGCAAGACACCTCTTTTTTGTCCCATCTCTATCTGTTAGTCCTGATTCATAACACATGGCCATGTTATGGTCAAGTATCACTAATAATGCTTATAATCAGTTATTCCTTTGTGGCACCAATGAACATGAATACACACATCAGAAGCATTAAAGTGTTGCAGAAACCTCTGTCAGTCACTGGAATTTGATTTCACCACAAGTCCTGATAATGCACTGATGAGGAGGATAACAGTAAGCCAAAACTGTCCAATCAGCGAGTTACCCATCAGCCTGTAATCATTCATGTTTACTGTGCTTTGTTTGTTTGTAAAAAGTCAGTATGAACAGGACCAGGACTAAAATGCAACAATGCATATATTTTTTCTTTTGGTCCAGACCAAATTAACTCAACAACAGGTGTGAAAACACCCCTGGAGTCAACTTGCAATAACTGTGGCACGTTCAAGCCACTGCACCGCCCGTTTGCTGCATTTTCAAGGAATGTACCTCGGAATGTGATCAACAGGCATGTATATTCATAGCAGAACATTCCCCATATTGACTGTTTGTGTGGCAAACAGTTACCAATTGGTTCACACATGCTCACCTCACAGAGCAGGTCTGGTTTGTTTTGGTCTGAGGCAGAAAAAAAGGGGAGCGACAAAGCTGGCTGTGAGCTTTATTGTGAAAATCCCAGCTGTCAGGACATTCTTTACACACATCGTTACAAAACCTACACACATGCACGGAGCAACACACACGGTTTAAAACTATCCCCGGTACACAATGCTCAGTCATTGTTTACCACTGACAGGCCTAATTAACCGGCCTTGACTTCTTGTACCATTTGAAACCCAAAAACATACACTGACTGACGGTTTACTAGCTTTCCTAGCACATGACATTAGCTTGCTAGGAGCTATCTAACGTTAACTTTTGGGAGTATTGACTTCTGCTAAAGCTACAGTGTCATAACAGCTGTGAGGGCCAACAGTGAACTAAATACGCAGGTTGTTTGTTTGCTATCTACGCAGGTCGCTTTTGTCTTTCGGCCGATGCAGGCTTAGTCAGCACAGGACTGCTGACGGGGGAAGTATCCCTGCTTAGCTGGCTAGGTTTTAGGGCCTAGCGCACGTCGCAACGCCACGATCCAAGTGCGCCATCACCGGCGCAAGACTCGACCGGCCGGATGGGACGGCTAAAAGTTGCGAAGCTGCCAGGCTAAGTGTTTAGGACGCGACCCAACAGGCCCAGCTGCCCCGCTCCATCAAACACCGATAGCAGAGAGCCAGGCTGCACACGTGGGGAGCCTCCTCGGGCTGCCCGGACTCCTCGGCCCAACCCCTCCTCCACGAAACGCGCTTGCGCCCGATGCTGATCTGCTGTGAGCGCCACGGCGAGCCCCGCTACGGGCATACAATGTGCCAGCTCTGCACGCAGTTACACGCATTTCATAACATGTCACACAATGTCCAAAACACATAGCGCCGCGTAAACTAAAAAGCGAACAACCCAAACACCGCGATAACATTTTTTCACAGGAGAGGACCGCATGTAACGTGTCGGTGAAATTTTTCAGATTGTGCAAAAGCCGTTGCTTCGTTCATTCGCCTTCCTCCAGCAGTTGCGTCTTTACCGGGCCAAAACAACCGACCAACCGGTTTATACACGCCGGACAACGACGCCAACTAATAACACAAGTCGTTAACAGTACTCAGACTTAATGTGTTTCATTATGTCGTGGTTAAACCCGCTGAAATTCCCCCCAACCGACCCAGATCGTTCACCCTCATAAACCTCACCTGACGCCGCCATGTTGGAGAGCGAGTTCGTAGTAGTTCCCGGATGGAGGCGTCAGAGGTTTATTATCGGGAGCGCGCATCGGCGTTCACTGGCCTGCACCCTCCCTTGTTTTGCTCTCATCTGCTAAACTATGATGACTGACATTTCCTTTTTACTAAGTTTCTATTCAGTCATCTGTCACTGAACTAATTCTAGCTGTAACTCTTACAGTTCTACATTTATTTGTCTTTTATAGCAGCAACCAAATCCGTGGACATGTGCAAAAACATATGGAGCTAAATATTCATATCTGCATAATGTTCTTTGTTAACCCCAAAAATGCATGTTGAAATTGTTAACAAGTAAATAATTAAAGTAGCCCCATGAGTCCCAAGACTTAAGTCCCACTGTTAAATTGTTTGGTGCTAGTATTTTTGAATAACAAAACTATCTCATGTAATTTGGCAGGCTTGGGGAGTAACAGATTACTTGAACCAGGATTTCATAATCCAGATACAAAAAAGGTAACTTTATTCCATTACAGTTAAAGAAAAAAAGATTAATTTGATTCCAGTTGAATTTTGTAAAAATTTGGACTATTTGGTAGGATTACAATTTAAAATACATTTTATGCACAGTGTTTCACACTATAACACCTCACAAGTCTCCCAACACCACTCTGGCCTCAGTGAAACCAACTAATCTTACAGTTGCCAATTCACTATCATGTCCTCTGGTGTAAAAATGCTTCACTGGGTCACATGTCACCATTATTATGTATTTAAGTCAGGAGGAACAACATCACAGTACAGTGACAGTTCTGCATTCAACTGTGAAAATGCCGTCATCATCCAAGGCCTCAACATCTATTTTAATAAACATTTGATTTTACAGGTAGGACCAATTTCTAATGATAGCTACATAGAAATCCGTCAATACTAGACTATACAATAAATACAACAACTACTACTGAAAAAATATATTGGGGACAGTAGATGGTGATTCTGGTAACCAGGATGATAAAACAGAAGCCCCAGAATAAGTTAATATCTGTGTACTTGAAGGAATAGCTGGACAAACAATTAACAAACTTAATAACGAACATAAAACATATTAGGTTAAACATTTTGAACATATTTGGTATTCAGGTAATCCAACAGTAGCAGACAGCAATCAGGTTACATAACTTTAATATCATGATACTTGGATTAGGTTACTGGCAATATTGTTTAACAGATAATTAGAAATTGTGTTGGAATACATTTTTAAAGCAATTTTATCAAGTTCAAAAATATCCTATGCATTTGTGCTTAGCTGTCAGGGATGATAGCACATGCAGTGATGATTCTGGGATTTGAACGAGGCTCGACCCAGACCTTGGTAGCCTACGTACATTATGATGCATATCTGACATAAATATAATGTATGATCATACATCAGCTGTGATGTGCAATTAATATCAACTTATCACAAAACATAACAAGCACATTCCTTTATTATATAACAATAACAAATGCTCGAGAGCCATGACTGTGAGTCACTCAAAAAGAGTTATAAAATTCATGCCATACTGGTAATGACCAAATAGTTGTTTAGCCTACTCAATTAATTCACAGCGCTGTTCCTTCTTCTTTTGTTGGATACTAACATTGGACACTAACTACTCAGTTCATACTGATTTCAAGTATCCAGTTTATAATGACTAGGGTGAATTCAGGTATATTGGGACAATTTTTGTAAACTCATTTTCTGAGCCATTTTTTGTCATCAAGATTAATAAATAACCCAACAAATGAGATATGTCTGGATTCCTCAAGGTGTCTACATTCTTTATGTGAAACAATTATGTACTAAACATCTTTTGTCAGAGCATGGCACTCTATTTTAATGGTTTTGACACAAAACTATTTTTTCGCACCTTCTTTGGTAAATTGGGACAGTAGGTTTGGTAATTTGGGACACAGGCCTGTGGATATAGGATATTGCATGGAGCTGCAATTACATAAAATAGACATTAATAGATTGCTTAATTATGTATATTAGGCCTATAGCCTATTATGTTTATGTTATGTATTATTTATTATCTTGTGATTTGGTTACAATATACTAATTATTTCAACAAACAGCAGATTTAATAGCCTAAAACATATTGTGAGCAGACTACTGACTTCATGAGAAGTGAGCATGTTTTTTTAAAATACATTTTATTAATATTTTTGACAGTTTGACAGATGAGGACAAACCCAATGATTAAGTATCGTGCATACAGTGCTACACCTGCATTGATTTTCCTACTTCATAGCCTCCTGTCACTTCATCAACAGGCCTTAATGTGATTCTGGTTTACTGTACTAAAATCTCTTTCATTGTTTGTAAATGAAATCAGATAACTCATAACATAATAAGAGATAACACAGTCTGACAGATTTTTGAAGCTGACTTCACATATTCTGACTGTTAGCAACATTAACCGCTAACCTGATATGCTGAAATGTAAAAAGGTACTTGTTTTTGACTTGAATTTCTTACCCTCAGCATGTAATATATGACTATTATTTTGAAATATTTCAATATAAACCCAGAAACATTGTCCCAAATAACCTGAACATGCTGTCCCAAATTACCATACCACTACTGGTAATTTGGGACAGCAAGAAAATGTCCAAATTAAGAAAATGTAAACATCATTACAAAACAATGTTTGTTTATTTTAGTACACCATTGCATCACACATCTTAATATAACTTGCATACCTACAGTAAATTAGTCATACAAATTTAATAGCCTTATATTAAAATCCAACAAAAGCACATGCCATTTTCCTTACCTCCTGATTTTTGGGGTCAACTTCCTGTTTGATGCTGACCACACACCCCCTGTGTGATGTCACCCAAAATATGTGATGTGACTTTTAATGTAGACATCCAAAGGAATGTATCAGCACCTTTTACTTTGCCATAGCCCATTCAAGGCAAGTGGAAGCAGTGTTTTTCCTTATCTGTCCCAAATTACCTGATGTCCCAATATACCTGAATTCACCCTATATAAGGTATTTACACAGTTAATCATCTTTTTGTTTTTCTATAAATAAATAACTCGTGTACTTGTTTGTTTGTGGTGAACATTTGTTTTACTGCACAGCACCATCTACACATAACGTTACTGTTACTCTGTACCTGTAGGTGTATGCAGCCCTTTGGCTTTGTAGATGAAAATATAATTTCGTCTGTACTTGGCTGATACATAAGGAGTCGTTTTAGCACAGCAGAGCTACAAATGTAATCTATTACAACGTTTCAGCCTTTTTGTGCATCTTTGTCAAACTAACCCTTCGCCTTATCATTTGTAAAACATAATACGATACAGACTTAGGTCACTGCACACTCCTCCCTCACTCTTGTCTTCCCTGTCACACAGCAGCCACCTCTGTCCCTCACATCTGTTGCTGCCCGATAACAGGTAGCCTGCTTCTGTCGTTGTTAATGTTGAGGCAGCCACTGCAGTAAACACATCTGTGATTTTTGCACGTTTGGGGGCATCTGCACCTAACTTCTGTTTTTTTTTTCTCTGTCCCGGACCGTGACTACTGTGACCCTGAGCCGTCATCTGACGAGTAACAGAAAAGACCATAAGACAGAGGGAAAGGGGCGGGTCCGGCGCAGTGAGAGATGTGATTGGACCAGCCTACTGTCAGTATGGAAAATGAACCAATGGGGCCACTACCCCTTATATATGGGCGGATGTCAGCGATACAAAAAAGTTATGTGTACATATATCGACGTTTCTACCGACAGGGTCCCAAGGTGCGTCGACCCACAAGGAAACTGCCCTGTATGCTAGATTACCAGTCAATGCCTGCCTCATATTAGAAATCATAAACAATAGAGGTTTATATTTGTCATTTGTCGGACTTTCGATAAACAAATTAATGGCGCAACGGTTAACACAATCACCTCATAACGAAAGAGGTTGCGAGTTCGAATCCCGACTCTCCCGTGGTCTCTGTGTCCCTGTGTGTGTGGAGTTTCCATGTTAAAGTAGCATGGTTTCCACACAACTTGCTCAGGTTATCTCCGAATTCGTTGGTCTCCTCCTCTCTCTGTGTGGAGTGTGCATGCTAAGTTTGCATGGTCTCCTCGTGCTTACAGGGGTTTCCTCCGCATTTGCTGGTCTCCTCCAACATAATAGAGCAGTACACTTCATATAGGCTCAACTAAAACATCAGAGCGCAGGTTAAATAAACTATTCAAGTTTTTCAAATTATAGTTAATCTTCCTTTAGGTAGGCTGATTTCAGTGTTCATTTGTCTGACAGTTTGTTAATGTCAGCCTTGAGCCTCGATCATTATGATGCACGTGACATTGATACAAGATATGATCATATAACCATGTGAAAGGGTTTCCTTAAAATAATTATTGGATGACTGCTGTATCCATTCAAATGCAAGGACCAATGCACTGACATAAATAAAGATGGACACAACGTCTCTACTCTCTCCCACTGTAAAAAAGTAAAGCCAAAATATCCCAGATATGAGCAATGCCATCCTGCACTGGTCCTTCAGAGCCAGTGCAATGAGTTCCCACCCACACAGCCGGCCAACTCAAACACGTGTAGACTTCTGCTGTCAATCATGGCATGAAATCCCTTTTTATAGCATGAAATAACCTATTAAAACCAAACTGATCAGGGAAAAAAATCATTTGAACAAGCATCAGCATAGGAACTACCTAAAATGACAGAAAGCATGTTAAAGAAAATTTTATTTGACATGTACTTTGATGTTTTATTTTGG
Organism: Lutjanus argentimaculatus; assembly: GCA_034769285.1. Taxonomy (NCBI): domain Eukaryota; kingdom Metazoa; phylum Chordata; class Actinopteri; order Lutjaniformes; family Lutjanidae; genus Lutjanus; species Lutjanus argentimaculatus. The sequence continues at coordinate 12,596,348 of JAWZSL010000014.1, forward strand.
CCCATGTCCCATCTATTAACATAATAGGGGTAGGAATTATGACCTGTACTACAGCCAGCCACAAGGGGGCGATTAAACTGTTCTGGCTTCACTTTTGGGCAACTGTCTTGATGTCCATTTCTATATATGTCAGTGATTTTGTAACATCTAGTGGTGAGTTTGCAGATTGCAAACACCTTGTCTCGCTTCCCCCTTCCAAGAATGTAGGAGAACCTCTGGCAGCTGTGAAACTTGTGCAAAATGTGATCTGGAGACATCTTTGGTTTATCCATTCTGGGCTACTGTAGAAACATGACGGTTATTATACATGGTGATTATACACTAATGAAAGCGGACTTATGAATACTCTATTTTTGCCACATTCTGCCAATAAATTCCTGTAAATGTGATACACTGACTTTGACCTTGAAAGGGAAAATTCTGCACTTTTTATGTGGATGCCCAGTGTTAACGGTAAATGTAGTCATCTGAAGCAATAATTTTTGCGGTGCAAAATCTGTTGGTCTTTCTGCATGATGTTGTTAAGCCATTTAAACTATTTCAGCTTGGATTTCTGCCGGAGCAGAAAAAAGCCGGTCGGCCCCATATGCACTCTACGCAAGTTACGTAGGGCCCCGCGAGATACGCATGGCCCCGCCTCTCCCTCGTGTCAGTCCTTAGCAAAAAGTAGTATACTTGAAGTTCATTTTATTAAGTATGCTTGAGTGTAAGTATAAGTATAGCAAGTATACTATGGACCATGTACTTGTAGTGTACAAGTATACTAATTTAATACTTCTTCGGACTAAATTGGAACATTTTTAAGTTTATAAAAAAAGTATACTTTAAGTATACTTTATAAGGTCATTTTAAGTTTACAAAAGTACACTTTCAAGTATACAACAAGTACACTCATCTATATACTGCCATTGTACTAGTTATATTCTTCTAGTCCACTTTTTAGTTTATGAAAGTGGCTTAGAGGGAGCAATGGAGCTGGTAGTGGGATTGAGACTTGAGCAGCGCAGGGTCAGAGTCTGTGGGAGCAGGTCCAGAGGAATATCCAGAGAAAATGAGTGAACTGGGATCTGGTAGAGCTGGGTGGAACAGAAGAGCAAACTTGACCAAACTTGAGGTGGATGAAGTGGATGGAGTCAGAACTGGGAAGGAAATGTAAAACAGCGTTCGTCACAGAACTTTAATTAGCAAAAGTGACACAAGGCTTGAAATGTGGCAAACAAAGTCTCTGTAGCAGAGTGAATGATCTGACAGTGGAAGGGTGTAGAGCCGGGGTTGAAATACTACAAGCTAATGAGCTAAAGAGATCCAGGTGGGCAGACTGGGCGTGGTCACAAGCTGATTGCGGACAGGTGTGTGGAGAAGCAGAGCAGGGAGACGGGTGGGAAGCCCCGCCCACAACACAAACAGAGAGACAGAAAGGGAAAAACAGGGGCACTTCTTTTTGTAAAGGGTTGAGTATAAGGCCAAATATACTTAGATTTTTAGTATAATATTCAGTATAAGCCAAAAATACTCGACATTAACTTTGTTTAGTATATCTCGATCAAAAGTTTAAGTATAGGCTAAATATACTTAGACTTTTAGTATATGTTTCAGTATAAGCCAAGTATACTTAACATTAACTTTGTTAAGTATATCTCTGATAAGTACATAAAAAGTAAACTGACGGTATACTCTCTTATTTTTTAGTTTAAAAGAAGTATACTTGAAGCACACTTGAATATACTTCATTTGGTAAGGGCAGTCTGTCTGTCCAGACAATTTATTGGACATGATGTTACTCCTCCGAGGTGGAAGTATGCAGATCCTTTACTAATGCTAAAGTACTAATATCACACTGTAAAATACCTCACTACAAGTGTATTCACAAAACCTTACTGAAGTAAAAGAACGAAATATTATCAGATACTTAAAGTAAAAGTAAAAGTATTCATGTTGCAGTAAAATGTTTCCCGTCAGTGTTATTGTCTGATGTTTTTGGATTAATATTATTGCTTTGATGTTATGCTGTTTACTGCTGTAGATGTTTAAGGTTGACCTGATTTTAAAGAGACTGTTCACCCAAAAATTAAAATTCAGTCATTATCTTCTCACCCTCATGTTGATTGAAGGTCAGGTTTAGTTTTTAGTCCACAAAACAGTGCTGAAGTTTTCCCAGTGTTGCAGAATCTCCCAAACAATGTAAGTGAATGGTGACCAGTTTTCAAATGTAAAAAACAAAAAACATAAAATGCCTCCTACTGCTCTTCTGGCTTAATCCAAGTCTCCTCTTCACTTCTATTGTTTGGGAGATTCTGCAACACTGTTTTCCTGTTTGAAACTCCAGCAGTTTTTTATGGACTAAAAAACTAAACCTGCCCTTCATTTGGCATGAGGGTGAGCAGATAATGCCTGAATTTTCATGTTTGGATGTACTATCCCTTCACTACTTTATAGGCCACTGTTGGCTACTTTAATCTACAGCAATGCATCATGGTCAGTAAGATCATCAAACAGCCCTTTTCAGCTTTATGGATTAAAAAGTCCAGTTTTTTGCCTCTGGGATGTAGTGTAGAATCATAAAGTTGGATAAAATTGAACTAAAGTAAAGCACAAAATAAGTACAGTACTTGATATAAATGTACTTAATTAAAGTCCACCACTGATTACAACTCTGACCTAATGGAAGATGGAAATTAATGGATTGACATTCACTGATGATTGATTAAATATTGAATTTAAAATCAATTAACTGACTAATTACCAGGCAGCATATATTTATATATTATTATTTAAATATATTCTATATTTTATATATTCTAAAATTCTAATTCATGTTAATGTCAATATTCACTTATCTGAAGATTCTACTCCAAATATTCCATTCAATAAATATTGTTTTTGTTCTACCTCTTTCTGTACAGATCTCATTCTTAGATCTTATTCTTTGACCGACAGATGGCGCAAACTGGGGAGGGAGGACTGTACTGGGAGCACTGGGGTGTGACTGTGCGGAAAATGGTCTCCAGTCAGTTCGGAGGGCCCCTTAGAAGAATTTTGCTTAGGGCCCCATGAAGGTCAGCACTGGCTCTGGATAAAAGTTAAATCAGAATCATGTGTATGCGTGCTTGCATCTGTGTGTGTTTGTTGGTGCTCTAGCTTGCTCCATTTGGTGGTGTGTGACAACATATCTGTGTGTGAGACTTGTTTTTTCCTTTTTAGCAAACGTGAGGCCTGAGGACCAAGTGCTGAAGCGGGTCAGGTCACCACAGACCCCCAGAAAGGTGAGTCAATGCAAGCTTTCACATCAATGATGGACTGACACTGAGTGAAACTGCGGCTTTCATTTTTTCGGACCAAGGTTAATTTTTACGGCGATGTCTGATAGTTCATTCCTTCAAAAGCTGGATGATTAACACACAGATTAAACTTCCACTGTACATCTCTATTGGTATCAACGTTTATTAGCCAAAACACTTCATTTGATTTTTTGGGAAAATGTTCTATTAAAGCTAAAGTATGTTTCTGGTGTTTTATGATGAACTTTACGAGAAAAAATAAACATTTGAAGAGTCAGAACTGCTGTTTGTTTTTGTTGTTATACAGTGATGTCAGTTTGATTTGGTTCGATCAGAACTTTGGAATATCTAATCATTGATCTTTGCTCTCTACATCTTGGCCCTTATTTCTCTCGACTGTCCATAAACTAAAGGTTATACTGTATGTAAAGATGCACACTATGGATTTTTTTCAGCTGATGTGATAAGTACCTGCTTCACATGGCCGATGTCAATAAGATAACCAATGATTTCTCATGTTTCTATTTTTAAAATAAGTTCATATAACCTGTAAAAATGTTCATTTAGTTTTTCACCAATAAGCTTAACAAACATACTTTTACTTTTAAAGAACATTTTGCTGAAGATTTCAAAATGCTTTGACATCATCTGTCAAATCAGACTTTATTAGAGCCAATATTTATCCTCTAATAATTGCCAATATCAATATAGACTAATATACTGTGACAGGCCAATATCAGTCAATAATTTACCAGTATTGATATTTATTGTGTGTCCCTAGTTATATGAGCTTCTTTTGAAAATACAAAAATGTGAAGTTATTGGTTATCTTATCAATATCGGCCACAAGAAGCAGGTAATTAACAGAAAAAATCCATATTGCGCATCCATAATATTATTTATCTGCTGAACTGAAAATTCTGCTACCTGACAGCTCAACTTGTCTCTACTTACAATGGCTGCAGCGTTCATCAGTGTCCCAGACTGAGCTGCCTGTCACACGTCTCATGCTTTGTACAGGATGTTTACAGTCGCTGTCAAATTACTTTCAAATGTGGCTGTAAAGTAGCCTCATTATAAACATTTTTACTTTGAGTTAATTAGCTTATTGACACTAATGTTACAACAATGCTCTTGATATGAACAAATAAGGAGGATAAACAAGCTCAATTACCAACAAAACTAGGAAAGTTGATCCAACTCTGAAATGGCATTTTATCATTGAGTCAACAAGGATTTAGAAAATCATGCTAAATGTGATTGATTACATCTGCTGACTATAATCTTTTGACCAGCTACCAAAGCTGTTTTGCCCCCTGAATGTGTGCACATCCTGTAATGTTCGTAAACAAGAAACCTGTCTATACGTATTACTATACATGTCTGATTATTTAGTAACTAATTCCTCTTTATTCTTCCACTGCAGGAAGAAGACTCCAGTCCAGAAAGAGGATTTTTCAGCCCAGGAAGACAATTTGTTCTACAGTTTTGGTTCAAATTCCACTCTAGGGTTTTTATTCATATTCACTTTTAAAGGAGCATTATGTAGGACTTGCAAATACAAAAATGAGTACTGTACTTCAAATAGCGAGTTGGTGACATAGACAGTCCATTAAATACAGTGGTGGAAAAAAGTTTTCGGACACCCTTAAAATTTTACACAATCTCAAATATTATCATGAAATATTTGTGGAAAAATTCAAGAAGTAACAATGTCTGTGGTATGTTTTTTTTTTTTTTTTGCAAAAGAGGTTTGAATACCTTGTTAAAATGCTTTCATATAGCTCTACACCTTGCCTTCATTTAGTATTCAAAGATTCATGATTATGCAAATAATCCCTGCCCTCTCCACTGGGATGTAGTGTGGATTAAAAAAAATATAGTATTTGCCTCTGGAATGTAGTATAGAAACATGAAATTGGATAAAATACAACTCAAATAAAGTTTAAAACTAGTATAGTACTTAACATTAATGTGCTTTGTTAAAGTCCACCACTGATTACAACTCTGAACTAATGCAAGATGGAAATTAGTGTATTGACAGTGACTGAATTTAAAATCAAATAACTGACTAATTACCAAGCAGCAGAGCCAAAGCTCAGTGTTATGTTTTAGTATTTTCTACATTTTCTATATTCTAAAATATCTTATTTATTTTAATGTCAGTATTCGCTGACCTTAAGATTCTACACAAAAATGTTCACTTAAATGAATATTGTTTTTTTGTATGACATTCTGTTCTATAGAGATCTACTTATTCTTTGACTGCTGAACAGAGCAAACTGGAGGTCAGGACCGACTCTGGCATAATGGCAGGTACTGCTGTCATTGTTAATGTTGAGGCAGCCACTGCAGTAAACATATCAGTGAATTTTGCACGTTTGGGGGCATCTGCATCTAACTTCTTTCCTTTTCTGACCCAGACCGTCATCTGACGAGTACCAGAGAGGGCAGAGGGAAGGGGCGGGGCCGACGCAGTGAGAGATGTGATTGGACCAGCCTACTGTCACTATGGAAAATGAACCAATGGGGCCACTACCCCTGATTTATGGGCCAGGTATCAGCAATACAAAAACATTATATGTGCATATAGCCTATCGATATTGCTACTGACTGGGTCCCAAGGTACGCTGGTAACTGCACAGGAAATTGCTCTGTATGCCAGATTACCAGTCCAGCCCTGCTTCATATTAGAAATCAGTCTATTAAAGCTATAAATAATAGAGCTGATTGAGAGCTAAACAGCTAGTTTATCCATTTGTCATGATACCATGAAAATGAAACTAATGGTGCAATAGTCAGTACATTCACCTCATAACTAAGAGTTTCCCCCATGTTCTCTGTGTGTCTGTCTGTGTGGAGTTTCTGTACTAAGCAAGCAAGGTTTCCCCATATTTGCTCAGGTCACCTCTGAATTCGTTCGTCTCCACCTCTCTCTGTGTGGAGTGTACATGCTAAATTTGCATGGTCTCCCCATGCTTGCAGGGGTTTCCTCCGGATTTGCTGGTCTCCTCCACCATAACAGATCAAGTATGCTATACATGAGCCCAACTAAAACATCAGAGTTCATGTCAAATAAATTAAATACAATTTTCTCAAATATAGTTTCTCTCAATTTAGGTAGACTGATTCAAGTGTTCTTTTTCTCTGACCAGTTTGATTTTAATTAGTTGCTGGCTTAGAAGTGGAGTTGCTCCCCTGGGCACTGCACAGCAGCCTGTTGCTCCTAATGCTAGGTTGAGTTAAATGCAGAGACTGATCTGACCCTATAAATGCATATGTCTCAATACCATGACCTTTGTATGCAGTAGCATATATACACAGTGTTGCCCCATATCTGCTAGATGTGTTGGCTGGCATGGTAAGACCATAACAGATGTATACAGTGATATTCAGGACTATGTCTATCTGGATGATCTGTATGCTGGATGTTTGCACGTAGTTTGGTCAGCTCCTCTTCCAAACGGAGGATAATAGCGTTGTACTTCTCCATCTCCATGTTGTTTTGTAGCTCTGTGTTGTGTAATGTGTCCTCTAAGGAGGCTCTCTGATGCGGGATTAAAAAATTGACTTTTGTAGGCTATGTTAAAACCATAACAGATGTATACAGTGAGATTTCAGGACTGTGTGTATCCTAGCTTTTTTTTTAAAGGTTCTTCTGCCCCCTAGTGGCCAAAAATCAGTTGCCAACTTTATGCATGCTGTGAAATCATGACATTTGTCAGTTATTCTTTTTGGGGGTATGAATATTCATCCATCCATCCATCTCATATATTTCCTTTAAACTTTGGCTGTGATGTGCAATTAATATCAACTTATGTCAATAACAATACAATTCAACAATAACAATAACAAGTGCACAAAAGCCGTGACTGTGGGTCAAAAAGTGACTTTATTGATTTTTATTTTGCTGTCAGGTCAGGGTGTGGTTGCTTTTGAAATAGCCATGTTTGCTTCACTGTGGTGTGGTTGAATGCCTTTATTGAAAATTGCTTAAATCATTTACGTGGTCTTGGTTCAAAACTGGCTTTAGTTGATTGGACCAGCATGGATTTTTTTTCCATAATGAATAGTTGTGGTTTGTTCTGCTTTTGTTGTTGGGCTGGTCCCAGATTCTCTGTTCCAAATTACATTGTGCCTGCCAGCTCATCCAGCGCGTCCTGCAGCCTGTCCAAAACACAAAGGAAACATTTTTGACTTTCACAATATTCATGTGTCATGTGGATTGAATTGAACAAATGGCTCACTTATACTTGACCATGCAAACCATGCTAACAAGTGATTTTAGTATTCACCTCCACCACCATCATCACCTCGCCCCGATCTGTTATTTTCTCCTCCACCTTTTTTTTAACTCTTACTTGAAGTCTCCACCATCCAGCAGACCCTTGTAAGTGGATATCTCAGCCTCCAGCTTCATCTTCATGTTGAGCAGCGCCTCGTAGTCTTGGGTCTGCTGCTGGATGTTTGCACGTAGTTTGGTCAGCTCCTCCTCCAGACGGAGGATAATGGCGTTGTACTTCTCCATCTCCATGTTGTTTCGTAGCTCTGTGTTGCGTAATGTGTCCTCTAAGGAGGCTTTCTGGTGAGAGATTAAAAAAAGGAGGAATCAAAAGTATGCCAAGGACTTTTATAGGCTAAGTCTAATTTGGGGGAACATGGGAAAGTTCCAGCCTTTGTGGAAAAGGTTATTTGGGAAATATTTGCTGCTTTACAAAAAATATGAGAAAAATTCAGGGTATGGAGATGATTTGATTATTTTATGTTCATGAACAGAATGAAAATGAATGAAAACAGAATATAAAGCACATAACATTTACCAAGCTCTGTTGGGATGCAAGTTCAATTTCCAGGGTCTGTATCTGTCTGGATAAGTCGCCAACCTCCATCTGTGCTCCCTGGAGAGCTTCTGTGTTCTGTGATACCTGCACCTGCACATCTGCAATCTGACAGGGAGACAGGGACAAAGGTGTTAGCCAACAAACAAGACACTTCCTGCAAGTGTATCTGTAAATGATTTAAGACTGCTTCACCTGATTTTCATGCCACCGTTTAAGGTCTTCTGCATTCTTCATGGCGATCTTCTCATAGTTGCCCCTCATGTCCTCCATGATCTGGGCCAAGTCCTGACCTTTGGGAGCATCAACGTCCACTTGCACACCTGACTGGGAGATCTGATTCCTCAGCTCCATCACCTCCTATAGAACCAACAGAAAGAGAGAAATAAATGTTCATGATAGTAGCCTCTATTGATAAAAGGAGGGGTAAGCAGTTTGTATTTGGTGACATTGGGCAAAATGTCCACAATAACGGTTAAGTGTTATTTTAATTCAGTTTGTCAGAGAAAACTAAACTTCTGCTCCTGCTTGGCACTTTTTCAGGCTTTAGAAAATCTAGCCTATAACAGGAGACTTTGTTTGTTGAGTCTTGTTGCCTAATATGAGATCCACCCACCCAAAGACTCAACAGTCAACTATCTTTGAGCCACCAACCTAAAGAGTCCAGATTTAAAGACCTGGGAATGAGACTCAACAATCAACTGTCTCTCTCCAGAACTGCAAACTCCACCTTTAATCTGTATGTACTGGAAACTCACATTCTCATGGTTCTTCTTCAGGAAAGCGAGCTCCTCCCTCACAGCTTCGATCTCAGCCTCGATGTTCATCCTGGTCATGTTGGTGTCATCTATGACTTTCTTCAGCCCAGCGATGTCGGCCTCCACAGACTGGCGGATTGCCATCTCATTGTCGTACCTGTGGGAGCGCAGAGACACTGACACAATCAGCTGCTATTCACGCTGTGCTGTACAGCAAGGTTATCAATTTTTTCTCATCCAGTGACCCCTTACAAATAGAAAATATTACTAATACTTAAAAATAATACTTAGTTAAGCGCAAGACCAAAACAAGAAAAATGTATTAGAAAGATATTAGACATATGCCCATACCCATAAGATATATACACGCACATCAAGAGAGTCTTTCACTCTTGGTGCATATATAAAATAAAATGCAGATTATTTGAAATAAAATAAAATGAAAAATAAAAAATTAAAATGTATACACATAAAAAGATACAATATGAAATGGGGCTAGTAAAACATATAAAAAAGAACAATAATAGGCCCATAGCGGGACTTTAATATGATAGGCCTATTAAATTGTTTGTGGAGAGGAAATAGTTTGTGTAAATATGTAATGAGTCCCAAAAGTGTAACCATAAAATAATACAGGCTATAATGAAGCCCAAAAGTGAAAATGTTTCACAGACTCCCTGGCAGAGTGCCGTGGACCCCTGGGGCCCCCTGGACCCCCGTTTGAGAATACACGCAAAGTATAAACTCTGCACAGGAGATTAGATGTGAGAGATGAAATCTGAAGCAACCTACTTTACTTTGAAGTCATCAGCAGCAAGACGGGCATTGTCGATCTGGAGGACAAAACGAGCGTTCTCTGCAATCTTATCGAAGATCTGTAGAGAAAGAAGAATTAACGACACAATGGTTTTTATCGGTTAACATTTTTCGACCAGTGGGTGTTTGTTTTTCCCCAACTTTGCTGGTTAGAAAGAAAGCAATTGTTTAACCAGAAGCCCATCTGATGCATACCTCAGTGGTCTGCTCCAATCGTTATTTGCTCTCATGAGATAGCAGTGTTTCACACAGCTACAGAATGAAACATATGATTTGAATCATATTTCCGTTATGTAACAGCAGAAACCCCAGAGTCAGATTACACACTGTGGCCACAACAACACAGTTGAATCCATAGTAACATTGAGAGAAAAGAGGAACCACAAACTCAAGGACAGGAAGAGAAGGATGTTCCTGTGCCAGAACTGAATCTGGTTTGTTTTAACATTGTTGGAAAAATGAGTTTCCTGTCTGTGTAAGTCACACAGAGAAGTTTCTCTTCTCTCCAATTTTCACCCAGCTGCACCGTGTCTCCTCTTCTTTGTATGTATCACTGTGTGTATGTATTTATGTGTGCGGGGGTTGCAAAATTCTTGACGCGTGAGTTTATAGTTTCTAGAGTGTCTGTGAAATCCTGTGTCAGAGGACGGGGGGGAATACTCGTCCCTTTATGTGTGGGGAAAAACATAATGCCACCATCAATGTGTCATTATGGGACACTGAAGATCTGGAGCCTGCAGAAGAATGTGACATTTGACTCTTCTGACTAGAGCTGATTGTTATACAACTCACAAGCAGCTATCACACTGGCAGTCCGAGACTCTTTGTGTGCATGTGTGTGTGTGTGTCATTACCACACATCTGTTTCACATTGAGGCCCTCCTACACCAGAGAATGCTTGTAGAACCACCATTTGCAAGCAGGACCATTTGGAAATGCTTTTGTCTGGTGATGGTTGTTTGAGAGTCTCCCATGATGCTACCCGCGTGTTGGTGATTCATCAGAGGAAGTTTGTGGCATGAAAAAGTTTTATGGGGGAGGGTTAGAGCTTAGCAACCACACCCTTCATTCTCTTGCTTGAAATTTGATACTGTACAAAGGAAACGCTGCCCGTCTCAGTAACTGTTCACATTATTCATTTTCAGTATTCAGCATTTGATAAATAACGAATACACTGATAAAAACTTCTACATATGAAACATTGTCTCATGCTCTTATTAATTCTGATATTAGAGGCATCATCAAGCACAAACACTCATATCACTCACACTTCTCATTGTCTGTCTCACCAACCGCAGCGTCCCCATTTTAGACAATATTTCATCTTCACCCTCCACCAGCTAATGATCGTAATTCATTGTCATGCTTACCTGTCTGCGCAGGTCATCAATGATGGGCTCGTACTTGCTGTAGTCTCTCATGTCGGGCCCCCCCTTCTCCAGAGCCTCCCTGATCTTCATCTCCAGCTCCTTGTTGGCCGCCTCCAGGTTCCTCACCGTCTCCAGGTAGTTGGCCAGGCGGTCGTTCAGGTTCTGCATGGCTCCCCTCTCGTTGCCGATGATCCCAGCCCCGGCACCACCAGCTGTCACCGTTGCACTGGCACCACCATACCCGGAGCCCATTCCACCACTCATCCCACTGCTCACCTTGTAAGCAGAGGAAGAGGAGATTACTGGGGGACCAGAGCGCAGGGAAGATGCAGAGACAGAGGATATGCGGGCTCCCCTTCCACCGGCACCAGCATGAACGCTTATAGCACGGTGCGGTGGTGTGGAGTAGCTGAAGGAGATGTGGGAAGAAGGTATCGACTGGATGCCTGATCTTTTGAAGTTCATGTTGGAGAAGTTTAGGCACGACACAGAGTGAGGTGAAAAATGAGATGTGGAGACTCGCTGCTGGCCGGCTTAGAAAGTGACGCTGGCAGCGGGAAGTGGAGAACTTATACTCCTACTTCTCTCCCTCAATCACAGCTGGTCTCACAGACCCTGCCCACTTTAGCATCACCCCAGACCTTCATTTCCTCCCCCCCCCCCCACTCTCTTCTGCTCTCATTCACCCACATGTTCCTTTTTTTTAACTGACTGTATTTTCTGTCTCCAAGGCAATGTATGAGGCATATTTCTGTTGTGAAAAAACATTCAGATTTGATCATCAACTAGAGCAAATTAGTTAACAGACATCACATAAACCACAGTTCACAACCAGAAAGCAGTACTGTATTAGACATACTGTCCCCAGCAACGGGCATCCTTCAACAGAGAAAGCTGGAATAGAATTTAAACTAAAAGTTATATTCCTTTCAAAATGAGTTTTATTTTGTAAGCATGCAAGCAAATTCCTTGGTTTGCCCATAAAAGGCATAATGTCTACATTTGCTGCATAGTTTCTAAGTATGTGGTTAGCCAGGCACCAAAATAAACAGATACTGCCAACCTTCCTATCTAGACTAAACTGAAAGTTAGATATAGCAGCTGCAGCACTCAGTTTTCAGTTGCAGCCAAAACATAGAGGAAGGGAGACTTATTTTTACTGGCTGATACCCTTGGTTGCACTGACACAGATTAATCTGAGACAGTTTAATCTAAGATGGTTTGCTTTCTAACTAAACAGTTGGCAAAAATTACATTGTTTGTTAACTGACTTAAAAAGGTTAACAAAACATTATATCATTTGCTAACTAGATAAAAAGTTAACAAAAAACTACATTGTTTGCTGACTAGCTAAAAAGTTAACAAAAGGTTACATTGTTTACTAGCTAGCCAAAAAGTTAGTCAGCCAAGATAGCCTACTCATGACGACTCACCAGAGAAGCTCTAATTTCTCCCCTTTCATGAAAAACCTGTCGTCTGAATTAAGAGCAAGATATGGTCAAACAATAGAAGATTTAAAAACGGACAGGGAAAAAAAAAAATCTATGTTTAGAGCAAAAACTAAACTGAGGTTTAAAGATAAGTTTAAATTGAATCATTCTTAATTTTAAGCTAGTTTAAAAGTTTAGTGCAACGTAATTTAAAGTTAAACCATGATTTAATCAGGTTTAAAAATTAATCCTTGTTGGTGCAACCCCACCCTTAAAGTGCAAAATTACTTAGGAGGAAATATCTTCAGCATGACCTTTATTTATTATTGTTTATTTTTATTTATCAGAGTAGCTGCTTTACTGATAAACACATTGCAGTCACAATCACAGACAAAAGGGTGAACAGTATTAACAATGAAACTTGTCATACTGTAAAGGAAACCTACACCCGAGCATGAAATATACCCTGAAGACCCGAGAAGAGATCGGATGCATAAAGAAAGAAAGTAAGCCAATAGCACATTGTTCAGGACACAATCAAAATGAAAGAAAAGCTGCCTTCATTCATACGACAGGCGATTATCTGCATAAATCAGTTCTGTTGAACTGAATTGTCTTTGAAACATTATCAGGTGTGGTACCTGTCATGTGAACTATCTTTGATTGGCCTTTTTTCACTGATCATTGGTGAACCACAAGAAAAAACACAGAATCACAAAAAGAAATTCCATATTTAATGCTTATGTTATTCTCATGTTTACTCCTAATATTCATATGGTTTATACTGTCCTGTGCTAACCCGTGTCTCATCTCCTCTGGGTGCAGGTCAGTTTGACCTTAGGTACGCAGAGATCATTATAAACAAAGAATCTCCACTATCTGGGTCCTTCTGCTCTCACACAAATTAATTGGGGAAAGAGGAAAGATAAGGTTCATAAGGAGATTTGTTTTGAGCCAACGAAGATAAAAGTATGTCATAATATAATAACTCCAATTTTATTCTTTTTGACTACTGGGAGAGATATGAGTGATAAAGTGAGCATGAGCTCCCAAAACAGCTGTAAAAAAATTCTGAAAGAACTGCTTTCTTTCAACATCTGAAATACAATCAACAGGAAACTGCAAAACACAAGAAAACAAGAAAAGATTGAAAGGGAATAAAGTTGCAGTACACAGTGTTCTGGTACAACTTTGGAAAGGTTTATTTAACTGAGGCTAACGATGTGGTCAAAGCGGATTTTCACACCAGGTTCCAGAGAACTGTATAACAAAACTTCATGAACCACCCCCAGGGGATGTGGCAAAGGCTCAAATACCCTCCTGAGCTTCATACAACCTCGGTCTTTTCTTTCCTGATGTTACCTCAACTTCATGGTTGATCGAGTTTCAGTGTTTCTCACACCTCACACCGGCCCCTCACTGTGCATTTATTTAGTAATCTCTTTTAATTAGACTCAGTAAGAAGAAAAAAAGACAGCATATGATAGAGAGTAGCAGAAAGCAAAGAAAATACTGATGAGCCTGTCTTGTGACGAGGATCGGCAAATATAAAGAGGAACGTTGAATTTAATCAGCATGACTCATACCTCATGACTGTGTGTCCACTGTCTTGTTTGTTTGAATGTCAGTTGGCAACAGTTTGCCTCGCCCGCCAGGACCAGAGAAAAACAAGAAATTAACAAATAGAAACAGGGAAGTACCTTGACCACTAGTTTCATACAGTGGTGCAGGTGTATAGAGGCTTTAAGTAAAAGTATGGAAGCATTATCAGCAAAATGTATTTAAAGGGATAGTTCAGCTTATTTTACGTAGGGTTGTATGAGGTGTTTATCAGTAGTCAGGGTTGACTGTCATAGATGCTGCAGTAGATGCCAGTCAGAGAGGTGGAGATCCATGGTGGATGCCCTTTGCTCCCAAGTGGGCAAAGAGGATTAAGTCAAAGTAAGTCAAGATGCCAGTTGGCACGACCCCAGTTTGGAGAAGCAGAGAGGCACACCGGCACAGAAGGTAAGCAATGCTGTGGACAGGGTCAACGACAGGTATTTTAGCCACTTAAAAAAAATCAGTTTAAGTGTGTTATTTAGAATGTTTTCACTGCCTTACCTTGTTGTTAGACAGACTTTTCCAACAGGAGATCATTATATAAGCCAAATGGCGCTTTCTCCAAACCAACCAAACTACACGGGAAGAAACACACTTTATCTTAAGGAACACATGAGTTGCTAGTTGACTCCTGCCTCGATCGGTTTGTGTTATTGTGTGACTTTGGTGTTTTAAAATTATAGTTCAGATTCACCAAAGTCACACAAAAAGACAAACAAACTAACAGATCAAGGCAATGGTAGACCAGTAAGGTAAAATTACTGATTTCGCCTGTCTGGTTGATTTGGAGAGAGTGATATTTGGCATATATAATGGCAGTTTCCCATCAGAAAAGGCTGTCTGACAGCAAGGCAAAGAAACTGATACAGATTTTTTTCAATGGACCTTTTTTAGGTGAGTAAAAATATGGTTTACTGCTGACTCTCAGTACATTGCTTAGCTTTCTACAATGGTAGAACCGCCATCTGCTAGTACACAGATTATAGATAAATGCCTCATACAACAACATACATTTCTAAAAATCCGAACTATCCCTTTAAAGTATAAAAAGCAAAAGTACTCATTATGCAGAATGGCCTCTTTTACAGTGCTATGTTATTGTAGAATTTTTTTTTTCACTAATGAATACATGAACACAAAATACACAAAATATACATGAAAATTACACAAGGTGCATCCAATGTAAACAGACAAGGTGCAAGTATACATTGAATCTGAATGGCACAACCCTTTCACAGATAAGACCGGAGAAAAGAAGAGGAAACCAGGAGAAGCTGGAGTGTGTGAGTCATAGTAACACACAGCAGGAATCTGGAAACTACTACATGGGTTAATGTGCTTCACAAATCTTGGACAGCTGTCAGATTATTACCACTCTCAGCCTAGCTTGGCCTTGAATGAACTTCACTTCCCTCCCTCTTTATCTTCAGTTTCCCTTCGCTCAGCTTCAGTGCAGACTGACCACTCTCACATGCTTATATACGAAGTCAAAACCATATATTTGCATAGATGCATATGCATAATTATGTGCACCATGACGGATGCGAAAAGGAATGTGGACATGCATGTGATGTGACACACTGTCTCACACACTCACTTGCTCCCTTACATCCTCCCTTCCTCTCTTAATCACTCCCTCACTGACTCACCCAAGACGCTCAAAAGGCCCTGAAAGAGGCAATTAGTTTATTTTTTCATGTATATCTACAGATATTTGTGTTTCATGGTCAGGACCTTCAGCAAAGTATAGGCGGGTCAAACATCAGAGGTTAGTGAAATGTGTCGACTAAGAGACATTTTCTCCGCGGGATGTCATGTCCATTTCTAGCGCAAAAACATTTCACAGGAAGACAAAAAAGGAGCCTTGCGTTAGCGCTGAGTCACCTATACTCCCATTTCTCACATGGACACAAATGATGAGTTTCATTAAGGAAGTAAAACTGTTTCTTCATAGAATAATTTCACTGCACGGTAGACTGTCTTTTAAAAATCCGTATGTAGTAAATGTCAAATTTAGAACATTAAGGTTACATCAAGAAATGTCAAATGTGTGAGGAATAGTTAAACAACACATGACATATCGTTTGACATCTTTGCCACATTAAAAAGCATTTAGACAGGAATGGGAGCACAGAACAAACAAAAATATACAATCAGATGCAATCATTTAAGACTTACAGGCACAGCAGTGCTTTGAGCTAAATGCTAACATCATCATGCTAACAGGCTCACAGTGACATTACTAACATGTTGATGTTTAGCAGGCATGTTTGCCATGGTCAGAGTCTTACTGTAGTCTAGCCTGTTGGCATGAACATGACAGAAATGGAATATAATATTCATAAGTATGTTTTCATTAACGCATAATCATTTGTAAATAAGAACTGTTATGCTCTCGTTAACTTAGAATGAGCTGTTTATCTACAGATGCATTCCATTTACCTCGGACATCAGAAATCAGGCTGGAAATGACATCACACCTGAGTTGACCGTGTTGCAGTACAACAAGTCGGGAAACAAAGATGAGCACCTCCATGAAAACCTTTGTTGTGCTTTATAACATTACATTATACAGTATACGTGACAAACCCACGGTGAGGCTTCATTTCATCACTATGGTCCACGTCTGTAGAACAGCCTGCCTGAAGACCTGAGGGCCGCAGAGAGTGCGAACTCAAGCAAACTCAAGACCTACCTTTTTAGCCTGACTTTTAATTGAACTTTATCTCTTTATTTATTATTCATTTATTATTATTGTATATTTATCTGTTCATCTACTTTTATTAATCTGTTTTTCTAGCTGGTATATTCTTCTATTTTGTTACTTATTTTTTTTTATCTTATTTTAACTTATTTATTCACGTATTTATTGACTGATTTAAAATTGTTTTCTATTTTGAGTTTTTATCATGCCTCTGGTGTTTCCTCACTGATGATAGCGGTTCATCACTTCCCACCTCCCTCAGTTTACAAAGTCTTTGCTTTATGAGTGTGTGTGTGTGTTTGTGTGTTTTATTGTTTTTATTGTGTGAAACACTTTGTGTTGCACTCGTTTGTATGAAAAGTGCTATTTAAATAAAGTTTGATTGATCGATTGATTGATAGCACTACCCCACAGCAACATGTCCACAGACAGAGGTTGATCAGTACTGTGTGTACGACTGCTTTAATGACACACAAAATACAGAAGTGCTAACAGTATATTATCACTAACTTTCACTAATGTTGATGTGCAGAGCAGCCATCTTGGATCAACCTGTCTCATGGTGGAGATAGAGGAAACATCAGGGTATCATGTCATACCATTTCATACAATAGTTGTTGAGATATTTCCTTTTGGACCAAAGACAGACAGACTAGAATTACTCTTCCTGAAGCCATGCTGCTTGTGTGGCTGAAAATCAGTAACATCCTGTGGTATGGACCAAGTTTCATGAAGCAGAATAATGAGGAACAGCGGTGATACCATATGACCACATCATGCCACTCCTCCTGTGCAGGTTTCTGCACTTCTGTCCTTCAGTCACTAGGGGGCAGGAGTCTCAAAGCAAACAAACCTGTTGTAGTGAGGGAAGGAGTGTGGAAGTTGTGTGGTAACTGCATGTTCTGTACCTTTTTCTCTGACGGCTTACAATGGGTTCATGTATACTTCCATTGTTTAAGGCTTTAACATGCCTCCGGGTTTAATTAATGTCTGTGCTGGAGAATGTTTGCACAGGAATCACAGGGCGAGGCAGGATAAGAGTTTTATAACTGATTTTACAGATAATTTTGAAGGCTTGGCAGCCCCCCCCCCCCCCCAACAACTTTGCGACCACAGCTGAGACCAAAACAATCACATCTTCAAATATGATCTTTCGGACAGGCTTTTATAGCATTTATCTTTCCCTTGAAATTAATTTCTGTTCTTTTTATATTGTTCATAAACCATGGCAAGCATCAGGTTCATTATAACCATGCTGTAATGTTTTAAAGCATGTCGGTGGGTTGTTATCACCACTGCATTTACCTTTAGGCTGCTTAAGATTACTGTAAGCCATCATGGATCTCAGCCCATTCTCACTAACATCTCTGTCATTCGTTGTGAAATAGGTTTGTTCCTTATCTTTGTTAATTGTCTTCTCATGTTGCCCCCTTGCACGTCCTCTCTCCACACCCCTCCGCTCTGTCTTGTAGCGTGTACGTGTCTCTCTCAGCACATTCCTGACTCGATGTGTCATATAGCAGCTTCATACAAACCAAAACATCACCAGCCTCTTAAGAGACTTAAGGGGTCAGCGGGTTAACTTCTTAAATTACCATCTTACTTTTGTCATGCAGGAAGAACGAGGAATTATCTAGAAAAAGAATAAAAGCAAGTCATTGCGAAATAAATGCAGCTTTGTTCATCGGTTGCTGTGTTTGTTGGAGAGGCTGAGTTAATGAAACAACAAAAATCTGGTTGACTTGTACATATATGGCTGCATCCAAGTTTAGCACAGCAGCTCCATTGTGAAGAGGCACGTCAGAGTTCAAGAAGAGCCAAGAGAAACATGCATTTTTTGATTGGTGCAAAGCCTGAAACTCCCTTTTAGGTTGTTAATATGTACTTTCCACAACATGTGCCCTCTTTTCCTCCTCACATTTAGTTTCCACACGGTAGCCTGCCTTGGGATTTGGCTCTTTTCCTTAGCTGGTAAATAGGTAATTTTTTTCCTTTTCATATAAATCGTTGAAAACAAAAGAAAAGGGGTGTGGTGAATATGTTGGTTCAGGGAACAGAAGGGTTTATTCTGGTATGAATTAGGCGCACTCAAAAAAGATCATGAGTCATAAATCTGCAGAGTGACAAATGAATCATGATTTCCACAGATGATGGTTGAGGTTCATGTTTTAAATAAAACTGTGACGATATGATAAGGCCCTACCAAAAATGTGTTTTACACTAATATGTGCAACCATGGAAACAGAGATACACCTACACACACTTAGATAGGGTTGCTCCAAAAAAGATTAATTCAATCTAAAATAAGCTCTAATCAGAGTTTAGCTAAACTGGGTTTAAAATGAGTAAATACAGATTTAACATTAAGCAGAGCTCTGTTGCACAATTAAAAACTAATCTCAGTTTAGCAGAGTTTATATATTGTTTATTGATGTAAACAATATGGAGATGCTTGCTTACCCAAATTAATAAATTAAGAAAAGTAACTGAGTCCTGTTGGGAACTAGTAAGTATAAAAGAGAGAGAGGAAAACTGTTTACTATTGTTGTCTATTTTTATCAGTATTTTTATGGGTGGGGAAAGCTGTTTAAGAGTAAGGTGGGGTTTGTAGTAAAAGAAAAAGACGAACTCTGTTTGCTCATCACCTGGCTGATATGGAAGGAATGTGCATCAATACTTCCTGGGGTGTGTGTGTGTGTGTGTGTGTGTGTATTACCTGGTTTGGTCCATTGATCACAGCTGAATGGACACATCCACTATGCTGCACCTTATAATTGTGCAATGTGCAGTCTTTAACAACAGGCTTTTACTATGATGTTTTAGATGGTACTTCTTGTAAAAGTCTGCTTACCTTTTCCTGCTTTTTCAACCATATTTGATACCTTAATAAATGTTATGTGCAAGGATTTGTTGCAATTACATGTCTGCTCAAAAACACTTCCACTATCTGCAAACTCCAAATAGATAGTGGAATATATTTATGGAAGATGAGTGTGTAAATCTGGTTCTCCCACAATTATGAGACATACAGTCACTGCCCACAAACACATAAAGCACATCACACTGGGCAACTACAATTTACTTTGCAATATGTCATGTCCATGAGAACTGTTGTAAAGTAGAAAAGGAGGTCATAAAATGATGTGCCTGTTCATTATACCCAAGGTTTGACTTCATATTCTGGTGTTGCGTGTGGTGTGGGTGGGGGTGGGGTGTGTTGGGGGGGTGTGGGGGGTGTGTGTGTGTGTGTGTGTGTGTGTGTTATATGCATGTTTGTGTGGATACAACAAAGATGTAAACTCTCTTTGCAGTACAGTATAATGAATGAATGCAAAATAGGTTTGTCACTATGATGTCAAACAGTGTAATGTTTCAAGTATGGAAAACAACATTTCACAAATGTCTAAAAAGTGGACAGGACTCACAGTCCTCCAGTGTTTCTGCAGTAGTTTTATAGAAACTGGCACAGTGACTATTATGTAATTCTTGTGCTCTGTCCAACACACTTTGTGTGCAGTAAATGTGTAACATGATGCGATTTTCTTCACTGACATTCCCTCATCTCCTCCTCCTCCCTCATCCTCTGCTCCAGCCAATCGCACCTCAGCAGGGTCCCTCCCCTGCTCTGATAAATAGCACCGGGGACCAGGGAGGGTCTATCTGCCTGACTCTCCTTCCCTCTGCAGAGTCTCTCCTCTCCTCACTGCTACACACGCCCTCTGTGACCATGTCTGTCAGAGCTGTGAAGACCACCACATTCTCCACCGTGTCCTCCTCCAGGGGCCCCTCTCAGAACTTCAGCAGCCGCTCCTTCTCCGGGTACGGTGGCCGTGGTGTGGGCAGTGGCAGGCAGAGCTACGCTGTCCGCAGCTCCTATGGGGGAGTGGGCAGCAGTGGTGCTGCTGTGGGCGCTGGGGGGTTTAAGGTGATCGGTGGGTATGCTGCTGGGGGGTCTGCGCAAAGAGCAGGTGGAGCAGAGTTTGGCTATCTGGGCTTCGGTGGAGGTATGGGAGGTGGCATGGCCAATGAAGTGGTGACCCCCATCACTGCTGTGACCGTGAACAAGAGCCTGCTGGCCCCCCTGAACCTGGAGATTGACCCCAGCATCCAGGTGATCCGCACCCAGGAGAAGGAGCAGATCAAGACCCTCAACAACCGCTTCGCCTCCTTCATTGACAAGGTCAGTCCACTAAAGATATAAACACCACTGTCCCCTGCAGGACGTTTTGTCTTTTATAACTAAAAGCTATAGAGTAAAAAATCATGCAGGAATTTAGTGGAATCAACTAATCTTTTCTCATTAACTTGACATAAATATACACATTTCATTTATTCAAGTCAATTAAACTTTCTTGTATTTACTTTCAGACATTACTGTATGGAGTTCAGTCAACTCATTAAATAAAATTTCTAAAGAAACATGATCAGCATATTAGCGCACCTCCCAGCATGCATTGTGTGAGACCCTTCTTTTATATAGTTTGAAGGAAACATGATGAAAACTTGTTTGTCTCTAATACTCTTTAAGATAAGTCATAGTTGCTTGTTTTTACAATAATTAAAACACTGCAAATCATGATGAAGGTTAGTATTGAATTCAGTCCCCACCGCCTTCATATATTAGTACCAATGCTGGAACAAAGTGGCTCCAACAGAGCTCTCTGTTGGCCCTTTTCCACCAAATCAGTTCCGGTTCTTGAACTGGTTCCATTCAAGATTCTGGTTCTGATTTTGGTTCTGTCTAGTGAACCAGCTTGCGTTTCCACCAGTTCTCAGTGTGGGAGCATTGTAATCAACGAACCGTCATCAACAGAGAGCGCTGCACAATGCACAACAACCTGTAGAATCTGCCACACCCACTTTGGTTCCCAAGAACCTGCTATTTTTTGGTTCCAGCTGGGAGCCAACTTTAGGTTATGAACCAATTTATATTTGGTGGAAATGCCCAGAATGGTTCAAAATTAGGTGCATGAACCAGAACAGGGCTGGTTCCATGTTGGCGGTGAAGTTCTACAAGTCAAATAAATATATAATAATATAAAAAATAATGTTTGTCAGCGTGACTGATGAATTGTGTTCAACATTGAATATTTTCTCTAATGCAATTGAATTAATGTCAGATTTATTTGGCTATAGAAGTTGATGCGCTTTGAATCATTATAAAAATCCCCTTGCCTTCTCAATGGCAGCCCAGACACTGTTTTTGAGTTTGAATAATGTCTAGCAGCAATAGCAACAAAGAGCACTACTGCATGTTGCTTTATAGCACTTTGTGTCTGGTGTTCTGTTCTGTTGTTCAATTTTACTCTTGTGAAAAAATGCCACACTGAGTCGAGAAATAACTCAGGAACCTCAGAGGAAATTAGTGTGTTGCAAGCCAAAATAGCTCAAGATGAATAAGGTCTGATCATCCCTGAGATGATCTCTGCAAAAACTGTATATATAACAATATGCAGTCTGCCAAAAGCCATGCACTCATTGTGATTCTGTGGAGGATACAGGCTGTTATGAGTCCTGGCTTTGCTTCCTTACATGTTCCCACTCTCAGGTGTGATCCTAGAGCTCAGATAAGAGGATCAACCTGGATACAGGGAACAGAACAATTCTGCTCGAAGGGATACAGCCCAATGTGAGCAATATCCTGCAAGAAGAGATTTGGTGGTTATGAAAGCAGACAAAATTCCAGGTTTCTTCTTTGAATTTTTGTGTTCTTGTTTTGCAAAATCTTATGTGTGTTGTGTCATTTTCGGATTTCATTGCCTGAGTATGCACAGCCTGTACAAACACTGGCAGAAGGAAAATTAGTGGGAGTGGCCGGGGAGAGGTTTGCGTAGGAGAAGCTGTTAAATACAGAGTGGAGCAGACCACTATAGTAAAAAAATAAATACCTAAGACTGAGTCTGAACAATACCCAGTTTATGAGGCTGTATAATAATCAAGGAGGCCATTTTCTTGACAGAAAGCTAAATCATTTTTATGCACCCACTATCAGAGATTACTGAAACGTCTGATATTGCTATCTTATCAGACAGAAGCGTGCGTTCCTCTCCACCTGTGATCGATCAAATTCTTGAGCTATCGCCCACTGAAACTGTTTAAGGAGGCCTGCTGGAGTAATGTAGCACAGAGCGTAAATCAATCACACTCATCGAGACGAATTCTTCAGATCATAAAACAAAGCTCTTCTCTACATACCATAGTGGTATGGCACACACATGCAGAGCTGTGTGGCGTCTCATCATGTTTGCTGAGCGGTAGTAGGACCCCGCCCAGGGTCAGGACGCTGAATAGGAAAGCTGTAAAGGGGCAAACTGTGTCACAATTGGGAAACAGTGCCTCTTTGTGTCGAGATGAGACACTATGGGTTAGAAATGAGTGAAGAGCAATTGATGTGACATTTAGAGTGAGCTGGAGGTGGGAAATGGTCAATTAGTCATTTTTATGTCAGTCGATCTTCATACATTTCTTTGTCCATCAGCAAACACAGTGAATCCATTCATGTTTTTGAGTCACTCCCACCCTCTCTTTACATACATTCTTTCTCATGTGTCACTGACCACCCTCAGCACCCACCTGTTCATCCATGAAACTGTCTTCACAATCCACTCACAGCCATTTCTGTATGCAGGTACGCTTCCTCGAACAGCAGAACAAAATGCTCGAGACCAAGTGGAAACTTCTGCAGGAACAGACCACGACTCGCTCTAATATCGATGCCATGTTCGAAGCTTACATCGCCAACTTGCGTAAGCAGCTAGACAACTTGGGTCACGAAAAAGTCAAGCTAGAGTCCGACCTGCATCACATGACGGGCCTGGTTGAGGACTTCAAAAACAAGTGAGTGAAGTAGAGGATTTCAACCTTCAGCAGTATCCTAACTCCTTAAAGCAGCTCTATTAATGACAGATGAAATGACAGCCACTACATTAAAGGAGTTGCTCATAGTGACAAACCCACGGAGAATTATTCCCTCAGCCCTCGGCTCTACAGACCACCTTGGCGTCTTTCAGCTCATCTGCACAGTTTTGGTTCACTGTCACAGCTCTCATCAGCATGGTCAACACACAGCTTGTACTTTTTGCAGGTGCAGGGGCCTGAGGTCAGCGTGTGAGCATCGTACATTTAGACTTTCAGACATAACACAACAGCAGCATGACTGCTCTCTGAAACCCATCATTTCTAATAGCTTGCACTGGCCATGATGGCTTTTTGCTGCATGCTTGTACCCAGTTCGTAACGAACCCACCAGCGAACGTAGCTCATTGTGTCTGAAAGCCCATTTAAATGAAGTACAATACTTATGTAAGTTCACATATATAATGTACGTAAGTACGTAATGTAACATTACATAACGTCTTAAAAATAAGTCAACACTGACTCTTGTTTCACACAAGACACGAATCCCTGTCTCTCTGAGTGAAAGTCTGGTGACTGACCTATCCATCCACCCCACCTCCTCCATACATGGACTTTCACATTCTTTATACTGCGTCACCTGACTTCGACTGCACGTTAAAACATAGCGCATGTGGCACCTCCTGAAATGATGCTATTGTATCATCATAGTTTGAAGCGTATTGTAAGGGCACTGACTAAGCTGCCATATTTGACACGTCTGGAGTGAGAACGTGCTGTTTAGAAACCAGTCTGGACATCCAGTCAAATCTTTCCATTGATAAAAATCTGTTCCCTCATGTATTTGATTCCATTTTTCTATTAAAGCTGCACTAATCAAAATATTTATATTAACAATTATAAGCTAATGACATGTAATGTGAAAGTTGTTCTTCACAGTTACAACACCCCAAAATGTGTTCCTCTGAGCTCTAAAAAGCATTTGAGCATAATTTAGTTCTTTGCTTTGATTAAAGGCCACAACTTTACTGTTTTAATTTACTGTCAACGCTCTCAATAGTGTCGTTTTCAGCAGTAGCAGGCAGCTGTTTCAGCAAAGAGCTATAAAAGCTCACTATACGCAATCTGACCTGCAGTACACAGCTATAGAGCCAGATCATTAGAGCTAAAAAATAATATATATTTGACTTTGCCACACAGTCAGAAACATGACTACACATGAATGCTAATGTTGCTCTGCATCAGCTGGATGTCTAAATAAGCGACTGCTTGCTAACACACTCACCACATTAGTTTAAATGCATTAGTTTTGGTTTTACAACTTGTTTCTGTTGCCCCCAACTGACAAAAAATGTTATTGCAGGTTATGCTTATAAATTTTGATTAATTTTTTTTTTGTAAATATATCCACACACGTACATGCAGAACAAATTGAAATTGAAAATATAGAAATAAAATGTTGTAATGAATTATAATTCATTCTAATTTAAAGGGCATATCAAATTTTCTTTTTTTTTCCAGGTATGAGGATGAGATCAACAAGCGCAACGAGTGTGAGAACACTTTTGTCCTCACAAAGAAGGTCTGTTTATGTTTTCTAACCTATTCTTCATCTTGAAACTATAATTAGCCTTTTATCAGAATGAGCCCACACAATAGCTTTTTGTACCTCAGGGATGGGGCCACATGCAACAATGAATATGTTGTCTTTTCCTGTGCAGGACACTGATGCAGCCTACATGATCAAAGTGGACCTGGAAGCCAAACTAGATGCGCTGTCTGATGAGATTGAGTTCCTGAGGCAGATCTATGATGCTGTAATAACTTTATTTTACTCTTCACTGGCACATAAATGAGTAATTGATTTAGATATAATTCATACTGAAACAAAAGGCTTAGATATTATTTACTTCCCTGCTCATGTTCATGTATTGCAGGAAATCCAAGAGCTGCAGGGCCAGATCAAGGACACATCTGTTGTGGTGGAAATGGACAACAGCCGTAACCTTGACATGGACGCCATCGTTGCTGAAGTGCGTGCCCAGTATGAAGATATCGCCAACCGTAGCAGAGCTGAGGCTGAGTCATGGTACCAAACAAAGGTGACGCCACTCTTTGTGTTATTTGAAATTAAAGCTTTCAACCAGCACTCTGTTGTCTGAGAGGACAGTCTCTCCAGCTAAATTATTATTATTTAAAACTGAAAAATATGAAGCAGTCCCCTTTTTCCTGTACAGTACATGATTTTCACTAGGTGGATGTAACAGAGGGTGTAGGATGTGTTCTCTTGACCTCTCTCATCTTGAATCACATCTCACCTCATCTTATAGTACCTTACCTTAATTGCTGTTTTCTGTAAAGCCTGATGTGCACAGATGTTGCCGCAGACACTAAAACCAGTGCATATTGGTGATTGCACATCACTGCATGTTGCAATCAGAATGCTTCTGCAATGTTCATGTCAAATTAAAATATGCCCCAAAACACCTGCTGACACCAGACTCACAAGATAACTGAAACATACTTTGATTATTATGCTGTATTTCGATGTGTCAGTATGACTTCTCCTTGTCTGCACCAGTATGAGGAGATGCAGCAGTCTGCAGGCAGGTATGGTGACGACCTGAAGTCAAGCAAGGCTGAGATTGCTGACATGAACCGCAGGATAATGAGGCTCCAGTCTGAAATCGACATTGTTAAATCACAGGTGAGTGTTATAGATTTTAATTTTGAATAATGAGACGTATTTCACGTAACAGGACTTTGTCTTTCCATCCTTTGATTTGATTTGATAATTTCTTTATTCCTTAATATTTGGCAGTAATCCAGAAAACTGTGTTAGTAGCACCCGGCCTTTTTGTACTACACTTCACTCTGCTTTCCTTCCTCTGGTCTTAGCGAAACAATTTGGAGGCTCAGATCGGAGAGGCCGAGGAGCGTGGTGAGCTAGCCGTGAAGGACGCCAAACTCCGCATCAGAGAACTAGAAGAAGCCCTCCAGAGAGCCAAGCAGGACATGGCGCTGCAAGTCCGCCAGTACCAGGAACTGATGAATGTGAAGCTCGCCCTGGACATTGAGATCGCCACCTACAAGAAACTGCTGGAAGGAGAGGAGACCAGGTAATGTGTTACTGTGAAAGCACATATGACCCTGCCTGTGGAAACAGTGAGAAGTGTCTTTACAGGAATATTATTTTGTATAACTCATGATATTCTGGTTGCTTTTGTCTATTTCAATTTTTGTTTACAGGTTAGCAACTGGAATCAAGACCACTGTGTCCAAGCAGACTGGTAAGCTCATGTTGAACCTCAGTGCAAACATTTACAGGGTTTGATTTTCACCATGTTGCACTTTACACCCATGAAAAACTATAAAAATCAAAATTATCAACATATTTTATACACAGTAAGTCTAATGGGGTAGTTCCTGTTCAGGGTCTCAACAAAATAATAAATGTCATAAGAAATATTGAATGCACTTTTAACTCTAACAACCTATTGACACAGAAACACTACACTCAAAGGATGATTACGTCTTTGTTTTAATGCAATGTTAAGCTTGGTTTTGAGAATAGATGACACCAATACCAAAACTGTTTCCACTTTGCACAACACTACATTCATGCTCCAAATTATAGAAGATTTAATTATAGATGACCACGACCTGCACATCAAATACATCCCAACACTTGGAGCCATAAACTCCCCATGACGGAGGGTTATACCAAATCATGACAAACCAATGAAACAAAACACAAAATATATTCGTTTCAAAAGAAACAAGCCAATTAAATCTGATTCTGTCCCTCTTACAAGCTCTACATGGCATCTTCACTGTCATCTTCACTTCACATGACTGTAACAATGCCGTCACAGGTGAAGTCAGTGGCATCAGTGACAATATCCATTGTCACACTCAAAGAAGAAAAAAAAATCTGATATCGTTGGAAACTGTTGTCCTTTAAAGATTTTCCCACCTTTCAATCACACATCATTTCATCACTCCTGCATTTCCAATTCCCCATCTTAACCAATCAGAAATGCTGTGATATGCCTCAATAGGTTTTGGTTTTGGGCCATTTTTGCCTTAGTGTAATTCCAAACGAACAAAATGAAACTGAAGTAATTTCACTAATGCAAAACCAAACTACATATTCAATATACATACTTGTAGACTTGTATGTAAGAGCTACACATATGGAAAGACAACAGTGTTAGTCAGCCCTGTCCTTTGCATTTGGCCCTTGTTCTCACTCACATCTCACCTCATGTCCTCTCTTACAATATAACTGGGAAAGAATCTGATCCAGCCATGGCGGTCTTCTACAGATATGTCCAGACACTCAGCATTCAATGCGTCCAAATGTGACATGTGATCCTGTGGCTGGTGGCTGTAAACTTTCCACCTCTATGAGGAAAAGAATTCCTCTATAGGGCTGAGGAATGGAGGGTGAGGTGGAGGAAAAAGTGACACTGTCTTGAGATGGGCTGTAAACCGCTCTGTGATTGAAGAGAACATTGAAACACCACATCATCTCATACAATTACGAAACGCTCTGATTCGACCTCACTTCCCTCACCTGACACAAGTCTTTCATTGAGGTCATCAAGGAATGAAAATAGGCACCTATCATGATTATATATGTTCCAGTGAGGAGTTCATGGAGTTTTTTAAAAATTTCTCTTCAGATGTCTCCTTAGATCAATCAGAACGTAGCAAACTGCAGTAATCTTGTCTCATGTTTTGAACTGAATTTAGCAATAGTATGTAAACGTGCAGAATGGAGTGTAAATTCACAAAGGTCTTGTGGTGGTACAGTTCGAGGGACAAAACTGTTTGACAAATTTTAAAAAATGTGATCTTTGAATGCATTTTGTGCACAAGCTATGGAAAGTTATCCACTGTTTAGGAATGTGACTTAGCAATTGTAAAAAAAAAAAAAACTGTAAAAGGTCCAGAAATTTTCATGTACATTAGAATCTGTGAGTACCAAAACGCTGTTTATGTTGTCATAGGTGACAGCTATACTGGCATTTAAATGGACAGACATAAAGGTGTTGTAAGCAGTTCTGGAGAAAGATAGTTGATTGTTACATCTCATTCCCAGGCTGTCTAATACTGATGGTAGTCTGAGGAGTCTGACTACCCGAGGTTCAGCGATCGCTGCACCACATGTGTTTAGCCAGCAGGTGGCACTATTGTTTATGTTTTCCGCAGCTGCTCCATCTTATCATTTGACCAACTTGAGGCCCAACCCAAGCTGACAACCCCAGGAGCTGGTTTTGATGTTTGATTCAACAATCAACTAGAAGTGAAGTGAACAGAAGTGGGCATGGTTTATACCAGCAGTCATGTTAAATCAGGCAAATGTTTTATTTTGTAATCTAATATATATTGGCAGCACAATTGTTGTGCCCACAAAATGGCAAAATGACTTAATATTGGCGTGTAATTAATTGTGAAACATATTTCCACATCCTCATACTGTACTTTTCATTTATCTCTTTTTTATTGTTAGCTAAACTAAGTTTTATGAACTGATCCAAGCCCACCACCACCTCCTCTGTAGTAAGATTCTGTTTGGAAATAGAGATATACGAGTATATGAAAACATCCTTAAGTTGATGGGAATAATCTTGGTGCATTAAATCAGTGAGTAGATGCAACCTTTTTTAACTATGCTGAGATCACCATGGGGCTGACTTTTACCAAATACTAAAAAGCAATGAGTAGAAAAAATATCCATATGTATTGCATTATTTGTGCTTTCCCAAATAATATAATTCTGTTTAGGTGCCTCCCTACAATCAACTATCTTTCCTCAGAATCATTTACTACATCTTTAAATTACATATAAAAGCTCAGCTGGCTTTTCTGGCCCAGCTCCTGTTTCTGACACGGTCTGAGATCAATAGGAAGACAAAACTCCCCTAAAGCCTTTGCAGATACAAAATTATGTTCAGATCATTATAAACACATGTGTACATCCGAATGTCCAACTCTTTTCCCACCCTTTTCCCCCCTACTGTATGTCGGTGTTAATGACTGCCTTTTACTTCTGTATGTGCAGCTGTGAACTACAGTGCCTATGGCCTGGAGAGCTCCCGCACCCCGTCCTACGTCAGCTCCTCCTTTGGTGGAGTCAAAGCCAGCAGTGGCACAATCAAAACCAGCAGTGGCTCCATCAATGCCATCGAGGGAGCAGCAGTGAAAAGCACCTCCACAGTCACCAAGACAGAAACTGTGGTGGTCAAAACCGAGGAGAAGAAGGAGGAGGTGAAGGAGGAGGCGAAGGAGGAGGAGCAGGCAGCCATTGAGGAGCCAGCTGCTGAAGAGAAGAAGGAGCTGGAACAGGAACAGGTGGAGGCTGAGGCTGAAGCTGAGGCAGAGGAGTGATGATTTTATTCCCTTTTTGTCAGATTTATGATCGTGAAGGTTAAGAAAAAACACACCCACCTTGCTTTATCATTTGGTTCTTTCATGATTCATTCACCTCCGTGCCTAATGATCGATGTGTTTCTACTGTCAGAGGTGTAAACACAGCTTTCTTTCTGATATCCTCAATGAAGAGGTGCTGATGGATGAGTTTCTGACAACTTTTAGTAGCTTCTTACTGTCAACTGTAGTCTGAGTCACTGCCCGTGGTTCAGTGTTCACTGCACCACACTTGTTTAGCCAGCAGGTGGCACTATTACATTTTTTTTCCCTCTGCTGCTCCTCCTTGAGCCACCAACTTGAAGCACTGCTGTCACATCCATCTTTAGTTCAGAGATACTGCTGATAGGAGCAATTAGGGAAAATGAGCCATGCTGAACCATTTATACTTAACCTGCTGTACTTAAACAGTTAAAAACAGTCAAGTCTTCATGACTTATTCTTAAATGAACCTTTTTCAGCGTGTTACTGTTGGCAACACCTGAAGTCCTGTTTGCTTGACAATAAATCTTCTTCAGAAATTTTTTTTTGCATGGTGCATGGTGTTCTGTTGTGTTTTGTTGCTGGTAAGGTTCCATATAACTTTTATGTAGTTGCTCATTCAGTTGATTGACTGATCACTAGGGATAAAAACACAATAAAGCCAGAAGGCCCTCTGTGGCCCTCTAGTACAACATTTAACACATCACAAGACACACAGCACAAGACAGCAAGGGAATAAAATCTACAGACATAGCAGGCAGCAGGGAGGCTATGTCAGTGTGCTCCTAATATGTTGGCATTAAAACTTAAGAATCTGGCCGATTTCTTTAAGGCCACTTTGAACGTGCTTTGTGAAGTACTCAAATTTGTGGGCAGATAGAGAAACGTGGTTTTGCCCATTGTCTCTTAAAAGTGAAAAATAACTAATTAAGTACTTTGGTACAATATTATTGACAATTTTGTGAGTGAGCAGCATCCTAAAATATACAATTATTTTTTCTACCATCAACCATTCAAGCTTTTTAAAATGTGCATTATCAAGATGTGTTACTAGTTGGAATTTCATTAAACTTTGTGGAAGGTTGTAGCATGGGCCAAGGATGAACCTATTCAATTTTGTATTGGATCCAACTCGCTTTTTTCACTTTTGTTAACATTGCGAGACAGGGAATTTTTGGCCTTGATGGAGGTCTGACTCTCCGAGTGCCCTTCTAGTTTAGTGTTTTAAAGGAAAAATATTCAGGACTATATGCTCGACATTCTGCCTACTGAACAAAGATGCGTTGAAAATACGTCTTTTGAACGTTTTGTCGTACCATGAAAGGATGTCCCCTGAAGAACTGGAATGAAAGTTTCTACAGTGTGTATTTATGATGTCTTCTTAATTTCCAATGTTGACATCCACATGAGCATTGAACCGTTTACCAGAGTTCAACAAAGAAAACCCGAATGACTGAAATAATGAACTTCACACATTGCTCTGGAACAACTGACTTGTCCCAGCCTGCCTCAGTATGGATACACAATAATTCAGGACTTTATCTTCATTGAAGGTCATGCATTCCTTCAAAATGTCAGCAAACGTCATGTCTCTGGCACCTGCAATCACTTAGTGTAAAAAAAAAGTATTAATATAAAGTTCTCACAAAGCACACACAAAAGAAACTGATACAACATATTTAACATCGTGCAAAGAGGAATACAACACAGCAACTCAGGCAAAAGCTAATATACTGTAAGTGAAGTCTCTGAGTATACTAAAGTAACATATGATTTTTCAGAGTAATGGGGCATTTTTCTCTTGCAGTAAATGGTTACTTAAGAGGTCTTTCAGCCCAGGTGAACAGGTTTGAACATGAATTATGGGTGGTGGGGTGCCGCGCCCAAGGCTATACAACCTTGCATGAAGTTAAAGACGGAAAAATGCACAAATCCCACAGTCCCACCCTGCGTTCATCACTCATTAAAGAACCCTTGCTGCTGAAATACACTGAGATTTGAAGGTTTGATCAGTTAACTGGAATGAAAACATGATACCACAGAAAGCACACACTGTGCAGATGTCTCTACACACAAATATGTTCACAACAATAGTTGTAACAGGTGACCTGAAATAACAGTGAGAGCTTCGACACTAGGAAATACTGTATGTTCACTGGCCTTCTGTCAGTGAGTTAGATGAGATGCTTGATACCGCTCTCATATCTGTCTGTTATCTGGTAGCAACACCTGAGCACTGCAGCCTAAAAGCATAATTCAATAACAAGAACAATATATAGACTCAAAATTAACCTCACAATATATAGACTCACAAGAAACCCTTTCAATATAATCCCTGTCAATCATCATTTATGACCCATCTGCAGAGACTTTGCCCACAGCCTGTATTTCCTTATTTTGTCATTATTTTGCTGTGCTCAGGATGCTTTACTAACCCAAAACATGTGTATTTGATGTCTTGGGAAGGGAGTAACTTTCTGGTGCTTTTATGAACAGCTTGAGCAAATGATTCTAACTTTAAGAAAACACATGCAAATAGACAAAACACAAACAAATTAAATAAGTGAAAATCTTCACTTATCTTAATTTCAATACAGAAACACACTGCAAATACAACAAAACAGAACAAGTCGCTGCAAACACAGACACTACCTTACCTTATTACCATAATGGAAAGAAGGTAACATTGTAAGTTTTGATCTTGTTTAACCATGCTGATTGTATGATATCACTTTTTGAATTGATCAATCAGCTAAATTAACACAACGGGCAACACTTGATAAACAGTAAACATCTGCAATAATATTTGAATCATGCAATCAGAATGCTTACATTGTTTGCTCAGTTTTCAACAGCAGTGAAGGATAACTTCAGCATTCCTGTATCTGGTTGTGTTGTAGCAGTGTGTTTGCAGGTTGTTTTTTGTGGGTGTCATCAGGTGAAGATGTTTTCTTCATTTGCTTGTGTTTTTCTGTTTGCATTTTAAATTCAGTTCAATTCACAATCGCACCAAATCATAATTGGGAACTGTATTCTTGATAAACACTGAGGTGAGTATGGTTAGGAAAAACTTTCCTTTATGCACGTAGTTTTAAAAGTAGCAATGTGTGGAGCTTTCTTTTCCACTGTGCTGTTAAATATAAATCAAGAGCCAACAGTAAAAGATCTTGTAAAGCAACAATACATGTGTGTTCTGAGTTTGTCACACTACAGAAGTATATTATTGACCACCCAGATAAAATCTGAATGCAAAATTGCTAAGTTTATGAAATAAGGTTTAAAAATCATGAAAAAATTAGCATTTCTCTCTGCTCTGAAATGCTGGGGGTGTGTCCTCTTCACTGTCTCAGTGTCAAACACCACTTGAGCTGAAAACAACCTGAAACACTGATGCTCCCTTTAGCAGCTTTATTGGACATATCGAGATGTTTGAGCCACCAGAGCCAGAGGACTGTGACAGGATGGTATTGTTTTTCCTTCTGTGTCAGGTTGTTGGAACTGAAGTGAGCTGAAGTGAACTGTTGGACTGATTTTGAGTGAGAGAGTTACTGAAGGTATGTTCATAGTTGACCATTTGAGATTGTGAGAGGAGGGGACGGGGACATGGTGTTGTTCGTTCCTGGGACTTATATAGTGTTGGGGGACAATGTCAAGTCATTTGAAATTCTGAGGATCTACTCCAGTTTCCACGTTTGAATCAGTTAAAAGATAGTGGTCTAACCCAAGTCTAACATAGCTTAAACTTAGCATTAGCTTTTTAGCTAACATTTGACCAGCCAATTTTGTTAGCTAAAAAGACTCATTCACGTTCCTTTCTTTGTGGGTTTGGCAGGTTTGGACAAGCTCCCTCTATGATAGCTGCCTCACACACTGGTCTCTGCTGTTTCAAAATGAAATGTAGCCTCTCAATATTTAGAACAATGCAAATATTTATTTAAAAAAAAAATTGTTTCTAAATCAAGTCTCAAGTCATGAATACCAAGTCAAAGTCAAGTCTTTTATCACTGCTAGTCAAGCAATTGCAAGTCCTTGAATTTGCGACTCGAGCCTGACTCCAGTCAAGTCACATGACTCGAATCCACCACCTGTAGTCAGCACTATTTTAATACTGATCCTGCTGCATCTAAGCATGTATTGCTGGTAAATGTACATGTACAGTGCTTCATACGGGCTTGTCATGTTTTCAGTGTGAAGTAACAGCAGCTATTAGATAAATGTAGTGGACCAGACAAGTACAGACTTGACATACTCAAGTGAAGTGCAGTAGTGTCAACTTGCACTGCCCCATTCAAACTTTGAGCTACTCCACACAGACAGCTGAACAGTGCAAAAAAATGTTCATTAAACAATAACACTCTGTTCAGAGGTTACAGTTGTACAGACTTTAAAAAGGCATTGTTTGACATGATACCCGGCAATAAAATGTATGTTTCACTGTTCAAATATAATCATGCACCATTTTTACTTTGTCTTACCTAACCATTTTTCTGATTGGGGTTTTAACCTTTGCATGTCTTTTGTGAGCTGACCTGATTGTTTGCCCTGCAGAAGAGTCTGCTCTGACAGCCTCTGCTCTAAAGCTCCAGCCTGCCCCTAGGAGGCGTGGTGCTACTCTGCTACCACTACAGATGAAAGACAGAATAAAGACCATGCAGCCCCGTCCTCTCTGCAGTCCTGCCTGTGCACTGCTCTTGTTGTAGCAGTCAGGATTGACCATGCTGTCATGTTTGCACCCTTGCCAAAACTACACCTGTGAATAAAACCTTTGTCAGAGTAGCAAGTACTGAATCAAAAAGAAGTCCTACAACAAATAAACACTGCAACAAAATACAATAGGTGTTCTGCTATGGGGTGAGGCTACAGTGACAACAGTAAAAGGTGAACACTGAAACTTGGCTGCATTACGGTGATTGATTGATGTGCAGTCCACGCCCCCTCCCATTTCTCAGCCTAACCTGGGGTTAACAGCACAGCGTGTAGTCACAGGTTCCAGTTTTACCTTATGTAATCTATACAATATGTCCTTGTGTTGGAGCCAGAGTAAACACATTCACAACGCTTTTCTCTGTGCTTCATCCAAATGCCTGCAGGCAAATGTTGCAAAAATACACTTAAAGAATTTATTTTCATGTAGTCCTTGGTCTTTTATGTAGCTTATCTTTATCAGAGCATCTTTTGGTCATTTTACAACTGATACTAAAGGTTTTTACGGATAATATTTGTTTAATATAGTTTTCACATGCAGCATGTCAGGGCAGGCTTGCAGCTTGTGTTACATCCATAATACAGAAGCCAGCCAACACCACCCAAAGCCCAAACAGGTGAGTACTGAGCAGTTGGCAATGAGTCCATCCATTAGCCCATCAAAGACAAACCTTTGTATCAATGATAAATGTTTCACACAAATTTTGGCATGGCCTGGTGGCTTAATTTGTTCATAATAACAAAGTAACAAAGTAGGGATGAATTCACTTTTACAAGATGCCAATAAAAAAATATGATGACTTACTCATTAAAGACGATCAGTGTTTGATTTAGTCATGTAAACTGTCAGATTTAATCGTCTCTCTACAGTAAAACGGCACCTTTGGCAATACAGATAACCACCTTGTCAATTTGCTTCATTCAGGATTTGTCTGTACAGGACTTTATGTAAAAATTGTCAGATTGATGAGTGTTTTTAAACCATAAAAAGAAAAATTATGTTCCCTCAGCTTGTGTAACAGGTCTGAATTCCTCTTCAGGCTCTGGGCGGAGCGAGTAGTGACAGATTGAAGATCAAAATCTGTAGAAAGGAAGAGTGTTTAACTTTTTGGATGCCAGGTAGAGGTGTAACCCTGATCTGGTGTTCAAACCAAAGCATGCACCAACAACAACAGATGCTGGTTTCTGAAGAAGTCATTTTTTGTTGTTTTTTTTAGGTCATGCTGATCATTAAATCATCAACAGTTGCACTTTATCACCACACCTACTGTAGGAGGAAGTATCTGGTCTGGCATGAAAGATCCATAATTATTTATTTTCAGGTAGCACATCACCTGCTTCACCTTTCTGTTCATCACTGTTCATCTCTGTTCACATGATCAGCTGTAACAAAGTTTGAATGATAATTTCAGAGATGAGATTGTGGAGTCCTGATGTCCAGACAGACTTTGTGCAGTCCCTGCGAAATAAAATCTCCCATCCAGAGCATGGGCCACCTGTTAATACCTACATTATCTGGTGTTGTCTCATTCTTTTTTACAGGTAAAAGGAACAGATACAAAATCTAACATCTACTTCTAAAATATGCATTAGATGGCTTGGGATTTGAGGGTTGCAAGACATCGTCAAATATGCCTTACACTGTACAAAATGTCTTTATTATCTGACAATTCCTTGTTAGTTCAGGCTAGTGTGAGCTTCAACGCAAGAAAATAATTTAAAATACGTTGCACAACTCTTTTCCAGTAAATCATGGTTTACTCACCAAATGTTTTAATAAATCTTGCCTTCATCAGGATGGCGTCTGAAGCTGTTTACAGTTTCCTCATGTTCATTGACCCTTCATGTGACCAATAAAGCCAATACAAAACATTACAATCATTTCTTTCATTATAGGTACAAATACAAAATATTATTCATCTTTTCACAACATTCTCAAAAAATGCAAAAAATACACTCTCTCATCTGAAAATATCAATGGGTAAAAAAAAAAGGGATATGCATTTTTTCATTACAGGCAAACAAATTCTGTATTCTTTTAGCCTCCTGTCTTATCCACCATTATTTTCAGTGTGTCAATAGTTCTGTCTGTTCTTAAATGCTAATTTCAAGAACTACTTCACTCTTCTTTTAAGACTATTAACTTTGTAACATTCTGTACACAAATATTATACAGCATGATAAAGTGCCTGTAATGTCATCATCAGCATGAAATGAAAAAATTTTTAAAAAAAAGTATTTTCTTTTTTTTCTCCATATAATGTTCTGTGCAAGATTGCATTGTCTAAAACAGCTACCAAGCTCCTGACCCACACTGGGCATGCTAACACATATTCCAGAAACACATTAATGTATGTACCTAGCCATTAAATTAAAAAGTGAAACAATAAATACAACCGATCAACTACTAAAGCCAGCCATAAGAGAGGCACCTTATAATAAGACCAATAAAAAGGGCAAGACATATAAAATAAACTATAAAAACTAATAAAAAATAAATTAAAAAATACATCCAGTATCACAGAAAACATGCATTTGCATGTCAGGTCATTCATCATTTTCACAGCAACTGCACTGACTTGCAAATTTGTTTTGTAATACTGAACATGTCATGTATAGGGCAGGTCCTGCATTGTTACTTTATCTGGTGGCCCTGTGTACAAGAGGGCCCTCATGTGGTACATATTCCTGAATTAACCTCAGTCAGTTCAGTCAGCTCAAGTAGGGAAGTGTATTAACAGAAAAGCAGTGTTATAAATGTTTGTAGTCTTTCTCTACACAGTATAGAGGTGGATGCTGATGGTGAAGCTGATTAAAGCCAAGAAGCAGCAGCATTAGTGCTGGTTGTGGAGAAGTGTGCAGAACAATGATCAGCAGCAGTGCTGACAGATGGAGAGCTGGGCATTTTGAAAAGCTTGAATTGAATGCCACGTTGTGCAGGTGCATTGGGTAAGGGCGTGTCACGTGTGAATGCAACCTGAGCTGCCTGCCTGAACTTGCAGGCTCTATGTAATTTGAATACAATCAAATTACGACAAACTAATTGACAAACAGAAAACCTACGGCCATGTATTCCATCATAGCAGTGCTGGCTGGTGATGGCACTGCCATGTGCTGTCTTTGTCCACCCCAATGCCAGAACACCCAGACACAAGCAGGATAATGTAGTGTATGCAGTCCAGAGTAGTGAGGAATGCACAGACGTGTATATTGGGGAGACAAAACAACCACTGCACAAGCACATGGCACAACACAGGAGAACCAATTCCTCAGGTCAGGACTCAGCAGTCCACCTACACCTTAAAGCCAAGGAACACTCCTTTGAAGACAGCAATGCTCATGTTTTGGCCAGGGAGGACAAATGATTTGAGAGAGGAGTAAAAGAAGCCATTTTTTGTTAACCTGAAACGACCATCCGTCAACAGAGGAGGGGGTCTACAACACAATCTATCTGCCACATACAATGCAGTCTTAAGATCACTCCCCAGGCAGTTGAACACCCATCTACACTTATATGATTCTAACGACTCACATGATTGCAGGGTGAGTCAACGACTCACAAGTGACCTTATCGACTCTCATTTACACCTTCACTCAGGTGAAGGATCCTCAGATCCTCTTCCAAGGAGGCCGCCATGTTGTACTGCCATGTTTAAACGCTAGCCCAGAATAGATAAACCAAACACTGGCTCTAGATACAGCCTTCAGTGTTTTTCTCAAGTGTCCACTATAGCTTGTCCTACATGCTTGCAACAGGGAAATGAGGTTCAGGTTCAGGCGGCATAAATTATACCCATAGGTAGGTTTGATTTGCAGTAGAAGACAAGAAATCCATCTTGAAATGCATGGAATGCAATGAATGAGAAATAATTTGATTTTAAAAACACTGTAAAATAACCACTAAAATAAATGAATAACATAAAGTTGATGCAGTATTGCTATGACTTGTTCATCTGAGTGATAGCTGCAATAACAAAGCTTTTTTATACTGTTTTGTATAACACCTTGGCATAATAAACTTCCACCCAGAAGGAAGACATTCACTTTGCAAAGGATGGGCATCATCATTTAAAATCGAGCTAGTTATCCACTGTAACTGTCTGCTGTACAGAGACACTGGGTTAATTTGTAATTCAACAATCAGTCTCCCATTTACCAATTTGATTCAGAGAGTTTCTGTTCTTTAAAGATAGGTTTTCAAAGCATCCATTAGAAATATTCCAGAAAATCTCAAAGAAATAGATGAGTTACAGTAATACACTGACATTGCTTGGCAAAGTCGTCAAAGACCAGGCCATGGCTGGGCTCATTGTTGTGGAGCTGACTGACAATAACAGAGTCCTCTGCATACTTTAAAGTGGTCCTGTTTTCACACCCGGTCACATGCTTGTGAGACAGAATTTTGTCTTCACTCTTTGTGTCCTATTAGTGGTCAGGATCAACTCCCAAAATAGTAAGACAGAAGAAATATGAAAGCAATCACACAAATAGAGACCCATTTCCCTCCAAGTGTTCTACAAAATGTCTGTGAGTAAACTGCATGGGATCAAGTGCATGCTCAGTTTTCATTTAAAGTTTTCATTAAAATATACAGAAGTGAAACTTGACTTGGGCAACATGGGACACTCCACTACCACAAAGGCATGCTGCGCCTCTGATGACCTAAAAAATGTTGTGGGGAAGGTCTCAGTGCTTTTGCACAGAAAGCAACAGATGTTGTCAGTTCAATGACTCTTATTCACTTTTATCCCAAGGAAAGCTTTTTCAACATCCTTTTTTGTCTATGTCACAGAGCTGATTGTCTTCAGGTTTCTTGGATTTCATTGCTAAAATTAAAAATATATAAAAACGATGAACAGCATTAGCAAACTTAGTATCTGAATTGAACCATCCAGAGTGGCATGACTGTTGTTCTTTGTAAGAACAGAAGGCTCAACCAGGTTCAACCAGGTTAAACCAAGGTTGCCTGTAGTCATCTCATTCTTTAGTTTAGATTTATGATACTGTTTTGCTTTAAAAAATGTTTAGGGGACAGGATGCTTTATGCATGCTCAGAAGTCAGGAGGTGGAGGAGGTGGGAGGTCCCTAACATATTTTGGCCATGGAAAGCATATAATGGTGAGTGAAAGTTATTTGAACAAATAAAATTTTAAAGGTCAAACCCTCAAAGTATGTTATTCACACCTTCACGGTTGCACCCCTCTCAACCATCCTAAACATTTGGTGTTTGGTTTTTGTGACCTGTCAGGATTCTGTCATCTGTCATCATCTAGTGAAACTGATTGGCAAGTTGTTCAGTCCCTGCAGGGCATCTCCTGACAGCGGGAGGGGGAGACACTTTTGGTTAAATTACTGCATAACTCTGGGGCATCTGACAGCTGGACCAGCCTGTCGGTTAGACCAGTTTGGTTTCAATCTAAGCTATGATCAGACAGAAGTACACTACCC
The DNA here is from genome assembly GCA_034769285.1 of Lutjanus argentimaculatus. Taxonomy (NCBI): domain Eukaryota; kingdom Metazoa; phylum Chordata; class Actinopteri; order Lutjaniformes; family Lutjanidae; genus Lutjanus; species Lutjanus argentimaculatus. The sequence continues at coordinate 12,636,568 of JAWZSL010000014.1, forward strand.
CACCCTGAGGATGGCGTCTGGGTGTGCAGCTCTAAATGGTAGATGGTATTCAACCAATGTTTCCAGAGTTACTTGGAATCATAACTCAACTGTGTGCCAATCACAAGTGGTTAGATCAAAAGTTATTTTACTCCACATATATGATAAAAACACATTAGGAAAGTTGTTTAACCCTATTTGTCCTGTCCTGATAACTGAAGGTGCTACAAGCAGTTATGGAGAAAGATAATCAGTTGTTGAATCTCCTCCCAAGGTCATTAAATACTGACACTTTGGGTGAGCCAGATCAACAAATACCAACTTTGGGTTGGTGGTTTAAAATGAATATCAGCCCTAAGAATCTGTATTTGATATATGATGACCTGGGAATGAGACTCAACAATCGACAATCTTTTCTCCAGAATCACTCAACAAAACGATCATAAGATCTCACAGATCAAATTTTGGTGTATTGTTGTGCAAATTCTTCTTGATATACTGTATCTTGTAAACTTTTGTCTGGTTGCATAAACCACCTTAAGTTTGTCTCTTAAGCAAAATATTCCCCTGAGCCAAAGAGTTCACTTTGCATAAGGTGTTGCATAAAGCCTCTTAGCTAGTCTCTTTAGACTGAGGTGTTTAGACTGAGGCTTTTATAGCAGTTACCATCATAATACTGCACAATACTTCAGTGACCATGGTTATGCTTCACTCACATCATTCTTCAATGCTAGACAGCATTATCAGTTTTTAGCTAGCTTAGCTAACACACTTAGTTAGCCTTTGTTAGCTTTACCAAAATTGACAACACAGAAACAACTAGCAGAAGCAGAGGATGAGAATATTGTTTTCCTCAGAGAATATGAAAAAACATAACCACATAATTCAAAGTAAATTTAACCCAGCTATAACAAATGTGCACAAGCAGAAGATGTAGCAAGAAGTGACTAACAAAATCAATGTGAGACATTTGTTGTGAAACAAACCATGGATTAAGAAATCTGAAAATATTACTGTGACAGCAAGAAAGGAGACAAAATATAGCTAGTGTTAATAAATGAGACTGAGTTATGTTAATGTTTGGTTAGCTAGCTACAATGCTTATTGCTGTTGCTTATGCTAATGTCAGATCTATAAACTCTAACAAGCTGCACATGGCTCAAAATGTCCAGTAAGTTTTGCTGTCCGGAAAAGGTGCTTCTTGATAGCTCCTCCTCTTCCTCAATCTGCATAAACTGTTCCAGAAATTGTTTTACTTTTAAGGGACTCTCATAAGTCCCTTAAAGGTTTTTGAAAGGATATGGTTAATAAGGAACTTCTAGCAAAGTTGCTAAGAGCAAACACTTAGAGATAAAAGAGTTTTTCCTTGCAACAATATAAGGAAATCCTAATGGTGATTTTATGGAATTACTTTTTTCCTAAGGCATCCTTAAAAGGAGATTTAAGCCAAACCTCGTCCTGATGGCAGTATGTGTGTCTGCTGTTTGCAGTATTAAATATGTTCTCAGATGTTTCAGTTATGTCAACATTCTCTGAACAGAAATGTGTCAAAATGACAAAATCAGACATTAATAAGATGTTGCATGATGCAGCTCAGTCACCATCACTGGGTAATTGGCGGTCATTGAGATTTATAGGCTGAACATGCCATAAATGGTGTGTGCAGAATAGAGCTTGTCAGGGTTTGTTTCAGTCTGTGATCTCATAGTGAGATACTTGAGATGTAGGGTTGTCCTGCAAACTTAATCACTGATGTCGAACTCTGATAGAAATGTTTGTGGGTGTGCAGGTTTGTTTCAGTTTGTGATCTGTGTGCAAAATACTCATAGTGAGACACTCGAGATGTAGGGCTGTCCTGCAAACCTAATCGCTGATGTCAAACTCTGATAGAAATGTTTGAGGGTGTGCGGTTTTTTTCAGGTCGCGATCTGTCTGCAAAATACTCATAGTGAGATACTTGAGGTGTAGGGCTGTCTTGCAAAGTTAATCACTGATGTTGAACTCTGATAGAAATGTTTGTGGGTGTGTAGGTTTATTTCAGTTTGTGATCTGTGTGCAAAATATTCATAGTGAGATACTACATAGTGAGGCCTTTACTTTTGTTTTGCTTTTTTTTAATTGTGGTTTTAACTAAGCCCACAGCTACCTTAACAAATCCATGTTCAATCCAAAGATCTTTAAAAAAATAGCGCTGATGTCAGACATCATTAGAGTTAAATCTTTATTTGGGGAGAAACTTGAGGGTAAATTTCAGTGTGTCATTAGATGAGGTTTAACATAGTTTGAGCTCACCTATGTTATACTACACTCTTTTTTAAAAAAGAGCACTGACATGTCTCTTCTAGACTCAGCATACTGTAATTTCTTCAGTACGCACTCAAACACCTGTATTATTTTAATCTTAAAAGTTATCATGCTTTGTTCCATCATACTTTCTTTGACTCACTTAACATTGTGTGAATCAAGCGTTTCAATATGGCGTCTAAGTGCTGATAAGTTTGCTAGCAGCAAAGTTCTGACATCCTGGCTGCCAAGTGTCATTCATGAGAACAAGTTAATAATTTCCTACTATCAAAAGTGGCTTTCAAGAGGTGTGAAGCTAAAAAGGTGGGGTGGCTTGATGACATGTTATCATTTTTCTTTCACTTGTTCAAACATGTACTTGTGCAGGTATGTGCCAAATAGTGTGCTGTTAGAGACTGCAATTTTCTGTTGTCCCTGCCCCCTCTTTAATTGTGACATTTGCATCATATTTACAGCAAATGAAATCTTGATTGCACAGCTTCTCACAGATTCTTGCATGAATGACAGTAATGTCTGAGGATACAGCCACAACCACAGAAAGGGGCGATGAGTATGTAATGATAAGACAGGTGTTGCTAAGCACTGCAGCAACAATAACATAAGGTGGTTACTCATCTGTCATAGTGAACTGTCGGAAGAGACTGAGGGAAACAGTTCATGAGTTATTTTCTGCACAGTTTTAGGATATTCAAATAGTTTTCTGTTCAATCTGCTTTACTCAAAAAATGCCTGCTTAAATACAGACATCAAACTTAATACCACAAGATAATACTCTACTGAAATTCAAAAATTCAAAATTATTTTAAAATATTGTTGACATAATGAGCCACAAATTATCCTCTCATGTCTGTAGCTCTCTGAGATCTTGAGGTCCAGTTGCAACACCAAAGAGGTTTCACCCATGACTGTGTTGACTGAGCAGCTACTGAGTAGCCACACCCTTTAAGACTAGATTTGTAGGCACATTCTGGGTTGAAGTCTATGCAAAGAGCATATGGCAGTAAATTCTACTCACCTGTATTCAAATCAGTGATGGATGTGTAGGCTGATTTGTACAATAAGCTGTATTGAGCCACTGTGAGACCAGTAATAATGCCGAACCTCTGACTGAGTGGGTGGGTGTTGTCCTTCCTAGGAATGTGTACACTGCAGACAGAACAGACCTGCTTAGACAAGTTGTCTAAGTGACTGCCCAGCACTACAGCCCATCAACTGTTCAAATAATATACAGGCTGGTTAACATGAAGAATGGAAATCAGAATGACTTAGAATAATTTAAACATTAAAAGAATATTGTGCTTCGGTGGAGTTTTTGTGCCACATTTATTCCAACAGAGTTAAAGAAAATTCCCACTGCACGATCTGGGTTGACTCAACAAGCGAGCTGAGCCATGATGTGAAAATACTGCAGTGTGCTCGACACGAGACATCCTGCACAAACATCTTCAAGAATAAAGTAGAAATACTAAAAGCGAGTAGAGTCGAGCTGTTCCATGTAGTGGAAATACAGTTTTTAGTGGCCATTCAGACCAGCACCAGTGCTGTGTTCACATAATGCAGATGAGTGAGGAAATGATCTAGAACAGGAGTTTTCAAAGTCTCTCAGACTGTGGACCTCCCCTCAGACAAAGCATGGAAAAAGGTTCCCCCTTACTTTACTTGCTTAGTTTCATTCAATTCCAGGAAGTCTATGGGATCATTACTATGCTAATTGATCTCCGGGGCGCACGACAATTGAGCCAAAATAGCCTAAGATTGCTGGTTGGTATTAATTCAGACTTCGAATAGGCCTACATAACAAAAAGGTCTGTCCAAAGGCATTTATTAATTTCTGACTTTGAGAAAACTATTGTATCTCTGAACTATCTCTTTTCCTAAATAATACACATTTATGATATTCTATATGATCTCCTTTTGTTAACTAAAGTAATAATTAATGTAATATCTTTTCATTTCTATTCATTGAGCCTCCTGTGAAACAACAGAAACAGGTGGTAAACAGCATGGTAACGGCTAACTTCACAGCAACTGATGCAAGACACCCGCCTTTGGGAGCCAACTTACTAACCGGCTAGCTTTGGCTCGGTTGTTTTGGGGTTGACATCTGTCTATCTTTGGTTTTAGATGGATTATAGTAATAAATTACTGGGAAGCTTTTATTGCACTTACAGTCATGTAAGAAGTTGTCGTCAGGTCAAGTATCTTCACCTGTCTCTTCTCTGCTCCTCTGCTGTGTGTGTGGTGAAGCACACAGAGCAGATGAGATGTAGGAGGAGAGTTGTAGTTTACGTTCATGTCTGCCCGGAGTGGTACAATGTATGTAGTGAAGAATTTGAAGGAATAATAATTTCCAGTGAGAAACATGCTGTCTTCATTTAAAATCTTTTTTTTACAGAGGAGTACAGAAGACTGATCGAGAGCTGAGCATTATGATGACACAGTGAAGCTGACCTTTGACCTTTTGGTTGTAAAATGTTCTTAGATATTTGTGAAAGTCTCCAGTGTGGAGGCATAAATATTTTGTTTCTCTCAGGTAGGGTAGCCGCATCCATAGTCACACTGCTATCACAGATAAAGACTGAAAAACAAGCCAATCTGCAGGTTTTATCAATGCAAACAAAGATGCTTCTTACAGTTCTTAAGTTAATCTGACAAACTGACTGCGATTATTTTTTCATCCTTCATAAGCGCAGACAAAATAATGATTAATGCAACACAACTGTTTAAACAAAAGATAGTCACCTAGAAAAAATTCTGTACAACAACAGATACTGTGTGTGACTTCATGCAAAAACAGATGTTGTCAAATTCCCGCTCACACAAGCAAGCGTTTGATTCTGTTGCTAGGTTGCTATTTGGCTAGACAATTTACATGAGATCTTCCTCGTCTGTCGGAGGGTGAGTCATACAGTCAGACTGCAGCTTGTGCCAGAGTTCCCATGCCCGACTTCTTCCCACAAGTGTAGTGTGGCAGTCTGTGTGTGTGTGTGTGTGTGTGTGGAGGTGTGTGTGTGTGTGCATGTGTATGTGTAGGCTATAAACAAGGTGTTAAAGTCCAGAATTGTAAAGTAATATCTCATGGTGACTTTTTAAGCAAACAGTGTGGATGTGTTTGGAAATGTGTGAACATGCCAACAAACTGTTGACTTAGCGACTGTGTGTAAAGTCAGTGAATACTGGTAACTCAGTAATGTAGCCAAGCTTGTTAGTGAGACATTCTCTGAGAGGCTTTCATTGTTGTGTTCACCAACCTTTCTATTACTACACAGCCATTGCAGGCATTCCCATCACTTGGTCTTCACAAGATATTTCCATGCATGACTTGCGGCCGCTGTGTTGTAAGGGTGTGTACCTTCTGCAGGTGGTGAGTGAGCCTGTGAGGCCCAGATTAAAATCCAATCCAACAGCACTCCCTCATGATGAACACACCCACAACTTTACGAGGACGCCAAAACAAGCACAAAGGGGTGTGTTTGTGTATCCAAAGGCTTCAGATTTTTTTCTTTGTGTTTGTTCATTATTCTTCATATGATCAATGAATAGTTTGATTCAGATCTGACAGCACTTGTGGCCTTCTGAACTTCCTGAACTTTGCTGCAATCAAGCTGCATTGAACACAATACGTTAACCCTATTCTGTGATGTTAGAGTGAAAATACAGATGAGCAATGCACTGCACGTCGTGGACAAAGTGTACTAATATGTGCCAGTAAAAAGGATAGATCAAAATACTAGATCAAAATACTGGACATGGAAACTGGAGGTGGACTTGCAGAAACTTGATCTTCTTCCAAATCTGACTTAACACTGTCACTGTTGAGTTTAAGTGACCAAGCAAGTGAGTTTGAGTGCGACTCATTCTCATGCCCACTCTCAAATGCCCTTGTCACCGCCCTCAGTGTCTCATATAGGCACACAAGGTATCACTCAGAGTTTGTATCAGGCACACTGGGCTGTCCATTCACTCCAATGTTAACCCATTTGTAGCATCCAACAAGTTGTCACTGCTGATCGTCAACTACAGACGCTGCTTTGTCACGCCCAACCCCAAATAGACTGTATAGTACACTTCAATCAGGATAGACAAGTGAAAGAAGTCTATATAATTTTATAATATGTAGATAATGTGTGATAATTAGTCTTAACAAAAAGTCTTTGGTGCTTAGACTCTACAGAGAGTTTTTGTAATTGAGGGGCATCTGCCCGGAGCAGCAGCAAAAGAGTCCTGACACTGGTGGGGTTGGTTGCTGATGACTTGTGCTGCATTCATGTGCTCCCAAGATAGACCCATTTCCCAAGTTGGGAAGTCGTCTTTTTAAGCTTTGGTGGGTTCATGAGCTTTTAAGTTGTAATTTGGAGACGATATGCTTATATAATATTGCTTTACCTGACTTGTTATCAGGGTTAATGCTAATAAATAACTTTTCAAACTTATCCAGGTCACAATGTGTGGACAGCAACTAACAGTTACAACCTAATACCATGTTACAAATTACATGTGAGCAAAACATTGATGTGCAATACATGAATTAACAAAAAGTTATCAACCAAACATTTATTTTCATCTGCTGTTTCTGTGTATACATCAGCAAGTCATATTTCATGCAAAAGTTTCTCAGACTTTCTGAGTTGTCCCCATTTGAGGTGGCATTTATGTCAGTTATCCCAGTCAGGAACTAATTTTTCCAATTATTCCAACACCACATGAATGCAGGAGACTGCATTCATTCATGATGAGACTGATGAATGATGAAGCTGAAGAATCTGCAAAGGTGGTGATTGGGAGGTGGAGGGGGATGCAAACAGCAGCATGAATGACTAAAGGCAGAGAGAGACACATATTTAAAAAGACAGCGGCAGGTTGATAAGTTAACAATGAAGGTGTGTCCGTGTGCTATTGGACAAAGCTGATGGAAGAGCTGATATCACAGTTGATGTCACAGCCCCAGACAATGACAGCAAGGAAATTATGAGTAAGCATGGGTGAGAGGAGTGAATGGACAGTAAGAGAAATAAACTGCAGGCCCAAACATGCAAAACAACTGACTGAACTCTTGCTATAGCTTCATATGTGAGTATATATGACTAGTGTACCACAGTCATGCAATAAAAGGCTCCCCTCACTGGCAAAGGCCCACAGATACCAGTCTAACCAGTCACTCTGTGCTCATATTTGACTGAAGTCTGAACATTCCATTTAATAATCAAGGGATCATGTTCTCACCATTTAAACTACAGGAAGAATCTGTTTGTTCATTTTCATACTTTCACGCTCACTATATGTGTAACATGCATGAATGTAAAATATGTTGCTCTGAAGTACAATAATTATGAAAATGTGAAGGTTGGGGCAGTATTAAAGCAGCATTGAAATTTGTTTGGTTACTAAAGGCTTTGGTTTCTCTGTCAATTAACATGATGTGAAAGATTCTGGTGTGAGATCTTATCCAAACATGACATCACAAATTGTACCATGAAGGGTCAAAGCCTTTACAGGTTTTATGTGTTTCTCAGCTGTTTTCTTTTATAAGTGAGAGCCACTGTCTCATGATGTTTGCAATGATCCGTGACTTTCAGACTTTCACAACCTGTGGCTTATTCTGACAAGAATGTGCTCCACCCAAAGACAATGCACATCAGATATGAATGTGACTGGTTCAGCAGTCTAAGAGGATTTGCAAAAGCCATCTTTCCAGGACATTTAAAATGATGGACAGATATGTAGTGTGACCTAGTGATACTCACTAGGACCCAGGACCCAGAATAAAAGCCCCCTTTGAATTAGGTGGCAACTAGGGAGTTTCAATAGAAGCCCTAAATGCAGGCCAAAATAAATTTCAAAAAAGCTGGGGAAGGGGCCTGAAGTTTTGACAGGAAAATTCTTCCTCGATCTTGCTTGATATGTGTTTGCAGGTGTTCATCAGTCATAATGCATCACACATTATCAGTGGGATACAGGTCTGGACTGCAGGCAGGCCAGTCTAGTACCCAGATTCTATTGGTACAAAGCCACACTGTTGTAACATGTGCAGAATGCGCTCAGCACTGTCTTGATGAAATAAGCAGGGACGTTCCTGAAAAAGAAGGTGTCTGGGTGGCAGCATGTGTTGCTCCAAACAGGTGTTTTTTGACCGTTCCACAATTCTTCAAGTGTTTTGTTGTTGCCCTGCAGGCATCAAATTCAAAATGAGCATATATTTACAAAAATAATAAAGTTTATCAGTTTGGTCATTAAGTATCTTATCTTTGTACTGTATTAAACTGAATACAAGATTAAAAGGATTGGCAAATCATTGCAAGATGTTCTTATTTACGTTTTTATTTACAGTAGCCCAACTTTTTTGGAACTGGGGTTTATATTTTACATGGTATATACTTTTATTTTATGTAAAGTAGATAATATACCTTGCACACAGTCCCCTCCCTCAGCTGGAGACATGTAGGCAACTGGGATCTATATAAGAACCACTTTAATATTGTATCAAGGGAGCATCAAGCATCTCCGTTCTGCTTGAGCATACCTTGTTTCTTGACTGATATGCCTACAAGCAATCACTCACTTGCTTTACTTCCTCACGAAACATGAAGAACAAATAACACATTTTTAACAATTATTTAACAAATCTTGAATATCATGAGCTGAAACAAGTATTTCATGGTTTTACAGTTTCAGTAGTATTGTAATGTAATGGAAATAGCCATGAATAATGATCACTGGCCACTCCTGTGTTACTGCTGCATTAACAACCGAAGAGGATGTTATGCTAAGTATGTTAACTAAGCAATGTCATTTAAACAAACAACAAACGAAAGTAAATTACCTCGAGACATGGGAGGCCGGAGCTGTTCAACAGGTTTCATCATCCATAGGCCAAGCTTTTAAAACAGCAAAGTTACGATCACAGTGCCCAAAGCCAGAGACAGGAACCCCTTTAACACACTTAACAAGTGGAATTCCAGGTTTTGCAAGTGAAATCTCCATAAGTTGCCTTTGGGTGTGAAGAAATAGACAGCCATAAAACAACACCATCATTCACTGTCCCTTCAATGACTTTTTTCAAAGAAAATGCAAAGAATGATAAGGAGAGTTTAATGTTCAGTAGTTTAAGTGCTGATACAAAATCCATCAAGTACATTGCATTTCTAAAAATTTTCCAGACATATTTTGCAATACACCCTTCTTGCTAAGTAGCCTTTGTGTTTCCAACATCCTGTAATTAACTGGATTTTTTGTGGTGTGCAGTCAATAAAGCTGGATGACAACAAGAAGAATGCCCAGAGCTAGATAGTGACAGATCTTTGTGTGAGTGTTATACTAGACTGCAAGACAAATGTAAATTTGTATCAGCTAATGTCACATGAATATGACATGGAGGTGCTATGTAGGTCTTTTTGACCTTTGACCTGACCTGACTTTTAAAGGGATAGTTCAAATTATTTGAAGAGGGTTTGTTTGAGATCCATAGTCAGCGTATTACCTATAATAGATGCCAGTTGGCATGCACCCAGTTTGGAGAAGCAGAGAGGAGTACCAGCACGGAAGCTAAGCAATAAACTGTTGTGGACGGGGTCAGCAACAAAATGTATTTTAGCCACTTAAAAAAGGTCTTCATAAAAAATAGTATGAATGTAAACTATAGTATTTAGAATATTTTTAATGCTTTACTGCTGTCAGACAAATATCACCCTCTCCGAATCATCCAAACTAGTAATTTTACCTCTCGGAAAACAGGATTTGCTGGTCTACCGCAGCCTCAATATATTAGTTGGTTTGTTTTAAACAAACTAAAAAACACTGACTATCAAGTATCAGGTACCGGGTAGGTACTTTGTAACCATGGTTACAATCCTACATCAAATAATCTGAACTATCCCTTTAATATGGTTTCCTCAAGACTGAATGTAATCCTTCAATTTGTGTCTGTACTGTAACATTAAGAGGAAAGGAATGTCACAGGTGTTGCCTTAAATTCCATAATGCATACTCATTAAAAATGCACACAGCAGACAGGTGGTGCAGCAGACGATCCTGATTCATTCACAGAGTGAATATGTGTTTCATTCACACTGCAAACTGTGTCGTTCCACTTTTGTCCATGGTTAATCATTCATTTACTATAGTGACCACACCCACTTTATAGGCACAGCAGGGGTACAAAAGGAAAGTATACTAAGATACACTTATTTTAACTTTATTTAAGTTGTCATTAAAAAGGAAAAAAACTGAATAGGGTAATGCTTCCTTTTTTTTTTTTCCATTCCAGTGACACATTTCAGTGAAACAAGCTACAAATTCTTTGAGGCATTTTGGTTTTGGCATATAAAAACACATTTATACTCTAGCACTTAATCATGCTATCGGGTTTTTAGCTGTACCAACACCTTTAATTAATTCTCACAGAACATAATCACTGAAACTATGTTCTGATTTGATTTCATCACTTCACTGAGTATACAAATCAGGAATGGTGAAGCAAGCAAAGCAAATCAGAGTGAGCAAAGATTAGGGACAAGGCAGGGGCGGAGGTGGTGACACTTTCAGTTACTTTCCTTTTAAAGGCATTTAAAAGGAGGAGTTTGTCCTCTTGAGAAAAGTGTTCACCCCGGGGTTTAAGACTTTTATTAGTTTACTTGTGACTATATCACTCAATCAGCTATAAGAATCAGCAGAAATGATCAACCAGTAAACATTAAAATTAAACATTAAAAACTGAGATTAACAAAGAAAGAGTAGAATATGTCATTCCGTCTTTGTACCATAAATAAAAGTTACAATTTGGTCTGCAGCTTTTCTTCACTTGTAACAAGATTTTAAGTTATTTGTTGGCTTTTTTGATTTGGTTCCCAGAAATAATGTTTTTCTTTTCAAGTGGGTGCATATATGTGTGTGTGTTTGTGTTTGTGTATGTGTATGTGTGTGTGTGTGTAGGTGTGTAGGAATGTGTTTATGTGTGTGAGTCACCTGTACACACAATCACAATGAGGCAAATGATTGACTGTTTTTACATGCTACACAACTGCTTTAAGACAGTTCACATTGTCATTAGAAATAATGCAAACACATTAACAGACAGATGCGGCATTGTTCCACATTGCATGAACTAATAACCCTCTCCCTGCCCCACCTATACTGACACACATGGCCACATTTTAAAGGGATAGGCTGGCTTATTTGATGAGGGGCTATAGGAGGTACTCATTGATAGCCAGTATATTATCTACAGTAGATGATGGTTTACATCTCCATTTAGGAAATGCATAGAGGGTTTGGTTTGGGAAGAGCGATATTTGGCCTATATAACCGCAGTTTCCCTACAGAAAGTGCTGTCTGACTGCAAATTAAGTGGTGAAAATATTCTAAACATACCGTACACATAAACTGATATCTTACTAAACTGATCTTTTGTTGCTGATCCCGTCCACACAACACCATTTCAAATAATCCAAACTATCCCTTTAAAAGATTATTCAAGATTAATAAACCTATACAACCTATGTTACATCTGGTAACATGAAAGAGGTTCTGCTTGTTGTTACTTCAGATAATCCAGACTTGACCAGGCTTGAGTTCTTGATTTACAGTATGACAGATGTGACCAATGACATTTCAGACAAGCACAGACAAAGCTCATAACGATTGTGATCTGTGTCAACCCTCTCTTCAGGTTATGTCAGCCACAAGATTTTCTCTGGATTCTTTTTTGCTGTTCCAATGAAACCTCACCACCCTCATGCTGTGCCAGACTTTTATCGAACTTCTCAATAATGAGAGTGCTCAGGCTGGCTGTCGCAGGCCTCACCCTGCTTGCCCATTGCTATTGTGTGGTTTTGATTTACTGGCATTGCGTGGCACTCAAATATGTGCATGGAATACTTGTGTTAAAACCTGGCGCAGCATGAAAAAGCAGTTAGACAGATAGAGGTGAGTGTGGGGTTGGTTATTGATAAGTAAAAGGTCACACAATTCTCAGTTTCTCATAGAGTCCTGTGCATCCATTCATAGTTAGAAGTTCAAAGTTAGTGAGTAAGAAACAAAAGTAGCACATAAATTTTCTTCAAATAGCTTCTGGACAGCAGAGATTTTAAGCTTTAGAGTAAAGTTCCACACCATGGTAGAAATTAAAGGCATGTGCATGTGAAAAGTTGGGGAAGAATGAAAAAGAATGCAGGCCTCACCTACACCAAAGGTGCAGTGGTAGTGTGGTAGTGTTTGAGTATGGAACAACTGGGTGTGGTGAAACATAGCAAGTGAAAAACAACAAAATCTGTAAAGCACATCATTGATTCATGTGCAAGATTATTTTCACCAGAATAAGAACACACATTATACTATAAGCCTGAAGTATGTAATTTTGTGTGGCAACTTTCTGACAGCATTTAAGAAATTCTCTTTTCTCTCTGTTATAACAAGACACAAGTCTGCCTAAGGCATTGGGTTAGATAACTTTGAATTATGCTTTATGCTTGTAGTTTAGCCCTTTGTTTGTATTAATCCATGTTTGGTTGTCTTATGCTGACTAAAATACTATTGATGCAGGGCTTAAAATGTCCAGAATTCAGTTAAAAATGCAAAACAGAGCAAAAATTACTATTATACAGTTTACTGTACACTACTATACAGTCTGATAACTGCATGTTTGAAAATAATGTCAAGAAAAAATGTTTTTTATTCTCTTACAGCTGGAATGATGCCTACAGTAAATGCATAAATGTGTCAAGTGAGTGCTTTTTTTTTTCTTATGCTGATATATCATTTGCTCCACTGGATCTGTTTTGCAGTATTTTAAGTATCGTGACCTTTTTTATAGGGCTAATAGAGCACTGCTCTAAGCACCCTTTCAAGCTTGGGTGTACATTTTGTTATTTTGGCTGTAGTGTGGCTTGACCAGCAAGCTAGCCAGTTGAGCAGCGTGTTGGTCCCTGCTTGGAGCCAAGACAAACATGCAAACAAGGCGGGTTTGTTTTTTTCCCTATTGCAGAATGTGTATGCGCGGAGCCAGACCGGGGTCGGGCTGTGCAAGACTATTAAGATGTAGACAGAGTCAAGATGACCTTGTTACGCTAGGAGGGAACAGATTCAGCTCTGGAGGGCAGAGACATTGGAAAATATAACTGCTGTCTTGAGAATTGAATTGACCCACCCTCATTAGTCCCACCTGTTTTTGCTCTGTGCTATATGCTGGCCTCCTCTGTGTTGACAAGAAAACCACATTGTAAAGATGTTGCTGGGGGACCTGTAAATGCCACATAGTCCTATAGACCCTAGACCTATCTTAAGTTAGCTAATGTTAGCAAAATGCTAGCTAACTAGCTAGCTAATCTATGGCAACCATTAGGTAGCTAGCTACACCTGAAAGCGTGTTAGCAAAACACTAACACTAACCAATTTGCTGTAGTACTTGTTGTTGATTAGCTAGCTAGTTAGCTAGCCTTTTGCTCACATTAGCTATCTGATATAACTAGCCAGCCAGCAATTTATGTAAATTAGCTTGCTAATTAGAACTGTAATTGGAACACTGGCCAAAAAGGGACAGGACTTACAAAGGGTTAATTGGTAGTTTGTTCAAAAAGCTTTGGTTGAAAAACGGCTGCTGCAACTACAAATGACAAATATGGGATAATGATAAATAAAAAACTTCTGTGTAGCATTTAGCTAAATGTTAAGCTGTTGCGTTATGGGAGATGAACCAGTCAGTAAACTAGTCATACCGGACCAAGTAAGACTGTAGCAGCAGAACCTCTGTGTGTTCTGAACTGAGCCTGGTGCGTTTTGTTGCATTACATTTGTAAGAGGAAGAGTGTGTCATTTCTTTTTTTGTTTTAAAGTTACAGTCTTCTCTTGAAACAACGTATGTTTAACATCCAGTGCCAACACAGAAAGCAGTGTGATATCCTTATACTGCAGCAAAAGTCATTACATAGGGAGGAGGCTAATGACATGTTTAAAGTTTAACTAGTAATAGTAGCGATACATTAATGCTTTTAACCATACACGCATCTCTTGCAAGTTGAATTAGAAAATACTTGAATTTTCTATCCTCAGAAATAATAGTTTGGCTAAAAGCATGCATGACACCTGCCTGTATATCTAGTCATGAGAGACCATACAGGTCAGAGTGGGTATGCTCTATCTGATCTTGATGTCAGTAAAGCGGCTTGACAGGGTGGGTTACTTTGTCCATTCTTGGTGAACTTATATGTGGATGACCTGTTTGGGCAGTTAAACTTTTGTAAAACAGGTTGTGTTTTTGGTAATCATATAATTAATAACTGAACATGTGTAGTTAATTTGGTCAGATTTTCTCCTTGCAGTGGACGTTTGTTAATTATATTCTCCCAATATGCTGCTGATTTGCATGCATTACCAAGTAAGCAGCATTTAAATGTTGTAGCTTGTTAAGGTGTGGTTCGATTTTTGAGGCGATACTGATACAGATATTTATGCCCTATAGAACCTTTTATCTATAGCGGACTGGCTGACTCATCTGTCTACCCCAAGTGAAGAACAATACATTGTATTATGTACTGATCACATGTTTTGGATTAAAAATCTCAATCTGAAGAGTAACTTGTATCTAAGGCTATCAAATAAATGTAGTTTAGTAAACAGAAAATCAAAATATAGCAGAAAAAAAGTACAATTTAGAAAATTGTAACATGAAAACTGAGTGAAAGTACTGGTAATTTGTTGGTTAGAGTAGACGTACCATAGTGGTCTGTGCAGACTGAACACTGGTTGATTCTGTGAAAAGATACACGATATAATGTGCATAACGTTTCACAGAATTGACTGTGCAGGAGTTTATTTGTGCATCCTGAGCACAATATGTGTCTTTTTTGGTATTTATATCATACAGGTTTAGGTATTTTATGTGATTTTCTATTTTTAATGTCTAATACTAATGTTTCTAATCTTTTACTACAATGGATGTATCAAATTAAGCAAAATGAATTAAATAAAACTTTAGACCACTAATGACTTAGTAGATTTTTATTGCATTTTCTGTATTATTTTCTTTTGTTAACAAAAAAAAGGAGAATAAGTTAATTAATCTGCCTGTTGTAGACTTATTTTGTTTACATTTTGTTTTGATCTGTTGGTGCAGCTTGCTGGAAGAGCTCTTCCCTGTAACAAGTTCAACAATATGCAGGGAGGGTCACAGATATCAAGAGCAGTTGCAGAAAAAGAGTGTGGAGCAAGTTTGAATCTCAGTTGAACTTGACAATATATGTCATTGTTGCTCATTTCTTTTTCATGTTGTTGCTAATTGAGTACTATTGTTGCAGAATGGTTTAAACCCATACACTGCGGCCTAGCTGCTCTAGTATGTGCTGCAGCTGAGACAACTTTCATTACCTTGAACACACCAAGGGAGAGCTGAACTTTGTTACAATTAAGGAACACTTAATTTAAAGGAATTGTGGTCACTGAAAACTGTTTATTCATAAGTTAAAGTGGTCTAAGTTTAACATTTCTTATGCTCTAAATACTGAAACACTGGGTATGAACATGGTTTCTAGTTCTGTTTTTTCTATATTAATCCTACATGCTGGCTCCAGCTACTGGTTTAGAAACTTCATTTTGCTGGCCTGTGAAGGATGTCCTGTTGTCCTGGGGACAATAAAAATAGCTCCCATGACACAAAGATAAGGTCTCTGGGACAATTCTGGTACAATAGAAAAACTTATCATAACAAAAAGGAATTTATTATGTTTCTGCATCATAGAATATTTATATATAATTGTAATCGTTAGGTGTTCAAATTTGAAAAATGTGAGGCAGCGCCGGTGTGAAGTCTATGCTACCTCACATGTGCTTAGATGCTAGGTTTTACAATGAGATATGTTCAAAGTGTATTTAAATATTCAAGAAACAGTAACTAAACCAAGAGCTAAAACAATTCTATGTGGCCAAACACAGAGGGTGATTTTGATGTTTTATATGTAAGTGCATGGAATAACTAGCAGGACCTCTATGGCAGATCAGAGTGAGTCAGTGAAGTGATGAGAGTTACTGAAACAAAGTTATTAAACTGTATTTATGTAGGATGCAAGAAAGAACTTCAGTTTGGGTTACACACTAACAGAGGCTCTTTTTCCTTACATAATCACATTTTTACTCCACTTCTTTACCTCTCAGTCTCTTTAGCCCTTCAGCCTGTCCTGGTGCAGGGTGTGTCCAGGCTTATCTTCCGACAATCCCTCCCTACCTGTTTTACTGGATTGGCCACTCCTGTCATTCAGAGCTGGAGGCGTGTAGCCTGAGGTGGAGGGGAGGCTGGACAGCAAAAGTGAGAGTACAGGTTGAAGTGGCTCAGGAGGATCCTCCCCCTTGCTCAGCACAGTATAAAAGCAGGCAGGGTCTGCAGTCAGACACTCAGAGGGACTTGGCTTCTCCTTTTGAAGACACTACAGCTTCTGTTCTCCTCCACTCCAACTTGACAACCTTTACCACTGCAAACATGCACACAAACAGGAGGGCAGTTTCAGTCTCAAGCTACAACACTGGCTCCAGGAGGTCGGTTGGTACACCAGTCGCTAGTGCCTACTCCGTAAAAAGAACCAGCTATGGGCTTGGCACTGCTCCTAGCGCTGGTGGTTATGGTTTTAGCATGGCTTCAGTGGGGGGTGCTGGCACTGGTTTTAGTAGCTTTTCCACTAGCCAAGGAGGAAGCTTCGTTGGTGCACCGATCACAGCTGTCACAGTCAACCAGAGCCTGCTGGCCCCTCTGAACCTGGAGATCGACCCCACCATCCAGGCTGTCCGCAACCAGGAGAAGGAGCAGATCAAGACCCTCAACAACCGCTTTGCCTCCTTCATCGACAAGGTTGGTTCCTATGAGCTCTGTGCGACTTATCTCTCATGCACAATTTCCTGTAGGCCTCATTACCTTGCATGCTCTTCCTGGGCAACATTTACTTCTAACAGCTGACAAAAGTGAATAGTCTTCAACCTGTAATTTAAAAGAAATGACTAGAAAGTTAGTGCACAGTACAGTAACAGAAATCTGTTTTAATTAAACTGCTGAGCACAGCTCACTTAGTCAAAACAATTTATTTTTTACTGCCAAAGCTGACAAAGCAAGAGATCTGTGAATCTTATCTCTATGGTGAATCCATCAATGAGTTACAGTCTTTGGGAATACGAAAGCTTATAAAAATCTCAAAGTCTGCCTCTGATCATGACCCCATCTTACTCTGGGGACTCCATCCAAACTCTACCTATGGTAACAGTTGGCCTGCAGCCCTGTCTGAGCCTCTCTGCCCACTATTTAAACATGGGTGGGGATTATATATAGCAGTTACTCGCCCATCCCTGACCTGGGAGACTGGCAGAGAAAATAAGGATCTATCTGAACTTTGCCTACAGAGTGCAAAGTCTGCCATTTGCACATTGCACCTATCACCTGGTTGTTATGGGCAACAAGAATGCTAAGTACAGAGCAGTTAACTGACTTTCAGTTGCTTTTTATGCTACAATCATACACCTGTAGTGATACTTGAAAGCTGTATGGTGATTTCTTTTCTGTAGAGTGAGACTCTCTACACACTATAAGTTGGCACTCACACAAAGACTCACAAAAGAACATCACATGTCACTTCACCGCTTTGTCTCCTGTGGTTTTTATCTGCCACACCTAGTTTTTTTATGGCTGTCCTGACAGTGTGGCCTTCATAGCTCAACAGAGCATACAGGATGGGTCATAGCCAACGAAGAGATACAAAAGGTGAAACACTTAAAGCTACATACACATGTTGGTGAAACATCTGAATAGAAGGAACAATTACAAATATGTATTCTATGAGCATTAAAAGGCTCTCCTTTGTGCTTTTTAGTGTTAAAATTGCTCGAAGAGAAAGCATGCAAGATATGCCGCCAACACTTGTTGTGCTGAGGGTGTGGCCATTCAGATAATGTACTGTAGATATCAAGTCAGTCATGCAGGTAAAGGTGGGGCATTTTAAAACCTGATACCATAATGACACACCCTTCAAATCCTTTTTGTACTGATCCGTCCCATCTAAGAATTATTATATTCTTTTAATCACCATTGAGCTAAATAACAATTCAGGAGGAGCATCAAAGGATCAAGATTCAAGCCAAACCACATTTACAGACTTATTATATATTGAGAATGCTTTTTGGAATTTACACCTGGTTTTTGTGTCTCCACAGGTCCGTTTCCTGGAGCAGCAGAACAAGATGCTTGAGACCAAATGGAGCCTCCTGCAGGACCAGACCACCACCCGCTCCAACATTGAGGGCATGTTCGAGGCCTACATTGCCAACCTGCGCAGACAGCTCGACGGGCTGGGCAACGAGAAGGTCAAGCTGGAGGCAGAGCTGAGGAACATGCAGGGCCTGGTTGAGGACTTCAAGAAGAAGTGAGTGTTTGCATCACATGGTCACTAGTTATAACACATATAAACCTGATAGTATAGTGAACAGATTAAAGAATTGCCTTGTGTTCCAACAGGTATGAAGATGAAATCAACAAACGTGCAGCTGCAGAGAATGAGTTTGTGCTCCTGAAGAAGGTGCGAATACATCAAGATTAATGTTTTTAAAAATCCTGGGTGTTTAATATAATGTGAACAGTTATAACACTGCATGTTTGTGCATAATTTTCTTTCTAGGATGTTGATGCTGCCTACATGAACAAGGTGGAGCTGGAAGCCAGAGCTGATGCTCTTCAGGATGAGATCAACTTCCTCAGGGCCGTCTATGAGGCTGTATGTATCTATAATGTTTCATCACACTTACATCACCATACTATAATAACCATCTGATTCTCTTGGTGCTGTATCAAGGCAGCTGGACTTGCTTAAGTTTCTTTAAGACGTTTCACCTCTCGAGCCTTTCAGATGAGGATGAAACATCTTCAAGAACCTCAAACAAGTCCAGTTGCATTCGTACAGCTCCTAGAGAAACCCATGACCAGGGTGGCTGAGAATCTTCACAGACAAATAACCATTCAAGCTAAAGCTGATGATCATCCTCTTGTAAATCAGCTAAAAAGGACAAAGTCTTAACTGTTGTGCAACAACAATTGATTCTGCAGGAACTTCGTGAGCTGCAGGGACAGATCAAGGACACCTCTGTCATTGTGGAGATGGACAACAGCCGTAACCTGGACATGGATGCTATTGTGGCTGAAGTGCGTGCCCAGTACGAGGACATCGCCAACCGCAGCAAGCAGGAAGCAGAGAGCTGGTACAAACAGAAGGTGAGAGAAAAGCAAGGCTGAGGTTTATCCCGTCTCCTATTTACTTTTCCAACGTCTCTCCCAACGTTCTGGATCATGTTGTATTTTTCATAACAGTATGAGGAGATGCAGTCGTCTGCCGGACAGTATGGTGATGACCTGCGCACAACCAAGGCTGAGATTGCTGAGCTGAACCGCATGATTGCACGTCTTCAAAATGAGATTGAGGCCGTGAAGGGACAGGTACGTAACAAGAACTTCTCATGAATGATGTTCCCGGAAGAGGAATTGCGGTTATAAAAAAAATCTGTGTCATCATTTTTAACAGAGGGCAAGCCTTGAGGCTCAGATTGCAGAGGCTGAGGAGCGTGGTGAGCTGGCAGTGAAGGATGCCAAGCTCCGCATCAAGGATCTGGAGGAGGCTCTGCAGAGAGCCAAGCAGGACATGGCCCGCCAGGTGCGCGAATACCAGGAGCTGATGAATGTCAAGTTGGCCCTGGACATCGAAATTGCCACCTACAGGAAACTGCTGGAAGGAGAGGAGACCAGGTGGGATAATCTTGAATATTTCATGTAGTTTCATGGAGTCAGCATTAGCTTCAACTCTGAATTAAGCACTAACGCTTCATTATTCCACCATTAGACTGGCCAGTGGAGGCTCCAACGCAACCATCCATGTGCAGCAGAGTTCTGGAGGTAATTTCAGATTTTATACATCATAAGTGATACCTAAACCAACAGAATACACCAAGAGATGGTTAGATGGATGATAACACTTATCTATTTGTTTCTTGCTACTCCAGGATCACTCCAGTCCAGCTCCGGTGGATACGGCTACAGTGGCAACTATGGTGGTGGCTTCAGTGGTGGTTCTACCATCAGCAAGACCACAACAGTCCAGTCTTCCAGGAGAATACTCTAAAAAGGAGAGCCGTCCCTCTTTCCCTTCAGAAACTCTTGAATTTGATCTAAATCTGTACCCTTTCATGGTGCTACACAATACTGTTAAGTCTGTTCAACAAGAGAGATGAAAGTCCCAAAAATCAGATTTCTACAATCTGAGAGTTTCTGAAGGTAAACATGACCATTAACACACAAGGGCCAGGTCAAAAGCAAGGCAAAAGTTTTCTTTCTGCACTATCATCCAAGAAATAAGAAAAAATAATGAGGATTTGATGAGGTGTAAAAACTAAGCAAGGAAAGCATTTGTAAGTACTTTCATTTTAGATACTCTTTGTACTGTGGTGCACTGATAAACTGCTCTGCAATAAGATCCTGTAGCTGAGAGGGCCAGGATGTTTGTCAGCTGATGTCTTCATCTGAGTGCTAATATAAGTAAAAGGAGCAAGTCATTGACCAAATCTGATCACAGGAGAAATGCAAAAATTTTGATGTTTACAGTTTAACTTTGAACTGATTGGCTGCTGGCTTGTTCTTTTTTTCCTGTTCTGCCAAATGTTGCCCTGCTTAGTTTTGCCTTTCCTCACCTTCACATTCAAACTATGATGAAACCAGATTTATTATGTAAAAGTCTTCTTAGCAACATGACTAATCAGTGTTGCAGCAATGACATCAAAAACATTTGAATAAAATAAATCTGAGAACTAAAATGATTGCCTCTTACTCACATTATTGTTGTAATAAATGAAAGAAAAGGGACAACACAGCCTTTATTTTACCAGCAAGATGAAATTTCACCACTGATTCACATGGGGGCAGTACTGTGCCACTTTTACACCACTCACTTCCTGCTTGGTTTTGCAGTCTGCAAGATAGGCATCTACAGTACATCAACTCTACATAGCTGTTTCTTTTCAGTCCACAAAGCCTCAATTAATATGCCACCACTCAGTGAGATCACACAAAAACTGGAAGAAAATTTAGTATTTCACTAATTAATCCCATAAACAATACATTTTCCTGTTCAAGCCTTAGCTGCAGTGGAGACACTCAGTTTCGGCAGATATTGCAGTGGCTGTAGTGTGTTGCACAACAAAGCAAATGCCCTGTAACCTGAGAGGAGTTTATGTTGGTAGCACATTAGAAAATCTGGTTCTGCCCGTATGAGGAATTCTCTGTTAAAAACAAAACCTAAGCTGCTCTCTGCTCACTAGCTCAAATCTTGACAGGCAGCTCTATAAATTCCCAGAACCACCAAGGAGAAAAGGAAATGCGCTGTCAAGGGAGGACATTTTTATCCTTTCTATACTGTACGTAACTGGTGAGAATGCAGTTATAGGTGAAAGTGATGCAGTTTTACTTAAACTTAAATCTTTTCAGCAATTGCAATCTCAACAAAATATTATTATTTTGTAAAACTTTTACTTAAACTTAAAACTTCAGCTCCAGTGGATCACTCTAAAAAGGAAAATTGTGACTTCTGCAACCCAACAGTTACTTTCTTAGTTAGCTGAAAATGTGGATAGTTGGTCAAATGAAAGAATCAAGAGGATATTCTTCAGAAACAAGCCCCTGGTAGGGCAGGTTAGGTATGACTGGATCTGTCATAACATGATGGAACACACAGTGTAACCATGAAAAGGGAGGGACAGTAGCATAGACAGGAGGAAGAGGGAGACTGTACAGACTCAGTTGCAAACACACGCACACCTGAATTGTGTTGACTAAATGTTAAATTGTTTCACACATTCTGGATGAAACAAGATATTGTTAGAGGACACAGGATCTTTGATAAGGATGTCAAAGATTACTAATATGAGTTAACACAGCACTAAAAGAGAAATGGAAAAGGGATCTTGAGATTCAGATCACAGATGAACACTGGAGCAAGATTAATGAGCAGTCACAGAGAATTTGTAGTAATGCCAGGTACAAGCTATGCAACTGCAAATTTATACACAGAAAGTAAACTAGAGACTGGTACATTTGTACATGTGCTTTGTACATATGTTCTAAGTTCAGATGGTGGTAGCTGGAGATTGAGAAATGTGTTTATATCTTCAATCACAATGGAATCAATAAGATCCCCCTAATATTACTCAGTGAATTAATGAGGTTACTTTATGTGCTTATTTAGAGAAAATAACCTGCACCATAAGACTGTAACGGACTGGGATCAAAAAACTTTCAAACCCGACACCAGGCCCACCCAAATGTTAACATAAAAAGCTTGAGATAAAACCACACAGACTGACTAAAATGCAGAAATCTGCAACACAGAAAACACTCAAATGACACATGCTATTATCCCTTTTCCATACACACGATCTGACTTGGCTTGACTCGGTTTGACGTCGCACATCCACCAAGCACGGTGGGGATTTCCATCTCCATTACAGCAAGGCTACCTGCTTAAAGTAAGTCTTAACTGAATATGAGCTTAGCTTGAATCGAGCAGCTCTAAAATAGCAAATAAACACCATATTTCCCATAAATTCTTCATGGTGCAACTCCCTCATTGTTTTGTTTTTTGAAAGCTTTGATTAAGAAGCAGCAAAATCAGGAGATGTTTCAGCAGCAGTGTAAGTGCTGTTACATAAATTGTGTCTTCATGATACACTGATAAATAATTCATAAAGGTCAGGAATTTTCATGCAAAAAATAAGTTAATAAATAAATAAATAATTTGAAGTAAGGTTAAAATTGATGTATTAAAATCTGTTGTGTAAGAGGTAAAATAATATAATTTACTAAAAATGTTGTAAGCACATATGCTGTAGTTCATTATTTAGATTGTACGTTTCTTGTCCGGAACCAATGTTCTCTGTTTGTGGTGCACAGGTGGTCAAGTTCACTGTGGGACTGTATACAACGCAAGGCGAACGTCTCATGAGGCCTTGCCTGTTTTTCGTTCAAGTTAAGTTCACGTCTGAAGCCTAAGCAGACGGTAAAGGGACCTTAAGGGACTTATAAGACTCTAAAGGATTTTCATGGACTTCAAACCTCTCTTTACAACAAGCGGCCAACAAGTTCTCATGGCGTAAGCGTGATGGCATGAAGGAGAGGATGCAGCAGAGATGTGCCCAAGCAATAAACGCCCGTTTCAAAGAACCAACCTGTGTCTGTGTTGTTGTGGAGAGAGCTACAAGCAGTAACTTAATACGACTCCTATCCAGCTGAAAGTGAACATGAAACAGCAAAATAAAGCAGATACCTGAAAGTACAAACAGCGCCACAGGAGAGAAACCACAGAGATTCAGTTCAAAGTTACAAAAGTACTGAGAGCTGGACACACAGTCTTATAAAAACGTCTTTCTCTGGTCTCCTGCATGGGGTGGGGGGAAAGGATGGATATTTTATCTACTATTATGCTGTGTTATGGCGTGTTATTTTACTCATAAAATAAATGTGGAAATTGAATAAGTAGAATTTTCAAAAAAAAAAAAAAAAAGACTAATCTGGAACTTGAAAAAACAAATAACAGTGTAATGGAATGAATCACAGGTCAGATGTCAAAATGAATGAAGCAAAAATGAAAAATCAACTGTGAAAAACCCCAAAACATTAAAAAAAACAGCAACATGATTTGCATACAAGTTATCAGACAAAACAAACCACTTTCTGAGATGCTGGCAGATTCAGCTGACTTTGTTTAACCATAAAGAGCTTGCTTTTTGTGCAAGTGTGTCTACTGGGTTAAAAAAAACTGTGTTGATTGAAGAGCATTATTTTCTGCACACACACAGTGGTGTATTTTTAAATGTGCCTCATGCACTCTAAATCTGTATTGGCAGGTTAACAAGAACAATCCTTTCATCATCTTCACCTGAGGCTGAGAGTGCTGGCAGTGATCGTACATTTAATTGTTTGAATTTGGTCCCAGTAGAATTAAAGTTGACTCACGATATTTATACAAGGCACGCGCCAAACTCCGAAGTTGTAACCATTCGTGTTTCCGCAGAAACTTTTACATCAACATTACAACAATTACAGGTGATGCATCTTTTCTCCCGATGACAGACAAAAGAAAATTACTCTCCCTCTTGTTACAAATCCTGCATTAATCCTCACTGACACACCAGCAGTCTCAGCAGCTCAGACTCAAACCTGTTATCACTCGCACAAGGCATGCGGACCTGTTGTTGTTCTGTGCAGCAATGTAGCCATCAGTAGCGATGCTTGTGTCAGTCTGGACAATTAAGACGCCCTGGATGCAGAATAAGAGGCTGTAATTAACATGTATTCATAATGGTCACATCTGTAACGTTGTGCTTGACAGCACAAAGGAGGGTAGCAGAAGAACAAAAAGGCAAAAGTGACCATTACACACACCAGAGAAGCTGATTGTA
The DNA here is from genome assembly GCA_034769285.1 of Lutjanus argentimaculatus. Lineage (NCBI taxonomy): Eukaryota > Metazoa > Chordata > Actinopteri > Lutjaniformes > Lutjanidae > Lutjanus > Lutjanus argentimaculatus. The sequence continues at coordinate 12,661,306 of JAWZSL010000014.1, forward strand.
CAGTACGGTCTATAGGCAGTTTGTTCTTGAAGAGGATTACTGGTCTGATTTTTTACCATTTCTCTGCATCAGCAGACAATATATCTCAGTGGTGTAAGTAGTTACGACGGGCTCCAGTGCAGGCTGTAATGAGGGGCCCTAAAGCATGCTGGTTACTAGTTATGAAGTGTAGATTTATGTGTGTAGATGTGTACATTTTACAGTTAAACGAGTTTGTCAGTTTGTCAGTATGCCTTAAATCGCATAACATCTCATCATAAATCAAATACAGACTTGACAGTGAAAATCAATACACATATTACATCATTGCATCATTGCATGTCTGTATATGACAAAAACACCAAAGAAAAAAATACATTTTTCATTTAATTGAATATTTTATAGGTAAGTTATAGTCCGTGTAGAATACACATATCATTTTTTTTAGGTTGTTATTGACTGTTTCACCAAAAAAAATGAAAACAGCCTTTTTGAGGGGATATATGGCAAATGGTGGCATTTTTTAAAATTGAATTGATTCTTTAAACACAGGCATATTTCTGAAGTAGAAATCTGAATCACATGCAAGGGCCCATTGTCTGTTGGAAGGCCTGGTCTCTCTATGGGACCCCCGACCTTACAGGCTCCAGTGCAACAGCACTGCCTGCACTGGCTACATTTACACCCCTGAGGAAAGTATTAACACACAGGCTTGCAGCTAAAACTTAATTGGTAAGTTAAGTTGATAAACTGGAATATTCAGTTTTCTTTGATGACTTCCCACCTGAGATCATGAATATTCAAGGACAACTTTGGAATTTTTTCGACTTGAACCTTATTTTCCCATGTTGTGTCTTCTGGGCAATTGCACACCCTCAATTATGTTCACTAAAAGTGCTTGTTCTACCACTGACAGGGACAGATTGGTCGATATAAATTCTTAATTCACACGTTAGATGTGAAAATATAGTGACTCTTTACACTGTTTCTCCCCTCTGCCTCCCTGTGGCTCGACTTCCCCCCTTTCTTGGCAACCTTGAGACCTCAAAAATAGGAAGGATTTTGAAGTCAAACATGGGTTGTAATAGCGAAAAGGGCAAAAATGTGTGACAGTTTGTCATAAAACATGCAGAATTATGACCAGGAAGGAAACAGGGAGAGGGAAATGAAAAACAGGAACCTCCTGGAAAAATCGTGAGGGTAGGAAAGTATGCCTCCCACTCACTCATCTTCCAATATTTTCAAAAACTGCTGTCCCCACTGGTCATTTAGACACACACAGGTTATAAAAATACCAAAGTTTCCCTTTAAGATTCTTCTTAAACAAAGGCTTTTTGCCCCCAAAACAAGTTGAGTAGTCAAGTGACTAGATGCACATCTGGTGCCTGGCCCCGTAAAAGCCATCCCCAACATATTAGTGGACATAAAATTGCACTCCGTGATTTATAGGATAATCTGAAAGACATAGTGGGAAACAAAGGAAATGCTCTGTGTAAAGTACCAGCAATACCACGGTTGGAGTAAAAACACATATTAAATCATATGACCCACTGATAAACAATGTTTTGTGTCAAGCACACAATAAATAAAAAAGAAAGAATAAGGAACAAATAGACACATTTTTGTGCTTACCTTCAAAAACCAAACAAAACAAGCAACATGTTACACGATGGTATATAATTTATTTTAAAATCCTATTTAGTTTAATATTGGCTTGGGCCATAGACAGTAAAATAAGTGGACTAGGCCACTGTGATGCCACCCACTGGTTTGTAGACTACTATTTTAAATTATGGGGGTTGCTGTGTTTTTGTGACTGGTGCGTGTGCAGTACAGATGAGAGAGTCCTTGGTTTGGGCTCGTCTTTCAAACAGGAAATAATGGCAGCCTGTCTGGATATGATCTTTGTTGTAAACTGTACACTAAAACACATTTTTCTGGACAACATTTTAAGCAAGAAATAGGGAATACAGTAACATGTCAATCCATATTTGACTAGCTCTGCCTTTGACAGTTTGCACTGAGGAGCCTAGCTTAGAAACACAGAAACACAATGGCAGCCGCCTGGTCGTAAACTTTCTCATGTTTCTGAAAACGTTTCAGAAACAAGCAATGCATTTGCAGAATCTTGATCCGTATTTGATTAATACTGTCTAGACTGACAGTTTGATCTGAGTTTTATGAGCCATGTATGTTGCATTCATGACTTGTCGATCAGACTTGAAACTAACAATTAAGACTCAATAGGAAACTGTTTACTCAGGTCATAAAACAAGTAAGAAGTAGGATTATTTTCTCATAGGACTCCATACAGTCACACTTCTTTTTTCCACCAGTGAAGCTGCCCCCTACTAGCCAGTAGAAAGAATGCAGGTTTAAGGCACTTCCACATTGGACTTATTTTTCAGAGCCTCCGTCTTCTACTGTCTATGGTTTGGTGATAACATTATTTATCTTTATTTTTTTTTTACATTAATTTCAGTCAGTTGCATAGTTGTGAAACATAATGATTGATTAACTTATTGCGCTAACACTAAAGCATAATGTAACTTTTAGGTCCTATGTTGGGTTTTTATTTCAAGTGTTGCAAGTCTGGTCTTGTTGTTATTACGTATATCACAGTTTTAACACTAATATTTAACGGAGCACAAGCAAGTTGTTGACTTCATTATTTGGGGATCAGTATGTTTATCTAAGTAGAGCGTCAGCCTGCTGTCTTTGGGTCACAGTGTTTGCTGTGGATTGGTAACTTGACATTAAGAAAAGCAGTGAGGCAGCCGAGTGGATTTTGTCTAATGCAAGTTTACCCAGCTACGGGTATTTTCATAATTATTTTCTGACACCAAAGTTGATGAGCAGTAGCATATGTATACTACCTCACACGGCAGCAAAACATCTGTTATAACAAAAGGTGTTTCAAACAAAGTCATAATAAGATACAACTGAGTGTTTCAGTAAAGCACAATAATGACATGTAAATTGCCTGTTTACATGTTCAGTGTGAGAGTTATATTACCTGAGGACCTGTCTGCAGTCGTGCCTTCACTGAACACATGACAAGTCAAGGTTTAACAACAAGAACTTGAACTTGTAACCATATCATCATAACCTGATGTGATAAGGCTGAAGGCACTTCCATGTTTCTGGGTGTAGTGTCCACAACACAACACAGCACACATTTTCACTGTAGTAGTTGTAGCATAGTTCTCCACTTGGTGCAGTGTGATTTTAATGGCTGTATTAGGGCTAAATATGGTCTGAACCAGATGTCCAAAATGGGGCTAAATTTGAACCAACTCGGATGGACTAAACACGGGACAAATTCAACGTGTATTTCTGGGCTACATTTGGACCAAATTGGTTGGATGCTCATTTTTCAATGTGCATTTTTGAGCTAAATAAAGGCCATGGTGATCTGACCAGATTTAGCCTAAAATACAATGTTGGATGTTGGGTGTTTGATGGTTTATGGGGTGATTTTTATTTTGAAAAAGAACACTTTATGGGCCACTGAACCGGTGCCATTGAACATTGCCATTTTTTTCAATAATTTTTCAGAACTGTATCCAATAACAAACATTTAACAATTCAAAATCTGTAATGATCCATGTCAAGCCATTTAATTTATTTTTTTCCATGATTTCTAAATGAGGATCATGCCTTTTTTCAAAACAGGGAAGGTAACAGGCCTGAGCTTTTGGCATAGTGTTAGCTAATACATGAAATGTAGCCACATGGTATAAATAGTATATCATAAATAAAACAGAACACTTTGTACCTTTAAGTGGTTTCCCAAAACTATCTTTAAAATAAATATGTAATAATATCAAAGAAATAATTTAGGTAACAGGACTGAATGTTTAGATTGACATTCTTGTTGATCACATTGATGCTGATCCAAATTTTTTGAGGTGGGCTTTGTCAGGGTAACAGGAAGGAGAGTAAAACTGGTGACATGACTGAAATCGGTATTTTACCCAAAATATTATGATTTTTTGATGAGAAAATAGATTCTAATCATTTTATTTCATGGTAAAGTGTAGAGTCGGTAGGTTTTTGTAACTTAAAACTGCGATTAGGACAAAGTGCAGTACACTTTGCTTGATTATATAATGTATTATACAGATAGGCCTATTTTTATGCATATTTATGCAGATAATTTTATGGGAACAGAAAAGGCACTGATTCAGTGAAATGGCCAATATAACTATAAAAAAGACAGGTCAGAAATACTGTAGTTTGTCAGGTAGAATGGAGCACAAGCAACTAGCTAATTTAATACAATAAGTTAAAAAAGATTAAATATTTGCAGCAGGCTATAATTCAGTCAACATTCATTTTTAAAATTTTGTTCTTTTCATGTTTTTTCAGTGGAACCAATTTATTTTTGCATATCAATACTTATTTCACGCTGCACACACATAGTATCTTTTAATTACATCCAATTGTTTTGGCACTTCACATTTGTCAGCCTTCATTTTCTTATGAATCAGGTTTTGACAATGAGCACAAGCATCTCAATCACTGCACAGGAGAGAAAAGTTAATTAGGAGGCCGATCCTTCCATAGAAAATGACCTTTGTTTTCTTTGCCCTTACTACTGCGTGAAGAAGCACAATAATGAGCTATTGATTGAGGGGGGGTCTTCCACAGGACTGGAAGAAATCCTCAGGAGCGATTGAAAAGATTGACCTTACCCTTAACCCGAGCCCAGCACCACAATCAATAAACATTACACCTTCTACAAACCCTGACACCTCGATCGATACTGGTGAATATCAGCAGCCACGATTGGGAACACTGATGAGCGGTGTGCTGCATGCTGAGTGGGTAAGGGTCAAATCACTTAGTGTCTTTGTCAGGCTGTAATGATGTGTGTGTGTGTGTGTGTGTTACTGAGCTTTACAGTATTTTTTTAATAACTCCTAATACATTCATAATAGGAGTTGAAGGGTATCTGATGTGATGATAACTATATTTTCTTTTTTCTTCCTGCAAAAAATAAATAAAAAAACTGAATGCCAATTCCAATGAAAGCATTCACATGTATTTACATGCTTTCATGTTAATAAACATGATGTTTTTTTCTCATGTGATAGCAACTCCAGCACTCCACCATGAGCAAACTTCTGGCAAAGAAAACAAATATTTGCTGTTGCATTTCCACTAGACACTTCCACAACTATTACTGCTGACAAATCTTTTTTTTTTTTTCAGAATGGAGGCTGAGTGGCTTTTAACAGTTTCTCATCATCCGTTCCAGAGCTGCAGTTCTAAGTATCTCGTATACGTATGTATCTATTTTCGCTTTGAGTTCAGATGATGGTATACCTACAAGAATACATTTTGGTTTTGGTGTCTTTTTAATTAGGAAAATGTTATATGTTACAGGTCACAGTTAACTGCCAAAACATTTTTAGTAGTAGACAGAAAAAAATACATGAGAGTGATTTGCACATCTTTTTGCCACAATTTTTCCAGCAGTCCACTTTGTTGGACGTTTTGATTGAATTTTGACTGTATTTTTTGGATGATAAAAATCTGTTATAAATCCTCCATGAGTACTCAATTCAGAATCTCAATTTTGTTGTTTCGTGCATTGCTGTATATGTGTGTTCCCAGTCGTCCTCTTTTAAATGTCTGCCGAAGTTCCACCCTGACCTGAACATGACAAGATGATGCACATGTGGCATTCAACATAATTTATGATCTCCTGGAATCACTGTACTAGGCTTCCTGTAACCCTAACCCTGTAAGTTAGCGTGTGCAGAAAGACCATACATCATCTATTTACAACAAGCCCTGTGAGCTGAATTGATAGAAAGTTACACCCCATTTACGCCTGGTATTAAAATACGATCAGTATACAGATAAGCTATCCAGATAAGGAAAAACTCACATAAATGCAGGGTTTAAACACTACGTCATCAGAATTTGATCAGATCTGTCAGACCAGACTGACTTGCATTGTGTTTCGATCTTATGTAGGTGTAAACGCAATCCATACATCAATCTGGAACCGAATACAGATCACATTTTAATACTACATGTACATGGGGTGTTAGATAGACATAGATATAATTTCTTTCAGAGAGAGCAAGTGAACTTCAAGTGTTAACACGGCACCCTTAGTCTGACTGAGCTTCTTTTCTGACTGAAATGCTCACATAAAAGGGAGGGCTTTAGAGCAGGCAGTGAAATTTGGGCACAGTAATAAAAAGGACAGCTCTCACCAGGTACAGCTGTACCAAAGATGATGATGAAAAGAATCCGATCATTCATTAATGAAAAATCACTAATGGTAAACTTGTTAGCAAACAGTTGCTTCTTTAGCCACCAGAGCATGTGAGTGGAGTGCTGACAATTTCTGCTCCTCACTCACAGAGCTGTTTGACCCCCCTGCTCCCCGGCTCAAAGCCACACCAGGCCACTCTGCTCAATATCGCTCCACGCTCAACTCAGAATTTCATCCTGCTCCACTCAAATCGCTCACTCCAAAGAAAAATCTGCATTATAATTCATCTTTAGTTTAAGCCGTAGCCTGTAGGCCAAAACGCATTACATGCGTTAATTGAAGCATCTATGGCGGATTTATCTTCAAAAAAAGTTTTATATCAGTCGGCACTTCACACACATGCTCCCCTCCCTCCCTCCTCTCTGCTGCCTCTTTCTCTTCCTTCGTAGTTATGATAACTTGGCGAAGAGTTATCAAGTGTTTAAAAGTAACACAAATTTGACTTGGAGTAAAAAATCATGCACCACAGAAGTGTACAGTAACATTATGATTCTTGATCATAAACTGTTTAAATCAAGTGCTACACCTGTCCATATTCACACACTCTCTCCCTCTCCCTCCCACTCTACACATCCAGCAGATGCAGAGCAACATTAACATTAACATGAAGTCCAATATTCACTCTCCTGTAGCTCTGTTTTTGTTCTCTACCAACTCCTGATGGAAATAGGTGACTCCTCAGCTGCTAAATGCTACCATTATGTTCACCAGCTAGTTGCTAACTTTGTCTGTTGAGCAGTTTGGCACTAAGCAGGTATCGTAAAGGAGAATTTTAGAACTTTGAACCAGAACAATAAATTTGCAGATTGAACCACTAAACAATGAGCTGAAACTCTTCATAAAGCTGCATCAAACCAAGTAGATCTGCAGATTTTGGGCGATAATTCTCTCTAGGTAATTTGCTGTAAGTAACTTCTTTAAAAAAATATTGATTATATCCACTTTAAATGTGAATGGCTTTAAAGTAAATTCAACCAAATCACTACAATGCACATTTAATTGTTAATTTAGATGATTTACATGATTGATTTCCCTCTAAAATCTGTATTCTAGTGTGACTGACCTCTTACATCAGTATTCCTCTTATAGAGTTTCGTTAAATTCAAGTAATTCCCAGCACAGCTTCACCCTGCGTCAACCTGAGCAGAGCATAATAACATAATTTAGAAGATGGTTCCAGACATGATTTCTTCCTCTCAGCCTGTCCAAGTTTACATATCAGTTATTCATTGCATTCATGCTTGAATTTTGAGTTTTGTATTTGTCATTGTTTATGTTGTGTTGTGTTCTCTGCTAACCCTGTAGACAGTACAGGAAGTGGACGGAGCTTCAGGGTATGAGAAGAGAAACCAATGCAGTGTGCCTTAAACCTGCAAGTCCAATTGTATGGAGTCTTACGAAAAAATGATCCTACTTTTAACTTGATTTATTACTTCAGTAAAGAGTTTCCTAATAAGTTTGTGGTCTCAATCACTAATTTCAAGTCTTCTTCGATACAGCATGATGTTCATTTTGTAAATTATGGTCCCATTTAGAGTAAAACAGACAATAAGGTAGGGCATACAAAAACCAATAACCAAAATGCTGAGCTTCAAGGTGCAAAATGGCAGTCCACAAGTCAGTGGTTGACATCATGGTGGCTCTGTCCTCTAATTACTAATTGTGTGTGGCTAACCCCTAACCCTAACCCATTGTGTGCTATATTGAACTGGGACCCTGGAAACACAGGAATGTCTCTGTATCACACATGTGGATGTACAGTATACCTGCAGTATTTGGGTTCCTGAGGACTAGTCCTGCATCCTGAGTGCCCATATTGACCTTCACTATGCAAACAATGACGTGGATGTAAATCTGAATTTGCGTGTTTCGTCTTCAAGTTCATTTACAGTCACCACATTTGTTTAGTGTTAAATTATGGAAACAGTGATATTTTTGGCATTATGCTGTGAAATGCTTGATGTGGTCACTAAAGGTCAACCATTAGTCCCATCAGAATTAAATAGGAAAAAAAAGGTCTGAATGTGTGGAGAGATGGTGAAAAGAGAGATGGTGTCCTATTCTGCATCCTGATATTGAAAAAAATGAAAAATGTGTGAATGAATTAACAAAACCAACCTAAAAGAAATGAAACACTTTCATAGCACCAAGCACACAGACTATAGTTTCAAATATGGAGTAAATCTCTCATATAACAAAAGCCACTTTGAAAAAGATGTGATTTCAAAAGAAATTGCTTTTGGCCTGCATTTACAAATCTTGGACCTCAGGTGTTTTATTCCATTGTCTACTAGTACTGCGAGATGAGCTACGTGTGTAATGTCACAGTATATTAACCCACACAGTTGACAGCAGCTGAGTGATCGGCTGCCTTGTGTTAGCGCTGCCGGTCGGTGCCCTCCAGCCGATGTGTTGTAGCTCTTGCCCAGTGTTCAGACACTCCAGCTCTTAAACAGGCAGAGATTTATAGTGATGTCAGCCGTGTTCTTGCAGCTTTGGCCTCAGCGGAAAGAAAATTTTAAAGACTTCTTTTTTGTAGACAGATTGATCTTTACCAGTGTTATATTTTCACACTTTAAATGATGTAAAAGAAGTATTAACAGATTGTTTTTTTAGTATTTCTTTTTGTGGACATCTTAAAAAATGATAACGAAAGCATCTTGATCCTGTTTGGTTGCATGCAGAGTGATTTTGCCATTGTTGATGCCCACCACAGAGTATGCACTAAAGGACTGTTTGCTTATGTGTCCTACAGCAATACGTCTCTGCTCCGCAGGTGCTACCTCTGTCCTCAGTGACAAGTCAGTGTGTTTGAGTGATGGTGCTTTGAGGCAGGACGAACAGACGTGAGGAGACAGATTACCTATGCCAGGGCTCCGACACCAACCTATTCAGCCGGTGGGAAATGATAGATGCCCAGGCTAATTTTAAACTCTGTGAACTAAATTCCTGTTACCAGAGTTGGTGATGGGTAACTGGGGCACAGCTGGAGGGGCTAGATAAGACCTGCACTCACCTGAGTCTCCACGCCTTCCATGCCCTTTCAACTTCCACACACTGCAAAATGTGTTAATAATGATGGGGGTGTTAATGATTGATTGAACTGAGTCAAGAGTTGTTGGGGGTAGGTGCTTGTGATGTTGCAGTACATGGTGGTGGTACAGATGTCAGTGAGGTTGGCCAGATGTCAGGTTCAGCAGCTGGATATAACACGCAAAACAAACTGAAAGCTGCACTGAGCAACTTAACATGCAGAAATATTTTATTTGTGATGTCAGTAAATTGTTTACCAATCTGGCTGTGCTGCTTTGTACTAAACAAACCCAAAGAAAGAAAAGAGGCAAAATGAGACCAGTTGAGGACTTTAGCCATGCTCGCAGCAAAGCTGGAGGGATGGCAACGTCTTTGGTCCAGACTGAAATATTTCAACAATTACTGGCGGACATTCAGATGATGTACTCCAGCACATCAAAGCTTTCACTTATCCAGAGACATATCTGAACTGTTCTACATGGATTGGCACAAAATGTTCTACAGACATTATTGAATCTCAGATTATGTATCATCATGACTTTGGTGATCCCCTAACTTTTTATCTTGCCATAAGAAAGAGGTAGATACGTTTTTACTAAATATTTATCTTTATCTCCTATCTAAAACTTCTAAGTAATATATAGACAGTCAAACCAGATGCAATACCCTTAGCAAATTTATGTTATATGAAATGTGTATAATTTGAGAACTTCTAAGTACTATATATGATAGTAAATCCACATGCAGTATCCTTAGTAGATACTGTATGTGTAATATCAAACTTATATGTGCTGAATTAGTAAAATCTAAATCTTGGAAGTATTGCATACATATATATAAACATGTAAGATGTTAAATATATGAGACAGACAAGTAAAAAACATACAAAACATACAAACACAAAACAAAAAACATATATTTAACCCTAACCCTAACCCATGTATCAAGAGTCCTCACTGCAGTGGTTTAAGTTGTCATTCATCCCCTCTCTGGCCCCTGCCTTTCCTGTCTCTGCCCAGCTGTCACTGTCATCATAACAAAAGAGAATCTCTTTTTCTATTTCTTTTATAGTGCCACCATGAGGTTGATATTTGTGGTCATCTGACTAAAATTTCTTGTCATTAAATTTGTTGCAGACCTTCATGTCCTCCTCAGGATGAATTATAATCACTTTAGAGAACTCTTAATTCTTATCTAGCACCACCATCAGGTCAAAATTTTTGTTTAACCACATTTGTTTGTGGACAAATACCTGCAAAAACTTATGACATTCCCATCAGTCTCACCTGTACTTGTTTTTAGCACTAATTTGAGAATGTTAGTATTAAAACACAAAAAAGTAGGACGGCGATAAACACGCTCTCATTCCCAGTTTTGTGCATGCAGGGCTCTGCTGTCAAGTTAGCAATAATAAATGCAAAATGCAAAATCCAGGTAGACTTTTAAACTAAACTTTTAAAATAAAGGCAATACTTGGGTAGGTTTAAGAAATGATGATGGTTTGGGTTAAATTAAGCAGGGGGGTAAGTAACTAATTACAAATACTCAAGTTACTGTAATTAAGTAGTTTTTGGGTACTTGTACTTTAATGAGTCGATTTTCAAGTCAGTACTTTTACTTGTACTTAAGTATGCATTACACTATGTAATCTAAAGTCATAATTGAGTACTGAGTACAATTTGAATCAATATCCAAACCTTTAATCTGCATTTTAGTAGCCAATCAGGTGATCTGATTGCAAACGGACCAATGAAAAAATTGAAATACAAATGAAAAACAAAACAAAACGCTGCGGTAGTGCAGGTTTGGAGTGAGGACATTGATGATTAATCATTAATTGATTAATCGCTATTAAGAATTTAACCAAATTAAAATGTAATCATGGATATTTAATTTATAGTCTAGAAATTACAGTAAATGGAGCCATTTGTTGAATAAGGAAACTTCAGCTTTAAATGAGAAAAAACAAACAAACAAACAAACAAAAAAACAACAACATAAAAACTGAAAATGAGAAAAAAAGAAGTGTTTCAGATTGTTAGTGTTTTCAATTATCATTAAGAAAAAAGCACAACATTTTCAGCCCTAGTCTGTAGAGCAGAACAGAGAGGTTAAACAGTTAAAAAGTGACTAATACTCTGAGTACTGAGACGAATACTTTATACTTTTACTTAAGTACATTTCTAAAACCCATACTTTTACTTGCAATTGAGTGATATTTTAGCAATGTAAAGGTACTTGTACTTGAGTACAGATTTTCAGTATTTTCTCCACTGCTGAAACTACCTAAGTTCAAGTATGTTACATAACATATGTATGTATGCAAAGTAACTTCCATAAGTTATGTAAATTACATAGCATTGACCCTTACACAAACCCCGGTCTCCTGCATGAAAGTCCTGTGTTTATTTCACCCGTACATCCACCCCACCTCATCCACACTTTGTTGCTCTTTCTACTATCTGACCTCACCTGACTGCAAAGGCACATTAAAAAAATAACGTCAGAGGGGCACCTCCAGAAATGCTGCTACAGGTGTACCTACAGCATCATAGTTTGAAGCTCACTGACTGGGGTACTGACAAAGCAGCTGTATTTAACACGCTGGGAGTGAAAACAGGCTTAACATCATACTGGCTAACATTATCACATTATCACTAGGTGCATGTTGGCATGCTGACATTTGCATTTACAGTTGTGGTTGGCACAGCTGCGCCTTAGTACAGCCCCACAGAGCCACTGTGTAACTGTAAATATAGTCCTAGAAGGAAATCGTATTTTGATAAACAGTGGAAAACATATAATACTTGTAACTTGAATATAATTCAGGGGCACTTTCAGTTTAACACTGTCTACCAGGTTGATTGTGCTGCAGACCTCCTCTTGGGTTTGAGCATGTAAGCAACACAATAAAGTCTATGTCTACTGAATTACTGTGTGTTTATTGAATAGACAGTTTGTATTTCCCTGTGTGTGATCCTTCATTTTCTGTTTAAATGTAATGCCTTTCATCAGAGGAGATAATTCTGCACCAGATATTTAAACAAATTTAAAAGACAGTTGAATATTAACATAAGACTGTGGTGTAGTGCAGCTTTAAAGTTTGTGAAAGTGACCATAATGTTATCTGATTCTTTGTGGTGCAACAGTCCAGCATTACTCACTGCACCATTCACAGGGAGTCTACAGTGTGATACCTCAGCACACCACACTGCAACAGTTATGTGTGCTAAAGGACTAACAAGACAAATTCATTTAATTGGATCACACACAAGCAAAGATGTTTGGGAGGGATAAAGGTGCTTCACTGCTGCCACCACTGGAGTGGACATCAGCCAAATGCATTTTATACTGCTGACACTGTGCTTAGCTGTGGTTTGCACACTTGCACCTTATCTTTACTAATGATGCTGCAGTGTATCATCTGCCTTTTTTCTGGTGTAACACAATTAACTGTAATTATTCTTATATATTCTTTTTTCTTTTTTGTTTTAATAATCTTTATCTTTATATGTTTTTTTATGTAAATGTAGCTTGACTTTTTAAGCTCATCTGTCATGAACTTAAGTATCAATTTTGACGGAGGCATAAAAATCTCTAGTCTTGATCATCGTCTGTTGTTGCTTAAAGACTTTCGAGCTGTTTCCTGTCACCTCAGCAATATCTGCAAAGCTTGCATCAAAGTTGTAAATGGATAAAACTTTAAAATCTTCCAATTTATATTAAACATGTATTAAACTGTGAGCACATAATAAAGCATAAATAAATCATCTTGGTCTCAAATGCTATGAGACAGCTGATCCTTCTGGAGCTGACTGTGCCCTGGGAGGAGAGGTTGGAGGAGGCACAGGAGAGGAAAAGGGCAAAATACCAGGAGCTGGTGGAGGACTGCTGCAGGAATGGGTGGAGGACCAGGTGCATGCCAGTGGAGGTGGCCTGTTGGGGGTTTGCAGGCCATTCCCTCAGCAAGGCCTGTGGAGTCCTGGGCATCATGGGTCAGAGTAGGAGAAGGGCCATCAGCAACAATGTGGAGGCAGCAGAGAAGGTATCCAGATGGCTCTGGCTGAAGGGGGGGGGGACAAGTGGGGGGCATAGTATGCCACTTGGACACAGGCCGGGGCTTGATCAACCCTGGTCAGGTCACCAGGCAGAGAGTGTCTGTTGTAAGACCCGAAACACCCGATGAAGCCTGGATACAACACCGATGATGTGTCCAAGTTAGCGCATCGCAAGATGTATTCAGAAGCATTTTAAATCAGAGCTACTGCAATTTAATATAAAGTTTGAGCCTTTAATAGTGTATATTGTGTAGATTTGACTACCAACAAGGGTTCCCCTAACACAGTGTTTCCCAATCCTGGTCCTCAGGCCCCCCTGCCCTGCATGATTTAGGTGTTTCCCTGCTCCAGCACACCTGATTCAGATGATCAGCTCATCATCAAGCCTCCACAGAAGCCTGATAACAACCTGATCATCTGAATCAGGTGTGTTGGAGCAGGGAAACACCTAAAACATGCAGGGCAGGGGGGCCTGAGGACCAGGATTGGGAAACACTGCCCTAACACAAGTTTGTGTAACAAAAAGTTTTTAAAAGCAGTGTGTATTGATGTGTTATGCCTTGGGACCTCGTGGAAAGTGGCTATCTGGACTCATTATCAGACAGATCAATGGCGGCTGCTGATGTTGATTGGTGTCTTTGACTTTGCAATCTATTGCTTGAAAGTCTCTATTGACACCTGGAGCAACAGTGGTAACAGACCATGCATAAGAAGCTGAGTGGGTAGAAAACAATAGTAAAGGAAATTCTAAATTATTAACTTTTAATGAGCCCTTACTTTGGTGAGCGTTACAGAATTACAGGACATAGTATCAAACCTGTGGTTGTATTCTATAAAACGTATAAAAACTTGGTAACACTTTATCAGCATGGTGGGCATAAGACCGATGAGCTTTATGAATGTGCGACTGATGTCATTAAGTGTTATTTGGTCAGTTATGTTTTTTTAAAGAAAAGTTGTCATTGTTGAACCCTAGCTTTTCATTGAAAATTACATAACTGATACTTAAGGGTGAGGGAAGGTGGTTCCAATCTGCTTGCTCACTGCTGAATGCCAGTAAATACAACACACTGGTCCTTCGATGAAAACAGTCATAAAAATTCATAAAGTCTCCTTCATGTTTATGACAGGCCATGTCATGTCATGTTATATCAGTGTGATGTCAGTCTTATGCACACTCCATGAAATAAAGTGTAATCAAAAACTTTCTTGGTACAAAAGTGGGTTATCTTTCAGAATAATAACTACAAACAACAAAAATCCTTTATCTGGACCATTTTCCATTTTTCTGCAATCCAAGCAGACTCATTTTAGGGGTTCTCTAAAACCCAACATCACCAGCTAGTTTAATGTTTACAGTGGTGTAATGTGTATGCGCCTATATTTTTAATCAGCACTTCATATGCCTACTTCTAAATCCCCTCTGATGCGCATCATGCACTGCAAGCCAACATTTTTTTTCCTAGGATGGATCCACCCTATTCTGCCTGTGATTGGCTAGTACGCATCGCCTTTCTATGTTTGGATTGGCAAGTTTTTGGCATGAGGAGTAATGATTGGTTAGGGTTATGCCTTTGTGTTGCCAGCCTAGGGGAAAAAATAAACTAATCTCTGACTCACCAGAAATATTTGCAAACTGGCTCTTGACAGTGGCTGACAATGTTGATTTTCTAATGTTGGCACACTGTGGCCTACACTATCCGTTGCAAACAAACAAACAAACAAAAAAAAAAGAAACTACTAATAGTTGTCCCATTTTCATGTGTGGCTGAACAAAGAAATGAGGAATAACTCACTCAGAATGTGTAATCTGTGCACCATTATTGATTGCAAAATCTGCACCTCTTCTGTGGCTAAATTAGATTTCATAATGGTTCTTAGTAACTGAATTAAAATAGCAGAAGTTAAGTGACAATGTGAAAATAATACTGGCCCATTTTTGGGTGAGCTAAATATATAACAACCAAGAGTTGTCTTACATAACACAGAGTGTTCACCCTTTGGTAGACAGGCTGCTTTAAAAAAAACTGTGACTGTATATTAAGAGTATATGTGCTTCCTCAGGCACCACTACACACTTGACTGGAAAACAAGTAATCCAGACACGATCTGTAGTTGTATTGTCTTGATATGTAGATATGTGACCCACAGATCTGTCAGTAGAGATGAATTTTACAGCCCTGGCCTAGATGCAAATAATGAATTCTCCTCCCAGGTATAATGAACCAAGAACAACAGTGAACAACAAAACATGAGGAATCTCCTCTGTGTTAGCTGAATTGAAGAGAAACCGTTTCACAATCAAGCCCCAGGTGAGTCCAGTCTGTCGTGGTGATGGAGGATTTCTCCTGGCATGTGCTGATGAAAACAGTCCCACTGTTCATTAAGCCACCCTGGTGATCGTGCTCTGTCCAGTTCCTCCCTGTGTCTGATCATCACAACACAACCTCCCTGCTCGCCAACAGCTGACGGGGTGTTTAAAGAGACGAATGAGCGCTGACCTTATCAGGTAATAGATATCCCATAGTGGAAGAATGGGTAATTGTTCTGGGTTTTCATTTTGCCCTCCTTCCTGTAGAGCTTTTTTATGGCAACAGAGGGGAAAAAAATCTCTCCCGGTCATCACTTCATACACACCCACACCCCTGACAAACAAGGAGGGAATTTCACCAGGCTTCTCTCTCATTCTCTCAATCCTATAGATTGTATGTGAGGCATCACCAAAGAGGTCTGGTGAAATTTCCTCTGTGGACTGCATGAAAAATTACACTGTCCTCCCAAGAAGAATGACAGCATCAGTTGTTTCAGTAAGTGCATCAAAACAACATAAGTTTATGTTCAAGTGGACCCTTTAGTGGCCATAGTAATTATGACGAGACCAAAAGAGGAAGACAGGTGGCATTATTACAGAGTAATAAGCGGCCCAGGTGCATACTTGGTAAAGTTGGATGGATGGGTCAACAACAGGATGGACTTTAACATCGAAGACCACAAGTTGATCCTGGTTTTTAAAGCATGACGATTGTTCATAACCATACCATAACCTACATGTTGAAACCATGACAATGAAGCTCCACTAACCTTAACAACAACCTTAAGTCCAGCCATCTTTCCTTTTTCTTCCACTTCTCTGGGCTTGGGTTGCATTAGCCAGCAGGCTAAGCCAAGTAGTCCTGTCATCTCCCTAAGCAGCAGCACTTTCCACCTCCTCCTTTTGGACCCCGAGGCCTTCCCAGGCCTGATGGGATATGTAATCCCTTCTATGAGTTCTAGATCTCCTCCCAGTTGGATGTACCTGAAAAACCTCCAAAGGAAGTCATCCAGGAGACATACTAATCAGATGCCTGAACCACCTCTGCTGGCTCCTTTTGACACGAAGGACAGCGGTGGATGTCCAAGCTCCTCACCTTTTCTCTAAAGCTGAGCCCAGACAGTCTTCGGAGGAAACTAATTTTAGTCATTTTTTGGTCACTACCAAAAGGTCATGTTCTTAGGTGAGAGTCGGGGTGTAGATTGACTGATAAATCAAAAATCTCTGCCTTCTGGTTCAGCCCCCACAATGGCCCAGTGCAGTACCTATGTTACTGCTGACGCCACAGCAATCCACCTGTCGACACTTCATCTTATTGTCACTTATGAACAACATCTCGAGATCCTTGAACTTGTTTGCTTGGGGAAGCAACTCATTCCCAACCCGGAGGGAGTAATCCGTCATGGAAGTGCTGATTCTCATCCTAGCCGTTTCACACTCCACTACAAACTGGCCCAGTGTGTGCGGGAAGGTCACATTTGGAGGGAGGCAACGAAACCATGTTGTCTGAGGTTCCCAAACTGGACACTCTCCTCAACCCAGCTGCACCTTGGGATCTCATCCATGAGAATCACAAACAGGATAGCAGACCCAAATCATCATCTTTCCCTCAATCTAACCCAGTCATTTTTGTGCCTAAACATAATCAAACTTAAACCATAACCTTGTAACATCATACAAAAACATTCAAAATTGATTTAAGAAGGCACAGACAAATAATGTTAACCTGTCAATAGAGGCAATTCTATGTGTCATTTTGGAGGGCATGGACAAACTACATTTGGTCAAAGATACAATGAAAAATACAACTAACTTAACGAATGGCCTCTGGCTTCTCTCAAAACACATATTCCTCCTCTTTTAAGCAACTCTAGCCTGATTTCTGAATTTGAATGGTAATAGGGGGACTGTGCAGGGGTCAAATGTCAGTTGCTGACCATCCATTGTGAGGCCATGATCAGCAAATGAAATTAACACTTACTCAAAGACAAAAATTAATTGGTGCACCAAATTTGCTTTCCATCTATGTATATATCTGTGTCTATGTGTTTAGTCGTCAGTGAATAAAAGAGTCCCTCTCATTGGCAGAGCTTCCACCTGATCTGGATTTCTCCTTCAAAGTCCTTGCCAGATCCTGCCTTGAAATGTGCTGCTGTTGGGAACCTGCTCATCTTTTTACAATGTCATTTGGATACATGTTTGATCCTTTTAAACTGAACCTAAAAAAGCTACCAAAACTTTGCACTGAGGCTAAAGGTGCACACTTTTCTTAAAAAAAAAAAAACTTATTTTGCAGCAGGGGACAAATCTAACAAGAGAAAACCAAATCACTGGGTGGTGTTAGTGAGGTTATGCAAGACTAATGGGATGTCAGCTTCTATCAGATCAGCCTGGCACATGACCCTGGGTCAAACCGAGAAGCTTTACAGGAAACACTGTCACTGTGCTTTCACAGCAGCTTTTAAGATTTACTTCCCTGCTGTCTATAAAGAACATGCTGGTTTTAGCAATCTAAATTGAAAACTGCTGGAGGGGAAAATGATAGTGTGTCACAGGCAGGGAGGTGCCAAAAGTGGAGGGGACCGTAAAGAGGCAGCGATAGGCCGACGTGTTGGCACCTATCAGGGAGAAATGATTACCTCGGTTAGGAGAAAACAGCAGACAGGAGAGGGGAGGAGAGATTATCACACACACAGCTTAAAACTTGAAGATTCATGCTGATCCACTTTATGGGATAAAAATATAGGCACGGATTCATAGTCTAAAATTAAGTCCAGCAACAATGGATGTATCACAAGGCGGCTTTGACCCAAAAAGGTTGTTTATTGGTTTGGCTGACCATCAATAAGAGGCAGGAACAAACTTAGCAGGAAGAAGGAACATCACAGAGTGATAAAAACAGGTAAGGGGGCAGATGTATCTTGAGCTCTGATACAGCTACAGTCAACAACAAAGGAAATTAAAGGAATTGATGCCTATACAGTAATAATACACATAAACCACTGAGCAGCAGCTGTGCAGGCAAGAGGATCAGATGGGCAGTCAGGTGATCTACAGAGTCATGAATCACTGAGGACACCTAGTGGACAGGTGTGGTACAACCTATAAATGACAGTTTTTGTCATTTGCTTTGGCTGAATTCTAGAATGAGATTTTTTTTTTTTTTTTCAAAATAATTCAAAGTTCAAATCTCTGAACAATTAGTTTGTTGTTCCCAACAGATTTAAACTTCTCGTTCATTCAAGCATGCACATTACACATGTTGTGGCACATGTGTGCACAAGAGTTTGTGATGGTTTGAAATTTGCTTTTTCATGTCAGATACATCAGTGTCTGCTGATATCGATGTCAATCAGATACCATCTTTTTTATCTCTGTTAAACAACTAAGGGGTTAATAATACATTTGTATGGCTGCTCTGAAATACGTGTTTTTAACAGGTTGACAAGTGTTTAACAGTGTTAACAGGAACTTCAGCTATTTCTGTGCAGTTTTTCTTAATGGCTGCCACTGGGTCAGATTCTCCATGAAATTATTTGAAATGAGACTGTTTACACTTTCCCAGGCAAAGTTACAGTGATTAGTATGTTAGCTAGTTAAAGGGACACAAAAAGAGATCTTTATTTCGATAAGTTGACAGTATTTTTCCAGAGAGACCCCCAAAATCAACAAATATTAAAGCTCCTTGTAGCAGTTTTAACCTAGTCAACTAAAAACATCATTCTCAAACCATGAAACAAATATTTCATTGAAGGAAGAAATACAGTACGTACCATTCAATTATCAAAATCTGTCAGATATACATGTATATTCCATAAATAACTATGGACAACTATGGACTATGTCTCTCATGTCTGCTAAATTGGCAAATGACCCACCAGGTGACAGTGATGAACGAGGAGTCACATTCAACCAATCATAAGTGTGGAAGCACATGGAGCTCGCTACCATTTTTGAAAATGCAGAAACACCGTAAACAGCAGCTACAAGGTGAATTTACTGTATACATACAAATGTGCATATCATCTTCCTGTGTACTATAGTAGTGTACAGTACTGACATTTCCCAGAGAAAAAACTTTGGGACAAAACAGAGGTTTGTACATAAGAAACATTACCAGGGTTGGTGAAAAAACATCTAAACATTTTGACCATTAAGGCTCATAAGATGACAAAACAGTAATTCAGTTTTGAAACATGGGGGAATGTTTTAGGTGAGTTACTATCTTTTGCAGACATGCGATAAAGCTGTGATGTCCCATTAAACAGTTGCACTTACAGTTTAGACAAATTAAAAGACCATTTAAGACTTTTTCAAAAAAAAAAAAGAGCTAAAGCTATTGAGAAAAACTTTAATGTCTTAATTCCATATAACATAAAAACTGTATGCAGTATGCACCATAACTGTGTCTTTAAAATCCCACTTCCAAATTAAACTTCACAAACAGAGCAAAAATGTTTCTCCAAAGATTTAATAGATATTTTTAGTCTTCAGCTTTTCTGTTTTATGTGTATACTTTGTCACTTTTCCAGTGTAAACACATTACATATTCAAAACCTGCTTTGAAATATGTAATTAGGGCACAGCAGGTTACATTCCAATTCCCTAAATGTCTCCCCACTTTATTAACTGGCATCCACCCATCACATCATAGTTCCTCCAACTTCAAGACACATGGAAGAGACTCTAGAAAGTAGGAACATGTTTGGTCAAATGAAACATCTGAAGCTACGTCAGTTACCGATGATGGATGTACTACTGCATCATCCATCACTGCAGGGCTTTAATTGCTCTGTAAACACAGATGATGTGATGAAATGTCCAAAGAATAAAGCTACAGAGTTTCAGCTCTCACTATAGCATTCTAGCTATGTCTGTGAACTGACTCATTCTCTGAAACAAGCCCGAAGCGTAAGCAGCTCGTCTATCAACAGTTTATCAATGTATTAGCTACAGTCGATGGCTGTTGACACACCTCCAGTTTGGAGAGGCAGAGAGCAGCACCACCATGGGTGGAATTCGTAGTTTTACCTTGTAGGACAGAGGAGTTACTGGTCTACTACTGTACTGATCTGTTAGTTTGTTGTTGTTATTGTGTGACTTCTGTTTGGATTCACCAAAGTCACACAATAACATAAACAAACTAACAGATCGAGGCAGCGGTAGACCAGCAATTCATGTGTTCTGCGAAAATTACGGATTTTACCCCTTGAGTTTGGTTGGTTTGGAGAGAGTAATATTTAGAAATAACAGCAGTTTCCTAGCAGAAAAGGCCTTTTTTAAAAATACCTTTTGTTGCTGACTCTGTCCACAGCAGTGCATTGTTTAGCTTCCATGCTTGTGTCCCTCTCTACTTCTCCAAATTGGAGAGTCCTGTACCTCATACTCTCTCCAGAGATTAAACAATATAGTCACAGAGATGTTTCTGAATAAACACTTTTGATTGCCTCATACAACCCCACCTTGAATATTTCAAACTTTCCCTTAACAGGCATATATAATAAAAGAAAACAGATTCAGATTTAAAGGTCAGATTTAAAGGTCACTAAGATGAACAGCCTGTTTATCAACACACTGTTACTCTTCTACACGATGGGCTCAAATCCACTGAGCTGCGGTGGACCGCTGTGTCTAAAGGGACTGAATGCTGCTTTGTGATCAGCTACAAATATAGAAAATTCATTTGTTCTCCTTCAACCACAGAACATCAGTCATACAGACAGTCCCGGTCCACCAGGAGTTCACCAGCCTCTGGCCAACTTTCACTGAGGTCTCTACTTCATGAGAGGTGTAAAAATAATTGCACTTTCTCTCCACTTGTTCCGTGACTGTGTGTGTGTGTGAGTACACTTGACTTTAGCCATGAGTTGTGTTGGAAAATCGAAAACAGAAATTGATGTGCAGCAACAAAATTAACCTCAGCTGAAAGGTAGCAGCTGGGTGTACTGTTGCCTAGCCGATGCAATACTGGCAGTGAGAAAGCACCTTGCAGCTCTGTGACTTCACATTTGTTCTTATTAAGTCTTCTCTGTGATGCCGCTCTGCTCCTGAACACTTTCCTCTTGAGTTTAAATCACCATTATTCTACCTTTTATTATCAGCAGTCCAATGAAGAATGAATCCAAGGAATTTATCACACTGTTTTATGTGAACACTTCATTGTTGACCAAAAGTATTAAAGGGATAGTTTGGATTATTTAATGTGAGGTTGTATGAAGTACTTTATCTATAGTCAGTGTGTTACTACAGTAGATGGTGGCATGCCCCTAGTTTGGAGAAGCAGAGAGGAGTACTAGAAGTTAAGCTATTAACTGCTGTGGACAAACGGTATTTTAGCAACTTAAAAAGACTCACCTATAAATATCAATATCAGTTTAAGTGTACTGTGTTTAGAACTTGTTAATGCTTACCTGTGCTGTCAGACAGCCTTTTTCTGACAAGAAACCTTTACATAAGCCGAATGTTTTACCTTGTAGAACGCAGGCGCTGCTGGTGTACTGCTGCCTCCATCTGTTGGTCTGTTAGTTTGCATGATTGTGTGACTTTGGTGAAACAAAACTATTTTAAACTAAACTCATTTTAAAACACCAAAGTGACCCAATAACACAAACTATCCAACAGATAGAGGCAGGGGTAGACCAGTAATTCCTGTGATCTGTGGGGTAAAATGACTGATTTCGTCTATGGAGTTTGGCTGGTTTGGAAAGAGAGTGATATTTGCCTTATATTATGACCGTTTCCCATCGGGAGAGACTGTCCAATGGCAAAGTTAGGTGGTGAAAACATTCCAAATATAGTGTACACTTAAAATGATAATGATGTTTTAGGTGGTCCTTTTCTAAGTGGCTAAAATGCCCCCCCCCCCCCCCCCCCCCCTTTTTTTTTTTTTTGCTGACCCTGTGCACAGCAATTCACTCATTGCTTAGCTTCTGTGCTGGCGCCCCTCATAAGTACCTCATACAACCCCACATTGAAGAATCTGAGCTATCCCTTTAAAACACATCAGAGATTCTCTTCTCAGATTAAAGAGTGCAGTTGTAGAGATGTTTCAGAAAAAGCACTTACCTGAATCTAGTCTGGCTGTATTAAACTTTGAGTTTGAGTTTTTGTCTCTTCAGGGGATTTGTTGATAATAATGCAGATATATTCACGAAAGATACGATTGCCAGTATGTAACTAACCTTGCCAAATAGATCAATCTCCTCATCTCACTCTCCACATGGTCTTTTTTTTGCCACAGACTGATGAAGACATGTCTATTTCATGGGTCAATTCATTTTAATCAGCCCTCATGCCAATATCACAGGCATCTGACAGGTTGGAATAATTGAACTCATAGCTCTCCCACACTCTCTCAGGCCAAACTGAAGTCAAATTTGACAAGAGAGATACACGGCTCAGATCAGCCTTGAGCTGGCTGAATATGAAATGTGCACAATTATGAATATCACTGATATCATATTAACTCTTTAAGCGGATGGGATAATAGGGACTGCCTCCACCCAATGTATACATTTAACTTTATTATAGATGAAATGTCAGTTAACTTTTTTTTCTTTCCAAATCACTGTCCTCTGTCTGACCTAGTTATCCCAACATTCAAAGGTAAAGATCATTTGGCCCTGACAGATTTAGATTTACTGACAAAGCTGCACTTTCTGCACAGCAGTTGCATACCGTGGACCACTGTTTTACTGGTTCCACTTCCTGCCACTCTGCATCTCAATAATAGCCAGGGTGATCACTCAATATTCAACAAATGGTACTATGAATGTTACAGCTCATGGGGACTCATCTCAGTGGCTTATTAATAGGTGCAACACAGAGTGCCCAAAGCATAGTCGTGTCTTATAAATAACCATCAAATGAAAAAGACAACATTTCGATTGTGGGAGGATGAGCATTCTTGCTGACAGGTCAGTTCTTGAATTTAAATGTAATGCAGCGCTTTTTATACAGTTATTATTGGCTTACTGCTGTGATTTTGTACTGGAGCCTTTCTACTGAAGCAACAGTTTTATTAAAATAAACCATAACTGGATTTATTGAAAGACAGGTGAGCCTTCTGTTTGTCTGTTTTTGCTTTTGTTTTTGTTTTTTGTTTTTGTTTTTTTTTGTTTTGTTTTTTCTAATATTAGCTATCCAAAAGTAGTCCACTGACTCAAAGGAATACTTTGATGTTTTGGGAATTTATCGCTGTCATTTCGTGGTGGAGCCCCAGTCAGGGGGCAGTTAGCCTAGCTTGGCATAAAGATTAGAAACAGTCAGGATTTTTTAAATTGGACACAGTCAAGCCAGCTGTTTATCTCAGGCTCCAGTCTTTACAATAAGTAAGGGATAATGTGCAATGAATGGGTCATTATAACAAAATAAATCCTTACTTTATTTGAAAATTATTTTATTGCTATAAAATTGATCTTATTGCTCCTTCAGAGTGATCAGAACTGCTTCCATTGCAACAGTCTGTTGGGACCCAGTCACACATATGTGAATGCAGCATGGTTTGCACATATCAAAGTGCACATAATGAGAGGCCCTTATTTAACTCAGTAAGGCAAAATGAAATTGAATAAATGAAACTGAGAAATAGAAAACACAGGAACTGTGAAGAGGTTAAGCAAAAGCAGCATTTCAGCTTTCATTCACTGAGGCTCCCAACTAGGATTTCAGATATGGAAAAATTATATGGATTTAGATTTATTCATCATTATGTCAACATGGCTTTATCTACACTCAGTATCAAATTATTTCTAATTTAACACAAGCTTAATCTGTAACCATTTCTCTTAGGTCAGCCTCTCCAGTGAAAGTTGTTCATTTCGTTCTCTCAGTGCTCCCACTTCCTTCGAGCATGAAGGTTTAAATTCCTCTCGATTTAAATTCCTCCTGACTGTACAATCCCAAACCCCATGATCCCTTCTTCCAGTGGTAATGGCCATGTCTCCAGGCAGCCCATCCTCCATTAGTGACACTGATTAACCCCGCGTTGTCTGCCTGTTCACCACTTGATGGGGCTGGACAGGCGTTGTTCAGAGAACAGGCCGGTTCAGGAGAGAGGTAGCCTGAGTGCACTTGTTAAAATGTATGAGTTTTATCACATCTCAATGAGGCTACTTCATTTGGTGATTGAAATAGAGATGTACAAGAACGCAGCTGAATGAGATTTGGTATTGGATTTTTTGACCGGCCAGCCAATTAGGTGTAATTTGAATGATGCACCTTGAATTTGTTCCCTCTTCAGCTGGAAGCAGACACAAGTTCATCTGAAAACACAGAGTAGAGTCCTTGTGCTCTGAGGAAAGAGAAAGGGTTGCTTTGATGGCTATGATGTTACATAATTAAAACTGGTATTATATTATTATATTACAGCAGGAAGAGTGCGCTCAGTTGAGTGAAGATCTCTACCAAGCAACCCTAAAAGAATAGTTGCATGTAACACCTTTGTAATCACAAACACTGTGATTAATAACAAATTGAATAACAGAGTTTTGCCAGTAATGGATTGCAGTTACATTTTACATTTTATTAATACGTAACCACTTAGGTGTTACTAGTTACATGTAAGTAAAAACATAAAAACATAATGTCTCAGGCCACAGCTGTCGTCAGTGTGGATGCAAAAAAAAGGTTTTTCAAGGTTTTTAAAAAATTCTGAATCACAGATGTTCTTCAGCATACAGTAATGAATGTGTGCAAAAAAAAAAAAAATTAGGCTGATGGGTCCAATAGTATACAAGATTAATTGCGGACAAGCCAAAAGTATGTTGATGTTGAATGTAACAACAATGGATCAAACAAGACAAGGGTCTACACAGCAATACTAGCGGCTCTGTGATAACGCCATGCTAACATGCTAATAATGTTAACCATCTTAGTTTAGCATGCTAATGTTTGCTAGATATAACTAAACACAAAATATAGTTGAGGCTGATGGAAATGTCAAATTGAAATTTTGACCTGATGAAGGCACTACAGAGTAAAATCAGCAGATCACCAAAGTCATTCAACTCATTCTGAGTAGGTTATGAATGTCTGTTTAAAATTTAATGATAATCCATCCAACAGTTGTTGAGATATTTCAGTCTGGATCAAAGTAGTGTGATTTTCAAGGTAAAGTCAGTTATTTGAACTTTCAGCCTTGCACTTTAATGTGTAAATGGTTTGTCAATTTAGCAAATTGACATCATGTTTCAAAATGAATCCAGCCCTTTCTCAAGTGAAAATAAAATCAGCCACATTACAGATCTGAAGGCATACACATAATTATGGCAGTCTGATTTTTTTTTAATGTTTAACTGTACAGTATGGAAACTGGTCACGACATGTAAATATTGTGTGCTGGTCATCATGACCATTGTGATGTTTGGTGAGAAATTACATTTCCTAAATTTCCCCCTGAGTTCTTCCTCCAAAGCCACTCCCCCAAAATACTGTGCATGAACCCACACTGCCCGACTACAGCTGGAGGACGAGCTGCTAACCGTCTCATTCACATGAAAACACCTGACATTATAATAATAATCATAAACAACAAAGATGGCTATTGTTAGTGCTCACAGCTGTCTTGGGAAACTTTGGCTGCACTTTCTCTGCCATTCTTGTGTGACTAGCTTGCTAAAACTTTTGCAATATACCTGCCGAGCACAGGAAGAGTGTGTGCAAATAGGCAGGTAGGCAGACAGGTGGATGGGCTTATTACAGGCCCGCTACAGCCACAGACAACCACTGCATTTTTTGCCAGAGCGTTTGATTTATTGATTGCTGTCTGGATGTAAAGAGAACTTCAACAAATATAACAAAAATGTTTACATTACCTTCTCTAGCTTTAATGACTACAGTTCTCAATGTGATGCAGTGTAGGTTTGCAGCTTGTCCTTGGTCAACAGCAACGGCCTAACAAAGCAATCAGGCATGAAGATTGCAGCATTGTGTTTAGGAGCTCTCTGCTTTGCAACTTAAAATGAAAGAGATATGGCATTACTAACAAGAAAAAACTGATATCAAATCACTGGGCTAAATTTCAAGAGCAATCAAAAGGTCAGTCAGCAAAAAAAAAAAAAAAAAAAAAATCTAAAACTACGTGTTTTATTTGGATAGGAAATGAGGTGGGCAGGAGGGGAGGATTGCATGAAAATAAGTTTCTCTCCAACTGTCACTTTAACTGTTGGTTATTCTGAGAAGTGTTTACAGATATGAAGCTTCATGAATCACTTTCAGCTGAGAGGTGAAATGATTAAGTAAAGGGAGTACGATGAATTGAAAAAACGAGGTATTACACAACAGTACTACCGGCTTTCACACACGGATCATAAGCTTTGAATAAATGAAATTATTGCAAATGACTTCACAATGTGTCAGTTAGCACAGAGGAACACGAGGAAACGAGTTACATGAAAGCAGAGGGCAATATTGGCAATATGGATTAAAGCAAAGGTTGAGGCATAATTGATCAATTATGTGACATAAATTCATTACACAGTCCAACAGTCCTGTACAAATCTGCCAGACCTCACATGTACCTACACGGCAAGTGACTGATCAGACTTGAAATCCTAAAAGTCTAAAATATTTAGTTAAATGTCCAAAATGTAAATATCAGTTGATCACCTACCCTGGCTTTCACAGTACGCATGTCACTGATGAGCTGATACTGTGCCTCTCTCACTACCCACACCCCATCTGGTTGTAGGCTTCAACATTTAAGGCCCTCAGCTGTCTATGGACTTTGTGAAAAAACAAGGTAGTTTACATGTTGTTGGGTCAGTCCAGGACGAAGGAGCCAATCTGTACAGATCTTACCACTCATAGTTTCTCAAAATATTGCACCTTTTCCTGCTATGCAAGTCCTTCTCTGTCAGTTTTAGCAGCTTCTGAAAGTGTTCCTGAACTTTTTTGTAGTTTAGACATCCTAAAGCTGGCTTGACTTTGATGTTCAGCGTGTAATTCACGCAGTTGTTTACATCGCAGTATCTCCAAAATGGCTGCACATCTGGGTTACCGACTAAACCGTGACATTGATGCAAACACTATATGTGCGATTATCACAAAGTAACTGAAGGCATTATTATGTAACTGAGGCATCCTCAGTTTAATTTCTAAAGTTAGTTTCTCACTTCTAAACTCTTTTTTCTTATTACCCCAATGTCTCTTTCTTTCCTTTCAAGGTTAACTGCACCAGGAATCTTGCACGACTGATGGCGAGTGACAACCACAGCAGGTACCAGACTCATAAACATTAGACATGCTTGGAAAAAAAGGGATGATTTGCCTGTCTGACAGTACTTGTTGCCCACAGTATACACTTGCAAATAAGACAGAAGACTGTCACCATGCTGCCAAGTTCAAATAAGACAGAGCAAGTCACAGACTGTCTGTGACATCACTTTGGATGTCTTATTCAAAGTTTGAGTTTGCTGCTCTTTGCCACCATGTCAATTGATGGTAGCATAAAATTCTAGTTTGAGCATCATGATGGAGCTCTGAGCAGTGGTGGGTGAGACTGAAATGCAAAGTTAACTTGATTCCATTTATCAAGGATACAGCCAAAAAAGAGCAACAGGAAATATTAAACTTGGGAAAAAAAAACATCAGGAACCAACCATGAAGCTCAGGTTTGATATTGCTGGTAAACTCCAGTTTGCACTTTGTTTTCTTGGGTGCTTTTTGATTAAATTTAAATGGCGATGCACTAATTAAATTTAAAGAGCTCATACTACTTCAATCCATCTGTGTTCTTACCCACTTATCCTGTCTAAGTTATTCTTATTTCATTATTTTTGAGAAGAACATGACATATACGTCAAAGGGAAGATTTACATGCATTGTGTGACTGATTATATCAGTGGTGTTATGTTTGTGAAAGATTCAGTTCTTTTTAACGACTCCTTGGCCCGAATGAAGGGAACTGAGTCATACATACCAGGTGTTCTCTTTATTGTTGTGCAGAACCGTCTGAGACAACGTACTTGAAAACTGTTGAAAACTAAAAAAGCACAAGTACTACTTAAAAATATATATATATATATTGAACCATTTGTCTGAAATTATCTATCACGGGCTAACTTCAGTCGATCAGATCATCAAACCACACGATGTAGTAAGAGGGCATAGTCAGTTGGTAAATAAAACTCTTGCTAAAGTCAGATGGGAAAAGAGTGAAAACAGCTTTTCCACTGAGGACGATGAGTCGTTCTTTTGAACAGCTCTCAGAGAGGAATGGAGCTGTAAGAGCCGGTTCACGTCAAACAGCTGTAATTCCCATCACTAATTCATTTAATTTTCCTAATAATATTTATCATGCAAGATGATTTAGTAATGGCTTAATCATGGCTTTGCTCTCCGTTTGTTCTCATAATCACCCAATTTTAAGAGAATCAGATAATTAACATATGAATAATATGATGCTTGAGTAAACAGCCTAGTCGCACCCCTCACATGTGATCTCTGCTCTCGTAGAAATCTTCTTTTTTTGCTGTTAGGCATTTAATATTAAAATGCAACAGTTTCAAAACTGCAGTTCAAAGGTTAATGATTTTTTCCTACAGAAAAATTATTATTTAACTTTTATAGCGCTTGTCTGTTACAATTATTTTGGTTAAATTATTTTTCATTAAATTATTATTTATATTTTATTGTTATTGTTAACTCTTTTTTGCATCCTTATGTTTGTAGTAGAGGAGCCCCTGATTATGGTTCCTCTCCAGATTCATTTTTATAGTCCTCTATGATATGTTAATCATTTTATATTCAAGGTTTGCATTATTCAAAAAGGGTCACAGGAGTTATGTTCATTTGGCTTTGCTTTAATACATTTGGCCCTCTCCTGCGGTATTTCCTGAGATGCACTAACAGGAATTACATGGTGGGGAATTGAGAGGTGGAAGGTGTTAGTACTCCTTAAAGCCCTGGAGAGCTGGCCTGACTTCTTTTATCTCAAATGAGCGGATCAGAGGACTGCTGATGGATTGCTGACTGCGTGTGAGAGATTTTCAGCTCTGCTGGGTGTACACCAGGTAAATCGTGTTATGGATTTGCACTTGCATACAAATAGGCCTGGATTTTGATGTACAAGCTGTGAGATTGAATGCTTCGAGACTGAGCCACAAACATACACTAAGCGAATACTTTAAGAGCAGTGGGCGGACAGGAATATTTTAAAGTAGCATTCAGAATTTCATTTGTGGAAGATGTGCAAAAGACTGATCCTTTTACCACATGTAGAGACATATGCACAACAGACATCAATCTTAAAATGCAGATTGCCAAAAAGGAAATAGTAACTGCTAAACTTTAATGATCACTATCATCCTTTCTTCCACACAATATTCTAGGGCTGTCACAGTATCAGATTTTCACTACACTATTACTATGGCTCAAATAATTCATGATATGATATTAATGATATCTAGAGCTCAAAATAAGGGCTGGCTTTTAGATACTGTACATACTTGAACTGAAACTGTACCGATACTGGTACCTGAAATTTAGTACTGCTACCCAATAATACCTTTTTTCAGTACTTTGTGCTCTCTCATGTAAAAAATGAGTCCAAACTTCTCAATTTCAGCATTGTTATTTATTTACAATATTTTGCTATTTATTAAAACCATTTTGCACACCACACAAAATAAAATCCCTCCCTCTACCTTCTCAAGCCCGTCTCTACAACCTGCAGCCTGTCAGTCTGTCACCAGGGCAACACTGTTGTTTGTGTCACAGAAGAAGCACATGTGATATCCTTCATGTTAAGTTGTTGTTATGCAGTGTTTGCATACTTAAATATTTCCTTGCTGGTTGTCTGTAATTCACAGCTATGTGTTTCACACTGTGGTTTTGGACATACTAATGAAATCTCACACACTGTTCTGGCATAGTAAATATCATGTTGGTAAGGAGTTTCAGATGCAGCAGGCCTACAGTACTCTCTCACCCACAAAAAATAGGTTGTCTCCGAAAGCCACTGTGTAATTGGAACACTGATATCTATAGAAAATTTGGGGAAAACAGCCAAATTCATCTTTAACTTTGTTTATTGCTTGTTTTGTGTTTTTGGTAGATGAATTACACTCAAAATACGAGAGTAGGGGGATGGAAAGAGAGTCTGTAACCAAACAGTAACCATACACAAGTGTACAAAAAGTGCAATTACACTGAAAAGATGAACCCTGAACTGATAAATGGGCATAGAGTATGTTCAAGAGGTGCTGGATTATTTACACAATATTATCATACTCTAAACATGACATAAATATTTAAAACTACTACAAGGAGTTTATAACTGATCATGAAACAGCCTCAGTTTCATACCAGTGTGACTATATGACCATCTGTGAGAAGAATGGCTATTCCTATGTAGTTATTCATAATTCCTGCCACTGCATCAGAAATCAGATGAAACGTGCCTGTTTTTATGTCATTTTCCCGGCCAATGTTGCAGTAAGTAGTACGTTAGCTAGCTAAAAAGAAGCAGGAGGAAATTTTTCCTTCAGCATTATATTTTGTGGTTATGGCAGAAGCAAAACCACTTTTATCCACAGGGGGCTCCAAAATTAACAAATTTGAAAGTTCCTTTCAGTAGCTTTATTTATTTATTTATTTATTATTTTAATATTACAGTTATCATTAATATTGGACTACTGCAACACCTCTGCATTATAGAGTAATCATGCTTGTGCTGATTACATCATTTATTTGCCACACAACCATCTGTACTCATACTTATCTTTATGTCACCCTTAGTTGCAGACAGAGTTTTCCATTATTATTTCATGATTTGAAATGACATTGGTCAATGTTTTGGGGACTGACTCTGCTCTCTGCAGCACCCGCAGCAGTAATCATTGGGTGGAACACTGCAGCAGCAAACTCTAAAGCTAAGAGGATCTATTATGAAAGACAAAAAAAAAAAAAAAAAAAAAATTCAGCTGGCTGAAGCTGATTACAATCCAGATAGCAGCTTTAGATAATTGAAAAAACAGACAGACAATGAAGACATTTCCTGGTGATAATTATTAATAAACAATATAATATTGTTCCTTATGAAAATACATTTGTGCCTGACAGAAAAGGTCTTGTCTCAGCACTGGTGGGATTAAGTCTAATATTGCTTACATTTCAGTCCTCGAGAGGCGTCATAATTTCCTGTTCGCTGCTCTTGTTAACAGTCACACTCTGACATTAGCAGCTGCTACAATGGCTACAGGTCAACCTGTGATTGAAGTCTTTATGTGAGAGAATTCACCGGAGTCCGGGCCACAGAATTAGCTGTTTGGTATGCAGACAGACACACCGTATTCCAATTGAGGCATCACACTGTGATCCGCAGCCCCTAATCCGTGTTGTTCATGGTCACGACTGCGCAGGAATGTGCTCCTCATAGCAACCAAGTGATTAGGGTTTTTTGAAACATCTCAGAATTGTATTCGGTGTCACGGACAGGCAAACTCTCCATTTTAATTACATTCTGACTCATTCCTTTTCTCCCACTTGTCAAATTCTGGTGTGGTATCACTACGTTGACACTGCTACCACTGTGCATGTCCATTGCATTCACTGCTTATCTAGCCATTTATTTTATTTTTCTGGTAAGTCCCTTTTGCAGGCTGTTGTTCTTTTGATGGCAGCAAGGCAGAATTGTGCAAATCCATTTTGTAAAGGGATCACAAACAGATGCTCTGTGTCCTCATTGGAGACTATGCGTATCTCTCTGTAAACCTTGTGTCTATTGTCTGAAAAACCTGGAAAATACATCTGTTCACAATGAGACACAGTAAGATTTAGCATTTGAGCTCAGCTACAACGCAGTATGAATGAGATAGCAAATGAGCATTTAAGGGATAAACTAAATGCATTTAGAGGCGTGGATAGTTTCTATTTTAAATCGAACCCATTCTCACTCCCAACACATTAAATACGGCAGCTTGGTCAGTGTCCCTAAGCTTCAAAATATATACATTATAGGTACCCCCGTTTTGTCATTTCTTGAGGCACCCCTCTACTGTTACGTTTCCATGTCCAGGATCTTTGTCATCATATTTGGCGCTTCATAATGCACCACACATTTTCAATGGGAGACAGGTCTGGACTTCAGAAATGCCAGTCTTGTACCCAAACTCTTTTACTATTAAGCCACGCTGTTATAACACATGCAGAACGTGTCATGGCATTTTCCTGCTGAAATAAGCAGGGGCATCCCTGAAAAACACATCTGGATGGCAGCATATATTGCTCCAAAACCTGTATTTACCGTTCAGCATGAATGGGGCCTTAACAGACGTGACAGTCATACCTTGGGCTCTAATACAGCCTCATACCATCTCAGATGCTGGTTTTTGAAGGTAGTGCTGGTAAAAATCTGGATGGTTCCTTTCCTCTACAGCTCAGAGGTCACAACGTCCATGATTTGTGAAAGCAATTTGAAATGTGGGCTCGTCATGCCACAGCACACTTTTCCACTTTGCGTCAGTCCATC
Source organism: Lutjanus argentimaculatus (assembly GCA_034769285.1). Taxonomy (NCBI): domain Eukaryota; kingdom Metazoa; phylum Chordata; class Actinopteri; order Lutjaniformes; family Lutjanidae; genus Lutjanus; species Lutjanus argentimaculatus. The sequence goes on from JAWZSL010000014.1 coordinate 12,694,452, forward strand.
TCACATGAGTTCAGGCCCAGAGACGTTGGTGGTGTTTCTGGATGATGTTTGAGCATTAAATATCTTGTCTTTGCTCTGTATTCAACTGAGTACAAGTCTAAAAGTATTTGCAAATCATTACATTATGTTTTTGTTTAAGTTTTACACAATGTCACAACTTTTTTGGAATTGGGGTTGTCACTAATGTACTTATTTTTACCCAAATCGTGATCTTTTCCTGAATCTAAAAGTTGTTGGTTTTTTTTTGTATCTAAACCTGCCCAAGTATTAGTGTGTAAACCTACCCAAGTAGTTGTTGTGCATTTAATTTGAGCACTGCACATGCAAAACTGCTGCTAGAAAGGTATCTACAGCATCATAGTTTGGAGCTCAGGGCCACTGACCAAGATGTTGACACGTTAGGAGTGAGGTTGTGTTGTTTAAATCAGCAGTTCTCATCCTGGAGATTGGGTCACAAACACCATCCTAATTATTCTCTCAGGCTGCGACTCGAAAAGGTTGAGAACCACTGGTTTAAATCATTATGAAGCTGTACACAACTATGTGAAGTGTCTGCAGTTCTATACAGAAATGGGCTGACTCACTGACTTAATTCAGGTGAGAGATAAAAACAGGAAATTATCCTCTTCCGTCATGTCCATAATTCTCATCACTACTATATTTTCACTGTATACATAATTCAAGTTTCATTTTGAAAGCTGTAAAATGTCATTGTGAGGCTCAGGCAGAAAAGCCACAGCAGTCTTGTTATACAAGGGGAAATGTAGAGCCTCTGCACTTTATGAACAAACCTGTGAAGTGTCACTGTGGCTGATGGCTGGTGAAGCTCAACCCTGTCTGACCTCACTGTGTTGTCGGGCCCCTGGGATTCATGAAACTTTATACTCTGTTCAGAGGACCAGGGTGGATCTGGGCTTTGCCACATAGACTGTATATTGTGTTATGGTCCACACAACAATAGAGTGAAACTTTTGGGGTTATTTAAGGAAACCGTGTGGATCGAATCATCATGGAGTCATCACATTAAATTATTTGTGTCTAGGATTTAGTAGCATCTAGTGGTGAGGTTGTGCATTGCAACCAACTGAACAGAACTTGCCTCACCCTCCCCTTCCAAGTGTGGAGGTGAACCTACAGTGGCTGTGAAACCACAAAAAAACATGGCGTCTAGAGCCAGTGTTTGGCTGGTCCAATTCTAAACTACTATAGAAACATGGCTGTGCACTATTGCAGATAAAAGGTTAATTCTAAGGAAATGAAAACACAGTGATTCTTATTTTCAGGTGATTAAACTCTCATGAAAACATGCAGTACTTAAGAATATTATATTCAATTTCTGCCATATTCTGTCAATAAATTCCTGTATATCATACATACTGAACATTTAATGTCTTGTCACATGTGGTCTTCCTGCTGTGGCAAGTCAAAAAACTTGACTTTGTTTTTTATATTTTGATTCAATGTGACATGTGAATTACAATTTGATTCAGTGACTATTAGACAAAACTGTATGTATGTCCAATAAACATTTGCAGCAATATGAGTCAGTTTTGTTATTTTTATAAAAGAGACTAAAAAGTCAATTATTATTGCTTCGTTTTCAGAGATCAATTTTAATCCAGCCATTTAACTTTTTTTTTTATTATTTGGAAGTATGAAGTACATTTTTTTTTTTAATTAAATTTTCCAATATGAAACTCATTCATGAATGCTTAAATAACCAGGTTCCTGTAAGGGGTCCAGCAATTGCAATTTTGTTGTATCATAGTTTGTGTTTAGAGCTGTTTTATGTGTATAGTTTGAGTTTTGATGAGTGTATTTCCATAAAGATTTTTCCAAGGATAAGCACCGACTAGCAAAGGCTGTAAACGCTGTGGTAAGTGGCATTGATCCATGTTATTTACTTGTTCCCATGAAAAAACAAATATTGGTGTCCTGGTAGCTCAGTTGGTAGAGTGATTTCCCCATGCACTGAGGCTGTGAGTCCTCTGCATGTCAACCCCACTCCCTCTCTCCCCCTTTCCTATCCTCACTTAAGCTGCCTAATCTGATACAGGCATAAAACCCCCCCAAAATATTAAATGAATAATAAATTATCTTACCTGTACCATAATTATGTGCACATTTTGTTTAAGCTAATTTTTACACAAACTACGTCATTTTTAATCATTTGGTGCATTAAGAGTAATTCCAGCAGGTTTAGTTTTGGTTAGTTTTGAATTTTGCTTTATGATTTATTGTAAAATAGCCAGTAGCTCTACAACCACATGACCTCAGTAGAGAAACCAATGCACAGCTGTGAGTCCCAGTTTCCACACTGGATCAGGTAAGTAATTGTATGTCATTGAAACGATAGCCAAGCGCATAAAAAATAAGATTGTTTTGAAAAAATCCTGAACGTTCTGTCCATATATTTTCAACATTTTACAGCATCATACAATTTGAAGGAGTTATGTAGTAACTTGATGTCTTTGTAACACCTGTATTGCATCTTGAGATTATTCTTGTGCGATCAGTAATTGGAGTGCACACGAGTGTTTCCCCTGGTACAGTCGGGCTACATTGACATTCTCTCAGCATTTTCACCAGTTACTCTGCAGCTTCAAAAGAACACTTTCCTCAGTTGGGATGCATCCTTCAATGAGACCCAAAGTTTGATCAATTTCCTCTCTATTTTGTGCATCTGTCAATGTTAGCTACCCTCCACCATTTGTTACCATTGTCTCTGCATCAGCTCTCCTCTCTCAACCTACCTCTCCAGTGCCTCATCAATCTCTATTCTGCAGCACTATCTCTAAATCAGCCACAGTACTTTCCTCCTCTTCCCCTGGCCTCCCCCCTCCCTTTCACCTTAGTGGTCTTGTGTTCCCTTGAGGAAACCACTTAAAGTGATGTTTTATTACAACTTTCAATGGGCCGACTTCTCCCACAGCTGCTTTATACCCTCTTTCTTAACGACATTCACTCATTTAACGGCCCATGCTTTATGTTTGCATGGTTTAATCTTAGCATGTACGTGATCATTTTGTACAATGGTACTTCAAATCAAGTGTAATTCCAATTTCAAAACTCTTTTTTCTCATCTCCCATTAAGATTATTGTACATGCTATGTAAAAAGATACTGGCTGTTATTTGATTCCCAGTCTGTTTTGTTTGTGACCCCTTAATACAAAACTAATTCTGACTTCTTTACTGTTTCATGTAAGTAATTTTTAGAGGCTCCTGGAAAAATACACAGTGCAAAAACAAAACATAGACATAAATAAATTTGTGTAGCCAAATTTAGTTCCTACCCCAGTGATACTCTCATGACCCATGAAATTCAACCTACAACCTTTTCAAGTTGTAGGTTAGGAACCAACAATCTACATCTAGTTCATTCAGCATTTACCCTTCATGTCATCTCAATCACCAACAAAGACCAGGATATGAAAATAAAATATAATATAAAATATATGTATACAATATAAAATTAAAGTAATGCTTTATTTTATGGGTAAATTACCCTAAACTAATAAGTAGTAGGTAACTAATTAATTTAATTCTGGAAATCTAGCCATACCAAACTAACTAGATGGTACCAAATTATGGTAAAAAATTATTTAGAATTTTAAGGAAATACTGGACCTGCAAATATATGTTTTCATGTAAATACCTTCTTCAGATTATGGAGGTCCCCCTTGTAGACAAAACAGCTCTGACCAGTTGAGGCCTGGACTCCACATGAACTCTAAAGGTGTACAGTGGTATCTGGCACCAAGACATCAGCAGCAGATCATTTAAACCCTGTTAGTTGCGTAGTGGGGTCTCCATGGAGGAAGAGGACATCCCACAGCCGCTGGACTACATTGAAATCTGAGGAATTTGGAAGCCAAGTCAACATCAGGGCACCTTCTTCCATTGCTTGATGGTCCAGTTCTAGCACTCACATAAACTTTTTATTTATTTATTTTTAATATAAAGATTATTCTTTGGTGATAGAGGGGATGATATGCAGCAAGGTGGGAGTTGAACCAGCAGCTACTGCAGAGGACCTCAGCAGTGGTGCTAGGGTGCTGCCCCACCTCTTCACACATGCTAAAACTAAGGTTTAATTACCTTGAAATACTGTATCTTTGTTAAATGAGCAAGGATAATGTTGTGTAGTTAGTGAGTAAAATGTATAATCTGCAATAAAAATTGCTGTTAGAAATGTTTTATGATGTCTAAAGTTATCGATAGGTTACATGTTTCCAGCTTGGGGCGCAAGTTTTTGGCCAATTGACTCTCACTATAAGTTGTACATACGCAGTTCAATCCTGTCAATACAAGAGACAAGAGGAGCTTGGTGGGCTTGGTGGTGAGCTTGGCAGAGCCTGCACCCTCAGCATACATCTGAATGCTGCTGATTTACACACCATCAACCTCTGGGTTGCAGCAGAGAACGAGCAGCTTGATCTACATCTGATAATTAACACAGCAGAGTGAGATGTGTTGGTGGTTGGAGGAGTTGCTTCAGTGCTTCAGCTGCTAGAATAGAGACATATAATCCATGAACTCACTATAAACAAGATGTTTTGAGAGAAGAACATTAGAAAAGAAGCTCAGAGTTAAAGAAACTGAGCCGACATCATAAACCATCAATCTGAGGAAGGTGATAAACTCTCTGTGGAGAACATAGTGACCGTGTAACTCAGCAGCAGCTGGGCAACAAACACCTCACACTGCGACCAGGTGATCTTCAGACAGGTGAGCCATGCTGGATAAAGTATTCAGATCCTTTACTTCAGTAAAAGCACCAATACCACACTGTGAAAATACTCCACTACAAGTAAAAGTCCTGCATTCAAAACCTCACTTGAGTAACAGTATATAAGTATTATCAGCTGTTATCACTATGAAAAGTTAAGTTTAAGTTGCCCACTTGTCCTGCTTCCAACACATCAAGTTGGAGAACTGATTGTTTACTTGCTGCTTAATACAGGGGCCATTTTGTCACAAGATGATTAATGTTATTGTGGTTTTAATGTTGTGGCTGATCAGTCTATGTGGCCGATCATTTTTTACCCATTACCAGTGACCTCCATATCTTCCTTGATGAGCTTGAAAGGGCCATAATCCTGTGACTAAGGTAACCAGAGGTCTTCTTGGGGTCAGGGAGGAGGTGGAGGGTGTGCCCCCCCGCCTTCGCTGTACAATAGATTAGTAGCACTGACAGGTCATTACGTACCTGGAAGCTGAGGCTAATCAGAATGTCAGAGGAGCAGCAGGCCCCTGAAATGATTGCCTCTGTTTTACCTTTCAACGCTCATCTGTACTAATAGTGTTGTCACAGTGCTGGCACGTTTATGGCCACCTATAGCACATTTTCAATGCAAACACTGCAGGAAGGTGTCCATAAGTCAGGGGTTGTAAGATTCTTGCATAAAAAGGGCATAAATTAAGCACACGAGGACAGGAAAAGCAGGTGCAAATCTTTTAAGTAAAAAGATCTCACTCAGGCAGGAAAACTGAGAGGCATATTGCTGAGCTACATAGCATTATGATGGGATAATAATGTACAGAATTCACCGCTTCTTGGCATCCTGTAAGTCTGTTCTCTCAGTGGACATTTACATCTACATGTCTAAATACATCTGTACTCACCACATTCTGTTACCATCAATATGACAGATTATCTGTTGTATAATCATTGGGATACATGTAAATCGTCATATTTCTCATTGAACAGCTTGTATATTATACAATTCTAAATCTCTACATATTCAGATACTGCTGCTGCAGTTTTTGCATGTGTCAAGCCACAAAAATTAATATGCATTCTAATATACTCATCCAGATCTCATATAGACTTGTTTATCTTAGGCTCTTATATTGTTGGGAATATCTCTCACAATCACTGGAACAGTGAAATTTCATATCTCTGAATTTCTCCTCGCTGAATCTCTTGAAGGGTTCCTTTGTGCCAACAAGCTTTATGGTCTAATTAGTGCCTGCTGTTCAGATCTTATTTAGTTTGCTTTGTATAGTATGCTCAGGGGTCATGGAGAAAAAAATAATATGAAATGTGTCAAATGTGTATCTGCAGTGACACAACCACGAATATCATTCTCTGTACTCTTCTTTTTAAACAAATAGGCAGCACAATCTTACTGAAATACAAAAGTGTTTAGAATATTATTAACATATGAGCTTAAAATTGTTGAGTCACTAACTGATGTAGTTATAAATTCAATGAGTGTGTGTAGCTATACCTACACGTTAAATATGGCATTTGGGTCAGAGACCCTATGCTTCAGTCTATGATGCTCTATGTACCCCTCTAGCATTATGTTTTGATGGGCCATTGAAGTCAGGTGACGTAGTACAAAGTAGTATAGAAGTATAGTATAAAAGTATATAAAGCCCACCCAGGAGACCAGAGTTAGTGTCCTGTGTGAAACCAATAGTCAACTTGGATTTCTTTCTAACTTGTAAGTTAAGTACATTACGTAAGTTAAATAACTTTCATATCTTATCTTGTTTAAATAACGTTCTTATTTGAACCCAAACCTACGATCTATTCCAAAACCTGTCACCAACTTGTAAGATGAAACTAAGTTGTTTTTCTGCCTTAATTTTGAAAGTACCCCCTAAAGCTGCATGTTTATTAACTGCGGAGCCCTGAACAACGTCAAAACTGAAGTAAAGGGGTGCCTACAGTGTCACAGTTTGAAGTGTAGGTCCAGCATGTAAGACTGTATTTATTGGCCAAATATGGCAGAAATTAAATATAATATTCATAAGTATGTTTTCATGACTGTATAATCACCTGAAAACAAGAATTGTTGTGTTTCTGTTACTTTACAATGAGTCCTCTTCCAAGGAGGTTGCCATGTTGAACCACCATGTTTCTACAGTAGCCCAGAACAGACGAACCAAACACTGATACTAGATACAGATTTTGCATTTTTTTGTGGCCATCAAAGGTTCAACAGGAGGGGGAGATGAGGCATTTGCAATCTGCAAGCTCACCGCTGAATGCCACAAAATCCTACACACTGGTCCTTTTAGACAGTGCTTCTCAATCCTGGTCCTCAGGGACTCCTGCCTTGCATGTTTTAGATGTTTCCCTGCTCCAGCACACCTGATTCAAATGATCACCTCATCATCAAGCCTCCACAGAAGCCTGATAATGACCTGATCATTTGAATCAGATGTGTTGGAGCAGGGAAACATCTAAAACATGCAGGGCAGGGGTCCCTGAGGACCAGGATTGAGGAACACTGCTTTAAGACACTATTATGTGTTTTAAAATATAAGTAAATGTTTTGTTTCAATATATTAGTGCTTCCTCTGTAAATGTGTATATCCTCATCACAATCTTAAACTATATACTTTTCTGCTACTGCTTTACACAGCAGTGAAAATAGCTTGACGGGGAAGCAGTTAAGATAATTTTTTTCTAAATCAGTTAGTATGTTTGAGGATGATGGGAAAACAAGGTTTAGGTCAGAAATGATGAGAGCCTCCAGTATTTGCCTAATAACATCTACTGGAAAAGTCTGCCTTTTACTAAGACATACAGATAAAGAGTCCTTTTAAAGTTCTCTTAATGGATTTAACATTCATCTAGATATATTAATTACTATTTGGGGTCACTGCCCGGGTACAAATTGTGTACCTAAAATGAAAACAAAGAGAGATTTGGCAACATACAGCACTGTGTTTTTACCCCTCTGGTATTAAGTTATGAGAATCCCAGTGAAATCTCAACAGAACATTTTTCTGTATGCATTATGATGAAGTTTTACTGCCTGCTCACTGTTCTCCTTCTGTTGAGTCCCAGCGGTTCCACTTAGCACATATTGCACCATTTATTTTCATTACACTCTGACACTGTGTCTACAGCCTAAAACCAGCATCTCATCATCTCACTGCTTTCTTTGTTTGAGCCCTCTTCGGTCCACAAAACACTGGTTATTTTATTTCATTCTATGCTTAATGCAGAATAACATTTTCTTTTTGGAGCTTTCATTTTGAGATTCAGAACATTTCATTTCACATTAAAGTTATATAATAAACAGAATCTTTGAAATGCCAAAGAATAATAACAGTGTCAAAGCTTTAACTACATACAGATTTATCAGTTTAAACCTGCATTTTTTGCAGCAGAGGTAAACAGTGAACAAGATTGTCTTCATCCCTGAATGGTGCTCTGCCAAATATCAGTTCAAAGTTTATACATTTGGTCTTTTATGGTCAGTGAATGCATGAAATGAGCCGAGTGTCCAATATCTTGCATCTGACAATGAATAATTCATATCTCCCTAAGGCGTACATGTAATCCTGCATGTATATGATTTCTTGCTCAGTGTGAATGAAGCTTAAGCTTTTCCATAAATGCACTCCGCAGTCTGCTGCTTTCATCCTGGAGAGCAGAGCCCAATCCCACAGAACCTCTGAAGGAGCGACAACAGGACCACAGAAATGAAGCCATGCTCCATTCAGGGATGTTGGCCAGATGTGGACAGACTGTCCCGTGTGGATCACTGTCTGCCAGCCTGACAACAGGCGACGACTGTGTGCTATTCAGGAAGAATAGCACATATGTGCTCGCACACAAACATCAACATAAACCTCAAACCCATTGTGAAGTGTTCTCCATGTGGTGCTGTCCAACTGATATCAGCCTCTCCTCTTGTTGCACGTCTCCTGCTGCTGAGCTGAACATGCACAGTATGATCCTAAATAAAAAATAACCATTGGCTAAACCCCTCCCCAAAACAGTGATTGTCCAATAAGAATGAAGCTACAGTAACTAAGCAGAGCAAACCTGTCGATCTTGGCCTCCTCCACATGTTTAAGTGTTAATTATAGGTCCTAACAGTGAGATATTCATAAGATACTCTGTGTTTAAAGACTTTGGAGGGAGGTGTATCTATTTTAGTCTTTACAAAATAAAAAATACAAGGAGAAATTGTGTCTGTTCCATTCTGGCTACTAATTTAATAACTGAGGGTTTCAAGTTCCATAAAAATTAAAAATTAAAAAGGCCTGTTCACGACTAGCACATCCACTGTGTAGTTCCTTAATGTGTGGAGGTCAGTTCTAGATGCTATCACAGTTAGTGGCTCTTTCACGATCTTTGTTAGATTTGGAGTTTATTCTCCAAGGTTACCCAAGGTTGCTTTAATTTCATATTTGCCAACAATTTGACTTTGTCACCTTCCTAAACTCTCTTCTCTGTTATTGTAAAAACACAGGCAGCTGTTTGAAAACACAAACATGTTAGACAGGCTGCTGAAGGCTTACATGTTAGCTAAGCAGACAAACAGGGTTGTGTTACATGTGTCATATGGACTCTTGTCATGATAAACACAGTCCCATTTAAAGGCAGCATACGTGAATAGTCACTAAGTAAAGGACAGTTGTTGCCTGTTTTGGGGTTCAGATTAAAGAGAAGGTGAGGATAAAGCAAACAGATGCAATACAGAGTGACAGCAGTGTGAACTCATTACAGTCCCAATCATGTAACCTAACAAATTATGGAGTAATCATTTTGCTTTACCAGGAGTATTATGTAAAATTTCAGGTCTATAAGACATCACAAACCTTTATGACAAACATCTTTATGATCATGGACTGATTCAAATCAGTAGCATTGTTAGCTAAGCAGCTCAGACATTAAAGTTTCTGAGACAAAATACAAAACTATCAACCTTCAGACTTGGAACAACACTGCTTGGCTGTCAACAACCACCGTGCCTGTTCTGCATTTTATCATCACTATAAAGTTGGAACCATACCGATCGTTTCACTGCCCTGCTGTTAAGCCGATTTTTTACAGCTTGGCACGCTGCATCAGAGCCCTTGTTGTTCATAAGACACATGAATTCGCCAGGGGGGCAGTTTGGAACACATGCCAGTTTATTTGGTGAGCTTGGCATCGCTGCACATGAAACTGTAATAAAAACCCATCTGTTAGAGGACTGACACTGAGCCAGTCCACTGGAACTGATGCTTGTCCTCTGCAGTGTGTTTTTGTTTCAAGGTGTGTGTGTGGGTGCATGTATGCATGTGTACACTTGAGGATTTGGCCGACAATTTCAAAGAGCCCTCTCCTCTTTCTAGGCTCTGACCATGATTTTTGGATGTTTTTCTAAAATCAGAAGTATGTTTTTTCAGTTTCTACAGATACATACACATGCTTTATACCAAGGCTGTTGCCAAAAATAAAAGAGAACATTTTCAAGAAGATTTCGTGTAAGACAGAGAGTACAAGCTACTGAACACCCCGACCTGATCCACATTGTCCTCACAAGCTGTCAATCTGTCTACCTAATGCTTTCCAGAAACTGCAAATGCTCAATGTTGAACCTCTCATTTCCCTTTGAAGGCAATGGCAATGTATAATAGTGTTGTCATGACAACAGGGTATAGTGATGGAATTAAGTAGCTGCACACACGAGCAAATGCAAAAGTGATTGACTCTGCATAATGCGGCCTGAATGGTGCACGGTCTCTCTTTGGGAATGCTGATGAACGCGGGACGAGTCTCATCAGAGAACAAACATACTGCAGGATCCTGCACACCCTGGAAATCCCATCATCTTTCAAATGAACTAATACATTTTTTTGCCGGCCATGGGGCAGATGGAGCTCTGTCTTCCTTCTTGTGCTTCTTATTACACACCACACCTTTAGGTTTCTCCTCTGGAGCAGGTAGGTGTCTTGAAATTGGAGATTTTAACACATTTACCCATCTTAATAATGTGAGACGGCAACAAAAGGTGTCATGCAGCACCTGCACTGATGTCTCCCAGTATTCTGACAGTGAGGCCTTTTGGGGATGAATGTAGGGAGGGAGATTGAATGTGGGTGATCTGCAGTAGGCACATACATTCACATGATTTAAACCTTATGACTGTGAGATGTGGAGTGGGTTGTAATGAACTCTATACAGAAAATGCATGGAGATAGGCAGGCAGTTCAACATGTCAGTGTGGTAAAATATTATCAAATTTCTCACATTTCAGTGAGCTGCTGCAGAAGGGTTCACTTTACAGTTGCTACTGTAGCTGAGTGGGACAAGAAACATCATCCCCTGGGGAAATTTTCAAGTACAAGCTTAGTTTTAAAAATCTATTGTTTCATTTTTCTTGAAATATGAAGGGACATAATAAGTGACAACAGAGCTCAAAGCGTGTTTCGAATAGGGGCTCACTCCATCAAATATGCACAAAGGCAGACAACTGTATCACCAGCAGCCCACTGTAGCCAAAACAAATAATTTCTCATGACAGTCTTCCAGACAACTTGCTTTATTGGGTTTTCTAGAAAGACAGACCTATAAATAAATGGCTACAGTATGTCTTACAGCCGACTAGTTTGTCAGCTATTTTCTTTACTAGTTAACTAAGGATGAAATTACTTAAAACTGCAGTGCAGAACTTTAGCCTCCTTCCTCTGGCAGTGACAGTAATTACACAAATGCTGTCCACATGTGTTCATGTTTGCCTACAGTCTTCTGCCGTAGACTCAGCCATGCTGTAGTCTTCTCTATCGTTGCTCCCCCTTCAACTCTGGCAGACCAATCATCAATGGTTCGCGTAAAAAGGATCACGACTGGTATGCCGGCGCAGGAATGCTGCCACAGACACCACATTTAAAAACTCTCCATGCTGAGAAAAACAGATTTACCAGGCAGTAATAAGTCTAATCAGCATTGTGTGAACCTTCATTGTGTGAATCTTCATTTACATGTAAAAGTCCCACACTGCAGGTTTAAAAAAAAGACGAACAAGTTAATAAATGTTCAAAGATAATGCTGAGGGCTTACCATGTTCCATGTAACAAACGACATGTCCAGTCAATGTTGCGTTCACTTGGCTGATCAAAAGGTTGGTCACTTAGCTGGCGGGTAGGAAGCTGAAGTGGAGTTGAGAAAAATCCAAGAATACATTGCTGATGAAAATTGGTAGAAGATTAAAAAGCAGTTGACTGCAATCTGCGCCTACTGTGCTGAAATGCCAAGGGCTGCTAAGAGTGAGAGCACAGAAAATTGCATCACCTCCTGAGCAAAAAGCTTGCTCTAATGAGGCCGTATTAAGATGCACTGTTTAATAGCCAGAATGGATCTTGCTTGTCCAGCTCCCAATAGACCAGCTGGGACTGTGAGTCCACAGAGGTGGCTTTTATAGTAAGTGATCACAAAGATATCGACTGCAGTCATTTGCTTATAAAGAACAACCATTAAGTAGAAGGAAAATTTACATTATGTTCCATTTTTATATGAACTTTCTGAAATGCAACAGAATAATGGACAAAATTTAGAATTTATACTATTACAATTTGAATTTTCTCTCAATATTCAGCATCATTGCTTTTACATGTGATACACAACAGTTTCATCTCTACCACACCCTGATCTATCTTTATTCATTGCATGTTCTTGTCAAGCCACATTAGCCTCAGGAGGAAAGCGGTAAACGGAAAGAAGGTTAATGTGCCGCACCTGCTGCTGCTGCCGGGATGCTAGTTGACATCTTCGCTTCTCAGCTCAGCAGCCAGTTAAAATTGTACCAGAAATGAACAGGAAAGATTTACTGGAGCACGAAGCTGTATCCAGTGAACCAGGAAATGGTGGCGAGGTTTTTTGCCATCATATAATTTTTCCTGAACGGTCAGCGAGATGACAGGTAGAGACAGAGGAAGAGGCCAGCCAACGATCTGCCTGACTGGAAAGTGATGAATTCTGTGGAGTGTGAAAATACTTTTCCTCCTGTTGAGAACAAGTGTCATGGTGTAATGTTCATGAAGGGCCCTGTGTAGGCAAATGACAGTGCATCAGTTGATGCTACAAAAGATGGGTTTGACAGTTTCCAGTCGGATGGTTCGGCAGCTGTAAATGAGGGATGATTTTTCAACCACACACCAAGTTCTGTGTTGCATTTCATTTTTTAAATTGTCGGAAATGTTTTTCACTGCTGAACATCCTGCAGTTTTGAAGCCAAGGCACTTATTGATACATATATCATGCAGCATCAGGAGAGAGATTAGTGCAAGAATGCTTTATTCAAATGTCATCAAAATGTGACGTACTTTCGATGCACAGCGAGTCAGCTTTCTCCTCCACTTGACCCCCGAGAGGGACACTTACACTTAGAGTGTAAGCCCTGCACGTCTTCATCAGGCTATGGCAACATTTGACTCACAAAATAGCTTTGCTTTTGGAGAGGATAACTGCACCATCTAGGCCTACATGCTAAAAGGCTTGGCCATTGCAGAGATAGTGAGAGAAGAGGAGATGCCTTAGGATTTACATGGTTTTGGGGTTAAATCCTTCAGGGTTGTCTACAGGATCCCAAACAGCCTGGAAAAACAGGAGTGATTGAGCATGCGAGCAATTGTGCCCACATTTTACCTTGTGCGTTAAAGCTGTGGTTATATGGTTTCCAAAGCTTGGAGCTCAGTTTAATATTCATGAAGTGCTGAGCATCCTGAGATCTCTGCACACTCAAAAGCCAAAAGATATATTGTTATTTGATGTGGTAAACAGAGCGCTGGAAAAAGGGAGCAGACAGGCCATTTGCCGCACATAGTGCATTTTCCTCAAGCTTTTTAAAATGGGCAATAGATGCATCAGAGCTAAGAGCTTCACAAAGCTAAGAAGTTAATGGTCTAAGGTGAATTCTGTAGATGAGCAAGGCAGAACTAAAATAAACCCCAAGGGCATTAAGAGACCTGGACCATTATTCTAACATGCAAAATAAAGAGAACTTTTAAATATAGAATAAAATAAAGAATAAAAAGAGGAGAAAGAAGAATGAAAACTGGACCATGATAATCAAGGCCAAAATTTAGCAGGTGTGTTTTTTTTTTTTTTACTAGGCTAGAAATTGGACTGAATTACCTTTTTTTTTTGGGAGATGTAATTATTTTGGTTCAGGTTTTCTTGGCCCTGACCAATCATTATTGAATATTCCCCCCAAAGTCAATTTCATACAAGCTGCTGTAGCGGTTGTGAGGAGCACATTGTTCAAAGAACTATGCTGGATTAACACTTGTTATTTCTGTTCATGGATTTACATAACTTGTACAACTGTGTTAATCCCATTCACACCTGTAACCTTTTTTCTGTTGCTGTTTTTCATGAATGCTAGCTTGAATCAAACAGCTGTCAAAGAACACCATGCATATAAATATGTGATTCAGAAATGTGGACCCACATGTTTTACATGTTGGCACAGTCCTTAGCTCTTTACAAGTCATGATCTAGCAACCAATAGACTACTCATGAACAACCCCTTGAACCAGAGTTTGGTTTGTTTATTCTGGGCTGGAAACATGGCGGTGCAACACAATGGACTCCATGGAAGAGTACCTCCGGCCTCTGTAGATATAAACAGCTTATTCGCAGGTAAAAACAAAAAAAGAATCCACTCTTTAAGGGACTGGTGTGAAGGATTTTCTGGCACCAAGTGATGAGGCTGCAGAATGCAACCAACTGAATACTGCTCGCCTCACCCTCCCCTTCCAATCATGTAGGAAAAACTACAGCGGCCACAAAACCTGCAAAAAAACATTAAAGTCCCTCTCTAAAGCCAGTGTTTGCTTTGTCTGTTCTGGGATACTGTAGAAACATGGTGGTGCAACATGGCAGCCTACATGAAAGAGGATTCAGTGTGAATGGCTCAAACACAACAATTCTTATTTTCAGGCGATTATACACAGGTGATTAACTGGCAAAAAAAAATTCCCCTAAATCTTACACAGTGGACCCCTTAAGTAAATTAAGATTGAAACCAGCCTTTTTTCCTCCTAACTAATTCATTTGTATTATGACAACCCAGGGATGTCCAGGGAGAATATTACACATTCATGAATATTTAAATTATTTATTTTAGGAATTCATATGAAAAATGCCACAGTTTCTTTTCAAGTGGTGCTAAAATTTGTATAATTAGCTTCTGGTATTATTTTATTTATATGGCTGTGGAGAATATAATAACAGAAATCACTCAGTGGGGCACCATGGGATTTTCTACCAAGGGCCTGCAGGATAATTTCTATAGATGGAGATAATCCACAAACCCGCATTATAACAGTACAAGAGAAACAAAAGTAATTTTTTATTTGCCAATAAACACAAAAACCCTTTAAATCTAATGATTATTATAATAGTATTTAATTTATTGTCATGTTGAGAGCAACTATCGCGTACTACATTCTCTGCTGATTGTATCAATTTGCTGAGAAACAGGAGCGACTCTTCTGTTCTGCTATCTCAAAGCAGCAGGTAAAAGAAGCGGCTGAATGTGTCAAAGAGAGCTCAATAAATAATGGATGTCATGAAGCTTCTGTGGAAGCTGTCGGCTTTGAAATCCACTCCCTGGTTGAGTCACACTCCCAGTTCGCTCCCTTCATTTTATATTTTAACAGGCCCTGCGCTGTATAACCATCATCTCCAACACACACTCACACATACACACACGTGTATACTTCATCTCTGACTAGGGGCTGTCTGAGGCAGTTAGCGCTGGGGAGGTGCTGAGCTCAGAGCTACCAGGCAGGTGCTGTGTCCGTCTTTGGGGCTCATGTCTGCATACATCAGCTTCAATTTCACCCTCAGTTCTCGGGGCTCGAGAGCCTGGTTGACACCCACAGGAAGGGAGCAGACAGCAGCACCAGCCGAGAGGAAAAATAAACAGCCTCTTTTGGACCAGGCACATAGTGAAAATTGTAGGGTTTCTGAAAGACCTCTGAGGTTAACTGGTTTTCTTTTGTGGCACTGAATTGATTTCTGAGCTCTTCAAATGGTGCTGTCTGCTCTTGTGCTCATATGTGAAGGGAGCAGGCTTTTAGCTGTGGAAGTCCCAAATGTCTAAACCCCAAACTAATAATTTCCCAGTGTAGCTAACACCATCAGCAGGTGCCTTGAAATTAAATACCTCATTAAAGTCGGAGCAAGCAAATTGATTCTATGGCCCCACGTGACTCCAACACAACACATGTAAACCTGGGTGATCAAAATAACAGTTTAAATTTGTTTAGACTTTAATTTTAAAAAGAAATGTTGATCTCCTCTTCCTCCACAAAATCTGAATGCATGCTGTGAGCTCCACATGTCAAGCTCTTGCACAGATGGATCAAAGTCAGCAGGATAAATGGCTCTCTTGCCTTTGATAATAATTAATTACACATTCAAGCAAAAACAAATGCTTGTGCAGGCAGCATAGCAAATGTGAAGGGATTATACGTCTCTTAATAAAACCCAGAGATACTGTGGAGTATCATCATCATTTTCTTACCATGTACTTTACATTATTCACCTAAAAGAAAAGAGCAGAACTCTCTTTTTACACCTGATAAAAAGTCTGTTAGGATCTTAGTTGCTTTAAAAAAATATATGAATGAAATATATTACTTATTCAGCAGTATTTATATAATAGTAAAAGAACTGTATGAAATGTCTGTGATAATTAATACATGGTTCATAGAACACTGTAAGACCAAATGCTTTATTAACCATTTTAAAGTCCTGCCTTGTTTGCTTTGTTCTCCAGTAGAGTAGCAGTTGAGTGACCTACTACTTATGCTATGTGCTAGGCTTGTCTATATTAAAAGAGATCGCTGGGCAGTCTCTAAAAACAACATACTGTATATTCACACCTTAGTTCACTAATGTTAGCAAAATGCTAGCTAACAACTAGCTAATCTCCATAAATTATTGGCTCTCTAGTTAGCTAGCATTTCACTAATATTAGCTAACTTAAGATGTAATATGTAAAACTCAGGAGTTTTTCTTGTAAACACATTATACATGGTAGAACACAGTTGCTGAAAACATGTTAAAACACACGAGTTAGACCGATCAACTGCTTTTCATTATTTCTGTGTCAGGATTTTTCGGGCAGACCTGAAACATGGCTCGGTGACGTGCCAAAGCCATCGTTTCCCCCAACATTACATAAGCCCCATGACCAACACACGAATGACATTGCCTCCCAATCCCCTCACCCTCCCTAATGGTCAGTTACAAATGTACCTCAGCGACTCTCTCAGTCCAAATTAGCCCAGCAGTTCACTTCAGCTCCTTCCAGCTCCAAAAACCCGACACAGGAGGTAAAAAAAAATATCATGTTTTCAGTGTCCTCGGTCTCTGGTGGCGTGGACATGTCTAATAAAGCTGCTAGGTGGACACTCCGTGTTTAAGGTTGTGTTCAGGTTGTAGTTGTGTACATGTACCCAGTGTTTCAGAGCAGAGAAAACTGCTAACTTTTGCATGATTTTGAGAACTAGATTTACTGTATATACTTAGTGATTTTCTTTTAATCAATCAAATATGGCTGGGTGGTTAATAACATGTTTTTGTGATGTGACAAACTCAAAACACACATTTATTGTTGGTTTACAGTACTTTTAAGATTTGTTTTATACGTTCTACTAACTTAAAAATGTTGAGTGCCAGTAGAATTTCCTCTGTTTTAAGTTAAATTAAGTCATAATTTTGGAGTAATATAAACTTTTTGCAGAGACTAAGTCAATTGCAGGTATGTAAATAAGCTACTGACAGTTGTTGAAACAATATATATTGCTACACTGGCATTAATACCCATGTTACACACTACAGAGACAGAATAGGCAACATAGTAGTGATAATAATAATAATTATTATTATAATAATAATAATTGTGCAGATGTGGAAAATGTACGTGTTTCTTTGCAGGATACCAGAGAAGGCAGAAGACAGCAGAAAATATTCTCCATGTCTCCAGTATGAGACCATTGTCCTTCAGCTAAAATGTGCATCTTCTGGCTGTCAAACTGGGAAAGAAAGAACACTGGCTAAAGGCCACTTGTCTTTTCACTGAACCCAGACTCTGTTCCCCTTGTCATCCCTGGACAGCTCAACACAAACATCTAGCCACCTCTGTATCATATGAAGGTGAATCTAAAACGCTAACATATTCAGAACTATTGATATGATCAGGTTTTGATTTTGATTACTGTTGCAACACTGCCAGGTCTAAACTGTACCACACCTGTTTAGTACTGTGTCTGGCAGAACAACAACAGTCTGTAAGCAGCTCCAATGACAATTAAAAGGCAAGGTTCATTTCCATCTCCATGACCATTAGGAGGTAGCAAACACTCTGCATGCCATTATGGGCAGCCCCATAACACTCACACCGGAGCTAACAATCCTGTTGCTTAATTATACTGTGAGACAGCAGTTTATTTGCACTGATATTGTAGAATTTCTCTCAAACTGCAGCTGTTTCTGCATTAGGGTCTTTGCACACCAACAGCGACTTGAATAAACGGCACAAAATTAGTAAGCAAAGAAAACTATTCTTATCAAGCATAATGCAATTTTACAAATAAATTAAGTGTCCTAAAAAAATCAAGCCACAGCAAAAAAAAGAAATGAACATCAAGTGAGGATGACCTGGTGCATTCTTTTACTTAATAAAAAGAAGAAAAAAAAAACAATATACTTGGATACACCCAATATTGAAAAATAGAGGAGAAATTGGTGAGTTTCACTGTTTGGTTCAGGAGCTGAAACACACACCTACTTACAATGCATTTCACTGCTGTAGCAGCTGCCAACAAGTCCGAAGAGGCAGAGGAGAAACGTTAGAAAGACAATTGATGTTTTCTGTAGACTTGAGGCTTGATACACATACTGTTGTCATACTGAGGCTCATTTGCTCTTCCTCTCCTCACATTGTCTTTTAAATCATTGTCATCTGTTTCTTGTCCCTTTTCTGTGACACAAGCAATCGTCTATGTTGAATGTTTTGAATGTGATGTTGCAACAACATGCAGTTTGATTGCTCATATGTCTACATTGGAAGCAAAATATTGGTCCTGAAAAATAAGGGCTGCAATATCACTCTGTGAAATTCCCTCGGTATTCTGAAAGCCTACATTAGCTGGATACAGGTTTGAAAAATATAATTGTGCAAATTAATCACAAGAAAAAACGTGTCTGGTGTGCAAAGGTCTTAGGAGTTGATCTGTTTTTCCTGAAACCTCCTTTTCTTCTCATATCACATATTTTCCACGCTGGCTTTTCCATCTCACCTCCACATTAAACTTTCACATTCAGGGAAATAATGCATGTACTTCACATCACATTCAGGGCCACACACAATGTTTCAGAGGACCATGATTGGCCCAAAGGCTGCACTTTGAGAAACTATGCTGACTCCAGGATAATAATTGACAGAGACATTAAAGTGGCATCAATCTTCTCTCATTAAATAGGTGCATTTCCCAAAATGCATCAAAACTTATTCCTTTAACTTTGAACTCTATTATCAATGGTTAAATCATTATCACGCACACCATTGTTCTTATTCATACACTCTGTCAACAATAGGCTAATAGTTAGCCTATAGTGATAAAAAAAAAAAAAAAAAAAAAAAAGGTCGCCTAAAGATGTGAAAACAAACAAATGACAGTGTTTTCCCTCCTTCCATGTATAAGCCTGTCAGAAAAAAATAGATAAATATTCCTTGCGGGAGGTTTAACTTCAGATATCACTGAGGAGACAGTAAAGTGAGTGAAAATGATTCAAATGCAGTGCAGAAATTAAACTTAAACCGACACTAACGTGTCCGTGAGATCCCTCCGCCTAATTGACTCTCAGTGTGAGCCGCTGCACCTGTCTGCACGCTGCTTGTTCCTCCGCCTCCGCTGGCCGCATCATCTCCTCCCGCAGAGCCGTGAGGAGCAGCAGCGTCTGTCTCTCCTCCACCCACCTCCAGCTCCAGCTTTATGCCTGTGAGGGCTGCTCAGCGCCGGCGGGGACGTTTTATCGATGCTCTCCACCTAATGTGACTATTTCATTACAACTGTTTGAAACACCGACAGAAGCGATGGGAGCCTTTGGAGTGATAATAGGGATTTTACAGTATGCGGGACTTTATATTCAACTTACCGCGGCTCTCAACGTGGATAATCACATCTCTGGAAACGGTAAGTTGGTTTTCTTTTTCTGTTTGTTAATGGTGGCTTTAGTGGAAGAAGAAGCTCCTAATATCATAATATTCACTCCTGAGGAGGAGTGACTGGGTGGGGTTCACTGAACAGTGATTGTTCTTCATCTAGTGGTGATTTTCTTTTTAAGTTTTTTTTTATTTATATGAAGATAGATGTTGACTATTTTCGCAGCCTTACTGTTGTCTGTGATTAGTTTAGATAGGATAAGTAACAGTTGGGGGATTTAATAAAGCGCATGAACGTTGTACTTATATCATCTTTTAATGTGTCCACATTAAAGTGGTTGAATATAGTGCAAGTTGATGAAGCACTTCCCTGTAATTGAACATGACAGATCAGTTCTAAAAGCTCATTAAGAGCTGAGCTTCACAATTGATAAATAAATTAGTTTCAGCAACATAACCTGCTTGGTTTGACTAAATCTGGTGAAGCAGAAAGCTTTTGGCTGTCCAAGCAGCTGTTTCAGTGTGTAATTCAAACAGTAGCTGCTGACCAAAATGTCTTTAAGATTGTGTTTAGTTATTTCTCTGGAAAATGTTAGGCTAAATGTGGAATAAATTTCAGCAGAAAAATAAACGGTTCCCATGGAAATAATAATATCAGAGGAAATATTGGACTAGCCAATGCTATAACAACACTATGACACTAGCTATTCCCTATTATATGGGCTATTGTAGTGTTGTTTTTTTTATCATGACTGTTACAGTGGAATCAGAATAGGGATTTAAAATCGCTGTTTGTTTACCTATATAAGTTTGAGAGGACAACGGGACAGTTCACCCCAAAATCAAAAATACATGCTTTTTATCTTGATTGTTTTGGTGTGAGTTGCCAAATTTTGAAGCTCTCATAATCCTAATAATCTAATAACAGGAGAAATTAATGCTTTTAATTCACAGTTCACAGTGGTACAGAAGAGAGCAGGCAACAGGCAGGAAACCTGAGGAAAGATCACAGGGAGCTACATGCAACATAAGTCCTCCTCAAAAGCAAATCATGAACATTACAATTACATGGTAGGCGAATTAGACCACTAGTCCACAGGCAACTAGAAATATTATCTTCTATTAAAAATGCATTTGATATTTTTAAGACACTAGTAGAGAATTATGGAAAGCAGACATGGTGCTGTGTGTGTAATTATATGTCAAAGTCAATTGTTTGACAGTAGCAACAGTGCAGATGTCACTGCAACCATCAATTAAAAACAGATTTATTTATGGTGAGAAGCAAACAGCCCAGGTTTAGCTGAAGGTTTCAGTTGATGGACACGAAATGGAAACTTGTAACATAACACAGGCCAATGTGAGCCATAAAAACAAAAATTAAAGAGCCAAGGGTATGTACCTCCAGTGTTCATGAGACAAATCACAGCTCCTGTAGGCATCCAAAGGAGAGAGGGGATTTGGCTGCACAATGTGCTTTTTATGGAGGTGGGTGAAGGCTTGGGGTGCCCTGTTACTGTACTGTAGCACCTTCACCATATTTTATAGTCACAGCTGGGTGCTTCTTGTTGGAACGAAAATCAGAGGGTCACTGTATAATTGTTGAGTATTCCTCTGGGGTTGGTACTTCACCATGTTGTGCTCTTGACTTCTAGTGACTCAGATTTGTTTGCGGTGATTAGACAGATATATTGTGGCTGATCTATCTTGTCATATTTTATTATCTTGACCAGGCAGAGTCATTCATCACTGATGAAACTAAAAATAGTCTGTGAAACCTGCTGTAAGATGGTGTTTTCTTTTAACCAAGGAAGGAGGAGCATATAAAATAATGATGAAGGGGCAGGAATATCTATGAATGAAGATTCAGACCTAATTACAAAACAGTAAAGTCTACTTAACATTTCTAATTAACATCTAAATATGTTTCTTAGACTTTTTGAAACCATTTAACCTGCATTAATGTAACTCCAGATATCTTTTTGAGTATATGTTTTTATTTGGCTGAGACCACAGTTTTATACTGTAGACGATGGCAGCATCAAGTACGTGTTGGTTTGGGAAGGTTTAGTGTAAAGACAGTTACTAAAACAACTTCATTACTGTTCCTTAAAAGTATAATATGTAAAGTTTCTGCAATAAATTAAAAAGAGACTAGACCTATGTTATATATTTTGTTGAGTTGTTTACTTGCAAAGGCTGGGAGATATAGCTTAAAAATGTATGATAACAAAATGTTTCATGTCAGAAAAGAGGAATTTAACTACTTCATTTTGAATTTAACTGCCTTACTTTAAATTTAATCGCTTGATTAATCAAGGCTCACAGGTAGTTGGGTTGTGTATCTGGCGATACGAAATGTATCAAGATACAGAGGTTATGATTCAGTATTGCCTAATAGTGCAGTACTGTAAGCAAGGTGATAAATTGCTATTTTTTAAATCTAATTTCAGGAAAACTGTCATAATATAAAGAACACATGCCCATATGCATTAAATCTGAGTTTTAAAAGTTTACTTTTTAGATGATCAGAAGAGTCAAAATAGATATGCTCTTTATGAGCCAAGGAATATTCATTAGGTGCTATCGTGCATTTAAGTGAAACTACTGAACATTTTATTGATTAATTTGATAATGATGTTTGATGTTTCTAACCATGTTCAAACCCAGAGACATCTATCATTTTCATCAAACTCGGGATGTATCAGAGAGCGAGGAAGGAAGTCAGCAAACGTGACTAAATGAAACGTGGGTAAAACTTAATATTACCTCATCTGTGAACTTGATTTCTGCCATTATTTCATGTCAGATAGATTTTTGTCTGCAGTGGTGGTTTAACAGTGAAGACAACAACAATTCCCATGATCCCATGCTATTTCACAATATCATGAAACTATCGCATTTGTTATTGTTAGCAGTATCCATTTTTTATTTGTTAGCACAAATTACATACTCTGTGCCCTTTAATTTTCAGTCAGCACTATTTTTTCAAATATAGATTAATGAAATTCTGTTATTTTAATGATTGTCAGCTCTTCTGAGCATAGTTGGCATTTTTTACCTTCCAGCAATCTTACCTTTCTGCACCAGCTTGAGACGTAGATTTACTGTTACCTAATTAAATTGTGTGATAACCACTTCATCACAGTGTCTCACCAGTTTGTCCCTTGAGCCTTCTCTGCTTAGCAAGTTAGCTTTAGCTCGATCACTATAAATGAATCTGGCGTGCAGTGGTTCCAAATGGATTGACTGTCTTGGACAGGTTAGAAAATCAATTAGTAGCATTTCTCCCAAAGGGAGTTAATTAAAATTGGCTATAATCGTTGTGTTCTCGTTCCCACTCCACGTCTTACACCAGCCATAAAGAAGAAATGCCTCAGGATGTGGAGCCTTAACAAGAATGAAAACTCCTCTGTTCAGGGTTTTTAAAAAACTTGATCCAGAAAACAAAATAAAAGCCCTCTATTTTTGCTTTTGAACAACAGCGGCTCCAGCAACAGAAAAGAGAGTTGTGGTATCCTTTGTGGTTAAGTAATCCTCTGGATTTTATTCATTTATTTATTTATTTTCAATCGGGCTCTTTGATAAATTGCCCAAGCAGAGGGGAGCTGAGCCGTCATGTAGAGCAGAGAGGCTGCATGCACTGTTCTGGAGAGTGCTTGTTAGATTCAGCCCTGACTCATTTGTTTCAGATAAGTGCATCTGGCTGGGGCCCGCTCGGCCCCTGCCCCCCAGTTTCCACTTTAGCTCAAGTGTAGATTGATTGCATGCGATGCAAAAATATATGTTCTGTGTGAAGACGAATGACCAGGTTACATGGATCAGTACCTTCACCTCATTGTGGGCCATATGTGTCAAAGTATGTCTCACACCTGCTGTACGCAACTGGGGGGCAAGAAGAGGTGGGAAGTAACAAAGTATAGATATTTTGTGGCAGTGCTTAAATAGTCTTCAGGTGTCCGTACTTGAGTATTTATTCTTCTAGCAACTTTTCCCTACATTTTAACACAATTATCTGTACTTTCTACTCCTTACATTTTCAAAACAGGCTTGATACTTCAGTTTTAAAGAATTTGAGGAGAATCATCGATTATTATTTAGCATCATTGCGCGTTGCCTTTCTAACATCAAGACTGATTTCAGCCTATATAGAAGGGAAAATAATAATAATAAAAGATAATTCCTTGATGCACATCACACATGACAGATGCAAGAAGATGAAAAATTATGTAAATACATAACAACACAAAAAGATATATATGGTACAGATGTAACAAGCTGAAAAAGACGTCACAAGATGAAAAAAACCCTAGCAAGATGAAAAACATTGTAGAAGACGTAAAATGACGAAAAGTCGTAACAAGATGAAAACAACGTAAAAGACGCAACACGACAAAAAAGACACAACAAGATAAAAACAATGAAAAAGATGTAACAAGATGAAAACGGCGTAAAAGACATTCTTTTTTTACCTTTATTTGGCCAAAGAATGTGAATCAGTCAGTACCTGTACTTCTACTTGAGTAAAGAATGTTTGTACCTTCGGCACTTGTGGGACAAGTCAGTGAAGACAGAGGGGGAAGAGTTTTTGTTCTTAAGGACGACGCATCATGGTTTCATCATCAATTCTGATCCCTTCGTTTTCAGTGCAAGACACGGCAATGTTAGTGCTCTTTGGCAGCGCTCATCCTGTTATCCATCGTGAGTGTAGCACTTTCACAGTGTGGGGGCGTGTACCAATTCATTAGGCCTCCAAAGTGTCTGGGATCCTCTGCCAGTCCTCTGCTTGGTGTCCTCTTAATGAGGACGGCCAGCCCAGACAGTTTGCATTGGCTTTCAATTTAATGGAGCTCTGACTGTGCGAGGGGGGGGCAACAGATTGTACAGTCATGCTGTCACAGTGGAGGGTGCTGGCGGAGGCTCGGCAGGAGAGAGAAAGGATGGTTGAAACAATGCTCACCTCGAGAGGATACCGGAGACAGGAGTACATTTTAACATGTCGCGACTTGAAGGGACAGCTGCTTCCTCTGGTGACGCACTTATCTCTGGTGTGAAGTAGTTATGCTTGTCATGACCCTTGGTTGAAAAAATGTTCATCTGGTTTACTGATCATTCTGTGAAATCATTCATAAAATTTTTTGGGGGATTTTCTCGACATCTTGATTAGAAAAGGTTTTCAGGTTTATTCATTGGTGATTATCATTAAATGGCAAGTTTTTTAGGAGGTTTGTCCAATTTAGAATGCAGACAAAATCCTCATATAAGAAAGAGCTGAATGCTTATTCCTGTCTCTTAGCTATAAAACAGCTGCATAACAACACTGGCTGCAACTAATGATTGTTTTCATTACTGACCTGCCGATTTTTTTTTTTTTTTTTTCCAGAAATTGATTAATCAGGGTTTCCCTGGTAGCTGAGTTAGAGCTTCCACCCAGTGTACTGGAGCTAAGCCCTCTGCAGCAGCCGCGGGTTCAATTCCAGCCTGTGACCCCTTGTTGTGTTATCACCCCACTCTCTCACCCTTTCCTGTCCTATCACATAAAAGCAAAAACGAGACAAAAAATGACTGATTAATCATTTGGTCAGTAAAATGTCTTAAAAATGCATATCACATGTTCTCAGAGTCCCAAGGTGTTTTTTTTTTTAATTATTTATTTTGTCCAACTAATAGTCCAAAACCCAAAAATATTTAATTTGCTCACATAGAAGACAGAGAAAAACAGCAAATGTTTAGATTTTAGGGCAGGTTCTGAGATGCACTGATGCACTGTTTCAATTTTCCAGCTGATCCTGTTCACATACACAAAGACAACACTCAAACAGTCCAAATGGAAATAGTAAACACTGACCCATATATGACATGCTTGTCTCACCAAGCAGCTGTAAATGGTGTGTGTTTAATTTCCTATTAATTCTTCACAGTAAAAGTCCCCCGTTGTTTTGTTATTGAAAGCTATCATTATAAAGCAGTAAAATCAGCAGTAACTTAACACAGCTCAGCTGAACGCAAAAATGAAAGTACAAACAGGCACACAAGAGGAAACTAAACTTAAAACCTCAGAGATTCAGTTAGAAGCTATAAGAGTACTGAGAGCAGAACACAGAAAAAACATCTTTCTCTCTGCTCTCTTGCACAGACATGAGTCTTGCAACATATGCTTGTTTGAGGGATTAGATTAGCTTTGACTCGACTGGCTTGAGTCAACATCTGTCTATCTTTAATTTTAAATGGACTACATGAATGATTCTTGTTTCGAAACTTTCATTGCACTTAAATTAACATAACGAGTCCATTCATTGAAACATGACGGCTCTCACACTGAGATGAAACTGCACCAATGGGGTAAACAATCCAGGGTTCAGTTTAACCAGACTTTTGGGAGTTTTGTGTTAAAAAAGGAAAAGTTTCATCAACTATCCAAAGCGTCAGATCTAATGACAAATCAAAAACAGGATCAGCTCTATAAATTTCTTCTGAACCACCAGAAAGAGAAAGATAGCGAAGTTATTGTCACAGAGACGCATATTAGAAAACTAAGAAGGCAGGGAAGAAGACATTCCCAAACTGCGACACTTAGAAATGGGCCTGAGAAATGTAGCTTTGTGTTGGCCCTTATCACCTCCAGGCTGAGATGGTCAGCTACAGTCAGTTTAATCTGCAGTGATGGTAAAATACTCTGACACAGATGTTATTTTAATCGAGAGGATGGAGAATATAATGTACAGTACATTTGTGATGAGTCCTGGTTGTATAAGCTCACTTAGACTCACTTCAATTGAAAGATTTCATTTCATAACCTTACAGTCATACTTCAGCTTATAATGCCACTTCAACCAAGGTGACACTGCTTCAATTTCAATTCATCTTCCAGTTAAGTTCTTCGCTGCAAATTGAACAGATCATGTCTAGCAGAGCGCTCCAAGCAGCTTGGTCACTCAACTGTCCTGTCTCATGAAAACATACACAAGATCACTTAAAGGTTCTCAAGGCAACATACCCAAACAGAACATAATGTTGTCTTTCATCCCCGGGGAGTCCAGATGGAGCACATTGTGCATTCTTGAAAGTGGCTCGGAGCACAGGTATGTGTTGTCAACAACACGTGCTACTTCGTGTCACCACACACCGGAGGAAACTCAGAAATAGCCTCTGAGTGTTGTGTCCCAAGGGCTATGAAAAATTCACTGTGCGCGCCTGGAGTATCGGCAGCAACAGGCAGACAGCTGCAGGCTTGATTACCGACTCCATTCTTATTTCATTATTTTACCTTCCACCTTGAATGGAGGCTGAAGGTCTCGCAGCAAGCGATTATTTCCCCAAGGAGGCTCCTGCCTGTCTGCCCCCTGCTGATTCAGAACCAAATACAGCATTATTGACTTTCTGGCAAATTCCCAGACCACATATTTTTGTTTATCAGTCTTATTGTGATTCCTTTATACATTTGGCTTAGGTTTGTCACATGTACAGTAACCGTGCTGCACAGAAATCTCTGGCACAGTAAGTCAAGGTGACAATAGTTTATCATATTTATAACACTAGGCTCATCCTTGACTGTGCATGATGGGGAAAACTCCTGGTATTAATAAGATTACAATAAGTTAAAGGGATAGTTAAGATTATTTGGTGTAGGTCTTTATAAGGTACTTATTGATAGTCAGTGATTTACCTAAAAAAATAAAAATATCAGTCTAAGTGTACACTATATTTTTCACCACTTTACTTTGATGGGAAACCACTGTTGTATAAGCCAGTATCATTCTCTCCAAACCAATCAAACTACAGAATTGATAATTTTACCTCGCAGAACACAGTAATTGCTGGGCTACTGCAGCTTCGACTTGATAACTTGTTTGTGTTATTGCATGGCTTTTTGTGGCTTACATCAAAATCATTGAAGTCACATAGTAACACAAGTTTGGCTGGTTTGGAGAGGGCAATACTGATCTTGTATAGCAGCAGTTTCCAGTCAGAGAAGGCTATCTGCTGTCACAGAAAAACGAACCACAGCAATTGCTTCCATGCTGGTGGCCCGCTATGCTTCTCTAAACTCCTAGATTCTCTAGTGCTATGCAGAGGAATGTCAGAAATATTAATTCATTGAACTATCAGTACTATTGTACTATCAAAATACTACAAAAAAGAAGATACATAAAATATGAGGTCATTAAATGCAATTTAAAAATAATTCATGTCTTTCCTGTATTTTTGTTTTAATATCAGTCTGATTAATAGTAGTTATAAGCTAAACTGTGATGTTTAGATAGTAAGCTGAGGTTAAATTGACATTTGAAGTAAATGCTTCAACAACACTGTAATCGTGGCTCCAAACGGGAACTATTACAAAGAACAGTTCAGATCAGGAAGTGAATATTTCGAGCAAGTTGTGTTGAAAATGAAGTGAACAACAGGGTAAGCACCAATGCTAGTAGCTACTTAAAAAGCACCGGAGCAGTGTCCACAGCCCCTGCTAGCATGAAACAGTATGGTGGTACTTGGAAAGCTCAATATTTTCTGAAGTGGTACGTGCTGTAAAAGGTTTGAGAAACGCTGTCTGAACTGGGGTCATGCAGACAGCCATCTACTGTAGGTAATAATTACACTGACTATCAATAAGTATCTCATACATCTCTACATCAGATAATCTGATCCCTTTTATAAAAGTGACTTAATCTGGCAGCAAAACAATATCTTTATATTTATATTGGTTGAAAACTGTAGCCCCTAAACCATTACAAAGAGCTGTAACCCCTGAAGGTTTTTCCCATATTCACTAAGCAAACATAACTTCCTCCTCTAGTTGGTTATCTGCATGCAGGATTAAAGCTTTTTAAGATCAAGATAAATATCTGCAGCAGGTCTCTTTATTACAGGAGCTTCTTGTTGTTTCATCCACAGTTCCCTTAGGACTTCCCTGATTATTAAAGCCATTCATCAAGTTAGTGAAATACCTCTTCCCACAGGGATTCTGTTCACAGGCTATTTACATTCACCTTGGTAGAAGTTATGACATTAAGCTGGATTTTTATGTCTTGGTATTTACTGTGTCTGATTTTTTCTTTTCAATGAATCATTTCTTCTCTTCAGTGCCCTACGGATGTGACTCAAATGGAAACATTGAGTTAATGACCCTGATTTTACTGGCTGTCCCCGTAAGGTAGCAGCTTTTCAGGTGAAAAATGTTTGCACTTAACCTAGAGAAGGATTTTCGACAGTTATTACAGCTACCAGGTTCCATTCCAAAATCTTTTTGTCTTATTCTTGCACTGCTTTTACATGACTGTGAGGTGTGTGGCAACATTTTCAAACCCCTTGATTTCGCGCGTGGTAATACAAGCATGTGTTCAGTATATTCTTTGATTATTTGTATTTTCTTCAAAAAGTAGCAGTGGGCAAAAAGATTCACAAATGACAAATTATTTACCATAATGCCCATTTGATAAGAAAAGCATCTGATAAAATGCTATATTATTTTCATTTAGTGGAATGCTGTTGTTAGCTTGTGAGCTATGCTAGCTCTATGTTAATTCTTACAGCACCGATCATGCCTCTTTTCCTGTCCTGTTTTTTTTTTTTTTTTTGACACGCATACTAGAACATTTTGCAAGGTTAAATAAGTTCAATCAAGAGAGACTTCATTCTGAGTACACAAAATATTTGGAGAAATGTGGAAAGTCTTTGGCAATTAGGCCCCATTGTAACATCATCATGTATAAGGGGGTGTTGAAACTGTGATTAATGTAGGAATGGAGGATGGAGTCTAGACACTGGTGGTCATGAAGGGGCGGCTGAAGATCAGGATGTGATGAGTAGTGGACTTCGTATGAGCTCAACCTGGACCCTGGATATGAAGAACAGGAGGTGTATGGGGTGGAGGAGGGTCGTAACAATTCTGCACTAAAATTACAGCTGACAGCAGGGAGGAGAACAGATTTTAAAGTTTGTCGACAACAACATGATTGGCTGATGGAGACAGTGAAGTGAAAGTGAACACCAATAATCAGCTGACTGAGAATAAGCAGGAAAGAGAGTAAGAGAGTGAGCTGTGAATGAATGAGGCATAAAGATAGTCTTCCTGATTGAACTTATGCTGAGCTTCATTTTTTACCACGTTCAGTTCATTTGCAGTACCTCCACTGCCGTGCTTGAGTGACAAGCTAAGTTTACTGTGTAGCAGTTGTGTTTTAAGTCATCAAACTGATGGACAGTGCAGCTTTACAGGTTCGAGTTGTGGTTGAAATTTAAAATAAAAAGTGACAGCTCTAGTATCCAAAGCCTGATGTAGCTTATTCATCTGCCATAGAGCTCCACAGAGCCACAGCCTGGAATGATTCTGCCAAGCTCATATTGTCGTTGGCACTGGCAGATACGTCTGCACCCCTTCCATTCAGACTGAATTCCACCAGTCTTCGATGTGGTCGGGTTAGTCGTAACCTTTTATTTACTGTTTACTTTCTACAGAGGTTCTACAGAGGCACGTCACTGGTCCACATTTGAAAATTCACATGTCACATGTTTTGTTGCTGTGATTGGTTGTAGGTCTATCCAATTCCGTCCTGGCAGCAGGTATGTCCAGTGCTACATCTCAGGCTTACGAAACTCAGATCAATCTGTCAAACTAGGAAACACTGATCAAATGCGGATCAAGATTGTGTCACTGCGTGGCATAAAATGTTTGCAGGAACATATATTTGTGTACTGTTTAGCTGTAAAACGAGACAGATCGCAACCATGCAACCACCATTTTGTGTCATGCTTTCAAACAAAAGCTCCTTAAACTCATGTAAAGCTACAAAACTAGGCAATGTTGATCAAATATGGATTAGAATTCTGTTATTACATTGTCTATTTCTACACCAAAATATTTTCAGAAACGTTTTTGTGCTCTGTTTAGTTGTAATAGGGGAAAGATTGTAAACAGTTGGCCGCCATGCATGTGTTGATAACACCCCTTGGAAATTGAAAATGAACTGAGAGATTTCAGACTAATTCACATTTACGAATTAGCTATGCCAGGTTACCAAAAACACATCAATGAGCCCCACCACTACACTGAGTGACATTTCATTTACCATGAACACAAGCATTGTAGTTTATTGTGAGTCACTCCCGCATGCACCTTTCCAGTGCTGTAGACGCATCTGACAAAGTACCAGCAGTGTGGTGGCCTCTTGCTCCAGTATATGCACATTTGAAGTGTACGATTTTTTACTTTTATATTTACTTTTTACAGTTGTGTCCAAAAAAAAAAAAAGAATGCAAACACACAAACCTTTGTGAAGAGTGCCCGTCTCTACATAGAGTCACATGGTGTTTGCCTGAAGTGGATCAATAATATAAACAGAAAGGGCTTTGTTTCTTAAAATATTAAATACCTGAATACTTGAACACCTATAAAAAATATAAATTTCTATTATGTTCATATTTACATTATACAAGCTAGCTAGTAATAGACATTACACAGTACTTCAGTAAATGTGGTTAATATCGGCATAAAAGGTACCTTCATCAGTTACTGGGGCCCTGACTAACATCGTCAATCCAATTATTCATGCTGTCGTTTTAAATGCACCATTTACTCCTGTTTGAGTTACATTTGCTAAAAGCTTTTGTACAAATTGGGGAAAGTGTTGAGAGACGGACTAACACGTTGTTGGTGGTGGTCTTTTCATGTGATATGTTTACACCAGCCTTATCCTTTAATGGTTTGACAAAGAACAACAGTAGCTTGCAGGGCTGAGACAAGCTTACCCTGCAAGCTTCTCTCTCACACACACTCACACAGGCACACACACACGGACCAGCACAGATACGGGTGTCACACTTGCTTCTCGTCCATGCTAATAAGCCCTCTGTAATTTAGTCATCCTCAAACAGCTCAAGCTCCCTTCATAGCAGGGAGGGTGGGAGAGAGGATCGATGGATTGACCTCACACTGGCACTCAGGCTGGATTTATCCCTCTCATTTTGCCTTGGACCTGAAGAAAATATTTAAAAGTGGTCTCTTTTGGGCTCGTGAAGCATACATTTGTTTATATATTTATGTCCTCCACCGCATTGCTTTCTTTGATTACTTTCTCCCCTTTTCATTTTTAATGAGTCTTTGGTGGATAGCAAGCAGCCGCCTCTGTGTTCTCATGGCCTCATTTCTATCGTTGCTCTCTGAGAAACACCGTTAAAAATGCCAAGGAAGACCATTTTAAAAATGCATGTACTGTACTCGCATCTTCAAATAAGGGTCCCCTGCCTCTACTAGAGGACTGTTCTCACAGTGCTGCTTTTATGAAAATCTATACATAGAAAAGGCCAAGTCAAGCAAACTCTTTCTGTTCCAGCTGTATAGCATTATAAATGAGGCAACCCAGCATGCTTGAGATTTCCCTGGAAGTCGATATTCACATCACAAGTATTTCTTATTATCCCCCTTTTCTCTGTCAGTTCGGGGCCGTGAAAATGTACCAGTGGAGTCAGGTTTTGTGTTGATTTAGCATTCCACCAAGGTTATGGGATTGATTTCTGGTGACGCTACTGTGATTAAAGTCAGGAAACAGTTGGACGTCTGCTGAGCAGGCTTGTCAGGGCCTGACGTCGGCACAGCACACACCGGGAGACAGTCTGTTTGTCAACAAGTCGTGTTTCACAGGCAGGTTGAAGATGGTGCCTGCATAGCAAAGTGAAAGGCAATTTGACAACTGTCAGATCGATAAAGCAGAGAGGAGGAGGAGGAAGGACAAGTGAGGCAGGACGGTGTGATATTTGTTTGGGTGCAGCATGAGTTGGTGGTGCTAATGAGCTTCACATTTTTGCATAGGTGACACAAATACATTTTCCACTTTGCATGATATCCACAGATTAAAGGGACAGTTTGCCCCAAAATCAAAAATACATATTTTTCCCCTGGCCTGTAGTGCTATCCATCTAGATAGTTTTGGTGTGAGTTGCAGAGTTTTGGATATATCAGCGTAGAGATATCTGTCTTCTCTCCAGTATAATGGGATTAAATGGTGCTCAGCTTGTGATGCTCAAAGCATCAAATACATTTGTAAAATTCAACACCAGTGTCTCTTTGTAGATATCATGACCCGATTACTCAAGTTAATCCACAGAGCTTGTTATGGACAGTTTCATGAAGGAACTGCTTTCTTTCTGCAGTAGAATCTACTGAGACTACTTTCTTTTCCACTAAACCACAAGCCGAGTGCCATTTAGTTCCATTATATTGGAGAGAAGACAGACATCACTATGGCTGATATCTCCAAAACTCTGCAACTCACGCCAAAACTATCTAGATGGATAAATAGCACTACAGGTCAGGGGAAAAATATGTATGTTTGATTTTTGGGGTGAACTGTGCCTTTAAGGCTGAGCAACAATTTGTTCTTATTATCTATTAACTGTCAGTGGAATTGTATCATGACAGTAGGATCGTATTTTGTTGCAGTTTTCCAAAGTTTTCTTGATTCTAAGCAAATTGTGAAAAACGAATTAAATGTTTTAAAATGTGTTTTTCGGATGTGATGCATATGTAACAGTGGAACACAGTACATTGCACTAAAATCAATTTTCTGACTTTATATGTGATTTTGCATAGATTTTCCATGTTGTGATACATATAGATATTGGAAATATATTTTTGTGATTTTGTGATAGATACTTTTGTGGTTTATAATTGTATAACTTCAGCCATACTGTCTGACTGTACAAAAGGTACAGATAATAAATAAAATGTCGGTAAAATCCGACTATTCAACTCAGACCACTGTTTGATTCTTGTTCTTAAATGTTGTAGGCCTGTTTATAAATTGTTCAGGTAAGAGACCTAAAACCACTGCTTTACCTCTTGTGGGAATGAAATAAAGACTCAAGAACAATTTCATTCTCACATTTTATGACAACTTACAGTTCACAATCACATGTCAAATTTTACCTCACAGGTACAACATATTAATCAGGTATCAGTTCACATTTACACCACAGTGTGTGAAACTGAGGCATGAGGCACGCCCTTTGGATGGCCCAGCGTCCTGAGTCGGGAGGTCGTTCATCTTCTGACTTCTGTTTGTTTGTGAGCTTTTAAATTGTAATGTGGAAAAAAACATGGATGTTACAAAGGGCAGGGTAGGATTGTTGTTGTACTTGCAGCATTTGGTTGATGGTTGGCTGAAAGTAGCGCCCCAGTGAAGATTCATGCTGCAAGCCTGCTGAAATAGTTTGAAGCTTCATATTTCAAAGTGCTTTTGTCCCAGACTTGTTTCTGCAACAGAACTTTCAATAAAATCACAAAACATTATCTGACTTGTCATCAGAGTTAATGTTAATAACTCCTCCAACTAATCTCAGTTACTCTACAGGGACAGCAACTCATGTTTACAACCTAACACCATGTTACAAATCACATGTAAGCCCATTTAATTTTGTCCGCCATGTTTCTATGATTTCAACACAACAACTTGGGAAATCTGGCAACAAAAATTTTGCTGGTTTTCCGATTATTCTGACACCACATGAATGCAGCTGAGTTTTACGTGAGTTCCACAGCTCATGAATATAGAACAGGCTGACACGAACATAAGGAACGGCCAGCTCAGAATATGCAGCGGTTTGGTGTCAGTGGACACAGAGAACATTGTATAATGCTATGGAAACTTTCATTTTAGTTTTAAGGAATTTTTACTTTGTTATGTGGTAAATATAAGTAAGTTTCAATGAGAAATTAAATTCTAGTGTACTCTGTCATATCAACACAGTTCCTCAGACCTTTGACTGCCTTAGCTTAAGCAAGAATGAACTCAAGTCTCTCAATATCCAACAAATTTTGGATGTTCCCTCAATTTCTTTTTCCTTTCTGCAGTTAGTATACACCAATATGAGACATTTTTTGTATAATTAATGCTCTTCATTTTGGTTAAAATTGCTCCTTACCTGGATTTTATGTCCCAACCCTCCCAAAGGTAATGTTTCCTGGTGTTAGAATATGCTGATCACTGCAGTTTACCATAAAGGAGCTCCTATTGCAGCTCACAGAAATTGCCTCTGGCAATAGAGAGTGAGGAGATAAAACTGGAGTAAGTGCAAGTGAGTGTGAAGCCCGATTCTCTGTATTATATTTTAATTATATTTTCACTTTAACTAGTATTTCTAAAGTCAAAAGACAGATAAATTCCTGGATTGTTTTACATAGATCACATTTATGATAACAGGTTAAAAATGATTTTTTTTTTAAAGCAAATGTACAACAGACATTGACATACAGTATATTGCATTTAAAATTAAAATACAGTAGTAAAAGCCCTATTAAACAATGTTTGCCTGAATAACATACAGTACTTGCAAAATCTGTTCCGTTTATTCTCTGTATCTCATGGTTTACAGCATGAGTGAGGTCATGAAAAGTTCCGCTGACAAGTTTTATAAAGCAATAAAACTGATTAAGCACATTAGAGACAGAAAGTTTTATTGTCAATATGTCCAAAAATTCAATTAAAAAGCTTTAATGGATCTCCTTGACGAATTAGAGAGAAAATCGTATCCATTACTGAAGATAGAAATTGAAGGAAGCATATTGTAACTCCATTCACAAGTACATACGCTGACAGGCCATATGGTCATTGTCGACTGTTATATGCCGTAGGGGATTATGGGGTTTGATTGCACTTCTTGTCACGTTTAAAGCACAGATATTGTACATTAGTGGTTAGGGTAGCTCTACTCCATATAAAGATGTTTTACCACATGGAAGATGATTACGATGTGACTTTTTAAAATTTTTTATTAACCACTAAAGCCTGTTTTACAAGAGGTTGTTTTTATTGCACTGATCTTTGCGTCTAACATCTGACCTACAGAGGTTTAGTGGTTGTGAACACATCTATCTTTTCTATTGTCTTAGCTCAACTAAAGATTAGCGATTTACTGTGAGAAGAGCGATCAGGTAAACTTGTGTTCTCATCTCTACAAGTTTTATGTCAGCAGTAACATTAAGTTGATGTGCTATCTGCAGTGCAGTCTCTAGTCTGTCTGTCTTACAAACCAAACGTTAGCTGGGCAGTGCATCTCTTGGTTTGTCTGTGTCTTGCTTGCTTGCAGCCACCTCTGGGGCTGTGTTCTGTGACTTTGTGCCTGACAAAAGTGACGGTGACATACTATTCATAAGGCTACGTTTAAAAAACACCAATGAGCAATGGTGTTTATGAATTTTAGCTAGGAAAAGATAAGTGCATTGTGCATGAACATGCACACGTACAAAATGAAACGCTTCACTTTCCAGTAGAAACCTTTACAGAGACTAGTCCAGACAATATATGGGCATGACGTAGGCACACATAATTTTAGAACAAGACAATGATTATCTGTCTCTCAGTCAAGGTTTAGTTACTCACAAAGCGATCGATTGACATGGACTATTGCTTAAATATTGAATTTAAAATGTTGATTACCTGGGCATGCTGGGCAATATAGATGAACATCTGTCAGTAGATAATAATCATTAATTATTCAGTCAAGCCATAATATAAATAGGATTTTATATCTGAAAGTAAATTAGGGCTGTCCCCAACTACGTTTTTTTCAGTCGATTCAAATTTGACTATTCGACTCAATACGAATATTCGATGATTCATTTTTATTTTTCAGTTCAATGCGCAACACAAAATTCCTATACCAGCCTGCATGAGTATGTTTTACCAGTAAGGCTCATGTTTTAATGCCTGTCATTAAGATTGTCCCACAGTCACCTGCGCTCCATTTGTATCACCGTTCCACCATTAGTTTTGTGGTTTGTGGTGATTTAGAGCCTCAATTTGTAAAGTTTACAGCCTGTCACGTTGTCCCAACCACTTGTTCACCCTCTCTCATCCAGCACATGTTGTCACTAGGATTCTTTTTAATGAGTGTGCCAGCAAATATAAAAATATATTTAAGATTATGCTTATTGAGCCTATAATTCCTCATTGAAATGTCATCCCTGTGCATTTTTGCAAGCTTCTGTCTGTTTTATCCTGTACTGTAATGCACACTGATTATATTGTTTGTTTATATCTCATTGTGCTCTGTATAGGTCTACTTGTTCATAGACAGACAGATGGAGCAAACTGTGCTAAAGGTGAGAGGACTGTAGTGGGACAACTGGGGTGTCAGATGTGACTGTGTGGTAATTGCAAATGGTCAAGTGGTAGCAAAAATTTTACTCAGGGCTCCAGGGAAGTCAGGACCAACTCTGGATGTGGCTGATGGTCATGGCTGATGATAGTTTGAGCCTGGACAGAAACACATTCAGTGTGGAGTTTTGTTGACAGAAAATGTGCATGTCAAAACATAAATGAGCAAATTATCAACATACACAACACCTAAATACCTGTACATCAACGCTAACAATTTTGACCAGTATGGGACAGAGTGGTATAGTACCAATTGATATAGTTTGAGTATAGCTTATCGTATGTCTTTTGATTTGATATCTATTTCTTTTTTGCCTTTTATTCCTAACACTAGTAATAAGGATATTTGCCCTTCAGAGCAACAAAGTGGGAATAAAGTTAATGATATGATGGATTCAAAGAGCATACAGCACTTACTTTTAATTTGCATGATGAAACAAAGAAAGTAGAGTAGCTTGCAATTTTCTAATGCTTCCAGCACATAATGTGGGGAGTCACTCACACATTTATTGTCATTTCTGTATCCTCCTCCTCCATCTGGTAAAGGCATTCTTCGTTGTCCTTTGATCTTTTTTGAATTGTTGTGATTTCCTGTGCTTTGGTTAAGATGAATCTGTGTTAGAGTTGAATGTTGTAAAATGATCATGGAGAGGCTCTTTTCTACATCACATGGCGTTCTCTGCCTCCACCTCGTCCATTACTTTCATGTACAGGGAGACGACTTGCATACAGAAACACACAGCAGCACCAATTGTGTCAGGAAAATGTTATATGATTCAGATCCGCTCAGCTGCGTTTACACACACATACTGTACACTGTGTGCTGACAACAAGCCACAGGGCACCACACACAGCGAGACACACACACAGGGTAAGACTCTCAGGATGCTGAACACCTGCCAGAGCCGGTGGGCAAGGCTCCAGGAGATGTAGTGAGCTACTCTGGGAGTTGGAAGCATCTCTTTATGCCAGACACCAGAGAGCCAATAGACACAGACTGCCCACTCAGCGAGAGGGGCTCAGAGAGGAGGAGAAAGTGTGGAGGGGAACTAAATTAAGGAAGGAAGGTGAGAGTGGAAGAAAGAAGTAGGAACCTGTAATAGGTAGAAAGTAAGAATGAAAGGGCAATAGAAAACGGAGAGAGAGGAGTAAAAATGTAGTGTTTTCAACAACATGAGGGGGAGATTTGTGGGAGATGTTAGTGAGCTGAAGAGAGAGGTGGCAGGAGAGAAAGAGCTGAGAAAGGATTTAAACAAGAGAAATAAAGAGGTGGAAAATTGAGAAAAAAATCTTGCGTTTGCGGAATTGAGGTCTTATTGGCTGGCTGGGGAATTGGGAAAGTGCAGGAATTACCTTGCAGCTATAAGCCGGTCCTACTGTAGCTGTGGACTCCCAAATGTATTTGAGGACTCCCCGTGCAGCTCTCTCCTTGACTTGACTTTGACTTCACACGCTGTGGTGTAAGATGGCTGTGGAGACTCAGCTAGCTTCATTAATAGTTCTCTATTTTTGTGAGTTGTAGATAATGACTGTTTCATGACATAAATTGTGTGAAATCACTATCAAATTTGATTTGATCAGTCTATGAAATAAAAGAGAAATGGTAATTAATGATAGGCAGTCAAAGAGCTGTGGGTTTAACTCATACCTGGCACAATCAATACCATCCCATAAGGTTTTTATTGCAATGTTCACTACCCAGTAAATAAAATGAACCTTAGATAGGACTTGCCAATAAGAGATATTTCTAGTCCACTCAGCTCATAGGACCGTCTGGCTCAGTTGTGATCCAGAAAGCTAATGTTAGCATAGCTAGTGATATGCCATGTGAGCCTGTTAGCTGCAGCCTGAAGTAGCGAGCCGAATAGTAAACAAGATATGTGTTACCTTTTTATGCCATTTTTCCATTTTTCTACTATTTTTTTGTTTCAGTAATTATTAACAAATAATTGATTAATAAATTGTTAACCTGAACAAATGCAGACAATTTGCAGCCCTAGTCCATTATCAGAAATTAATGGACATCCTGCAGCCAATCAGAATCGGATGTTCACCCAGACCATGGTGTAAACTCTGATATACACACAGTCAAGAAATAACAAGAACAAGAGACTGTCATGTTTAAAAAAAAATACTATTGATGGTGCTGCTAATAGCAGAGCAGAAACTTAAACTTAGGTTCTCAGCCTGGCAGGAAATATACATATGTGTATACTGTAAATAGGATCTATCTATACATACATTTGTGTGTGTGTGTGTGTGTGTGTGTGTCTGTGTCTGTGTGTGTGTTACAGTGTGTAAACAAGTTGAGCATGAAAGGCTAACATTAAGCTAATGAAAATGCTTATCTTATACCTTTAAAACTTCACTGGCTCCCCTGTGATCGTATCCC
Source organism: Lutjanus argentimaculatus (assembly GCA_034769285.1). Classification (NCBI taxonomy): domain Eukaryota; kingdom Metazoa; phylum Chordata; class Actinopteri; order Lutjaniformes; family Lutjanidae; genus Lutjanus; species Lutjanus argentimaculatus. Next base: position 12,733,917 of record JAWZSL010000014.1, read on the forward strand.
TTTTAGAAGCTTTGAAATCGAGCCTTGAGCTGCAGAGTCTTAATAAATCCATAATGATAAATACACTGAATGTCTTCAGTGATTGTTTATATATTTTTCCGTCATGTTTTGTCATTGTTGTTAGCATGTTGTTAGTGGCCAATGATTTATGCAGATCAATGTACTGACCCTTCAAAATAAACTCTTTAAATGAAGACCATCAGAGTAGGCCGTCACTCTCGCTTGACAGGCATGTTGAGTAGCAAATAATTGGTTGAAATTCGAATAATAATCCATTAATTTTCCAATGGTCAACTAATCAGTTAATGGGTGTAATTTAAGCATTACTTAATTTTCAATTAAGATGGTATTTTTCATTTTTTTCTCATATAATCTTTGTCGGTTCACTCCACACTCCTTGTGGTGTCTTCTGCTGTGTGTCCCACAAACATCTTTTTGTGTGTGAGAACACAGCCTGTTCAAAGTGACAGATGCTGCTGTCTGTGCTCTGCCGCTAGCTGTTGATACTGTATCTGGAGGATGAAAAAAAGTGTCAGCGCCTGCATGGCATACTAAGAAAACTCAGATGATTGAAATGCCACCCTCTGTTGTTTTGCTCATATATTTTATGCACAGTGAAGTTCTCTGCTATTCCAGGTTTCAGCTCTGGCACCATATGTTCAGAACACATTATTACAAGACATTGCGATAAGTTTTGTCATACCCTCTGTGCTCTTCATCACGCATCTGAGTGAAGGAGTGCCAGTCTTGAATGATAAGATGTATAGCAGGAGAAAGGAATGTAAGAAATAATAAGATTATGCCTGAATAAGAGGTGAAAGAATTCTTTTACTCATTCATCCCATTTTAAAGCACTCTTACAAAGTGCTTTTTCAAACATGAATTATTGAAAGAAACATCCTTGGTGTGAAACCATAAAAAGAATTTCTTCTCTCAGAAATATGTCTGAAGACACTAAGGCAGCAAATCTGCGTCTTACCTCAACCTTGCCTCGTTCAGGATGTTTTTCAATTTATATTCTTTGTCCCATCTTTTCACGTTCTGAAAGTGTTTCAAGTATTCATTTAGCCTTGTTATGTGTAAAATTCAAGAAATAATTGTCTGCTGAAGAATTTCAACATACAGTTGTAAATAGCTGCCACTGTTAGTGATCACTGATATTTAAAGTGTAATATGATTTGTGGTATCAGAGGGAATATTTAATTGAAAATGGTATTTTGACAAACATTTCACCTTTAACAAATACATCATATTGCAGTTTCGATAAAGTGATTGATTATTTGCTCAGCCCTGCTGTGAGGTAATCTTGCAAGTTTTTTCAAAGGTTATAGGCGGAGGTGTGGACTCAACTTGGACTTAAACACCAATGACTTGTGATGAGACCCTTTAAACCACTGCAGACCTCATGCCTATTTGTATTTTCAAGAAGAGATGATTTTTTCATTTTTTTTCTGATCATCAGTTTACAAAAATGCACTTAAATTTTTACTCCTTGTACTGCTGGTACAACTGCAACCATGACTTGACTTCCCTCCAGATTTTCAAATGACTTTTACCAGACTGTTGATACATTATCAAATTGACCATCATAATGTTATACTTTAAAATATAACCAAATGGTGCTAAAATATATTGTCAATATGGACTAAATTATGCCACAATATACAAATATATACTAAGATGAGGGGTCTGTATAGTGATATCAGTGTAGTATCTTGCCTAAACGGGCACACAGGGCTTTCAGACATCAAATAAACGTATCTCATATTGTATGCATGTATTAAACACTCCAGTTTGCCTAATTTTCCAAGGTGTAATAATACCTAATTAATACCTTCTCCCAAATCCAAAGATTAAAAGGTGCCACGAATCAATTCACTTCCCTTAATTTCCTGAATCATTTGACAGTAATTTTAATATTCATTCTCAGTGAGTCAACACTTTATTTCCCAGCTCCACGTTGTCTGACAGCATTCAAACAAGTTGCAGGAAAGAAAAAAAAAAAAGAATTCACATTACGTTATTGAGCTCTAGTTGAAAAAAAATATACCAAAGAAATTTTTGTGTATAAGAAATCTAAAATTCACATCTATGATGAAAAGAACGGAAAGGCTCTGTTGTTAAAATACCATTGTGACTTGTTTCGGACTAGAAACTCAAAGTTTCTAGTCAGTTGTGATTTGGGATGTGAGTGCAAAGGCTTGAGACTTGCTTGTGACTTGCAAAACAATTGGCCTCATGCAAGAACATTTTTGTTTTCCTGTTGTAAATTTCTCTTACTTTTTTTCATATAAAGGGCTCGTACAAACACGGCACGTCAGATCCAACAAACACTCGTAACTTCAGAAAACTGTGTAAATTATTCACCTGAGTGTATTTGACTGCACATGCATGAAACCTGTAAATTAGCATAGTTAACGCCCCAATAATACCATATGTGGCTGCGCTTCCTGCTCCATATGTCAGCAAGTGTTCATTCATGAAAATGGCATCAAAGAGAAAAAAGAAGAACTTTACAAGTTTGGAGTTTGACGTCCTGCTTTCAGAGATCCATTAAAGGAAAATCTGTCATTTTAACAGCGTCAGCAGTGGAATTAAAAGACTTGCTAAAGCAAAGAAATGGGAAACGCAAGTGCTGTTAATGACATGTTACCAGAGGGTCGGACTGTCACTGAAATAAAGAGGAAACGTCTTGATATGAAAATGACTTCAAAGGAAAAAAAACAAACTCGCCACAGCCACAGTAAAGGGCGATCAATAACTGCAGCAAGAGGAGAGGGTTAAGGGGAAATTTTCATCACGAAGAATAAGTGAGGATGTTCTCCAGGACAGAGACTTCATAAACCTGCATGTGAAAATACACAGCTAATACACCTGACAGCAGGTCATAATAGATCACTGAATGAATGATGAGAGGTTTTATATGTAAATTTACAATTATATTGTAATTTGAAATGTAGTCAAGTGGGATAATGTCGACATAATTATGAAATGTAATTTAATTTTCAAACTCAAAATGTCTTCAAACTAATGAAATATGCAGTCAGTACAGAAAAAACTTTGGATAACAGCATACTGACTGCACATGACTCTACGACAGGTCAGGACCACTCATAAATTGTGTTCGTATCTGAAAGAAAATTCAAAATACGAGAAAATTGGTGAATGCCACAAGTTCTCTTAAATCACTCATATGCACCACTTTAAAAAAAATCTGTTCGTACGAGTGGTTCTTGCATGAGGCCCAATGATTTGGCCCACACCTCTGGTTATAGGTCTGGTAACATTGCAGTTTAATTTCTGGTTCATTTAAAGCTACTACATGGAACTCTCATATAGTCTGATTTTGGAGGGCCCTGTGGACAAAATTGGTAGTGTTTCCACCGCCATAACCACAAAATATAGTGTAACATCAAAAATAAAATTATCTCAAGAAAAATGTCTTCCTGCTTCTTTTTAACTGGCCAGCATACTACTCACTATGACTTTGTCTCAAAAAATGTGAACAAAGGTTTGTTTCATCAAATTTCAAGGAGAATCCGACCTGGTGGCAGCCATTTCTGAATAGAAATAGTCAATCTTCTTGAGTATATTGATTTAGAAGCATCAGTGATAAATTGAGACTGTTTCATAACCAGTTAAAAACTCCTTGTAGTAGCTTTAACTTAAGCATGATCATCAGAACTTTCTCTCAGATGCTATTTCTGAGTCTCTTGGACTTGTTCAGTTCAAATTGGGTTGCTTTGTTATCCTGAAAAATCTTTCCTGCTATCAGGAAAGATGTGCGTCATCAGATGAAAGTGAATCATTATGTCAGTTGTGATTACAGTCGACAATGACATCGACGGAACAGTTAGCGCTACATGAAATTGTCCCAGAAAGTGTATCCCACTGTGCAGCAAAACCACAAGAAATCTGTGCAGAAGCATTTAATGTTTTTGTCTCCTTTTGCTTCACACAGAGCTGTGCTGAAATTAAAAATGTTCTACAAAAAAAAAAAACATCTCTTTCTCCGCCTTGATATCTTGTTATCTATTTACTGTTTTTACATTTGTAAAAACGTGTAGTGACGGTTATACAGTTTAAAATGAAACCAGCCTGTAATATCTGCAAAATGGCCAGTTTCTGTTTGTTTCAGCCAGTGGCATTTTATTTCTTCAGTAGAAGAATCAAACAAGAAATCCTACAACTCTACTCTGCTGTTTTGAGCATCCACATAATTAAATTTGATTCAATTTAATTATTATATGTTTTATCTTCAGCATGTTATATCTTTACAATAAAACATGGAAATATGAATATTTGAATGCTTTCTGAAGAATTACATTTTATTTTTTACCTCTAAATGTCATGCATGCTTGATCCTGCAATTTTTGGACCACAATTGAAATAAATACATTGTTTTTCTTGGTTTGTGCTAAATTCTTCCTCAAACAAAATGCTGTGTCGTTTGAGTTGATTTGTGTCATAACAATCCCATTACTGTAATCTAATATATCCCAACTAGTACTGGAATTTGAGGCTGATGTTGATATGGTTATCTTCATTTTAAACATTTAAGAACAATATATGCCCCTTTTTTAAAGCTTATTTTTTACATAAACACATGTAAACATTGCAAAAGATACAAGTGAGTGGGACATTTGCTGTTGAAAAATAGGCTTCTTTCCAGTGGACAAAGTGGAGAGCATTGACAATTGTCATACTGACACTGTTTCCACATAAGACTGCTATTTCTTGTTGCTCATCAGTCAACATCTACATCAGTACCAATGTACTTTATATGCAACACACTAATATCAATGAGTCTGGTTGATTAATCATTCTAGCTCTTTAGTGCGGGATCATGGGAGTTGATGTCTTTCTGTCAGATCTGACTTAGGCAGAAATCATGTTCAGAGATGAGGTTTTGTATTGAAGATTTGTTCACATTACGTTTAGTCATGTTTGCCAACTATCTTGCACACACTCTGATGTATTCAGTGTGTCCTGTGTTTTCCCGGAAGTTATAGTAACTATAGTGACTAGCAGGAAATGCATTGTTACCTTTAATAAATTACAGGTCTGTCTGGGCTTGACTTTTGTTGTAGACATTTAGGATAAAGTAAGTACACACGCTGAACAAAATAACATACTGTAGGTCTAGTGTTTTTAGACATTTTGATTTGGAAATGTTACATAATGTGGCTTTAACAGTAGGGCTGCATGTAACGTATGTTTTTTAAATGATTAATCTAATCGTTAATCGATTATTTTTTTGGTTAATCAAATAATCTATCACTTAATTTATCAATTAATCTATTGATTAATCAATTAATCACATTAGAATAATGATAATAGTGGCATATTTTAAAGTCAATGTAATTTCACCCTATTTAAGAGACTCCATGTCAGAGGCTTTATCAGAAAAATACTGGACCTCAAATTCAAAACGAGCTGTGATGCATATTTAATTAATAACTAATCATTGTGTCAATCCTTCAGTGAACTGGACAATCAGTATTTTGACTTAAAACTTAAACTGGTTATGACATAGTTATTTTATTGCTGGAGTCGTATGGGGATAAGATGATCATTGGCAGTGTATTTTTGCATGTGGGCCAAAGAAAATACTTTCAGTCGCTTTTCTGGCAATTGAAATGCATTACAGACAGTCTGTAACGTTAATTTTAGCCATTTCTGTCTCATATGAGGCTGATAAAGTGAACTGAAAGTACAAATTGTCCGAATAACACCGTCAGATGACACATGGCGTAAAGTTAACAGCAGCTGTGCAGACATCACTTTTAACAAGGGGGTGATGACGAAACTTCTAGAAAGTCTAATTAAATTGACTTCTACTAACAGAAACATGTTCCATGTGTTGATAATCCTCATATATCGTGCTTTGCTGCTGACAGGACGATGCTGCTGCTGCAGCTGCAGGAGGAGGACAGGTCACTCGGTGCTTCACTTCCAGCACTCGTGCAGAGCAGTTTGTTCCGTTGTGACACGTCCAGTTTGTGGAGCGAAAGAGAACAGAAGTGTTGCATCTTGTCTAAAATACTCTGGGTGAATCCATGCTCTGACCAGGCGTAGCAGTTCATAGTGATGTGTCGATGCACAATCTCCATATCGTCATATTTTTGTAATCGATGGCATTTATTACGTCAACGAATCACCCTAGCCCTAGTTAACAGCATCTCATTGTCTTCAACGTAAGTGGTGTTTGATTTAGATATATTTTTTATTTTACTTCATTTATTGCATTACACAAAAGAAGTTATGTTTTTGGTAACGCTTGTCTGTTCATCAGCAGGATTATGAAAAAGACTACCGGCCCAATTTTCATGAAACTTGGTGGAAGTGTGAAGCATGGGGCCATTGTGGAGCTGATCACGTTGCAGATACACAAATTATTTCTTATTTTTCATTAAGATTGCAGGATATGGCATTTGGCCTTGCTGGAGGTTTGTGCTCTCTGAGTGCCCTTCTTGTATTTTAATATTTTTACTTTGATCACATCATGTGTTTTTTATTGTTTCATACCATAGCTTCAGGCAATATGTATTCATATGCTATAGCTTCAGGCCATGTGTTTTCATTATGTTATAGCCTCCGTCTGTGTGTTATATGGCATTCCTCTCATGACCCGCTTGTAGCTGACAGGTCTGAGGATTGTGCTTTCTCTTTCCTACATGAGAGCTGACTCCTAACATGAGCTTCAGAAACCAGGAAGAAAACATGTTCTCTGCCCTCGTATCTGTCAGCTTTATAATAATGACTCACTCATACTGGAAGACGGAGATGGAACAGGAGACAGACTGAGTGTGACTGAGATGTATCCTTATCTCACCTGTTATTTTTCAACCTCAGGAGAATTTGCATAATAGAGAAGAGCTCAACAGAAAAGTAAAAGACAGAGATATTCTCAAGTGGCTAGAGTGTGCTATTTTCACCATCAAGTGCTGCCTGCTGACATGACAAAACACACACTCAACAATTTTACACCTTACATAATGAGGGAAACATTCCAAGAACTTCAGTCCAACATATGGAGAGATTTTTGTTTTGGGGCTGTTTGCCAAACGTTTATCTCTCAGCTGAAGAATTAAACACATACACAAGGATTTGAATGCTTTTGTGGCTTTCAAAAATGACTCAGTAGCTTGTCAGGGATAAAAAGAAAATGTGTTTATTTGTAGTCTGTGTTAGTCCTTCAGTAACTCTGGTCTGTGACTACAGCTGCAGCAGAACTAACACTCTGGAAAAACATTAACTGAAGTGAAAGCTTTGTGCAAAGTTATTTTTCCCTTTTTCCCACTGAGAAAAATATATAATTGTTATTATATATGAAGTTGTTCCTACATACTGTGAGGCATTGCAAAATGAGAAGAAACAGCGTGTCGGAGTCATTTTTGTATTGTGTTCATCAGTATGTGTGTATGTGTTAATGAAGCACTTTATGTTCACTTGTTTTAATTCCCTTTTTGCTCAGTAGATGGTATGTGGAGAATGGGGAAAGTAATAGAGTAGGTGTGTTGTTTTCTGAAAGAGGAACACAGTGTTTGACCATCAGCTGTAATGTACACAGACCCTTTTTCATGGCAGCCATGTTGATATGAAATAGTAGGTAAGCACAGGTGTTACCAGTGATACCATTAAGACTGATTCTGACCTGAATATAAAGGAAATGTCTTTTAAGCCATTTTTGTTTGCATGCAAGTTATAATTGCTGCTGTACTTATTCCACATATTTGTCAGCTGACACTGCACTATATGCACTTAAACAGATATACATAAACAGACAGACAGGAAAGAGATCCCACCCAACAGATTTCACATGGAAGACGACCTTTTTAACTTATCTGTTACAGAAGAAGAAATGGTCCGTTGAATCATTTGTTGTCCCGTTGTGCTATGCCACGCCTCTTTTGCTTCCATTATGCTGCCACGCTGTATAAAATGACACTGGTGTGGCTTTATGCTGGCACTCCTTGGTTCAGTGTGAAAACTTAAAGGCAGTGTAGAGGTGAGCCTTTGTTGCAGCACCATTGCAGGATCTCTGTGTAGAAAGGGCTTCACTGCCTGCAGATACTGATCTTTCGTAGTTCAGCCTCTTTTTGCTCTGCGCTCCAATAACAGCAAACTTGGATCCCTGTGGAACTTGGGTTCAACTTTCTCTTTTCCTGTTTCCTGACATCTACTTAGATATGCAAAGTGCTAGGCTCGTCTGTGTTGAAAAGAAAAAACATATTTTGAAGATGGTCAAAAGATCTTACTGGGAGACCTTTAAAAGTAACATATATCCTCATATCCTAAGTTGGCTAATTTTAGCAAAACTCTAGCTAACTCATAATTGATGTAGTTTAGCTTTCACAATGTAAGCTTATGGGAAAAATTCTTTTGGGCCTGCAGTGCACATCACATGATGGTTTCATTACTGGGTTTGGCAACTATGTCAAATTGGCTTCAAAGCCCAACACTCTTCCTGGGAACTTGGGATTACCATTACCTGCACTACTCTGGCTCTGATTGGCTAGTACTTCTTACCTTGAACTGGGTATGGGTTAGGTTTAGGCATAAGGGGTGAGACTGGATAGCACTAGGGTAAGAATATTAGGGTAAGCCGATCAGAGTCAGAGTAGTAATGTGTACAGGATACAGGAAAGGAGAGAGTGACGAAGGTTCAGAAGGGTCAGTTGTGTACAAGGTTCAGTGCACTTGAACATATGTTGCTCTGTCTGCATACCTCTACAAAAGTCATTCTTTTACATTTCTTTTACAGTCCTCTCCAAATGTCTTATTTCCTTCTCATCACTATGTGTGTATGTGTGGATACAGTCTTTGTGTTTCACAGCTCCTCTCTCAGCATTTCCTCTCAGTTTTCCTCCACTTTACCATCTATCTTTCTCATCTCTTTCTTCTCAGCACACTCGCCTCAGTTCACCTCTGCCCTTGTCCTTCTTTTCTCTCTTTCCCTCTCTTTCCTCTTCCTCTACCCTTCTTGGCCCCTGTCCGGGTCCATCCCTACAGTACGTCTCTTCCTGACAAATGAGGCCACTGCCTGGCCGCAAGCAGCGGTGCATCAAGGGCACGACTCCTGAGGGCCCAGTCAGTCAAACAACACCAAAGCCCTCTCTACCGTTCCACTATTCTCAGCTTTTTTCCTCACATCTTCCTGTTCAGCACTGGGTCAGCCTTGCACAAGGCAGACTGAATGACAATTACAGACATGGTGACTGACTTCTCTCTTTGCTCACCTGGTCTTAAGATACTTAATCTGTGTGAATTTCTCTGACAGAGGATTATTCCATAGATGATGAGGTGGAAAATCACCTGTAGATAGAACAGACCGAATATTCTCTAACCACACTTGATGGGCTCTACATGAAACTGGTTGAGTGAAAAGATAACATGAAGGTATTCGTTCCTGTTCCTGGTTTTTTTTTTTTTTTTTTTACGATTCCTGAATGTATTTTTAAATTCCTGTGTAATATATAAATAATCAGCACTTTGTCTGTAGCTCGATGCTAACACATAAGGGGAATTCCTTTTGATGTGCTAACAGAAAATAGCATCATGATCGCAGTAATATCTTAACAAATGGATTTGTTTTGTTTTTTTACCTGCTTAACATCAAACAACATGTGTGCTCTTACTTCATGGCATAAATATCCTATGATCTGTTGAAACAAACTAATAGCTGCTGATTTCACATTGGTTCAGTTCTCAACACTGACCAGTTACAGCAACCCCAAAGGGTCAAAACTCAAACTCAAAATACAGCTTTTACTTGGAAGAGACATTGTGTGCCAGGAGAGGGCAGCACACATATTTACATTTTATATTTTATTTACTGTTCACTACTTGATGAGCAGGAACAGCTGTCGTTTACTTCAAAAAATAACGAACAAATAATGAACTCAATGTATGAACATGAATTCACAGGAGTTTACGACACTCACATGCTGTGTTTTACAGCACATTTCTTGACTTTTAAAAGTAATCTCTATGATACTATAGCAGTACAGAGTAATTTGTTTAGTTTGGGGAGTGGGCAGTGGCATTAACTGGGGTCTGGGGATTGATGGGGAGGTTCAGTAGCTCATAAAAACGGAAGAAGGGAACGTGAACTAGTTCATTTTTGGTTATTGAAATTAGCTCAAAATTCAAAATTGTCAACTATGAACATGAACTAGTTAATTTTTCAGTTCAGTTCAGTCTAATACTCTTTAGCACTTCAGATGTGGAAAAGATAATGTTAAATTTTCAGCTTTTGTTAGAAGTGCCTTAAAAACAAAAACTAAACAAATTATGCAAAAAGTTAGAGGAGCTATGAAATATATAGGAAATTATATGGAAAATGCCTACAACAGCACAACAGAATCAGAATCATTTGTTCAGCACTTTCTCTCTGGTAATATTTCTTAAATATGCTCATATAAAATCAATGCAATCAGTGAGACTGGTAGAGAGGATGTGAGAGGCAAATGAGTGAGATGAGGAGGAAGTGTGTATTTGGTGTGTGTGAAAAGACTCAATGCAGTGTGATACTGATCATTTAGTTTAATCAATGCATATCTCCTTAGATAGTTTATGTGCATTACACTTTCTCTATGCAGTGCATTAATGTATTATAATTAGAATGGTCAATACTGTATGAATGTTGCCTGCACAACATTAAATTGACTATAATGAGATTACACTTCATGGTATATAACCATAGCGAGGTGTTTGTATTGATTCTATGTGTAGAAGTTAATTATACAAAAGAGCAAAGCCACCAAATTTAATTTCATGTCATTTTTAAATGTTGTCTTGGTTCATGCTGCTTCTATCAAAATCTTAGATGGAGTATTATAGTAATTTCCAATAACTGTAAATTCATCATTTTTATTTAATATGAAGTTGCCAGGGATAATGATTTGATCTGAGCTCTTAAAATCATTTTCTGTAGAAATTTGTATCATCTCAAAATCAGAAGACATGGGGAATAAAAGGTTTCTGAGAAAAAAACTCCCTTAATTTAATTATAGTATCATTCATGATTCATGCTTTTCTTTCCTCTTGTTTTGCTTTGTTTTATCTAATCATAATCACCAGATGGTGCATTATGGACAGGGAGTATTATCTTTATTTCTGTGGTTTTAAGTAGAAGTGGGTTAACTGAATTTCATGATGTGTTTTAAGAAAGCATAAGCAAAGGTGAGTCAGTTGATGTCTCCATTTTCCTTGAGCGTCTATAGACTAGAAGGATTACAAACTGTCCCCCCCACACACACGTACTGCCTGCTGAGTCAGATGCTATGTGATGGAAAATGTGCTGTTCTGTTGAATTATTGACCATTACTGGAAGCCAGTCCAGGGAAAATGATGTTCTCTGTGTAGGTGGTTGGTCTTCGGTGTGTGGGATTGAAGAGCAATGACACTTCCAAATTAGTATATCGGTAAAATGTTCAGCTCAGGCTGCTGTACAATCGTCAGAAGGATTATATAACGTACCTTCTTGACACGTTTATATTCTGCTTCCTTTAAACTAGAATCAAAGACAAAGTATTGTTCAAATTGTAAAAGAGCTTGCTACTACAGTATGTAGAGAAATGTTGAAAAGACTAAGAAAGGGTGAAAAGTACATGTATACTATAGATAATTGATGATAGATCATACCCCAAAAAAAAGGCCTCCAAATATGTTACGTGGGGGTGTAAAGTCAACTGAAACACTGGAGGTGTGGACCCAAAATGCAGACTGGAACACTGGTGCAGAGTTCAAAGGAGATTTAATCGTAAAGCAAAACAAAACAAAGGGTAACAAACTCAAACTCAGGCTTACTTGAACTGAAGGGATCCAAAAGACAAAACCAAAAACAAGCAAAATCCAAGAAATCCAAAAAGGTACATAAATCCAAAAAAAACACTGGAAGCAACATTAGAAAGACACCAGAACTAACACCACAGTACAACAAGACGAACTGACAAAGACAAAGAGAAACACAGGGACTAAATAGACAGGGGGGTAATCAAACACAGGTGGGTGGACAACAAGAGGTGAACCAAATCAGTAATCAACCAAGGGCGGGAAAAACACAAAGACAGGAAGTAAAAGCAAGAAGGACACACAAGGGAAACCAATACTACAAAATAAAACAGGAAATGACCAACAAAACACAACCATGACAGTACCCCCCCTTCAAGGGACGGATCCCAGACGTCCTAAAAATAAAGTCCAAAACAAAGTCACTCAAGTCCACAAGGAGCTGGGTGGGTGGAGGGGGCCTGGAGGAGGGACAAAACAAAAAGCGTCACTAAGCTCAGGCACACAGCCTGGCAACAACAAAAGGCAGGGTCCATAAGTCTGTAAACCCGTGGACGGGCAGGGGCCAGGTCGAAGCCTCAGGCGGGCAGCCGGGAGGCAGGATAGAGGCGGAACCGGAGACCTCAGGCGGGCGGCCTGGAGGCAGGGCAGGGGCGGAGCCGGAGACCTCAGGCGGGCGGCCTGGAGGCAGGGCAGGGGCGGAGCCGGAGACCTCAGGCGGGCGGCCTGGAGGCAGGGCAGAGGCAGAACCAGAAACCTCAGGCGGACGGCCTGAAGTCCACCCAGGGGAGCAGAGCCGAGCAGGAGGCCGGCGGCGATGGCGAGACCCCTCAGGGGGGCCGAGCAGGACGCCACAGGCGAAGACGAAGGCAGAACCCGTCGGGAGGACGAGCAGGAGGCCACTGGCGAAGACGAAGGCGAGACCCGTCGGGAGGACGAGCAGGAGGCCACAGGCGAAGGCGGAACCCGTTGGAAGGACGAGCAGGAGGCCACAGACGAAGGCGGAACCCGTCGGGAGGACGAGCAGGAGGCCACAGGCGAAGACGAAGGCGAGACCCCTCAGGGGGCCGGCGGCGCTGGCGAAGACGAAGGCGGGACCCCTCTGAAGGCCGGCGGCGCTGGCGGAGACGAAGGCGGGACCCCTCTGAAGGCCGGCGGCGAAGGCGGCGGGACCCCAGTGGCGGCTGACGGTGAAGGTGAAGCCCCTTGGGAAGACCTGCAGGAGGCCGACGGTGAAGGCGGGATCCCTGGGGAAGACGTGCAGGAGGCCGGCGGCGAAGGCGAAGACGAAGGCCAGCCCCCGCTAGCAGAGAAACAGGGGGCCAGCGGCATAGGCTAAGGTGGGACCCTTCTGAAGGTGACTGTGGCCCAGCCGGGATTGGAGGAGCCTGCAGAAGCGAAGACGGCCCAGCCAGAACAGGAACTGGCGATGGCTGCGGTGGCGACATAGACAGCCCAGCTGGAACAGGAAGCGGAAGAGGCGGTGGCTGTGGCGGCGACGTAGACAGCCCAGCCGGAACAGGAACAGGCGATGGCGGTGGCTGCGGCTGCGGCGACCCAGCCGGAGCAGGAACTGGCGATGGCTGCTGCGGCGGCGTCCCAGCCGGAGCAGGAACAGGCGATGGCTGCTGCGGCGACGTAGGCGGCCCAGCCTGAGCAGGAACAGGAAGAATCTGTGGCGATGACGTAGATGGCCCAGCCCGAGCAGGAACTGGAGGTGGCTGCGGCGGCGATGGCCCAGCCAGAGCAGGAACTGGAGGTGGCGGACCCACCAGAACAGGAGATGGTGGCGGTGACCCAGCCGAAACAGGGGATGATGGCTGCGGTGACCCCACCGGAATAGGAGAAGATGGCTGCGGTGAGCCCACCGGAACAGGAGATGATGGCTGCGGCCCAGCCAGAACAGGAGGAGGCTGCAGCCCAGCCAGAACAGGAGATGGTGGCGGTGACCCAGCCGGAACAGGAGATGGTGGCTGCGATGACCCCACCGGAACAGGAGACGGTGGCTGCGGCCCAGCCGGAACAGGAGATGGCTGCGGCCCAGCCAGAACCGGAGATGGTGGCGGTGACCCAGCCGGAACATGAGATGGCTGCAGTGACCCCACCGGGGCAGGCGATGATGGCGACGGTCCCACCAGAACAGGAGATGGTGGCGGTGACCCAGCCCGAACATGAGATGGCTGCAGTGACCCCACCGGGGCAGGCGATGATGGCGACGGTCCCACCGGAACAGGAGATGATGGCGACGGTCCCACCGGAACAGGAGATGATGGCGACGGTCCCACCAGAACAGGAGATGGTGGCGGTGACCCAGCCGGAACATGAGATGGCTGCAGTGACCCCACCGGGGCAGGCGATGATGGCGACGGTCCCACCGGAACAGGAGATGATGGCGACGGCCCCACCGGAAGAGGAGGTGGTGGCGGCGGTCCCACCGGGACTGGAGATGATGGCGACGGCCCCACCGGAAGAGGAGGTGGTGGCGGCGACCCAGCTGGAACAGGAGATGGCTGTGGTGACCCCACCAGGGCAGGCAATGGTGGCGACGGCCTCACCGGAAGAGGAGATGGTGGCGGCGGTCCCACCGGGACTGGAGATGATGGCGACGGCCCCACCGGAACAGGAAATGGTGGCGGCGGTCCCACCGGGACAGGAGATGATGGCGACGGCCCCACCGGAACAGAAAATGGTGGCGGCGGTCCCACCGGGACAGGAGATGATGGCGACGGCCCCACCGGAACAGGAAATGGTGGCGGCGGTCCCACCGGGACAGGGGATGATGGCGACGGCCCCACCGGAACAGGAAATGGTGGCGGCGGTCCCACCGGGACAGGAGATGGTGGCGGCGACCCAGCCGGAACAGGAGATGGCTGTGGTGACCCCACCAGGGCAGGCAATGGTGGCGACGGCCCCACCGGAAGAGGAGATGGTGGCGGCAGTCCCACCGGGACTGGAGATGATGGCGACGGCCCCACCGGAACAGGAAATGGTGGCGGCGGTCCCACCGGGACAGGGGATGATGGCGACGGCCCCACCGGAACAGGAGGTGGTGGCGACGGTCCCACCGGGATAGGAGAGACGAAGACTAGGTTGCTGGGCAGCAGAACCTCCGTGGCGCTGGGCAGCAGAACCTCCGTGACGCTGGGCAGCAGAACCTCCGTGACGCTGGGCAGCAGAACCTCCGGGACGCTGGGCAGCTGGGGTTCGGGGACGCTGGGCAGCTGGGGTTCGGGGACGCTGGCCAGCTGGGGTTCGGGGACGCTGGGCAGCTGAGGGGCATGACGTCGGCGAGAGCCACGCTTGCGCCTGGGGGGCTTCACAGGTGATGAGTCCGGGGCAGGTTCAGGCAGAGGACTGGCTGGCAGAGGAGCAGGCTTCGCAGGTGGCTGGTGGGTTAGCGAGTCCTTGCTGAGCTCAGAATTGCAGGTAGAATCCAACTCAGCCTGTAATTCTCGCTTTAGGTCTGCAATCACTGTCAGGTTATGAGTTATTTGAGGGAAAAACAAAATTTTGGGCCTTGATAAAAAAGTCTTTTCCATCAAGGAATAAACAAAAATTCTCCGCTTAAAATCCGTGCAACCTGTAATGGCACAGTTCAGTTGCTCAAATTCAGAGTAGGCCTTCTTTAGCTCCTTACTAGCCAGTGCAAAGTCTGCTGGGTCCATAATTGGTCAGTTCGTTCTGTTACGTGGGGGTGTAAAGTCAACTGAAACACTGGAGGTGTGGACCCAAAATGCAGACTGGAACACTGGTGCAGAGTTCAAAGGAGATTTAATCGTAAAGCAAAACAAAACAAAGGGTAACAAACTCAAACTCAGGCTTACTTGAACTGAAGGGATCCAAAAGACAAAACCAAAAACAAGCAAAATCCAAGAAATCCAAAAAGGTACATAAATCCAAAAAAAACACTGGAAGCAACATTAGAAAGACACCAGAACTAACACCACAGTACAACAAGACGAACTGACAAAGACAAAGAGAAACACAGGGACTAAATAGACAGGGGGGTAATCAAACACAGGTGGGTGGACAACAAGAGGTGAACCAAATCAGTAATCAACCAAGGGCGGGAAAAACACAAAGACAGGAAGTAAAAGCAAGAAGGACACACAAGGGAAACCAATACTACAAAATAAAACAGGAAATGACCAACAAAACACAACCATGACAAAATAACCTTAACAGCAGTTTCATCCAACAAGTAGCAATGGTTTGTTGAGTCAGTTCCTTCTCTGTGAATTTCTCATTGCTATATTTACTTGGCCACCTTGAACCGTTGTGTCACAGTTTCTCTCTTGCTGAAGTGTGATGCAACAATGTTGCCAGTGAATTGCTGTCACTGAAAAATAGATATCTTTAGTATTTGTATTTCTGTCATTTTTGTGGATGTCTTAAGCTCATCATTTTCCCTTAACGTTTATGTTATTTCTGTTCTATATTTTTTCCCTTGCAGCTCTCTTTACAGAGGTTCCACATGACATCACAACGCAGAGCGGGGAGGATGTAGAGATGGCTTGTTCCTTCCGCGGGGCAGGCTCTCCCTCCTACTCCCTGGAGATCCAGTGGTGGTACATCAAGGACCACAGAGACTGGCAGGAGAAGTCTGCCCAGATCACTAATAACGTAAGCCGTGAGGGAAAACAGGTTTTCTTGTTTGTTATGTATGTGCTGAGAGTCCCAGCAGGGGTACTTGTAGCTCAGGGGGTGCACTTCTGAAGGTGCCAGGGGGTACATGGAGAACTCTGTTAATTAACTCAAAGAACTAACAAGATTTGATGCAAAGAAAATATACCAACATGTTTGTGCTGAGGGAAAAAACAAACAGCCAAATAGAATTTGAAATTGGTATGATGCTGATCTTTTGTGAACTTACAGTAACCAGGAATCACCTGAGTCAGTTTTTAAAGAAAAACACCCGTGTTGCAATTTAGAGTGCAGGAAAATGTAGCAAGCCAGGAGAGAAATAGTTAGCTTAAAGTAGTGAGCAAACAGTCCATATAGTTAATTAAAAGTACAAACTGTTGATAGCTAGCACGTGCAGCTAACTCAACTGCTGAAATAGTTAGGTGAAAGTAATTAGTAATTAGATAATTAGCTTGTTTCGTCCACCTGCCACTAGCAAACTGACTCATTAACAACTCTTTTGTTTCTAAAAGTTAGTTTAAAAGTTTGAACATTATAGATCAGAAGGGCAGGACTCAAAACCACCACTTCAGCACCATGGACAGTGCAATGGAGTGACTGATATTTCAGAGCCATGGTCAGGTTCATAGATTCTAACTTGCACAAACCTCAGTCAGATTTAGTTGAACAGACGAACATATTCAACTAAAAAACCCCTCTGTCCTTGCAGTCTGCTGTTACAGGATGGAGAGGGGGATGGCAGGTTAACTAGGAAATGCATTTTGGTCATTTTGTTAACAAAAGGGATATCATCCTGCTTGCACTCCTCAACTTGCCTACTGACTGAAATAAACTTTTGAAATAGCTAAAAATAAAAAACGATCAAACTGTTAGGTAGAAGTAATGAGTAAACAGTTGACATAGTTAAGAGTAAAAACTGTTGAAATAGGTAGGTAAAAGTAATTGCTTAATAGCTGAAACATTCAACCCCTCCAAGGGGTAGTCAGCTAGTTTTTATTTCTGCCCTTCTAAACCTTGGGCTCATCTGTTGTGGATTACAAGACAACACTGTATATCAGAAATTGCAAATATAACAAGACATCAAGTATCACATCAGTAATATTATCTATACACCATAATTACACAGTTTCAGGTAACATATTAATATACAACATTTCAAAATAAGTTGTGTACTGAGAAAAAGAAGAAAAAGAAATACTACAAACACAACTAGTGACTGTCTAAATGTCTTAAATGTTTCATATGTGGATCACCAACTTATTCTTTGTATTGTGCGTGTTTAGAAAATTCTGTTTCTATTTCTGTCCTACCAAACAAGCTATCATGTGACAGCCAGTGCAAAGGACAATAGAAAACCAAAGGGCTTTTTATTTACTCAGAAAACCATATTATTTCTATGCTTGAATATTTCTTTTTTTTTTTATCTGTTGCATAGAATAACAGTCCATTTTCAGTTTCCCTTTTTCCGTTTTTGCTGTTCAATTCATATGGACAGAGCTGCTCGGACTGAACCTAAAGCTGACTGTATATCAGGCAGGGGGAAATGCAATATTAGCCATGGCAGAAACCCTCTGGCATGAAAACGAAGGGATAATTGCTGATTAGCATTTGCCAGCACTGGGGGAACAGGTTGACTCTCTCCCATCATGGGGGAACTCAGGCTCCCCTGTTGTGCCTCTAGACACTATAATTGGCACTGAGAAAGAAATAGATTTTCAAAATCTCTCTCTGCTCCATGCATAATTCATACCTATGCCCAAAAGAATACCTCTGTGCCTCTGCATACACATTCACACACACTCTCCTGCTCAGAGGCTTACGTGCTTGGAGCTGTAGAGTGTGTGCTTATACACACACACATTTGAACATGCACATATAAGCATGCATACGCACACACACAAAGCTCAACCACCGGAGAAAATGGTAAGTACAGCACAACAGATCAGTAATCCAGGGAAGTTTTTGTTAAGAAATGCTGCAGAAAACATCAAACATGTTTGTCCGCTGCAATGTTTTGCTGTTGTAAGTCAATGAAATGAGATTATTTTTAGCGTGAGATGTTTTTAGAAAAGTGCAGCCTCGATCAGCCCTCTGTCGCTAATGCATCATCCATGTTTCTGTACAGGTCGTACCCCAGGAGGAAACGTCCAAAGATGCCACTAAAATTAGCGTGAGTTTGATCTTGCTTCAACTGTCAACACAAAGAAAAGACAGTATCAAGAAAACAAGATGATTTTGCTTGATATATTTCCATTCATTGTTAGGTGCTTCATTAAAGGAATAGTTTGGATTTTTTTAAGTGCGGGTACTTATTCATAGCCAGTGTATTCTGTCAATAGATGGTGGTCAGAACGCCCCCAGTCTGGACAAGTAGAAGCAGGAGTACTGGTAAAAGAAGTTAAACAATGTACTGCTGTGGAAAGGGTCAGCAGAAAAACTAGCATCTAATAAAAAGGCCCACCTAAAAAAAAAAACAAAAAACAGTATCAGTTTAAGTGAATGCTATATTTAGAATATTTTCACCCCTTTACATTGCCATCAGACAGCCTTTTCCTGAAGGGAGCCGCCATTATATAAGCCAAATATTGCTCTCTCCAACCCAACCAAACTCCATAGCTGGAATCAGTAAAACCAGTAATTTTACCTCACAGAACACAGGAGTTTCTTGTCTACCACAGCCTCGATCAGTTACATGTAGTTTGTTTCTTCTATTGTGTGCGTTCTATGGTGTTTTAAAAAGTTAGTTCAGATTCAGCAAAGACACACAATAGCATAAATGAACTAACTGATCAAGGCTGTAATAGATAAGAAAGCAATATCTGGCTTCTACAGTGGCAGTTTACCGTCAGAAAAGGCTGTCTGACAGTAAAGGAAAGCAATGAAAATATTCTAAATATACTGTACACATAATTTTTTTTAGGTGGCTAAAAAAAGGCCCTGCTGCTGACCCTGTCCACAGCAGTGCATTGCTTAGCTTCTTAAACTGTGACTCCTGCTTCGAATAATCTGAAATATCACCTTAAGACCTCAGAAAATGTAGTTTAGAATAATAAAGAACAACATGTTTTATTTTATATTGTGTCTACCACATGGCTTTAAATAAGAATACACATCATATTTTGTTCCCTTTAGGTGGTAAAAGTGGCTGGCAGCAACATCTCCCACAAGCTCCGTCTCTCCAGCGTCAAGCCGTCAGACGAGGGCACGTATGAGTGTCGTGTCATCGACTTCAGCGGCACCGTGGCGCAGCACCACCGTGTTCGCGCCTACCTCCAGGTGGAGCCTGAGAGGAGTCAGGGGTCGGATGACGTCAGGCTGCAGGAGCCAGGGCACCGGTCAGGGGGGAACCACCCACAGCACCAAGCAGAGGGCAGGGCACTGAAGAGGAGATCAGCCAGCAGCACCACTGACTGTAATGAGAGCTGTGTGCTGTAGAGTGGGGAGGTCTGCCTGTCTGTCTGCATGTTCATGACTTATCTCCAAAGAGGGACAGTCATCAACACACACGTCACCACAGAGCTGAGGCGTCAGACGTAACTGGACCCTTTGTGTTTCACGGTTTGTTTGTCTATCTTTAACATCGCTGTTTGGATGCCAATGCTGTTGAATGCCAATAAAGGGCACAATTTTATTGACTGTAAACATGATTGTGTTCTTTTTGTTGCTTTGTTACTTGTCTCTGTGCTTTTTCCTAATGTTTATTGGTTTATTTGTGTTAATGTGACATTAAGGCAGTAATAACAGAGAACATTTATTTTGCTATTTTATCTGAGCGGGACTCTTTCAATGGCCAGAACTTTTCCTCACAAAGTTACAGCACATTGCGGTGTAGAGTCAGAATTGTCATGGCTATCAGAAAATAGATAATTCACTGATACAGATACAGAACGGACCATGTCCTTTGCAATGTGCCACTTCTACTGTCTTTTACCAAAACATGTGCCAAACGCTGCTGTACAGTATTTCAATGTAAATGCTTTCTAAGAAATAAAGAATAAATTAAGCTTTTTTCATTCATCTGAAAACTATGGAAGTCCTAAGCAGCAAGTGAGAAAAAATGGATGATCCATTTGCTAAGTCTGACCTAAATTGTTTTCTCTCCTGTGTTTCTGACTTAACAAGAGGGGGGAAATGTTTTGCCAGGATTATTTTTCTAAGTTATTTTTTTCTTAATCTGTGAAAACTGGTGAAAACTAGAAGAGTACAGACCCCCACCAGGCAACAGATGGTGAAGCACCTACTGCAGTGCCACCACAACTGTCAGAGATTTGTAAAGTTTTGCCAACGTTAACGTGACCCCATCATATGTTGTCTCTAGCTGAAACAAGATTTCAAACTTAAGCAATTGTTGATCACTTGCAGCCCCTAGCGCCCCCAGTGATAAGAGTGAGAAGTCAGCTGTCAATTGTCGTATAAAACAGAGCAGTAAAAAGATAGAATTACTGTCTCATTGTGTGTCTCCACCAACCAGTCAAGGTGCAGTTTACATCCATGTCTGTCCAGACTCATGGACTCATATGCAGTGAAGACTTTAAAAGAATTTAATATGGAACTTATCACTATATTGATTTGTAACTTTGAAGGAATTTAATAAAAGGTATTAAGTGTATTTCTGGCAAATGGAAGCTCACTATGTGTGAATGATTCCAGTAAATTATTTCTAGTAAGAAACATCAGCTGTTGTCACGTAGAGACTATTTTTACAGAAGAGTACAGAGGACTGATAGAGAGCTGAATATTATGATGTCACAGTGAAGTTGACTGTTGATCTTTTGGATACAAAATGTCATTACCTAGTGACCATGACCTGTGACCACCAAACCAAAATTAAATCAGTTTATTTTTGAGTCCAAGTGAACCTTTGGATCAAGTTTAAAGGCATTGTTGAGATACAGCATCCACAAAAACTAGACAACCTGAAAACTGGATGCCAAGGAAATATAAAGGCTTAAAGGGTTTTTTAAGGTTTTTTAAGAATTCTGAATCTCAGAGGTCCTTCAGCATACAGTCATTAATTAGATTTTTAACAATTAGGAAGATTGCTCCGATAGTATTCGAGATCGGCTGTGGACATCCTGTAGTTCCAGAGATCACTCACACATATGATTGACAAAAAGTTAATTCACTTCAGTGTCATTTCTTTCTTTTGGTCAGAGGTATATTTTAACACTAACGGCAGATTAGCACCATTTAAAAGACATTTTTAGCCAAAAGAAAGATATGATAGTGATGTAACGCAACATACAATATATCCACCTTGTGTTTAGAGAGCATGGAGAAATTAAAACTTTCCTGGGAAAAAATTTGAATCCTCACACATTCAGAGGACAGAGTATTGGTGCACCTCAGCCCCTTGTGGCCAAAATGAGTATTACAACAACAAACACGATGAAGGTCCTGATAAAACTGTTGTCACAGATGACAAAATAAATTAACAAACTGTCCTGGCAAAACCTTTTTCACCTGTTATTAAATCATAAAAAGAGAAAATAATTTAGGTCAAACTTAGATCACCAGAATTTTTTTTTTCTCTCACTTGCCTCTCTGGCAAGTGCATTGATTTCATTTATGTAATCTTTGTTTAAACACTATGTATTTAAGCTTTCTATACCACAACTAGAATGTTTGTCAAAATAAAATATGTATGCTTTCATTACATTGAGATAATATATTAATTCTTCTGTATATTATTCACACCTGGCACTGTAGAATTTTACTGTTATCATTTAAATAAAGTTTACTTAACCAAATGATTCAAGAAACACAACTACAGTATGTTAATCACTCTAAACATTCGTCATCATTTTTCCAACCACAATATAACTTTTACTGAGTTTATTATCTGAGTCATATTCTCCTCTTGTTCTCTCTGTGTTTGTTCTAAGTGCTGCTGTTTGGTATCTGTTCTGTTAAATACATTCATTTGAAATGACGTTGGTCTTTTTTTTTCTCTGTAATTCTGTTTTTCAGCTCAGTACTTAAATCAACATTTCAGTTAATCAACTGAAAATGACTGTATGAAACAGCATACTGAGAAATGCATGAGGGAGCCTCAGTCAATTAGTGTTTCAGACCTTATGTGAAGTCATTTGCAGACTGTCATCACCACGTCATGAAACCTGTCATGAACATGAAGGAGTTATGAATGATTATTACTGTTGTCATTATGTGTCATTCTTTATTTCAAATGCAAGAAAAATATTCATTACACAGTTATAATGGTGTCATGAAAGCCAGTGTCTATAATAATAATAATAATAATGATAATAATATAATAAATAATAATAATAATAATAATAATAATAATAATAATAATAATTATTATTATTATTATTATTATTATATTATTATTATTATTATTATTATTACAAACTTTATTTGTATAGCACCTTTTATACAAGCAATACAGCCCCAGTACATAAAGAAATCATATGCACTAAGTGATTCACATAGAACTGGGCATAGAATGAGCATAAAAACAGGAATATAAGCCATAATTAATGTAAGATGTAAAATATAAAATAACATATGACAGTACAAAATGAAATTAAAATTGTACAGCTAAAACCATAATGTTTAATTTCAAGTAGTCATAACAAAGGCATATCGAAAATGTCAGTTTTCATGACATGACATGGTGTCATGACATGGTTATGAGTCTTCTTTTTTTTTGCTGGATATTTATCATGTGTTGGGTGAAAAGGATTGACATCACCACTCTAGATGAGTTGAAGCAGACAGGATGCTTAAATAATGTTGCTGTTACAAGAGTGTCTCTAGAGTTTTTGATCTGTTTTTTTTAATTTGATCCATAGTCTTTTAATTTCTTATTTATCTTTCTGTGTATTGGAAAAAAACACAAGTGAGAGCAGGATAAGTCATGTTCTCTGTAGAGGAAAGCTGTGGTTTGGCAGCACAAACTAATTAGTTTGTAGATCCTTGTGTGTCCTTTATGTGAACTGTGTGGCAAAATTTATTGGTGTTTAACCTGATACATGTTGTGGATGAGAGGATAGGACTCATTTTCTGAGTGGCACTATATGTTATCTACTGTACTAAACAATGGTAAAAGGGTAAAAATTTGATTTGGGCTTTTTCTGTACAATCCCACCATTAAACTAATGTAGTTACTTGTTATACATTTAAAAGGTTGAGTTCCAGTCAGCTACTGTGTAACACACACATTGCCTTGTTTTTATTCCTGCAATTACTCGTTATGGCCAGAAGAGAGCAGCACTTCCTCTAACTGTAGGAAAAACAACAATTCACACACATGCACACTTGATGATTTGTTTTAGGCCATAGGACCAGCAGTACAAACTGTATGTAGTAACACTGCACTGACATTGCCCTAGGTAGCCTAAAAAGACACAAGGTAGTCTTTGAAGTGGAAATCTGTTTGAAATGAATACATCATATTGTCACTATATCCACATGTTTGGAGGAATGTGCTGAAACACTAAGATCAGCACTTTTGCTGTGTGTGGAGATGCTCTCCATATTCCACTACTGATGTATTTTGATAAGAATTGTTGGGTAACAGCTATCTGACTTGATCTTTTAGGTCAGAAATAGTCTTTTTTTTTTTTTTTTTACCAACATCAAACAACACCGTGTCATATGCTTTGTCACTTTTGCTGTAAGTAGAATATGCAAAAAGTTGATTGCAGTATAATGAACACATTTAGTCCACTAAGATCAAAGATTGTGTGAATCCAGCTGGACTGCTTGAAACATTATCACAAAACAATGACACACACGGTGTAACAACTCTTTTATTTGTGGTGCACTGAAAAGGTATAAAAAAAATAGTACATAGTACTTAAAATGCTAATCATCACTTCAAATTGTGAGAAGAAACAGTACATATTGTTTGAAAGTTTTGCATGCTCAGATTTTACTTATCTTAATGAGTACAAAGCATCCTCAAGTCATATTTTAATCTATAACTGTATAAAAACATCAGCAGTACATGCTAAAGTATTCTAAAGTACTTCTTCTAAAGTATCTGACTACAAAAGCATTTTATGTATCAAACACTGTGCAAAAGAAAGCGTGTTTGCTGATCTTGGGATGGCTGAACAGTTAACAGTTCTGAAAGCACTGCAAATGCTGAGAGGTTTTATTTTCCAATGATGACGTTTTTGTAGCCCTTCACATGACCCAGCTTGTTGCTGTCGAAGTCGACCACCAGCTTTCTCAGCCCAGAGTGGGTGGGAGTGAAGTAGATTTTCACCTTGGCATCTTCCCCAGGACCCACTGAGTAGCCCAGCCTGTGGAGTAAATATTTAAATATTACATTTGAGACACACAGTGAAAGGACATTTCTAATCCAGTCCTCTGATTGCATAAATATTTAGATGATCAATTACAACTGACAAAGCACTCATGACAGCTCTGACTATTTACAGACAATGCAGATGGAGCTGGTTGAACTACTAAGCAGAAGAGTAAAAGATGCTTCATAAACAGCTTCATTCTGCTTTTTTTTCACACACAAGAGTTTTGGCCAAACAACAGTAGAGGTTATGAAATAATGGTTGACACATTATCCATCATTAATGCAGTAAGAAGTCCAAAAATTACCAGCAACACATTACATTCAGATAAGATTATTAGATAAGATTATTAGATAATAGTTACTGTAGTACTGTTTTTATGAGGGCAATTTGATCTGACCAGCTATAAATGCTGAATATGAAATATGCATTTTAATTGTATTGAATTATTTTGATTGTTTAAAGTGGACAGAGAGAGAGAGAGATGTTAAAAGAATTGCCATGTAATTTGTATTCAGCAACTGACTACAATTTAAAGCAATTTAAAACAACCCTGCCCTTACTTTACACAAATACAAATAAATTCACAGAAAGGTTATTGTTGAGAAATAACAAGCCATCTCACTGGCATTTCATCAAGTGCGTTCTGTCTAAATCTCATGTCTGCTCCTGTAGAAACGAGCTTCAGACAGAATGCTGTAGTTTTCATAGACAGAGTGTTCTAGTTTTTCTTATCCAGCGGGCTCCTGTCCTGACTAAACAAGGGCACATCCAGCCAGACATCTGGACGCTGCACCAAGACCAGTGCAACAAATCATAAAAACAAGATAACACATATCTCAGAGTCTGGAAGTCAATGGGAGGAGATATTTACATTACACAGAATTGATGGTTCTTTTTAAAAGATCAGAACAAGCCCATCTGTTGTCATTGTCAAAAAAACAGAATGAGTTGTGTTGGTGAGCTCGTTTGTTGCTCTACAACCTTTCATTGTTTCTTTCTTCTTGGTCTTAGACTGGGTTGCACCAAATTAAATAGAGTTTAATCAAGAAATCGAGAAAAAGTTGTTAGCCGAATTATCAACTGAAGTGAAATAAAGAGGAGATGGATCAAAAAACTCAACAGGGTCTAGTCTGTCCCTTAACTTTATTCAAGAAACTCTTTTATTTTTCTTAATCCATCTCAAAAAAGCAGCTTTTTTAAAATGTAAAACTCCTCGAGTGTAAGTTTTAAAGTTAAAACTGGATCATATCAAGTTCAAAGTTTTGGTTCAACAGAATAAAATTTAATATAGGTTTAGAGTAAAAACTAAACTGAGGTTTAAAGAGAGGTTTAAATTTGATCTTACTTAATTTGAAACTTTTTTAAATGTTGGTGCAACATGATTTAAAGTTAAACCATGATTTAATTAAGTTTAAAGCTTGTTGTTGTTATTGGCACAGCCCAGCCGCAGAGAATAATGTAAGCCTCCGTATAAGTTCGTGTCTAAAGAAAAGAACGTATCAGTTGTGTTACAGTTTCTAATTTATGATTGGTGAGCCGGTGCCCTGTGTGTAAAGAATGGCCATTTATATTTATACTCATACAACCTCTCAGAGATGACATTTCCCCCAGTGAGGTTGGCCCCCTCGATGCTGAAGCAGCAGCCCTCCAGTGGCTCTGGCAGAGGGTTCTGCAGGGTGATTTCTGCAGCCAGCTTCCTGTTCTCCTTTGGTTCACCCAGGATCTGCACAGAACAGCCACCGCTTGGTGTTAGTTAATGAAAGTCTCATGGTAAGCATAGTTTTGCTTGGCCAGGCTTTGTTTATACATACTGTAGCCCCTTAATGTTGCTTTTGTAGTCCAAACCATAGTACTACCAGTATACAAAGACTTAACATACTGCTGTCTCTCTTTTGAGTCTAAGTCTATATCTCTTGCCGCAGGTCATTGTACTCACTCTGACTTTGATTTCAGGGTTCTCCAGCACAATGGTTCTCACTACCAGCTTTTGCTCTCTGGTGGTGTAGTCCAACAACAGAGCTGCCAGACGGATGAAGTTGTCCTCAGTGAGCAGGTCACCGTATTTAGAGTAGTTCAGCCTCAGTGGAATTCGCCTCTCTAGAGGAACACATACAATATATTTACCACTCACAGTGACAACTGTTTAAAGCAATCACATGTGAACACCACATAGTGACTCGACTCACCTCCTCCTGGTGCGAGTTCAACATTGAGCAAATCTTTAAAACCACAGTTCCCGCCTAGAAAGCCGCTGTAGGACACGGCGCAGGATCCAAACACCAGGCGACACTTCTTCTCGCTCTGCGTGTTGTTAGTAACCACAGCGAACACGTCAAAGTCGCAGCCCTTCTTCATGTCTGATGTGACCTTGATAGTGAGGTGCAGGCCTTGATTCTCTTGCTGCTGGAGCAGCTTGTTCTGGTGGTTAGCCTTCGTGAAAGCCTCCCGCTCCTCATCAGAGCCTGGAAATATGGAAGCAACAAAATCACACACTTGATAACTGACAAATTTAACTTTCGCCTTCCAGAATAGTCAACATTTATCAAACTTGACATGACAAATGCTTGTTTGAACGTGCAATATACAACATTCAGCCTCAATAGATGCCAGCAAACAACTAGTTGTGGTACAGCGGAGTTAAAGCATCCTGAGCAGAGAATGACGTCACATTCCCTGTGTCTATGTTGTATTCAAGGTTCTCTCATTTGGTGGCTGTGCGTGCATGTTTGTGCACGTGCACATTCATGTTTTTGCATGTGCATGTGCATGTTTGTGCAAGTCCCTCTCTGTTTTCCCAATTTTTCAACATGGTGGCCTGGTGAGTAACTCATATCTGATATTACAGCTAAACAGCGCACTAAAACTTGTTTCTGAAAACATTTTTAGTGAGAAAAGCAATGTCATTCCCAAAACATCAGAATTTCATGACCTGGGAATGAGACTCACTATCTTTCTCCAGAATCAGTCACTGCACCTTTAAGTAAAGCAGCATACACCTGACCTTCTTAAACAAAGGAAGTTCACTTTATGTACATTAAGAGAAACACAAATACTGATGGGGAATGTAAAGATTTACACAATGAGGACCTTGAAGTGAACTGCTGGTATGCAGAGGTGCTTCATATACAGTATACAGTAGTCAGTCAGTCATAATTTATGGTGTGTTGTAATAGAATGTTTATGTTAAGGACAGACTCTAGTGGTGTTTAATTAGGTTTGTCTGCAGTTTATCCAGCAGTGCTCTCTACCTTCGGGGAACTTGTAGAGATGAGTGATGTCCTCTCTGGTGTCACGGCCCACGCTCTTCGTGCTGATCTTCTGGCCCACAAACGTAGTGGAAGTGACCTTCGATGTGCTGCCATCTTTTTTCTTCATGTAGGTGTTGACGTCAGCGTTGACCTCAGCAAAAACAAACGGGGCATCATACTTGAACGTGAGCTCACCCTCCTTGATGGCCCTGACAGGGATGGGGCCACAGCAGTACACTCCTAACAGAAGGGCGCAATGCAGAGAAAATGAGGATAGAGCAGCTGCGGTGAGGATTTAACTTGATCAAAAATGGCCTCGTGGGTTTATTGGTGCAGCGTGTTTGTTACCTTCGCTTTTCTCCTGAGGTGTAGGGTCACTGGCCTGCCAGCCGTTAAAATCAGATTTAAGGTCAGGTCTGGTCATCCAGCTCTCCACCCAGCAGTGATAATTCCTACAGATACAAAACACACCACCAACACTTGACACACTTCCTGTTAAGACATCTCATAACCTGACTTGCTCTGATGTCATTCACTTCAGTGAAGTCACAACCACACCTCTACTGTGTAAATCTACTGTGAGGGTTAGTATCAAAGTTATTTTCACTGCAAACTGTATGAATCAAGGGGATGTTCGAATGATAAAAGTTTCTTTATTATCTATTATTATATGTGTTTACTTTTTAAGAAATGTCTGGCGACTTTCTATGACACCCATGTCTATAATGCATTCTAAACATTCTTACAATCAAGGTATCAGTCAGGGTAACTTATTATATTTATATAACACAGGGTTCCACAATGAAATTAGAGTTGTAGTTCCTTCAGGCAACAAAACATATTTACAGATAATTAATTGAATTCAGAATGGAATCGGATAAAAATATAAAACAAAAAAACACATTTTTGCATAGTTTATTATAAGGAGATCTAGAAGGAGATCTGCATGCATTATAAGGATGTTTA
Source organism: Lutjanus argentimaculatus (assembly GCA_034769285.1). Lineage (NCBI taxonomy): Eukaryota > Metazoa > Chordata > Actinopteri > Lutjaniformes > Lutjanidae > Lutjanus > Lutjanus argentimaculatus. The sequence continues at coordinate 12,762,853 of JAWZSL010000014.1, forward strand.
AAATGCAATAAAAATTTGGGCATCATAGACAGTGTTAACAAATCTTTCATTTATTTTAAGATCACACTGCCATACTTGAGGTATAGCACAAAAATTTAAATGTCAAGGTTCCCAAATTAAGGAAATACTATGTTGATTTACATGCACATTTTTTCTATGTCATGTTTGAATGCTTTATACTTTAATGTTTCTTACTTTACTGTTAATATCGCTCCTTGTAATGTATTGTAATATACCTTTTTCTTCAGAATATATAATATTACAACATTAAAAGTACATTGACACTACACACCCCTGCCTCCTACTGTAGTATTACACACATAAAGCGTATTAGTTCTTACCAGATCATTTCTCTGGACTGAATGGGATCTCCATTTTCATTGATGAAGCGTTCAATCACCAGGTTGCCGTTGACGTCGTGGGCTGACAGATAGTTGGTGATGACTCGGCAGGGGATGCCAAGGGCTCTGGAAACTAACAGAGTATAAAAACAACTCACATGAGTACTGTAAGACTAAGAGGAGGAGCAAAATATGCATGGTTACAGTGTGTTTACATATATGGTGTTATGTTGTGTCTGTTTGAAACAACGTCAAGTGTGTTTTCCGGTGATAGGCTACAAAGCTCCACTTCGTCCTATCTTACTTGAACAGGCCACTGCAGCAAACACCCAGCACTGTCCGTAGCGAACAGGCTGACAGGCTTGTTTGTCCCAATTGCGCAAAATCTCCACACTGCCCTTCCAGAGCATGGGGCTGACGCCACCTTCATAACCATCTGTCCATTTTCCCAGCAGCACTCCTTTGTCGTCATTACAGTTCACCTAAGACAGAGGGAAGGGGTGGACATGTTTAATACATAATTCCAAGCTTTGTTTTATATCACACACACACATAATCAATCAATCATTCATTATAACAAATGCAGCTCCAAGTGCTCAACACAGAAAGAGCTAAAAAGCACACGTTTAAATAAAAACATTTGGATGAAAATTAAATTAATAAAATAAAAATAAAAGTCCAAGTAAAAATCGAGCACAATAAATAAAGGACAGACTAAAAAGGTGTGTTTTGAGATGTCCACACTCTCTGCTCAAGGCGGCCTCTCTGTGGATCTTAGACGTCAGGCTTAGACAGACAAGTAGTCAGGAGTGAGACTACATAGTGCTCTGTAGACCAATAAAGAATCTTAAAATCAATTCTAAAACTAACAGGTGGTCAGTTCAGCAATTTTAAAACAGATGTGATGTATGTTCTCCTCCTGGAGAACATTACAAGAGTCAAATCTACTGGTAATAAAAGCTTGCACAAGTTTTGTTGTATTGCCCTGTGAGAGAAGCGGGCCAGAGATAAAAGACAGATTTTGTTGTTTTTCCAGATGAGAGCACTGAAACTTAAATTAGAATTTGTGATGACATTTAGATTTTTAGCCTGGTGCCTGGGACTGAGTATAAGTGACTTCAGATCAGAGGTCGGTCTCTCTCTGCACCTCTGCTCCAATGACAAGTTTCTTGATTGGGCCGAAAGAAGTTCTGAGCCATCAAGCATTAATATCTAAAATACACTTGTGGACATCATCAATGGGGCTTGTGTCATCAGGAGACACGTCAATATATAGTTCAGTATCATCAGCATAACTGTATCAGCATAACTGTGAAAACATGTGTGTCTTGATGACACTGCCAAGTGGCAGCACATAAAAGCAGGCAAGGATCGAGGATCGAGCCTTGAGGTATGCCACAACTGATGTAATGTTTCTTAGATGAGTGTAAACCAATAAAATGGCAATAAAAAGCAATAAGATCTCAGAAATGAACATAACTTACCATGGCACTTAGCACTCTAGAAACATAGATGGGATTTCTCCTCCCTGAGCAGTCTTTGCCAGGATTCCTCAGACATTTAGGATTCATATCCAGAATCCTCAGACAGATATCCAGGATCCCACTTTCAAACTGGACAAAAAAAAAGTATTACTGCTGATTAGGTGTCAGTGATAGAAGTACAGAGGTGGAAAAACAATCAAAAGTGAGATCCAGGGTTTAATGTCCTCTTTGAAAACATTTCAACAGAAGCAGGTGCAAACCGCATATTAAATTAACTGCAGTTCTGCCACACTGTAAAGCTCTGTAGGTGCACAAGTAATGAAGTGCTAATGCCAGGCTAAGTCCAACTGTATCAGATTTCACAGAAAAGGTTGAAAACATTCACACTAACACTCCTCTCACTTTATCAACCAAGACTGTCTGCTGACAGATATAAATATCTCACTTAATTTCAGTGTCAGAAGTTACTGCATGTTTCCAGTTACGTAAAGCATCATGAATCACTAGATAAGTGAATATTTTCTTGTTATCAGAATAAGCATAACAGATTCCAGTCTGACACAATGCTCGCCTTGACTGCTGTATGTGTGCGAGATGAAGTGAGGCTGACAGCGTTTGTGTTGGTGTTGGTACCTGGCCAAAGTTCCAGGGAGATGGTATGGGAAGTTTGTAGTTTCCACGAAAGATGATTCCATCCTGAGATAAAACATACTCTGCCAAACTCTCCTCATTGTCCAGGTATACAGCATCTCCTGTTGCCAAGATACATCACAAACATACCATGGATGTCCGAATGCATGTCCTGAATGGAACATGACTGGCATAGTATTGGTCCTTATTGTTGGAAGCTAAAAAAATGCCCTGAAGGTGATGGAGTTTATCCACAGAATTTTAATTTGAAGAAATAGTTTGCCATTTGGAAATACCCTTATTAGCTTTATTGCAGAGAGTAAGATGAGATGGTCAATACTACTCACATATGTCTGTCTACTCAGTATTAAAGGGATGATTCAGATCTTTTAAGTGATCTTGTATGAGATACTTAGCCATAGTTTGTGTGTTACCTGTAGCCCTCAGTTTACAGAAGCAGTAGGAGTACCAGTGTACAAAACAAAGCAATGTGTTGCTCTGGACAGGGTCGGCAGCAAAATGTGTTAATCAAACACCTAAAAAAAACTATCTATCTATAAAAGAAAGAACATCACTTTAAGTGTGCAGTATATTTAGAATGTTTTCCCCAGTTTACTTTGCTGTCAGACAGCCTTTTCCGATGGGTAACCAAAGGGTAAGACAAATATCACTCTCTCCAAACCAGATGGTAAGTGAATCCAAACTAACCCTTTAAACACCAAACAAATTAAAAGCTCAAGGCAGCAGTAGACCAGTAACTTCTATGTTCAACAAAGTAAAATGACTATTTTTGCTAAAGGAGTGTGGTGGCTTTGGAAATACTGATATTTGGCCTGTATAACAGCAGTTTGCCATTGGAAGAGGACGTCTGATGGCAAGGTCAAGTGGTGACTATATACAGCACAATGAAATGGATATTGATTTTTTAGGTGGGCCTTTTCTGGGTGGCTAAAAATGTTGCTGCTGACTCATCACGCAGTCATTGCTTAGTTTCACTGGATCTCTGCTTGATTGGTCATCTGCTGTAGATAATACGCTGATGAATAAGTACCTCATACAACCACACTTCAAAAAATCCAAGCTATACCTTTAAACGACAGCCAGAAGGATGTTAGCTTATCTTAGCATAAAGTCCAAAGGTAACAAACAGTGTGCCTTACAACACTTATAAATTCATCAGTCAACACGTTACATCTCATGACTTCAAGATATCATAAAGGAACTACACCTGGCCAGTAAATAGTCAAAAATAATCCCCTGTAAATCTGCAATTTGTCATTTTTGCACTTAACATTAACGTAGCAATATATAACATGTTTATTCATAAGCTTTAGAGGTGCTGGATGGCAGATTTTGTTACCTTCTGACAAAGCCAGGCTGTTTCCCACTGTTTCAATTGATTATGCTAAGCTAAGCTAACTGGCAAAATGTTAAACCCTGACTTAAAAATCACACAATTAGTGAACAAAAATTTCTACTATTCCTCTATATAATGTCTTCAGCACTGCCCCTGAATAGCTGCTGTCATTCGCCCAATGTGGAATGAAACACGATCATCAAAGCACTTTAGCGCTATAGCCTAAGATCGCCACACAAAATTCACTTCATAACAGCTTGATGTATGGTCTGTTTACCCACCTGGGCACCAGGGGTTAAAGAGCAGGATAAACTCAATCCGTCCTGAATGTCCCAGGGTCAGGGTGTAGCGGCCTATGGGTGCATCAGGAGCAGAGCAGATGGACAGAGCCACCATGTCGCCGGGGGGGCTGGTAACAGCGGCACTCCAGCGGGAGGTGTCAATGTTGGAAGACAAACCAAAGGAGGCCCTGGTGCCATACTGCTCAGACGGCTGAGGACCTGCATGTAACAGTGGATATGGTTAGAGCCCTGAGACTTGAGGGAAACAGACAAGAGATTTTAGTGAAACATTTGTGTCTGAGTAATGGAGGTTCAGAGGGTACATTTCCACTGTTTTCCCAGCCCTGGCTAAATTTAGTCCAAACATCTCTGGAATCTCATCTCAAGCATGGACAGCGTAACTGTGTAATGGTACCTAATCACTCTATGACCAAAATTGATTGGGACTCAAGTCTGCCTGTGCAACCTCAGTTCAGTTACATAAAAATCATCTGTGCTCGCTTCAGCCCAAAGAGTAAATTCCTTCACCTCTTCCTACCATCACAGCCAACTAAACCAAAGGCTGTTTTTTTTTTTGATTGCTTCCTTCTCCTTGGGTGGGATTAAGGGTCTTACTTCAATCCATTAAAATATACTTGACTTTCAAAGGTTTTTAATGTTATCTGTGATTATACACATGCTTTCCTGTTGGCAAGCAGCACTTCCTGTTTAAACAGTTGATGGCGACTAACAGCTGTCTTATCATGCTCCACATAAGAATTTTATCTTAATATGAACAGAGGAGGAGACAGATAGTTGACAGTGTTTTCTTAGGGTGTTCGGAAGGCAAATACTTGAAATAACAGTATGTGGGGCTCCCAACAATAACAGTTTAGGTCATTAACACCCATAGAAAAATAAGGGAGGGGCTTTGGTCAACATTGGGAAAAACAACAGAACATCTTACAGCTTCTGTAAGTTTGCTCATTGTAGAAGCCAATAGCAATATCACATACCACTCACCAAGGGAAACTCACTTCCTTTTCCTTTCCACAAACTTTACCGCTACTTTCCCCTCTCATCTTCACAATAGGTAGCAAACAATGTAATGTCGGCCATTATTGTGACCCTAACTTCCTGAAATACCATAATGTTTTCCTTCATCCTCTGTTCAGAGTCATCACAACTCTGGCTGGGTATCGTTTAAAAAAACATTTCGATATTAGTACCATTAAAGTGATTAAAGTGATACCAATGCCAATAGAGTACTTCATTTGATCCATACAGTATACACGCACACATATATAGTCTTTTTTTTCTTAGTCATTCAGATATTGATTCATTTAATGGTCATTTTACAACACAAGGTTGTATGAGGAATATTTATACATACACAAACAAAACAGAGCAAAAAATAACAAAAAACTATTAATTGTCACAGTGTAGGTGATGGTTTTAAAAATCTAAAATCCTGAGGATAGAAGCTTGTCTGAACCATACTGGTTCTGCATGGCAGTGAACACAGCAGGGAGAACATGCTGGGATGACAGTAATATTCTGTGTGTACTGTAAAAGAGGCTGCTGTTAAGAGATAGAGAAGGAGTAGCACCTGTTTCTGCCACAAAGTCGAGAGAGCTGACTCCTGGTTGGTAGCTTCCTGAACGAAGGTACAGGCTGATTGAGAACGGTTGGCCTCTCCTGACGATCAGACGATCGACACCATTGAGATCAGTGCGATGGTCGATGTTGTTGAACTCGCTCTCGAGGTTCCAGCGATCAATGTCCAAAGCTTTAAAGAAGAGAGGGAAATTAAAAACACTTTGAACATCACCCCATAAAAGTGTTTATTACGCATCTTTGAAATACACAACGTAGACGCAGAACAAGATCAATAGATAAAGGACATCTTACAGATGTAGAGGTATTTGTGTTACTATCTTTTTAACAAGACCATACAATGTCTATTACTTGTTAATAGTCAATACTAGAACTGCATTGATTAGTTGATTAATCGATTAGTAATCAACTATCAAATTAATCGCCAGCTATTTTGATAACTGATTATTTGTTTTGAGGCATTTTTTAAGAGAAACCTTCTAAGATGTGCATATTTTCTGGTTTCTTTACAACTCTATGACAGTAAATTGAAAATCTTTTGGTTTTTTGTGGACAAAACAAGACATTTGAGGATGACACCTTGCGCTGTGGGAAGCACTGATCAACATTTTTTATTTACCATTTCCTTACATTTTATGGACCCAAGTGATCAAGAAAATGATGATGAAAATAATCGTTATTGGCAACCAAAGTCAATACTATTTTTCAAATGATTCAGATTTCAAGAATTCTTGTAATTTTCTAAAAAAAAAAAAAAAAAATCTAGACAATTTCAGTATATTCATTAAAACATGTAGAACATATTTATCTATTTCAATCCCAGCACTCCAGGCATATTCTTCGTTCTTATTTAAATTTAATAGGAGGATGGTGTATATGTTTATGGAGCACTTCAAATGCCACAACATAGTGTTGATGAAGTTGTAAAACTTACAGCTGTGTATAGGATCCAGGGTGTTGTATAGAATTTACAAGTTCCAACAATTACTTATAACTTTTTAATGGATGACTTGTGGTGAATTAACAAGGAAACGGTGGTTAACTGGAGTCTGGATGTTGCGCCTATGAGTGAGTTTTTGATCATTTCTAAAAGTGAACCGCTTTCATAGTTTCGTTTATAATGACTTTATTTTCCAGAATGATTTGTTTAAGAGGGAAAAGTGAAATGTTTGTATGGGTTTACTATTTGATCATCAAAGCAACTACTGAGGACTGGAATAAAACTATGGACTGCAGGACACTCAGTCATTTATGGTAGGATAATTCTGTTTCACAGGGCTCTCTGTATGGATTTAACAAGAGGTAAACACAGACAGACAGAAAGTCACTCCCAGTGAAATGTGCAAACACACACCACTCCTTTTCTCCAGGGCGCGTTGTGACTAAGAGAATCCCACCCTCTGACTTCCTGTTCGGTGGAAAAGTACGGGTCTTCCTATATAATGCCTCCATGGTCCTCCTTCTGTCTGGCTGGGCTGCTCCCTGACCTGACAGGAGGTTAACTTCTCCCCATATATGAGGCAGTGGTGTCATGGCTGGACTGGACTCGAGCAAACAAAGACTAAGCTGCCAAGACTTCCTGCTGTTTTACACGATGTCCACAGGGGATCATTCATCAGTATTTCTCTGATGTTTTACTGAACTTGACCTCAGTTCACCTTATAATTGAAGACATATTAGTGTAACTAATTGGGGCAAATGCCTTACAGATGACAACGCTAACTATTCTGAGACAGCTGGAGATTGCAGTTAAATATTATGAAGACTTTGCTGTTCAACCTGTACAAGCTCTCCAGACTTTAAGCTCACATTTGATTGGTGTAAATATCAAATAAATATCAGCATTGCACTGGAGCTCAGATGATTTTGAACGGTTTGTTGTGGAACCATCTGTAGCAAGAAATATCTCACATTTCTTTTCACTTTTTCTTTCACTGTAAAGAATGACACAGGAACTTAGTGGAATCAACTAATGTTTTCTCATCAGCTTAATGTAAATATACAAGTTTTTTTATTCAAGTGATTTAAACTAAAGATTTCTAGTATTTATTTTCAGAATGCTTGAAAAGTCAAACTCTTCACAGTTTTTCTAACTTGAAGTCTTCTGACTTGAAATGATGAGTTGAATGAATGTACTGTACAGAGTTCAATCAAATAATTAAATGAAGTTTCTAAAGAAACATGATAAGCATGTTAGCAGACCTCCCAGCATGCACTGTTTTTAGAATTAACACTCCTGAAAGCCTTCTTTTTTACGTTTGAAGAAAATGTATGATAAAAACAAATTAGTTTGTAATGTTCGTCAGTTTGACTGAACACTTGTTGGTTCAACTTAATATGTTAAGCTTAGTGAACATGTTTTCTCAAGTTTATTTGACTAGAAAAGTTTATGTGTTTTAAATCATTAAAAGATTACCTCAACTTGTTTTTGTCTTCAGTCAAGTTACAATTTTAAGGCAGCCCAAACACTAACTTTTTTAAGTTAAAGCAAACAGTTTATTTTTACAGTGTTTAAAAGAAAGAAGAGTTTTACTGTACTTGCACCTCAAGTCAGGAGAGTCAATGTGAAATCAATTACAAAATATAAAAACACATGAATGTCTGTGACCCAAATCCTTCAGAAATAACACACGTTAATGGTGCAGCGGGAAACTGACGTCATGCTCCCTGCTGTGATTTGTGGGTCTTTGTGGCCACATATTTGATTAAGAAGAAAATTCATTTTGATTTTCTTCCAAACCGCAGTGCAACAGCATGTGTTGACTGAGGTGAAGCAGTTGGAGTATAGCAGATGGTATGTATGGTGTAGAGCCAAACTTAACACATTTTACTGTAGCTTGGAATTTAATCTGTACAATTACATAACTTATAGTAGCGCAATGTTCTAATATGAAATGCATGGGCTGAGATTCCGCAGTCTTGACCCTGCCTCATTCACTAACCTTTACACACTGTACTGTACTGTACACGCCCACGCTTCTCCCCCACTTTACCAACCATGACCCACACAGCACAGAGGGACTGTCTCTGCAAGCAGCACTGGGGCTGCCCAGCATAAGCCTTATAAGGAAATTAAAACAAAATCTAGCTGGTGTGAACAGGGTGGTAGCCGGTACAGTAAACACTATTTTAATCCTGGAAAAATAAACATGCATCAGAAGTGAATGGAGTTTTCAGTGTTGCAGGTAACTCCATGGTGACACAGACACTTTGAATGTCTAACAGATGGTAAACAGCCGATTAATCAATGTGCTGTTTATTCTGCAGGCAAATTATTAAGTTTTTGTTCAGAATTGTATTTGTGTGTAACGCATACCTGCTCCAACATCCCGTGACTATATAACACATGGCAAAAGCTTTTCTGCTATGACTTCACACTAATCTGTTCCAGTATCACATGAGTTCCACTACACATGATTTCTGTTAAATACAGTGAAACTTGCAAACTTTTTCTATCATATCATGTCTGACAGCTATCCAGATACTTTTGTTATGCTACACATTTTGCCTACACAGAACACACAAGGCAACAATTTCAACCTTCTGAGGCGATTTATAGGAAACCAGGAGGTTTTACTGCTTTCTTGTCTGGGATGTTGTGAAGGGCTTTAAGCAAACTATTTGTAGGGTGGCGTGCTTGTGCCTATAAAGATAGCTGCAGTTAACTGGTGGAGGTTCCAGCTGCTCTGAGCTGCTATTATAAGGGTTAAGGTCCCAGGGCAATGCTCATCTGCTCAAACATGAGGGTGAAACATTTTTTAGATGCATCGTGCTTCACAAACGTGTGCTTGACAGAGTTACTCCTGCTGCACTGAAATCAGCTGACACTGGGTGATTATATGTGCAGGCTGTGATAACAGTTGTTGCCTTTTGTTATTTTCTGACATCGTGTCTGCAGCATGAGTCCTGTGTGTCCTAGAGTTAGTGAAAGTTTGCTCTTTCTGGTCATTCACTACATTAAACAGTAACCTAAAATCATCACAAACATCCATATTAGTTAACAGTGGGAAGAAAACATCAAAGCAAAATCCTTTGGGAACGATAAATACAGATTATGTCACAATGAATAAACACAAGAAGTGCACTAGAAATACTGTTTAAGAATACAGTTACGAGTATACTTGTACTTTTGCAGAATTAAAATATATTTAGGGTGTACTTTTAAAAGGTGTTCTTCAGAATAGATGTCATTAAGTATAAATTCAGTGTGCTAAAATAAGAATATTAGTTCTGCAGTACTTGGCATTTCAGTGTACTTACAAGAAGTGTACTTTATTGTAAGCATATTGTAAAGTCTACATTTTAAAAAGTAAATTACAAGTACTTAAAGTTAGTCTACTTTATAGTAGTAGTATTTTCTGTTATACACTATTCTTTAGAATGCTTTAGTGAAGTGTACTTTAATTTCACTAAAAGTACACTAAACACACTTTGTGCCCTTCTACAGTTTAATTACAACTATAATGTACTTAGTACAAAATTAGTTGTTCAGAAACAGCAAACTTCTAGTTAACTAATCATGAACACACTTGAAGTATACTGATCAGTAGTCTGACTGCAAGTACGTTCAAGCATGCTAATATTTAATATACTTAGCATATTTATTTTTCACAGGGAAACAATATGCATTTTAACAATTACCCAGCTGCCCTATTAAATGACAAATGGTTTCCCACTAATTAGTTGAATGCAGTTCAAAATAAAAGTCGTCAGGGTGTAACTTACCTTGAGCCATGTCTGCTGCTGTGTTTCTTTGTGTTTTCAGTGAGTCTCCAGCTCAGAGGGAAGTGATTGTGTCTCTCTTCGCCCTTATCTGACTCTTATTTGTAGTCCTCCTCGTGCCGGTCTAGTCAGTGTGGTGGTGGGCGGGACGCGACCCTCCCCTAAAACGAACGCACCCCTTCCTGCGTGAGCTTAGTCGGACACATGTTGCAGCCTCTGTATGTGTGAGTGTGTGTGTGTACATCCTCCAGTGACTCACTGCAGTCTGTATGTCAGATTGTTGTGATATTGCGTGGTTTCCAATGAATATAAGTTCGTTCGTTAGTTCAAAACTGGTGGTTTCAGTGCTGATACATTAAAACAAGTAACAACATGTATAGCACAGAGATGCTGGGAACCACAGACAGGGTCTTGGTAATTTACTGTAGATGCACTATTGTTTAGTTCAGAAAAACAGGGGTAAAGGGAGAAGACTATTCAGACCCCTTAATTATAAATACTAACACACCACACAATACTCAGTAACGCTTGAATAATAAGGTACAAATCATATTATGTAATGTGTAATTAATGCATGACTGATGATAATTAAATGGATAAATGAGTATCATGAATTCCTGTTGCTCACCATTAACAAATGATAAAGTGACTGAGGCTTAATGTGATCAGTTAACACTTAATAGATCATCAGTTTACGAATGTTAATTGTGAAGCCATTAATCACAGTCGACAATCGCCAAATCTTGTTTTAAATGCCGCTGAAGCGCGTGCCACTTTGTGCTGTGCAATACAAACATTACACATTAACCTACAAAAACATGACAACAACTCACTAAATGCTTCACCTTCTCAGATCGAAGAGAATCACAGTGTCTGCGGGTAAACGACCCGGAGCTGGCGTTAGCTGCCAGCCTGCTACGCAGTGTAGCTAACGTTAGCAGCTGCTCTGCTTGCAGGTTAATGTCCATGTCTGTGCTGAATGAGGTCACATGTTGCTCCAGTCCGCTGATTATATACCAGTTAATTCTGTCACAGTCTACATTCAACATTATTTCCATTTTTTAGATTAAAACGCTGCCAAACCGCGCTGGTTTTACAAGCCGTCACCTGTCCGACTTCATTGATATAAACATCCGGGTTAGCCTGGGCGATCGGGGCATACATGCTTACGGCGTACGGGTCTGCTGTCTGACAATGCCGCAGCCCTGACTAGTGGCGGGCAGCTGCATAACATCATAGAGGCAACAGTTAATGGCCATTGTGCATGAATGAAATATTGGTAAACAGTTTAAATAACTAGTATTTCTGGTGAGGTGACGTTCAATCATATAGTCGACTAATTGTACAAGGAACATTCATTTTGTTTATTTTTGAGGCTATTTTGAGAAAAGCAACAGTGTTTCCACCACAATTAAAAAAAATTGTCTAAAAATTATCTAAATAAAAATCTTGTCTTGCATCTTTTTCACTGGTTAACATACTACTCACTGTAACTTTGCCAGGGAAAATGTAAACACAGGCTCCTTTCATTTGATTTCAGTGAAAATTCTAACCTGGTGGCAGGTATTAAGAATAACTATACAGAAACATCTTCTATAGAGGCATCAGTATAAAATTAAGACTGTTTTCATCATCAGTCACTCCTTGTAGTAGTTTTAATTCAAGTATGAAGTAACTGTGAACATTTTTTAAATGATAATCTATCAAGAGGATTTCATGATACATCCTGCATTAATTAACGTGTTATATCATCATGATCCGTGGATAAGATCAGCATTACTTAAGTACAATTTGTACCCTTACTGTAAAGTGTTACCCAATACTATGTTACAAGTCCTGCATTTAAAATCGTAAAAGTAAAGGTATGTAAGTACATTAGGAAAACAGGCTATGCAAGAAAATGTTACCTGTGACTGTTATAACTATACTGTATATGACAACTAATCATTATTTTCACTGGGCTATGGATTAATCTGATTATTTTCTCCACTTGTCAATCAGTTGTTTGGTTTGTAAAATTTAAAAAAAAACTGTAAAATAAACCTGAAAACTTTTAGGAATAAATTGAAATTAGTAAAATAATTAAAGGGAAAAGCAACAAACTCTCACATTTTTTGAGCTGGAACCATGAAATGTTTTATGCATGAAACATGACTGAAATTATTTACCAAAAAACATCATATTTTATACTTTTCATGTTTTATGCAAAGATTTATTTTGTAAAATAACTAATAACTAAAGCTGTCAGACAAATGCAAAAAGCATTTCCATCTGAGATGTAGTGGAGTAGGAAGTGGCATGAAAAGAAAATACTCAAGTAAAGAACAAGTGCCTCAATGTTGTATTTAAGTACAGTACGTAAGAAAATAGACTGAGTTACATTCCACCCCTGCAGAAATGTAAGTTGACCTACACCTATTACTAGATTATAGTTTCACTGAGGTTCAGCAAGACAGCACAGTAGATAAGGTTGGCACTGTTCTGTATTTTTCTTATTGTCAAAAAATCCCATAAAAAACAACAAACACAAATGAACTGATTCTATAGCAAATGTTGTCTGTGGATTCAAAGCCTGTGGCTTCTTCTTCCTCAGTGTCACAGGGCTCCAGTGTTCTCTAAAACATCTTGCTGAGTGCTGAGTGTGAACACATTGTTGTTTCGGTCTTTTCATGGCATTTGGTGATAATGAAAAAATAAAGTATAATTCCAGCATTAATCCTTAAGAAGGCTTTAAATCTCCTAGTCATGCCAGCTGTCAGTCAAAGGTGCATGTGTGCCATGTGTAAATTACATTTAAAGCTCCAGGCCACATCAGAGAAGATTGAGTATTTGCAGATCCAGACACATCACAAACAAAAATGTGCACTGGTACGCAATGAGGTAAAAAGGGAGGTATGAAAGGCTCCAAGTGCACAAAAGAACAAATTGTACGAACACTTTTAAAGTCACTGAAAAGACAAAAGTAAAACGTCTGCTACAGCGCTCAATATAAACTGGCTTATTTCCACTACAAAGTTCGACAACAAGTCCCAAGTGAAGTATGCATCAAACTATGCAAAAGTAATAGCCAGTAATGAATTTGCAATCGTAACTGTGTCAATAAAAGTAGAGGATGAAGCCAGTCATATGGTTTAAAGCACTTTGGGCAGACTAGTATTAACTACAAAACAAGAGTTTGGGCTCCAGAGTTGGGCATTACGTCAGCAGAGTGATTTCAGTGATTAACAGAGCTCTGTCCAAACCCACACAGTGGAAATGACTGAGTGCCTCTGCCAAGACAGGCCTGGCCGCTCCAGAGCAACTGTGGCATCTATCACCTGGACTCACTTCCAGATTAAATAATAAATGTGTGTGTAAAAAAAAAAAAAAAAAAAAGTCAGAGTCAGAAGAAATGGGAGCAAAATAACTAAAATGAAATACAGAAAAGAACAAGGAAATACATGAGTGTTTATTGTAAATATTATAAAAATAAAATAAAGAAAATTATTATGGCAGCGCATTATTGCTTTGTAATAATAAATACACACTGTATAGGGAGAGTGGTTGTTTCTGGCAAAGGCAACTGATTGTAACATCAAACAATAATTAAACATATAGGTAAAATGTCTCTAATCAATGGCTGAAAATTCCATAATCTACAACTGTGATTCCAAAAAAGTTGGGACACTGTGTAAAATGCAAATTAAAATAAAGTGCAATGTTTTGAAGATCCTTTTTAACCTACAGTAGCTGAATATAGTACACAAGATAGTTAATGTTCAAACTGATAGACATTATTGTTTTTTGTAAATATGCACACTGAATTTGATGTCTGCACCATGTTTCAAAGATGTTGGGACACGGGCAACAAAAGACTGGACAAGTTGTGGAATGCTCAAAAAACACCCGTGGAACATTCGACAGGTAAACAGGTTAATTGGTAACAGGTGACAGTATCATGACTGGGTATGAAAGGTATGAAAGCATCCCCCGAGCTCAGAGGAAAAGGCCCATCCAGAGTGTTACCAGCCCCAAAGTTCAAAAGCCAACATCTGTGATGGTGTGTGTGTGTGTGTGTGTGTGTGGTGGTGGTGGTGGTGGTGGTGGTGGTGGGGGGGGGGGGGGGGGGGGGGGGGGGGTTGGGGGTTAGTGCACACATACATTGTGTTGTAGCCTCTGTGTGTCTGTCTGCCCATCCTCCTGTAATTCATGACAGGCTGAACGTCAGAGGACATCTTGTTGTGATATTGTGTAGTTTCCAAAGAATATATGTTCCCTCTCTGAACTTTATGACCTGGAGGCAGGCGATCCACTTGAATGTGACAGAGATAGAGCGCAGCCACGATAATTTCTGTTTCCAGAAGCTGATCATTTTTATGATGACGAGACAAGATAAAACAACATTAACAACACACACCTAGCTAATGTGGTAACATGGAGTTGATCCAAACTTAGTTTCAGATTAAGTGGTAAACAGGTGATAGTATCATGTTTGTGTATAAAAGGGGCATCCTCGAAAGTTGGTCTAAAGAGTCCAGATTTCATATTGTTTTCATGGATGTCGTATCCTCCAAGGTAAAGAGGAAAAGGCCCATTCAGAGTGTTACCAGCCCCAAAGTTCAAAATTCAGTACTGATGGTATGAGGCTGTGTTAAAAGCAAGTCAATGCCAAGACACATTCTGCATGTATTACAACAGCATGGCTTTGTAGTAACAGAGTTCTGGCACTAGACTTGCCTGCCTGCAGTCCAGACCTGTCTCCCATTGAAAATGTGTGGCACATTATGAGGCACAATATAGCGGAACAGCTGAAGTTGTGTATCAAACAAGGATGGGAAAGAATTTTGCTCTCAGAACTTAAACTAGTTTACATGGAAGTTCCATAGAATCGTTAAAGGGAAGTGAGAGTAATACAGGATATATTACATCTGTAGTACATCTGTATCATGGTAGTTTGTCATCTATACTATTGCCTCATCTCACTATTGGGAAATACAAATTAATGGCCACCAGTATTTGAGTTTATACATTTCAATCTGACTGTAAGCATACTGGTTAAGTTTATTGTAAAACAAAAAAAACAAAAAAAAAAAAACAAAAAAAAAAAAAAGCTGTGATGCAAATAAAAACACAGAGAAAAGGTAACATAACACATTCATCATCACTGCAAATATTCTGTATTTCAAATAGAAAGCCATACAACTGTTACATAGATCAATAGTTTACACAAAACTGTATTAAAAGAAAAGACACAGTGAATGTGTTTTATTTTTAGAGGAAACAAGTAAGACACATATGTTGTAATTAAGTTTGATAAATCTGTACAAAAGTCAATACATTTAGGACATAAAACATTATGGTGTTTACTGCCTTTGCAATTCTTCACAGACCTTCACAGGTTTTTATTAAACGCCTCTCTGGGATCAGTAGGAAGCATTAACTCTATTAACTTGATTTCACCAGGATTATTTACTATAGCCACATTTTTAATCTAATGTAATGTTTAGCGTTATGTAATGAATAATAGGTAAGCACAGACTCTACTGAATGATCTTTTGTATGAGCTATGAAACTAGACTGATTTACAGCACACTATGCAAAGCCATGTCAGGTATACATTTCAAAATGTATCACTGTTAAAGTTCAAAATACAGTACATTTAGACATTTTCTGACCTATTGGTTTAGTGGTGAGATTAAAAAGATGTATTTACAGAGTGGTAATGTATTACAGTTACAGCTGGTGTAAAAAACGTCTGTTTAAATAGTTTCATCTTCAAAACTGACACCAACAGACGGCTCTCGGCTCTTCTTGGGTTGTCTCGAAGTCTGTAAAAGAAAATGAAACCTTTAAACTAACTTTTATTTTCCACAGCAGCACAGTTTGTTATTCATATGCACCAGGGCTGCTGACAGTGGGACTCACGGGCAATTAAATTTTAATATATAAATCACTGTTTATGCAGTTTTTGTGAAGTAAAAAAATACTTTAAACATATAGGATTCCTAATATCACTTATTTCTCATAATTTGAGCACAGTTGACAGAGTGACACTTTTCAGTGGAAGTCAATCAATTAAGGGAGGTTGTGATTCTAGTACCATTTTGTATGTTACAGTACAATACAAATAGACTACAATAAGTGTTTGATTTTGGCCCCTGGCACACCCTTAGGTTTCAATTCTGGCCTTCCAAGGGAAAAATTTGGGCACCCCTGAAAAAACACATAATAACTACCTGTTCCAAAATTATACTCACCTTGTACCAAGGTCAAACCTGAGGTCAAACCTCAGTGGATTTTCCAACACCAGTGTTCTGAACCTGCAAGATTCATAAAAACATTATTTTAATTACAAGATTGATCTTTAACATGAGAGAATACACCCAGCATGCAGAAAAAAAATAGTGCAAAAAAAAAAAGGAGGGCAGAGATAGTTTATTAAGTAACTGATACACAAGTTTCTGAGTTATTGACTTTGTAGTTGCATTTCTTTTTTTTTTTTAAGTTATTTTTTTGGCATTTTTGCCTTTATTAGATAGGACAGCCAGAGATTAGACAGGAAACAGGGCAGAGAGAGGGGGGATGACACGCAGCAAAGTGCCGAAGGCGGGAGTCGAACCAGCGGCCACTGCAGAGGACTAACAGCCTCCATACATGGGTCAGACGCTCTACCCACTGAGCTAAACATCCACCCTGTAGTTGCATTTCTAATGTTTTTAACCATAATGTTTTTAACCGAGTAAGTTAGTGGTTTTGAGCTTTGTACTGCACCTTGGCACAGGGCAGATCTTTGGTCTGGTATTGTGGTTTGAGCTTGGGCTTGGGTGCAACTGGTGGTTGTGTTTTTTCTGGGAATCCTGCCAGGGGATTTGGTTTGCGGAAGACTGCAGAGGCTTCAGCTCCATGAGCAACCACTGATGCCTCCTTAACAGTGACTGTGGAGGCACAGACTGAGGAGGTGTCCTCCACCTCTCCTCCAACAGCAGAGTGGTAGCTGTGACCGGAGCTGCTGAAGCCGCTCACACTCTCTCCCGATGATTCAGAGCTGTCCACTGGAACAAAGACAAGACTTGATTATACACATGATCAGTGAATGGAGTAATCCGATTAATACAACCAACCAACCCCTGTGACTTAGTGGTAAAAGAGTTTCCGTAACGAGAAAGCCAAGGTTCAAACACTATGAGCAATAAACACCCCTTCTCGGGTTGGCCATTATGTTAAAAGACCTGACAGTCTGACCGTCAGACTGTCAGCTCAACAACCAGTGACTGCTGATATATTCATGACCGTCACCCCCCCCCAAAAAAACTGGTATTTATATGTACTATATTTTGTCTATGTTAATAATTAAGCAAAATGAACTCACTAAATGTTAAGAAAGGAAATATTTTTACAACAGCTCTTGCTCATTCTTTGGAAGCAGACCATTAAATCAACAAAATGAAATGACAAACCAAACAATGGCAATGGGCCACAAATACTGGAATACATGGACTGAGGCGATAGTTTTATTAATGACTAACGTCTTCATCAGAATGCTGGTATTTCCACACCAACTGCACATTAGTAACTTAAAATTTGGCAAGAAGTATCCTCCCTGAAAGCACTTCATAGGGCTGCAGTTCCTTTTGAGTCTATTGCAGCACTTTAACTTCTTCCTTCATGTCCTTGGATGTCCTGACCTAGATCTTTGACCTCACTGGAGGCTAACAAAACTGTAAAAGTGTATTCAGGTTTGAAACATGCAGCAGCCTCAGTGAAGCTGAAGCTGGGTCTTCTATTGCACACAGTTCTTGGGTGTATCATTCTATCTAATCCTCTAGTCTATGTGCAATAAATTGAAACCAACATTCTGTTCATATATGAATTAAGAACATAATATTTCCTCAATTGTACACACTAAACTCACACAATAAGTTCTGACTCCCACTCTCATGGTCGAGGTCATCTTCCTCCAGAGCTCCAGGAGGTGATACGTATCCTCCAGGGCCTCCTGAAACCACCCTGCGCTTTGGCCCACACAGGTACCCCACAGGGGACAGGGAACCCCTTCCCGAGGATGAGGAGGAGGATGAACAGCTTCCTGAACCGAGAGATTTTGGTCGTCCCCGGGAAGGCCGTCCTGTGAATCACATGATCCCACAGAGGACAGCGCCTTGTTTTCTGCAGAGACCAGGTGGGGATAAGGTTTATGAGAGGAAGTGTGACAACAGAGTCCAACAGTGAGGACTGCCCAATAGCCTGGGCATATATATATGTGTGTGTGTGTGTGTGTGTGTGTGTGTGTTTAAACAGACAGTGCTTTGCTGCTTCGCAAGCAATGGGCCTCATGCAAGAACAACTTGTACAAACAGATTTGTTCTTAACTGGTGTGTACGAGTGACTTAGTAGAACTTGTGGCATTCACCAATTTTTTCGTACTTTGAATTTTCTTTCAGATACACACACAATCAATGAGTGGTCCGGACCTCTCGTAGAGTCATGTGCAGTTGGTCTGCTGTTATCCAAACCAGTTTTTCACTAATGACTGTATATTTCACTAGTTTGAAGACATTTTGAGGTTAAAAAATAAATTACACTTCATAATTATGTCGACATTATCCTGTTTGACAACATTTCAAATTATAATATAATTGGAAATTTACACATAAAGCCTCTCATCATTAATTTAATGATGTATTATTACTAGGGATGCACCCATACCACTTTTTTTCAGACCGAGTACAAGTACAAGTACTTACATTTGGGTACTTGCCGATACCAAGTACCGATACGAGTACTTAATAATGCCATTACAGTTCTTACAAAAACTTTAAAACATGTTTTATTTTCATCAGATGCTAACTTTCTAAATGTAACAAATCATTGCTGCTGTGTCCTGCTACAAGTGTAATCAGAGTTACTATACACATTACATTTTTAGGTTATTTGTAGTAAGTTACTTTACTGATTTTGTGTTCCCTTATTAAGCTGTGCAGTTTACTGTCTATATGATATATTTCAGCGTAATAATTTCACATTTCATTATGGACTTGCAGAATTAAGTTTACTGTTACAAATGGTGTTATATTTGATAATTATTTCATTATCATTTACAGCACTTTAACTAGTATTTTAATTAAACATTTACATGTGTAGTATTTAAGTTTCTTCTTCATGTCCCTAGTTCCTACCTGCCATTGTTTATGGGGGACAGGTATGAGTGTGGTGCCATGTGCAACAGTTTTGTTTACTCTGCTGTGAACCCCAAAGAGTGAAGTTTGGTGTTCTGTGCTGTCAAAATTAAGCACACAAAGAGAAGTTGTAGCGGCTTATTACCAAGAAAGGATGGTTACAGACTGGTGGCAGCGTTTTTTTTCTTCGGTCATTTTACTCCATTATCAGTGGTTCTGCATGCATTTGTGTTTGTTGTATTAAGGACATCCGTACGCACACACAGTTAAAGAAATGCAACACTGGTTATTACACACACCCTCACTTTCTTTTTCTTGATTGAACTGGTTTACACCCGCCGGGACTTACTGGACAGCGGCTGGCTGCGGTCTACAGGTGCACTTTGTGCATTTATTTCAGTTTTATGTGGACCTTTACAGACAGTTTCCAAAGTCGCTGTGGTCATTAGTGGATGATGTTGAGGACGGCGAGTCTTTCGCTCATGATGACGCGACCAAAAAAAGAAGGTAAGCATCAGCAAACACCTTGAACTCTGCTTCGTGTTGGTTCTTCAGATGTTTGTTTGTGTCGAGCGGCTACTTTTCGTGACGTGGTATCGGTTGTGAGATATTGGAGTAGTTTTATTAGTACGAGTATGAGTATGTGAGGACAATATTGGACTGATACCCGATGCTATTTATGCTAATTTACAATTGTCATGCATGTGCACAGGTGGATCATTTACACAGATATGTGAAGTTATGAATGCTCACTGAATCTGATGTAGCATGTTCGTACAAGTCCTCCATATGAACAGAAGTAAGAGAAATTCAAGAACACAAAAATGTTCTTGCATGAGGCCCAACGTTACTATGTCTGACAGGCTTGTTATTGTTTGACCATGGATAAGCTGGGAAAATCTAAAGAGCTACTGAAAACTGTCACAATATTTACTTGAATAAAACTAATGAATGGCAAAGTAAATTTTTTTACCTCTTCCCATCAGCACATAGTTGACGGCTCTGTCGCTGATAGCTGCATCACTGGGCTGGATGTCCATGAAAGGCTTGTTCCCAATACCCATGAACACTCTCTCCTGCATACGGACCTCTAAAAAAACACATGAAAACATTAGCTAAAAAATATTTCAAATTTAAGACTTTGACTTTGAAATGTCAAAAATCATTTTTGTGTTGCCTTTAATTTACAGATCTACTGTTTTTGTCCTTTATCATGTTAAACACAGTGATCCAAAAAATAGTAGAAGTGTGGATTGTTCCCGATCATCTAATTATTTAGCCAGATTTATTCATATCAGCCCATACAAGGCGGTGCAAATGTTAATATGTTATGAACATACCAGGCACATCAAATTGACTTTACATTACTACATGGTGCTGTAATGTATGTTTAGTGACATGTACTGTAAGTATTTCTATAACAGTATAAAATTTGCTGTTGTGTGAGGATACAACAGAGCGTGTGTTGTATGTGTGTGTTCATGTGTTTGTGTGTATTTGTTGGCACCTCTGTTGTGTACTGCCTGCTCCCACAGAATCCGCTCCAGGTCCTTGGTCCAGGAGTCCTTCACCTCCCTGCTGACTGCTTGAAGTGTGTATGTGTCCTGTGTTTTCCTCTTCCTGAACCAATCTCGAAACACAGGCCACTGTCACCGCTGTTTTGAGTCAGGCCAATATCTGACGTCTAAATATAGACAAAGACAAAGAGATTGTGTGAGGTGACAGTTTGAAATATACCAAACAGTTTGGCGAGTGTGTGAAGAACACAGGTGAGACTCCATGACTAGGAGCTTAGAAAGTGTTATGCAATATGTCAGAAGGCCTACTAAACTGTCAGAGAAGACAGTAAAATAAAAGTTATGTAAGTGTTGAGCGAAGAGTGAATCTCAGGAGCAGGGGTGGACCGGCCATCTGGAGTAAAGTGGATTTTCAAAAATGTTTTGTGAGGTCACAGTGAACTTGAGTCCAAGAGGACATTTGTACCAAATTTGAGATATCATGTTCACAAGAATAGGATGGACGGACAACCCGAAAATATAAAGCCATAATAAAAGTACAAAATATTGAGTAATTTATTCCGTGAAACTGATTCTACAGTTGTACATTTCAACTTAAAAAACTGCTTTTCTATTTTATTCAAAGTAATGCATTATTCTTTTTCTATTTTTAACTTACTCTACCATCAAATATTTTTTTCACAACATGAATAACTAATGTGTGATATGGGGTCAAATGTCTGATCCTCCCTAGCATCTCAGTCATTTGGAAAGTTGTGACAAATAATGGAAAAGAACCTCTGTAAATGATGAGTAAATGTATTCCAAGACAAAAGTAAATATCAGTGCCTAATTATAAGTAAACTTGTACTGACTTGTTGTAAAGAGGAAGTGGAAGAATACTGAGATCTTCAGTTATTGTTACGGCTGTATGTACTGGTACTTCTGTGACACAGTTCAATACATTTGAACTGTGTGTGAGGAAATATGTGTACCTTGAATGACTGTTTGTAGATATATGTGTCATTTCCTACGTCCGTCCTCCTAGTCTTGCTAAAGAGGATGAGTTCTTGAAAGAGGAAAATGTGGCGGAAACATTTTTTCTTCCTGAATGTTACCAAGAATTCATCCTGGCGTATCAGCTGGCCCTGCTCCTTCAGGTTAACCTGTAGCACACAAAAGGAGAAGTCACTTGGCTGCAAAGTGGCAGTCACACGCTGTAATCAGCAATAATGCAACACAGTTCCTCAAATAAAGGAACAGTCATACTGTATGAACCTAGAAAAACACAATGAAACATACAGGTTTTGCTCATGCCAGTACAGCGAATCATATTGCACAATATATATCATATTCAACATATTCTAAACTTGGAGTGCAAGAGAGATCATGAAGTTCATTAAATTACCAACAAAATTCCAATGGCTCTGACTCCATTTTCTCTATTTGTGGTCTACAGATAATGGAGCTCATCCCACACACACAGCGCCTCCCGTTACATTCCATGGAAAAGATGATAAAACTATTATTCTTTCCCTGTGCTCTCTCCATCTCATCCCGTTCCATCCCAGATTACTCATGATTAACCAATCGTTTAAAACCAAATACACATGATAAATGTGTTTACAACCTCATTACACATCATCCTTTATTGAAAGGTGTCAAAGTCTTGCCTGAACCTGTTTCCCTTCTCTGCTTTCCTCATCCAGGAGGGATTCCTGGTGTTGCTCAATTCTGGATGTGAGTGTTATAAGTCATTCTTATCACCATACAGTTGTGTACACAGTTAACCTGTGTATGCATATACCACTAATGCTAACAATCCTGACTGATATTTTGGTTTACAAAATACCACAGAAGTTAAAAGAAAAAAACTCTTACATCACAGTGGTGGATGGCGTCCATGGCTAACAGGTTGTTACCGTGGCGGAGCTGGAAGTGGATGACCTCGAGTGCGGCCTTGACCTCAGCCATCTCTCTGGTTTGTCCCGGACCACACTCCCTCATCATGTCCTGCAGCAGCAGGCTATACTTACTGATCCGCTGCACAGGCTTCAGCAGGTACGACCACAGGTCCATCTTATCCCCCAGTTTCACCTGCTTTTGCTTGTGTATGAGGAGAGGCGACAGGGTGGTCAGTGAATCTGCAGCAGTGCTAGAAATGTACTCCTCAAGCTATCGGGCTACTGCTAAGGGGAGAGAGAATGAGGACAACAGAATGAGGAGCAAAGGGGGAAGCTTGCAACGGTTCTCACCTTGAAGAAAGCCTGTCCATGATTGATGAGAAGACTATCAGACTGTGGTTTGTTCTTGCTGTAAAGGGCATACAAAGCAAAGCTCTCCCTCTAAAATAAAAGGAATAAATAAAAACCATTAGTCATCATCATGCAAGACTGCACAGTTTGCCGTAGCAGGTCACAGCTCGACTCCCAATTTCCAATGAATGTTTCAGTGATATCAACACTTAAGCTGATTCCTTGGAAGCTGAAGGCAGAACATCAGTCTGCACTCATGACACATCTGGAAGGGCTTTTGTTATCAATCAGTTATTCTGAATTACTGCCGTTTGTGCTCAAAACAGGAAGCCGTGGCATGACATTACACAGACTCACATCTGGTAAAATCTGGTTGTGTCATGGAAACAACAGTTACTCAGGTCTGATAAACGGTATGAACTTAGAATATTTTCGAATTAAGATTGAGCAAACTGCACCACACATTCAGAGCAAACTGTGATTCTTATTCAATACTTCTGTGCACTGTCAATAACATACGTGGCACCTACATGTCTTAGGAAGCAGCGTCCCACTCTGAAGGGTTCATTCACGCAGCTCTCAAGCTCATTCAGGAAATGATGTCGGTGGAAGTCATGGAGTTTCTCTAAGTTACCAAAGATGCTCCCCCTTTGGCCCCTCAGGTCCTGAGGCACATCGGGCCTCTCTAGCTCGGGGAAGTAGTGCTCTCGAACGTAACCCAGAGCCTTCACATACTCCCTCTCTGTGGTCAGCAGCTCCTCCATGATTCTCCGCAGTTTCCTGTTTCACATGTAGGAAATGAAAAATGTAAAAATTATTGATTTTATTCAAACTTGTAATTAAATGCAGGTGAGCTAAGGGTTCACACGCAGTTTAACATTATTTCTTAGTGGGCGTGACAGTATTGCAAGGGTGGGTAGTAACATGTTACAATTAATGCACATTAGTAAAAAGGCAGCTTTTTTTTTTTTTTAAAGGAATGAGTACTATTCACATTCTTTTCCCTAAACTTTCCTGACTCTTCAGTCAAGTATATTTTTGAGCCAGTAATCCACTTTTTACTTTGGTACATTTGCCATTCATATCCTTGTTACAACTAGTATGCTCTAAATACAAGGATTGAGTGTATGTTACTTACTGCCTGGAAATAAAATAAACACGACCTGTGTTTGGGCAAATGAGATAATGTGATAATGACGGAGAAAAACCCAGAACAAGAGGAGGAACAGATGCTGTCTGTGCCTTCGAAAACTCTGATATCTCTGCTTTTAAACTCCTCTTCTAACCTTAGCAAGTACATTTAAGTAAGTTTAACATACTGTAGGTGAAAATGTAGCGAGCTCGCTAACGTTAGCTATTTGAGCCCAACAGAGCTAGTGCTCTGTTGGGCTTTTAAATTGGTGTGCTTTAACAAAGCAGTTAACCTACTGTAACCTGTGTCATTTTAAATGTCCTGGATAGCATCTCAGTGAGCTTTAGGTTACAGCTGAGAGAGGGAGGTACTTACAAAACATTGCTACCATTGTTTTCTGTTGGTGTGAGTAATGTCTGTTGGATCCTTAAATCTTTAGGGCTCTGGGTGGAAACTAAGCATCCTTCACCCTCTTCTTCATTGCTGTCTCTCTTGGACTCACAGCTCAGGTTTCCTGACTGTAAACCCTCATTATGGGAAATGGGCAAATTTTGGACAAGGTGCAGATTTTGTTCCAGTGGCTGTGTCCTGCTCTGACAGTGTTTGTTTCGTACATTCAAAGGTGAAAAGTCAGAGATGCTCGTCAAATGGGCGCTCACATGTGAGCCCTCGCTTAGGGAGCGACCCAGAGGTTGGTGCAATGGAAAATCATTGGCCCCTTCAACTCTGCAGTCTGTGCTCCTCAGATCTGCCTCACTGTGATGTTCTCTTGGCCTCCATTTGCTCTCTGGATGACAGTTGTCATTTTGTGGAAAATCAGGAGTAATTTTCTCATTTTCAACTGGTGCTTCAGATGTTTTCTGTGCTTGGGATTCTCTTTTCAGATCAGAATTTAAATGGTGGTTGCTTTCTCCTTCACTTTCTGAGATTTTGACCTCCTCTTTCTGGGAGGTTGGCTGCTGGGTCAGGGAGCATTCATCATCCCCCTCCTCAATCTTTTTCTCCTTGTCCATTCCTCCATCTTCCCCTTGAGGGTTTGCAGCTGCAGTCTCCTGGATCTGGTTCTTATCACTGCCTTTTTTCTTTTCTTGCATCTCCTTAAGATGCTGACTGACTTCTTGGCACTGGACCCAGGCCGCATTCCACACTTTCATTACCCCCGAGGCCCCTAAACCCACGGCACAGGCCTTAGCTTTCAGAGCCTGGAAGTGCGGGGTGGAGAATTCGCCACCTAATCTCTCTTCATACATCTGGAGTGTGCTCATGGTCAGAGCTGAGTAACACCCCGGCTCTACCTTCTCCAAAAAATGACTGCATTCTTTGACCAGAACAGATGCCTAAAGAGGAAGAAAGAGGAGTGATTTTTAGTATTTTAGATTTAAATGTTAACATAAATCAGTCAGAAATATGCAGACAAGAAGCAAGTGAAGAAATAAAGAAATGTCCAGTGTGTACGATTCAGGGGGATTTATTGCCAGAATATGGCAGAAATGAAATATGATATTCATGTTTTCATAAGTGTATAATCACCTGAAAATAAGAACCATTGTGTTTTTGTTACCTTAGTTTGAGCCCTTTATATCTACAGAGGTTGGGATCATCTTCCACAGACGCCACCATGTTCCTTCAGTGGCCCGTAACAGACAAACTAAACACTGGTTCTAGAGAGGGCCTTTCAAGTTTTCAACAAGTGTCACGGCCACCATAGGCAGTGTTATGCATGCACGTGCTAAAAGAGTGTGTTCATTGAACATTCTTATGTCTTGGTGAGTTGGAGGTTTCAGTTTGCAACTAATGAACATGAGCATCAATCACTCCTGAGAGAGTTAAAGACATGTTGTCAACTGAGTAAAAAAAAGTGTGATGCAGACTTGCACCAGAGAGAGAGAGAGAGAATGACCATTCCACATTTTTACCAGTTTTGAACTGAACCATTGCAATCAAGGATTTCATCAACAGAGGCAGTTGCACAATGCGCAACAACCTTTAGAATATGACACGACAACTTTGGTTCCCAAGGAAAACCTGGTATTTTTGGTTCCAGCTGGGAACGAAATTTTGTATGTTGGTTTCAAGTTTGCTATCTGGTGTAGTGTAAAACATTCTCAAAATGTTGTAAATTATAGTCAATAACTATAGATATAAGTTATCCTGGCCATTTAAATTAATACAAAAAACACTCAATATTGGAGGTGGTTCTATTTAAAATTAAACTGAGAAATTAACACTAAAAAAGTACAAATGGAATGTGATTTAGTTCATTTTTTGAGACTCTTAACATATTCTTGGACGGGGAGGCCAAGACAAGTGTTATTCATTTGGTTTCAATTTACAAGCTCACTCCTAGTTCCTAGTTTGTAAAATCCTACACACTGGACCTTTAAATTAGAAATGTTAGACTGGTAAAAAAAAAAAAAAAGTGGAGCTATGGCAAAAAAAAAAACAAAAAACAAAAAACACAAACCTGCTCACAAAAGCGGTGCACTTGGGCCAGTGTGTCCAGTTCTTTATGCCTCTGTTCTGCCCGCAACATAAAATCATCCATATTGGATTTGAAAGTGCTGACCAGAGTCCGAAAAACATTTGATGCAGGACTGGAATCACTTGTGCCAACAATTCCCTCCACCTCCATCACTAGGATCAAGGCGTGTTGTTGTTTCTCCTGCGATAAATGATAAGATGTCAAGTGGAACATTGCCCTTCTCCATGGAAGTCCCTAATCTACTGTTTACTGGCAACAGTGCAGCCATTTAAATATTTCCAACTCTTGGTATGTGAATTGAAACACAGACAGCCAAATAAGGTTAATATTTCTTATTTTTAAAGCCCTTTTGTTATATCGCTGCAATACCTTAGCTTGCGGGAGAAACAGATCAAAGTGTTGCAAGGCCTCTTCAGTGCACACCAGGGTATCATCTGTTGTGTAAGAGTCCTTCAGTCTCTGTTCGCCTTCTGTATTGAACCACATCCCAGCCTGCGGGACGCAATGTAGAATTACACAATGCTGATTTATAGCTTGGCAAGCTGTGAGTGTTGTATTACACACCTTATTTTTGATAAACAGTGACATTATTGGAAATGTAGAGAAGGAGACTTTCATCTCCCAGTCTACATCACCACGTTAATGAATTTCAGCTGTTTCAACACATTATGTAAATTTTCACATTGAGCTGGTAGTACCATGCTGATCTTGGCCTCCATCTCTCTGAGCTTGAAGAGGAACTCCAGGTGCTGCAGGGACTCGTTGGATCTCATCACCAGAGTGTGGAGCTTCTCCTCCACCTGGTTATACAGACTCGTCACTGACTCCAGAGAATCTCTGCAACGACGGTATCACAAATCACAAATAGCAACAAGTTGCTCTTATTATATATTATAAAACATTTTCCCTGCAGCCATATTGATATGAAATAGCAGGGTAAACACAGGTGTTACAAATGATACTAATTAAGGTCCTGTTCCATTTAGTGTAGCTTAGCCTTTCCAGTGAGCCAACATGCACAATAGCAGCACCCTGACTCTGTCCGCCCTTAATCGAATGGAACCTTAATTAGTGTCATTGCTAAACCTGTGTTCACACTACTATTTCATGTCAAAATGATCTATTGATTTGTTCATGCTGAGGCATTAAAAAGTGAGATGTATTTCAATGCTGTGACTGTAATTACTTATTGCAGTGTTTGGTAGTTTTATCAATAAATGTATTAAATAATTTATAAAGTGATCATATACTGTATTGTGCATGTGAATGTGCACAGGTGCTTTCACTCATGTTGCCTAATTAGACTTGTTCTTAGGACAATGTGGGCATGTGCAGTACAAGGTGCAGATGCAAGACGCTGCAGATGAAATGAGCGGTGTTGCTATGATGTTCCTGTGTCTCAGTGTACACTATACTGGGTGGGAAAAGAAGCAAAGCATTAGTACACTTGTATTAATTATACCTGTAGTCCTCAGACTGTGGAAATCTGTCCTCTCTCCTCATCCTGGCGAGTATGGCCCCTCCTTCTCTTTGCAGAGTGACGAGTCGAGTGTCCTCCAGCACCTCTTTCATCGAGGCCCTCTGTTCCTGAATGCATTGCTGCACTTCCTGTAGCCGTCACAGAGAAAGCAAAGTGTCTGACCGGGTCCAAAATGTGTGCCACACTAATTGTACAGTAGAAGAGCCTACTATGAACATGTGTGTTCTACCTGAGCAGTGTCGATCTTTTTGCTGTCATCCACTTTCTTGATGGCCCTCTGCAACAAGCTGTCTGCCCCTTGCAGGTCGGTCATGAAAGAAACCAGTCTCTGAAATGAATTCAATACAATACTCAGTGGAAGTGAACAACAATATGCTATAGTTTTGAGGTGATGAGACACTACATATCTGCCTAAAGAGAGCACCACAGGCAGCGCCATCCTGAGGCCAAGAGCAGACATATTGAGGTGTGCTTATTAGCTGGACATCACAAACACAGTAGACTGCCCTCAATGTGCTGCTGCCTACATAGCAAAATCAGATAATCTACACAGTCCACTTACACTCAGCCCAAATACATCAATATATCACAGTTAGTTCCTAGTTGCACAGCTGGGAACAGGAATCCTTCCTTTGAACCTTGAAGTTGGCAGATTTAAAAACATCCAGGAGGACAACAGGTTGTATGAATTGTGTGAACCGGGAGAAGTTGAGAATGAATCACATTTTTATTTTGTATTGTCCTTTTTATGTATGTTGAGTTTAGAATACCAATATTCAATGAAATGCCTGTTCAAAATCCAGAAATGTTGTGGTACAGTGATGATGACAGAACAGAATGGTTGTTTAACTTTAATGTTTATAAGTTGGCTAACTTTGTTTCTAAAGCCTGTAAAAAATGTCAGGATGGTTTATTTGTCTAACATTAATCGTAATTTATACTGCTACTCTGGTTTATGGTCTGTTTTCTCTAAATAATGGTGTCCTGTAAGCCTGTTTGAGCTTGGCACATTGTTGGCGCATGACACAATAATAAAAATTAATTCAATCAATCAAATATTACAGGCCACAGGTGGTCCAATGCTGGTAGCCATATTCCTTCCCTTCTTTTCTCACCTCCTTCTTCCTTTACTCTCCTCTCCTCCTCTCCTTTCCTGTCAGCAACTGCATGTGTAGCAATATGTGGACAATGAATGAAGCTATAGTGAATGTTCAGTCAAGAAGACTATCCCTGTGGATGCTTAGGTCTATAGTTTATTGCCCATTCATTCTGCCTTTCACTCCTCTCATGCATGTTCACTCATAATTTCCTTGCCATCATCATCTCGGACTGTCTGTTGTGTTATCAGGTGTTCTCACCAGCTGCTCACATCTCTCCATCACAGCACAGCGACACACCTTCATCATGGACCTATCATCTTTCTGCAGTCTTTTTAAATATGATTTCCTGTCTGCCTTTAGTTTCCTCATACTGCCGTTACGTTCGCCCGTCCATCTACTGTACATCTCCGCCCAGTCTTCGCAGATTCATCAGCCTCAAAGTCTCAGCAGAGTCCTCAACCATCACTGCCACCAGTGTCTGGACTCCATGGGGGATTTATTTCTGCCGCTGCTCAGGGCAGACACCATGCGACTACAAATCTCACTTTAGAATCCAAGTGCCAAAGACTTTGTCAAGACTTCATTATCACACATAATTTCTTATAGAAACTTATATATGTTATTATGTTATATATAAACTTTATCTTTATTTCATTCAGTTTTACTCTTGATTAAAATAGTTAAATGTGTGTGTATGTCTGTGTGGACTGTCACTGGGCCTGACCAATTTTGTTATGTGGGTAGCTAGAGCAGTGAAAGACCTTAGAGATAGTGGACAATGGCATTTTGGACCTGACTGCTACTACAGCACTCTATACAATATTACTATGGGCCTTATAACTACCACATGAAGCCGTTCCTCTTCTATATTAGTGCTTATGCTTTGCAACCCTTCTGAATTGTGACCCCTTGAATTAAAACAAAGATTTATTTACTCATTACCCTTGTTGCAGGTTGCATATTTCTATGACTGGTTAAAACAAATAATAATTTGTTATGTATGTTTTATCTGCTTGCAGCTAATCAATGATTAACACTCAGATTTACACTGGAAATACAGTTGTACATGACAAACTTCAGCTTCGTTTCTATGGCCTGTAGTTTTATATCCTAATGTGCACATAATGAACAAACTTTATCTAATGTTGTATGTTAAAATAGTTTTTGAATCGTTGTGTTTTTGGAATTGTACTACAGTAAAGCTGAGGGAGGTAGTTTATTTTTTGCAAAACCTTTATGCATAACGTAATTCAAGCGGCCTCAGAGAAAGCCTGATTTCTTCACCTCCTCTTGGCTCTGTTTTCAGGCTTTTCGGAAACCTACTCCAAGATGGAAGACTTTAGCCAAGGTCAGTAAGATAGTTGATTGCTGAGTGTCATTTGCAGGTTGTTACATACCAAAGCTTTAATCAACTATCTTTCTCCAGAATGGGTTAGTGCACCTTTAAATTTGATTAAAACAAATGTATATCTTGAACCTTACATGGTAAGCTGTCTATAGAACAACCACCCAGTTTATTATGGAAAACTTTAAAGACTTGGGTTTTGGATACTTTAATGAGTTTGTAATTCCTAATTTAAAATGCATCCACATCTCATTTGCAGACATCATTTGCCCATTAAATTACACTGAAATGCTGCATATTTTATATAACCTATATTACAAACATGACACACAACCAGCATCTGGTAGTGGATTTGAGCCAGGGAGGGTTGTACTGACCAGTGTTACATGACCAGTACAAAATATCTGCCATATATGCTGTAATAAGTAATCTAATTAATCTTTCTGATAGGACTTTCCCCCTGTGACCGCTTCTTGCCTTTGACTCAAAAACCAAACTAAATGTGGCAACAAAGAATAACAAACATGATGGATGTTTGGTGTGGGTGGGTGGATAAAGACTTCTCCCTTGTGGATGAACTGTAGTTGAACAGTAGTCTCATCTGAATCTACGGGAAACTCCACAGTGATTGTGTGATGTGATACTACAGCTGCAGCACAAATAATCAGTACCTGATGAAACTGCAGCCAGTCGCTGTGACTGTAAGTAAAGGTCCCTCCCAGGTCAGAAGTCAGCTGGGAAGCTTCAACTGTCTTGTTGAGCGTTTTCATAGAAGTCACCGTGTCCATCTTACAGACAAAGAGAAAGGCGAGGTTAAGCATGAAGGACAAGCAGCACTCAGCTCTAATATCAAATTCAGCTATAAATATTGAATATTGATATTGAAGAAAAACATGGAAGTTGTTTTCATTTCTGACCTGTAACCCTGGCTGTTTTTCAGGCCGAGGACAAGTGTCTTTGTCCACCAGCATCACAATACTGTGGACAGCATGAAGAGCTTGTTCCTGTGGAAGGTAGACAGTAAGTAAAACACAAAACATCAGGACAGACTGTCATGTGTTTTAAGTCAACATAAGTTGCACTATTGCTCTGATAATTTAGAAATGAGATAAAAGATGATGATCATTAAAGGCGCAGTGTGACAACAGAGAATACTGTGGGTGATTTACAGCAGCTCTGACCAGGACTCTGACTACGAGAATGACAAGGACAGCTGACAAGGACAGAAGAGGCATGAAGCGGCAAGTTCGGGCATCAGAGAGGCAGTGGGGAGCCAGAATATTTTCATATCTAACTGGGTGGATTAACGATTTATTTTCAACCAAAGTAAAGTCGGTGATAATTCGCAAGTGGATGGGCTAGGGCTAGTTGGTTAGCATGCTAACCTCTGTAGATATGGCTGCAACAGAATACATAAACACCTCTGACATAAAGTCATAACTGTTACTTTTTTACATTCTGTTGATAATGTTAAATTAAAATCTGGTCATATTTTACACACCTTTTGCACCTTTAACCTTCCATCTTAATTCAAAGGAAACTGAATAGTCCTATGGTGTGTATTACAGTGTGGTAGACCATCTTTTACTGTAAACCTGATAAAAATAGGGATTGCGCCCCCTTGTGTATTTCTTTACCACTAACAAATCAGGAACCTGCAGAAACTTGAACTGAACATCTCACAATATTTCCAGACAGACAATGACTAACCCGGGCATCAGGTTCTTTTTCTGTCAATCAGGGAACGTGACAGCGTGACATTTGTGAGCATTTGATGACATGGTGTGTGTGTGTGTGTGTGTTTTTGTGTGAGTGCAGGTATTGTTGACTCAGACGTGTGCATGCAGGCTTGTTGTTTTAACCTGGGCCATCAGCAGAGCTTTGTAAAGGTGAACCGGAGGAGGCTTCTTCCTGGCGTTGATGACCAAAGTCATTCCCAGCTCTCGAATTTCTTTTCTACCAAAACATTGACTTGTGTTAGGGCACATTCAAACATGTTCACTTCATCACAGTGATCTAAAATGCATCATTCAAAAGCTTTTAGGCTTATTTACTTCTTCCACTTCTCAAATCAGGTATTTATCTGTATATCTCTCTCAGGCATCTACACACTCACACATCCCATTCCACACTTCGACGCCTTCACACAGCCCTCTTAATGGCCTCTTCTTGGGTTACTGTTGTGTGAGCCTACATCAGACATGGCTGCTAATTCTAGCGAGGCGCTGCATACCAGACAGTTGGCAGCCAGCCTGGCTAGAGACTGTTGTGGTATGGCTCTTTACTGGGGACAGAGGAAGGCCAAGCTATCTGGTAAAATATGGCTGTTTGAACTTCAAAGACTCCATTAAACCCAGTGTAAACAAATAACACTGTTAAAGTGCTCGCTAGGAGACCCCTGAATGGCGAGTATTGACACTCATTTGGTGGAAGGTCAAGTCAGATCAGTGCTACTGAAAGCTGAGCTTAAAGAACTACAAATGAGACAGAGTTCATAATGTTGTGATTCTGTATGAAATGTATTCAATTTTTAATTGTGATCTATACAAAGAGATGTTCCCATAAGAGATGAGTCTTAGTCTGGATGCAAAAGCTCACATCTTATTATTCAAAGCCTCTTCTAGACACATATTTCAAATGGTAATCTGCTGCCCCCTTGTGGTCAGACATCTTATTACATACCCGCATATATTGGAGCTACACAAGATAAAAAAAAGAACAACAGCTTTCCTCTGCTGGCCAACTGTGGAGAGCAACACACCAGGGGAAGAAATGTGGTCTTTTTGATGCAGATATACCCTGTAAGCACTGTGTCCACTACCTTGGTATGGAGTGTAAATAAAGCAGTAATTCACAGACACTCTGGGCTGACACAAGAGGGGACATCCACTCCTTTCTGTCACCGTGGACCTCCACCACTGCCCTGCCTGTCCTGTCTCTGCTGCCTGTGGGTTTGGAGGACAGAGGGGGAAATGTTAGTCACAAAAAGGTGCAAAGATAATCTCACTAGTCAAAGACTTGGACAACCAATGACTTGTTTTGCTGAATGCTGTAGCTTTGCTTGAAATACTGTTTATGATGATTCACAGTCATCCAAGTCACTGAATCTCTTGAAGATCTAAGTCACTGCATTTGATGGTTGACTTTCATCAAACAGGCTTAACTAGCTGAGTTAGATTTTATCATCTGGTCTTTCACACCTTGATATAACATCTGTATTACCAAGGTCACACGTGAATTCTTAAATGGACAGTTCACCCCAAAATCAAATATACAAATTTTTCATTCTACCTGTAGTGCCATGTTTTTGGTGTGAGTTTTGCAGTTTTGGAGATATTGCCTGAAGAGATGTTTGCTTTCTCATGAACAAAAAGGAACTTGATTGCACTTGACTTGTAGGGCTCAAAGCACTTTTTTTTTGGCACTTGGAGCACCACAAGATGAGTGCCATCTAGTTACATTATATTCAAGAGAAGATAGAAATATTTGCAACCAATATCTCCAAAACTCACATCAAAACAATCTAGCACTACAGGTTAGAGGAAAAATATGTATTTTTGATTTGGGGGTGAACTGTTCTTGTAAGGTCACATGGTGGTCATATGAAACTCAAGTCTTTTTTTAAATTAAACTGCCATGACAGTCCAGTATAACATGATTCTGAGATAGAGGGAACATACAGAGGAGATTGTTTGGGTGAATGCTCAAACATTTATGTTATAGATCAAGTACCTGGCAAACAAATAATGCCCAGTTCGAGCAGCCCACTGATGCTTCTGAAACTTGATTCCTCGGTTTGTGGAGACTGCAGAGTGTCA
Source organism: Lutjanus argentimaculatus (assembly GCA_034769285.1). Classification (NCBI taxonomy): domain Eukaryota; kingdom Metazoa; phylum Chordata; class Actinopteri; order Lutjaniformes; family Lutjanidae; genus Lutjanus; species Lutjanus argentimaculatus. Next base: position 12,797,527 of record JAWZSL010000014.1, read on the forward strand.
GAACTTGCAGAGGGAGGTTGAACTTGTGGAGAAGATGGCTTTTCTGTCTTTGAGTTATGGAGTTTGGAGACCGGTCCGTCTGTGGTGCAGGGAGTTTCACTCCTACTTGACTGGGAGTCTACATGTCAGCAAATAAAAACAACATTGGTTTCCCACAAAAAAGCAAAGAAAAAATAATAAATCAAAAGATTAATGGAGCATTGGAGGAAAAAGTTAGCACGTGTTTATTTTGTTTCTCATAACTTGATTTTGTTTAATCCATTTGACTGTGTGTCTTGAGGATGATCTTCTGAGATTTAGTGTAAACCACCAACTTTAACCAGCTTTCTGTTCCATCCAGCAACCTTTGCCCTCTTATACAAACAGTAATTATTCAGTTCTTCATCCATAAACCTTAATAGTCCTCTATATTGTCATGGATGCAGCTGCCCAGCTGTGTACAGACAGCCTTTAAACATTGGACATGGTCTCTGTAACAAAACACTGTGGTGGCCTAGCTACTAAGCCTGGGTTTGATTTCAGACATCTTAATTGGCCTCTCCTAAGAGGCAACAAAGCCTCGCCTGTGCTCTTTCTCTTTGCTACTTTAATAGTCCATGACAAGCATGTCTCCAGTCAAGATCTCAACATGCAACTCTGAGGGCATGAGGGTGCATGCCGGCGGGTGCAGGGGACACAGAAACCTCCTTCTTGCATGTTATGCTGTCTCTCTACATTAGAGGAATGCTCTGCCTTTTCTTTTTACCCAGTGGGTTCAGGCCCTCCCTTTCATTGGGGTGCAGAATGCTATTTCCGTTCACTCCCTCAGTAATGGGAATAACATGAATGTGTCCATGCTGCCAAAGAACCCAGACACCAGAGGGAAGATCATACTCCTGTCTGATCTTTGACCTTTGAACTCTTCTTTCTAAAGAGGCCTTATGATCCGCGACCCTCAGTGGAGTACGTTCCCTCAAGCACGCGAGGTCATGGTCGAGTTTCAATCAGTCTGTTTGGCGTGAATGTTCAGTGGACCTTTGAACGTTGAGCAACAGATCATAATATATGGCTGTGTGTACAGTAATAACAATGTGCAAACTGTGTGTGGCTGGGGGTTAAAAAGAAGAGAAGCGAGGAAAAGAAAAGTTTGTATCAAAAAAGTAGTTTAAATGTTCAATCTATAAGTGATAGTTTGGATCATTTGATATGCGGTTGTATGAGATACTTGTACACTATATATAGAATATTTTCACTGCTACTCTGATGGGAATCCCAAGTTATATAAGCCAAATATCACTCTCCAAGTCAACCAAACTCGGTAATCAGTAATTTTACCTCACAGAACACTGGAGTTGCCAGTCTACTATTATACACTATTGCATATTATTGTGTGACTTCAGTAAATCCAAACCACCCTAAAGCACCAAAGTCACACAATAACACAAACAAACTAATTGATGAAGGCAGTAGTAGACGGGCAACTCCTGTGTCTGCTAGGTAAAATTACTGATATTGTTTATGGAGTTTGGTTGGTTTGGAGAGAGTGACATTTGAAAAGGCTGTCTGACAGCAAACTAAATCAGTAAAAATATTCTTAATGTAACATACTATTAAAGTGATATAGTTTTTTTTAAAGGTGGACCTTTCCCAAGTGGCTAAAATACATTTTGCTGCTGACCCTGTCCACAGCAGTACATTTTTTAGCTTCCGTGCTGGTGCCCCTCTCCCACTGAGCAAAGGTATGTTAAAAAAACGTATTTTGAATGTCCTCACATACACTGAAAATACGTTCCCTGAGAAGTTTTTATAACATCTTTTTACGATGTCTTCTGAACATCCAATATTGACTCCCACTGGAAGGAAAGCCCTAATTTAGCACATAAAACTCTCTAGCCCATACTCTCTCTGTCCAGTAACAATAAATATGTTGTTGATAAATTATTCATATTATTTATTGTTTAAACACAAATTAAAAATATTTCATTAATCTCATGTTGATTTCCTGCACATGTCTTGCACGTCCTCAGAGGTCTAGCCAGTTGTTTAAATATTGACCTGCATGTGAACAGTCAAGAGTGTTAGTCAGATTTCCACATATTGAATCTGATTTTCACTTTGTGCAGACCTACAGATGTGGTCCTGGACTGATCAACGTTACATAAACATGATCTGCATGTTTGCTGGGCTGCTTCTCCAAACTGGGGGCATAGGTAAAACATTGACTATAGATAACTACCTCATACAACCACACTTCAGATAATCCAATCAATCCCTTTAACTTGCCTGCTTTGCTTACCTTTTTTAGAGGACTTCCGTCTTTCCAGCTTCTGAGTCACCTGATCCAACAGTTCACCTGTCTTACTCTGCATTATGCTGGTGATTGTTTCAGGGCAGATGTCACTGTGGCTCCTGTTGTTGAGTTTATAGAGTAATGGACTCCCTTTCGGACTCTCTGACACGGTGGACAGAGACCGAACCTTGACCTTGTGTTTTCCTGATGGTTTCACAACCTCCACCTTCTGATGGGGTTTAATGTCACTATCACAGTTCTCCAAGAGCAAATCTGATCTGGGATGCATGTTAGCATTATGGGAAATAAGTTTCATCTGAACTTTGTGACTATGGCTCAAACCAGGAGTTGATTTCAAAACCATTGGTGGTTCCTTCATAAGGTTTTCTGATTCAAAACTTGTCGGAAGGTCTTTGAGGTGAGATGCAAAGTTTTCTGGTGCTAGTTCACAGCGGTGTCTGTACTGGCAGAGCTCATTACTTATCACAGGTTTATTACAGTGGTTACAAAAGTTTCTGAGTGCATCTCTTTGAGCTTCAAATGTACCTTTGGATCTTAACTCTGCCTCCTCACAAAGGCCGACCTCCTCCAGGGCAGCCAGGAGGTCTACACTCCCCCTCTCGAAAGTAACTGGGTTTCTCAGTGCTGCCACGTATGAGTCTCTGTACCTACACTTCAAGTCTTGATCAGTGAGCTCCTGCTCCAGCCTCCTCTGACTGCACGGGGTACAAGGCTCCTCTGCGTACTGAAGGGTGCGTCCACAGGGAACACTATTCCCAAGCGGGTACCGGTGGAGGTGGTCTGACAGGTTTGAACAAAACTGAACTGGGTGGATTCTGTTTATCTACAAACTCCTTCCCTTTGGCGATATCCACCAGGTCTACATAATCCCCCTCAATCTCTCGATATGCCTCTCGACTGTCCCAGGTATTAGGAGAAACCCAACCCACAGGTTTGATTAAAGGTTTGGAGCATGATTTGGGGGTTCGCCTTTCATGATCCATTTTGACAAGTTTGGAAGAAGAGTCCACAGGTCTCAAAGATGCTGACATCCTGTCTTTTGCAGGATGGAAAATGGCTTCCATCGGGAGGGTGGAGGAGTTAAAATGAGAGGGAACTGAGATCTGTTTTGGTTCAGGAGGAGCTTCCCGGTAAGTCGGCATGATCTTAGGTTTGTCCAAAAACTCTGGGATGGCGATTTTAGCCCAGGGCAACTTGATTACTCCTTGATCTGTGCAAAGCAAGCATCGTGACAGAGGAGTTCCCTGGCGTCCTTCATTGATCTCCTGCAGCCACTCTTCAGTGAAGATGCAGGAGTAGGAAGTCTCAGGGACGGGGGTCTCCTCCACTTCTCGACAGCCCTCCTCCAGAAGGCTTTTGAGGACAATGCGAGCCGCTTGGTCCCCGAAAGGTTCCACCTGTAGATAGAAGTCTCCAGGACGCAGCAGCAAAGGGTTCACAGGTGCTAATTGGATGACAGTTTTGTCATGGAGACACAGAGGCCAGCCCTCACAGCGGAAAACCACATCAGAGTATCCAGCCTAGAAAAAAATAAAGAAGCATTATTTCAGTTCAATTTTGTTTTAATTTGCTGACATTATCTATTGAATGCATAGACAACTGTGCCCGAGTGAATTCACCATATTGACACAGTGGACATTTTCCTCTGATGTCATGGTCAGGAAGGGAAGCTAAAATGCTGTTACTAAAAGGATAATGTTGTACAGCTGCGTTCCAGGTTGTACCATGTTTAAACATAGGTAATCTGGAAAATCATTATCATTTCACCACATTCTGATTAATCAGCAACTGAAATGATAGTGAAAATCTGAAGGGACATAAGGCTATATTTTGAGGTAAAACAACATATTTGATAACCCATTACCTCCCTTTAGACAACAGCTAATGTTAGCGTTCAATCTCCTGGTTAACATTACTGTTTCATAGTGTTACATGATATGATAGCAAAGGTGTAAATTGTTCTGAAATATCATCTTGGAGACATTTATTTAAACCATGAAGTAAAACACACTTGATGTAATCAAGCTTGCAGGGTCGTGTTAACTGTCTTGTTGACATGCTCACTGTAACAGTTTCCTGTATAATGTTCATACAGATTAAAACCAACACTTTAGCAGTGAGTATGGCATGGAGAGGCTGGCAAGACATTCCTGCTTCATTACATTATGTCATGTGACACTACATTGCAAGAGTGCTTTACTTCCAGGCTTAATAAATATACACAAGATGGGAATGATGATTTCAGAATTAATTTACACCTTTCATATGATTTTGCACAACATTATCAAACAATACTGTTAGCTAGGATGTATTTGAATGCTAAAATTAGTTGTTGTCTAACAGTAGCTAATGGGTTATTAAAAATGTTGTTTTACCTTGAAGTATGCCCTGATGTCTCTCTGGATTTTAATGATCCATCTGTTATTTAGTTGTTGATCAATAGGGAAGCAGTGAAATCATAAAAACTTGTCAAACCTCCAGCACCACAGCAATATGACATTATCCTTTTGATAACAACATTTGAGCTTTCCACTCTGAGCACACGTCAGAGGAAAATGGTCTCCACGTGAATGTGGTGAATAGATAGAGAGTGTCTGTGTTACAGGAATATACAGCAGGATCAATGTTTTTTTTCAGCATCTGAAAGGGGGCGTGTCAGAAAAAAATTGACAACTTCCGATTTAAAACTGAATTGCTGTTTGTACTAGTGTGTCATATGGAAAATATAAAGATGTGTGCACATGCAGTATACTATAATAATAAGAAAAAGTAAAAGAAGTAAAGTGAAGTAAAAAGAAGTAAAAATTGTGTGAGTGCAGATGTAGGCTACAGTGTGCACTGAAATGTATTGATACTCACGCATGCTGCCTGTTGGACACTCTCCAGCAGGTGTTTGGAGGGGATGAGGAAGTCCAGCAGGCACTGCAATGCATCACCGTGGTAACGTTCCTCAATGGAGCGAAACAGCTGGCTAAGGACGATAGGCTGCTGTGGCCTCAAAAGGCGGGAAGAGGGCCGAGAGGGCACTCTGGATGGACGCGTCCAGAGATTCTGGGTTCTGAAAGACAAGAAGAGACAGTGATCACTGTGATGAAGTATGTGTAATAACATTATCCTCTTTATACACTATGAGATATCTCAAGACTACCAGCAACAAAACATTAAAACATTCAAAAAATACAATAAATTGATGGAAACTACATATGCAGATGATAGAGGTTTACTTAATTACAAACTACCCCTGTCTGAGAAAAAAATCTATTTTATTTTTGAGCCTTAGGTTTGCGATTTTGTATCTTCTTGGATCTCGTTTTACCATATACTCCTGTGTCAAAGCCACAGGAACTCAACCAAACCCTACAACCAGGATTGCTGAGAGCAAATTAAAAAACACTTTACGACAAATGATTGCAAAAATACAGCTGCTGTGCATATATAATGTCATGAAGGATTAACAGTATGTCAGTGTTGGTGCATAAATAAAGGAGTGGTGTGATCTGCACATACTTTTCAAATGAGAATTTTATCGACCTTCCAACCAAGGCGCATGAACAATAAAATATTTAATTAAGCTGAATAAATCTTCCTTTACAAACTATCTCGTCTCATATACTGTACTTGAAACAGCTGCCCTCAAACTGAAATGCTGGTATTGCAATTATTTAATAGTGTTGGATGTGGTTTAAATCTTTATTGAATGGCCTTTAATGGCCTCTGTAATTTCCAGCGACATTCATTTTAATTTGACTAGAAATATGAATATGTGTATGAAAGGGTGGACCAACCTGGAAGCAGTCTATTCTAAATGGAAATAGCTGACCATAGCTAGGAGTAGAAAAAAGTACATAAAATAACCCCTGATTACTAGGCTAATCTAGTCTATGGAATCACACCATCTTCCCTCAAAAGGAGTTACACAGAGGTTATAACCTGCTTTTAATGTTCATGTCATCTTTAATGCCCATATTCTTGTTAACTTTAATTTGTTAATGCAAGTTGTGGATCCTATGTCCTTGTGTTTCAACCATGGCTTTTTATAATGACCTGGACTGTGGGTCACATGTGTGTAAAAATTAGTACCCTGAGTGTGTAATGTGTACAGGTCCACATGGCAAAGATAGTCAAAAACAATTGCTCTGTAAATCCAAAATGCCAGGACAGATATTTTTCTTGGCCTTTTACTCCTTGCTGTGCTTGAAACTCTCAGAGTTTTCAGATTTAGAATCGGAACAAAGAGAAAAAGTGAATTCATTACCGAGTCTCCCTGTATCATTACAGGCAGAATCATCTCTAACAAACTAAAACCTGTAGCAAAAGATCAAACTCACTAAAATCATAACATAACAAACAATTCTATCTACTTACAATACATCTTTGAGGTAAATTAAAAACTGCCATGTTTAGGGGATCAACTGAGGGATTGTACGTGAACCTAATGCAACCTTTTCAACTTTATCTGGAGATGATTAAGTCTGTCTTGCATGAGTATGTGCAACTCGTTTCATCTCTGGCCAAGATATGCGTCATTTAAACTGGTGTATTTGTAGCAGAACTGGTTCGGCGTCTGATCTCATTCAAAGTGACAAGAAGGAGCAAAGCAGACAAAAAGAAATGCACCTTCCCATCAAAAATGCTCACAAAGATGCAATTGTGTAACATGACACCATTTTGTGTCTAGAGGGCACACTTGTTAATGTTTACTGCCTGTACAAATGTCTGCAGTGGACAAGCTACTTGCACCAGCTGTGCCGTGATGGGTGAAGTCCAGCCAGACACACGGAAACGTTTCAGATGAAAAGAGGCCATCTCTAAAGCATTTTTGGTGAACTAGCCCAACGGCATGAATTGAACAATTTATGCCAATTACTTGACAGTAATATGCTGGTGCACAACATTTAAGTGCATGTAACAAGACATATGCCTTTGGGTTTCAGTTGCAAAAGATAAAGTAAAAAAACAAAAAAAAAAACAAAAAGCATTTTAGGGGACCTACAGCTCTTTTAACAAAGCCTAGCAGCTCTATGATGCTGTACATAGGCAGCGATGCTTTATCCTACATGCTAACATCAACAGGTCAGCATGCTAACATGGCAGTACACAGTAGCAAATTTAGCAGGTATAACATTTACAATGTTGCACATCTTAGCGTGCGAAGATAGCATTTTGCTAATTAGCAATGAACACAAAGTACAGGTATGGCTGATGGTAATCTTTTCTTAATGCCTTTCTGTGTTATGTAGAGCACTTTGTGCTAAACCTTGTGCTAAACAAACACACTTGTCTTGCCTGACAATTCAACTTGTGGGGGACAAGAATTTCTGTACAAAATTTCACAGTTATACGTCCAACAGTTGTCCAGACATTTCATTAAAAGGTCCTAAGGAAAGGGAATCGTGGGAAATTGAAAATCCATTCATTAGTTAGTAGAGATTTTCACTAAAAGAGAAAAATGTTAACCTGACTGTATAGCAATCAAACAACAGACTGAACAACACTGACATCCCCAGAGCAAGTGTGCTAGCGTGAATAAAATCACCATATTACTCCACATTTTCACCTTTCTAAATAAACATTTTAGGTAAGTCCGTCTCTCTAGATATATTTCATATAAATGTGTTTAATATACCCTTCACAGTCTTGTGTTGGATAGAGGTGTTCAGCATTTCTTCAGTATTATGCTCTTTTTTTCATTTGACACCTGTAGAGCATGTTGCAATGTATGTCAAAAATATTCACATACAGTGCACTCAAATAAATGTCTCTTTGTGATGAAAAGAAAATGAGTAATATTGGTAATATTCATGTTGAGTTGACAGTTGAAAATAAGCACTTGACACTTATTTTGGATCTGGACAGGTCTTAGCCGCTAACCACAGCAGGCGTGCTATTCATACAATCGGTTCACAGTACCCCGCTGTGTTAATCTCCCAGCTCTACAAAGGAGTCTGTTTTTAGCCCCTTCCTCATTTAGTTTGATGGCCTAACCAGCACCAGAGACCAGCACAGGGTAAACACAAGTGCTGTGGCTTCAAAGACCTCACACTGGTTAGCACTGGAACTGTGCTGCTGACTGTTTGGCTAACGGATGCTTATGGGAGCACCTTGGACAGCCATGAAACATTGGGAACAAAGGTCTTAAAGTTGTTTCATGATTCAAAGAACACTTCAGTAAATCGTTCAGCTTTGATTTTTGGTTTGTATAACAGTGGTTTCGCAACCAAAAGGCTGTCTGAAAGCAATAAACGTATTCTAAATATAGCATCCACTTTAACTGATACTGACGTTTTAAAGGTGGACCTTTTTAAAGTGGCTTTGTTGCTGACCCTGTCCACAGCAGTTCATTGCTTAGCTTCTGTACTGGTGCCCCTCTGTGCTTCTCCAAACTGGGGGCATGCTGTTCTCAATCTAATGTGGCTTATAGATTTACTATCTATAAGTATCTCATACAACTTCAAATCATTCAAACTATCCCTTTAAGTGGTTGGAATGTCTGTGAAATAAGTCAGTGTTAATCCACAGCAGTTAAGGTGGGATGTTGGATGTAAATCAGCATCAATATTTAACCACTTATGCTGAGTCTTTGTATCTTTTGTAGACATTGGATGCCCTCAGTGGAAAAGAATGCTTCCCTTTTCTGATTGTGCACATCTGTCACAATAGATTAGGAAATGGAGAACAGAATACCTTCGAGGCTGGCTCTTGAATGGTAATGCATCACAGCTGTTTCAGACTGACTGCAGCCATTCAACTTGGAGTTCTACTGTATTTCTCAAAGATAAACCTGAGGTCATGGCTACAACACAGCTCTGTTAAGGTACTGTACAGGCTGAGACATTCAGTTTGTAAGTTCTGTTTGAAAAGGTATAGTTTTGTTATTACTGATGAACAATGGTCGCCTAAAGGATTGAGATTCAAGCTTATAACCAGAAGGTCGTCGGTTCAATCCCTCAGACTGGCGGGATAAATTTGAAAGCGAAAGGCAGCACTTGCCCCTTTCTCATTACCACCACTGAGGTGTTCTTGAGCAAGGCCCTCAACCCCAACTGCCCCAGTGGAGCTGCTCGGTTCAGACTGTGGTCGTACTGGGCAGCTTCCAGGTGTGAATGTGTGTAGCTATGTGAATTTGATCAGGATGTTCCTGAAAAAAGACAGAATTGCTCTCGGAGAAACTCCCCTGCATAAATAAAGTTGAAAAATAAAAGACTTCCAGATTTTTTTGACGATTCCACAAAACCACAAGACCGTGTGACTTTAAATTAATCCTTCACTGCAATTCAACCTCAGACTAAACTGACTCATTATCATAACATTACATCAAAATCATTAGAGATTGAAACCTCTTTTTGTTAACACTCTGGCTAAGATGACAAATGCTTATGCCTGGATCAACTTCTTCTCAAAACAAAGAAGGTTAAAAGCATGAGACATTTCCCCCCCTCGACTGGAGCTCCTCTCTGTGGGTGGTTTGGCTCAGTGATATTCATATGAGTGAGACTCTCTTGAGATTTTACTAAGCATAGCTCAGCTGGACCCAGTTCAGACAGGCCAGCCAGCCAAATGAACTGAGGGTAGGGAGGGTAGCTGCCGGTGTTGAGAGTTCTTCTGTATTTCATTACATCTGACAAACTGCCAGACAACATGCCAAACAGGCCCGACTGTGAGAGGCTCCGCATGAATTCTTCTGAGACAAAGCAAAATTGTATCCTAATATACACACTGTAGATTAGTTTGGAATTCGACATTGGTCATTTAAATCATAACTGTAGTTATTATCCTAACAACAGAAAAAGTGGTAGCAGTCCTTTTGGCTTATGACTTTAGGTAAACTGGTTAAAATATGTGTTAATTAGGTTCTTGAACAATTCAGTAAGCAAGCAATGGAACATTTCTGAACATGTGACACCCCGACTGGCGAACATCCAAATATTTAGCATCTGCAATTTTTAAGATTTTTTCTCCATATCACAGCAATAGTGGGCTAGTTTGGGCACTAGGTGGAGGTGAAGAACTTGTACAACATTTGAAAAAGTGATGTTAGCGCATAATTTCTATAAACAGCCATAATACACCTGAAGATCTTTGATGTATGCTGACATTTTGTTGGCTCTTTCATGCATATATTGATATATTAATATATAATCAAGATATAATAGAAACAGACACGTTACAGCTGGGCTAAAATATTGATTAGTATCAGAATACAAGTCTTTCCAAAATTAGCCTAAAAAAAGTTAATTGAAATTTGTTGACGAACCATTTGGAGTACATGTTTTTGTAAGGGTATGTCTAGGCATGTTTTTGCAGATCACAAAAACACCCGTGGTGGTAAAGGATGCAAAAAAGCAACTCAAAGCCATCTATCTAAATTTACATAATTTCCCTGTTCTAGATTCATAAAAAACTGCATATTGTCCTTTTCAGGATTTTACTGGTTATGTAAAAGGCCAGTCATTATCACACTCTGTTTCAATTGGCTCAGTCTTTACAAGGGAGAGGAGAGTCCAACACTTCCTTTCAACTCAGATTCTTATTGGCCATTGCAGGCTGTGGATAAGACATGAAAGGTCCTGTTTTCTCAAGTGACATGTCCCAACCAAAAGGTCAGACTGCAACAACCATCTTTAGACCAACATGTTGCCTCTATTTCGATGAAAACTCCATACAGAGATGGATGTTTAAGTGTCAGCTTACAACCAGTGTTGCCTCGCTCATCAGTTCATCAGTATTTATCGATGAAAAATGATGTTGAGTTGCCTCAGTTTTGTTATATTTGTTTGCTTGGTTTGTGGGCACTGATATGGTACCTGACTGTTATGATTGTATCTACTATGTAATTGCAGAAATATTATGGTTTGGATTGAATATGTCACCAGATTGGATCGACTTTACCTTTATCAGTGTAACAAGATTGAATATTGTTCATTGTTATTGATATAATAAAATGAATCAATGGCTTAATAGTATATAAATAGATAATAAAATAGTATAATAGTCAAACATGCCCACATTCCACATGTCTGCAGTGTCCCATCAAACCCTAGTGCTAGACTTTAGCCTCTCTGTTGTTTTGTCTGCACCACAGCCAGTCCTTTGTAATTTTAGCAGTTCCTCCCATTACAAAAACTCCTGGTTAACAGCAATTTGCTCAGTCCCATGTGAGCACCCAGACACAATCACTTCCCTTCATCGTTATGATAACACAATCTTTTACTGTACAGTATCTCGCTCTTGCTTCCTCATGTTGACAGACACGGTCTGGTTGACACAGAGTTGCTACCTTTTTTTCCAATATATTTTAGTCCCACAACCAGCCAGTGAGGAGCATTCAATCAGGTTTGAATCTTGAACCTTTATCTTGGCCTGCAGAGACAGTGGGGTTTGATCGATATCCAGCTGACGACTACATTCCACTGCTGCCTCCTCTCACCACAAGGGGATTCCCTCTCTGCCCACTGCTGTCCAGTGCAGCCTGTGACTTAACTCCAGAAACAGCTCCAGTCTCCAACAAAGGTCATTGTTTGACCTGAATTGGCATGCTGGTGTAGACAAGAGGCATTTGTTATAAAGGTCCCCTCCTTCTTTCTCTTGTCCACCCTTCAGGACCCCTGGGAGTTTTTGCAGTGTTGAGTATTAAGCAGATAATTACAGGTTTCTCTATATTGCCTTGGGCTGTGGTCACTGAAAGTCAGGACCCAGATTTGAACCACAGTATAAACAAACTGTCAAGATGTGTAATGCACAATGTGTATCTGTGTCATCAGTCACAAAGGCTCAAAAGATTAGAACAGGTATGTTGACCAGAATGTGATTGTAAAGAAGATTAACTCCAACTAAATGGACACAGCTCCTGATGGGACACGCTGAAAGATTTGTTGATGTCTGTCTTGACCAGTCATCACATTTTCTTGACATACTAATAATAATAATGAACTGTCACTCCACCTCTGGGCTGACGCTAAAACATGAGTCAAGACCTGCTGGTAAATCCTGAAGGCTGCTGAATTCTGCATGTATGAACGTGCAAATATGTCCCAAGATGACAACAACTCAGCCACAATAACCAGTGTGAATGCAGAGCGCTGATGGGATATGACACCTAACGATAAGAAATATCACGGGAAGAAGAATTAAGGGCATAAATGTCAACCCAACAAGCAAAATTTGGTTCTAGAAACATTTGTTTTTAATTCATGTTGTGGAACATTCCTCCATAACAAATTTAAGATTTCTCTGCAGTACAACTTTAGTAAAACATTTCAAGAAGAAGAAAAAAATAAGAGCCTATTAATTCTTCTTAAGGGCACTTATTTTGTCTTATTTATGACATAGAATAGATAACCTCAGGGGAACTTTGCAAAAATCACCCCTAAAAACTTTACTTCATGAGGTTATTAGAATTCCAGGGGAATGTTATTTCACACTATGGGGGGGTTATCAAATACAAAACCTGTAAGGAAGGTTCCAGGAATGTAATGGGAGTTTTATGTGTTAACTGGGAAATGAGTCTTGTCTGTATTCACATTTAATCTTTCTTTCTCTTCATGTGTGGCTTTAAAAAAGCCATAATAAATGTTTGCATGCACAGGGTATACACACTATTACTGGTTTCACACAAAACCCAAAAGTGGGATGTTGATGCTTGGAGCAATCATAATCATAATCATGATCACAGTCTTAGTCATATCATAATCAAAAACATGCTTCCAGTATCTCTGTTATTCTTCATCCTTCTCCACTTTTCCCTTCTTACACATTCAGCATCTCTTGTTTTTGGCATTAAGACAGTGCTGTCTTTGTGTATGATCCACTCTTGTTAAACTCAGCAGAGGGCCACTCCATTCAACTAAGCCATCTTAAATCCTTTTAACCAGTGGAAAGGCCCCCGACGAGACAAAACTCCACCATCATTCCTTAGAGTCAGTGCTGCCAGTGGTAAACATAGTGTGTGTTCACGAACAGACCTTTTATCTGGCAGGGTTCCTATTATTCATTCATTCATTTTGTAACAGCTCAAGCTATGTTTATAGTATGGGGAGGCCATTTAAATAGAGAGTGAGTGTGTCAGGTTTCTGGTTTAGCCTTTTGTTCTCATATTGCACAGGATCCAAGAATTTAAAACTGGCCTGTATGAGGGTGATCTGAGATTTGATTTCACAAGCGAGTCATTAATCTCCCCCGAATCTGTAAATAATGAACAATGAACGTCTGGTTTGTAATCTTCCATGTAACTTGGAAGTCTCAAAAGTACACTGCTGAAATTATCTGTCTTTTACCATCTTGAAGAACAATCAACCAAGTGTGTCTAACACACGCCTCAGACATCTCTTTTGAAATCACAAACACTGACTCACAGCTGCACACTACCTGTTATGAAGTGTAACATTTAAGAACACATGGCTCTGAAACAATGCCTCCATTCATTCTCTGAGGGGAGGATACTACTGTTTGGATGCACTCAACAAAAGGACTGATTATCCCCTTTACTGCCATGCCAGGTCAGCATATTTCTTAAATCGTAGCACAGGATCAGACAGGTGTTGCATTTAGCAAAGTTGCCCAATGTCTGATGTGCAGCAGAGTTTGTACTGTACAGTAGTAGGCACAGATGTAGGTTTTAAAACCAAAAAAAATCATAAACCTAGAACGCTTCCTCAAAAGATAAAAAGGCCTCAATGTACATTAAAGACTAAAACTGATAACCATTGAAAAGTTCTGATTTTTTCTGGAATTTCTCCATCACTGACTCATAATGAACCGCTCCCATTTACATGACAACACAGTCTCTGGGATCTCTTGTTTCCCCAAAGCTTGCATTCTGGCAAGCTATCAGGAATAAAATTCTAAATGCTTTGTTTTTGGAGACTGCAGCACACCATAATAGCTCCCACAGTTAAATTCACAATGCAAAAAAAAGGCCAAGAAATTGAAAAAGATTAATACAAGTAAAGGATGGCCTTGTGAAGTCCATTAAGCCCTAGCACATGGGATCTGTTAGTCGGTCAGTACGTGAGTGTGTTTGCAGGGAGTGTACTAAACACTGACATCTGCTGCTGTGTGCATTTGTGTCTGCAAAGTTTTCTATAAGTCCAAACAAGTGCATGAACAGAACAAGAGCTACCAGCATGGCATCCTCCACTTATAGAAAAATGCAGGAGAAAGAAGAATGATAGTCAGTCAGTCAGTCATGAAGTCAAAATTGTGTTTTATCACGAATGTACTGCACTACAAGTCACCTGTATCTGGCCAAACAAACTCCGGGGTGTACCCTAAATTTGCATCCAATCAAATGCTATCTTGCTTATGATGCAGCGGAGCATAGAAGGAGAGTGTATCCATTCACCAGAGTAGATGGAGTGTATCTGGTGGGCCTCACTGTACAAAAACATGACTTTATAACTTTATTTACTGATTTGGATGAAAATGGATCATATTTTCTGGAGAAATTATTTCCTAGTTTCCCCTTTGATGTCCTTCAGCTGCTCAACTTCAACTCTTGATTTTTTAATTTCAGAATTTCCTGGTAGAAAGATAGCTTTAGCATACCTGTTGCTTATGTAGCTTACTGTGATTGTTAGCTGCTGTTTGCAGGCAACAAAACCAGAGATTCCTGATGGAAAGATAGCTTTACTTGTTGCTAAAGTAAGTCAGTAACTAACCACTAACTGTTTAGCTTTGCTTGCTTAGCTTTGACTCTCCAACGTGATGCTGGGAGTCAAACTCAGCAATAAAACCACCTCTGTACGATATTCTCTGTTGTCAAATTGGCCTCCCTTGGTCTCTGAGGCTGTTTTGGTTCCTGTCTGCCCATGTTCACCGGGAGCTCTCAGTCTGTGAAGTGTCAGCTTATAGAATCACTAAGTTGCCTTATTGTACAAGATGCCACCTCATGCTCTGCCCAACAGGTTTGATTGAAGTTGTTAAGCTGGTTTTGAAGTTAAGCAAGCAAAAATGAATTCTTTTGACATGAGACAGATGTTCCATGATCACTGAACTAGCTATAATACAACTGTTGTTGTCCTAAAAAAAACATTGAAAAGAGCCCCAACAACAGTGAGTTTATATATGCACTAGTATCCTGGTTTTAAGCCTTATACCTTTTTTTTATTATATTCAGGATATGGTATTTATGTGATTATGAATATGAATATAAAAGAATAAGGTGAATAAGGTGTGTACAAGTCACAGTGTCCGGGTTTCTATCAGGGAGCTGCAGGTGGTATATCCAGGCTTCTTGGGGTAAGGTCTTATCTAACCTGATAATCAGGATACTAGTGTACATGTAAACACACTCAGTATCTTTCCAACACAGTCTGGGAGGGAAATGACATCTTTGCAGATAATGTGTTTCTAGAGACAATGCAACTGAAAACTGGCTCACACAGGCTGCAGACATTTGCCTCCAAACACTTGGCTATTGGCTCTGTTTTGAAAATTCGCTGCACAGTCTCTGTTGAGTTTGACCCACTTTTGTGATACAGAGATAATAAACACACCGAAAATATGGTTTATAGCTCCATGACAACTCTTAGAACCTTGACTTGCTGACTGAAGCTAAACAGAAATAATTCGACTCATACAGCTTCACATGGCAGATGTCTGCAATTACACATATTTTCTCTACAAATCACATCAGTTTATTGCATAGCTTTTCCCCGTCTGCCTCTGTGAAAAAAAATTGGCGAAATCACTGCAAGTGAAGCAGGAAGTATTATTCATCTGCCAAGGGGAGCACAGACGGCAGTATTGTAAAGACGTGATGACTTGTTACAGGCAGGGGAGGGAGCTACTGATGACTGTACCATGGCTGTTAGAAAGCCAGTGACACAGCTGTGACCCTTTAAAGTCAGGTCAGTATGTAAACTGTCAGCCAATCAAAATCTGGATGCTCTCACACAGTGTATCCACAGTGGTTTGAGTGTTGAATAGATTAAGGTATGTGCATGCAAACTCCTAGCTGAATGGTTGAAAAATGCACTGTGACTGATTAGCATATCGGTGCAGCCTGAAAGGCTGACTGAAATAGAGAAGGTATGTAATGTTCTAAGTCTATGATGGCTGCAAGAGACTCCAAGCTGCTTTCATCAATATTTTTTTTTATTAACAATGAATCAAATGACTATATTTATGTGAAAGAATTGTTTTGACAAACCCACAAAGAATTAGTTTGCAGTTCTCCTCGGCTCTACTAAACATTTTAGTGTCTTTCAGCTCATGCTTTTGGTTTTAGGGCCCACAACTTTACCGTTTTTATACAGTCTCACTTCTCACATTAGCTAGATGTGGTAGATGTTAGCAAAAAAGCTCTGATAAACCCACTGAATACTACCTGCACTGCATCAAACAACAGACAGATAAAATTAGAAACTAGCAAATGAACTGGAGAATTCCAATATGTCGACAACCAATGTTTTAGGTCTTCAGATATCTGAATAACAGATATCCAGGCCAGGCCTCCTCTTCCATGAGGCTGTCATCATGCAACCAAAGCCAGCTCAAATGGGACTGGTCAATACTACCAAAACTACAAACGAACTACAAACTGAAACAGTACACTTCTGATACCAAAACACTGTCTATAGATTCTGCATTCATATACAGATAGGGCCTGTATGTTATTAGACATTAATATTTTGTTAACCTGTGCTGGCCCCAAGTAGCCCCTAAATTAATGCAGGTTTAAAATGATCAGTCTTGTTATGAATTAAGGAAAACATAATCTAAACCACATGTTTTGCCTTGTGTAAGCTGAATCTACCATCATTCACTTGTTCTCTTAAAATTAACCTTTGCTAATGACAGTTGGCATTTTTACAATTTGGGATGGATCACAGAAAAACCAGCTATGCTCGGTCTAAACCTGTTTTGACAAGACAAGAGCACATCCGAAACCCAAGAGCGACTCTCATACATGCTTTGATGATTTGCATTAACTTTGAATAGATTTTGAATACTGCAACAGCCTCTAACAATGCAAATACAATCTGCACTGCACAGATCACTATGTTTTCTGTACAATGAATGAAAAAACACATGCTGCTGCTAAAAGGCCTTAGGAAGAGAGAACTTGACCTTGCTGGTGAATGAATGACTCTTGGTTGTCCTCGTCACACAGTAACTAAATGCAAATACAATTCACACCAGCAAGTCAGGGCTCTGGGTTTTGTATCATAGCTGAATGTTTACCCAAGATAGAACCTCCTGGTCATGCACGTTGCAGTAATCTAATAATTTAGACTCTGCAGGCTCATGACTGTAAGTTGGAGGGTGGTCACGGAAAACACCATCAGTCATGCAATAAGTAAAACAAACAGTCGGGGCTGTAAAGCTGGTCAAACAAGTGCTGCAGTTAATGTGAAGGGAGGGAGGACAAAGTACAGTAAAGTGGTCGCCATGATGAGCAGCCAAGTCTGGACTCCTTTAAACATCCTGACTTCCTGTGCTCTGTAAATTTATGTGGCACGTGTGGACAGATGTTATGGGTCTGACCGCTTTCCATTTAAGAAGAAAGGTACAGTAAACACATAGAGAAATTGTGGGGATTGAATGAATGTATTTCAGTTCACTGTAAACCTTTTTGTCTTTGGGGAAAGCTTTCCAATTTTGTGACATTTTGGAAAAGTTAATTATTTCTTTGAACTTTAAAAAGTTGGTGTCTCAGCTGCCTCAAAATTTTGAGCTGTCTGAATTTGAATAGACAAGTTGAGTTAAGTTTGTAAGGATTCAAAACAAATCAGCTTTTCTAGTCAAATAAACTTGATTAATTCAGTTGTACTTAAGAACACATGTTCAATAAACTTAAGATATTAAGTTGAACCAACAACTCATCAGTCACAATGATGAATATCACAAACAAAGTTGATTTTCTTTTATATTTTCTCAGTTTACTGATTATGTTTATTTAGAAATGCAATCTAATGAGTTGACTAAACTCTGTAAAGTACATTCATTCAACTCATCATTTTAAGTTAGAAGAACTTAATGAGGTTTGAAGTGTTCTGAAAATAAACGCTAGAAAAGTTCAATTAATGAACAATTAATTATATTTACAGTTTTTATTAAAAATGTGTGTATCAGACATTTAGAGTAAGTTGTTTGATCTAATGTCCACTCTTTATCTGCATTTATTTGACTAATTTCACAACAACCAGTAAATAAAAGTTCAAAGTAGCCACATCCTCCCACAAACCCATCGTCAAAGTCTGTCATGTTCCCATCTTGTCACCGCTGTCATTAATTAGTTTTTGTCATGACAAGGATTAGTCGAGTCCTCTCCAGTAGTAAAAAGCCCTACAGTTTGAACCTTTTAAAGTGCCGAACTCTGAACTGGAGAATTCCAGTATGTGCGCAGGCAAAGTCCAATAATTTATACACCAAAACACCCTCTACTCGCTGAAGTATGTGTGCCATCTGCATCAATTAAGTCCTAATCAAAGGACTTAAAGACGCAAAACAAAAGACAATGTGCCTCTCTCTGTCTGTGGCTTTCTCTCTGTCAGTGTGCACACACTTAAAAAGCTCGAGGTGCTGTGGGCTGTTGACGTGAAACAGTCCCACCAACTGTGCTCAGGGTAACAAAAAGCTTTGAAGAGTGCAGTGACATTAGCTTTGTGTTGCTTTTGCATGTCACAAAGATAGAGTCTCATAAAAAGAGAACAAAGAAAGTTGTATAACACAACTGAAAAACAGCATTTCATTGTGTGAACTAGGCTTACAACATATCAGGCTTTTAAAAGTTCAGTCACACATGACAGAGAGAAACAAAATCCAAACCAGAAACTCCCACTCTCAGTTACTGGGTCAGTGGAGCACTTTAACTCTTAAAGCAGAGAATAACAACAGACAGACAGGAGTAAAAACTTAGATATTTCTTTACCATCTTTACAGGAGTTTCTCCTCTATCAGGCAGAGAGTTTGTTTTTTCATTTTTGCTCCTGATAATCCTCTCCAGACAGCCTCCCTGGGCTCTGTGCTGAGAGACTTCTTGCCATGTTTAGTGCATCAGCAACAGAGGTCGACTGAAGTACATCCACATGACAGTGAGTTGTCTTGATCGAATAGTAGCTAAAGTCATTTCCATTCTTCATGGACTTTCCAACAAGTCTGTGAGTAGCAAATTTGTGTCGGGCTGCCTGTTGATCCTCAAGCTCCTCTTTCACTTCTCTTTCGCGTCTCTGGCTACTCTGAGTGTTTGGGGTGAGAGAGAGAGAAAGAGGGAAGGAGGGAAGAAGAGTGTCTGAGAGGGGGAGGAGAAAAGCTTTCCCTTTCAGAGGAAATCCCCCTCGAGGCTTTTCAGAGTTTTCTTCGCTCTCTCTCAAACACACTGGCTGTATCACATGCCCAACCCAAGCACACCCACAGACACAATTTGCCACAAATGGATGCACAAAAGCATGCCAGTCTGCACAGCCATACATTACTGTATATGTAATGTATGAATTTATACATTCCCGCCTCCTACACTCTTAGAAATAAGGGTTCCAATAGTCTTCATTCTGAAAGGCTAACGCTATTCCCAGAACCACACGCTTCTGAGGAACTCTTTGTTGAATAAAGGCCTCCGTTCCAGTTCACACACCTAATCTTGAACCGTTCCAAGTATTTCCACCGAAAGTACATGTGTTGGTTCCTAGATAGAACCAA
This sequence comes from Lutjanus argentimaculatus, assembly GCA_034769285.1. Lineage (NCBI taxonomy): Eukaryota > Metazoa > Chordata > Actinopteri > Lutjaniformes > Lutjanidae > Lutjanus > Lutjanus argentimaculatus. The sequence goes on from JAWZSL010000014.1 coordinate 12,817,457, forward strand.
AAAAGTTTTCCTTGGGAACCAAAGTGGGCATGTCATATTCTTCAGGTACTTGTCAACTGTCCATTAATGACACCCATGATTACAATGGTTTGTCAAGGGTTCTTTGTGCCATAATATAAAAGAGTTTTTGGTTGAACCCCAAGGGTGGGTTCTCGATAAAACCCTTTGAATATAAAAGGGTTCTTGGGTGGGTATTAATTAAATCCTTGGAAAATAAAAGGGTTTTTGGTAGAATCCCGTGAGTGGGTTCTAGATAAAACCTTTGGAATATACCTATGGCTCTCAGTAGAACCCCCTGGGTGGATACTAGATAACCACGTGGAATATAGAAGGGTTCTTGCTAGAACTCCTTGCGTGGGCTCTTGTTAGCAGTCGTAGAAGGGGGGGAAGATTCTGAACAGAACCCCTGAGAGGCTCTTTCATCAAAGGTTCTTTGTAACACGATATCAAAGGGTTCCCAGTAGAAAGGGTTCTAGATAAAACCTTTAGAAAATAAAAGGGTTAAAGGTAGAACCCCTTGAATGGGTTCTAGATAAATCCTTGTCATATAAAAGTGTTCCCAATAGGGGGCTTAACCATTACACAGTTGAAGGGTTCTCTGTAAGAACCCCTCAGTGGGGTATCTGGGTGAAACCCTCGTTCTACGTATAACTCTTTATGCTGGGTTCTAGGTAGAACCCTCTGAAATGATTCCAAGTGGAACCTTTATAAAAGGGAACCAAAAAGGGTTGTCCTGTGGGAACAAGCTGAAGAACCCTTTATGTTTCTAGTTAGCACTTTATTGCTGATAGTGTACTTTGTCATGCATATACACACACACACACACACACTCCCGGCATCAGAGAGCTGCAGAAATCCAGCCCCTCGTTTGTGGCCCCTTTCTTTCTATTTTAATCACTGGAAGCTTTTAGAAGGCTAAGTCAGTCTTTCTCCTCTCTCTCATCCCTCGTAGACTTCCACTGTCTGCACCGGGCTCTCTCATTTCCTTTCTTCAGCAATTGTCTTCCGGCAGACTGCCCAGTCTTTGACTCATATCAAAGGGAGAGGCAGCAGAGGGGGCTTCCCTGTGGGGAGGTCCAAGCCAAACAGCCGGCCTGTGAAGATTGCTGCTATACCTGCACATTTGGGCTCGAGGAATGCAGAGTTACACCCTCTGGACTACATTTTAAGTCTGGATTTGGAAGATGTATAGAGTGTGAAACCCAAGACCTGCTGCTGCAAGAAGCTAGGTTCATCAGTGAGACATTCTTTTGAGGAAAAAGATTGACAGGCGATCGTTTATTTCTGTCGGCTGAAGGCCAGAGAATGAGTGTGAGTGAGGTGGGTGAGAGCAGCTCACAGTTGGCCTCAACCTCCGTCTGTTTGTTCGTTCAAATTCCAGAAATTACATGAGGGTCCATGAATATTTTCATCATGAGGAGCAAGGGCAGAATATATTTCTTTTAATCAAAAGTCTCTCTTTATTCAGCAGGTGAAGTTACAGCTGGAAATATGAGAAAAAATACGCCTCAGCCTCTCTCTCTCTCTCTCTGACTCTGTGGTTCCCCGCTCTGCAGAAAATGCACTCTCTTGAGCATTCCTCACATGTTTTTCTTTCACAGAAAGAAAGCCATGCTAATTTGTCTTTCACCCTAAACCACAAAAATATGTAGGTGACGTTCTTGAATATGTGGTGCACTATTCCATTCCCCATTTCTCATCTTTATTACATTCTCTCCTTTTCAATCTTAGACTTTCTGTTTTCTTATTTCCTCAACAAAGGACCACAACTTGTTTCTTTGTTCCACAAGAACATATCTACTCCAAAACATTTTAGGGGATGTTATTATACCTGCATTAAAACAAACAAAAAAAAAAAAAACTTAAAGGACTTTCCCCAACTCTCTCGGTTGCCAATAACAGCCCGTGGACTGATTTCTATATAAAAGACTTGGGCAGTTTATCCAGGAAAATCCAAAGAATGTGATGTTTATGTGCCCTCATGTGTCCCTTCCTTCTCTTCAGCTTCCCTACAGGACCAACAGTGTGTAACAATAGCTAATGTTAGTTTGGAAGAAGAGTTTGCTAATATCAAAAAATGACCAGCACCCACTATAGAAGAGTCCAACACAAAGACCAAAGTCAAAGCTAATATTTCTGCAAATCATTTGAATTATATTGTGATATTGTGGTTTTGGCCCACTGATGTTATCTAAAGTTAGTGTAAGAAAAGATGCTAACATCCACAAATGTGGCACCCTAACTTTACTTACCCTCTCTATCTATCTATCTATCTATCTATCTATCTATCTATCTATCTATCTATCTATCTATCTATCTATCTATCTATCTATCGCCTTTTTAAAGACATAAAATCTTCAAAATTCACGAGTACAGCATTTGAAGATGTATTTTATACTGTAGAACAAAATATGAAAATCTCTTAAACTTGTGTTTACCACAGACAGAATTTCAGGCAAATAATGGAAAACACATTTTAAAAAACGCTGACTTTGAGAGAATGTGTTAATATGCTAACTCACTTCTGGGTTTAGGACTCATTCCTGCTGACTGCAGTTCACTTAATGGCTACCAGTGTCATTAATAACAAGGAAAACATAGTATCTAAGAGTGATATTTGTGACGAGAGAGAGAGAAGGTAATGCTTGCTTGTGTTTGTGTTTGTTTTTCTGCTACTGACCGTCTCATATTATTATTGTGTATGACAAGATTATGAAAAGGGTTGCTGCAGTGAGAGACGTTTTATTTAACCAGAAACAGCTTTTTAATTGCTCTCGCCAAAGTCCCTCTGTAAAACATCAGCCTCAGCTTCATTCAAACTAAACAGAAACACAATCAAAATCCCCAAAAATGTCTTGTTTTGTCTTTTCACTGTTGCAGCAATCACCAACTCTGGTTTGGTCCAAATGAATCTTATGTACGTGTGAGGGAGCACTCAGGTGCAGCACAGGTGATGCAGGACATGGCTGCCGCAGCTGCAGCACAGGGAAAGGAGCTACGCACTTCCCCTGATTTTAAAATTGAACTACAGGCACAAGCACACTTTTACTTTATGTTACGTTATGTTTACACATCACAGATGACAGAGAAAGGCTGTAAAACGTGAGCCTTCCTGGTAAAACACACTCATGTAGGCTCATAAAGGATTAGAGGCGCACCGCAAAAAAAAAAAAAAAAAAAAAAAAAAAAAAGACGAATTGTCGATTTTTTGTATTGGATGGTCAAATTTGATCCAGCTAAGAACAATCTTAGTCAGGCACAGGCCGAGAGCTAAAATACTGTGAGGTTCCACAGAGCTGCAGAATGGGGTTATAATTTGTAGCCTATAGATTCATCTTTTATTGCTTTTATTGCATAGACAGTCAAAGATAGAATGTGAAATGAATTCACATTTTTGAGAAGGATTCCTTAAATTTGAATTGTGAGATATGTACTCAGAAGGACATTTTCAATTGAAAAATTTCTGAAGAAAAAAAACAACGTAATGATATGTTTGTTTCAATGTGAGGGCAGCATGGTGGGGCAGTGGTTAGCACTGTTGCCCCACTGCAAGACCTGTCTAGTGTCAGCTGGGATTAGCTTCAGCCCCATGTAACCCTCCAAAGGATAAGTCGTTACGGATAATTAATGTTTTTAAGTGACCTCAAACATATTTTTAACAATTTATTTTTACTTCTCCATCAACATGCTCAGCAAAGCAAAAAAATCTATGATAAGCTAAAGTAGGGCAATAGTATGGGGTCTGCCTATATATCCACCTGGCTCTATCTGTGACAGATTTATGAGAAAGCAAGGCAATCTACTTTTGTTTTTGTTTCACTCATCGTCAGGGTCCAGACCAGTCCAGGCCGTCTCACCGGCTGAAACGTGACGGCGAAGCTGAGGGCGCATAGAATGAAAGCAGGCCGCAGCGGGCTGACACTCAGTTTTGATCCCTCCTTCATGAAAACCAGATGGGCCGTCCATCTAAACCAACACAGAGACGGTGGAGGAGGGGGTGGAGTGGGCCGCCCTGTGCTTTGTGAGTCAGTGAGTGTGGAGACTTGATAGGGTTCTCTCAGAAATGCAGACATAAACATGCATAGGTACGCAGAGGCAGAACCAGACAAAACTAGACAAAAAAAAAATGTACACAGAAATAGAGAGCGAGCGTTTCTGGAGATACTGCTGAGGCCAGGAAGTTTGGAGCACACGCCCACGCTGGTTCATTAAGCAACTGTACTGTATAAACATGCGCATGTACTGCAGTTTCTTAAGCACTGACATAAACACATACATTCACACGCAAACACAGCAGGTTGAGACCCTGAACGCTCCGTCTTCCCTTCCTCCCTCATTCTCTAATTCCTTTCCAGTGAGTGGGAGACCCCTAAGGCAAGTGCGCAGGACCCCTTCAATGATTTACTTCAAACCAACGCTCGCCCACACAGCCTCCCATGTACACTGAGACACAGCAGCCTACGGTCTTGATGGTTTATAAAGCATGACTCACAGTGAGTGTATGGACTAATATCGTCATTAAAGGATGAAAAAAAACACTCACTCTCCTCTTGGCGATCTACCCCCTGCATCACTTCTTGGATCAATTACCTGACTCCATTTGCTCTCCAAGCCTGTATTCATTAACTTTATGTGTGCGCGAGTTGTTTTCATTTAACACAAGTGGTGCGAAGAGCCATCTCAGCATTGATAATTCATGGAGGTTATCCTGCTCTTGGACGACATCCAAACACTTTCAGCATGTCTCAGTGACATTATTATGAAGTGTACTGTCTCAGTGACAAACGTCTGGATAGCTCTTGGCTGTAATCACTCTCGTCCTGATGGGACAAGATGAAAGGAGGAAGGAGAAGACAAAAGGGTTATCTGTCTTCGCTTTCCCAGCGAGGGCGACCTTATCAGCGTCTGGAGATCTGCTGCTGTGACTGTGACATCATTTCCTGCTCGACCCCAGCCTGTCAAGATTAGGGGCCCGGGCTTGTGATTTAGACATTTGGTTGTTCTTTCAACAAACAGAAGGGATAGAAGTCCAGGCTTCTTCCCAGTCAGTCAATGTCTGTCTACACCACATATGTGTTTTTTGTCTTTTAAGAGAGGATTTAAGACATGTTTTGAGCAGGCTGTCACTCTGTGTGGTACTAAAGAGAAAATAAAGGTCTTGTGAAGAAGGCATGTACATTCAAGGACATTCCAGCAGCGTCTCTCTGTGCATGTGTGTGCATGCGTGCTTGTCTCTCATTGTTCATTCAGGTGGCGTTGAGTGATACATCGTGACACTAAATGTTCCCAAATGTTCGCTTCTCTTGTAATTGTAAATCCATCAGTCTTTTGAGTTCTACATATAACGCTCCATTTTTATGGCTAATAAAAGACAGGACAGAAATGCCTCCAACACTTTAAATTGCTTTCCATCTGTCCCAGTTTAACAGCTTTGTTCCCACTGAGATTTTATAATGAGACATCACATTTTAATACAACGAGAAAGTCTCACTGGGATAGAAGTACACCATTTTCTCTGTATAGCCAGCTCTCATTTTTCAAAGACATCTCTCTCCTTAGAAAAAACAAAACATAAAAAAGACAATGCAGAAAATCTATTTAAAAATAGCTGTTAATTCATTGTACAGAAGTTAATGGCAAGCGTAATTTACAAAATTATAATAAAAAATTAGCAAATTGCCCAGCCAACAGGTTGCAATATATATGACCAGTTTCTGATGGACTGTGGGGAAAGGCAATGTGATAATGTGAAGTGGACAAAATGTGATGAAGTGCCCTCTAGAGGGTCCTTACGATGGAGAAAACATGATGAAGTGCCCTCTAAGGTAGCTCAGTGTCCAAGACATTGTGATTAAGTACACTCTAGGGTGCTGTTCTAGTGGAAAAAATATGATTAAGTGCCCTCTAGAGTAGAGCTGGGTTAAAAAATTGATTTGAATCAAAATTCCTTTGCACAGTACGATATCAATTCATAAAATCCACAAACTGATCTTTTAATATATGTCTTTTCTCCCATGTATGTGAGGTATAAGCTGAAGTTTTAATCCCATTAGTCTCATGTGACCAGCCTTTGGCGTGAGATCTCACTGATGCGCTGCAAGGGAGTTGACCACTATGTGGCTTCGGTGAGAGAACAGAGTCATCAATTGTATTTCAGCTCTTTACTGAATATCTGTGACTTGTTACTGACAGCAACATTAACTAAAGCATTTTAGGACTGAAAAATTAGATCAACATACTCTTACTTACAGCTTTAGTTGTCTGAGAATCTCTTTTACAAACAAGCAAAATTGGTATTGCAACTGAAATATCCCAAATCAATATCAGTTCGGATATTTATATATGGAGCCCCCATGATAAAGTGCCCTCTATGTGCTGTTTAAGTTGACAAAACATGATAAAGTGCCCTCTAGAGTGCCTTTCCAGTGGAGAAAACATGGTGAAATGCCCTCTAGAGCAGCTCAGTGTCCAAGACAACATGATAAAGTGCCCTCTAGAGTGCCATACCAGAGGACAAAACATGATGAAGTGCATCACCACTTTCAATGGTTGCCCCACAGCATACAACTGGTGCCCTTTTTATTTTTTGTGCCCCTGTCCCTCAGACAGCCTGAGTCCACCGCTGTGAAAAGTGTAGTTAGATTCATTATAATCCTCTGTTGACGCCTGTAATGCAGCAGCTCAGATATCCCCTTAGTCATGCTCTCCACATACCGGATGATACTGTCCTATTACTATATCATAAAATCCTGTTTATAGCAAATCCACAATATGAACTTCAATCCCTTTTTGGAAATAATATGCTGTCCCAAATGAATCCCACTCAGCTGCAATCTAGGATAAAGCCTGGATCTATCTGTGTTCATACATCAAATGCTGAGAATAATGGATAATGCACGCTCTGCAGGAGAGGAATGATACATTAAAGATGACCCAAACTGGAAACATCTTTGCCATAGCTGAGAACAAAGCATATTTGTTCCATAGGCTTTGACTGGACATTCAAGTGGGTAATTGTATGTGAAGTATTTAGTGGTTCAGTGATCTCACCTCAATATAAAGTAAAGTTATTGAGGACTGCAATGATAATGAAGACAATGAGCTTCTAAAGAGTAACAGAGACAGTTTTGTAAAATAAAATCAAAGATTTTCCTATCTCTGTGGATTATGTGTAAGCCTTTGGTCAACAGAATGAAGAATTTAGATGCAATAGTGATTATTATCATATGTGAGACACTCATGCTGCATGGTAGACCCACTGAGCGGTTCCACATGTTTTGGTTGGTCCTTTTCTCTCCTGATGTGTTTTCCTGAGAGACACAGCACTGAGAGGCTTTAACCTCAGCTGGCCACTGCTGGGTACTGGTCCAGTGTAGGAAGCAGGTGTTAAATTCACAACAGCGGACAAGCCAAAAAAACGGCTGCAAGCTGAGGCAGAAGAATGTGGGAAGCTTGAGACTTTGGCTCAAAAGGGTCTTTTTCTTTTTTTAACAAGTGATTATGAATACAACGAGTAAAAGTTTACAGCCATGAAAGTGGCCTTGTGAGGATACTCATTACACACAAGAAAACAAAATAATTGCTACAATAGATGGATGAAAAATAACTTTGTACGGTGATGCTAGATTTTTAGGAAATGTTCAGACTCATCTTGTCAGTCCCAGCTCCACACTGACGTACCCGAGTCAAATTCATCACTCTATGGCTGCATACAATGTCCTGTTGTTCCAAAAGATGGTTACCCCCCCACAGTGCTACACCATTTAAATTACCTAAATTAGTAATGTGTTACATATTCTGAGGGGTTTGTTTACAAGTGAAAACAGATGCAAAATTCCTGATATCTCCAACTTGGTATTACAACCAGGAGGCTGATTGGAACAGTTTTCCGACTGAGCACATAGATACAGTTTAACGATATGAAATAAATGCAGTATAGGCCGTACTTTCAACTATGTTAAGCTATTTTTTGAGCTGAATCCTCAAATACCATTCTTACAAACCTTTCCTATTTATGCTAGGTATGTTCTATCTTATTTTTCTTATAATGCTGTCAGCATGAAATATATACATGGTCAACATAGTCATCAAATGCTAAAATTGGAAAGTAGTCCTCGTGTTTATGCAGTTAGCAACATGCTATAGTTTATTATGCTAGCATGCTATGTTAGCGTTTACCTAAATACACTACAGAGGCTGAAGTATTTTGAGATATTGTCATTAAGTGTTCATGGATGAGAGGAAATTTCGACATATTGGTGGCACTAAATCAGTGGTTCCCCCCCAAAAATTTTGAATAATAATAAAATAATAATAATAAATTTGAATAAAGGTTGTGATAGCATCAACAAACTTGTTTTTGTTTATTTTCCTTAAGTAAATCATATTTATTCAACTTAGTTTCTCTTTACTCCATATTTTTGCCCTGGTCATCAGCGCCCCTCCTGCCGTGGCTCTGTGCCCCTGCAGGGGGCCTGCAACAACTAATTCTACTGTAATAATCCTAAAAGCCTTCAAGTCTTTCTCACTGATAGAGAGTAAAGCTTCTTTGGGAAGTCACTGGACTGAAGTAGTCATTAGGACACCCGTGGGGACTACACCAAGACAGTATTTAATGGTTAACTCTCAACTCTACTTGCTTGTGTAAGCAAAGCTGTGGACACAATGATGTTGTTGGATAGCGGTATATGAAAACAACGCCTGCTGCCGGGCCATGGGAAACAGGGAGACCTAAACACACCGCTGAGTCAGAGATAGACTGCTGCACACACACACACACACACACACACACACACACACACACACACAACACACACACGTTGTTGTTTCAGGTGAAACAGAGGACAACAGGTGTGTGTGTGTGAGAAAAGAGCTGCTTGGAGGAGATATCTTCTTGCTATCCTCCTCCTAATATGTGACCAGTCAAGAACAATGATGTAGGCTATTAAGATTGTAATGTTTGGTTCTCACTCGATCTACTAAAAAAGGATAAGAGGCAGGTTTATTTGAAAAGGCCGCTTTTCAGATAAAGTGGGATGCATAGTGACCAGTATTGACAACAGATTTATGGAGTGATTCACAGAGCGTGACATGTAAGTAAACAGCAGCGTTAATTTTGTTGGGAAAGCCCAAGACAACAAGACAATAAAGGGTGAGCTTTATTAAAATACCACTGAGTCACCACAAGTCTGTGTAAATCTGATCTGTCAACTATCCCCACCCCTCATTTTCCCTCTTCTTTCCCAGTATCTGTCTCATCAACTGTCTCCTCAGTGTCTCCTGGGATCATTTGTCTCTGACCGCCTCCAACTTCTTACTCCGATGTCAGCTATTTCCTTTTCCCCTCCATTTTCCTCTGAATGTCTTGTCTTCTTGCATTAATTCCTTCTGCCACTCTCCCCTCTTTTTTCATACTTGCTGCTTAATTCTTATACCAACCGAACTCACTGTTTTTGGCTCTTTTGTCCCTGCTCGTCTCACCCTCTTCTCCTCCCTTTTGCAGTTTTTTTGTTTTTTTTACAGTGAGCAGTCCAGAAGCAGCTGTTGGGAGGTGGCTGCCTCGGACTGGAGCTAATCTGTCTGATTTATTACTTGTTACTGGAACTTGAACTGGACAAAGTTGATAATCCTTTACTGAGACACAGAGCATGAAGACTTCTTATGTGTGCAGCATTCTATCACCCTCTTCCTCTGTTTTTCAGCCTCTTTTTGTCATCTCTGCTCTCTTTGTTCTTCATTTTTTCTACTTGTCCCTAATCACTTATTTCCCATAGTTAAAATCCCATTCTTCTCTTTTTTTCTTATTACTACTCCTGTTGTGTCGAGGCGTGTCTGCTTGTACGTAAAACTGTGTTTACAGTGGTTGTGTTTGGTTTCTCTAAGTTGTAGCCGTGACTACTTGCCTTGCTTTGTTTGGGTTGGGGTTGTGGGTGCAGCAGATGTTTTGGCTAACCATAAAGCCACACCATACAGCGGTCGGTTGACAGTCTAAAGGACCAGCCCAGTGCACAGCTGAACCAAGATTTGTGGCATCAATCAAAGCCAGTGGTAAGGGACCGTACACAAATTATCAGGAGGGGGACTTGGTTAGACAAGGGAGAGGATATTTGATTTTTTTTTCCCTTGGTTGAAGGTCCAAAAAGTTTCATTTTTACAATGGAGTATTAGCACCACATTAAGAACAAAAAAAGATAGCAGGAAGATATTTTTTGTATTTAAGATTTTGAGGAGAAAGTTGCAATTTCAAGAATACAGCTGAACTTTCAGTATTAGTGCCACGCATAAGAAAAAATAAAACAGAGGAGGAAGACTTTTTTAAAATTTTGCATTATGAGAATAAAGTCAAAATGTTGAGAATAAAGTTGAAGCATCATGTTGAGAATGAAGTCGAAATGGTATTTCAACATTACTCTTGCCGTCTCAGCTTTATTCTTGACATTTCAATTTTACTCTCAAAATGCAAATAAAAAAGTTTTCCTCCTCTGATTCATTTTTTTTATTATACCTGGCACTAATACTGAAAGTTCAACTGTATTCTTGAAATTGCAACTTTATTCCAAAAATGTAAAAATAAAATAATTTTCCTCCTCTTATTTATTCCTTATGCCTGGTCTATGTTCAGTAGACCTTTCTATAAAACATTAAAGGGTTTATTTCATTTCAGCCTTCCTTTGCAATATAGCTGATGACTACATTAATAGTTACATTAAAAAGACAACTTTCATTTGCACCACAGTTCATAAAGGTACACTTTGCCATATGCAGAAGACAACAAAACAAGCTGTACCAATTAAACACTGCTGTATTTTTCTGAGTCAAGAAAAGAGTCCAGCCATCACTAACCCCCAAGTGGGCTTCATTTTTTTGTTAAGTGATGGTTCAGCGCCCATTGCCACCCTAATAATTTTTGTACAGTCCCTAAAGTGAGACTTAGACAAAATTGCCATAATTTTACTAATATACAAACACACTACATTTTTTTTTTTTTTTACAGAAGTAATGGGAGGTGAAGGGATTACCAAATAAGTGTCAACCTCATGGTGGAGACTAAGGGAAATATCAGAAGATCAAAGTTTATAAATTTCATTCATGGTGACTATGAATATCTGTAATCCATACTGTAGTCGCTGACATATTTTCATCTGGACAAAACTGGTATAAACTGTGTTTTGACATGTTGTAAAGAGGGTGTTGCCATCCTTTTCAAGTCAAGAGAAAGCTTCAAAGAAAACATTAGTAACCCTCGGGAGTGTTTTTTTCGTTTTAGAAAGTGAAACTTAAGGTTCAGCCCCATCTCACCATCCTAATAACTTCTGTACAGTCCCTGAAGTGAGACTGAGAAAAAAATGCTATAATTTTACGAATACACGTAACACACAGACTACATTTTTAAATACAGAAATTAAGGGACATTAAGGGATCACCAGATTCATTTGAACTTATTCTCTAGGGAATATCTATCAAGTCAAGAGAAAGCTTAAAAAGAAAACATTAATAACCTCCAGCAGGGCTTTTTTTCCTTTTTTTTTTTAGAAAGTGAAGCCCCACCCTAATAATTTTCACACATTCCCTAACATGAGACTGAGGAAAATTGCAATAATTTTTCTAACGCACATTAAAACTACATTTTTAATACATACTTTGGTCAAAATATAGATCTTCATACTTTGACATATACACTCACACCGAACACAGCTTGCATTCCTGCCTTATATGGGCTTCCTCCACTCTCTGACCTTGCAGTGTTAGTGTTAGACCACTAGGTGTCATATTTCATCAACTGTCACAATTGTGTTGTGACTGTAATTTGAGAAGCTCAGAGCAGGCCCACAGACAGTGCAGGCTGTATTTGCTCTGTTTTGCTTCCACATATCATCTCGTGACTTCAAAGCATCTGAAACGAAGAAGACTTGAACATGTAGTTCAAGTGCAGCAGCAGCCGCTCCTAAAAAGGACAACATGATGATCCACTGAAAGGAGCCTGAACCAAACAAGGGCTAATGATAAGTGTTTCCTCCCTGCTGCCAGGTGAAGGTGGTCATTTCCACTGGCAGGATAAATTGATCCAGATGGTGTGTGGACTCGTCGTTAAGAGCATTATGACCCTCTCCTCACCTGCCTCCTTCTAAGGTATTATTATCACAACAGCAGAAAACATCTGGCTGGCAGAGCTGAGTGATGTAGGGTTCACATACACAGGCATACTTTCACATGTGTCTTTAAGGAGAGATTTTCCTGGTTTGATGAGATGGTGTCTGGATTTAAAGGGACAATTCACCCCAAAATCAAAAATATGTATTTTTCCTCTGAATTGTAGTGCTATTTATCCATCGATTTTGTTTTAATCTCAGTTGCTGAGTTTGAGAGATAGCTGCTGCAGAGATGTCTGCCTTTCAAATATAATGGTACTAGATGGCATTCAGCTTGTGGTGCTTAAAGTACAAAAAATACATTTGAAAAACTAAACAGTAATGTCTCTTTCCAGAAATCATGACCTGGCTACTCAAGATAATCCATAGATCTTGTGGTGAGTAGTTTCATGTAAGAGCTACTTTCTTTCTATACAAAGAAAAAAAGAAAATTTAGTTCCATTATATTTGAAAGGTGGCAGACATCTCTACAGCTGATATCACCACACTCTGTCATTGTTCGAAGACAATGAAACAAAGATTGAACAGATTACGTTATGTCGAGGTAAATACACCACACACAAACACACACATATACACACACGCCCTGTAAATATAGGGAGTGTCTGATGTATTGTGTGCAAAAACAAACCACCTGTGTTTATGTGACAGAGAGAGAGAGAGAGAGAGAGAGAGAGAGAAAGAGAGAGAGAGAGAGAGAGAGAGAGAGAGAGAGAGAGAGAGAGTCTGTGTGTGTGTGTCTGTCTGTGTGTGTTTGGATACTCAAGTGTGCAGCTGTTAAAGCAATCGATCTGACAGCAGCATTAGTAGCAAAGAGCCCAGTCTTTAAGCACATGTTCACCTATGTACACACACACACACACACACACACACACACACACACACACACAACCAAAGGATGTTTTCTTCAAGGGCCACAAAAATAGAAGCTACTTGTGCTAAGTAGCTTAAAGACTCAACAAACACCTTTTAACCAAATAATTGAAAGTTCAATTCTCAAAATGTCAAGAAGTCAAGAACAATCAGCTGGATAACAGGTGGTAAAGATTTTTAAAGCTACAAGGAACTTTAATATTGTGTTGATTTGATTTTTGAGGCCCCTGTGGGCCCATGTTTGAAAAAGTGCCCTCTTGGTTGGGTAGATATGTGATAAATTGCCCTCTAGAGTCCCCTTCCAGTGAACAAAACATGATAAAGTGTCCCCTAGAGTGCCCCTCAGTGGACAAAACGCGGTAACGTCTAGATTGCCCTTCCAATGGACAAAATGTGGTAAAGTGCTTGCAAGGTGCCCTTCCAGTGTATAAAAACATGATCATTTGCTCTCTAGAGTGCCTCTCAGTGGATAAAACATGAAAAAGTGCCCTCTAGGGTGGCGTTCTGGTGTACAAAATGTGATAAAGGGCATTACAACTTTTGCTGGTGCCTCACTAAATAAAGGTGGTGCCCTTATTTTTCAGTCCACCACTCTGTGTGTGTGTGTTCTCATTTTTTGATGGGTTTACTGACACACCTTTCTGTCTGTGCTTGTGTTTGCCCAGGATTTTGAGGCTTTCTGTTATAGGAAACATTAAAAGCTTTTATATGGGAATTCTGACTGTACATCTGCTGAAAAAAACAAAAACAAACACCTAACAATAACAGAAAAGCCAGGATTAATATAGCAACTGCCTCAAAAATAAGAAAATATACTTCAGTGGGTCAAATTCATCAAGGGACCAGCAACAGTCTAGGTATTGTATTTCATGTTTTTTTTGTGTGTGTGTTTTTTTTTTTTTTTGTTTTTTTTTTGTTTTTTTTGGTTTCTTTTTGTTGTTTTTTTTTTTTTTTTGTTTGTTTGTTTGTTTTTTTAAACCAGTATTTTACTTTTTTCCTCCATAAATCACTTTAGCAGCTTAGCATTCGACTGCCAGGCACATGAAACTTGAAACTATTTTCAAGGAAATGACATGTGTCTATAATTAAACTAAACTAAAATTAAAATAATTCAGGAGTGGAAAAACACTACAAAAATAAATTATTTGTTCAAACTTAAAAATAGTTAATGTCCATGCTGACTTACAATTTTAAGTTTGAGAAGACATAGTAATTTTTTAATGACTCAAAACAAAACTTTTCTAGTCAAATTAATCTGATATTAATTCAGTTGTACATGAGAAAACATGTTCAATAAGCTTAATTAAGTTGAACCAATAGCACTTTAGTCACACTGACAAACATTTACAATATTTAACATTTATTCATTAACTTTCACTTAACTAATTCAGTGCTAATGATCATCATGGTTCACAGTGTTTTCATGACTGTGAAAAGCAACCATGACTTATGTTAAAGTGTATTAGAAAAGTTTTCATCATATGTGTTTTCTTCAAAGTATAAAAAGGGAGGGTCTTAGGAGAGTTTTAACTCTCAAATAATGCATGCTGGGAGGTCTGCTAATATGCTAATAATCTTTTTTAGAAACTTAATTTAAAGAGTTAATTGAACTCTGTATGGTACATTCATTCAACTCATCATTTGAACTCATGATTTCTAGTTCTACAGTGTTCTGAAAATAAATACTAGAAAGTATTTAAGTTTGATTAACTTCTATAAATCAAACTAGTATATCCACATGAAGTTGACAGGAAAAGATTTGTTGATTTTTAGATGAGTTGTTTTTTACACCTAAAATAAATTTCCAGGCATCTTCATGCATGACAGAGGCAGCTGACCCCAAGACAGGCCGCAAGACGCTATTCAGAGGTCATGACCTTTAGCCTCCATGACTCCACATATCCCACAAGCCTCGAAAGAAAACAACACACACTCATGAACAGGAAAGTCAGTGAAACGGCTGTCTTTGTGAGGGCTGACTGGCCTACAGGTAGGAAATGTGACCTCCAGGATCAAATGAAGGGATTTTTACCACCTCGAAAAATGTATCGACCTACTTTGTCCCACTGCCTTTTGTCTAAACATCCAATAGACAACAGCTCTCTGCCCTATCTTACTGTGAGGACTCTAAGATGATAGCTTGTATCACATTTCTACCCTATTATTTCTGACACAATATTTTGAAACACACAATATTTTGAAGCTAAATAACATATTAAGATACCTGTTTTTTTTTAGATGATGTGACACTCTTCATGGACTTTCAAAGAGTTGGACACATGCAAAACAAGAAAGAAAGAAAAAAGTAAAAAGACAACATAGCTTGCTGGAATTCCTCCATTGGATAAAAGATCTGAAACCCGCACACAGACAGATGAGCTGAGACGAGCCTCAAAGTAAAACCTTGTGAAGAGCATTTCTCTCATAAAATGAGCTTCAGCTGTGGCCAGAAAATTTGCGGTAGCCTAAGCTGTAGAAGTTATGTCCTAATAATATTATCACTGCCATCAAACACAGACTAAATATTAATCCATTCCAATATCTGATATTTTGACCAGGTGGGAAACTTAAGTTCTAGATCAGGTGGAGGTAGACGGAAGATGTTACATGTTTTTTGGCACTTTATAGACCATAAATAATGTATTTTTTAATCTTCAAAAAAGCAAATGATCATTTTGGTTTGTAGGGCTAACATATTTAATATATAAGAAACATATTTAGCATATTAGCAGACTTCCCAGCATGCATTGTCCAAGAGTCAAAACTCCCCTGTGTCTTCTTTTTTAAATTTAAAGAAATATATATGAACATATATGATGAAAACTTGCTGTCTGTAACATTTTAGAGTCAGACTTGTTTGTTTTCACAATAATAATAAACACTGTGAACCATAATGATGGTTAGTATTTAATTAGTTAATTAAAAGTTAATAAATTATATTGAATGTTAATGTTAGAAATCAGTCAGTTCAACTTTATATTTTAAGCCTTTTGAACATGTTTTCTCATGTATGACTGAATTAATTTCACTAATTAATTTATTTCACTGGAATTTTTTTTTAATCATTACAAAATTACCTCAACTTGAGTTAAATTAACACAATTTTAACACATCCCGGTTAAAACAAATAGGCTAGTTGAATTTTACACTGCATAAAGGGTTCATGCTCATGGAAACTGTTTCCTGATTACAAAATTGCAAATTTCTCGTGACCCTAACAACACCTCACTGCTGAGACGTGCATGAAATAGTAACATTCCACTCTAAACCTGATGCACAGGAGAGTATGAGCTTCATCAGTTCAGACAAGCCCGGAGGCAGTGTTTCATGCTCTCCCACAATGTTTCCCTCACACACCTGCAGGCCAAAACTTCTCCCTGTTGAGTTTAACTTTTGAGGAAACCACAAATTACCACTTATCCTTAGTTCTTCACTAAACTGAGCACTGTAGCGACATCTTAAAAACTTGATTATAATATTTGAGCTTCGCAATATTAAAAAACAAACAAAGAAAAAAGTGCACATACCTTATAATGTCACTTGATATAAGTTTCCACCTTTATGTCCAACTACCAAAGCAGAATCATCCTTGTGCTGTGTAAAATCAGCTCATTTTTAAGCCCAACATTGGAAGACAAGCTGTAACAACATGCCATATCCTATGCAACAGGTGTAGCCTTGGAGGAAGGGTGGAGGAAAAGAAAGGAGGAGGGCTGGGGTTTATTTGGGGCGGAGGCTACACATGGGCCTGTTTTGGCGAGAACCGGTGGTCATGCTACAGCAAGCCTTGTTTTCATGATTCATTTATTCAAAAAGCTTTTATTTAGTGTGTCTCTTTTACAGTATGTGTGGCTGTAGATTGAATACACTGCACAGATGTTGTCGCTAGAGGGTAGTTTCAAGGCTTTAGAATAGAATAAAGGATTATTTATGCCCAAAGCAGCTACTGTAAGTTTGCATTTGAGTATCAGCTTGGAAACTGACTGACTGCTGTGTCCAGCTGAGCCACACGTCCCTAACACTGTGATCAACACTGCTTCTGTCACATGTTTAAAACCACTGCTGATGGACACTGTCCTTTAGTGAGACAAAGTTACTCTTAACCCAGCTTGGAAAGCAATGTACTGCTATAGACAAGGTCAGCAACAAAAGGTATTTTAGTGACCTAAAAAAAGATCCATGAAAAAAAAAAACTATATCAGTTTAAGTTTGCGCTATATTTAGAATATTTTCTCTGCTATACTTTTCCATCAGACAGCCCTTTCTGATGGGAAACCACCGTTCTATAAGCCAGATATTGTGCCCTCCAAAACAACCAAAATCCACAGGCGAAATCAGTCATTTTACCTCACAGAACTTGGGTGTTGCCGGTTTACTGCTGCCTTGATCTGTTAGTTTGTTATTCTGTGACTTCAGTGAATCTATCTATTCTTTTCTTCTTCTTATCTAATCTTTCCCTTTCAAACAGTGAAAAGTTTCATTGGCTTAGAGCTTTTGTGCTGGTACTCCTCTATGCTTCTCCAAACTTGGGGTGTACTGACAGACTATGGATAAGTGCCTCATACAGCCCCACTTCAAATAATCTGAACTATCCCTTTAACATCTTGTTTTCTCCTCAGCCGACATTGTCATGTGCACTCATCTGGAATGATGAAATAAAGGGACATATTAACCGAAATTTCACTGTGTGTAACACCAGAAACAAAGTAAGTGCCCTCGTTGGAGACTCCACAGAGAACACACTGGCCTTCATAAGAGATCAGCTGGTGATAGAGGTTGCTGGAGGTAACCTCTTTTGAATAAATATAGCTGTGTACTATCTCATGCACAGCCCGACCCTGTTCTCGCTGTGCCCAGTGTGCCTGCCTTCCACCCGTCACACAAAAAATGGAGCTCTGAATTTGGGTCAAGCAGCCCCAGGAGTTACGAGGCTGTCTTGTTCAGGCTGCAGCATCATTGCATGGATTATAGTATGTGTGTTCTGCAACATTTATCACAATCACAGGCTTCCTTCTTACCCCTACGTGTATGTTCTTTGATAACCACATTACTAAAAATGTCACTGTGGGATGCTGGGTTAGTGCAAGCATGGCCTGCTCCTGACATACAATCATATATGCATTTGAGTTATTTTTAACCAAACAGATGACAGGTGTGATTGACACTTTGCCTCCACATGTATGATTAATCTCCATTATGTGTGATGTTCCACAATGTGTCTAATTAATAGTGAGGTTTACCCACTCATATCAGTATTTTGATTTCCCAAAGACTTGGAAGAATTGGTTCAAAAAATAAATAAATAAAAAGATGTGCTATTTTTCACATCACTGCTAGCAATATGCTGTCTTTAAATTAAATTTGCTTAATTTGTTCACTCACAATAGCTTAAGGATGTTACATTCACGTTAAAGACACAGTACATGACAACAAACAAATGCTTAAAGACATGTCTCAGATCTAATGTAATGGTTTTCTCTCTCCCTTGTCTGTTCATTTATTTTCTTGTCTATATGCATCAAATTTTAAAAAGGAAGCTGTGGGAGTTGGCTGGTGTCAGTTGCCTTCAATGGTTTGGTTGCTTAAGTGAGGGGGAGGGTAAGATGGATTAGACAATCAGAAGTGACTCTACGGGAATGCAGGTGGGAAAAAAACAGGCTAAAAAAACAAACTGCAACTAGATAACAAATATTACTGAAATTACATTTCGCCATTTTGACTTCAAAATAAGTTTTTCATTTTTGCATTTAAAATACTCAGCCAGCTGCTTCAAATTCAAGTAGCCTATCACAGTCAAGTCTGGGCACAAAGCATCATGTCAGTAAACATCCTTCCAACTGCAAGGCAAAAGCTAAACCCATCGGTAATCCAGGGGCTGCCAGCAGCACATGTAACACTGGAGCAACAGCTAGTTTATCTGCTAGCATCGACTCACCTGCTACCTCCACAGTAAGGAGAGATGAACCACCAGGAGAGGGAGGTAATGTCAGTCAGTTCGCTGTTAGCGCTGTGAGTCCGACCCAGCACAGCCCCGCTGACTTGGGGGGAAATCGAGGGAAGAAAGTGGTCCATCTCAACCCATCCAGACGGACTGTCCAAAAACCATTTTTGGGAAACAGAGATGTTCATTTTCATCCAACTACTTCAAAATCTACAATTTCATAGAATACAGCAAAGAAGCAGATGCTGTCTTCTGTTTTCCCCACAGACAGTTTCAATGCAGCAGCGGCCACAGGGATGCTGCTTTTGTAACTAATGGTGTACGGAACTGGAAAGATATTTTACTGCAGTAACAGAGACATGCCAAACGTGCATCCCATCAGCAGTGCATGGAGCAATGGCAACGCTGTTTGAAGTCAAAAACCACTGGTTCTGTTGCTGCACAGCTGAGTGACTCTCACAGGGCAACAGTTAAATGCAAAAGGGAATATGCAGTCGCTATCTTGGATATATTGCTTTATCTCGGCAAGCAGGGGCTTCCCCTATGGGGGTACGATGAGAGGGAGACTTTGGCAAATCGTGGCAACATCGTGGAGCTATATAAGTGGTATTCAAAGCACAATGAGACTTTCAGTTCAAGGTTGAATTGCCCCTTCAACCTTACTAGCCACAACACTCAAAATGAACTGTTGGAGATAGCAGCAAACTGTGAAAAACATTATTCACAGCATTGAGGATAATGGATTTTATACCATTTTTGTTGATGAAGCACGCTATGTTAAGCAGGCGCAAATGACAGTGTCTGGGAGATATGCAGATGGGCTGGAAACAAAACAACAATTTCATGGATTTGTGGACTGTTCTGAAGGAGCAGATGCAGAGGCACTTTATTGGCATATAAATCAGAATCAGAATCAGAAATACTTTATTGATCCTCGGGGGGAAATTGTTAGTGTTACAGTTGCACCCATTCAAGAAACACTAGAATATAAGTAAAAGTATATATATAACATATAGAAATATAAAATATACAAATAAGATAGAAATATTATGTAGAGATAAAACTTTAAGGAATAGAAATAAAATATTAAAAATATGTACAGCATATTATATAAAGCAATATGTTACAAAATATATACAGCAGTGGTACACATACTATGTGTAAAAACAACAAAGTGTTGTTGCCATGGTGACGTGATTGAAGTCACCCGAGATGGCGATGAATGCACTCAGGTGTTGAGTCTGGAGACGGGCTATGGCGGAGTGAATGACGTCACACGCCGACGTCGGGTTGGCAGAGGGAGGGATGTACACAGTCACAATAATGGCATGTGAAAACTCCCATGGCAAATAATACGGCCTGAGTCCAACAGCCAACAGTTCAATGTCCGGGCAACAGACACTTTCCTTGATGGTTATGTGACCAGGATTACACCAACGGTTGTTGACTAGAACACCCAGCTCCCCTCCTTTGTGTTTACCACTGTTGGTGCAATCCCTGTCGGCCTGAACAGTCTGAAAGCCTCCGTGGCCTCGACCCGGTTCTCTTCCTCCGCTGCTTCATTCCTCCCCTGCATCCTCTGTGCGTTCGTGTCCAGAACTCTTCAGGTATGCTTGCTGATCTGGCCGCAATGCCGGCTAGCTTAAAAGCGATCAGCTGATCCCTTGTGTAGACAATGCCGCCATGGAGTTGCTAGGCAACAATGTCAACAAACAATGGCCCGGCTGAGTGAAAAAAGTACTTCCATGGCGAAGAAAACAGACCAAAACTCTCTCAACCAGCATGTTTAGAGAGGGCACAGCTTAAAGTTGCTTACAAAAAGTCAGGCAATCATAAAAAGGAGGATAGCTAAAGTTAGGAAAATAGAGAAAAAATGATCAGGAGCGACTGTAACAGGCTGCACGCTGCCGGTCGGCGCATGAGCACATGAAAGCGGTTTTTAGAGCAATGTGGAGTATAGAGGCTACCCATTGTCACACAGGGTTATGTTGGTGCAGCCGTTATGTCGGGCCATGTTAACGGTGTTCAGCAAAAACTGCACCAGGATCATTCCTTTGCTGTCTACATCCACCACATGACCCACAGACTGAACCTGGCTGTGGTGGATGCATGCTAAGAAAAATGCACAGCAATGGCCTTTTTTTCTCACAGTTGACGGTCTCAACAGCTTCTTCTCACAACCGGGCACTCATCAGGTGTACAAGCAGACTCAGAAGCAGTTGGGTGTTGCAGTGGAGCTGACAGCACTCAGTGACACAATATGGGCTTGTAGGTGGAAAAAAACGTCTCTGCTGTAAAAGACTCACTGAAGGCCCTGACCTCCACTTTGTCCAAACTGTCTGTGTCTCCTCATTGTAGGTTTGTGGAGGCGTCTGGTCTCAAGCAGATATCTACTTGAGTCTCATGATTTTTCATCAGCTACTCAGCATAGTCCATGTTGCACACAAGGCTCTTCAGGGGGAGGACACAACATTATTGGCCGCAGCTGTCCTTGAGTCGCTGATTAAAACCTTGGAAAACATGAGAACGAGTCAAAAGTGGGGGGATATCTGGAGTGAAATCCAAATATTCTGCGAATCAGTTGGCGTTGTTTTGATGAAGACGAGAGACCACACAAGCAGCCTGTTAAACAACCTGCAGCTCTTGACGGTGCAGTCGTAACCTGCACGCTAGGCCAGAGAGAGTCCCAAACAAGCACAGCAGCACAGCGCATCAAACAGAAATGGGCAAGTCAACTGTACTTTCCTGTTGTGGGTGCACTTCTGGGTGACTATTCATCTAGGTTCTCCACAGAATCAATTGCACTTGCAAAAAGTGTGGATGCAGTTTTATGATGGGACCACAGAGATGCAAAGAGCCTGCTCAGCCAATATGAAAGCCAACTCTCCATCAATCCCAAACTTGCACTGACTGAGATGACTTCGGTGTCGACAAAAATCCCGAGTGCATCCACTGAAAGCATAAAAAAGGAGCTACATGCTAGGCATTATCCAAACTATCACAAACTTTTGTCATGTGAGAGATCATTCTCAGCAATGCAGCAGATTCAAGACCAACAATGCGTCAGGAAAGACTGCCAGCACTGATGCCTATGACGCCACGACAAAGTGTTGCATATTATTACATTAAGGTAGGAGAACAGTTGATCATTAAATTACTGGCCGCCATGTCTTGATGGTGACATTTTTAATTTGCACTATTATTCACAAGACTTGTAGTCTGCTAATAAAATATAATGCTGTTGTATTGTGGTTACAGCATATTTAGTAGTTGGTCTTCTTTTACCATGTTGCCTTATTAGCTGTGTGTTGTTATTTGTGATCAGTGCTCTGTGTTGTTGTTTGTGATGAGTACAAAGAATTGCAGTTATTATAACATTGTCCTAGGACAAATATTATCCTTCTTCACCTTGAGCCTCACCCACTGCCTATTGACATAGGGCTGTACCATGAACACAGCCAGGCTTTTTTGCATGAGCTGGCTCAACAAAACCTGAAACCCCAGACAGAGAAAACGGGTATCACAGCGGTGGTTATCAACTTGCTTTGTTAACTCAGACTCTGTGCGCGCTCACATAAAAAGGGGCATTTGATGCATCATTTGACTCTTTTTCCTTACAAAGTGAAGCGAACGCGAGCTGCCAACTTCAGTCAAAATGATTGAGTTTTTAAAATGAAGAGCTATGGAAAATATAAAAAAAAAATATATTACAGAAAAAAGCAATACTGTGGCTGCAAATAAGACAGAAGAAGAAGAATGCTGTCAGAAAATTACTGATCCACTGAATGTGATCTTAATGCTACCATGTATTTCTAACAACTGCACATTAAACAATTAAACTTCATAAAGCAGATTTAAACGTGATGCTGTGGGTCTGACACTGTACCATGATGACAGAAACGTGGAGATCACTTCAGTTTTTTGGCCAAATCAAAGTAAAATGCATGTAACTGACTGAAGACTTTCCATGATAAATAGGATATACTAATCAATTTTCCTATCAGTGTTCTGAGCTGCAATATCAGCAATGCAAAATGGACTTTGAATAGTAAATATTATTCAAAGTGTCTGCAGTTGCTTCACCATTAATTTAGTGTGTGGATGATATACTGTGTAAATTTAAACCATTAATATGAGCTGAAGCAAACGGGAGAAAATGACTTTGTTTGGAAAACAATTAATAAAGAGCAGCGCTTTTTACAGACGATTTAATCTGAAACTCAGAACATAACCTACACCTGTCCAGGTTTAGAGTTCAGCATCAGTTACCATGGTGATCTAACCAGGTTAAAAGAGAACCACCTTGGTGACACTGAAAATTATATTTTATTATTATAATGTCGTCATAATTGTGAAGTGTTCTCAAAACTCAAAATGTCTTCAAACTAATGTGAACATATGTGAAAAACTTTTTTTGTGGGTAACAGCAGACTGAGTGCACATGATTGTACGACCACTCGTAAATTGTGTTATCTGAAAGAAAATTTAGAACATGAGAAAATTGATGAATGCAAAAAATTCTCCTAAATCACTCACACACACACACCACTTCAGAGTAAATCTGTTTGTGTGAGAGGTTCTTGCATGAGGCCCAACAACTTCAGGAATTTAGGGATTTCACCATCTGCAGTCCATAATATCATTAAACGATTCAGAGAACCCAGAGAATTCTCTGCATGTAAGGGGCAAGGCCGAGAACCAACACCGAAAGCGATCTGTGAGTGGGAAGTGCACTGTAAGGACTGAGAGCTTTTGCCCCAGGTGCATGCCTTAGTACCGCAGCACTCTGTCATGGCACTAATAGGTATTGTGGCGCTTTCCAAGGTGCTGATCCTGCCTTTGTTCATTTCTTTGTTTGGTACTGTTTTACTGTTATTTTCTGCAGTTCTGCAGTTATTTTTGCACTAGTTCGTACTTTGCAGTTTGACAGTGCCCATAAATAGCCTTTTTGGTTTAAGTGTTTTTTTGTTCTTTTGCATTATTCCGACTTGTGAGACCTTGTGAGAAACAACCTCAAGCTATTCATTCGTTCACGTGTCTGTGCGGTGTGTGTGTATGTGGGTGTGTGTGAATGGGCGCTGACTCGTGTTGAACACTGGAGGGAAGCAAAAAAATGTCAGCCCATATAATGTTAAGGTGTGATGGGGTGAGGGGTAGGGATTCCCCAAAATGACATTTTCTATACTGACAACAAAAGCACACTGTCTTGATGTATGTGGATTCCAAACCTGATCACTTTAGTGTATTATCCGGTGGTACCAATAATTATTACTGAGGAGAGCATCTTACTGAGAATGTCATTACAAATTAATTAACATTATAATGAACATAAACTGTGCGTGCTGTGTGCACGCTGTGGCTGCATGCGAAGATGAAATGCCAAATTCAGCCTATGATCTGTCACTGTCTGACTGAACAGACTCATGGCAGTGATATTTTACAATTCTTCATATTCTAAATCAATGAAATTTGTTAAAACAAGTCATTTGGTGTTTTCAAAGTCATGATATTGAGCTGAAACAGATTCCAGATTCTGTTCGCATTTAGAGGCTACTGCCGAGCGCAGTAGACAGCTCACACCATGCGCACTTCAATGTTCAAAATAGTAGGCTTAATAAAGTTAATGATCACTCAAAAAGCTCTCACTCACTTGCTATGAGGCTTCACATGGATTCTTTTGGCATCTTTCTTCAGTGAGGGGCGCATTTTGCCACAGCCAACTGCTGACAGTAAATCCATCACATGCTGCAGTATTTCTTCCAGAAGTGTTTGGGCTAAAGTATAAATCCAGTGTTCTTGAAGCTTTTGACTTTCACTTGGAGTTTTGTCTCGTATTCCAAATGTTGCAGCAAACTTCAGTCCAGCAGATTTTATCCTTCCAATGTGGCGCACAATTTACATCTTAATTGTTTAATATTTTGATGTAGTTGCACACCAAGATGGTGTCAGACATTGTTTTGTGTGTCTCATTCAGATGGTAGAGCAAAAAGTTACTGCATTAAGTGCATGAATGATCAGAGGTGTTTGAATTCATGGCAATTTGTGTTTGTTAACTAATTAATTAAAGCGCTCAGTGTGCTCAGCTGGTAACACATAAGAGCAAAACAAAACACACACTACCCTGCATGAAAATTAAATCTTAATAATATACCACACGTTGCAACTTGATTTTCCTTTCCTGTCAAATACCAATTAAATTTATTAGTCTATGACTATATTATTACAACTGCATTTTTTCCTGCTTTGCCTCAAGATTGGGGGTCATAGCACCCCCAACTTCAACTTTTGGGGGCTTGAAACCCAATACACAACTGTAGAAGGTGCCTGTGTGTGTGTGTGTGTGTGTGTGTGTGTGTGTGTGTGTGTGTGTGTGTGTGTGTGTGTGTGTTGCACAGTGAAATGATTTTCCCGGCTGTAAAACAAATCCAGTTGCCGTGAGGAGGGGAGCAACAGCATCAATAAAAAAGTTTCCTCTCATTGTTTTGGTGCTTATCTCTTTTATTCTGCAATATTCGTTAAAATACAGTATATAGCCAACATTATAGTAGACTAAAAATTATATATAATTTTAGAGTGTTTTTAAGCTAATAGTCAATTTCAATGGAGACATGAAGCAGCACTGAAAAAAAATGTGCACAATAAAAAAATTAATAAATTTTAAAAAGCTGATTAGTATATTGACATGAGACACTGAACCGCTTTCTAATCCTGCTCTAGACTGTGATATTTTGGTTATTTATCTTAATTTCCGGTATGTTCATTAAAAAAAATGCATTCTTGGTGTGCTTTTGAGCACAAACAATGAGATCACAGATGATGGTCTGACAGACCATTGAGGCTTGGAGGAGGCCCTGAAATGCTGGCAGTCCTAATGTTAAAGAACTTTTTTTTTTTTTTTTTTTTTTTTGCATTCATTTCCCCAAAGAACCTTATGAGGTTCGTGAGGATAAAATGGTTCTCCAGAACACTCTAAGTGCTCCAGAGCACTTAAGTAGAAAGAGTTTTTCTTAGTGTGAATGCAGAAAAATGTACACTTTGGCTGTTAAACTATTTTTATTTTTTTGGAAAATTCATATTTTGACAAACATGACATACCAAAACATAACAAATTACAACATAACACAATACAGAACCAGTGCCATAACAAGAGATATTACCTCTTCCATCCTCTCCCTCTTACATAATGACCGGTCCTCCACTCCCTCCCCACACACACACAATCTCTCTCTCTCTCTCACACACACACACACACACGTTTAAGACATAGGGATTAAAGATGGAGTGAAAAAGTAAGTAATTAGACAGTAAATTGACCCGATTCCATATAGGTCATCCATGGGTCTCAAGTCTTATGAAACAGCCGTGGGCTACCTCTAATGGTATAAGTTATTTTCTCTAAGGGAGCACATGAATTAACCTCATTAATCCACTGAGTAATATTAGGGGGATCTTCATGATTCCACTTAGTTGTGATGCATCTTTTGGCAGCTGTAATGGCTGGGCTCACAAAACCCTTTGGGAGGGGAGCTTCAGATCTGTCAAGTCAGCCCAAGCATTGTGATCACAGGTGATAAAGAAATGTCCCGTAACAATACTTTTGTCATACTATTTTATTTCATGACTTTGTCAAATACTCGCTTCTGATTGGTCAATTACAGCATTCTAAGATCTGTTATTTTTTAACATATCATTATGTATAACAGACCATTGTTATGAAGAACCAACTGTCGCTATGGAGGCAGTTCTGATCATCTGCAAACTTTATTATGGAATAATGCCATGTGTCAGCCTCAGCGTCTCTCCACCAAAAAGCTCTGTCAGAACTGAATTTTTACATAGTTTTGAGCTACCTTTTTATGGCACACTTTTCAGATCTTGGTTGTTTTTAACTACAACTACTCCCTGAACTGGAGCAAGGATTTTAGTAATCGGGTACTTTGATCTTAAGTAAACAGCTGTGTCTACCTCTGCAAGATCATTTAGCTGGAACAGAGGATTTCCACTCTTTACAAAATCCAGCATCCTGAGACACACCTGGACACTATCTGCTTTGACTGTTATGACATCCTGGATTTACACAAATTTAGTCCACTGGCAAGGAGCCCACAGCCTCCTCCGTCACCTCCCATGATATTAAATGAGTTCAGCGGATCTCCACCACTCACGGCTCTTTCTGCGAACATACCTGGGTGAACCTCTCACCCCACACCCCGCTGTTTAAAGCTCCGCAGGGCTCTTCTTCTGCCCGTCCTCCATCATCTGCTCCCGCACCGAGTGCACAGTCTCATCCACCAGAACAAGCTGCGTCTCCTGCCATTCCGTTTATTGGTGATTCACTTATGAGGCAAGATCGGTGGAGGCATTCTTTTCTCCAACCAGACTTTTGAAATTTTAAAGCAGGATTTTAGCAGGCTCCATCACATGCTGAGCCCTGGACCCCTGCCTCTGTTGTACCAAAGCGTTGGCCATTTTTGCCAGATCCTTATTAGCCTCCATACATGGCTCCAGTCTGACAGTGTAGCCCACCCTTTTGGGTGCTTGTCTGTTAACACAAAACATATTTTACTAAATTTTAAATGCTTCTACGGTTTGACTATTATCCGCCACATGTCCAGATGGGCAGGTGTGCTCATCACAGGTCACTTTTGGTCACCAACTGCTGGCCGACTTCTCTGCACAACTGTCATCATCCCAGTCAGGTATTGACTCACCAGCTCCCCTTTGTGTCCAGGTGGTTTTGAGGCCAGTGCGCTCTCCTTTCCTGGTGTGTACATCAAGGCCTTCCTCAGCTTCACAGGTTTTAAAGTCTGACCTCAGTGCTCCTCTAAAGTCATAATCTATTCTACACCCTACCATTACTCCTTGAGTTTTTAAGAATAGGAGAGTTTAATTCATGTAAATATTAGGAACATTACTCAGCATGAAAAGCTGGATCAGTTGAAAATTTTGATGACACATACAGATCCTGATATTGTGGTATTATCTGAAACTTGGTTAAGAAGCACTGTACTGTAAGTGATTCTGAAGTGGCCTTGGATGATTCCAACCTGTTCAGAATAGACAGAAACACTAGAGGAGGAGGTGTAGCCATTTATTCAAGAGCTTGTCATAATTGTACTGTTCTGAAAGCAGTCTCAGTGGACAAATCTTTTGAGGTCTTGGTGCTGAAAGTGTCTATAGCACAAAATAATTCTGTTATTGTGGTTGGAACATACAGACCGCCTGCTGCTCCCTCCTCTGCTATTAATGAGAAAGCTGATCTTTTAGCTCCTTTTAAAGACTCAGAACTGATTGTACTAGGTGATTTCAACTTAAATTGGTTGAGTTCTGTCTTAGAATATTTAAAAGAAGTCTCTGGTAATATTAATCTTTCACACATAATTACTGTTGCCTTGGCCTCCAAATTCCCCAGATCTCAATCCAATCGAGCATCTGTGGGATGTGCTGGACAAACAAGTCCGATCCATGGAGGCCCCACCTCACAACTTACAGGACTTAAAGGATCTGCTGCTAATGTCTTGGTGCCAGATACCACAGCACACCTTCAGAGGTCTAGTGGAGTCCATGCCTTGGCGGGTCAGGGCTGTTTTGGCAGCAAAAGGGGGACCTACACAATATTAGGTGATCATAATGTTATGCCTGATCGGTGTATATCAGACCATAAGGAGCTGTGTAGCTTTTAATGAACATTTTGCATCTGCTGGTAACCTGTTTGAAGAAACTTATATGGACCACCACTGTCTGCTATTGATCCCGTCACCCATATAATGACAACTCCTTGTTTTTCATTGCAGCCTTTCTCTTTTGATGAAGTTGCCAATGCACTCCTTTCTATGGATTCTAAGATATCCCTGGGAGAGGATAAACTTGAGCCCTTCTTTTTAAACCTTGCTGCTCCAATTGTGGTCACCAGCATTACATATATTTTGAACCTTTCAGTTTTAAATGGCACAGTCCCTAAAGGTTTTGAAGGTCGCTTATGTAGACAGACCTATTTCTAAATGATCATGCTTAGCAAAATATTGGAATCTCTTGTTAATAATCAGCTAAAATCATTCCTTTCAACACACTGAATTCTCAGCATGCACCAGTCAGGCTTTAGGGAAAGACACAGCACTGTTACTGCCGCCACTCTTGTTTTAAATGACATCATTACAGCCGTAGATAGGAAAGAACACTGTATGGCTCCTTTTATTGATCTTTCAAAAGCATTTGATACAGTGGATCATGCATTGTTCTTCATAGTCTTGGATTTGGTGATATGGTTTTTAAATGGTTTCAGAGTTACCTCAGCGGCAGGCAGCAGTGTATTTGTATTGGTAATATTAAATCTGAATTTGCGCAAATAGCTAAAGGTGTCCCAAAAAGCTCAATCCTGGGGCCTGTCGTGTTCTCACTTTATATCAATTATCAATATTACCTCAGCTGTCACTGGGTGCAATATTCATCTTTATGCAGATGACTGTACTGTACTGCCAATGATGCACACTCAGCCATAAATTCCCTCCAACACTGCTTTTCTGACCTCTAAGTTGCACTCAATAATCATAAATTAGCTTTCAATGCAGACAAATCTAAATTCATGTTGTTCACCAGATCAAAAAATATTAATCTTGACAGCCTCGTCACCTCTACCAACAATGGTACTAATATTGAAAGGGTCACAGAGTATAAGTTCCTTGGTATTTGGATAAATGAAAAGTTAACCTTTAAGTATCACGTTTCCAAGCTGATGACTTCTCTGAGAATGAAAGTTGGTTTCTTTTATAGAAACAGACTCTCCTTTCCACTGTACTGTAGAAAGATGCTTATTGAGGCAGCTTTTTTTTTTTATCAGTGTTAGACTATGGTGATATTTTACACTTGCACGTCTCTGCTGCCACTCTGAAGCCCCTGGAGTCTGTTTATCACTCTGCCTTAAGATCCATCACTGTATAGTTATAACTAGGGCTGTCAAATGATTGATTGAATTGAATGATGATGATTAAAAAAATTAACTCAATTAATTGGAATACTACTCTGTGATTAATTGCGATTAATCGCAGTTAAAATACTACATATTATATATGCTAATATTACTTGTATTTTCTTCTATTCTTTCTTATATAGTATTGAAGGATGCAATACAGTTAATCCATTACAATTTAAGGATGCAATTTTACAGATTGGTGAAAAATAATAACACATAGTTGTTTACTTTTTTCACATCAGCACTACATTTTGATTTGTGTATTAAATAAATGCCTATGCACACCTCAACTTTCTTTTTTTTTCTTTTTTTTTCAGGAAGAGATTTTTATTTAGATAAAGTTATTATTTTTTTTATATACTTTATTTTTTGTAAAAAACAAACAAACAAACAAAACAAAAAAAAAAACACACATTGGAACAAACTGTTGGTCACCTATGCATTCATACCAATATCAAACTATAGGGGATACATGTCAGTTAACACAATTGCAGACTAGTGATGACCCTGTGAAATTACAAACACAATCCATTTCACCCAATATTGCAAAAATTTATCAACCTGCTGATTTAGTGAAAAAGTAATTCTTTCCATATTTTGGACATCATTCACAATGTTTATCCAGTCGGTCTTTGTTGGAGGTTCGATCTGTAGCCATTTTCGTGTTACAGCTTTCTTGCTGGCTGCTAATAATATCTTTAAAAGATATTT
Organism: Lutjanus argentimaculatus; assembly: GCA_034769285.1. Classification (NCBI taxonomy): domain Eukaryota; kingdom Metazoa; phylum Chordata; class Actinopteri; order Lutjaniformes; family Lutjanidae; genus Lutjanus; species Lutjanus argentimaculatus. The sequence goes on from JAWZSL010000014.1 coordinate 12,848,100, forward strand.
GTCTCGCATCAGTAGGTGAGCTGTGATATTGCCCAGATAAATTGTAGAGAAAGAACAGTCAAATCCGTCTCCAAAAATATTCTTTATGACTTGTGTCACCTCCTGCCAGTATGGCCAATGACTGGGCAGCTCCAGAATATATGAAAATGACCTGCTAGCTGTTCTCCGCATCTCCTCCAACATAGACCCCTTTCCACCTCACCCATCTGTACATATTTTAACTTAGGAGTTGTGAAGTATCTAATCAGATTCTGCCAACAAAATTGTCTCCACAGACCCGAGCTGGTGGAAGTAGACTGCACAGAGCACATATTAGACCAGTCCTCCTCTGAAATGACGAGTCCAGATTCTTTTTCCCATTTTAATCTGACCTTATTTGTTGAGTGTTTTTTAATGGATTGAATGCTTGAGTATAACTTTGAAACAGTTTCCTATTGTCCTTATTTTTATATATATCAATAAATTTGTCAATTAACACCTCAACTTTCATAAACAAGTCACATCCATACAGTCTATGGTCACTTGGTTGTGAATGGAGAATACTGTCCCCCTGAAGCTGCCGTACATCTGACAAGCCACCGTCCGTCATAGGAAACACTCACGGAGTTACAACTAGTGTGATTGTCAAAACTTATTCTCTGTACATCATTTATATGTGCTATTTAACATTACCTGTATGTTGTATTATCGCTTATTAATTAAAAAAAAAAAAAAAAAAAAAACTAGTCTGATTGTCGCTGTCACTGACACTGTCAAACCAAGAGTTTAACAGTGTTTTCCACTCTCGTTTGTGATCAAACCACCAAGTTTTACCTGATCACGGGCAGAGTTGGACGGCTCTTCATCGGGCAGCGGGGGGGGGACGGACCGGACGGATTCAACGGCTCTAGTCCAAGGCAACGGACAAACAACTACGAGCAAGCAGTGTATATGTGGCAAAATCTGCAAGAACAAGTGAGGCCTAAAGATCCACCAAGGAAAGATGAAGTGTCTGGTGGGGACAGGACCAACACAACTCACAGGTGTGCAACCTGGTGAGACGCAGGAGGAGCCAGGCCCGGAGTCACCCCACAGTGCCCGGAACCTCCAAGTGTTGCAAAAGACTCCCTCCAGCATCAAGTCTGAGAGAAGGCGGATCAAGTGGCCAGCAGCTAACATGACCTCACTGTGGAACCAGTTTGACATCAATGTCGACCAGATTCTGGAGGCCACCAACAGGGGAGATGTCGACAGGAAACTGCAAGCCATGACAACGATCATCATCAGCATCGCATCCGAACGGTTCGGTGAAGAGGTGAAGGAAGGAGGCTCCAAAGGAACTCACTCAAAGAACCAACGTGAGGTGAGAATCCACAACATCAGGCAGGAGATGAAAACCCTGAAGCGGCAGTACAGGCAGGCAGGAACGGAGGAGAGCATTGGCCTGGCACAGCTGATGCATATCCTACGAAAGAGGATCAGGATCCTCCGCCAGGCAGAGTGGCACCGGAAGCACCGCCGCGAAAGAGCCCGAAAGTGAGCTGCATTCATTGCCAACCCCTTTAAGTTCACCAAGGAGCTGCTAGGACAGAAGCTTCGTACAAAGTGTACAACAACTGTCCTAAACTCATGCTGCGCCTGTGGAAGATCCTGCGTGTCATCTGGAGGAGGGGCAGGATCCCTGAACAGTGGAGAGTTGCTGAAGGAAAGGAGGAGAACTCCAAGAAGATAGACCAGTTCCGCATCATCTCCCTGTTGTGTGTTGAGGCCAAGATCCTCTTCAGTGCTGTCTCCAACCGGCTGAGTACCTTCCTCTCAAAGAACAGGTTTATCGACACATCAGTCCAGAAGGGTGGCATAGCAGGAATGCCTGGATGCTTGGAACCACAGGTGTGGTAACGCAGCTCATCAGACAAGCCAGAGAGAACAAGGGCAATCTGTCAGTGCTGTGGCTCAATCTGGCAAATCTGGCTCAATACCACACAAGCTTGTGCAGCTCACTCTGACAAAACATCACGTCCCCAGCAGAGTCAGAGACCTCATTGCTGACTATTACAACAATTTCAGGATGAGAACCTCTTCAGGAGCAGGGACATCAGGCTGGCACAAGATCGAGATCGGAATCATTATGGGCTGTACCATCTCCGTAATTCTGTTCTCCCTGGCCATGCATATGCTCACAAAGTCTGCTGAACCAGAGTGCAGAGGGCCCAAAAAGAAGTCAGTTCAACGTCAGCCACCGATCAGAGCATTCATGGATGACCTCACGGTCATCACAGAATCAGTCCCAGGGTGCCGGTGGATTCTAAAGGGTCTCGAAAAGCTAATGGAGTGGGCACGGATGCATTTCAAACCAACCAAGTCAAGATCAATGGTGCTGAGAAGAGGAAAGGTGGATGACAAGTCCCGGTTCAGCATCGCAGGGGCAACAATCCCGACCATCACTGTCAAGAGCTTAGGCAAGGTGTCTGACAGCATCCTGAGAGATTCCTCAGCCATCCAGTCAACCTGCATTGAGTTGGACAGATGGCTGAAGTCAGTGGACAGGTCTGGATTGCCAGGGAAGTTTAAAGCTTGGCTATACCAGCATGGTATTCTTCCCAGGATCCTGTGGCCACTCCTTGTCTATGAAGTGCCAATCTCGACGGTGGCCACCTTAGAGAGGAAGGTCAGCAGCCATCTCAGAAGATGGCTGGGGATTCCAAAAAGTCGCATCGCACTCTACGGGCACGGCAACAAACTGCAGCTGCCGCTCAAGTCTTTGGAAGAGGAGCTCAAGGTAACGAGAGCTAGGGAAGTGTTGCTATACAGAGACTTAAGGGATCCAAAAGTGGCAACGGCTGGGATTGAAGTGAGGACTGGTCGGAAGTGGAAGGCTGAGGTGGCTGTTCGACAAGCAGAGGCAAGATTACACCACAACAGGCTGGTGGCGGTGGTAACAAGAGGCAGGGCTGGACTGGGTTCCTTTTCAACTCCCCACATTGACACCACCAAAGGGAAGGAAAAGCGCTGCCTAGTCCAGGAGGAGGTGAGAGCAGTGGTCGAGGAGGAGAGAACCTGCAGGACAGTAGGAATGAGGCAACAGGGTGCCTGGACACGATGGGAGAATGCGATCGAGAGGAAGGTGACATGGGCAGCACTGTGGAAGGCAGAGCCACAGCGGCTCAAGTTCCTCATCCAGGCGGTATACGATGTGCTTCCCAGCCCATCAAACCTTCACATATGGGACAAGCGTGGAACCCTAGAGCACATTCTGAATTGTTGCTCAAAGGCACTGGGAGAGGGAAGGTACAGGTGGAGGCATGACCAGGTGCTGAAGGCCATTGCTGAAGCCATTGCTACAGGAGTCGAGTGGGCCAAGCGTTCCCACCCCTCCAGGCAAGCCATCACCTTCATCAGAGCTGGAGAGCAGCCAAGACCAGCTGCAAAAACATCTGCAGGTATCCTGGCCACTGCGAGGGACTGGCAGCTGTTGGTGGACTTGGAGTGGCAACTCAAGTTCCCCAACCACATTGGGACCACCTCCTTAAGACCAGATGTCGTTCTCTTGTCTGAGTTTACCAAACAAGTGGTTTTGTTGGAGCTTACAGTCCCTTGGGAAGACCGTTTGGAAGAGGCCTTTGAGAGGAAGCTCGCCAAGTACGAGGGACTGGTCAGCGAGTGTCAACAAGCCGGATGGAGAGCAAGGTGTCTCCCAGTAGAGGTAGGATGCAGGGGCTTTGCAGCCCGATCCCTGTCCAGAGCCTTCAGTCTCTTAGGCATTGATGGAGTGAGGAGGAGAAGAGCCATCCGCAATACCACTGAAGTGGCAGAGAAAACCTCAAGATGGCTATGAGATCCATGGGGGCAGTGTAGCTAGATTTGCCAACTGGACACAAGCTGGGGTTTGATCAGCCACAGCTGGGTTGCCTGAATGAGGGTGTATGATGTTGAAAGACCCGAAACACCCAATGATTCCAGAAACATCACTGAAGATGTGTCCAGTAGCATCAGTAGATGTATTTTTTTTTTCACTTTTGGAGCCAATAAATCATTGTTAAAAACTAATGACCAACATCTCCATGCTGTCTAGATGCAATTTGTGTATTTTGGGATTTTTGTCTCAATAACTGAATTTTTGACAGCCATTTGAAATCTGCCTTTACATGCTAACAGCTGCTGTCTTGCACACAGGTGACTGGCTTAGTCAATTTGTGAAGCTACAAGTGGTGTTTCCATTTGCCAATTAGCTCAGTGAGATAGAGGATGGTTCTTGGTGTTGAAGGTTGTGAGTTCAAGCCTCAGCTTGTACAACATTTCCATATGAGAAATCTACCCAAACTTTTCACAAAGGTCCAGTCCCATGCCAGATGTCCTCAACTGGAAACACAAGACAATAGTCCTGATGGTGGCGCTACAGTAAGCCTCTAAATTTCAAAACTTTGAAAATTCACAACAAATCAACCATATGTGCTACAGCTTTGGAACTTTCACTTTGAAATTTGCTTTTCCATGGCATGGATGGCTGCTGCCTGGCACCCTGATCCTTGGCTTAGTCAATTTGTGAAGCCACACATGAACCGTCACTTGCCAATTAGCTCAGTGAGATAAAAGACGGACCTCAGTCTCAAAAGACGTGAGTTCTAGTCTCAGCTAAGGCAGGATGGACATTTCAAATGTGAAAGCCTTATGTTCAGGTGTCATGCTATGTGGATTAGAGACTACTAAGGTTAAAATAATTATGATCCAGGGAGTTTTGGGAAGAGACAAATACTCTTTATCAACACTTTTCCCTGTTATCCCTTGTCTCTTTTCCCTGTTTATTTGGCTTAGCTATCAGTCAATATGCAGAGTCTCTTGTGCCAGAAATTGTGAGTTCAAGCCTCAACTGATGTAAAATGCACATTAGAATGCCACCTTTTTTTCATCTTCCTACACTCTGCTTGTTGCTCAGAATTGTCTAATTTTGCCTAAAATTGCCCGGCCCCGACCATTTCTGCGCAGCAGCTATAATTTCTATTGTTTTACTCAGCTACATTGTAAATGAGGTCTCTACCTCAATGTGTTTCCAAGTTAAAATAAAGGTTGACTGAATTAATTAATGAATTTCATTCCCCATCATGTCCTCTCCTCAGTTGGTTGTCTTAAGTTTATTATGCACTTATGTCAAAATTCCAATCAAATTTTCCTCATTTCATAAACATGAGCATAGCCTTCACTCCTCAGGTTATTTATTTGGAACAACAGATACATCTCATATAAAAAATAAATCTATTTTCTAATACCTGTTTCACCAAAGGATTTCTCAGTTGTCTTGGATGTTGTCTCCCTGGTATTATTCCCCCTTTCAAAGGTCTTAAAGGAAGTGATAATCACCATACTGTTGGATGTGACTGAAACAGCTGACGGGAAAACTTGCTTTTCATGGCAAACTAAGAATAGAAACAAGGCAATTCAACAACCTTTTCAATAAGAAAACCAAGGCAGACACTCTGCCTTATCCTACTGGTCTACATTTGTTGAAGATTTTTTCTGGGAAAGTTTGGCTATTGTTGCAGGAGTTTTTTTTAATCGCCAAAGTTATAGAGATATCCTGTAAAATGTCTGACAGGTTTTATCCAACTAATCATTATTTGTAGAAATGTGAGAGACATTGATGTAAGTTGTACCCTTTGTGGCAATTTAAGAGAAAAGATGGTGCATTTATTTTGGTCTTGTTTTTTTTATTTTGGTCCTCACTTTGTTTTGCATTGGAAAAATATATTAGATTCACTGAATGCACCAGAAATCTTGGTTCACAGTTCTATTATTGACTAATTTACATATTATTTTGTTCAAATTTTATATTCCACAGGTCTAAATTCATATATTTTTATAGAAAATATTTTTTAGAGCTGACTTTTTTTCCTTCCCCCCTGCTTGTATCACAGGAAAGCTGAGCCCTCAATTCACAACTTTAACGGGAAGCCAAGTGATATGATCAAACATGAAACTGTTTCTTTTAATTTGTCACATGGCTGTAGAATTCTGTCATAAAACATAATTTTGGTTCACAATAGCACAATAATAAAATAACTGTCTTGTATATAAACTTGTCATTTGATGTGCAAATCTGATTTTGAGGACCTCAAAGCAGACAAAGTATTGGGGACCCCTGTGATTTGTGTGTGTGTGTGTGTGGGTGGGGGGGTGGGGGGTGGTGGGGGTGGAGGAGGGGGTGGGGGGGGGGGACAGACTTATAACCACTGTAAGATTTACAACATATTTAAATCTTGATTTTTTTTTTTTTTTTATATCATTTTCAACACATCCTTTGCTCTCCCTGGCATATTTGTGATTATTGCATTATTTCATTACTTCTTGTGTACATCACCTAAGTTTAGAATCATAAACAAAGACATACAGTATATTTAAAATTGCTGTATATCTTTATTTGTTTCAATAAAGTTTTACAAAAAAAAAAATGATACTTTTATCTTGAGGATTCTAGAATGTGGCTTTGATGATGTAAGCTCTGGAATTCTGGGTAACACAAGTTAACTGCCTCTTGCCTCTTTCTGATTTATAACAAACTAAACTAAACTATACTAACTAACTATTGTCATTTTCAACAGGATTCGTTCAATACTAGTACAAACAGACTTCTCTCATTTTAACAACATACTAATACCACTATACTACACTAATTAACTGGTTAATTTGTTAAAAAGTATTAAAGGAAATAAACGCAGACATGGCTGTGGCAAGGGCAAAAAAACTGTTTACTGCTGAAGATATTCCACAGGTTGTGAAGATATTTAAAGAAGCTGATGCTGATGGAACTAATGGCTTGGACATTGATGAATTCTGTCAGGCAATGGAGAAGTTGAATATGAATGTGAGTACCCAAGAACTCACTGTGCTCCACATGAAGATTGACACAAACTGTGATACAACTGTGGATCTTGGGGAGCTATTGGACTACCTGTTGCAGAGGAATCAAGCAGCAAAAGAGATGGATTACAAAAACCAACCATTTCCAAAACCTTTCAAAAGGTTACCTATAAGTGGTCATAAACCAATAGTTAGTATGGCATTCATACCCTTCATGGAGGACACAACCCTTCATGAAACTTATGCGGGTGCAGGGGGACCAATCAGGGATTACCTGCCTGGTCAATATGCCTTCATCAGCTTGGATGGTGTCATTAACATATGGAATGATGAGTGTGACAGCCCATACAAAATTGAAATGGACAAAATAAAGCAGACACTTCCTTATTCACACACCAAGAAAATGCATGTTACTGACATGGTGTACATCAGAGAACTCAGAGAGCTAGCTGTCTCCACTTTTGACAGTGAACTGTTATTCTATTGTTTCTGTGATTTCCCTGGTGTTTGTCAAATTAGTCATGCTTTAATAGTAGAGGAGAGGGTCAATACCATGCATTACTGGTCCAATGGGACTGAAGCCATCTTTGCTCTTGGTGATATACAAGGATTTCTCTACATATTTATCTCAAATGATGTACAGGGGAAAAAACTTTTCTGTTCAGAGGCACAGGAAAAGATATCTCTGCGAGGTTATCCAACTTATTACATTTCAACTCTGTTAAAAAAACAGTCTACAACTTTTCAATGTCACAAAGTCTCCATCTTTGATGATATATGCAGTCAGATTCGATACTTTCCAGCATTAAACTCATTTGCCATCTGCGGTAGTTCGTCCAGGAAAATGGTCCTCGTTAACCGACCCGAGCCAACCAAAAGGACAATGTCTAAAACTGTCTTTAGGAGCACTGTAAGTGAGGAGTTTTTCACCTGTGTTGAATTCTGCCCTTTGATGGGGTATCTGTTGACAGGTGGTACAGATGGATTAATACGGTTGTGGTTTCCCCACAACACCAAATCATGTGTACAGAAATTACGAGGACATGTAGCACCCATTACTCACATTGTGTATAACGCTATAGACAAATTATTTGTCACTTTATCCAAGGACAAAAATATATGTGTGTGGTCCAGTGACTGCTGGCTGTGTACGCAAAGCATATCGTTTAAAGGCGAGAAAACATCCCCAATCTCCAGTTTCTATTATAACATCTACAACAATGAGTTACTCCTGGGTGATATAGGTATAGCAAAATGTACTGGAAGAGGAACAGATGTTTTTAAAAATATGTTAACATCCCACGAGAAGCCCCTGTGTGGTGCCCTCTATCACAACATTTTCAAACTGGTCATCTCTATTTGCCAAAATGGTGTGGCGACAGTGTGGGATGTCTTAAAAGGAAATGCTCTCATGGAGTTCAGGTCACTTCAAATAAGCAATCAGATAAGCCTGTGCAGTTCATTGCCATGGCATTTGATGAACAGCAGCGCAGACTAATCACAGTTTGCCCGGGTGATAAAGTGAGGCTGTGGAACTTTAATAATGGATTACAACTTGCCGTTCTTCCTGTTACTGTGCGAAAGAAGGTGACAGGTATTGTCTGCATAAATAATAGGGTGTTCATATGTCAAAGGAACTCCAAGGTTATTTTTGACCTGGATATAGATAACCATGAGAAAAGATTTTTGGAGCATGATTATTTAGATGATATTTCTTCAATTGACAGGCATGAAACCATACTGGTTACTGCATCCAGCAATGGAAATATCCTTATGTGGAATGCTGAGACTGCAGAGACTCTCTACTTTCTGAATATCGCTAAGAGCCCTAAAACATTCATAGCAGGCAAAAAAGATCAAGGGCAGATACTGACTGTTGAGAACAGTCAAAAGAATGTCAAAGGCACTGCGAAAAAGTCTCATCAGAATATTGGCCCTCTTATTATATGTCTAAAGACTAGGAAGGCCCATTCTGACACAGCCACAATGCTGACTTGTGCAGAGGGCTACATCTGTGCATGGTCTATTACTATCAAGGGAGGTCTGTTAGGAAAGTTCAAGGCAATTAAGGATGATGCTGTCATTACTGCCATGTCAACTGATATCAGTGAACAAATATTACTGATTGGGGATAGTATGGGAAGGATTTATCTTTGGGACATCCGGGAATTTGGGTTTAAAAGACAGGCAGACAAAGTGCCATTTGAAGACATGCAAAGGTGGCGTGTGTCATTATGTCCACCTCCTCTGTTGAGGTCCTGGCGAGCTAGCCTCGCAGGGGTGGTGAGTATTATGTGTGCTTCTAACATCGTAATTACTGCAGGGTTGGACTGCAATGTCAAGGTATGGACAACTAGAGGTCAGCACATAGGCATCTTTGGAAAAGACATATGGAATGAGGATGACACACAAATCAGCCTTCCACAGAATGCTGGCCAGGATCAGGAAGGAAGACCAGGTGCAGAAGAGCCAGAAGACTGGGAAATGTTATGCTATGAGTTGTCAATGTCACCACCGCCCATATCAATATTGGATGATATCAATAAAATCACTAAACTACCTCAAGACATATTGGAAGAAACTCCACATACACTAACTCGTGATCAAATACATGAATTGTTTGAAAATTGCCTTAGCATTAAGGCATCGCTTTCTGAATACAAAGACAAAATGCACCTGCTATATCTAAAAGATGAAGATTCTCCACAGCAATCTCATGGTGAAGGCCAGCAAGGCTCTGAAAATATATCAACACCAGGTCCCTCAAATGCCACGTCAACCACAGACCCCACTAATGCTACAAGTAACTTATCACACACGCAGCAATCTGCCGGTACAGTCAAACAGGGGTCTGAAGACACTGAAGACACTTCGAAGGATGTACTAGGCACTGCCTCTCATCACGCAGCTTTTTCACATTTGAAAGACGATGTCCTCACACCATGTCCACCAAACATCCTGCCAGACAAGCCATGCATCCCTGGCATGGCTCAGCTCACCACAGGCAACACTGATTCTGTGAAGGACTCCTCACACATGCAGCAATCTTCCAGTGCAGTCAAACAGGGGTCTGAAGACACCTCAAAGCATGTACATGTCCCACCCATCTCAGACACAGTGCAGCTCACACATAGTCAGAGTCAATTCAAGCCACATCCGCCTCAGGCACCACTCATCAAAGGTGGCACTACCCTAAAACAAAGCTCTCCTCACACAGCTTCTCCACATTTAAATAAGACTCGGCCCAAATATGGACGTCTGCTTCAGAAAAGAGACACATTAAAAGGCAATGTCCTCACACCATGGCCACCAAACATCCTGCCAGACAAGCCACGCATTCCTGGCATGGCTCAGCTCACCACAGGCAACACTGATTCTGTGAAGGACTCATCATACATGCAGCAATCTTCCAGTGCAGTCAAACAGGGGTCTGAAGACACCTCAAACATGTACATTTCCCACCCATCTCAGACACAGTGCAGCTCACACATAGTCAGAGTCAATTCAAGCCACATCCACCTGAGGCACCACTCATCAAAGGTGGCACTACCCTAAAACAAAGCTCTCCTCACACAGCTTCTCCACATTTACATATTACTCAGTCCAAATATGGACGTCTGCATCAGAAAAGAGACACGTTAAAAGGCAATGTCCTCACACCATGTCCACCAAACATCCTGCCAGACAAGCCATGCATCCCTAGCATGGCTCAGCTCACCACAGGCAACACTGATTCTGTGAAGGATCATCATACATTCAGCAATCTTCCAGTGCAGTCAAACAGGGATCTGAAGTCACCTCAAGCATGCACATTTCCCACCCATCTCAGACACAGTGCAGCTCACACATAGTCAGAGTCAATTCAAGCCACATCCACCTGAGGCACCACTCATCAAAGGTGGCACTACCCTAAAACAAAGCTCTCCTCACACAGCTTCTCCACATTTACATATTACTCAGTCCAAATATGGACGTCTGCATCAGAAAAGAGACACGTTAAAAGGCAATGTCCTCACACCATGTCCACCAAACATCCTGCCAGACAAGCCATGCATCCCTAGCATGGCTCAGCTCACCACAGGCAACACTGATTCTGTGAAGGACTCATCATACATTCAGCAATCTTCCAGTGCAGTCAAACAGGGGTCTGAAGTCACCTCACAGCATGCACATTTCCCACCCATCTCAGATAAAGTACAGCTCACACATGGTCAAAGTCAATTCAAGCCACATCCACCTCAGGCACCACTCATCAAAGGTGGCACTAACCTAAAACAAAGCTTTCTTCAAACAGCATCTCCACGTTTGAGAAATATTAGGTACAGATTTGAATGTGTGCCAAGGATTCTGCAAGAAGACACTTAAAAGGCAACGTCCTGACACCGTGTCCACCAAACACCCTGCCAGACAAGCACAGCTTTAAGCAAAGACCAAAACATACGCACTTGTCAGCCATACCTGACATGGCTCAGCTTGCAACAGGCCACACTAATGCTAAAAGCAGCTTCTCACACATGCAGCAATCTTCCAGTGCAGTCAAACAGGGGTCTGAAGACACCTCAAAGCTCACCAGAAAAAGCATGGTACAAGCTCACCAGAAAAAGCATGTACATTTCCCACCCATCTCTGATACAGTACAGCTCACACGTCAGGGTCAGTCTGATGAGATCAAAGATGGCACTGACCTTAAACAAAGCTCACCTCAAACAGCATCTCCACGTTCGAGCAAGACTAGGTACGGAGTTGAATATGTGTCCAAGAATCTGCAAAGAGACACATTTAAAGGCAATGACCTCACACAAGGTCCACCAAACACCCTGTCAGACAAGCAGGGCTCTGTAAAAAAAACAACACATATACACTTGCCTCCTATCCCTGACAGGGCTCATCTCACCACAGGCCGCACTAATGCTATGAAGAACTCATCACTCATGCAGCAATCTGCCAGTACAGTCAAACAGGGGTCTGAAGACACTTCAAAGCATGTACATTTCCCACCCATCTCTGATACAGTGCAGCTCACACGTCAGGGTCAGTCTGATGAGATCAAAGATGGCACTGACCTTAAACAAAGCTCACCTCAAACAGCATCTCCACGTTCGAGCAAGACTAGGTACGGAGTTGAATATGTGTCCAAGAATCTGCAAAGAGACACATTTAAAGGCAATGACCTCACACAAGGTCCACCAAACACCCTGTCAGACAAGCAGGGCTCTGTAAAAAAAACAACACATATACACTTGCCTCCTATCCCTGACAGGGCTCATCTCACCACAGGCCGCACTAATGCTATGAAGAACTCATCACACATGCAGCAATCTGCCAGTACAGTCAAACAGGGGTCTGAAGACACTTCAAAGCATGTACATTTCCCACCCATCTCTGATACAGTGCAGCTCACACGTCAGCGTCAATTCAATGTGATCAAAGATGGCACTGACCTTAAACAAACCTCACTTCGGAAAGCATCTCTACGTTCGAGCAAGACTAGGTACGGAGTTGAATATGTGTCCAAGAATCTGCAAAGAGTCACATTTAAAGGCAATGACTTCACACAAGGTCCACCAAACACCCTGTCAGACAAGCAGGGCTCTGTAAAAAAAACAAAACATATACACTTGCCTCCTATCCCTGACAGGGCTCAGCTCACCACAGGCCGCACTAATGCTATGAAGAACTCATCACACATGCAGCAATCTGCCAGTACAGTTACACAGGGGGCTGAAGACACTTCAAAGCATGTACGTTTCTCACCCATCTCAGATACAGTGCAGCTCACACGTCAGGGTCAATTCAATGAGATCAAAGATGGCAGTGACCTTAAACAAAGCTCATCTCAGACAGCTTCTCCACATTTGAACAAGACTAGGTCCAGATTTGGATGTATGCACAACAGGAGAGAGACACATTAGAAAAGAAAGAAAACGTCCTCATTCCATTACACCAAATGCCCTACCAGACGAGCAGGACTCACAAGAAACACCGCAAACACCAGAAAACCAGAACACACCATTTGTGTACAAATCTCCCATTGAAAAGGCTGTGTTTTCACAGATTCGAGAGAGAATTCAAAATGCGAGAAACACTTTCCTCCTATCCCTGACAGGGCTGGGAGCATGTCTATGTTCCCACAGCTCTATGTTCCCCCCACAGCTCTATGTTCCCACAGCCCTGTGTTCCCACAGCTCTATGTTCCCACAGCCCTATGTTCCCACAGCCCTATGTTCCCACATTTCTAAGTAATCTAACTATATAATAGAGAAAAGTATGTCTCTGTGTGTGTCTGTGTGTGTGCCTTTGTCTAACCCTAACCCTGACCCTGACCCTAACTCTAACCCTAATTTTGAAAAAACAAAACAAAACAAAACAAAAAAAAAAGAAGGAACATAGGACACACACACAGAGACATACTTTTCTCTATTACATAGTTAGATTACTTAGAAATGTGGGAGCAAAGGACTGTGGAAACATTTTTTAAAAAATGTGGGTGTGAAACACATCTTGCTGCGGCCTGTGGTGAGCAGCCCACTCACCACAGGCCGCAGCAAGATGTTCCATATCCCTTTGCACCAACGTTACCAAGGCCCTCTCATCATGTCAACAAATGCAATCACCATTTCCAATCACTGGAAAAGACAGCACCTTTCACATTTTTTTTTTCCAGGATGGTGGAGGCATGATGCATTCTACCCTGCCTCTGACTGGCCAGTACTGGTTGCCTCTGTGGGTTTGGGTTGTTTGGGTTGGGTAGATTTAGGCATGAGGAGTGAGATTGGGTAAGGTTTGGTTAAGAATATGAGGGTAAGCAAATCAGAGAAAGAGCAAGGTGGGTCAAATATTATGTACCTTTTCCATATGAACCTAATTAGGTCCAAATATGGAGGGTGTTTATGTGGGTTTACTCCGGGTGCTCCGGTTTCCTCCCATTCTAAATCAATAAAAAACAATTAAAATATGAGGGTAAGCAAATCAGTGAAAGAGCAAGGTGGGTCAAATATTATGCACCTTTTCCATATGAACCTAATTAGGTCCAAATATGGAGGGTGTTTATGTGGGTTTACTCCGGGTGCTCCGGTTTTCTCCCATTCTAAATCAATTCAAATCAATTAAACAAATAAATAATTGAATAATTAACAATATTTGCTCTGAGTATTTGATTCATTTAACAGTTTCATTAACAGGAATGACTCAGTTGGTTATGGGCCAACATTTTTGCCTCACATGCATTGCCTGCTGAAAGACTCAAAACAGTCAGGTTTCACATGGCTGTTGTTGATGTCTTTTATAGAAATTATTCAATGTACTTGCAACTTTTTACATTTTCCTTACCCTCAAGGAAAGGAATGTTGCGATACTTTTGGCTAGAATAACTCCATTACTGAAAAAACTAAATTAACATTGAATTCATGGTTAACTGGAAAAGTGCACTCAGTAGAGTGCAGATCCCCACCAGATAACAGATGGTTGCAGTTTATATCCATGTCTATCTGTACTCATATCATGTATGTAGTGAAGACTTTAAGAGTTTAATATGGAATTTACCATTATATTGACCTGTAACTTTAAATGAATTAAATTAAAGGTATATACTTTTTCTCAAATATAAGTTATCATAATTGACTGTGATTCCAGTGAAAAATTTCTAGTGAGAAACATGGTGTCTTCTCTTACGAGCCTTTTACACCAGCGCTTTTGGCCACGCCAAGCCAAACCGTACCATGCCAAATTGCATTTCCATTATTACTTTCAGTGCGCCGAGCTGTGCTGAGCTGTTCTGAGCCTTGCCTGTCATGGACCTACTCTGGAGTGGGGCCAAAGCAAGCCCAACCCTCCTCCAAGCAGGCTGCGGTGACGTCTCGCCAGCTGCGGCCAACCCAAGATGACCCTCCTCTCTCCCTCCCAAACAAGCGAGTGTTGTGATACTGAGCTCATGTGTGTGTAGGAGAAGCATAGAGAAAGAAGTTTCTCAAAGATGTTCAGCTCTCAGTACTTTTGTAGCTTCTAACAGAATCTTTATGGTTTGAAATGTAGTTTCTCTCCTCTATCGCGGTTTGTACTTTCATGTATCTGCATTATTTCACCGTTTCATATTCACTTTCGGCTTGTCGGAGTTGTGTTAAGTTATCACTGATGAAACCCCCTGAATGAAAACATTTCTTCTTTGAGCTGCATCATAATGTAAGTGTTTATCCACCACTTTACAGCCACTTGACTTGAGCCTCCTCAAGCATGCTCGAGCCTCTTCAAGCCTCCTTGAGCTTGTCTTCAGGTAAGAGACACACCTTCAAGTGGGTAGCCAAGTTGTAATGGAAATGCAAACCCCTGCCTTGTTGGGTTGATGGGCTGAGTCAAACCAAGTTGAGCCAGGCCAGCTCTGTGCATGGAAAAGGGCTATTAAGGACTATTTTTAGTACAGAGGACTGATAAAGAGCTGGACATTATGATGTCACACTGAAGTTGACCTTTGATGTTTTGTATAAGAAGAAGAAGAAGAAGGCATACTTTATTAATACCCGAGGGGAAATTACATCATTTTCACTCTGTTGTAATTTTTGTACATACATACACAGGCCCAAAATACACACACGCACAAACAGGACCTATAGACATGCATCTGAGAGAAGTGTCAGAGCAAGAGGGCTGCACACATACATATATAGTCAGGCGCCCCGAGCAGTTAGGGGTTCGGTGCCTTGCTCAAGGGCACCTCAGCAGTGCTCAGGAGATGAGCTGGCACCTCTCCAGCTACCAGCCCACACTCCGTACTTTGGTCCACGTGGGGGACTTGAACTGGCAACCCTTTGGTTCCCAAGCCATGTCCTCACAGACTGAGCTACTGCTGCCCCAAAAAATGTCATCATCCTCATCGTTTTATCCCATTCGATATTTTGTCATCATTAGCATATGAATTCTTGAGATATGGCCAAAAATATGTTAATGAGGTCACAGTGACCTTTGACCACCAAATTCAAATCAATAAATTCACTTAAGGCATTCTTGCGATATTGTGTTCACAAGAATGGGATGACCTGAAAACAGGTCAGCAGTCTGTCGCCACTGCTGACATCTGAGTGGAGCCACAAGAAAGGTCTTCAAAAGTTTTTCAAAAATTGTGAATCACAGGGCGGACGTTTAGCTCAGTTGGTTAAGCGTCCAACCCATGTATGGAGGCTATCGGTCCCGACAGCGCTGGTTCGACTCCCGCCTTCGGCCCCTTGCTGCATGTCGTCCCCCCTCTCTCTGCCCCCTTTCCTGTCTACTCTCTGGCTGTCCTATCAAATAAAGGCAAAAATGCCAAAAATGCCAAAAAAAAAAAAAATGTGAATCACAGAGGTCCTTGAGTATACAGTCCTGAATGTGCACAAGAAAATTAGGTTGATTGTCCAGTTTTATTTGAGATTAGCTCCAGACAAGTCCGTTGATCACGCACACAAGCACACACGAAAATGATCGCATGATCCCCTGGCAGGGATAACAAAGTAAAACGTTAATAATGCAGTTATTTTCCATCATAGAACAAATAGTTCTTGTCCTTGCTTATGATTGGTTGAGTAGTGTTCAACGTTATGGTAATAGAGGGCACTAGGGCACCGTCACACCACTCCCCACATCTTAGAATTTAAGTGAAGACTTAAAGCATAACTTCGGTATTTTTCAACCTGGGCCCTATTTCCCCTTGTGTAACTCGTTTCAAAATTGGTTCAGTGTTGAGGGAGGCGGATGCAGCCGGCAGCCGCAAAATGAGTTATAGCGATATGAGGGCAAATACATCCCGTAAAAGTTTGTGCATTAAAAGTGCTTTTTTCGCCACAGTCCAGCTCAGATCGCCAGTGTAATCTCTCTTACCGTTCACTCTGTGATGACATCTCGCGGGATCTTTGCTTGTTGAAGACTGTCTTCATTGCAGTGAGTGGGACAGCTGTTTTCTTGAGTTGTGTCTGGTGACGTGTTTCGGGATTGGATGTCTTCTCTTCTTGGGCTGGCAGTAGTCATCTTGGGAAAAGTTTGCACTGCAGACCCGATGGTCTGCAAGGCGCAGTGTCTGGACAGGAGTGTTAGCATCCAATTGTAGCACAATTAGCCACAACTTCAGCATCTCGCCGTCCAACAAAGGCAGCCTATGAAAGCTGTACGGGGTGATGCGCAACATCCTGTTCTTGCAGTTTGGCTAAGCACAAACACGAACCATTGTTTTCAATAGTTGCAGTAAAACTCTCAACTGAACTCCGAGACAACTAACTCCGCTCTGACCGGCTCTCAGCTTGACTCCTCTGTTTTCTTCCAGCAACAAACAAAGACCCCGAGAGATGTAGTCACACACAGCAAGCAGTAAGTGAAGCATGCTGTTGACAGAGATTACACTGGCGATCTGATCCGGTTTGTGGTGAAAAAAAGCACTTTTAGAGCCAGATCCACAAAGAATGGATTGCTCCTGATAATAGCGCCATTATTTGCGCAGAATTAGCTCACGCAATCTGCCCTGTTTTAGCGCCTTATCCTCAAAAGAATTTGCTCTAATCATATGCTGGCGCTAACACGCCCACAAAGTTTGGCAGCTGAGCGCAATTTGCGCTTCTGATTGCAATAAGCCGCGTGGCATATAAGTGGCTTTGTTCCAAGATCACAGTTGACAAGACAATGGCAGAGTCAGACAGAAAAAAAAAACATTACAGACCGAGAACTCAAAGTCCTCACTTTGGAGGTGCAGAGACATACATCCATGGTCCGAATTAGCTATGGGAGCTGCACCTAAAAAGGACATGATCCTGAAAGCCTCATTTGGGACATTTGGGTGGAGCTCTAATATATCATGGTCCCAGTGGTGTAGTCTAGTTTATTGTAGTGGGTATACTCCAATTTTTCCCCTCCCAGCCTCATACCCGTCCTGGCTGGGGCGACATCTGTCCCGCAACCATCCACATCCACCCATAATTGAGATCATTCTGAAAGACTGGTTATGTATTATCTAAATGTAAATGTATTGTAAACACACATGTAGCATCCAGCTCCTAACACTACTGGTAGTAATTAATGATCAGCTATTAAAGGTTTTATTTATGTTGGACCAGAATCAGAAAACACCAGATTCAAGCAAGAGGCAGAAAAGGATATTTGCAATGTTAAATGGCCACACAAGACAAAGGGTTATAAACTGGTACCCTGTATTTTTCCCCCACAAATAACAAAATAAATATATAAAAATGAAATTAATCGTTCAGTGTACTGTCAATATCACACAGATATTGTATCACCTCAAATAAAACAACAGTATCAAATGACAGCTCTTTTCAATCTGTTCTTCAATCTCTTCCATCTGACTGATTCAATATTGTCACTTCACAACTCACTTCAATCTTAGAACAGCTCACTATTCACTGTCTCATCAATATCAAAATCACCATAACCACATCACAATAATTCACCATACCCACAATAACGACAGGTTTCTGAGCTGAGCCTCTCTACAAACTTACAGCAAAGTATAGGCTGTTATTTTTCTGTTTTGACAACTTATGTTACTTTTTTTTTTTTTTTTTTTACAGTTTTATCTGTTATATTTACCGTTCACAGCAGCTTCTCTCTCCGCTTCACATAGCGTCTGACGTTACTTTCTAATCTGCCTGCGCGCGCGCTTCGCTAGCACAGCAAAGGTGAATTTATGAATGGGAAAGAGAAAGTTCTCTCACAAAATCATGTTGATACGTATCATTGCGCATTTTTAAATGGTTATACGGAAACTCGGGACGTTTTCTAGTGGGTATACGGCGTATGCCTGCGTATCACGTAGACTACACCACTGGATGGTCCTGAAATAAATAATAACAATGAAAATATGGCAAAGTTTTGTGTTTATTCACACATTTTATGTATTGTCACTAATTAACACAATGCTGTGTGCGCTGCTGTGTGCGCCATGACTGCTGCGCTGTTCTGACACGGAGCAGAGCTAACCGATAGATAGACTTAACATCTTACTTTGATTCCTGTTAGCTTTCCGTTGTTGCAAATATAACTTTTGGTCTGCATTCCACTTTCTCCCGATTCTAACAATCCACAGACAGAAGGGAAACGACAGTGAGCCGAAAGGACAGTCAGTAAGGAGAGAGAGTGTGAGAGAGATGCACGCAGCAGAACAGCTGTTTCTATGACATTTCATGTCGTTGTCCCATGTAAAAACAAACGTGAGTTAATTTAAGATCTCTCCACATTAGTTTACACTCACAAAGATCAGATTATGACCTTAATATTGAGGCCAAAACGCACTGAAGGCGTCTGACTCGGCAGAACGCGCACTGATAGCATGACGCGCGTCTATTTGCCTTAATGCCTCCACTCCGAACTTGTTTACATTTTGGAGCGTCAACGACGTCAGCGACAACGAGGAGGACAATAGGGCTCCCCCAAAAGCCATCGTGTAATTCGAACCCTGCATACATCCAAACTCCAGTCTAAAGATCTCACTGCAACAGAGAGTCATTTTGCGTGAGAGAGTGATAGAGGGAGAAAGAGAAATTGCGCGGAGTTAATACACGGGTCTCTGACTGGCGTTAAATAGCACCGCTTTACTGCCTGTGGCAATTACCGCTGGTCTTTGTGGATTAGGTGGTATTTGCAATGAGGCTTATTTGCATGGGAAGGGGGCAATTTTGCGCTGAATTTATGAATATTCCCTAATTTACATGCATGCAAATTGGACCGGCGCAGCTAGGAGTGGCAGTGCAGTTTGTGTTCAGTTTGCGTGCATTTCACCCTTTGCGTGTGCTTTGTGAATTGCACGCTATTTTTTTTCTCTCATTTGCACAGGTTTGGCGGTCGCAAAAGCAGTGCAATCCTTTTGAGGATCTGGCCCTTAATGCACAAACTTTTATGGGTGTATTTGCCCTCATATCTACCGTTATAACTCGTTTCGTGGCTGCCGGCTGCATCCGCCTCCCTCAATACTGAACCAATTTTAAAACGAGTTGTACCTATCAATCATACACACACACATACACATGGGGAAATAGGGCCAGGTTGAAAAATACCAAAGTTATTCTTTAATTACTGTGTACATATATGATGTATATTTCTTTAAATGAGCAAGGAGTGTATTGTGTAGTTAGTGATTAAAATGTATACTCTGCAATAAAATGTGGTGTGAAAAATGTATCACATTGTCTAAAGTTACAGATAGGTCACGTTTTTGTGGCTTGGGGCGCAAGTTTTTGGCCCATTGACTCTCACTATAAGTTGTACATGCGCAGTTCGATCCTGTCAATATAGGAGATAGGAGCTTGGTGGGTTACCTGTGCCCATGATACATACACACTGCCAACCTCTGGGTGGCAGCAGAGAGTGATTGGCTTGATCTACATTTGACAATTAATACAGCAGAGTGAGATGTGTTGATGGTTGGAGGAGTTCAGTGCGTCAGTGCTATAATAGACACGTAAAATCCATGAAATCACAATAAATAAGATGTTTTGAGAGGACAACATTAGAACAGAAGCTCAGAGTTAAAGAACCTGAACCTGATCAGCCCGACATCAAAAACCATCAATCAGAGAAAGATGATAAACTCTCTGAACATAGTGACGGTGTAACTCAGCAGCTGGACAGCAAACACCTCACACTGCGACCAGGTGATCTTCAGGCTGAGCAGCAATGAATAAAGTGTTAAGATCCTTTACTTTAATAAAAGCACTAATACCACACTGTGAAAATACTCCACTACAAGTAAAAGTAAAAGTGCATTCAAAACCTGACTTGAGTAACAGTATAAGTATTATCAGCTGTTATCAGTAACCATTGTGCAGCAAAATGCCTCTGTCCAGTAACTATAGTACCTGTACTTGTCAGGCAAATGCAGTGGAAATTTATTATTTATAAATCTGTAATGTTGTTTTTTTCTAATAGGCTTTAGTGTGTGCATTATTTTCTCCATTTAGTCTTTCAGCATGCAATTTGTTGCATAAAAGATAAGTATTATACTATTATAAAAGATTTGCACTAATTGAAGTACCCTTAACTTACCTTAACTAAGCAAGTTCTATTAGGCTATTTAAAAAGTTCATTCAGCTCAGCAAATACAAGTAAAGGCCTTTTCGAATATAAAAATACACTTAAAATGAAATCCCACACATGGGCATGTTGGCATACACAGAGATAAAGACAGAAGTACACAGGAAAGCATGCAAAGACACACACAAGAAAAAAATAGTGTATAATGCATAAACACTGCTATACAGTTGAAGCTTATGATGAACCTTGTTTTATTAACTGCCAGGCATCTTGGAGTTTAAACAATTGAACACAAATTTAAACACCTCATGGAAATGATACTATATCAGCTGAATACATAAAAGTCAGACTTGAGAGTTGATTGACACAGAACACATAAGAGGATGAGATCCTGAGATCAGTTGCTGGAAACAGCTCTCTCTGTAGTTACAGATCAAAGACATTCCCCTAATATATAGATTTATTAATACACCACATTTGGTGTATGTTTGTGTCTCCTTAGCTTTAACACCCATCATTGCTCATTTGTTTGTGTGGAGGGGGCATCTGCACCAGGCAGTTTCCCCTGTCTGTCTATTCATCTCCATGATCCTCACACCTGCTCCTTCCCTGTTCTTCCTCTCACTCCGTGATATCCTTTATGAGTCACCTGCAGGTCTGTGCTGCAGAGAACTCCAGTAATTACTCCAAAACAACTCAGATCGAAAGCCAGGGCAGGTTTATTTATATTTCAAACATTGGGGAATATCAAAGTGCCTCACAAATGCAAAGAAGAATCAAGAAACCAAAACAGAATGCAGACAGTTACATTACCATAAAAATAATAAAGAATAAAAAACATAAGAAAAAATCTGAAAAAATAAAACAGTGAACATAAAAAATGACTAAACAGAGACTATTTAGAGTATATTTAGAGTATTTACAGACCGGCCAAGTGTTCATTTTAGTCCAATTATACTGCTCAAACTATGTGTAGCAATCATACAGATCTGTCTTGGTGTAACAGCAAATAGCAGAGTGCGACCAAAATCAGCATCATGTCAGGTGATTAGTGAGAGAATCTAAACTCTCTCTCTCTCTTCTATTGCAGCTTGGTTGCTTCAGTCTTTCCAGCACCATTAATTTGTGCTTCACTGTGTTATTTCTCCTGTGGTGAATTCTCTGTATTAGCTAATATACAATTAGTGACAGAAAATCAGCCTGCTGTAACAATGCAATTATGCATCATGGCTTACTCCAGCACACTGTGTATTTTGCTGTAAAGTAATAATCTGTGATATTTTCATATTTATACACTCCTCTTTCACGCTGAGCGTCTCCCGCTGTTCTAAACACCTATGAATACGTGCATCTTCTTGGTCGTCACAAAATGATTAAACCTCTTTTCAAGTGTGGGGCAATTGGGTGACCAAAAACTGCAGCAAATAACTCAAATTTCTTCAATCAAAAATGTAAAAAGAAAAGCATTCAACCATTACTTCGTACAAATGAAAGCACTCTGACATGATAAAGCAGCTGGTAGGTTCTGCTATTGCTTACCAGCCTTAAATTGGACCAGTGTTTAATGAAGCTGCAGCTTCTTAGATTTCCACTGAGTGCTAACCTTTGGTCAATGTCTTAGATATTCAGTCTAATTTTGGTTGAATCTATGCATAGCTGGTAGCTGTATTACACATGCATTATACAGTATATAATTTATTTTACTGTAAAATAGTACAGATGGGCATGGTCTGGATTTTATCAGTACCAACATCAATATGGATACTGCTAAACAATACCAGCACTTATCTTATTGATACTACTTTCATAATTTGATGCAAAAAATAGAAATGACATGAAAAGATGTGAGAATATTCAACAGGCTTGACTGATAAACAGGTAACTGGTGAATGGGGTTAAAGCCACTGAAAACTTGTTAGTTAGTATTATTGTTTGACCTTGACGTGACTTCGGTGCTTCAACACATTTGTTCTGGTATGAACTAACATTACTTGATATGGACCAGCAGCTCCCGTGTCCCACAAGTAGAAAATCAGTTTTTTTCAATGGAGTCTTGTGGCTGTGAAGTGAGCAACAACGGTGGCTTCAGTTTGCCATAGGTAAAGGCTAACAGCAAAATAAAGCGGGGAAAATGTTCTAAATTTGCGATTTCTTGGCCATTTTTCAGAGAATATGAATGATAACACAAAAACTTTTCTTTCACTCATGGTTAGTGGTTGGGTGAAGCCATTTATTATCAAACAACTGTGTTTACTCTTTTTAAATCATAATGACAACAGAAACTACCCAAATGACCGTGATCAAAAGTTTACATACCCGAGTTCTTTATACCGTGTTTTGCCCCCTTTAACATCAATGACAGCTTGAAGTCTTTTGTGGTAGTTGTGGATGAGGCTCTTTATTTTCTCAGATGGTAAAGCTGCCCATTCTTCTTGGCAAAAAGCCTCCAGTTCCAGTAAATTCTTGGGCTGTCTTGCATGAACTGCATGTTTGAGATCTCCCCAGAGTGGCTCAATGATATTGAGGTCAGGAGACTGAGATGGCCGCTCCAGAACCTTCACTTTATTCTGCTGTAGCCAATGACAGGTCGACTTGGCCTTGTGTTTTGGATCGTTGTCATGTTGGAAAGTCCAAGTACGTCCCATGCGCAGCTTCCAGGCTGATGAGTGCAAATTTTCCTCCAGTATTTTCTGATAACATGCTGCATTCATCTTGCCATCAATTTTGACCAAGTTTCCTGTGCCTTGTAGCTCACACATCCCCAAAACATCAGCGATCCACCTCCGTGTTTCACAGTAGGAATGGTGTACCTTTCATCATAGGCCTTGTTGACTCCTCTCCAAATCTAACGTTTATGGTTGTGGCAAAAAAGTTCAATTTTGGTCTCATCACTCCAAATGACTTGTTCCAGAAGTTTTGAGCTTGTCTCTGTGCTGTTTGGCGTATTGTAAGCGTGATGCTTTGTGGCATTTGCGTAGTAATGGCTTTCTTCTGGCGACTCAATCATGCAGCCCATTTTTCTTCAAGTGCCTCCTTATTGTGCATCTTGAAACAGCCACACCACTTTTTTTCAGAGAGTCCTGTATTTCAGCTGAAGTTATTTGTGGGTTTTTCTTTGCATCCCAAACAATTTTGGGGCTGAAAGATTTGTTGGTCTACCTGACCGTGGTTTGGTTTCAACAGAATCCCTCATTTTCCACTTCTTAATTAGAGTTTGAACACTGCTGATTGGCATTCCCAATTCCTTGGATATCTTTTTATATCCCTTTCCTGTTTTATACAGTTCAATTACCTTTTCCCGCAGATCCTTTGACAATTCTTTTGCTTTCCCCATGACTCAGAATCCAGAAACGTCAGTGCAGCACTGGATGAAATATGCAAGGGTCTGTCAGGAGCCCAGAAACTCACTGACTTTTTTATACACACACACACTGATTACAAGCAAACAGATCACCGGTGAGGATGGTTACCTTTAGTAGCCATTCAAACCCGTTTGTGTCAACTTGTGTGCATGTTATCAGGCCAAAATCTCCAGGGTATGTAAACTTTTGATCAGGGTCATTTGGGTAGTTTCTGTTGTCATTATGATTTAAAAAGAGTAAACACAGTTGTTTGACAATAAATGGCTTCACCCAACCACTAAACATGAGTGAAAGAAAGTTTTTGTGTTATCATTCATATTCTCTGAAAAGTGGCCAAAAAATCACAAATTCTGCCAGGGTATGTAAGCTTATGAGCACAACTGTAGATATATATCATGTAAAATATCCGTGTACAAACATGTAAAGACATTATATGTTGACATTTTAAGGAGATAGTTTGATTTAGGCACTACTGGAGTTTGTGCCCTGGCATTTTCAGTACTGGTCGGTGACCACAAGTGTATGGTAATGTCAGCGCTTACCTAAAATCTCTTGAGCATTTCAGGATTTACACTGTGATTTTTAAGCTAACTACTGTAATAAACTATAAAAAGTCAGTCAAAATGTTACAAGTTGTCAGTGTTTAATTTATCAGTCAGACAAGTTCTCCACCTGCATTGCACAGGCAGCACAGATGACATTATTATTCAGTATTCAGTCAGACTGTATTTAAGTGAACCTATTAATCTCAATGTAACGTGTATGTTCAAGTGTATGTGTGTGGGTGTGTGTGTTTGTGTATGGGAGAGATGATAACTGAGGCATTGTGAGTAGATTTAACAAGTAAATTGAACACAGAGGTGGGTCTCCTCTCTGCGTGTTCTTGTGTCCTCTAATTTCATTTTTTCACTCACTTCTTTAGTCGGGTCCTTGCATCTCAGTGAGGCTCCACCACAAATGAAGAACAAATCTATTAGGAAACCTGCACAAGAGGAGCGGGGCAGCAGTGGCAAATGTTATCAAGGAAAGTTTGTGTGGTGGTGTCTTTGAATTAGGAGGATGAAGGAGTGTTGGTGTTTCTACATAAGTTACATTGTGATACAACTGAGAAACACACTAAACGAAAACAAAAATTCACGCATACACTATTCACAAATGACTTCCTTGGAGTTTATGTTGTGTCATTAATCAAGATAACAACATTCTTCATAAAGTAACTTTCTTCAATATTACAATAAATTATTATATGTTTCTTTTTAAATTAAACTATTTTGACTCCTAACTTCACTACAAAGAATTTTTAACTGGTTATGAAACAGTCTCATCTTATTAATGATGCGTCCATGGGCCCTATTCTATGCTGATCTAAAGTGCATATTGAATGTGCAAGGTGCCATGGATTTAATTTATTCAAGGTGTGTCCAAATCCATATTTACCATCTTGTGCCAAGGGTGCAGGGGTATCCTGCCCTGTCCCGCCCTTTACACCAGCAGCGCACAGTGGGATACATCTATCAGCAGTGCCCAAGTGCCCTCATTATTTACCAGCAAGTTTATCAGAAAGTCAGCTCTCATCACCTTTAGGAACCAGATGCACCAAGAGCGCAAGCGGTGGCAGCACAATGGAAGATTTGCCAGAAGGAAACAAAGACAGGAGACAGATTTCCGGTCTCCACATACAGTAGCATATACAAAAGCATGCAATATATTGAACAGCAGGGTGTCTCCAAAGCAGCTTCATTTTTCATGAACAATAAATGTCATGTACATATGTAACTGGTTATGTTTTACACTGAAACATTTTGAAATTATGTTGTATTTTGGGGGAGAGGAGTGGGAGAGAGAGACGGTGTTGTCGAAAGGAGACGCAAGCCAAACCAGACGAAGCCATCACTGATGATGGTGCACCTTCACAGCTGCTCCTCCGTCTTCTCCTCTTCCTCCTCACCCTCATCTCCTCCTCCCATCCTCACTGCTCCAACCCACTAACACTACTGTGGGTGGACGAAACAGAATCAAAAAATGGTTCTAAAGTTTGAAGTTGTTAAAATACGACACAATTTCAAGGTGCTTCAGAGTAAAACATAACCAGTTACATATCTCCATGACTTTTGCAGTTCTTTTATGGTATTGCTTTTTGCAAGCATTAATGTAAAATAAACTATTTACACATCAAGCTCCTTTGGAGGCATCCTGCTGTCTCCACATATTGTGCACTCTTGTGCTTCTCGAACCAGGAGATCTGTCTCCTCTCTTGACAATCTTTTCTCTTTGTTTCCTCCTGGGAAATCCGCCATCATGCTGCCAGCCACTTGCACCCCTGGTGCACCTGCTTCTTAAAGGTGATGAGAGCTGACTTTGGGTGCTTTTCATTTCATTGAATTTTGCCTCTTCGTCTCCTCTCTCCTCCATTGACCCGGAAGTCATTTCCCCTCCACCATGATGAAGGATCTTCCAATTGCTTAAATGCACCTGGAGGAGACGAGGAGCGAGGAGAGAGGAGGCTTCTGGAGGAGCTCAGAGCGAGGATACACCGGTGTATTCAGTGACTTTTATCCTACATCATCAGGACACGCACAGGGAAATCAAATTCTGACTGACAGAAGTTTCTGCAGCACTTTAATGATTCTGATGTGAATATTTATGTCCGTCGGTGTCACAAAGACCTCATGAAGAAATAACTGATTAGAAGCATTATTAGTATTATTAGACTGCAAATCGCCGCATGTTCTGAAAAATGACACAAACGGTATGAAAAGTTGTCTGGTACAGCGATGACTCGGAGATGATTACTGTGGAATCACTGTCACACACTTAATGGACTAATCAGGGAAAATACCTGCGGCAGTGTGTTTTACTTTGTAGTGTCAAGTACAGGATGTACAGATAATAATACATGATGAGATGTGATATAATGTGCCGTCATGTGTCGGCATCTCACACTAGTTTGTCTGTTTGTTTGTTTTTGTTTTTTAACTTCACAATAAAATCGACACACATTCTATTCTGCAGATGACAATGGTGCAAGTAAATAAATAAGTAAACAAATATATCACTGATCCATAGCCAATATAATTTATAAATTATTAAATAATGATTGAAATCAGTATCATTGAGAATACTACTACTAATCATTTATTTTCAACAGTTTACAGATCTAATCAAATACCAGGAATTAAACTAAAACTTGAGCTATCCGATGGATGGCACTTGCTTCAACAAACAGTGTAACCATCTGACATAGATACATCTAAATCATGTTTCTATTTGCTGAGTCTGGGTGTACGTTTCCATTGGCTAATTAGTGTCAGAGTGGATGTTAGTAAAGCTGCAATGATTAAATGATTATTAATCAACTATAAAATTAATTGCCAACTAAGCTTGGGTGGCATCAAGGTATTAACATATATCAGGGTATTATGAGATCCCGAAGATATGATTTTCAGTACCATCCACAACAGCTCATGACTGCAGTGGGTTCCCACTGATGCTCTGACAGCAACCTCCAACTGTCTAAATCAGCTGAGAAAACTGGTACCTGAAAATGAAGTGGTTTTAATTTAATTCACTTTTAATTTCACTTTCATTTCAATACATTTATTCAATAATTTTTAAATACAGTTTTGGTGGGTTAAAATGAAAATTAAAATGTTGAAAAAAAAAAACAAACAAACATTAATTTCAATCAAATTTTTGGCCAAATCCACAGGGAGCCACCGGAGAGAGGCTAAAGAGTCACATGTGGCTCTGGAGCCGCAGGTTGCAAACCCCCCAACTTAATCCATCAAACACAAAATAAAAACAGTCTCTCATACAACATGCTTTATAATGTAGCTGGCATTGAAAACCTGAGAATTGTTTTAATTTCTCCCAGGTATACTTTTGTTGACTTTTGTGGGTGTTTTGCATAACTTTATATGGTTATTAGCAGATCTTTGGAAAAATGCATAATTATCCTTGAGGTTCCACAGACTTAAGCTCTGCAGGATAGGAAAGGATGTTTATTTCAATACATAACATGCATTTCAAACAGGCAGCAGATAAACATTTGACAAATCAGTATGTATACTTTGTATATACTGTGTTTTGTTCCATGTCTGACCAGGATCCTCATAGTGATGTCATATGCCCACAAACCCAAACAGTTCTGTGTTTTAGCAGGTGACAGTACCAGAGGGGAGCAGGCTGGAAACGTGGTTGACGAGGCAGAGGGTCCAGAAGCAGGTGACAGGCGAAGCTGAAAAGCTGACGAGAGACAGGCTGGAGGTAGGTCAAGGCCAGGCAAAGGATTCGTAACCTGGTGAGTAGACAGGCGAGGCAGACGAGCTGATGAGGAACAGGCAGGAGGAAGGTCGGAACCAGGCAGAGGGTTGATGAGCCGACAGGTAAGTACACAATGGACACTCACACAAGAACACCTGCAGTGACACACACAGAGAGAGAGAGAGACGCTGAGCCACTGGCAGCCACAGAAGAGCAGGAGGATGAACTGGCGCTGAAGCATCATCGTCGTCAAGTGGTAACGCCAGGCAGCCACAGACAGACAGGAACCAAAGATGCTGAGGCAGATCTCATGGTCAGTGACAGAAGGCTGGTGTGTTTACCAGGAGACAGGCGAAGCAGGCAGGTCAGAGGCAGGCAGGGTTGGCAACGGCAAATCAGTCCGGAGATGAATGGTGGTTAAGTTTTGCATGGGAACAAAGAACAATGTGGCGGAGAGTGATTGGGCAGAGGAGGCTATATACTGGCTTGATTGGAGATGAAGCAGCTGTGCTTGCAGGTGAGTGGAGTTGGGCCGATGAGGTGTGAGTGGCAGGCAGGTAGAGTGGAGCAGAGGTGGGGTTAGTGAAAAATTACTGAAGGAGAGGGAGAGCAGGGGAACTGAGTGTGAGGAGCTGTGACAGTAAGTAACATTCATAGAATAATGAAATCAACTTCATTTAATGACTATAATTTATGGCGCTGTTGCTGCTACACCACCCTCTTAGGTGCATGC
Source organism: Lutjanus argentimaculatus (assembly GCA_034769285.1). Lineage (NCBI taxonomy): Eukaryota > Metazoa > Chordata > Actinopteri > Lutjaniformes > Lutjanidae > Lutjanus > Lutjanus argentimaculatus. The sequence continues at coordinate 12,877,290 of JAWZSL010000014.1, forward strand.
CTCCCTTGTGTCGACAAGAAAGAGAGCAAACAGTTTTGTGACCGCACAAAAGTGTTTTTGAAAGGCTAAACACTAACAAATATGAGTTAAAGCAGATTATTTTGTTTGATGAAAAATTGTTTTTAAAAATGATTCCATCTATCTTTTTTCAATACATTTTATATCTCAGACTTTACAATGCTTAGGAGTTACTGGAAATCTTTGGATCACACAGAAACTCTGTTCTATCCACTATCAACTAGCTCCGGAATACATGTGATTACGTGGATGTAGTCGCTAAATCTGTTAATTTAAAATGTTTTTATTTCAGTGGATGTCTTAGTTACAGTGAGACTGAGCCAGCAAAGCAGTTTTGTGTTTATATGTGCGGTATTTATTCAGTTTGGGAATCCCGTGATCTCTAGAAAGCATTAATGTTAGCTGGCTGACTCCACATGGACTAGAAATCGTCTCTGTTGCTAGGTCGTTACTAAGGGCTCACATACTAGCTGGAGGAGTAAATTAGGTTTCATTACATAGCAGTCTACTGATGTGATTGATTGTTTCCAGTTATTAGTCAGACCCCGTGTGTTGGGCTGGGCGATATGGCTTAAAAATATGTCTGGGCAATATATAACTGAAAAACCTATCACAATAGTGAAGTTTCATATACGTCGATGTCAATAATTATTGATGATGTAGGTGTGACTGACAACATGTTGTGTACTCATTCTGTATACTGTTTCCACTGTAGTAGTTGAAGTGTTTTAGTTGCCTGAAGTTAACCATATTTTCTATGCCCATACACAGTGGGAGTAATCAATGGAGAAAACACTGCTAGTAAATGTTTAAAAATATCACTATTAATCCACACTTTTGCAGAACCCTTCTGTTCGACAAGTGGGCTATAAATCCTCCTTAAATCCTTGACTTGTAGGTGCACAAAAGAGATTCTTTTTGCCGTATTAATGAGTGTTTCCTAACATCACACCAACTATGGCAGCACGTCATGTTGTGTGCAGAATTACAACAGCCTCTGTGGTAAAGCTCCCCCTTGCCAGCCTGAACCTGTGCCAACCTCTAGTATCCCAGCGCAGCACGGCTAGCATGGCTATTAGCTGCAGGGCAGGTGAAAAGAGGGTTTGGCACCCATTCCTGAGCCTGCCGCCTCCGGGGGAAGTGAGACGTAAGGTTTAATTTGAGTGGATAGATCTACACCACTCTGCTTTGATTTCAAGGGGGGGAAAGCAGGAGATTTGGACGTGGCCTCTTTCCAAATCTTTTGGTTTTAAATAAAGATAGAATCAGCTAGTTTCTGCTTATGAGAGCTGAAAGAGCAACTGGGAGTAAAGTAAGTAAAAATGAGGAGAAACAACTGCAGCAGTGACACTGACAGGATCGTGTTCTAAAACTGTTTTGTGACTGTTCCATTCAGTAATCAGCAGATGGGTTAATTTGAATGAAAACATTGCTTTCATTCAGTTCCATTATGCTTCATGGCAATCACTGCAGATTCCTAAACAAATTACTGATGGAGACTTTGAGTTTCTGCTTAGAATAATCCAGTTTACTGACAATATTCTTGTTTTTTTCTTGCATTTCAACCAGCTTTTAATAAGAAAAATTGGTCAAACTTTTATTTACAGTCTGCTATCAAGACAACTTGAATGGCTGTTACAGCCCCACAGGCAGCATTGCATTAAAAACCCACATAACTGTATAATAGATATTATATGGGCTCAGGAGCACTTTGAAAAACTTTTGTCAGTAAACACAGTTTGTTGCTGCATCTACAAATACAAGTTACTCCATGCAAAGCAAAAGTCATATATAAACATCACCCAGAAATGCTGCAGACTTCTCTGGACCCAAGCTCTTCTGAGAGGGACTGATGGAAAGTGGAAAAGTGTGCTGTGGTCTGACGAGTCCAAATTTCAGACTGTTTTCAGAAATCATGGACGTCGTGACCTCCAGGCTAAAGAGGAAAAGGACCATCCACAGGAATCTGTGATGGTATGGGGATGTGTTGGTGCCCATGGCTTCATGGGAAACTGTCACATCTGTGAAGGTCCCATTCATGCTGAAAAGTACATTTGAGTTTTGGAATAACATACGCTGCCATCCAGATGATGCCTTTTTCAGAGACACCCCTATTTCATCAAGACAATGTCAAGACAGATTCTGCGTGTGTTACAACAGTGTGGCTTTGTAGTAAAAGAGTGCAGGTAGGAGAGTGACTTGTCTGCGGTCCAAACCTGTCTCCCACTGAAAATGTGTGGTGCATTAAGAAGCGCAAAATACAACAACAGAGATCCCAGACTGTTGAACACCTGAAGTCGTATATCAAACAAGAGTGAGAAAGAATTTCACTTTGAAAACTTCAACAATTAGTGTCCTCAGTTCCCAAAAGCTTTCTGAGTGTTGTTAAAAGAAAAGTTGATGTAACGGTGGTAAAGATGCTACTTTTTTTGGAACCTGTTGCAGGTATCAAATTCAGAATGAGTATATAAAAAAAACAATAAAGTTAATCAGTTTGAACATTAAATATCTTGTCTTTGTACTGTATTCAATTGAATATAGGTCAATATATAGGAATATAGGTGTTTTTATTCACGTTTTAGATAACGTCCCAACATTTTTGGGATTGAAGCCTGTAAATTGTTCTGTATCCTGTGTTTATGACTGAAGAACAGGACAGGATAATCCCTCTAAAGATCTGCTCTTTTCACCTGTAAAAACAAGTAAAATTGAGGTAGTGGTGTACTTAAATGCATATTACAACAAACACAAAATTATCCTTATATCAGTCTTAGAAAATGGCTCACCAGATTTATTTTTAGCACTTGCCTCTTGGGGCTTCTGTATGTTGTTCCTCTTATAATTTCTCTTTTAATTTTGACTCCCCATAAGGGTTTTTAGTTTTCTTTTGATGGACTTCTGGTGGAAATGAGCTTCTGTACACACAGTATATAATCTTCATCCAGTGAAAACACGGTTTTATAGGCAGAATGCGTGTTTTCGACAGTGACCGCTACATACACTATACTATTTACTGCATGCAGAATGCAGCACACTGTATGTAGTACCACCCACTTGGAAGACTGTCAGCATGACTGTGCCTCCTCCTATAGAGAAGATGTTATCAGCAGCTCCCTGCTGTGTTGTTCATGCAGAGATGTAGGCCAGTTTAAGTCTGAGCACCAATCCCTCACTCTTGAAGTCTTTAATTATTGACAGTGGTTCAGAGACAAACCACAGACCCCATGTCCTTTTTACCCTGCAGGCAAGCTGTGTCCTGACTTTGGTGATGACAAGTTCAGAAACAGAGCTGAGAAAAAATCTGATGGTACAGCTATCAGAATGAAATAAGCTCTCCACACACGTAATTGAGTTGTTACACGTTTCGCAACCACTGCCTTGCTTCCAGTTTCATAATAGTAGACTCCACAGTGTAAAATGCAGTGGTAAGCAGCTGGTTGTTTTCGCACTTAATCTGACAATTCAGTGTTCACAGCTAAATTTACTCTTGTTATCTTTTGCTCCCAGATATGGAGGAACTCGCTCCAGGCATCAGATATCCCCGGCAAAACTACTAATGAAAGCATTTGATATGCAGCGCTGTAAGTAAGCGCGCTGATTCAAAACGGCATGTAACACAAACAGAAACCCTAATGAGTTGTGTTTTGATCTGCTGTAGGAGCTGCAGGTCTGAGACCAAAGCGAAATATCAGGAATTCAGCATTTGTTTGTGTTGCCTTTCAGATCTTATTGATGAGATATGTGGTGTGCGCTTACCCACCCATGACTACACTCCTCTGTAGAAATACTACTCGTCCTTAGGCTAATTCTAACTTCAAAAATGTGTATTTTTGGAAAATATGACTAATTTCCTCCCATCAACACCAGGGCATACATTCAAACAGGCATGTTGTTTGGGTCAGAAACACTTTTATGTGCTGTACAAATGAAACATGAATCTTGAGACCACCTTATTGATCTGTGTACAGTAAAACCATATTGATATATGATATCATGTTTTACATTAGGTTACACCTCACTGCACAACATTGTTCCTCATGGTTGATGGGAAAAAGTTGAGAAAACTAACTATTAATCTTTAGCTGAGATGCTTAATTAAAAAAAACAAACAAACAATATATTTGTACCTTTTCTATGCCTTTAATTGATAGGACAGCTGAAGTGAAGACAGGAAAGGGGAGAGAAAGTGGGAGGATCATGTGAAACAAAGGGACTCAGGCAGGAGTTAAACGGATGACCAATGCGGAGGACTCACAGCCATGGTACATGGGGCACATGCTCTGCCAACTGAGCTACCTGGTCACCATTTACTTTATTTCTTAAAACTTGAATCTTGTGTTTTAGAAAACCCAAATAATAGCATTTCAAAAACTATTGAGTTAACTCACTGAACAGGCCACAAACATAATAAACCACAAATGTAATACAAATCTGCAGCCTTTAATGTAATAATCCCACAAATATAATAAATTTCCCACAAATGCAATAGCAGTTGCCTACTACAAACATAACACATAATTCCCTGCAAATGTAATAGCTAATACATTTGCAAGGATTTGTTACATTTGTGGAAAAGTGAAAATCTTCAGCTTTCAAAATTGTAATAACTTCCCACAAGATTAAGTATTAGTAACTCACTGTCTATTTCTGTTGTTTTCAGTTTTACTCCTTTTCTGTATCAACATGCTCTACAAGAATCTGGGAAGGAAAACTTATGAACCAATATCAGGGTCATGAGCGGTCAAGGCTCAGTGATGCGTGTGGGGAGCAAAGGCTGGTCCATGTGGCCTAATCCAGCAGACGAGCTACTGTAGCTCAAACTGCTGAAAAAGTTTATGCTGGTTCTGATAAAAAAAAGTGTCAGAACACACAGTGCATCTCAGTTTGTTGTGTATGGGGCTGCATAGCGACAGACCAGTCAGGGTGCCCATGCTGACCCCATCCACCACTGAAAGTGCCTACAACGTGCACGTGAGCATCGGAACTGGACCATGTAGCAGTGTAAGAAGGTTGCCTGGTCTGATGAATCATGTTTTCTTTTACATCATTTGGATGGCCGGGTGCGTGTGTGTCGCTTACCTGGGGAAGACATGGCAATAGGATGCACTATGGGAAGAAGGCAAGCCGGCGGAGGCAGTGTGATGCCATTCCTGCCATTCATGTGGATGTTAGTTTGATACATACCACCTACCTTAACATTGTTGCAGACAAAAATACACCCATTCATGGAAACAGTATTCCCTAATGGCAGTGGCCTCTTTCAGCAGGATAATGCGACCTGCCACACTGCAAAAGTGGTTTAAGAGTGATTTGAAGAACGTGACAAGGAGTTCAAGGTGTTGATTTGGCCTCCAAATTCCACAGCTCTTAATCCACACACAGGACTTAAAGGATCTGCTGCCAGTGTTTTAGTGCCAGATACCACAGCACACCTTCAGAGGTCTACTGGATGCTTCAATGGGTCAGGGCTGTTTTGGTTGCAAAAGGGGGACCTACACAATATTAGGCAGCTGGTCATAATGTTATTGCTGCTTGGTATAAACACATATTTGAGTTTTTTGGCTTTTGATATGCAGACATATTTTATTTAAATGTTTCACAGATAATTAAATCACTTTCTTTTGAACCCAATAAACTCATCCAGTGAGTTTTTTTTTAAATTTTTTTAATTCTTTCTCAAGATTTAAGATTAATTGTAAGCAAAAAAGTTAGCATGTAGAGGTAATAGGGTGGGGTTTAATTACATCAATTTGGGGCACTATCTTATACCCGGTGCAAAGCTGGTGTGGCAGTGGCGCAGGTGTATTTGCGGGCAGGAGGTCTAAAAATGAAGGCAAAAGAAAGGGATTTGCTATCTTGTGCTCAGAGCATTGAGTAAAAAACCACTTGTGCCTTAGACCAACTAAGACCTGGTTAAAACGGTCTGTGGCACAATAGGTCTGAATACACAAGACAGCAACCAGCGCATTTGGCCGAGGCGCACACACCTGTCTCCACAATCACAAAATACTTTCATTTATGTTTGGTCTTTTCCCCACACAAGATTGTGCATTAGTAAAGTGTTCTTTGAACATATTTTGCTATCAGCAATTAAGAGTAAATATTTAAGTTAAAAGTGTGCGAGTGTGTGTGTATCGCCCTTGGCTGAGGTGCGCACACACCTCTCCACAATCACAGAACACCTTTAATTTATGTTTAACAGCTGTGTGTGTGTGTATGCGCGCGTGTGTGTGTGTGTCTGTAAAGTTAATCTCACTAAGAAGGAAAAAGGAATTATTATTATAATTATAAAGCCTAATAAATCTCAACAGACCTGCAAAGTATGCATGGGATGGGATCACAGCTGTCAGATTATCTTTATCAGATCAGTCAGCATGACAGCTGGAGTAGCTGTAGTGTTTGTGTCTGTGTGTTTATCGGGATCCAGAAAAACAAGGATTAAACAATTATGATCTATAACATACAAAATGAACAGGACGTTGTATCTGACTGCACAAGACCTGCACAAGACCCTACCTGACCCGGGGAGAAAAAAATACATGTGTACATCTGTCAGAGCTGGTTGGATATACCCATACACTGTATGTAATTTTGCACACTTCGAACTTCAGAAACACTTTCTGATTCTGTTTCCTCCATCAACAGTAGTGTTAGTGGGCCAGAGGAGCGAAGATGGGATGAGGAGATGAGGGTAAGGAGGAAGAGTAGAGAAGGAGGAGCTTCTGTGAAGGTGCACCTCAATCTGGCTCAGGTGGGTGTCCAGCCAGATTGAGGTTTGTCTGAGTTGATCTATGTATGTCAAAAGTAGTGAGGCGCTTGTCAGAGATTTTTAAGACAATGACCACAAATATTGTTTTTCATTTTCTTATTACATTTGTGGGAAGTTATTACAATTTTGAAAGCTGAAGATTTTCCCTTCTCTCAAATCCTTTCAAATGTAAGAGCTCTTACATAACAGGAAATTATGTATTATGTTTGTTACACTTTGCTACACATTTATTACCTTTGTGGGCTTTATTACATTAAAAGCTGCAGATTTGTATTACGTTTATGGTTTATTACATTTGCGTGCTATTATTACGTTGGCGGATGTGACATGGTTTATATGGGTGAACTGTCCCTTTAACTGTCTCTTTAAGAATGATATGGCAGAGAGATTTGGAGATTTGGATTGGTGACAAGAATTGCAGATGACTATGTCCAACAATGGGAAAATAGAGCAAATGGGAAATTTATTCAGTTTAAGATATTACAGAGTTATGACTGACACTATCAAGGCTATGCAGAATGAGTTTATTCAGTAGTCATTTGTTGTTGTTGTTGTTGTTGTTGTTGTTGTTGTTGCCAAAAAGAGATGACTACATTGCATATGGGAAAGCAAGATGCTCCAACCTTGTGGACAAAAGTCCAACAACATTTTGGTGACTGGGTACTACTGCATTATCACCTTGGCTTTGTCTGTTAGGTGGCAAATTGAAGTGATGAATTTTCAGTTGTCATGGCAGGCATCAGCAGTAGCCAGTCCAATCCTAAACAATCCTCTAAGCTCTTCTAGATTTAAAAGAATGGTCAAATTTAATGAAAATCATGTTTTCTCACCCTGTCCCTTCTTTGTCTCTTTCTTATGTCTTGCCACTTAACAATTAACAAGTGAGTGTTGTGCTCATCTTGAATTGCAAATCATCTTCCAAAAATCTGATAATGAAAGTAAAAACTTGAAGTATATATATTTCTTAAACTAGCCTTAGTATGTTCAAAATTATCTGTGAACCCCAAGCTTAACCTTTATACAGGGTTTCATGACAAATGTTTGTGTTTTCATGGAGTTCAGCTTCACCTCCATCTCAGATGTTATTAAAAGCCTCACCACAGGCCCAATCAATGGAGACAGTCCTGCTGTGCTTTGTGTCACAGTTGAGGATAATGTTTGTAATATAATATTTTAATATTTGGTGCATATGGAGAGCTGAGTAATCAATCAGTTCAGTCGACTCACTGATCTCCTGATGCCAAACACATACAAATACAAATTATCTGAGTGAAAACAAGCAGGTTGACTTTGATACTGTGACAAACTGACCAACAGTTAATTTAACATCTTCAGCAATGGATAGAATCCACATACAACAGATCAAATCAGAAACAGATTTATTTCAATCAGGGGAGACTTTGTTCCTAATTAACAAATATTTTTGTTGACCTATGCACAAAAAGGATTAGATGTGAATAGTCTTTGGCGATTTGATATGATAGGGGTTGATGAAACTGTAAGAGGACTAGGAATTGCTAAACAACAAGCACTAAAATTTTGTGTACTATTTTGTTCTTGTATCTCTTGTATCTCTTTATGATGCATCAAGCCAAGTCAACTTTATTAATATACTCCAAAATCACAGATTTGCCTCAAGGGCTTTATAATCTGTATAACATACATTATCTCAATTTGGATGAGGAAAAACTCCACAGAAAACCCCTGAGGAGGGATTTAACTAAAATTAGACCATGAAACAAAAAAAGAATTGCTCATATGGTAAGTAAAACAAATTACTGATCACTCTTCAAGTTATGAGAGATCTTAGTTAAAAATTTTACAATCAAATCATAAAGATTTAATACCAGCTATCTTATATTTCCGAATGAATCTGCTCATTCATGCTAATGTTATGTCAGCTGGCTAAGATAAATATGCAAATTTAAGAAGCTGATTTGGTGTTTGTTGTATGAATCGAGCAAACTTTAATACTCAGTTGCACATAAGTACTCTCACTGCAAATTGAAACAGTTGATCCTAAGCTTCTAAAATGCTAACAAATACAAACACACACACAAACACATTCTTACACAACATACACAACACTCTCTCTGTCTTCCCACACACACACACTCTCATGCAACCCTGGATGACCCTGCCTGTCTGTATTTGTATCACTTCATAACCATTAGCCAAAAAATAATGTTTTAAATGGAGGCCTGGTCTTATTTTCCGGCTGTCAGTCATTGTGGTTAAACACTCTTGTCTCCTGTTCTGTAGAAAAGGCTTTAAAATATGCTGAAAAGTTGAATGTTTTTAGGGAGAATATCACGCTCATGTAATTGCGAAGGAGGGAGAGAGGCCATTAAAATTGCACCGGCTGAAAGAAAAGCAGGTGCTGAGTAAATGACAGAGAGGATACTGCTAAATACAAGTAAAATCTAGGACACTGCAAAGGTGGATAATACATGAGCAATAGCAACCTCTAGTGGATCATAAGGTCTGGTTGGGTGGGCGGCTGCTTGGTAGAAACACTGCGGTGAGGAGATTGTTGAAAATTGTGTGTGTGTGTGTGTGTGTGTGTATGTATGAGAGAGAGTATGGGGGTGTTCAGACATCCATTTTATTGTGAAGTCTGCAAATACTGTAAAAGTGTGGGAGTGTGCCTGCAGAGCTCAGAAAGTTGTTAAACACAGAAATGTGGCTCTGTGTGTGTGTTCAGCTTGTCTTGCTGTGCGTCTGAATAAAATTTGAATGTATTTGATTTCCATTTACACTTATCAAAGAGAGGATGTCATTGCATGATGGTTGCAAAGTGCGGCACTGTCGCTGCATAGTATCATAGAGGAGGTGCAAACATCAGAACAGAACTGCCAAGCTTCCTATGCCAGGATGTAACTTTTTGTGAGGCCTTCTCAGCAGACGCAGTGTTAATTGCTGTCAATGGCGTTTACACATGTGAACGTCAAAGGTGACACGAGGAGTTACACTTTCAATATGCTAATAACCTCCAACATGTAAACATGTTAATGTACTGTCCCACATGTGTGTGTGTGTGTTTCAGCATTATACCTCTGCAGCAGAGACAGTGGAGTGCTGAATGATCTCATCTACAGACTCTGGCAGCTGTGATGCTGTGTGCAGGGATGAATGATGCTCTGAGATTTTACTTCTACCACACGTCTGCTCCCTTTTTCATCTTTTATTTAATCTTCCTCCGCACAGGTGGAGGGTAGAGAAGGAGACAAAAAGAAAGGGCGGGTGTAAGCCAAGCAAAGCAATATTCATTTTTATGAATATGGCACATTTCATAACAAGTAAACTCAACATTCTTTACATTAAAATTTATACAGAAATAAGTAACATGCACAGAAGACAGTGCAAATTATTTGCAGATTGTATGTTTAATCGTGGCACGACATTCACTGTAATTATAAGAGGGTCACATGTGTGTGACAAATTAAGTTCTTTTTGTCATAAACACAAGTGTCACAAATGACCCTTCCTTGTTCCCGGCCTTTTTGCTTTGTACTTCAATAACAGTTGAGAAAACTTGGTACCTCTGTCAAATTTCTCCTTTTCCTGTAAAAGTGACACATAGGTCACATCTTAAGTTAGTTAATGTTAGCAAAGTGCTAGCTAACTAGCTAGGTAATGATTGATATAGATTAGCTAACTACTTATCTGCATTTTGCTAACATTAGCCAACATAAAATCAAGTCAAATTTTATAGCCCAATGTCAAAATTCACGATTTGCCTCAGTGGACTTTAAAGCACTTTATAGTGTTACAGGTCCCCCAGCATGGCCTTTTAACCAACCAGTAATTAATCAGACCAATAAAATAGAAAAGTTTTCCTTGAATGTTGACACAATTGTAATAGATCCCAGGTACTCAATTATTTATTTTACATTAAATTATGTTAATATTTTCTTGGATTTCTTGCTTTTTGGTAAAACACTGATTACGTTTACATGCTCAGGCCTGTAAAATTCTTTCAATAAAACAATGTGAGGACCAGAACATGCTGAGAATAGGTCTGGGAACAAAAAGAAATAGGATCATAAAGACAATAACAGAAGTTTGCTTTACAGAGGAATACTGACTTTCAGGTTTATGAACACTTGGCTTCGCAAATGGACACAGTGTTGTGAAGGTACCGCTGCTGCAGCCATTGTAGCCATTTATACACAGGCACAGAAAAACATGTCTGATTTAGTCCATACAGTTACATGATTCGTGTCTCGAGTTTGTAAGACCACACCTGCTGCAAGATGAATGTCATTTCACTCTGACCAAATCATAACATGATACAGATTTATGATGCATGTTTTATTTGGATATATAATCACCACATTTCACCAACACCATATTTCATTTTAAAATGAAGAACAGTGGATGACCTAAGGACAAGAAATAACAGATAGAACAACATGAATAATTGAATCCCTGCAGCAGGGGGCTAAATACAGACACCAAGTCATCAATATGTGGGCCTCTTAATTAGACACAACCAGAGATGATCAAAAGCTAATTGTCGGAAATGATCCTCACAGACAGTGGCACCCACCTACTCGCATCTGAAGGCGCTGTGAAGAGGAGACTTATTTTTCCTATTATGCAAATAGCTTTGTCATTTCACCTTTCATTATCTAAGCTTCCCCTTTAGCGATACAGTACTTATTCAGTCACACTGGCCAGGCATGCACACACCCTTACAATTAATCAAACAGAGATGAGTGTCACAGGATATTCTTGGATGCTAGTAAATCTCCTGTTCTCTTGCCGATGATAGGTGACAGGGTAAAACCCTGATTATGCAAAGGAGAGTTGTGAGTTATCACTTTGTATGGAGCAGTTTGCCCATGTTAACATGGCAGCAAAGGACACAGAAGAAAGAGAATGGGATGTGGTTATGTCTTAGGTGTGTGAACTGTGTGTGTGTGTTTGTGTCAGTGGTCAGTTAAAAATCAAAAAGGCATGTATTCATTCACAGGGCTGTAGTGATTACTTTCCTTATTGATTAATCTACCATTTATTTTTATGGTCAATCGAATAATTGTTTAGTCAAAAAATGTGAAAAATGCTTATCACAATTCCCCAGAGCCCAATGTCTACGTCCAGCCACTCCAAAAGACAAAAATTCTTAATTTACTGACTTAAATGCCCAGTTCCAAGAGAAATAAGACTCCTTTCACGAGGTGAGTGAAGTCTAATGTAGCCTGAAATAACAAAATATCATTTTATGTGCTTTCATGATAGCTAGCTACACACCCTTGCTAGAAGGGTAGCTGCTAACAATAGTTATCAGAGTTACTTCTTCATCTGACCATATCAAACCGAAAATACTGTTTTTTTGGTCTGTATTAATAACAGCTCATGTAATATTGTCTTTGTTTCCTTATAAGTCAGTGTACCTGTTCCAGAAAGAAAAAAATGTTTATGTTACTAACATTACCTGGTGGTTCAGTGTAGCTGGGTGGCACAGTTTTGCTTCTCATGCTGGATAGATTTGGGTCACAGATGAGGCTGTTAATCAGCACAAACACACTCTTTGATGTATATTCAGACTCGTAAATAACATTTTTGCTGGACTGAAAAAATAGTCCCTCCCCTGCATGGTGAATATGATTTTTAACCCTTCAAAGCTGCATGTTTTCCATGGAAGTCAAAAATTACATATCGCTTTGTTCAGTTTGTATAATGTGAACCAAAATTAAGACGTTTTATTATTAGTTATATATGCCAATGCTACCGGTTTTTCTTACACAGTAGTTTAATTCCTTTGTTGTAAATAAATGACAGTTAATGAAATAGGCAACCCTCTAAAAAGAGTGAGGGAAAGAGACTGAAGTCAGATTTGTGCAAAGGAGAAGTTTGTAGTTTATAGTTTATAGACCTTTTTCACAGCCAACATTTTGGCATGTCAAAACAGGAAAAGCACAGGTGTAATTGACAGCATTAAAAATGACTGAATTCCATGTAGGTGAGTTAGTCTCAGGGTCCTGTTGGCACAATATCAGACTGGGGCACTGATGGGACTGAGCCATTGTTAACAAAATTTGTTTTACCTGTGCTTTGCTTTAACAGGTGCTTTAAATGCCTGCTGCGAAAATTGTCTATTGTGTACGGAATGGACAAATTTGTTCAGTGGAAATCACACGTATGATAGAGAAGCATTTTACAAAAACGATTATCTGATTTAGAAATATCATAACAGTAAAATGAGCATGAAATTGAGTTTTCATTGTTTCCAGGTTGTAGCACTACCAGGGACAATGCACCTTTACAGCAGAAACACTCATCACACTGCAAGGCAGCATGCAGATTTGAGCGTTATAGAAGTTTTAGAATTGCAGATGTAACAGCTGTTGGAGCATAAAGCAACAGCAGTAATTGTGTCTTTAGAGTTTTGATTTTTACTGTTAATGCTGTTATCTCACTTTAACTGGATTTGCCTCTTTTGCATTAGATGCACAGTTGGGAATCCCTTTAGGGATACAACAGTTTTCAACATCTTTTAAAACAGAGGAAAGGATGCCTGCGGAGAGATGGAAAGATAAAGACATGAGGAGCTACACAAGCATACATAAACGCATGTACACACACACACACACACACACACACACACACACACACAGTATACTAATACACACACAAACACTTATCACAGACTCTGAGATTCTCTTTACACCAACATTAAAGGACACAAAATTGGCACAAACATTAAAGCACAAATCTCTGAAGCAAATCCAACACAGACATGTTTTATAACAAGTAGTGTATGTCTAAAAGCACAAATTTAATATCACTAATAATTGCCATCACTTGGAATGTTTTTATTTGCAATTACAGGACAAGGTTCTGTATTTGGTTTGGTGTCAGCAGAAAGTTCTTGTGTTTGATTTTACTTTTCCTATTGCAGACCTTCCACGAACTCCTTATGCTTGTTTGCATTACTCAGTTCTTCCATATGTTACAGGAACTTTTTTTCAATAAAAACAACCTCACATAAAAGTGTGAACTCCTATTGCAGCCAAAGCCAAATGTTTCATAGCAATTTGACGATGCTATATGACTTACTGTTAAAATAGGCACACATGCTTTGGTTAACTGTTAGGGATGTACCAGTAACTGTTAAAATAATTAAGGCTACGTCTACATGTGGACAGGAGAAGACGGAGATGAGGATTGAGTCACCAGCCCTACAATTAACAGCCACCTGAGCTACAGCCTGCAGAGACTAAATGTAAGTCAATCTAATTTCCTCTGAAGCACACTTGTACAAGATTGGATGTGTGTGTTGTGTGTGTGTGTGTGTGTGTGTGTGTGTGTTGTGTGTGTGTGTGTGATTAAGCATCGCTGAACATGGCATATGTCCAAGTTTATTAACACATACAAGGTCATCCATGGTAAGCAACATGTCATGTCATGCTTTAACACAGGTGAAGATATAGCACTGCTCATAGAGCAGCATATTCACCTTCAGTTCATTACTGATGTGTTAATTATACCAATACTGCAATACTATCAGGAGTGTTGACATATTGAGAATTAATTGAATCAAAATGACTGTAATGGTCAGGTACAATAACATTTAAAAAAATGTGTAATCTGGTGTTTAGTGTGGGTGGTTCAGAGATAAATACTGTATATTTAAGGTATACAAGCAAGCTAAAGCATTGCAGTGCAAAGAGGCAGTGAAGACAAATTAGAGAATTCTTCACCTATATGTTCTGTATCTTTCCTGTACATTTAACACTCAAACAGTGCCGCTGCTTCAGTAGTGTTTAATGTGCAGTAGTATTTCCACAAAGGCAGAGAAACACTTTGCATGAATGCACCAAGGGTTTCCAGTGCCTTGTAGGCCTGAATAATATATTAATGCACTAGTGCAGAACAGATGCATAGTAGCCTATGTATTTATAATACATAACAGACCATTCAGAGACTAAAGTGAGAGTTGGTGCTGGTTTTCCCAGCAGAATCATGACTGGCAATCTCACATTCATGGCTTTTTTCCCCCTATTTTGTTTTCTGTGTTGTCTTGTATGTTTAATTCCAGACTGGGTTTAAGGAAAATGTAATAGCGTTCTAAAAATAGTTGCAAACTGCAACTGAAAAGCACTTGCAGTGATTTTTCTGTCAGATCTTCAGGAAAAGGTCAGTCACTGTTTGACCAGAATTTTTATCACAGAACACAGACATGTAACTACCCCACTTTGACACTGGAGCTCTTCATGATCTTTAGTTTAAGACATACCGTTGCCACATTTAGTTTTGCCCACCATGGTAGACAAAACTGTGCTCATCTGTTCAAAAATCCTTTCAGCACTACAACTCATCTTACAATGCTGAAGAAGAGAAATTTCTCATCATTGTTATTTATAGGGTCAAAAATCATTACAGTTTTGTTAGCTTTGCACTTGAGCCAGTCATGCTAATTCCTCAGTCTCTACCTTCATCACAAAGCTGCTTCTGCTCCCATTTGGCTGATTTCATTCCCTTTCCCCCCTCATCTCTAAATGTCCATGCTAGCATTAAGGAACCATCTGTGGCTATGTTTCAGTGGCCGCTGGCTCAAGGCTCTGGTTTTTAAATAGAAGCAATGGAAGGGTTAGCCCCAAATGGAGCATGGTGAGGCTTTGGATATGTTTGTGCGTGTTTGTCTTAGATTGAATGTTTGAGTGTATTAGAGGATAAATATTTCTAAATGGATATGCACTTAAAAAAAAAAAAAAACAGAAATGAGTCCTGCAGCTGGATATGATGCAAAATGAGATGGCTGCTTTTGCAAGCCTTCACTGAAGACATCCTCACTGGCTACAGCATGTACAGCTACATCTCTGTTACCTCCACAACCTTTCAATATGTCAGCATAGATTTATGTTACTGCAAAATGTCAGCAAAAAACAGCTCACTCCATGTCATGCTTTTATTCTATACTCCATAGTATAGTAACTGTGTTTACATTCTGTTAGTTACTTTGAGATATAAAAGTGTATCCTCCATAGCTATGTCATAACCCCTCAACACACAACAGCACCATGTTCAGACTGACTTTAACCCCTTGTTCACAAATGCAGCTCTCCCATTCATTTGAATGTAGTCCGGTGGTGCAGTGGGGATGCCAACATACCAGGTTCTGCAAGAAAAAAACGTAGGGTCACCAAGCAAAAGAGGTGAACCAGGCTTAACTTTTCCTCATCACAACTTCAAGCAAGACACTGGCCAATCAAACACATGTAGGTCAACCTGCATAGATTAGGTATTGTATCTGGTATTGAATGTGGTATTACTAGTATTTACCTCACAATCAATCAGGCAAAGACAAGTCACGTTGTTCATTTAGTCAACGTTTTTGACATTAAACCTTTAATGCCTGCCCCAACCCTAGCCTTCCTCAGTTTGACGTCAAGAACATTTATTTGCTTCTGGTGGAAACCCATGATATTGTGCTTTTAACCTCTAACTAGCTCCGTCTCTCTGTACATCCCCATGTGTTTGCAAGTGTGTTCACGTGTATTTTGGCATTGTGAACCTTTGTTTACCTCTACAGTGAATGTGATTATAGACAAGGGCTGCACGATGTGGTAAAAAAGAGTCATAATACGATAATTTTGACTGAGATTGTGATTGCAATGTTCACTAATTCATGTTCACTGAAAAAAAAAAACTATTATATTAATTGAGGTCTGTACCAAACAAACATGTTTTTTCATCTTGAGAAGATTTTTTGGCCAGGACGTCTTTGCAATCCTACATTACCACATTATAATGCTGTTTACTCATAATTTTTCCTCTTTAAAAAAAATGTGATTTGGTTCTGGCTCTGTGATTTGGATATTGCACTGAGCCATATTGCAATACTCTATACATTTATGGCATTGCATGTGTGTGTCAGTGTATGTCTGGCCTTGAGTCACAGGTCATGTGACAGGGCAGATGTTGACATGGTGAGTCTGCTGATGAAAATAGAAAGAGAGACACAAGCTTGAGAACCATAAAGAGGAAAAAATGGTTTGGTTTGGGCTGAGTGAGAGGGGGCAAATTTTTCTGACATTTCTAGTGGTGACATTTCCAGTCTGAATGAGAGAAAAGAGAAGAGAGAGAGAAAGAAATACGTGAAAGAAAACAATGCACCCGTTCCAGCTCCTCTTCTCATGATGGACCTGGGCAGTTGGTCTTCATCTGCTCAGCTTTCACACATGAAATAATTGGTGTGACCTCTGGGAGTCTAACGCAGATCAATTATCTGTGTTTTTGTGTCAGAGCCGTCTTGTTACAGTCTGACTGAGGCAAAGGTCAGAGAGGCAGCAGATTGTGCAGGTCGGACCCACTCAGCAGTGTAGCAGCATAGGCGCGGCGATACGTCTGAGCAGTAGGTGCTAGTAAAAAGGATTTTGAAAATGAGATATTAGTTTTGTGCTCTGGAATTGGATTATAACATGGTCTCTGCAATCACAACACGTCTTTGGTTTCATTTCAAAAGGAATAGAAAATTTGCTGATTGTGGTGGCATGGAAAGTAATTTACAGATGTACAGATACCACTGGAAGATGAATTGTGCAATATGTTGCTGTAAAAAATAGAACAAGGAGTTGGAAGTGACACCTCAGCACAAGCAAAATGGGCAGCATTAAAGATGGTGCTGGATTTTCATTTATATGTTGGCTGAAATAGAATTGGTTTAATACATGGTGTAATAAAAAGCAAACATGTATCAACTGATCTGCTGTTTGTTCCCATTTGTTTTGGTACAAACGGGAAATTGCTTACTGTGGTTGCTCCATAGAGGCAGAGAGATTAATTCATTTAATTCTTAATCTGTGCGGGATAAAGCATACAAATCACAATTTATTATACTGATATACTGTATCATTACAATTATATTTAGTGCAAATCCTATTCAGGTTATTTTAAAATGGCAATATGATTCCTACAGCACTTTAACGTGATTGCACAAAGATAACATTCCTGCAATATAATGCAGTCCTGATTGCTAAAAGCTGAGGCATGCTTTTGTCTGAGGCAGTACTCCACTGGGCATCATCAGCCATCGGCTTCTCCCAGTGGCCCATAAACTCCCCTGTGCTCCTGTCAGTGGCTTCATCTCTCATTTGTCCCCATTCACTCCAGGGACTGGAGTCATGGAAGAAAGCCTGGTTAAAACCAGAATCAAGGTCTGCACAGACCTGCTGTGACCTCCTGTCAAATCTTCAGCTCTGATAGTCAGCTCAGCCATCAAATCTACTAAGGGCTTCTGGAAAATGGTGAGTCCAGAATTATGTATATAATTGATGTTGAATGTATCTACTGTATTGTATTTCTTGTGTTTGCTGTTGAAATTGCCCTGAACAGCACAGTACGAATTGTTCTGATTGCTGGTGCAGAAGATTAAGTAGCTACAAAGGCGCAGCACTCATCACCTAAATGACCCAAAGAGATTTCTTTCGAATGCCACCATGCTGGTTTCATGTGTCCTTGTTTAGTCATCAATCACACTGTGTCTTTATTTGCAGAAGACTGCATGCAGCTGCATCTGTTTTTCAGAATGCCAAGAACAGACTCTGTTCTTTAGAAAGGATGCTTTTTAGTCACGCTAACAGCATGGCATTAAGGATGGCTTTGTCGGCCTGATGATTGTTCTGTTGTGGGTCAGTTTGCCCACCCCTTTGGTCCAGGCTAAGATATCGCAGTACCTCCTGGATGCATTGCTATGAAATTTTGTGCAGATATTCGTGTCCCTTAAAGGGACAGTTCACCCCAAAATCAAAAATGCATATTTTCCCCTGGACTGTAGTGCTATTTATCCATCTAGATTTTTTTGGTGTGAGTTGCAGAGTTTTGGAGAGATGCCTTCTTTCCAGTATAATAGGACTAAATGGCACAAGTCCTGTGTTGTTCCAAGCACCAGAAGATATATTTGAAAAATTCAAAACCAGTGTCTCTTTCCAAAAATCATGGCCCGGTTAATTCAGAGTCCTTTTTGTAAGCAGTTTCATGTAGAAACGTTCTTTCTATTAGAAAGAAAGTGGTTCTGGTAGATTCTAAAGTAGTCCCTAAGACATTCAGACAGAAAAATTCAGAGGCTCTTCAACCAGGACAAATCCGGCCACGAGACCGTAGCTGCCCGCACCCCACCTAGTATGGGGGTGCAAGGGCCCGTGCAATGCTGCTTGTAGCTTTAATTCTGTAGTACATTTTTAATTTGTATCTCGGTGAATATAAACAGCAACAACAAGACAGTGATGATAATATGGTTAACATCTTCACATAAAAAGTTCAGCATCCAAGAAACATTGTCCATTAACTTTGACTGCATTTTTGCACAGTGTCATCGATGTAAACACTGAGTCTGCCTCCTGCCATCCTGCTGGAGTCCTGTGTGTTTTGTCAAGTCAGCTCGGAAGACACTCCACCCATCAAGTGCAACTCCTTAATCTGGGATGTTGTGGTGGAGCAGGTCTCTATAAGAACTGAGAACAACAGTCTCTGATTTCCTTTTTCTTGGACCCCATTTCATTCATTTCATTTTTCTGACCTGACCAAATTAGGTACTCATGGCTCTTATCCCTGCTCTCCTCCTCTGCTCTTTAATCCAAACCCTACACTTCCTTTTCCAATGCCTATAACTATATTGTAGTTTGAAGGAGCTGCTGGCCACAGTATCTGCATGCCATGTGTCCTATTGCCATAGAATGTGACCAAATACCTGCAAAGCTAATGACATTCCCATCAGCCTCAGCTGTACTTTGTGTTTTGTGCTAATTAGCAAATGTTAGCATGCTAAAATGCTACATTCAGAAGGTTAAGAAGATGTAACCTGCCAAACAACAGCATGTTTGCATGCTGATAGTAGCTCAAAGCACTGTACAGCCTAACAGAGCCACTAGCATGGCTATGGATTTTTAGTGTTGGAAATATGGATACATTCTGTACAATCTGTGAAAAAATTCATTCACACAAATAAAATTTAAAAAATGATTGGTAATTTACTTACAGTAAACTGGTTGCACTAAATCAGGACTTACATAAATGTATAAAAGCAGACTGTTGTGGCCATGGTTATTTTCATTTTAAAGATGTTCTGCAGCTCCTTTATGTGGCAGTCAGTGTCTAATGAGGCAGTAAGGTTATGGGTGATATAAACATGCAATAACAAATATAACTTATTATTATTTTGGGGATGTTCTAAATTAGCACAAGACACAATCAAACTACATTGTGATGTTGTTTATAAAGCCCCTATTCTAAATTATTCGCTTCGGTCTTAAGCTAAACTGTGTTTCACTCTAAATTAAGTGAAACTACTCACACACAAGGAGTACATACACAATCCTATTTTCTGCCTCCTAATATAGATTATGGACCTCACACCCACAATAGACTTATTTACCATCTTACTATAAGTGCAGCACTCGAGGTGATAATAAATCAAATGAGCAGAGAGGATTTTTTTTAGAACGCATTTGTATCACATTTTGGAGGTGTTGACAGGGCAGTATATAGCACTGAAATCCCACTTGGCTGAACTCACACATACAGTATAGAGTGTGATGTGTGCCTTACACACACTGAAATTGTATAATGTGCTCATTACAGGCAGTGAGTGCTTATTATATGCATTGAGAAATACTCAGCTAACACGATCATTCCTCTTAAAGGCTATTTTGTTGGAGTTCAGTGTGAGAGCCTTTTGGAAATCTTTTATGTGCTTTGCATTGTAGTCTGGATCCCACATGGAGTCACTGTGGAATAGAGATGCAACTGGTTGTTTCACGGTATCAATAAACTGTACATGGCAACAGTGCAACACATACACACTGAAATCAGTGGAGATGATGAGTATATTGAAGTTGGACTTTGAATAAAAAGTGTTGCATTCCATAACATTTATAGGATTACCATTGATGTCTTCCCCCACAAAAAAAACAAAAAACAAATCAAATATGGTTTCATTACCACAAGCTATGTTGGCCTGAGCATGTTGATTACTTGACCATGTCCTCTCTGCGGTGGAGGAAGCTCTAAATTTGAAATCCAATTATCCACTGAGCAAAAAAGCCTTGCAACTGACACCAGCTGACAGCCTATTCAGATGGTAACATTTAGCAGAGGTGGACAGGTGCATCAGTGTGTGTGTGTGTGTGTGTGTGTTTGTGCATGTGCACTTGTGTGTTTGACTTGTAAATTGGCAGCGCTCTCTTTCTGTTGACTTTTATAAAGCAGTGTCTGCATTAAAATGAGTGATCTGACAGGAGGACAGGTGTTTGGCAGGGATAGATGCTCGAAAGCAGTTGGTCATAACATTATCAGAGTGCAGGCGAATAGGGTAAATTTAGAAATGGAGGTATGCGCTATTGTTTATGTTCTCTGCATTCCCATTGAGAGCTACCCAGTATGCAAGCTTTTGTTCAATTAAAGTGATTGTATTCCAGAAAAAATAATGTATTATTAAATGTCTGCACTGCTGAATTCAAATTAGGTGCAGCTAAAGGTCTAAAGGGCTGTCAAATTAGTCTACAGAGACAAATCGATAAATCTGAGCAATATGCAATGTGTTTTTATATATTTATATCTGCTTTGTTGGTTGATTATGTTTTAGAGCCATTTTCCTTGCAGCAATGTGATCCTTGGCTGTGAGCCATCCTCGGACATCGCAGCTGAGTGCTTTTAATGTGGTGCAGCATAGTGCTAGTACTACTACCAAACTGAAACGTAGCATAACACAATTTACATTTGACTTACATTTGACATTTGAGTGTTTCCCCTATAATTACACACATAATGGAACCTAACCCTACCCCCCCCCAAAAAAAACAATATAAAAATTGCTAGCATGCACAGTGTGTTCATGATGTTCTGTTTTGCAACAGTCAGAGCATACTTGTTTTTTTATATATATATATATATTTTTTTTGAAGTATTGAATATACCAAGCAAACAAAAATTTGAACACAAATATAAATTGCAGACTGCCTGTTGTGCCATCTCATGAAAGCCAACCGTGTCAGCAGGACATTCAGTGTGCCTCGTTTTTTAAGTTTTTTTTTTTTCAATGCATGTCACTAGGCCTGACAAAAATGTTTTAAAAAATAAAAATAACCAATCAAAAATATATTCTGAGGTTATCTGTAGACATCCCTAAACACAAACATTACAAATAAGAAATTCAGTTTAGTTAATTTATTGATTAGTCAACCGACAGAAGATTAATATGAAATTATTTTGATAACCTATAATTGTTATTGCTTAGTTCCTCTTGTCAGTCTTCTGTGATGGTAAACTTCTTGAGAGGGTAGGATGGAAAAAAAGACACTGAAATCTGTGAAACTAGGATGGACATCTTTTTTTTTTTTTTACTTGCTGGAATTTGATAGACTAAAAATCATTTAATTAATCAACAAAATTAGCAGCTCTAGTTCAGACATGCCAAATCAGAGTTAAAAGCTTGATTAAAAGTAGGGCTGAATGATTTTGAAAAACCAATGATCATTAGTCATTAGTCTCATTTTAACTGAAAAACATTTAAATGATTATGATGTGATTTTTGCAGGTATCTGTACCAAAAAGATGTTTTCTTAGGACTGTAGAATATGATGTGTACGTCAGGACATATAAACAGCACAAAATTTTAATGTAAAATGGTATTTGGACACAGATTTTGCCTTTACCAAATGTTGTGTTTCCTACAATTTGAAAAATGCAGTAGTCTATATTGTGATTAGATAAAATTTCTATTAATTTTTCAGCCTTAATTAAAGGGGTCGTTAAGTAGTTGTCAGATGGGGTAGTTGTGTAATTGAGCCATATCCATGGTCATGTAAGCCACCAACATTTTGGGGATACATTTTAGAAAACTCTCTTCTCTTCATCTTTGTCTTCCAGTGTCTAAAGATCAAAAACAGGAAAGGTGCGGTGTAAATTATTGAGTCCTTTCTGTTTTTCTCCAGGAGTCAAAGCTCAGCATCCAGTGACACAAAGCTCTGATCTGTAGTGTAGCTCTTACAACATGCCCTTCAACTTTTGTTTCTGTCTTTTAATGAGCTGCCAGGCCTATTCTTACACAGCATGCAGTTAATCAAAGATGTCAGGAACGTTGACGAGCAGGTGCAGACATTACGCAAAATAGGACTATTTCCTTAATTAGTCCAGGCCACAGTCACACCAGTGTTCATGGAACGGAGTGAAAGGTCCCTTCCTTTCTGCAAAATCCTGCCACTAATTCTGACATTGAGTTTTAACCGGTAATCTCCTGTTTTTTTTCCCTGATTGTATGAAACTTTACAGGAAGCGAGGGCATTAAACCGCTTTGATTATGAGCGTGTGTGTGTGTGTGTGTGTGTGTGTGTGTGTGTGAGAGAGAGAGAGAGAGAGAGAGAGAGAGACCATCTGTGTATCAGCTGGACCATCACATGACTTACTGCTCTGCCATAGTCATTTTCTGCCCTTCAATTCAATCCATTAATGAATTAGAAACAAATGCATATTTACCTCTAGCACTGATGTGGAACATAAATGCATTCTATGCTGTTGTGGCAATTAAGCTAAATTATCTAAAATGTAAATTAATATCTTTTAATATATGTGGTTATATGGTTTAATAGACCGCACATTTACTCACTGTGTTGTAAAGCAAATGCTGTGGGAACACTCAAATAGATGCCTGTTAAGGTGTTTGATTACTTGTGATTACACACTCACTCTCATGTATGTTGTGCACATAACGCCCTCACACACACACACACACACACACACACACACACACACACACACACACAACTCACTTCCCCTTCTAATTAAGCAGGTAATCCTCCCTCATATTCCCTTCTCACACAGCACAGATGCTCCTGAAAGACATGCTCAGAGAGGGAGAGAGCAGTCGGGATCCTCTTTGATAAAAAGGCACATGAGTTAGGCTTATCTGCAAGGTTTGTGTTGCTGCATGATCAGAATACATGCAGAGGTGCCTGACACACACTGTGGGTTCAAGTCTGAATCTTGAGGGCTTTTACAATCAGACTGTCTCCTTTGGTGCCTTTCAGCTACTCACCTGCATTGTGTCAGCCAGAAGAGATGCCAGAAAAATTCATGCAAAATGTTAACTCACATAGCTGGTCATTTCTTGCACCTTACTCTAAGTCCTTGTCCACACTAATATGGATATTTTTCCAAACAAACATTTTCCTCCACAATTTGGCCTCTCGTCCACATGCAAACAATATTTTAGGTCACTAAAATAGAGATTTTTGAAAGCCCGATGAGCATGCACCTGAAACAACAATGGCAGACATACACACATATACCAGTTGATTTCTCACCGCCCCTTGGCATCTGATTCCTATACACAAGGTACCTTTTAGCGCCTGTACAGTACGTGACATGGCCAGAAAGCCATTTTAACACGTGATTAATGTTGTGAAACCCTCATAGTTTGTGTGGGTTTTGGCAAAAAAACTACTTTGTTAGGTTTAGGACCATGTTTGGGGTTACAATAACTATGATACATTATGTATGTCATATGACATCACGGAAGTGACTTGCAAAATGAAAGTCACATGATGAAAGGCATGTTACGCACATAAGTCACGTGTCACTGAAGTGACTCACAATACGAAAGTCACATGACAGAGGTCATTTAACGTTATGTAACATTATGTACCTTAATACTTTGATTTAACACTTTGGTTTCACTTGGGACACAAATGCGGACTGTCTCCGTCTTAATACTACGTCAACAGCCCAGTGTGTCTTATGCACTCGCGGATCGGTTTACATAAAAGTCACTTGAAAAGCCCAGTGTGTCACTTTCAGCCACTAACAGATACTGTGCACATCTCTATGAGTCGATGAGGGGCAAATGTGACAACTTGGGAATGAGCCTGGGCTGGTTTACAACTTAATTTAGCATTCCTGCACCACGACAAAAAGTCCGCCAAAAAACAACGACTTTGGATCAGGCCCAGTAAAACCAGTAGATGGTGAGACAACTTTGAGACAGGGATTATTATCGATGATAAGTGAAAGAAACACTTTCATATGTCCAGAATATCACTCGTAACTTTGAGTGAGCTCCTTTGTGCTCCCATCCAAAGTGAATCTATGGTGACAAGTGTTTTGAAAAAAACTAGCCTGTATACTATACTACCCAAGTGGCAAAGGGAGACTGAAGATGGGTAACACCAATGGTTTGTCACAAGTGTCTCAAAGATTGTCAGACAGGTCTGTAAACCCATAACAGTCCACAATGGTCCTCAGTAGATTAGGCTGCATTTCACCAAACCTGAAGCAGAAGAACTGATCAGGGTTTTTACTGTGTCCATGGTAGGCCACAGCTCTTGGGAGCAATCAAATGGACTCGTATTGAAAATAAACAGCCACCTACCATGATGGCAACTCTACAGATTTCATCAATAGAAAGGGGTGGTTTCCATTTAACGGCCAAGGCGCATGTGACTTTAAGTACCAATTCCTTGATGTTGTGAACAAATGTCCCAGAGTGTTTGCTAATTCCCAGTTGGACATATATCAAGGACAGCCACATCCCTGCCTTAAACAGACAATAAATGAGAAGCCCATCCCAAATTTTCTGCTTGGAAACCCAGTCACAGCCTATCCCTTATTGCCCATCCCCATTTGTTTCTGTGGCGAGGCTAAATGGAAACTGAATGTGCTTTTGGACGATTGAAAGTGAGGTTTGGAGCTTGTGTAGCTCCTCGTCTCCCTCCTGGAGAAAGTGTCAAGTGAACAGTATTCGAGGAGTCACTTCATTTCAAGTTCAGTTTAAAATTTTTGCCGCAAAGTGCTTGAATGGAGGTCTGATGGAAGAGTGATCAATGAGCACGGACTCGCCCTGCTTTGGAGAAAAAATAGTTTCTGTAGTCTGCAGACTTGTATTGATTGAGAAAGAGCGAAGAGAGATGCTTTGGAAGAAATCCACATTGTGCGACTGCACTAGCAACCTTCTAACCCACTAATGATTCTTTTACTGCAGGGCTAAGTTGTGGTTATTAAGTCTGAGATCAAGTAAAACTGTTGCCAGCAAATTAAAATTCAAAGCACTGATTTTTACCCTCCAACTTCAAACCACCATCTTTGGCCAAAAGGTACAAAATCAGTGATACAGAGTAGTTTTACTGTCGCAGTGCTAATAAAAATTATGAATGGGGTTATTCTCCAGTGCGTGTGAGTGAGAGAAAAAGCTCTTGTGTGTGCCCAGCTTTATAGTACATCGAGGAGAATGTCGACCTTTTAGAAATACTTGTATTTTCTCCCTGGCCTTCACCTCTCAGGGACGAGTGCGATCAAATGTGACAGGTGGAAGCAGGCCTGTAATAAAGCAATAACCCTGTGCTCCTCCTGCTGCATTAGCTTGACTAAATCTGGTTTGATGTCTCACCACTTTTCCTATGCTATCCTGTTATTTCAATCTATAGGCATTTTGTCTTTGTTGTGGATGTTTTAGTACAACACTAATCTCAGCATATCTTTAGCCTCGTCCAAGCTGAATTTAGCCAGACTGACACAATAAAAAGAAGTGGCAGCAAGAACAAGAGTGAAGTGTTTGGCCTAGTTAAGAATACACAGGGAGCTGTCCATGGTACTGAATCCATTTCATATCTTTCACTCGCTTTCAGTTCACCTCAGTCTGTACTTTGTTGGCATGACATACAGACTGCATACAGTGCTAAAGCAGAGGGTGACAAAACGAATTACAGTCCCTGCACAGAAAGAGCAGTCTGATAAGAACAGATGGAAGATCTGCAGTGTTGTTTTGTATTCAGTATGGTCGCCTGTTTCCGTTAATGTGAGACAACAATCAACACATCTTGTAGAAAAAAAATTGGACTGAATACATTTTTTTTCTCTATCTCACTTGACTCCAGTCCAGATATGCCTCATTGGCTTTACAAGAAATAAGGTTGCCAAAGAAATGTACCCATGATGACTGTGAGCTGAAATATAAGAGCAAATATTTACAGATACTCTTCTCTCTTTCTGTGAGAATTCAACTCAGTAGCCTTTAATCTTTTTGTTTTTGTTTGTTTTACCTCCTTAACTATAAATCATGTTGCATGCTTGTTTCTGAATGAATGTTTTTTGTCTTTACATGTATTTTGTCCTACATTTCCAGGCGGTCATCGGTTTCCATTCATTCCTGTTAAGCTCAAATTGAAGGGGCACTCACTTAATGTTACACAAAAATATCTGCTTGTTTATCTGGTAATAGTACTTGTTTATCTAGTAGTAGTTATTTAGTACTACTCAGTTTGTGAAAAAAAAAGCTGTAAAATGTTTTCTGTGGCCTTGGAGGAGAGTTGACAAGTCTGAGCTTGGAGACATCAGTTACAACAGTAAGCTTGTGTCACAACTGTGAAGTTTCAGTTAGGAGTTTGAAAGATGTGGAGGATCAAACAAAATAATGCAGCTGAGTTGCATCATGGGAAATTGAGGATCTAGTGTTTCTGGGGTTTGGCCCATAGTAGTGAGTATAAACCAGTATATTTGACCTCTGCTGCATCAGTTAGGTAAAGGTCCAGTGTGTAAGATTTATGTGGATTTATTGGCAGAATGTGGTGGGAATGGAATATAATATTTATAAATATGTTTTCTTTAGTGTATTATCACCTGAAAATAAGAATTGTTGTGTTTTTGTTACCTTAGAATGAGCAGTTTATATCTGCAGAGGGTACGGGTCCACTTCCATGGAGTCCACCATGTTGCAGCACCTGTTTCTACAGCGGCCCAGAACAGACAAACCAAACACTGGCTCTAGATGGCAACGGCAGTTCATGTAAATGCTGCGACTGGTAGCTCCTTCAAACATTGTTACTTCTCTACTAATTTTTTTTTTATTTTGCTAAAATGCGTGACACCTGTGACAAAAATATACTTATAAGCACTGGAAAAGAAAGATTGGATTAAAGAGCAGCAGATATTATGACAATCTGCAATACAATAGGCATCTTTCAAACATTCAGTCAGAACAGCTGGCAGACAGGGCAGACACCTCTACAGCGGACATCACTAAAACTCTGCAACTCACACCAAACAAATCTAGATGGATAAATAGCACTACAGGCCAGGGGAAATATGTAGCCAATTTTTGGTTTTTGATGAAATGTACCTTTAACTAATAGGTTTTTACATCAAATGAAAATGAATGGAAGCCAGTGGCTGCATTTCTTAAACAAAAACACAGGTTGCAAAAGGCCAGCTGTGTCTAATTTAGCTGTGTCAACGATGTGAAGTGCAAAGAATGTGTAAAATGTGGGCAAAACAAGTGGACACAAATGACAAATAATGAATGACTGTCAGGCTCAACACACTGAAGCCTTTCACTCGTGATTTGCCCTCTTGTGTGTGTGTGTGAGTGTGTGTGTGTGTGTGCCCCCCCCCCCCCCCTCCTCTGGAGTTTGTTGGTTGGCTGCAGCAGTAGTATATCTCAGTATCTATCTCCACCACTGGCTATCTGTCTGTCTGTCTGTCTGTCTGTCTCTCCTGTTAGCGTGTCTGTCTGTCGCCTCTGAACGTTGAGGTGAATATAAAGCTCGGTAATGGAGACCGCTGAGGACCGGGGCTCTTCTTGGTTTTCTCCCCGCCGGAGACACTCAAACTCACCGGACAAATAAGGCGACAGATACCGGGTTCTCCGCGGAAAACGCCACCGCTGCTGCTGTTTATCACAGTGACGCTTACTCGTGTTTTCTTCTCCTTCTTCTTCTATATCAGCACGTCTTTAGAAACAGATGCCCTGCTCGGGAAGTTACGGACAAAACACGGATAAATCCTCCAAGTCTCCAATTTTCCAGAGGCGCTCTCACCCGAAGGTAAGACGGCTCCACAGAGACCAAAACTGTTGATATGCTGCTTCATGTTTGTGTCTAGCAGACCGAATACTGAATATATGTGTGTTTTACATATTAGTGCAAGTAAAATGTGTTAGACAGGAGTGAACATTTCGTCCAAAGTGGGTGGGAAGGTGACTCATACTGACTCAAACGCTGTTTTGGAGTCACAGTATTTACACTGCGCCTTTGCGGGTTTAAAAAGGCAGTCAGGCTATAGGCTGTTTCTTGGAAAATTTTGCACAGGCATCCTCACAGTCAGTGCCGGGTAAAACAAAACAACAGTGGGCGATCTGTTCGTGTGATGTTGTGATGTGTGTCTGTAATGATGCAGCTCCTCCTCCACAGCTTTTCTCAGCAATATTATTTTTGACAGGTAAAGAAATGCGTAATGGAGGCTTGGAGCCTTGGCTTGCCATTGGCCAGCTGACATTGTGACTTGTCAGATTGGGTTAATAGCATGTTAATCAGACTGAAGCATTAGTTCCGTGCTTGTGTATGCAAAGAGCAAAGATGAGTCTGAAAGATACTGTGCCACAATGTGAAAATACCCACATTCTTATTACTTGATGTGATATGGTGTCTTGAGTTCACCTTATATAGTGATATTTGTTACCATCACTTCACTTCATGAAGTGATATTTGTTGTCCTCAAAGTTTAATGTATTTTAAAGTGGGGCTGGGGGATATTGCTTATAAATAATGATGTATTTTCATTCCATATATGATATATCTCGATTAGAGCTGCAACTAACAATTATGTTTATTGTCAATTAATCTGTCAGTCATTTTCTTGATTAATTGATTAGTTGTTTGGTCTATAAAATGTTAGAAAATTGTGAAAAAATGTTGCTCAGTGTTTCCCAAAGCCCAGCATGTCTTGTTTTGTTTTCTTGTTTTTCTTGTTTATTCACATTTAGGAAGCTGTAATAAGTTTTGAAACAGTTTACTTAAACAAATTACTCAAGCTAGTTACTGATTATCAAAATAGTTGGCGATTACTTCAATAATGGATTCATAATTGATTAATCAGTTAATCATTGCAGGTCAAGTCTTGATATACACATTTTCTTTCAAATACCATACTGTAAATTCCCAAATAGAAGAAAAAATACAACACAATATTTTTGATAATCATCAGTAACATGTAACAATCACAACATCGCTACAATATCAATATATAGCCCAGCTCTATTTTAAAGCTGTATTTTACACATTGCTTTGCAAAAGTAACGTCTGCAAGATCTTAGAACTAGGAGCTTGCTGTCCACCCAATGTCAGGTGGCCCTGAGGAAACTGGAGAGACTTGTTTATGTCTCTCTCTTCAATATCGAGAGGCACTGCTTAAAAACACTCCAGCCAAGACACTCTTTATCAAGTTGGCTTGCCTTTACTTTGTTTGTTGCACTGAGCACTGTGACGATGAGACCCGTCATGTGTTTTATGGAGGGTGACAAACAATATATTTAGTGGAAGATTAGTTTTCTACACATAATGATAAATTTGGGTCATAAAAACAAGAAAAATGGCCGTGACGTGGCCACTGGAGCATCCTAACATTTAGCCTGCTTGCAGAGATGATGATTTAGCTCAGACCCATATTTACAAGGTCAGTTACTCCACAAACTCTAAATGAATCACCCATGCAGCTCTGTCCACTCAGCAGTCACTTTTCCCACAGCATGGCCGAGCAGTGCCAGCTCACAATATTGAGGATAGAGAAGATATTATTGATAAAAACAAAAATACACACAACTGTGACAAACAAACTGAGTCGTGTATGATTAATAAGAAGAATCTGACGTTACCATCATGTTAGCAGTTCTCAACTTTTTCAAGTCACGACCCCCCCCCAGAATAATCAGGTTGGTGTTCATGACCCTGTCTACCATAGACTGTTAAGGGATTACTGTATGACACGTGAAAGCTTCCAGATGGAAGACATTGCTTTGACTCTCACAAATACACTATACTAAGTCAAATTGTATTGCTTCCCCAGTCTGAATACAGCATCATTTCTCATCATTGTTGTTGGACTGAGCAGTTTACGATTTTATGTTACAAAATGCAAATGTTATTTTTTCTTAGTGTTTTGCCTCTGTTGAGAGCGGGGTGGTTATGTTGGTAGGCCTAATTGTCATATCCGTACTGGTTTATTATTTTAACCATTAGTGAGGTGGGTAGGTCTCTTTATGTTGAATGTCTTTAAAGGGCTGATATCGCTGAAAGCTGCTTTCTGGCTCACAGTTGGTGCTGCTTGCCATCATATGTTGTTTTATTTTACTCTCTGTACGTATCTGGCGCACCCCAGAAATGGTCTTGTGACTTCCTTCGGGGTCTTGACCCCCAGGTTGAGAACCACTGTCAAAGAGGACTGAAGAAACCATTTGAGAAGCTAAAATCATTGAATTGAAACATTTTTCACTGAAAAATGTGAAAAATGAATCAATCCATTATCAAAACAGTATATTATAGGCAATTTATTTAATAACTGATAAATAATTATTTGACTAATTGTTGCAGCTGTGGTCTGTTTGACACATTGAAGGAAGCAGATCCATCTGTGCTCAGCCAAACTAATCAAGATAAATCAAAAGTATTTTTCCCAACAGTTTAATCAAATTAACTCCAGTATAGCTCTGTTGTATAGATGACATGAGACAGGTTGTAATCACTCGATGTACTGCAACATACTCGGATCCTTTAGTAGGTTGCAGTGTCTTTCATTCCATCAAATTAACAATGGATTTAGGTCTAGCTACCCTTTTAGCACAGCTTTTTGAGTGACCTGAAAAGCAGCCTAACTGCTGCGTTAGTGGCCTCAATTTGCTTCAACGGCAAAAAAAAAAAAAAAAAAGAAACTAGTAGCCTATGCTAACTCATAGCCATTTATGTCCATCTTCTCTCTCTTGTTCTCTCACTCTCTCATCCACTTTCACACACTCTACCTCTCCCTCCCTCCTGCTAGTATGCACTCACTCAAACTGTGTCTCATCGCATCTCGTCACTCTCAGCGGCACTCTGCCCTCTCTGCTTGTCTCCGTCACACATACACACACACACACTCTCAAAAAGAAGCACACCAGCCCACAGCCATGCTGGATATTGTTTGATAAAAATGTATGATCTTTGCACTTTTCTCTCATATGCATCTTTTTGTGTCACAATTTAATTGTTTGGGTCCATTTTCTTGGCTCTTGAGTGTATATTCCTACACTTCTTCTTAAGTTGTTGTTCAGCTTATACTGTACATGTTGACCTCGTTGACTTTAGACCAAGGTTATCTGTTTGTTTATTACGAATGCCTACGTTCATCAGACACTTTGTATAGATAGAAGGAAAAAGCACCAGAATAGAGCACCCAATCCCCAGCGGTATTTCAAGGGTAGGTCATTTCTATTTTCTCTATTTGCGCAGTGGCTTCGTTTTAGAGCGATGGTATATTGCAGAGGGCCATTTATAATGTATAGAGCAGTCCT
Organism: Lutjanus argentimaculatus; assembly: GCA_034769285.1. NCBI lineage: Eukaryota > Metazoa > Chordata > Actinopteri > Lutjaniformes > Lutjanidae > Lutjanus > Lutjanus argentimaculatus. Next base: position 12,909,389 of record JAWZSL010000014.1, read on the forward strand.
GTATTAAATATCTGCAGAGTCGGAGGTGTGTATTCCACTGCTCCGTCAGGGGGGCTACATTACAACATATTGCATCAATGAAAGGATGAAAGCAATATGGGGTAATGGTAAAAAATCTTTCCCTTCTTGTTTTTCTGCAGCAAGTTCACCAGGGTGTTATGACTTTTTGGAGCTCAGTCATAATTACCATTTAAGTGGCTGTTTTAATGCAGCTGCAGTAAAGATGAGTTATAATGTTGACACCTTTTTGTAAAGACAAAAATGTTCCTGGTGCTGAAGTTTGTGGATGAAAACGTAAAAAGGAAGTCTGTGATCATGTATCAGCAGACTCTGAAGCTGCAGAAACAGATAAAGTCGCATTAGTCTATATTTAAACAGCCCCACTAGAGAGATAAGATGTCGTCACCGAGTTGGAAACTGTGTCTGCAGAAGAAACTGAATTTCTCATATTTCTGTGTCCTTTTTCAACTTGTTCTCAATAAAGCATTTTAGTAATAGATCACAGCTTTGCAACTATTTGCAATATTGGTACAGGTTGTTTTGGATAAAGCGTGTGCGTCTGTTTATATATGAGAGCACAAAAGACATCACATTTGTTATTTATCTTCCAAAGCAGTTGACAGGAATAGCTTGTGCACATGCAATGTCAAAACTGAATAATTTATACAATGAAAATGTCAAACAGTCCCTCATTTTTTGCATTTTGTTTGCCAAGGAGTTTCCAGTTTTGTCGTACACAAGTGAAAAAACAAGCAAATTTTCCGCTGGCACTTTAATAGTGCACCAATTAACATAACAAGCTATACTTTGTATCAAAAACTCACAATATATGTTTTTTATTAGATAGTATTATAACCTAATAAGACTCTTATTAGACTTTACTAGGGAATAATTAGGGACGCATTACAACAGAGCTGTACTTTAAATTAAGTGTATTATTTCCCACTGTTATTTCCCACTGACCATTACTAGACTTTATTAGAGGGTAATTTGGGACACAGACAAACATTACAGCAGGCCTGTACTGCTACTCTCCCTATTAAAAAACAATACGGGAATCTTTTCTGCCAAGTAAAGGCCAAATTATGGAAGTAGAGGAATATTTTGTTGGGTAACTTCACAGGCTTACTGTAATGTAAAAATGCACCCTAGAATAAAGTGTAATAAGGGTCTAACAGTGGGAAATAATACACTTTAGGACACAATACAGTCCTGTTGTAATGTGTCCATACTTGCACTCTAATACAGTCTAATAGAGGTCTAATAAATGGTCTAAAACTGTCTAATAAAGAACATATAATTTCTAGTTTTTGTTTAATTTGATACAAAGTACAGTTTGTCTTATTAGCAGACTGTATAATAAAGTTTGACCAATTTTTCTTATTAAAAGCTGGTTGAAATGCAAGAAAATCAACAAGAATATTGTCAGTAAACTGGATTATTCTAAGCAGAAACTCAAAGTCTCCATCAGTAATTTGTTTAGGAATCTGCAGTGATTGCCATGAAGCATAATGGAACTGAATGAAAGCAATGTTTTCATTCAAATTAACCCATCTGCTGATTACTGAATGGAACAGTCACAAAATGGTTTTAGAACACGATCCTGTAAGTGTCACTGCTGCAGTTGTTTCTCCTCATTTTTACTTACTTTACTCCCAGTTGCTCTTGCAGCTCTCATAAGCAGAAACTAGCTGATTCTAGCTTTACTTAAAACCAAAAGATTTGGAAAAAGGCCGTGTCCTAATCTCCTGCTTCCCCCCCTTGAAATCAAAGCAGAGTAGTGTGGATGTAACTGACTGAAGTAAGACACCTCTGACATCAATTAAAGTCTCATCAACGTGTCCAAAACCCAAGACCATCCGCCCTAATTAAACCTTACGTCTCACTTCCCCCGGAGGCGGCAGGCTCAGGAATGGGTGCCAAACCCTCTTTTCACCTGCCCTGCAGCTAATAGCCATGCTAGCTGTGCTGTGCTGGGATACTAGAGGTTGGCACAGGTTCAGGCTGGCAAGGGGGAGCTTTCCCACTGAGGCTGTTGTAATTCTGCACACAACATGACGTGCTGCTATAGTTGGTGTGATGTTAGGAAACACTCATTAATACGGCAAAAAGAATCTTTTTTGTGCACCTACAAGTCAAGGATTTAAGGAGGATTTGCAGCCCACTTGTCGAACAGAAGGATTCTGCAAAAGTGTGGATTAATAGCGATATTTTTAAACATTTACTAGCAGTGTTTTCTCCATTGATTACTCCCACTGTGTGTGGGCATAGCAAATATGGTTAAGCTCAGGCAACTAAAACACTTGAACTACTACAGTGGAGACAGTATACAGAATGAACTCAGGCCTCTGGTGTCGAAGCTAAAGACATTGTACACATTGACAACCCTGACAACCACTCATTTACTTCATGCTGCACATCATAATGTGATACTACATCTTGCTTTGGCTCTAAACCAGACCTGGGCAAAATGTGGCCGGGGGGCTGGATGCAGCCCACTGAAAGGTTTCATGTGGCCCGCAAGGCCATCATTGAAATACCAAAAATTAAGAATCTACCAAACACAGTCAATAGCATTTTGCTTACCACTAAACTATTATCAGACCTTTATTTTGAAAGGAGTCAGTGCTACGTTCATTGGTAATGATAATAAATTGTATCTTTTATCTTTTAACTTTATTCACTCAATGCTGTACATCCATGTTGTTTATGTTGTTCTTCTTCTACTTTTGCTGCTAATATTGTTGCAACTTGTATGCAACATGCATGGTACACTGTAAAACATCAAGTTTTGGATGTTGCTAACAAAATATTAGCTCACAGTTCATCACATGGCAATTCAGAAAGGGTGATCAACAGTAGAGGTGCCCAATATAAAACACTTCTGACCATTCCATTATTAGAGATTTGGCCATTATTAGGAGCTTATATCACTTGTGTTTGGCCCACGGCAGCCTGATCAATTTCTCATGTGACCCCCCCATGAAATATAATTGCCCACCCCTGCTCTAAACAGATTGCAGGCAGCCATCTTGGATGGTGCTGTATTTGAGTCTGAATTAAAAAAATAAATATTTCAAAAATATTTTCATGTGGTCACAAAACTGTTTGCTCTCTTTCTTGCTGACACAAGGGAAGCATGCATTTAAGAGGGTGGTGTAGCAGCAAGAGCACCATAAATTATAGAAGTCATTAAAGTTGATTTCATTATTCTGTGAATGTTACTTAAACAGCTACAAGAAATAGTCTAACAGGAGGTCATAGTCTTTATGGTCCACTGTGGTTTGCCGTTTTTTTTTTTTTTTTCAATGAGTAAAAACATTTCAAAAACGTCCCTCCTCTGGATGGAGTAATACTTTCAGTGATGAGAGGGGTGTGCTGTCATGATGACGCTCTAAGTGTCTAGTTGATTAGTCAGATTGTTTGGTTGGAACTACCTGTTGTATAATGCTAATCATTACTTGAAAATGTCAGTTAATGCCAGACTGTATGAGGATCCTGGTCAGACATGGAACAAAATACAGTATATACAAAGTATGCATACTGATTTGTCAAATGTTTATCAGCTGCCTGTTTGAAATGCATGGCATGCATTCAAATAGACATCCACCAGGGAGATTCTTTGCACTGTGGCTCTCCACATTTTCTATTCTGCAGAGCTTAAAGTCTGTGGAACCTCAAGGATAATTATGCATTTTTCCAAAGATCTGCTAATGACCATATAAAGTTATGCAAAACACCCACAAAGGTCAACAAAGGTATACCTGGGAGAAATTAAAACAATTCTCAGGGTTTCATTTCAATGCTAATACTGTAAAGCATGTTGTATGAGAGAGTGATTTTATTTTGTATTTGATGGATTAAAGCGATATTCCACCGCTACATGATAATCCACTCAATATGTACTCACCCCCATGCCGATGTGAGGATGCGTGAAGATCTTCAGTTCACAAAACAATCCTGGAGTTTCAGCAGAAAACAGGGTTGCAGCCAAATCCAGTACAATGGCAGTGAATGGTGACCACGGATAAAATGTAAAAAAAAAGAACACAAAACAAACACAAAATGTCTCCATCCTGCTTGTGTGGTGTAATCCAAGTGTCCGTGAGCCGCGACATTAAAATTTAACCACAAAAGACGCCATTTACACCATGTTTTAGCCGAAATGTCAACTGTAGCCTCCCAGGTAGCATGTAAACATGGCACCGCTCGCGATATTTTCACACGTGCATCCATTAAGAGATATACGAAGTCTTGCGATACATTGGCGCCATGTTTACATGCTACAAGTTTATCTAAAGACTGAAGATTATAGGTCAGCAAAACCTTGTAAAATTTATTTCAAAAGGCACTAAAAAATTATTGTAGTATGTTGCCTTGAAATTTTGAGCTTTCGCAATTATTTTTGTTTGTTTTTTACAGTGTAAAGTGATTCTTACATTCTCAAAATGTAAACAAATATAGCCTATACACCAAATTTTAATAATTTTAGTAATTTTTCATAGCCTACATCTATGGCTCGGTGCCTTTCCCTCTTAATTTTGACTGTGGCCAGTCTTCTGGAGTCTCTTTAAGCTAGCTACAGATGCTAAATTAAAAGAAAAGGAAAGTCCTGAAGGAAAAAAGAGAACTTAACTGATGCGGCTCCAATCAGATTTTCTTTCTTTTTTCAGTCAAAAATGGCTCTTTTGATCGTAAAGGTGGCAGACCCCTGGATTAAGTTATATGCTAACGTCTAGGGGTTGGAGAAATATCTGATTCTTAGATGCATCGCGATGCGGACATGGAGGTCAAAAGTCGATTTTCTAGATGTCAATTAACATGATGTTGATGGAGCGAAAAAGGCGGAACTCAGCTGGCAGGGCAGTGCAGCACCCTGATGGTCTACAGCACATACACACTAGACTTATCAGCAGTTAACAGGGAGATGTACTTCAGAATCTCATAAGGCAGCATTTGCCAGCACGTTTTGATTTAGTGTCTAATTAACTGCGTTTGTGAGACGAAGGTGAGGTGTATTGTGAATACTATTTTTTCATCGCTCAGAGATGTTAAGTAGTTCATAGAGCAGAGCACCAGTCAGCTGTAACAAACAATAGAGGCTGAGTGACACACACCACGGCATTTAACAACTTCAGCCACCTCTATGGTGAAGAAAATAACTCTCTGCTCAGTCTGTCTCGCTGTAAAGACTCTGTACCTGCGCTGCATGTTGGACTCTGAGGTCTTTCCTCAGAGCTGACGGTGCAGCAGAGGGGCTGCTCTCCACTGCTGGAGACAGAACGTTAATAACATCACACACAGCGAAACACTCCACTTCCACCTCATTTTGTTATTTACATACAGGCAGGGGACTATAGGATTCTTTCAAATTAATTAATTAATTAATTAATTCATGCACTTAACTTTTTTTTTTTTTAAATAAAAAAGGCTGCAGACCATTTAATTGCCCCATGGCGTAACGCTTAAGATGTTGATGCACCAAGATGCAAAATAGTTTTATCATCAAATCGTTGCCCTCTGAATCGTAATCGAATCAAATCGTAAGTTATCCAGAGATTTCCACCCCTACTAAAGTCTAGGTGTGCAATTAATAATTAATCAATCTGTTGATTATTTTCATTATTAATCAAATAGTCGTTTGGTCCATAAAATGTCAGAAAATGGAGAATGATCAGTGTTTCCCAAAGTCCAAGATGACATCCTCAAATTTCTTGTCCATTACCCAAAGATATTCAGTTTACTGTCTGAGAGAAGTAAAGAAACCAGAAAACATTATTAAAGTAGTTGTCAATCAGCTTGGGTGGTATACAGTATATGACAGTATCTGTGCTTTAAAAGCCCCTTTTGAGGTAGTGTGTTTTCCAGCTGTCCGTTGTCTGCCCGTCCATCATGCCACCGCATCGTTGATAGGTGATAGATCCGTCCAATCGACCAACCCTATAGTGTGTCGTCCCAGAGTTGCCATAAGGCAGGAGTTGCTGGCAAAGTGCCATTTTTGTTTCTTTTCTGTGGGCAGCTGTTAGCGCTCTTCTTTTAATTGTGCCTTTCTGATTTGTGCTGTTGTTTTATTAGCTTAGCTCCCTCAGTATAGCTAGTCGGCTGAACTTTGTTTCAAGTTTCAGAAACAAAGTTATAGATGTGGTGTGGAGACTTAGAGCCTTTAAAACCTGGCATGAAGATGCATATCAGATGTTCGCCTGATATGAGAGCTGATCTGACTGCTCCCTTTGCTGGTGAGGAAAGTTGGTGAGTTTTCTCAGCTGATTTTGACAGTTGGAGGTTGCTGTCAGAGCGTCAGCGGGAATCCACTGTAGTGATGAGCTGGTGAGGATGGTGTTGAAAATCATATCTTCGGGATCTCTTTAATACCCTGGTATACCTTCATACCTTGATACCACCCAAGTGCCATCCATCAGATAGCTCAAGTTTTAGTTTAAATCTTGTGTGCAACAGCAGTTATTTTTCAGGAAAGTGATCGTCAGGAGACCTTTTCTGTTTCAGCTGCTTCAGCTCAGAGGAGATCTGTTTTCTTTGAGGTGATTAACTGACTGTAACCCAACAGAGTGTGAGAGCAAGCAGCCATGACTGAAGGGGACCAGTGAAGTGTGTAATGGTGTTATGATGAATCTATGTTAGGTTTATGTTTGTTTGTCTGCCTGTATATACTGTATGTTTGTGTATGTGTTACGCACCACAGTGTGTGTGTGTGTTGCTTGCTGTACTCTCCTGTGCCCAGACTGCTGACTGGCAGCAGCTGCAGTCAATCAGGGCCTGATGCTCCGTTTTTTTCCTGCATCACCGGGTTACTTTTAATTATTGTTACACCCCTCGCCCCCCAGCCAAAACTTGGGGTTGTAACAGTTGGGGGCTCGTTCAGGATCCGAAAAAGGAGCTTTGGGAATTGACTCATTGGCAAATGTTTTATTTGTGTAGAGGCTGTCTCTGGTGGCTGTGACGGTATGTTGGTGCCTGGATGTCCTTTGTTTCATTGAGTTTGCACAGCTTCCTCAGACAGTCAGGTGAGTGTCCAGCTGGACTGAATCAGCTTTTCCATGAGGTGAGGTACATGTGTTAGTTTGTGTCTAGTGTCCTTTGTTTGAGTGCAGGGGTCATCTCTTTTGCTAGATCATTGGTAGTTGTTGCTGTTTGTTTAGTTGTTAGTCACTGGGCAGGTTGGAAGAGCGCCACTTTATTATTTTGCCTTTCTTATTTTTGGTGGTAACCCTGAGTGGGGCCGTGCTTCAGTGTATTGCAGCTGATTACAGTCCTGGTCTTCAGTGATGTGCTGAGTTCAGCTTTTCAAGTTACCTCGAGCTGGGCAAGTCACTGAAGAATAGCTGGGCTGATTAGACATCTTGATAGGCAGGTAGAGGTTTGGGTACTTCCTCATTACAGCCTGGTTTCCTAGACAAATTCATTTTATCACCATGGCTCCTTCCACAATTATTGTTACACCCCTCATCCCAGAGCCAAACCTTAGGGTCATATTAGTGTGTCTGTATGAGCTGTGGATTGTGTCTGATTGGAATGCGGACGTCCTTTGTAGTGTTGTAAGATTTATTTATTGATTTATTTATTATTTTCTAGTCCCACCAGCCAAATGTTTAAGGGAGCCTTAAAAAAAGAGAGTCATCTGTTCAGGCATATTGTTTGTACTGCTTCAGCCTTCATTGACTGACAGATTGCAGAAACTCTGGCACTTTTGCTTTATGTTGTTTAAACTTAGTGTGACTCATTTGCTGCAACAATTGAGCTTTGGCTCGTGTTTTCAGAGGCTATCAGACATCAAAGAACAACAAAAAACAGATTCACATATAGCCATGATAATGATTACAGTGCATACCGAAATACATCCTTGGTTCGAATCCAGCTGTGGACCATTTTTGCATGTCAGATGCATCTTTACTTCCCCACGTTTCATTTACTTCTACATCATCAATTGTCCCAAAAAAAAACCTCTAAAAAACCCGATCCTTCATTCCACTTAATGTTGGAATGAAAGTGAAGTGCAGCACAGAATGCATTTTTTATGCCTTCACACCGGTGACAGCTGTGGCCGGGAGCATTATGTTTATTGATTGCACACATTTACGTACACCAGTCTCATTCTTGTGAACGTAATATCTCAAGAACATCTTGATGGAATGTGTTTGAACTTGGCTAAAATGTCCACTTGGACTCAAGGATGGAACTTGACTGGTTGGCAGAGGCACACAACCATGAGATGGTAATTCTAGTTGGTTTGGAAGTTAATATGTTTTAAAAGACAAAATCACCTGATTCATCTATGTTTGTAAAATTTTTGACTGAGTTTGAGATAGTAAATGTTTCCCAAAGTAGACTGAATAGGATACAACTAAATGATGTTTTTATATTTATGTGTACAAATAATTCAAGGAATCATGGAAAAATGTGTACTATGTGCTCCAACTCTGACGGGTAGGGCTTTTAACTTCAAATTATTTCAGGAGTAAAAAGAGAAAAAGGAGCGAAAGAATTTTGGCGGTGGTTGAACTGAAGTAAAATGAAAGAGTTCATAGTTTATAGTACCGGCAGTATTAAAGAGCTGTTTGTCTTTTGTACTGTACATAAATTCTTTTCTGCATCTGCTTTTTTCCCCCCTCACCATAATTCTGCCCCCCACCTCCCACCAGCAGCCACCTACCAGCACACCCAGCCGCTGCATCTTCCTCCTCTGCTGAGCCACCTCATAACAAGGCTGTTCCACACTCAGGCCTACATTAAGATGCAAACCCCTCTCTCCTGCTCTTTCTCAGTGGCCTTAATCCTTTCCTCCTCTCTGCTATGAATGATAGCCTCAGCAACTAGCCCCGTGTCTCTGGCAGGCACTGACCAATTGCTAAACATGATGGTGAGAAAATGGCTGCAGTCAAAAGATGTGACTTGGTGAGGAGAGGTCAAGCTGTCAGCTGCTCAATCATAACAGTGGGAGCGTGGACCTGAGAGAAAAAGGTCTCTGCAAGGCCCACAGCAGAAAATGTGGAGAGTCGGATAGTAGATACAAGCCTCTGTTTTAGGTCTACCTTCAGTAATTCAGATTATGATCCAAATATGTGAGGACAGAGTTTCTTGATGACCGTTAGGTGCCAAGGTTGATAAAACATGTCAAATGGAATGAGTAAGAAGTATCAACATAAAAAATAAGAGTTTGTTACGACTAAACTCACAAAATTCATCACATATATCACCTAAACAACATAAATTTGACAGTCTCAGTTTTCTTTGGGTGAGTGAATCCAGAAGTATTTTTGGTTTCACATCAGATATGTGAGTCTGTGTGAGCAAGACGAGTGTTCATGTGGGTTTGAGAACCTCAGCTATCACTGTATTAGCATTAAGAGAAACTCCCTTTGTGTTTTTGTTCATGTACCACTGCCATCTAATAATAAGATGACAGTTAGTTCCTGTCTTAATATGGAAAACAGCCTAATGCATGCGAACATACTGTACCTGCAGCTGCTTTAAGCTACTGAGAGTAACATTTGTATTTTTGAGGTTAGAAAATAAAGCTATAATTAGCAAAATACACATATTTGTTTGCTTGTCAAGAGTTAGATGAGAAGATAAATACCAACATGAAGTTACAGCCAGCAGCCGGTTAGGTCAGCTAGTCTGCCTACGGCCTACCACCTTGTTAATTAACATGCCACAGCTTGCTTATCTGGACAAAAGCCAAACGTTACCAACTATAAGTTCTGGGACACATGACAGATGGAGGCAGCTGTAGGCGACTTTTTCATTAGCATTGATAACTATGCTAATGCTACTTATAGTATTCTATTTACCTTAGAAGTTGGAAGTCGGAGCTGGAAATGACATCGTACTAGAGTTGACTATGATGTAGTTAAAGTCAGGGGAAAAAAATTGTGCTTGATAACAGCGCATTATGTGGAATTTCAGATACAACTTGGACAAAGTTGTGTGTGCGACTTAATGAGAAACAAAAGACAGAAGTGCCAATAAACAGCTTTCACTACTGTTGATGTGTGGAGCAGCCATCTTGGAATCTGACATCAGGGTTGGTGAGGTTTCAACCACTTTTGTTGTTGGAAATCCCACTGTGACCCGTCAGGATAAGCAGTTACAGACAATGGATGGATAAAATTATCTAAATAAATATGCGTCTGCTTCTTGGCGGCTAACGTACCACTCACTGTAACTCTGGACTGTAACTGTAGCCTGGAAAGATGTGAATTTTGCCATGACAACAATAACTTATGTAGAAACACCAACACTCCTTCATCCTCCTAATTCAAAGACACCACCACACAAACTTTCCTTGATAACATTTGCCACTGCTGCCCCGCTCCTCTCGTGCCAGTTTCCTAATAGAATTGTTCTTCACTTGTGGTGAGACAACTTCCCAGCTGGGTGGAGCCTCACTGAGATGCAAGGACCCGACTAAAGAAGTGAGTGAAAAAATGAAATTAGAGGACACAAGAACACGCAGAGAGGAGACCCACCCCTGTGTTCAATTTACTTGTTAAATCTACTCACAATGCCTCAGTTATCATCTCTCCCTCACACACACACACACACATACACTTGAACATACACGTTACATTGAGATTAATAGGTTTACTTAGATACAGTCTGACTGAATACTGAATAATAATGTCATCTGTGCTGCCTGCAGGCGGAGAACTTGTCTGACTGATAAATTAAACACTGACAACTTGTAACATTTTGACTGACTTTTTATAGTTTATTACAGTAGTTAGCTGAAAAATCACAGTGTAAAACCTGAAATGCTCAAGAGATTTTAGGTAAGCGCTGACATTACCATACACTAGTGGTCACCGACCAGTACTGAAAATGCCAGGGCACAAACTCCAGTAGTGCCTAAATCAAACTATCTCCTTAAAATATCAACATATAATGTCTTTACATGTTTGTACACGGATATTTTACAAGATATACATCTATGTACCTACAGTACCACTTTGCATAACATGGCCATCCACTCTGCACATCCGCACATAAACAGGAAGAGCGACTCTGAAGCACATGGCAAGGTAACAATAACATTACTCAAGTCCACAATAACAAGTAAGCCTGTGACAGCATGCTTACAATCTGTTGCACCTCTTACTCAGATTTAAAAGACATTACACTCAAAAGAAGACAAAAAAGAACACATGGATTAACACTTAATTAACTGTGAGAACTACGCAGAAACCTAAGCAGAAAATTTGATTTATATTTATTTTATTATTTACTTACTTACTACTTAAGTTTTTGTGCATTTCCCTGTATTGTGTTTGAATTGAGCGTGTTTGTCCTTTAAAATTTATTAGGCAATTAATCCCACAAACCACTCATGAAAGAACCCATGACAGTTGCTCTGTGGGTGCAACAAAACTTCTCTGCTACCACTGCTGCAGCTGCTCTCTCAGTCTGAGTCAATTCAGCAATGGGAAGCTGAAGCTGTTATATCACTCCTTTAACACAAACTATGATTTTACCTGGTCGAAATCAATATCGGTTTAAATGTATGTTAAATTTAGAACATTTTCCCCGCTTTATTTTGCTGTTAGCCTTTACCTATGGCAAACTGAAGCCGTCGTTGTTGCTCTCTTCACAGCCACAAGACTCCATTGAAAAAAAACTGATTTTCTACTTGCGGGACACAGGAGCTGCTGGTCCACATCAAGTAATGTTAGTTCATACCAGAACAAATGTGTTGAAGCACCGAAGTCACGTCGAGGTCAAACAATAATACTAACTAACAAGTTTTCAGTGGCTTTAACCCCATTCACCAGTTACCTGTTTATCAGTCAAGCCTGTTGAATATTCTCACATCTTTTCATGTCATTTCTATTTTTTTGCATCAAATTATGAAAGTAGTATCAATAAGATAAGTGCTGGTATTGTTTAGCAGTGTCCATATTGATGTTGGTACTGATAAAATCCAGACCATGCCCATCTGTACTATTTTACAGTAAAATAAAACATATACTGTATAATGCATGTGTAATACAGCTACCAGCTATGCATAGATTCAACCAAAATTAGACTGAATATCTAAGACATTGACCAAAGGTTAGCACTCAGTGGAGATCTAAGAAGCTGCAGCTTCATTAAACACTGGTCCAATTTAAGGCTGGTAAGCAATAGCAGAACCTACCAGCTGCTTTATCATGTCAGAGGGCTTTGATTTGTACAAGGTAATGGTTGAATGCTTTTCTTTTTACATTTTTGATTGAAGAAATTTGAGTTATTTGCTGCAGTTTTTGGTCACCCAATTGCCCGACACTTGAAAAGAGGTTTAATCATTTTGTGACGACCAAGAAGATGCACGTATTCACAGGTGTTTAGAACAGCGGGAGACGCTCAGCGTGAAAGAGGAGTGTATAAATATGAAAATATCACAGATTATTACTTTACAGCAAAATACACAGTGTGCTGGAGTAAGCCATGATGCATAATTGCATTGTTACAGCAGGCTGATTTTCTGTCACTAATTGTATATTAGCTAATACAGAGAATTCACCACAGGAGAAATAACACAGTGAAGCACAAATTAATGGTGCTGGAAAGACTGAAGCAACCAAGCTGCAATAGAAGAGAGAGAGAGAGTTTAGATTCTCTCACTAATCACCTGACATGATGCTGATTTTGGTCACACTCTGCTATTTGCTGTTACACCAAGACAGATCTGTATGATTGCTACACATAGTTTGAGCAGTATAATTGGACTAAAATGAACACTTGGCCGGTCTGTAAAATACTCTAAATATACTCTAAATAGTCTCTGTTTAGTCATTTTTTATGTTCACTGTTTTATTTTTTCAGATTTTTTCTTATGTTTTTTATTCTTTATTATTTTTATGGTAATGTAACTGTCTGCATTCTGTTTTGGTTTCTTGATTCTTCTTTGCATTTGTGAGGCACTTTGATATTCCCCAGTGTTTGAAATATAAATAAACCTGCCCTGGCTTTCGATCTGAGTTGTTCTGGAGTAATTACTGGAGTTCTCTGCAGCACAGACCTGCAGGTGACTCATAAAGGATATCACGGAGTGAGAGGAAGAACAGGGAAGGAGCAGGTGTGAGGATCATGGAGATGAATAGACAGACAGGGGAAACTGCCTGGTGCAGATGCCCCCTCCACACAAACAAATGAGCAATGATGGGTGTTAAAGCTAAGGAGACACAAACATACACCAAATGTGGTGTATTAATAAATCTATATATTAGGGGAATGTCTTTGATCTGTAACTACAGAGAGAGCTGTGCAACTGATCTCAGGATCTCATCCTCATATGTGTTCTGTGTCAATCAACTCTCAAGTCTGACTTTTATGTATTCAGCTGATATAGTATCATTTCCATGAGGTGTTTAAATTTGTGTTCAATTGTTTAAACTCCAAGATGCCTGGCAGTTTAATAAAACAAGGTTCATCATAAGCTTCAACTGTATAGCAGTGTTTATGCATTATACACATTTTTTTTTTCTTGTGTGTGTGTTTGCGTGCTTTCCTGTGTACTTCTGTCTTTATCTCTGTGTATGTAAACATGCCCAAGTGTGGGATTTAATAAAGCAATAAGCCCCATAATTTACAGGTGCTTTACACTGATTTTAGAACAGCTAACAGGTGTTGGTTAGGCATGACGGGCATATTTGGGCACCACTAAGTCCTGCCTCATCACTGGCATGATTTCTCTAATGTGCAAGCTTGGTTAAGATACATTAACTTAACATTAATCACTGGTGTAGTTTGCCTGCTTTGGATGGAGATAAAAGGCCACTGGAGTGGCAGCAAGAAGAGGTAGGCCTATTTCTTCAAGAAAGCGAAATGACAAAGGGGGTTCCTTGGCTGTTCAGACATAAATACCCATAGTTTCTTTTGCCAGCATCCTTGTGGGGGGCTTTTTTGTTTATTTGTTATGACAGTGGTGTGTATGCCTGACCTTCAAAAAATGAGCACTGTAGTCAATATAGGGAATTGGACTACTTAGATTGAAATTCTATTTAATATACAGTTTATGGTTTAAGGAAGTTTTTTCCCCACCCGCACCTCCACCTGCTCAAGGAAGCTCAAGCAGGCTGCCAGAACACTGCAGGAGTACAAGACAAATATTGTAATTTAATAATTACAAGCAACAACGAATCCTACACTGCAAGTTGATCATCTGGTTGTAACTGTCAGTTGTCGGTCAATGTAAAGCTCGTTATGGAGTTCAGAGACTGCCTGCCAGACTCCACTGACATATTTCTCAATTTAATCATTATAAACGTCTCCGCCTAAAATATTATCAATGATTTGTTACGACTTAAAAACACACACTCATTTGACGATCATTTGGTATTAATCTGAGCTATAACTAACATCAAATAGGCAAACATGAGGTGCAGAATAGAAGTAGAATAAAAGTTTCAAAGGAGGACACTGCAGCAGTAGTGTTGTTGTCAGTGAAGCGAGTATTTCAACTTGTTTCCTCGATCTCTGATAACATATCATGATCATTTATGATTTATTACAGTGAAAATATTACAGGTTTCTCCTTTAATTTCAGCATGTCTCCTTTCTTCCTTTTAACTTCTTCCATCTTTTAGCCATTCATCCACACTTGGCACACTCAATCATCAATCATTCAAAATCAATACTGATGTAATGTGGATGATTTTTTCTCTGGGGAATTGAAAATGTTAACCCATAACACCAAAGTATTTTCATATACAAAAAGGCTTTTATTTGTATTTGCTGAGCTGAATGAACATTTTTTTATGCCTAATAGAACTTGCTTAGTTAAAGTAAGTTAAGGTACTTCAATTAGTGCAAATCCTTTATAATACTTATCTTTTATGCAACAAATTGTTATGCTGAAAGACTAAATGGAAGGAAATATTGTACACACTAAAGCCTATTAGAAAAAAAAAACAACATTAAGGAATAAATAGATGAAAATACTTCATTCATAAATAATACATTTCCACTGCATTTGCCTGACAGGTACAGGTACTACAGTTACTGACAGAAGCATTTCACTGCACAATGGTTACTTTTACTTTTCATACTGATAACAGCTGATAATACTTTTACTCAAGTGAGGTTCTGAATGCAGGACTTTTACTTGTAGTGGAGTATTTTTACAGTGTGGTATTAGTGCTTTTATTGAAGAAAAGGATCTGAATACTTTATCCAGCATGGCTCACCTGTCTGAAGATCACCTGGTCGTGTGTGTGAGGTGTTTGTTGCCCAGCTGCTGCTGAGTTACACGGTCACTATGTTCTCCACAGAGAGTTTATCATCTTCCTCCGATTGTTGGTTTATGATGTCACGCTGATCAGGTCTTTTTTTTTTAAAAAATCACTAATTTAGTAATTTATATTAACAATACATATTTAACAATACAAATGTGATTGCCATAGTTGTTTAACATTGTGAGAGGACCTTACCTTTAAATGTCTTCCCTAGTCAAATCTGGGTAAGTTTTTTTATAGCGTTAGCATTGCCTGTGGTGAGCAGACACAGCAGTTCCACAAACACAGTTTTTTTTAATTTATTAAGAATTGTGGAAAGAAAGTGAGTCCCCAGAGTAATACAAACTTGATTGTTATAGTTGTTGGACATGGTGAATGGACCTTATCTTTTGATGTCTTCTCTGGACGAGTCTTGGTGTGTCCTTTGTGAGGTTAGTGCGGTCTGTGGTGAGCAAGGTCTGAGGTGGATAATCAGTGGATAATATAGACAAATGTGCCAGCTAGAAAAAAATAAAAATAAATAAATAGTAAATAGAAAATAGATTAGTTTAGTTTATTTGATTGAGTGTGCAATGACTTTGGTCATTTACAAGAAATGAGAACATGGTTGCACCAGATTTAGCGAGATGCTAATTTCTATCTGTAGTCCTACACATAACAAGTAGACACAATAAATAAAATTTAAGGTGCAATGCAGACTACAGTAAATCCAGGTGCCTAACATAATAAACGTAGTAGGAACACATTGCACAGTACAAAATACAATATGAAATACACACTAATACTAATACTACATTTTTTAAGTGACCAAGTTACCAATGCCTCTGCCTTACACAATAAAAATGGTAAGTACACAGCTGCACAATACAAATTGCAGTGAGAAATACACAATAACTGCATTATTATTTGCAAAGTTAGCAGCATATGTACCCACAAGGGTAACATAGGATATATATGTACCTGCTAGGTTAACCTCTAAAATCAAGGTCCGATCAGTGCTGACAAGACTGACAGTTTTTAATGTTGACTGAAACTGTGAGTGTCAGTGAGCCTATTCCCTTCTTTGGTGGCTTTACATGAAAAGGCTGATTGAGAGAAGGCAGAGCTTCGTTTTGAAATGCTGCAGTCACCCCTGGTGGCAGACCTTAAGGCTCTGTTCAAAAGCTCAGAGCAAGGCTGCACAAAGTTCTTCAGTGTGGGTGGGACAGCATTATGGGTAATCTTGAGCACTAAGTGAGCATCTGAAAACATGATTAAGTTATCAAAGCTTAACATTTTCTATTTCTTGAGTAGATCACTGATTATGCTGTCATGGTTTTTTATTTAGAACTTTCAGAGATAAATACACAATAATAATAATTACACAATAAATAAACAGATAATTCAAACAGATAGTTCTGTGAAAAGCCAGGCTAAAAAGGTAGGTCTTGTGTTTGCTAGTTGAGTTTGCTCTGTTTAAAAATATTAATACTCTCTGCAGCCCTCAAGTCTCTAGGCAGTCTGTGTTCTGCAGGCAGACATGGACCATAGGAATAAATGATGCTTCTGTGGCCTGCTGTGTGATATTTGATTGGCTTTTAGTTTCTCTGTAGAATCTGTTGAACATACCGCTCTCAGTGGGGGATCGTTTGAACTCAGATGTTGGTGTGTTCTGGTTTTCTGGTGTCTCTGGTGAGTTGTGCTTGTCTGGCAGGGCATCTGCCAGATATGGTATGAGGACGTTTTTCTTTATTTTCTAATGTATCTCTCAGCTGAATCTCGTGCATTTGTAAATTTGAACTAGTCTTGTTCAAATGTGGAGAAGCTGTCTGAGGAGAGCTTTGTTTAAGGTCGGTGCCACCTTTGATGGGTGGGGTCTGAGGTGGATGTGGCTTGAATTGACACTGACTATGACCCTGACCCTGATATGGAGATGGTTTCAAAGCAGGCTTCATGTGTAAATAGTTTATTTTACATCAATTACTGCAAAAGCAAATACAATACATGAACTGTACATGTCATGCAGATATATAACTGGTTATGTTTTACACTGGAGCATCTTCAAGTTCATCACCATCATCAACATTATTATGCAGCTCCGCTGGCTGACCCATACCAGCCATCCAACCATCCATTAAATGTAACCTTAGCCTTGCATCAGTGTTTATGCAGTCACACAAGGTTAACAAGGTTACATATGTCAGTCAAACCAAAAGCAGGTCTTGACTGAATGGTCTGAAGTGACCTTGACTTCTCTGAGGAGAGTGCAGCTAATTATATCATCCTTTTTTTTTTTTTTTTTTGCTGTGTCACAGTAGCTTAGCACAGGAGAGCTCATTCATGCTAACCCTCCTCACTTGCTCTCGTCAGGCTGAGTCATTGACAACTTGTCAGTGCATTTGAGAAATTGTGAGGAGAGGAATAAGCCCTCTTGGCACTAGAGCACTTATCATATTACGCCAGCTTTTTACAGCACAAGGATGAAATATCTCAATACGGTAGTTTCATATTTCTGTCTAGAGGCAATAAATAATTTCTTTAACAGGAACCATCTTTGTTTCGATACATTACTGGTGCCTTTACTTGCCTTTTAGTAATAGCATATTGACCTTGTGCTGGCCCACCCCCACCTTTTCTTCTCGTTTGAGCGCATTTGTTTTAGTTCTTCTGGTTGAGCATCCATCCGCTCTACACTGCAGCGATCTGACAGAGTTTAGCTGCACTCTTACCACAAAAACTGCTTCTCAAGTAAGCTAACATCTAATACAACTACTGTTCTTTATATCTCTCTGTCACATAATGTTAG
Organism: Lutjanus argentimaculatus; assembly: GCA_034769285.1. Classification (NCBI taxonomy): domain Eukaryota; kingdom Metazoa; phylum Chordata; class Actinopteri; order Lutjaniformes; family Lutjanidae; genus Lutjanus; species Lutjanus argentimaculatus. The sequence goes on from JAWZSL010000014.1 coordinate 12,927,404, forward strand.
CTTAGTTTGTACATCTAAACTCTCTAAAAATTTTACATTTGTCTTTACAGGTGCACATGTGAGAAGTGACCTGCATAACCCACTGAAGTTTTCATTGTGTGGCGCTAACTACAGTGCTAACATGTTAGCACAGTAATGTAAACAGTTGCATAATAATTTACCAAAAATTGCATTAATCAGGAAACCTCTTGCTATATTTTCTGACTAAAAATTATTTTTTGAAAAATGTTTTTTCTAGATTGTTGGAATTATCTACTCACTGTCAGTTGGTATCAGGGCAAGTGGATAATGACTGAATTTTAATTTTTTGATGAACTATCCCTTTGAGTAGAGTGGAAAATCATATTAATGAATAAACTGCATGAAAACAGAATTTGCAGAAAGCGACGTTGAGATGATGTTATTTATCTACGTGTGGAAGCAGCAAGCATGGACTGTGATCAGAGTTGGGTTAAGGCTCACAACAGTGTCAGTGTAAGAGGCCAGACATATAACTGGGGGATAAATGTTGTCACTGAGATCTGCCAGTGAATTCTAAACAAGGATAACAAGTGAACTGATGCCAGAGTTGAAGCTACAGTATGTGCGTGTTACAATCTGGCCTACTGCATTCAGCATTGTGGCAGGGGTGGAAATGATTCGTATAATGGCTCTCGCCACAGTAATGAGCTCTTGACCACAACTCTGTAAAATGACACAGGTATAGAAAGTCATGCCTTTTACTTGGTAGTTTCTTTTCATTTTCTCTGTAGCATTTGGTGTCAGGACAACTTTGTTATTATTTTTATATATTTTTTAATATACATATATAACATCACTATCTTTGTGAGACTGTAGCTAGCTCAGTTCTGAAGCTAAAGTAAATACATTGGTATCATATGAAGTAAGGTTGTGGAGAGGGGGGCTAAATGATGCTCACTTTTGGTGAGGTAAAAACTGGCATGGCCATTGTCAAAGGCTTCCCTTGCTCTCTCACCCAAGATATCTGAATGAAAATGGGTTCTGCAGGTACCCAAGAGTCTCACCTTTACAGACAGGCCTACTTTATGCTGATCTCCTGTGGTTTTGGACAAAAACCATGCCGTTTTTTGCATGCAGCATAAATCTGTTATTTTCACCTATCGTAAAAATGGTATTTGAATATTTCTGCATACTGGGGTCCCTAAAAAGCATTGGAATTACATGCATTTGGTATGACTGCAAGCCTTAGGCTCATTGTAGTGAGAACATTTTTTTGAAACTTGACATCACTGTATAAAATGCCCTATTGTGACCTCTACGATGTTGACAGCCTCGTGAAACTTCACAACTACAAACTAGAGACCTGGCACATACAAGGGGGTTTCTGAGCAGTTCCTAGAACAGAAGTTCCCACCATCCAGTCGCTGAAGAATGCAGTTCTTACAGAAGAGTTCTTCTAAATGTGAAAGGTTTTTGTTGGCAGATGACATAATAAATTTATTCGAAATTGTTTCTCAAGGTTTTGGTGTCTTAATGTGGTATTTTGGACAGATTTTTGACCATTATTTTAATTCCTAACCTGACACACCAGATGATTTGTTAAACAGAATGATCTGGGAAGTCCTTAGAAACAGTGTGGAGAAGGGCAGGCATTTAAAAACAAAACACTGAACCATCTGTCTATCACATCTAACACAGGCTACTGAATCCGTTTGGCAGAAGAGCAAAAACATTTTATCTTTCGATACTCCCCAGTTCTGTTATAACTGATGCTATCACAGTATCTATCTAACCTCTTCAGGAGCCACCATTGTTTGTTCCAGATGAGTCGCTGTGGTCCCTCCTAGGAAGCTGGTTGGCTGCATCACTTATGGTGTGAACACAAACAGATAACTTGAAGCCTGGCAAGATATATTCTTGTGTGATCTCATGATCTCGCAATCTTGCAAATCCAGCAGCTTCTAAAAGTTTGCATGTGTAAAAATGTGTGCAAACTTGATACCGCCCACAAACAAATGCGCAAACTGCTCGACTAATGGTGCACACTGAGGGTTGTGTTTTTCAAATGTGTTAGACAGCACGCACTGTCCATGTAGTACGTTTGCCTTAATGATATATCAATATGGGGCATTTCAACCCTATGCAAATCAGTCAATTTAGTACACACACTGCGCTTTACCAAGCCTGAAAATAATTTGCAGTAACTGTGACTGTGTCTGTTTTTAATGCGTTTGAAAGGAAGGTGCAAATCAGCCCAGCGGCGCACACAGATGGCTACTGTCATTGCAGCGAAGAGGAGACAATCTTTAAAATCATTTATCATCAGCTGTTTGGGGGTATGCATTTATTTTTATTGTCATTCAATAAAATTTAATACAGAAAAACACCATGATTAAACATAAATTTGGACTATTTGCAGCCAAATGAAACTGAACATTCACAGTCATTGTAGCCTAAAGAAAATTAACACTGACATTATTATGTCCTCCTGTTTCCTTCTTTTCACCAAAATTACATTTTGAACCAGGTTTTTTTGGCAGGTTGCGTGTCTCTGCCCCGGCGCGCTCCTCTGCAACCGTGCACTCCTCTCATCCCTCTTCAGTCCCCAGCTGCTCTGCTGTGGGACCACTTGGATTGAGTGACCTCACCACAGCCTGACCACATACAGCACTGACCAGCTGCCTGGTGTGCGCAACAATGGCTCGAGTGTCCCACCTGAGTGCTCAGGCCACAGAGGACACAGCTTGCACCTCCTGTGCAATGGATTATTTATTTATTAATTATTTAAGATAGTTGAAGAAGTTTTTACTATAAGCCAATTTTCTTTGCTCACCTTATATCTAGAGTTGTTCCGATTCCGATACCAGTATCGGAAATTGCTCCGATACTGCCGAAAATGCTGGCATCGGTATCAGCGAGTACTGGAGTCCAGGCACCGATCCGATACCACGTAATTTATTAAATTAGTAATCTATTTACTGGTTAGCTCCGTTAACTCTGGCACAGTTCTTCTTCGCCGATCTAAAAAAAGAATCTGCCTTTGCTCTGAAATTATGAGCAATACTTAATTGCTAAAATGCTACTGCAATGTTTATCCTACTTGTGTTGAAGTAGCCTATATTTCGTTTACTGTGCAGCTTCTGCTCTTTTGATTTGTATTTTTTGAATATTTACTTTATAGGTTGGTTTTGGACTATAAGTTTTTGGAAAGAAATCATTTAAGTTGCTGTTGACTATTTTTTTATACTGTTCTATTTAAATGCCCTTTTCATTTTACAATATTGTGTCTGCACTTTAATTTAAAAAAACAACATATATTCCTAGATTTATTTATTTAAGTTGCCGTTGCACTACTGTTTTATACTGTTCTATTTAAATTCCCTTTTTATTTAAAAATATTGTGGCTGCACTTTAATTTTTTAAAATAATTATTCCTAGATTTATTTAGTTAAATTGCATTTGCACTACTGTTTTTTATACTGTTCTATTTAAAAATAAATTTTAAAATAAATGGCTGGCTTTGCTGTATTTATTCGTGTTTTACAAAGGGTTTAACCTGAGCCAGGCCTTACCACAATGATAATCATATCACAGTCATGCAGGCGTGGTATGATATTTTTTTATAACATACTGGTATCGGATCGGTACTTGGTATCGGCCGATACCCACAGCACAAGTATCGGAATCGGTATCGGGAGGGAAAAAAATGGTATCGGAACATCTCCACTTATATCTTGCTATCTTCTCTTAATTTCATCAGTTGTTTTAGACTTTTTTTGCTGTAGCTCAACAATATGTTAATTTGCCTCTTACACTAACACCTCCATGGGATCGAATTTAATTTTGCGCTTTTCATGCTGCTTTCTGTGTTTCAGTGCCTAGAGGCACTAAAACACAATGCCTGATGATTAAACAGTAGGCTGGCTAAACCAGTGTCATCTTTTAAATCACACATTTCAACAAAGGCCATTATATACATGTCCTGTCCAAATGTGACAGGTTCATTTTTGGTATCAGAATAGAGAGCAAGAACAAAACAAAAAAAACCAAAACAAATAAAAGGCAAAAAATGACTTTTCAAGAAGAATTATATAAGACAAGCAATTATTTTTTTTAATGTCCAACTCCATTTAGTTCTGATGTTGTATGTATATTTCAAATAGACATGAATAAAATTACAATGTTTTATACACCCAGTTGCTAGTTGCTGGTCCTGCGATATATTCGACTAATTGAATAAGACCACATTAGTTTTAGCTATGTGTACTTACTGTAATAAACTAAGTGTACATGCCTCTATATCCACATTGATTTTTTTGCCTTTGCTTTGGCTGAACACATGCCATTAAATGTGCTGTCATGCAATCTGGTGCACACTTAAGAGAACATTATATGTGAGGGAGAGGAGAATATCACTACTGAGCGTATCATCATCTTTTAAGCACTGCGTGATCCATGTTTCATGTTTTGTGGCGGCAATAACAATGCACCCTGGTAGCTGTAATTTTAAACAGGCTCCACTGATCCCTCTGATAAAGAGGCCTACTTAAAGTGAATGAATCACTTTGATAAAATGGATTTATTCTTTTTGCATATGACTGCCAGACATTTCCAATACTATTAATGTCATGTTAGTGTATGTTTTGTTACTATCTTGTAACCTCCATATTATGAGCCATGACCTGATTTTAATATGTTCTCGTTGTATATGTGGGTTTTACCAGCGTACCAGCTGCATACAGCCGGCTTCAATCTGGCCCATGTACGGTAATGCCATTACAGGGCAGATTAAAATGAAATCATGTTTGAACATGAGCATTTGTTTATACAGTGATATAAAAACAGACAAATGGCTTTCGGGACAGAGGTCTGTAATCTTTATAAATGCCTGTGTGCTTGCGCTGAATCATTCTTTAGTTCACCCATCACTGCCACCATGATGAATACACATCATGTGAATACGTTTAAAATGGGGCAAAGTAATGACATGTCAGATGTAGTACTGTAGGCTTGCTTGTATTTGTTAGGTTATTACTGCATGACTGGTGGTCTCTGTCTGTCTAGCCAACAGTCATGACCCATGCCTCATCAATGGCACCCAGCATTGCTCGTTGACTGTGACAGGCTAACAATGAAAGAGTGAGAGATTGGTTGGGGGGATTGATGCTAAAGCACAAGCATGGAGAATCAATTGATTTCAGAAGAGGAGCCACACTGAATCCACTACAGCACTTAGTGTGAATAACAGCTTGAATTGACTGAGCTTGTTGCCTTGGGGGTGGTCTTGTGTGCATGTGTGGGGTGTGTGTGTGTACAATGATTTATGTTTCTGTTTCAGTTTTATGTTTCACTGCTGTGTGTTGTTTTTAATCTTTCCCTGAGACTGTCTAGCAGCTCTGTTAGGCTGTATTTAGACACAGTGCTGCTTTGAGCTAAATGCTAATGCTGTGCTTACATGCTCACAGTGACAACGCTAACACAATGATGTTTCACATGAATAATGTTCACCATCTTAGTTTAGCATGTTAACATGCTAACATTTGCTAATTATCACAAAACAAGAAGCACAACTGAGGCTCATGGGAAATAGCCTGATATTATAAGACTGAATTGTCAACTCATTATAGTCCATTTCCATATTCAGTCTGACTCCAACTGATTTCGCATCGGCGTTCCCGAACCAATCAGCTGAGACCATATACAGTATATCTGAATCTACCATTATTTCAAGTCAACGCTGGTGCACTACCGTGCCAACATGCTTTGGTTTTGCCCCCATAGTCAATGGTTTTGTGAGTGAGTATGTGAGGGGTGGTTACGTTACTTCAGTCAGGCACAGAGTGTAGAAAAGCTGTGTCTTGTGTTTGTATTTACAGAAGTCCCTAAAATGTTACTGCGCCATCTTCATGTATTCTTCACAGCAGAGTTTGGCCAGACTGTGAAAAGCTAACTAGTTAGCAGCTTCATGTCACACTAAGGACAAAAATATAGCTTAAAACAGGACATAAAAAGACATAAAAAATAGACCTAAAAATAGCTTAATGCCAAATGGAGCTTGGAACTGCAGACCTGGAAGCTGCGGGTAGAGCATAGACTGTATATAGAAGTGGACGGAGCTTCCGGCTCTGAAAAATGAAGCCAATGCGGAAGTGCAGTAACGCTGTATTCTCACCGAAATCCAGCAGGGGGCGCGCAAGCTGGTTGCTAAAAGAAACCCGGTTCCATTGACACCCGTTCTAAAATGCCGAACTTTACAGCTTAAATAAACATATTTATAGCCCCTGTCAAAAAACGATTTTGGTCTCTATCGCTAATATCCCCCACCATGTTCACTGAACCAGACTTGAATTTTCATATAAGTCATTCATTGATTTTATATTAAGGCTTAAAGTTCTGTATAATTAGGGGCGTGGTTTCGTGATTGACAGGCGTAGTGCCCTATGGTAGTGCCACTCACTCGCTCCCTTAGACTATACGTCTGTGCTCGCCCCCCACCACTCCCCCGCTCCCCCGCTTGTTAATTTTGGATCTCGGTTGTCCGTTTCACGGAGCCAAGTTGACGTGCAGTGATGGCCTCGCCCGACCTCGCCTATGCCTCGCCCACACAGTCTATGGTCCCGCCCTGCTCCACCGTCTCAACCAATCATATTCACATCCGGTTTCAAAACTGTCAAAATGGCGCTGGCCAAATCTGAAACTCGAGGCTTCAAAACGGGTGTTCAGAAACCAATGGGTGACGTCACAAAGGCTCCGTCCACTTCTATATACAGTCTATGGGGTAGAGTAACAAATCGTCACTGAAAACCTCTTATCTCCAAAATGTCAACTTTTTAGGAGCTAAGAAAAACATCGCATGGCTTTGTAAATGGAGATAAGTGGTTTTCACAGGACAGCTACAAAAAGAAAAAAACAGTCACAGACCTCCAGAAGTTAGCTTGTAGCTGCTAATTGGCTAGCTCTTCTGTTGCATTAACACGTTACACAAACGGGGACTTTTTATTCTTTTCTGTGGCAGCAAACACAACACAGCCTACAGTAGCTGTTATGCTGCAGCCCAAGTTTACCGACACGCTTGTTGTTTAGTTGAAAGCAGCCTCAGTAGCAGTGTTTATCTTCTCTATAGCAGTGACCATTGTTGTTATTGCTCCTCCATGGTACCGGCGCGCTTGAGAAACCTTGACAGCAGCTTGACAACGACATTAATCATGCCATGCGGTGCTGATTTGCTGATCATTAGTGATGCTTATTGGTCATTTATTTTTTACTTGAGAAACTACTGTTACATGTTACAATGCCAGTCCAGAGAATCAGTCAACTCAGTGGAGTGGGCAGATTCAATGCTCTGGACCCCGGTGAGATGGGACTGTCACTGGTCAAACACCAAAGTATTTGATTAAACTTTTTAAAAACTGACTTAATGAAAGACAAATGACATAATAAGAAAAAGAAATATTGAATATATTGTTGGCGAATAGAGTGACAAAGTGAAACAGTTCTTCCCAGATAACACTCAGAGCTCCTGTGCTTGCTCAGTGGAGCACCTTTACGAGAGCACACTGTATCAAGATGGTCATAGTTGCCTTCTGGCTGTTATACTGGCAGACATGTATCTTCCTCCTCCTGCGGTGACAAGCACTTCTCCTGCGGTGAATTTCCCTGCAGTGCTTCTCATGTAATCTTGACCTGCAGTCCTTGGCTGCTGAAGCTGCACTGCCTCAAATTATTGGACGCAGTATAAAAGGTTGTAATACTGTAAAGAAATTAATTGTGCAGCAATGTAGGAATAAAATATAACTTTGTGGCCTGACTGCTACAAGTGGTGCATTATTGTAAGTGCCCAACAGCAGGGTAATGACCAAAAAGTTCATCACATTGAGTACCCAGAGTGAGTGTTTCAATTACTGAGCCATGCAGTTACAATGTGGTGGAGTGGGATTTTAAGCAAATTTTAATGATATCATTAGCCTGATGGATGGTCAGTATTACAACTTTATGAAGGATACTGGAAGTTGTTTTTAATTAGTAACTCAGTAAAGACTGTTGGCATTTGTTTAGATGGTTTTAGTAAATAAATGCATCTTCTCTCATCTGCAAAGACTTCTTTACACGGAAATTATTAACACAGAGAAGCTGTTTCATGATATACAGTACACAGTCTTACGCAGCTTGAAGTGGCTCTTGACACATTAGGTCACTCAGCTCACCTAGACTGCGAGGTGTAGTGCTTCGGTCAATCCACTGACTTATTTAATGTCTCACAGGTCATGTCATGTGACCAAGGTCATACACAGAATTCACACTCTGTGACATTGCAAGTAAATACAAATGACTTTGTCCACTGAGCCATCTGGACTGCCACTGTGTGTGAAAGATGCTGTAAGAGAGGGCTGACCTTCACAACGACAGTACACTCTGCACTTGTCCGGGGCTGTTAGCCGGCCACATGAGCCCATGCATATTTGATGCAAAAACCTCACTCGACCTCTTCAAAAGCACAACAGAAAGTACGCCTTTATGGCACGCCTCCTTAAATTAGCCATATTTTGATGCTTGTGTCTAAAGCTTTTTTTACATGTCACCTTTGTGTGATTTATTGTGGTATTTGATGTTCTTAAGTGACATAGCAAATAGGCCCTGAGTTTCTCATGCTTTAAATAGGCCAACTGCTGACCTAATTGCTAGTGCCGCTGTCACTGGAAATGGGACTGGTGCTCCAATGAAGAGGAGGAGAGGAGAGCAGAAGAGGAAATATGAATGCTTGAGGACGAAGACGACAAGTAATGGATGAAGAGAAGTAATGAAGTCCTCCACAGAAGAGGAGGGGAAATAAGAGATGGAGGTGTGGTATGCAGTGGGTGGCTGTCTCAGTCGTCTTGACTGTGGAAATTGCCACATACGGTCACTGCGTTCACTCATACGGGTGTGCACACACACACACACACAACTCACAGACCAAAAATAGCCAGGCTATTTCAACGCTACCTCGGTAAAACTGACTTGAGGAGGAAACTGTTCTTCAGTTAATCTCACAACCCCGACAGACAGACAGGTTTTGTTAGGCAGAGAAAATAGAGGAGATGTGAGAGCATGATGGTGGACTGGTACCCTCCTGGTGATGGACAGGCACAGTCAAGTGTGCGTGTGTTTGTGTGTCAGAGGGAGAGGACAGAGGAGGTGATGATACTCTTATATGTTTGCATGTTTTAGAGCCTGACTGATATATTTTGTCGGCCCAATACTTGCCTATCACAGCTTATTGGTCTGCACTGGTATTGGCATATATGTTGTCAAATATGCACCAATATGTACACTTTTTTTTTTTTTGACAGAACATAATGCAGATTGTTTTTTGTTGTTAGCTTTATATGCAGTATTTTATGTAGACTATATTTTACCTTTTTCTTAAAACTATAATATGTAACATTTCTGCATTAAAATGTCCCAAAAACACTAGACCTACAGCATATATTTTGTTGAGTTGTGTGCTTAATTTTCCCAAAATGTTTCCAACAATATTCAAACAGGGAGATATAATTTATTCAAGGTAACATGCGTTTCCTACCCACCCATTGCTAGCCAGTTGGTAGCTGCTATAATTTCCGGGAAAATATGGCACACATCAGATATGTCAGAGTGAAGAAGGAAGACGGCACACGTGATCAAATGAAACATGAATAAAACTTTAATGTTACCTCATCCATGAACATGATTCCTGCCTGAGTCATGCCAGATTTTCATAAACTATGGACATTGCACAGAAATTGACAACAATTCTCTTTCTCAATCTCCTACATATGCTTTGGTATTGCCCAAAGACAGAGGAATTTGGACACATTGCATTAGTTTAAAAAAATTTAGGGTCTCATAGAGACAATAGAGCAGGTTCCAAATCTATGAAATCAAGAAAAATCTTTATTCTACTTGCGAGCACTGTAGCAAAAAAAAAAAAAAAAAAAAAATGCATCCTCACCAATTAGAAATATAAAGATTCACTATCAGCAAAACAATGGATTAACAAGCTTTTGTCTTCCTGCACACCTGAAAAGATACTGTAGAATGTAACAAAGCAACCTTTCAGAAAATCTGGAGGCCCTTTATCATTCTGCCTCCTTTGGATACAGTTGACCATGGGTGTATGACTCATCACAAAATACAACATCAAAAATATAATTATCTAAAGAAAAATGTCCTGCTTCTTTTTACCTCGCTAACTTTGCCTTGAAAAAATAAATAGGCTCTACCAGTCTGCAAGGAGAATTTGACCTGGTGGCAGGCATAACTATACAGACACAACCAATCTTCTTGCGGATGGTCTTGTTTGCTTATGCAGGTCATATAAAGTCATCTGTATTACATAGAGACTGTCTCATAACCAGTTAAAAACAGATAATTACTCCCATGATCCCAGGCCACTTCATCACGACATCATCAAATTACATCTTTTATTACTGTTTTAATGTGAGAGACCCCTAGTGGTGGAATTTACATATTGTGCATTAATTTGGGTATACATATATTATGCTTTCATTTACAATTTTGTCATATTATTTGTTATTAAAAATACAGGTGAAAGTTTATTGTTTCAGTGCCCTGATGTCATTTTCAACATCAAAGTTTTTAGTGTAAACTGTAAAATATCCTGCTCTCATTACATGTCTTTGTTACAAATGTTAACCTCTTTTGAGGGATAGTTTCAAAAATGTGTGTTTATTTATGTAGTCTATATTCTGTTTGTTATTTCTGTGTAAAGAATATCAGTCATTATATAGCAGTCATTATACTCCCTAATATCAGTATTGGCCCCCAATAATCCAGGACTGGTCAGGCCCTGGCATGTTTACATGTGCTGCTGCATTGATGCATGGTGTACTGTATATGCATATGTGTGTGAGTGTTGAGCTTTTGACCGGTCTGTCCCAATTTGGCAAATAGGAAGCTATCAAATGTGGATTATTTTCAAGTAGAAAGCTTTGATTTGTTCAAATCCATGCTCTGTTCTGAGCAAGCTAATGCCAGGGTGCTCTGAGGTCAGCTTCTGTCTCTTTTAATGCTATTGCTTTATTCCTCCTTTGTTCCCTCTCTGCACTGTCTCTGCTTTTCTCCCTCTCCTCTCTCTTTCTCTGCCCCGTCACCCCTCTTTCTCCCTCTGCTCCCCTCCCCTCCCCTCCACTCCTGCAGCTGCCACTGTCCTTGTTTTTGACCTATATAATGACCTGAACCATGTCCTGACAACACAAGGAACCATCAGATTTTGTCTGTACGCCAGCTGTAGCTTCACTTAGCCATCGGCAACGCGTTGAACACGTGGGAGTTGTATGGTTTAACAAGCCTGGATTTCATCATTGTTGACTCATAGCGAGACCAAACATTGAACAAACTGCTGATTCTTACATAGGCTTGATTCGTGTCAATTCTCCTTCCAAAAAATGTCCTCAAAATGAAAGTTTGGAGATGATTCACCTGTCATCTGCGAGTTATTTCAGCTCCATTGCTCTAGCATTTGAAAATGGCAATAGGAGGATTATCGTGGCAGTGACAGTTGAGAATATATAAACTGTTAACACTGATGTGACTCATGCCACCAAAACGTGTTTTTTCTTCTGCTGGATATCATGCACTAGATTGCATGAGCACCAAAGAACAGTCTCAAATGAGATATACACTGCCATACCTGAGGACATTTATGTTAAATATGCAAGATTCATTTGAAAGCACTGAGATTCTTGGCTGATGCTCATCTACTTTTTAGTCCCTTTTTTCTCCTCTCGTCTGGTTGATCTATTCCAGCGGATCAGTTTGTTCTAATTAAAAATGATTAAAGGAAGAATAATTTCTCGAGGAGGAAAGTGACACACTCAAAGCAAGCTCCACATAACAACCGAGGAGGAAGCACTCAACTTCTCAGCGTGACATCTGCAACAGGATTAGCAAATTGCTGTGACAGTCTGACATTTGAACCCTAGGGTAGAGCGAGCTGGTGAAGTCAGGCCAGTGATAGTTGGTAGTGATGGGGTCCTGACAGTGCCTGTTGGTATTATTCTACATGTTTGTGCTGCACCAACAGTATCCCTGCAAGAGCTTGTGTCATGGCTTTTACGATGAGGGCAGATTTAAGAAGGATTGGCGGTTAATCCTTCAGGGGTTGCCCATGCTGAGAGATAATAGCTCACTTCAGTTGCGGAACTCACACTGCAGACTTGAGGTAGAAATATGTACTGGAGATGTATGTGAGAAGCATTTAATGACCAGGTAGAGGTGTTGGGTGAAGATGAATGATGAATAATAAACATAATCATAGCATTTGGTTGTTATCAGCCAATATTTAGTAAAAATATGCAACCGGCGCATCGGGATTAATGCTTTCTAGATGCTGACCACGAAAACCAATGATGGCCCAAAAAAACAGGAGCTCAGCCTGAATTCTCAGTTGACTTGGCGTCATTTTCACATGCTAACTATAACAGAAGGAGTAATTTACCCCAAACATGATGTGTATATCAATTACTTTTCCCGTGTTGCCTTGTGTTGCTTCCACATGAACATTGAATGAATCCAAAACATGCTGTCCAGCCTTGAAGTTCACTGTGCTTCCATTTTATCAAAACTCACAACTCACAAGAGTCTAATTCCCATTTATAAGCCTATTTATCTATTAATCCAGTCGTATTCTCAATGCTTCTAAAAAATAACTGCTTATGAAGTCATTTTGTCTGGAAAGCCCTAAAGGCAAACTAATATTACACCTGTAGACTGTGTGTTAGGGCTGCAACTAACAATTATTTTCACTGACGATTATTTTCTAATTGACAATAACTATTTGATTTTTAATTAATCAATCAGTTGTTGTTGAGTTCCTCAAAGCCCCCAGTGACGTCCTCAAATTTCTTGTTTTGTCTACAACCCAAAGATATTCAGTTTACTGCCATAAAGGAGTAAAAAAAACAGAATCATAGAATTCTGACAATTTTTTTCTTAAAAAATTACTCAAATCAAATAACCAATCAGCATAACAGTTGGCAAAAATTTAATAGTCGATTAATAATGACTCAATCAATTAATCGTTGCAGCTTTACTGAACGCTTTCATGCATGCGTCTGAGAGTAACAACCATGTGCTGCGTGGAGGTGTGTGCTTTGGTGGAATCAAGCAGTGTCTTCATGTTAAGTTGCTAACTGGTTTATGTTGCTGGACACAAATGATGGAGAAATAATCATCCCGTCATTTTATGTTTTAAATATAGACCTATCTCTAATACAACCCTGTTCCTTATATAGTTACTGTCAGTCATGCTTATCACATCTGTTTGCTTTGTCAGCAAGGTAGTTAGCCAGCTATAGATTGTCAGTATCATAAATAGTCTTGTTTTGATCTGCGTGTGATTAATATTTAGTGGACAATGGATGCTCCCATTTGCACAGTACTGATATAATACAATTATAGTAATAGTAATAATAAAAGCAATTGTAAATAGTATTTGTACAGACTGAAATCTACTGGAGGAACACTTATATGAAGCCCCAGCACTGTCAGTCGTGGGGGGCTCACACATAAAAGTGAGTATTCTGTTGTTCAGTACATTACCATGAAGACGTCAGCTGGGGCTAAATTTGGCCAAACCAAGCTGTTTCATTCGCAAGGTTTAATCCAATCGATGTGCAGCAATCACAGAATATCGGATCTGTAAATCTACTGGCCTTCCACAAATGCCTGTGAAACTTGAGTGTTGACTGTTTGTCTCAGTGACAAAAGCCTCTCAGCCTCAGTAAGCAGGAATGTGCAAAGTGCTTTGCTGCAGGTCTGAGTAGGACAGATAAAAATGTGTGATTATCATATACTGAGGGGCTCTCTCCTTTGCTGAATAAATATGAGCCTATTTTGTAGCTGTCTCTATGATCTCTTGCACTGGAACATTTGAAATATCAAACATATCAAACCCTTGAAGTTGCTAAAAATAGCAAAGGTAGTTTTATGCAGATGCTTTTAGTGTACTCCAAAATTCTCCAAATCCATTTGTCTGATAAGCCTGGCATTCGCCCCCCTTTGTCTACTCGTAAGTGTGCTAATGCAGCATACCAGCAGTAGGTCTTGCTGGCCACAATGGTGTTGAAGCTGACCAGAACCTTTTCTGAGCACAGAGGTCAGTGAGAGGTCACGCTGAGACTCCCATAGCTCATTAGAATACCCTGTTACTACTGCAGCAGGGCTACGCTGAAAGCCTGTGAGTCAACTTCATTTAGTTCATCAAGTACTGACCTCATTTGATGACTTATGGTGTGTATTTTTGGAAAACTGTAGAGGTTTAAATTTGGCCAAAGAATTTTCTTGTGGCAACAAAGCAGTAGCATCAGTGGCCTCTCACTCTGAATGATGGCTTGAGCGAAGAATGAGATGTGAGATAAGGGGGTCACGTTCAGGACATCAGGTTTTTTTCTTAAGATGTTTTCCCTCTGGAGCTCTTACTACCTAAACTGACCTATGTAGTATTTTTTTTTTTTTTAGATGTGCTATAGTTTTCCATAATTCTCTGAACTGTTTTCATATTATTTCTTTGTCAGTTGTAATCCCGCCACATGACTTTACACAGTAGAAATTTGAAGTGAAGGAGGCTGAGGTGGATTGTTGAGATGAGACTTTGCACGTTGAAGCATTTGCAGGTGCACAGAGAGTTGTTAATATCCTGAGGTTAACTTTTTCCAACAGTAAGAGTCTGTGGATCTAATTCCATGTAATTGTAATTTTGTGCGCCCCAGGACCAGTTTTGTGCTTTTCATGCTAATTTAGTTTGCTCTGTGTTTGCATAGTTCACACCTCCACAACAAACTGGCAAAAGATTCATGTGCCTCAAGTCAAAACAACTCAAAACAAGGTTTGGCAACTTTGCGTCTGCATGACTTTGGATGTATAATACAAATATATGTTGTTGGTTTTTTTGTTAGTTTCACATTCTGCTTTTATTCTGTATAGTCTGTATGTTATGTCCAACAATAACTGTGTTGTACCCACAGTATTAGGGATGAATTTCCAGTCTGCTTGAGTTGTGCATTTAAAGTCCAGATAAAATGGCATTTCAAGAGTGTCTAGCTTTTGTATCAGGACGTATTTTCGAGTGAAACTGGATAGGCAGGTGGGACATTTGGTTTGAATGTTGAAATAGGTAAGTGTCAAAGTCAAGTCAAGTCACTTTATTTATATCGTGCCAAATCATAACAGAGTTTATTATTTACAGAGACCCAACAGTTTTCACCAAGAGCAAGCACTGAGACAATTGGGGCGAGGAAAAACTTCCTTTTAACAGGCAGAAACCTCAAGCAGAACCAGACCCAATGGTCGACCTGCACTGCAATGTTGCATGTACAGAAGAGAACAACAAAACCACATTACAGATTTTGATGAAAAAATATCTGTCACATTAATTTATAAAATATATGTAAATATATATATATATTTAAAAAACCCACGTGCCATGCTGCTGCTAGCACGTTAACTAATTAATCTTAGCCCTGTGCTAAAAATCATAGACTGATAGATGGGTGGACGCCATGGTATTATTGGTTGACACTGGTTGGTTCAAGCCCCTGTAAGCACAAGTCAGTTTATTTTACAAAAGAAAACATGATTGGATTTTCATAGAAGAAAACCAAGATATTGTTTTTTTGTTGTTGTTGTTGTTGTTTTGGCATACTGTATATTGTTAAATAGTATGACCAGGGTTAAAGGTGTTACAAAGGCATTAAAAGGACCAGCTTTCTATCAGTTTTTTAAACAGATGCAGTAAATTTCTGGCTTTATTTTTTTTAATTGGTAAATGGTTGCATTTATATGTCATTTATTGTTGGCTCCAGTTGAATAGAATTATTGGGATTTGTTTTGGCTTTATTTAGGGGCACCTTCATGGTAAACTGTGTTCCAAGGTCAACAACTTAGCACAATTACCTTAATCTCACTTTGCTGTTCTGAATTTGAATTAGACTGGTTTAAATTGCTAGTTGGAAGATTTTACTCTAATAACTGGGTGATTTCATCACGAATGATGATCTGAAGGCCTTAATAATTTGTCTGTGTGGGTTTACGTGTGTTGAGTGTTAGTGCAGCTGCACAGTATGTACTGATCATCTGTGTTACATTGTTAGCACACAAAGCTCATCCTGCTGGTATGGTGTGGTTGTCTCAAAATCACTTTGAGTTGGGCCTAAGTGAAGATGATTCTTCTGGCCAAGTGGCAACAACTGCTGCAAACGGTCATATCCTGACCTTGTGTTCAAAGTCTACTACTTTTTCTCTCTACCTCTCAAACTATTTCCAATTATATTGTGCTCTGTCCCCTCTTGCCTCTTCTCCACTGCCTTTTCCACTCTCTCTGTGTCCCTCTTCCTGTCTGTCGAGTGCCCTCTAATGCTCTTTATCAATGGCAGGGCACAGATACAGAGTTGCTTCCATCCATCTAGTCCTCCACAGTTCGTTTTTAGAAAACACAATTTGTTTCAGCCTCCTTCCTCTCATTCAGTCTTGGTACAGGCCAGACATTTTTTGGAACATACATGTGCTCACACAAATACATGTAAGCCCTTGTACACTCGCTGTGTATGCATGTGCATGCACTCAAATTCACACAATAAGTCATTTCTGGCATAAAAGGCCACCCATTGTCTGCTGAGCTGCAGAAGATTAGATGACAGTTTTATTTGGCACTGCAGATTCATATTGTTAAACAATGAACCTAGTAATCGACTATGCAGACAATAATGTACTCAACTATGAATTTTATTATTTAAAGCTGCACTAATCAATATTTTCATATTAACTATGGACTTATCCCTCAATTGTACATTTTCCCTCAGCTCTATGGAGTGTTTCAGTATCGTTCAGCTAACATATGTAGGTGATGTATGGCCTTGCAACTATACTGTTTTTGTTCAGTTTCACACCTCTAAACAGAATTGTTTCCAGTCGCAGCAGGCAGCTGTTTTCAATAAACAAGTGGTTGAACTAGCTGGTGAATATAGTGGAGCATTGGTAGAGACCAAAACAGAGCTACAAAGACAGTGAATATCAGACTTAGATTCTTTAAAGCTAGGGTAGCAACACTGTTTTGGTATCATTGAGAAATAATTTCATAAAAACCTTTTAGCATGTTGTAAATCAAGTGCTCTGAGACAGAACTAGACTTTTGAACCTCCTTTTGACTCTATAGGAAATCTGGCCTGTGACGGTAGACTTAAACCAATCACAGGTCTTCTCAGACCGGGCATTCATTCTGGCTGTTTTACTATGTCTGCACATTCCTTCAGTGAGACTCTGAAGCAATGACAGAAACTCCTGCAGGAAAACCATAAATAACCATAAACCATAAAACAGAATTTTCTGAAAGAGAATCTTAAAAAGAGTCCAGCTAATGAGCAACATGCTCAGCCCAGGAGTTTGTCAATTCACCAGGTTACTTTAATTTGCCTTCATTTGTGTTCATTTGCGGGGCTTTGCCAAGGGCCAAGGGACCAGGCAGAGCTGAGACACAGAGCTGACAGACATCTGCTCAGTGTTGGGGAGCTCTGCAGGAGAGGGTTGGTGACAGACTGGAGCTTCTGGAGGAAGAAACACTGGAGTTGCTCTGATGTTGACACCTTTATTGAGAGGAGGGGAGCTCAGAGTGTATGTTTCAAACTTTTGGGATTAAAAAGAAGATTTATTTTCACTCCTGCACTCCACTCCTCTGCAGCAGCAATCTACAAAGAAATCGTGGTCACACAGACGAGTCAGACAAGCGTTCAGCAATTGTTTTTTAAAATTTTGGAATTAAAAAGCGTATTTATCTTCACATTTGCTTGTAAACTTGTGTGCAGCAGGAGGAGCTAACTGTGCTGTTTACAGTAAGATAATTAGTCTCTCTGTCCATGTTGACTGCTGACTGGAGGAGAAATGTATCTGAAAATAACTTCATGAGAGTAAAGAGAGGAGGGATGTAAAGGAAAGAATCGACTTCTCTGGTGAGCACTGTCATCACCGACACACAACACACACGGAGCTTTGACACTGGCATTTTTCACTGCACTGAGTCAAACCATGTTGCACTGAGTTGCATTTCCATAACTGCTTTTATCGTGCCGAGCTGCACCCAAGATCGACCACTGTGGAGTGGGTACAAAGCGAGTCCGTCCTCCCTCCAAGCAGGATGCGGTGACGTTTCGCAGACTGCAGCCAAAACGTGACAAGCCTCGTTTTCTCCCCATCAAAAAAGCAAGTGTTGTGATACTCAGCTCATGTGTGTGCAGAAGAGCAAAGCGAAAGATGTTTTTTAAAAGTCTCTTATTTTCAGCTCTCAGTACTTCTGTAGTTTCAAAATAAATCTCTGTACTTTGAAATGTAGTTTCTCTTGTCTGTCGCTGTTTGTACTGTCAGATATCTGCTTTATTACACACAGCTGATGTCTATCAGTCTGTGCTTGCTCACAATTGCCCCGTAAAGTGTTGTGTGCACACATGAAGTGCATGCTGTTCATCTGGTAGGAGCGGCTCAGGACAGAGAAAATGAAACCTAACTCAGATGTGATTCAACAATCAACTGTTTTTAGGCCTTCTACCTACTGCAGCTTTGAGTGAACAAAAATACAACTCCAAATGAAGGCAACTGTGACTGTGTACTAACACATTTGCCTTATCAGCTTTAAAAGGTGATAATATGTCAGTGTGTTTCCAGTGTGTTTCACTCCCTTCAAGTGGCCAGATAAATAAATTACAGTACATAGAAAAAAATCTATCAAATTGATCCACTATGATTTTCAGGCTAACACTCTGCTCTTGGCTACACATTCAAAACTGAAACTCAACAGCTTGCATTCAAGAGGGAGTCAGTCAATGAGGTGTTCACTTAAATAGTTTATTTAAAATGAATTTAATACATGGCTTGTTTTTATCGCTTTACATCTGTCTTTATATTTTTTTTGTTATCTATTTTTCACCATTACCAGCCTTTATGTATTGACATGTTATGTGCAGGTTAGTGTCACCAGAGAGTTAAAGTTGTTTTTCCTTCCAAACCACTACTATGAATAAAATATAGAAAGTTAGTGCTGGGGTTTCACATCTAATCTGGTGTTGGACAGTTAGTGTGGTCCCATTCACGGTGAATTAAGCACTCTAGTGGTTTGCACATGATACAGACGTATGCAGTTCAGTGTGTGGTAAAGCCAACACAAACTCTGAGGCTCCACTGCCCTGAAAGCCTTAACATGGATCAAACTCTGCCTGTGGTCTTCTTGCAGTATAAAATGTTACAAATAACAAGTGAAGTTTTTATGCTGAAACATTACACATCTAGATTTACATTTAGAGTCAGTGCCCTAATTTTGACAGGCAGCTGTGAATGTCTCTGCCTACGGCTGTGAGAGTGACGCATTGCAGGCCTGATTGCATCTCCTCAACAAACAACTGAGTGAAGAAGTCATGTTTTCCCTTTCTGCTAATCCAAATGGCTTCCTGTGACTGAATGTGTCAGCCATCTCTCCTGTTTATTATAGGGATGGGAATTGATTTTATTGATACTGATGCCATAATCAGTTCTGCCCATTGGTCCATTGGTCCATTGATCCTTTATCGATTCCTTTATTGATTTGTGATTAATTTTCTGAGTGGAAAAAGTAGATCAGTCAACACAACTGTTTTATTATCTCTGAGTCTGCTGTGTAGAAACAGAGTAGAAAAGGCCTGAGAGTTAACTGTAGCAACAGTCTGTCATCATCTAAAATAGATGAAAAGAGAGAATATTTGTACAGTATTTAAGATGTCTTAGTCAAAGAAAAGAGTCTTTGACAAGCCAGGCTGCATGGAACACAGCATTATTATAACACAGGATATTTAACCTTTGTTATGCTGCTCGGTTGGGAAGCAGTGGCACTTGTGCAAAGAGTGTCCATTACATGGCATTCCTGGAATTTAAGCCAACTGCAAAGAGATCTTTAAGTATACTGTTGGTGTTTCCACTGTTACTTGAAATCAACATTTTACAGACCTTACAGCTTGCACTGTTTTCATCTTTCTTCACAAAATGAAGCCACGCTTTGGACTGTTTCTTCCTCTCTGCCATGACTCCTTGTCCTTCTGCAATTTTTATAGTAGTTACATTAGCTTTGATGTCATCGTGTTGCATTGTTACAGAAAAACATGCCAACATTAATAAAATTAATTGATAAACTCTGAGGCATAGAATTCTGATGGTCGAACAATTTGGAACGATTCTCATTAAAACCAGTTCGTGATTTTCATCCTTATTTAACTCTTGACTTCCTCCTACATGGAAGAACAGTGTGGAAAAAAATGTTGCTTGGAGTACAACAATAAGAGAAAATAACAAGTAATATTCCCTTTGTCTTAAGGTTCTCCTACTCCTCACATGGCTGAATTATGAAATCATAACATAATAAGGTGTGATCAAATTACTTTGACTTGTTATGTTTTCCATGTGCGCTGAAAGACAAAAGGGCGATGAGTCACCAGCCCAGTGTCCTCCAGGTATGAGACCAATATGATGATTGTGAATTACAGAGTTTACGTGAAGTATGATGGATAGTTATGTAGATGGGCAAGTTAAGTGAGCATTTAGGAGTCAGTGTTCGACCCAGCCAGGTTTCATGTCCTGAATTCATATCAGTGGTTTTAACCATGAGGAAACTCTCTAACTTCAACCGTGGGTCATGGGATCATGGTTTTGGCTCAGTGTATTTGTCATACAGTATGTGAACATTGTAGGGACAACAGCTGAAAAACGTTGTCAAAATAATCCATATTATGTTGTTTTTGGGAATGGTTTAGTACAGCAGATTATATTCAATCACACTGTCACTGTACCTGAGGTCAGGTCCATTCCAGCTGAGTGAAATTAATTGTCTTTTCTTCATAGGGAAAATTCAATCAAAAGAATATTCTGCGAAGACTTTTTGTGACCTGATTGTGACTGGGAAATCCATGATAATATTAACTGTATCAAGATCTGCAAGTACCAAATGTCATCCAAAAAAAGCACATATCTAAGCTAGAGCAGCATCTGCACTTTTAGCTTTTCTCACTTCATCAATTTTTGATCAAGTCTGCAACAGTGTCTACTGTATCTGTGCTGAAGGAGGTTGAAATCCACCCTTTCTTTACCATAAACTAAGGTTTAAAATGACAGGAAATCTGACTGATTTAACCACATGAAGATGAAAGAGAATCCACTAACATGGTTGCCCGTATTACTTTGATTTACAAGAGACATATGTGGAATTGACATATTTTGGCCAGTAATTGGGTTTTTAGCATTTTCAGCTAAATTAACTACTGCTGGGCACACTTTATGACATTGCTGAATTGTTTAGACATCATTTGTATGCCGCCAGTGTTCAAGCAAGCTTAATTTATTTTGTAGGGAGAACAGATTTATACTTTGTCCAAGTCAGCACTTCCCATAGATTAAGAGGACTGTATTTCACCCTGGAAATTAGACTTAGATCCTATGAAAAAGGAAAAAAGAAGTTTCAAAAAATAAAGGTGTGACACATTTATTCACATCTGATTTAATTTAATTCTCCTTTTTTAACAGGGCAGCTTTTCATGTGTGCCCTTGGTTCAAGGAAGAAACAGACAATGAGAGGAATGTAGAGGGAGGCAATATTATAGTAATCTAAACCAGAGTGATGGGACCATGAATCAGGAGCTGCAGAAAATAAGCTCTATGGTGAAGCTGCCTTCACACCATTGCTTTCTCATTCCTACTTTCTTTATTTGGACCCCCCACCCCCTTCGCTCTCTGTAAGCATCACCTTGCCGGATGCTGTCTCCATGGCGATTCTTATGGGTCTCTTTGGCAAGGTCACCTTCACCACAGAGAGAAAGTCACCCAGAGAAGAATGGGGAAGGAAAATAGAGAAACAAATATAGATTTAGGAATGTGACTAACAAGAAAATGAGAAGGGACGAAAATGAAGGGTTTGGTTGTGGGGGATGTCAAGAGAGATGGAAGAGGATGGTGGGAAAGCAACAGAAAAGAAACAGGAAAGGGGGGAGTGGTGCATAAACAAGCAAACCAGCTCAAAGCAAACCTCATGCTTGTGTTGAGGCTAATCTTGGAGAAACATTTTTAGTCTAATAATTTTTCATCATAGTTTTCATCAACAACATTTTTTACTGACAAAAATGAGACGATAACTAAATAAAAAGTACTTTATGATGACAAAAGCTATGATGAAATATACTGATACTTTTTGTCAATGAATAAGAGATAGACACAATCAAAATCAACAAAATATGTAAGTTACTTGAAGCAGCTTAAGCTCCGGTTATTTTGGCTTAGAAGTGTAGGGCTACTACCACTAGCTGCAGGTCACTTCTAAACTACAGTGGCTCTGTGGTTTTAGACAGAATATCTAGTAGAAAAGGTACACTGACGCCCATTTAGCGAACATAACAGTGCCTGTAGACATAATGCCATAGACATAATAACATAATGCCCCTGGCTGAAAAAAAGTAACTGGGCTGGAGTCATGTTTTAGTAGAAATGGTCTGTTGACAAAAAGATGGTTTGTAGTTTTTGGAACTATTGATAAAATAATACATGGGCATTGTACAGGGCAGTCGTGTCATTTATCGAGACTAGCAATTTGCCCTCATATGTATCTGACCTATTTTAATTTAATACAGTACAAAGACAAGGTATTTAATGGTCAAACTGATTAATTTTATTTTTTTTTGCAAATTCACATTCATTCTGAATTGTGAAGGTCATGGGCACTATCACACCCCGATACCATCACAGATGGTGGTTTTTGAAGTTAGCACTGGTAACAATCTGGATGGTCCTTTTCTCTTTAGCCCAGGGATCATGATATCCATGATTTCCAAAAACAATGTGAAACGTGGACTCATCAGACCACAGAACCTTTTTCATCTTTGTGTCAGTCCATTTCAGATGAGCTCTGCCAAGAAAAGTCTACATTGTCTCTGGATTTTTTTTTGATATATGGCTTTCACTTTGCATGGTAGAATCTTAATTTTCATTTGTAGATGAAGTGACAAACCAACAACGGTTTTCTAAAGTGCTCCAGAGCTCATGCAGTATCATTTATACAATTATGTGTGTTTTTAATGCTGTGCTGCCTGAGGGGTCAAAGGTTACAGGCATTCAATGTTGGTTTTCGGCATTGCCCCTTAAATCTACTGTAGATTTAGTCGACTAAAATATTGTGATATTTAGTTGACTAAAGTTAGAGTAAAACTAAAACAATTCTGATGACTGAAACATGACTAAAACTAAATCAAAATTTGCTGTCAAAACTGACACTGCTCCATACACACCCTGTCTTGGATGAAGTTCCTGATCACCTGGAAGCAAATCATGCATGTGAAGAAGCCAGCTGGCAGCTAGAATAATATGATTTTTACATACACACGTAGTTTCTCCTCATTCGCTTTACCCCACCTCGCCTCCATCTGTCGGGCATACCCATCCTCCTCACTAAAGTTCAGCTACTTTGACTCTATGTGACTGTGTGACTGTGGCCCTGGCCTGTACCCCCTGCAGAGTGTGCTGGAGGTGGCCTACGCCATGGGCCATCAATATTTCAGGCTCTCTCAGCGCTCACACTCGTGGGGGTACACAGGCCACTTGGAGCCCAGGGGGTGGTGCTGATGGAGAGACAGTGCAGGGAGGGAAAAGGTTAGAGCTTGAGACTGATAGGTGACACAGAGCCGGGATGATATGGGAAAGCAAATGATAGTGTGAGGGATGGAGAGGAAAAAACATTGAGAGGGGTAAATGGATATGAGGAGAAAATGATAGTGGGCACCATAAAAGACTGAATAGAAGGGGAAATAGATGCAGAGATGAAACGTGGATAATGCAGAGAATGGAAGAAGACAGGGTGAGTGAAAAATGGGTTGATAGGAGGCAGGGGTTGATGAAAACATAATTTTTCTGCTTTGCATTTGGATGGATGGCCACTGGATTTGTCAGGATTGTTAATGTAGCCATATTGGTGCTGCATGAGAGTAGATCTTGGGAGAGACAGAGCAGGAGAAAGACAGATATAATTGGGATGATGGTAACGATCTGTATATTTATGACTCTGAAATCCATTTGCTTGAGGAGAACATTAAGTAGTTAATTATCTATTGAAAACGAGGCAATAACACAGAGGGAGAGATGAGAATACAAAGGGGAAAGTGGGCAACAGACAGATGGACCCATGGATGTACAAAAAAATGGATGGATGGATAGATGAGTGGGTAGATGGATGGATGGCATGAGAGGAGGTTTACCAGATGCAGATGCATATTCTCGTCTGACTGCTGATGACAGAGAGCCTCCCCCCTTCTCCCTTCCTCCTCACCCTTGCCATCCTTTTGTCTCAGTGTGAAAGAGCTGCACTAGCCAACTGTTGCTAAGACTACAGCTGTTGCCACAATGGTGGTCATTAGGGGTTGTTACCATAGCAAGGAGGTTCCCGGGGGCAATCAGAGTAGAGACACTGCACCCACAGTGACGGTTGATACGTTGAGGTTGTTTATAGGGGTACTGTCAAAGCACTCATCATGGTGAGTTATAGTTCATTAGCCAATATGATGTTTAGATTGATTAGAAATTAAATGTGATCTTTTACTGACCTTTGAACCCATAAAACGTGGTTATAAAGGTTTGCACATAAATCCCAGATTGGGGGCCTTGTAATGTAATAAATGTAATAAATTGAATTGTAAGTAGTTGACCCTTAGCTAAACTCTCCAACTGCAGAATCTTATATCATTGATCATCAACATGTATTTAAATTATACACACATACAATTTATGGTACAGGTTTGAATGCACAGTATGTAATTTCTGCTGCAAGAGGTCTCTCAATCAAAACGATAACAAAAGATGGAGTAGAACACATACAAGACTGGCATCTTTTATGTAGTCCTAGCTCAGGGGTTTGCAGCCTTTACTATCAAAATTTTTTTTTCTTTTTTGGCCAAAAAAGAAAAAAAGAAAAAAAAATCTGTCTGGAGCCACAGCTATTAGATTATCTATTTTCCTCAGAGACTTGGCATATCTAGGTAGCCGAGGGAGACTCAAGACTAGCCACCAGCAAAATTTAATGGAAAAGGTGCTGAGCTGTAGATGCAGGCTATGACAGACAGTTGACAAAACTTTTTTTATTCTGTGCAGAGGTACACGTTATTTAGGAGAATGTAAGACTCTCTTCAGGCCTACCACAATAATAAATGAAAATTTAAATGCTAACAAAAAGAACTGTTACGAATTGCCATATCATTTTTATCAAAGCCACGGGAGCCACTGGAGAGGGGCAAAAGAGCCACAGGCAGCTCTGGGGAAGCCTGTTCTAGCTTGTCTCCATCTCGGAAATGTCAAACCAATATTTACCCTCGTTTTATCTCTCTTCTTGTCCCATAATCTTTCTGGGTGGTTCGGTTCACCCATACATTTGCGCTTTACGGGGAGAGGTTCAGCGACAGAATGCACAGCAATGAATAATTGTGCACCATCACCAGTGAGCCAGCTAGCTATTTTGCACCTTCTTTCCTGACGCTCTGACATATCGTCTTATGTTTCCCATGTTTCCCTGGAGGTTACAGCAACTGATTTGAGGGGATGAAGGGGATGTGATGCACCTTCCTCTGGGTTTGAACATTGTTGAAAACATTTGGGATAATGTACACAACTCAACAAATCACATCTATGATTGTGACTGAACACTGTTAGCTCTGTTTAATATGTTGTAGTGTGACATCAAATAGTCAATTGTTAATGATGTCTTCTTCTTGCATGTGGGGGATTGCGACTGATTGCAGACTTAGAACCACTCCCTATTTAAGATGGCTTCACATTGTCACAAACTGCTGAATGTCTTATACCGAAACATGTTCTTTTGGTCTGAATATATTATGAAACAAGACAAAGTTTAGTATGTACATCTACAGCTATGCTAGCACCTCTGTGAAGCTGTACTTATGCAGAGTGTTATGAGGTGACTGCTAATGTCACAAAGTACAACTGAGGTTGTTGAGTATGTAGTTTTGAGCACATTTTGCTGAGAAGAACATGAACGAGCGTGTGAAATTCTTTGGCAATTCATAGTTGAGACATTTTACTCAAAACTAGAACTGTCATTGTTACGACCCTTAGCTCGAGGTGGAAAAGGGAAGGAACATAAACCAGTTGTACTTGGTAAAATAAAGTTATTTATTTACACAAAGTTGAAAAATTGACAAATAAGCAGACGAGGGGAAAACAAACTAACCAGGTAACGGGGCCGGCGGGTGCTGCTCAAAACAACGAAACAAATATAACAAAAAGAGGACTCCCTGAAATAGAGCTTAACAGTTCAATGAAACCCAAAACCAATAAACAAAACTCTTATCCTACCTTACTCGGCTTAAAACTTGAATACAAGGGGAGACAGCACCCCTAAGCCTAGTGTGACAAACAAAGTTAAACTACCCAGTGTATGAGACCTTTATCAGTTTTTAAACCTTCTTCCTGGCCCCGACCCAAATCACACATAACTTAGGTGCCTCAGATAACACAGTACAAATCACAACTCGTTCAAAACCTAGAGGCACGTGTGGCGAGCTGTCGTCTACGTCAGCTGCCTCGAACGTCATCCTCGTCGAGCTTATATAGCGTCGACCCGGCTGCATCCCAGCGATTGGTGGACAGATCGACGACGACACCAACCAGCGAACCAGATAGCGCGGGTGTGACCACACACACCCTTCAGCTGGAGCCAACCAGGGATCGGATACCACACACTGAAATAAACACAATTAAACTACACAACAAAAGCATCACACACAAGATAGGCACTGCGGTGTCCGTAACACCCCTCCCCATAAGACACAAACCCATAGGTATGGTTATCTAATACCCATGTTATACTTACCACAACCTGGACAACGCATCAGCTATGACGTTATCTAGACCTTTTTTATGACGAATATCGAGATTGTAATCCTGCACAATCAACGCCCACCGCATGAGTCTCTGGTTGTGATTATACATGCGGGACAGAAAAACGAGGGGGTTATGATCTGTCAGGATTACAACCGGTAGAGAGCTGGAACCCACGTACACTTCAAAGTGTTGCAGTGCTAACAACAAAGCAAGTGTCTCCTTTTCAATGGTGGAGTAATGCAACTGGTGCTTGTGGAACTTTCGCGAAAAGTAACACACAGGATGGTCAACCCCATCAGCGTCCTCCTGCAAGAGCACGGCACCTGCCCCCACGGCACTGGCATCTACCTCTATTTTAAACGGCTTAGAGGGATCAGGCGCGGCGAGTACAGGAGCGTGGATTAGGAGAGACTTCACACTTTCGAAGGCATATTGACAGTCAGGAGTCCACACAAACTCCACCTTTGGGCTGAGCAGATTTGTCAGCGGGTGGACAACGGTAGAGAAGTTGCGACAAAAACTCCTATAATAACCCGCCATGCCTAGGAATCTGCGGAGAGCTCGCCTAGCAGTTGGAACCGGACACTCTACTATCGCAGTCACTTTTGCCTCGACGGGGCGCACTTGGCCCTGGCCCACCTGTCTCCCTAAATAGGTGACAGTGGCCCGTCCAAAGTCACATTTCGCCAGGTTCAACGTCAGCGATGCTTCAGCGAGTCGAGTGAACACCTGCTCGAGAATCTGAACGTGCTCCTCCCAAGTGGTGGTGTACACAATCAGATCATCCAAGTATGCATTACAGTTAGTTAAGCCAGCTAAAACAGTGTTCACCAGTCGCTGAAACGTGGCTGGAGCGTTGCACATGCCGAAAGCCATGACAGTGTACTGTAAAAAGTAGTCAGGAGTCACAAATGCCGAGATTTGGGATGCGCGGTCTGTTAAGGGCACTTGCCAATAGCCTTTGAGCAGATCTAATTTACTCACAAATTTGGCTGGTCCCAAATTGTCAATACAGTCCTCCATCCGTGGGAGAGGATATGAGTCGGGGACTGTGGTGGCATTAACCTTACGGAAATCAGTGATAAATCGGGGTGAACCATCAGATTTACCTTCTAATAGACAGGGTGAGCTCCAAGGGCTAGAACTGGGCGTGGCCAGTCCATGCTGTAGCAGGTACTCAGCCTCGGCTTTCATCAACGCGCGCTTCGTGGGATTAACACGATAGGGATGCTGCTTAATGGGTCTCGCACCTTGGACATCAATATCATGTTTGAGAACATTGGTACGGCTCGGGACATCGCGGAAGAGACACGGGAAACGACTTATCAACTCTATTACATCGCGCTGCTGCTCGTCTGATAAGTGGTCTAAATGAGACGGCAACACTCTCAGCATTTCAGAGTTTGGCAACCGAGCGCTTTGGTGGGCTGAATGACGCATCATCAAACCATCATTTTCATCGCAGACGTCTGACGTTTCTGACACAATCAGCGCGGAGCTGCCACACACGTCAGACAGCAGGGGTTTTGCAGACTGAGATTCGGGCAGCACCCGCCGGCCCCGTTACCTGGTTAGTTTGTTTTCCCCTCGTCTGCTTATTTGTCAATTTTTCAACTTTGTGTAAATAAATAACTTTATTTTACCAAGTACAACTGGTTTATGTTCCTTCCCTTTTCCACCTCGAGCTAAGGGTCGTAACATAAATGGGGGCTCATCCGGGATCGGATACCACACACTGAAATAAACACAATTAAACTACACAACAAAAGCATCACACACAAGATAGGCACTGCGGTGTCCGTAACAGTCATCCTCATGGTGGCCCCAGAGGAAACCGTCAGGGTCACCAAAGTTATTAGGACTCGTTGTCTGGAAACCACGAATGTCTGTACCA
Source organism: Lutjanus argentimaculatus (assembly GCA_034769285.1). Classification (NCBI taxonomy): domain Eukaryota; kingdom Metazoa; phylum Chordata; class Actinopteri; order Lutjaniformes; family Lutjanidae; genus Lutjanus; species Lutjanus argentimaculatus. Next base: position 12,956,175 of record JAWZSL010000014.1, read on the forward strand.
CATTTCACAACAATCCATTAAATAGTTGTCGAGATATTTCAATCTTGACCAGAGTGGTACAAACAGGAAGTTGTATCCTCTAATGTACCCATCTACAATACATGATCTATTTAACAGCTTAATCCTCTCATTTTGTGATTTGCATATCATTTGAAATATAGTTTAAAGACAATTTTTCAGATGACTAAACATAACTTTTTGCATATTACTCAACATGAACATTTGTCAACAGTGATGGACTAGTTAAAGAAGTTAAGTATGCCACGGATAACTTATAGGGGACAAGAAGTGGAGCATGAAGTAGAGCAAGAAAGTAGCACTCGCAGAGCAAAGCTAAACTAAAGTGAGTCTCTTGCCTTTATTCCCCCTGGAGTCAGCTGCACTGTACACGGTAACAATGACCAGGAAGATATTTGACCCCAATAGAGATGACTGTGGGCTCCTACAAGAAATAGGATGAAGAGGAAACACGGAGTTACCTCTGACCTGTACTTCATGTCCCTCAGAGCAAAATGAGTTTTGGAAATGTGTTTTGCTGATGTCAAACAGTAATTGTAAGGTAGAAGAAGACACTGTATTACTGCATCCCAGTGATTTTAAAGTGTCTTATCTGTGTGTGAAAATAATTTGAGGTTGCTGAGTAACTGTCACTACTCCTGTAAATAGAGAAGCTGATAAAATATCCATGGGGCGATATGAAATATCGACCAAGTCCTTGCCACTGCCCTCTCAACCGTCGTCTAATTTAATCACACTCTGACACAAAGCAATCACCCTTGAGCATCTCCCAGAGCGCTTTCCAAAACACTTTGGAAGGTGACTGTCCCTACGTATCACATCTGATGCCACCGTGGCGTTATCGAAGGCTTCACCTAGCCGTGACCCACCATCCTGGCTCTCAGCAATTGGTTACCTTTGAGCACCCTTGCTGAGGTTATACTCCTGTTGCTGAAGGGAGAGGAGAGAGAGATGGTGGGTAAATCCTCTACATCTTAAGTAGACTATAGGGGCACTACTCCTCAGTGAGTCTGACTGTGTTTATAAAGAGCCCTGCTGGGAAATAGAAAAGGATGACAACGTGCAGATATGTGATACAGCAGTGTGCACATATTGTAAGTGAAGCGAGGGAGAAAGAGGAACATGATGTCATGTTTGTTTCTCTGAAAATAGACTTCTTTGCATCGATCTCAGTGGAGTAGTCACTGTTTGTTTCATGCTTTTTGTAATAGAATTGTGAAAAAGAAAAGATTAAGGGTTTTTTTGTTTATTTACACAGCAGCTTGGTAAGTGAGATCAAAGCAGGATTGAGAGTGATCAGCTGTGAGTGTTAAAGTAGAAAGATAGAAGGAGAGAGAAAACCAGACAGACAAAAAGTGATGGTTGCACAGGGTTTATGAGAAAGCAATTAGACAGAGTGGCAAAACAAAGACGGGAAAAAGAAAGGAGAGATGAATGGGAGATGACAGAGCCGAGCGGCTGATGAACGGCACAGAGGCTGCGTGGCCTGTAGTGAAACAGTTTGATGTGGCTCGGAGTGGCTGCCTCAGACAGCAGAAAGTGTGTCACAGGAGAGCTAGGCTAATGCACCGCACTAATGTTGCCTCAGTGAGCCCCTGCTGCATTCAGGCCTCCCGGTTAGCACTTACTGTTACTGTTTGCACAAGTCGTGCCCTAAGAAGCCGTAACACGTGAGCCACAATGAAGGGTTCAGCTCGTACATGGACAAAACAGGCCGGCGGTCAAACTGTGCTGTGAGGATCTATGCTTGTCACTAATCGCTGCTCAGTCAGCAGAAATGTCTTTTTCTCCTCAGATGACCCCAAAAGCACCAGAGACTGGCAAGGAACTAAAAATCATAATGTAATACTCAAACTAGCTTTCTATGATATTTGTATGGCGTCACTCTGTTGTGCTATGATTAGTAGGGCTATTTAGCTTTAAAGTACAAATTTTAAACACAGGAATAAGAAACTGTAAAATACTGTAATGTTAGTAATTAAAGTAGATATGAGAAATGATACATTAATGTGCACATCTGTTCTTCATTCTTATTTGTACTCTTCCTTTATGTGCATTAAACAAAATTGTGATCTGTTCAGCAAACATCATTCCACATTGCCTATACCGGTTAAAAGCTTCAAAGGGTACTTTTAATGTAAGTCTATGATGTGAAGTGCATTAGAACTAGTGCTGAAAATCTTCTCTTTCTTTTTTTTAATCTTTGAGATGTTCATCTTGGTCTTGTTTATGCTGTTTGTAATATCACTCTGGGAAAATAGGCCTCATTACTGCTCCAGTCTCCTGAATACCAGAGGCACATTCGATTATGGCTGCAGGCTGCCAGTTATGCCTCAGGCATCACTTTGTGTCCCAGCAGACAGGTTGTTTAATTTGATTTCTAGGAGTCCATTTCACATGAAATAGGAGTTTGCAATAGTATTGATTGAATCACACGCACACACATGGAGATCCTCACAGACACACACGGGTGTAATGTGGAATCATGAAACTATTCACTCATGTGCAAATATTATCAGTGAACATACTGAAACAATATGCACCCATGTACACAGCTGAACCATGCAGCTGACCTCCGGCTAATGAAAGATGAACCCAGTGGCAAAGCCCAAAATGATGCTAGGAGTGTATGAGGTCAGACATTTAGCCTGCATCAGAGCCTTGGAAACCCCAGGGGAGCCACAGCTTCTCTAATCAAGCAGAGGTCAGGTTGAGGTCAGTTTAGGTCACTGATCAGTCCCGGCATGATGGCACTCATCCAATAACCATCCAGATATCATCACTGATGCTCATCATGTGGAGAAAGACACGAAGTGATGAGGCCAAAACCGCTTAGTAATACCTTTCTTGTACTCAAATGAAAAAGCCTTCACAATTCTGAAAAAAAAACGATACATAATATATATATATTATATATATATATGTATATACTATATATATATATATATATATATATTATATATATTATATATACATATATATATATATTATACACATATAATATACATTTTATACATATATATATATATATGTTCTGATTTTATTTGTTTATATTCTTATTAAACATAAGCAGTTGCAACTATTAATTGGATTTAACTTGAACCAACATTTTAGCAAACTATACAACACAATTTAAGTCCAGTTAAACTTGATTATATTTCAGTCATGACAACTCCTGTTTTAAAATGTTTATTGCAGCAGAACATACAGTAGAGTTTGTCAAGGGTCCAACCTCATCACCCCCCACAGTTAATGTTTGCATAGAGATATTGAGGAGTGATGAGCAAATGTCTTAAAGGGACAGTTCACCCCAAATTCAAAAATACATATTTTTCCCCTGGCCTGTGGTGCTATATATCCATCTATACTGTTTTGGTGTGAGTTGCCTAGTTTTGGAGATATCAGTTATAGACATTTCTGCCTTCTCTCCAATATAATGAGACTAAATGGCACAAGTCCTGTACTGCTCAAAACACCAAAAAAAAAACAAAACAAAAAAAAAACAGCGATCTCTTTCCAAATATAGTGACCTGGTTGCTCAAAGTAATCCACAGACCTCATTGTGAGCAGTTTCATGTAAGAAGTACTTTCTTTCTATTAGTAAAAAGTAGTTCAGGTAGATTCTAAAGTAGTTATGGTAGATTCTACTGCAGAAAGAAAGTATTTCCTACATGAAACTGCTCACAACAAGGTCCGTGGATTATCTTGAGTTACCAGGTCATGATTTTTGGAAAGATATACTGGTTTAGAATTTTTCAAATGTATTTTTTTGGTGCTTGGAGCTTGCCTCCTTTAAAAAAAAAAAAAAAAAAAATCATCAATCAATCATCAATCTCAAAATCATCAATCAGCTTCTTGTTTTTTGCTGATGTTTAGCAGTTGGTTGTTTTCTGTGCAGCACTCTGCAAGGCCGTTGATTTCCTCCCAATATGAAGTCTCATTGATGTTTGAAATCCGGCCATTGATGGCGGTGTTGTCAGCAAACTGCACGATAGAGTTTTCTCCATGTCGGGGGCTGCAGTCATGGGTGTACAGCGTGAACAGGAGGGGGCAGAGCAAACAGCCGTGGAGGGCTCTGATGTCGAGCACTAGGAATGGAGGAGGTGAGACCGCCAATTTGAACTGTCTGGTTGTCCAATATCCAGTGTCAGTGTGGTACTCAAGCCCAGACCATTCAGTCAAATAGGTGTTGTTTTAGATGATGGAGTGGAGGGCATCGTCTGTGGATCTGTTGGGTCTGAATGCAAACTGGCTGGAATGCTGTTCTATATGTACTGAATACCTATGCAGGCATTTTTTATTTCAGCCTCAAGCATCCCTTGTACTCTAGATCACTCTAGTAGAGATCTGTTTTACTTTGACTCTTTGACATTAAAGACTAAAAAGCAACATTAAACCTACTTTGATCCAATGTTGTTAAACACAAAAATTTCCAAGAAGTATGAAAATCATCTGAACATCATGATTACTTCCCTAACCTTTTTGTATTTATACTGTATATTGCTTTTCTGTCTGTCTGTCAATGCCACATTCACCCATTCACACACCAGTGGCAGAGGCTGCCATGCAATGTTCCCCTGCTCCTTGGAAACTAACCACTCAAAAACACACTCACACACCAATGGCATTGCAATTTGGGGTTCATTATCTTGCCCAAGCATATTTTGTCAGAGAGCTGCAGATCGAACCACAGATCTACCGATTAGGTGACGACCCCGCTCTACCGCTGAGCCACAGCCGCTCCTCTTGATTTAACATCACTTATTCTCTAGTCCTCCTCTCCTTTGTTTTTCATTGCTGTTAGTCTGGCTAGTATTTTGGCTGTATTTTGTGTCAAATTCACACTAACAGAGTTTTGACTCCACAGCCAGTCAGCATCAGGTCCTAGCCGTCATCAGCAACTCTGAGTGAGACCAGTCACTTAATACATCCACATACAGAATAGTCTAGGAGAAGCTGTTGAATAACAGATGTCCCTTATAATGTGGTAGGTACAACACAGCAGTCCTCCTCAGGAAATAATCAGTTTGATATTTCTGCTTGCGTCTCGCACACATATTTGTCACTAGAAATAGTCTGGCTGTTTTGCATCACACCAGGCTCCAGTGGATGCAGCCTATAATATTTAATGACAGACTGCGACGGCATCCTAAAATTAGGGCCTGTCATGTGCTGTCTGTGGGATGTTTGCCCCTAAAATGCTCTTATAAATCAGTGTAATATGGTTGTCCCAGAAAAAGTACTTTACACAGACATCAGACGTGAGCTTCTCTCAGTGAAGGTCTGTGCTGCATTCTAATCTCTGAATATCACCTCTGGGTATTAAAGGTATTTATAGAAGTCAAAACAAAAGCTCAGGGGGCTACCTGTTTTTACAGTACACTGAAAAGCTGAACTTCCAAAAGTCATATTATGTAAGTGGAGTAATGTTCCTGCTGATTCATGATGTGACTTCCTGGAGTTTTACTGCCTAAGGAAGCATTTCTCTAATCTAATCTATAGTTTTTAATTGAAATGCTTTATCTTGCAAGATGTGCCGGTTTGACAATCTAGAACAACTAATTGATTTTTCCAAATAAATGAAGAGGTTCTCAAGACAATAAGCAGTTTTGAAGACAATGAAACAGATTAACAAAGTGCTATAAAAATGTTCACATTCACAAAACTGGCCAGTAAAACACCAACACAGATTTTGCAGGAGTTAAGCTTTAGAGCACTTTAGCATGAACACATTGATACATGAGGTGTGTATGGTTTGTTATGATGAAGCTGATGGGACGTCTTTGTGCTACAGGATTTCTTCCTCTTTGAGTCGGCTCTTCCCTGACCTCTACAAGAATCTCCTCAGCCCCTCCTATAAGGTACAGTACAGTACTATTTTTTTCTTCAGCCCTCAGGACTGTGATATTCTATCTTCATTTGATGCCTTCGTTAGCATCTTCTACCCAGTCGTGAACTGGAGTAGAGATTCCGTGCTAATGAGACTGTGGCCTGCTTGATGTTGTTGCTGTATATATTGAAACCACCAGGAGAATTAGCTGATGGGCTACAGAAAGACAGCACGCCTTGACCTTGTCTAGATTGAACTACGATGGATCCTCAAGGCGTTTAGACTGTCCACGGCTGTCAAACAGAGAAAAGTCTGAAGCTGTGGGAGGCAGAGCTTGTCCTTTGTGCAAACTAATAAATCTCTGAGGGCTGTTGTTTTCTCAGGCCAAAAACTGAATCCGCACAGAAATGTCACTGTATGTGATGTTAAATAGCTTGAATGTAACATGAGTACAGTAAGTGTACCAGTGGTGTGCTGCTGCATGGATGGAAGGGCATGTTTTGTCATGCAGACGCCTGCACAATGTTGCCTGCAGAGCAGTGAGTGCTGATGGAACGTAGCCGCGATGCTCAGCATCATGAGTGTCCTCTGTGGGCTTCCCTGAGGTACAACACTGGACTCTTGATTTCACACTGGATTACTTTCACTCTGAGCACAAATCTCCTCTGCGATGCTATCCATAGGAGAAAACTGGAACACAGCAAAAGGGCTTCTTTACATACAGTACAGCCACTGTAGATAAGCTGGCAAAGAATGCTTTAGCAGCTTTCTTTTTACAGAGACTATGATGGCTGTTGTACTTCAAAGGAAAATGAAGTTGTATTTAAATTAATAATGTTAATTTTTTTGGAAATTGCATGACGAGAGCTAAAAAGAGTACAGAAGGACGATGAGTGTGATTGTTTAATTTTCAGTGACATTGATAGTACCTTCTTGATTTTTGTACTCAAAGAAACAAATCAATACTCTTTCTGCGGCTGTTGCATTAGTGATGTTTTGCTCCACTGAGCTGCTCGATGTAGCACAGTGACCCATTCATCCAGGCGTACTGAAAACATCAAAAGGTGAAAAGTTTAAAAGTCTAACTTTTTTTATACTTTGGGATACAAAAAAACAACTTTTAATTTTTTCTTAACAAATTCTGACCTCTGTCAGTATTGATTGGATCAATATTACTTAAAATAAAACCACACTGTAGGTAGGAATCATACATGGACAAGCATCTGTGAGCAAAACCCAAAATGAAATAGAAAAACACTTTTTCACCCTGATGACTGGATATCCATTTACGTCCTTGGTAGCAATGGTTAATGGATATCTCATGTTGTAAAGGTGAACAACATGAATAGAAACTGCAACCAATAAAACCATCAGAGATTTTTTACACTAACTGACACTTTTTTTTTTACATCCTTTATGATCCCTTCAGACATTTTAAGCATAAAAGCTTTACCAGTAGTGCTGGGAAGGTTCCTTAGGTTTCAGATTACTAGTTTCCCTTTGAAATAAATAAGGTAACTATTTTAATTACTTCATCAAAGTATCTTAACTTATTATATTTAATTACTTTTTGGTTTGACATTGAGCATTTTGATGTTGACAACATTTTTACCACTGGTAAACAAGCTTTACACTACACAGTAACGTTAGGTAGCTCTTTCTGTTTTCATAGGGAAATTGCTGAATTTTCAGCACCGAGTGGCATTCTTGTCTTGCGACATGGCCACCCACCTTGATGCAGTCGGTGCGGTTAGTTAAAGGCATAGCAGACTCAGGTTGTTTAGAGCAAGAAGGGTGAGAGGCTGTGCAAATTCAAACAAGAGAACCAAACAAAAACAGCACTCTAAGTTAAAGCAAATGCTTCCCGATGAATAGATCCTCTCTCCTTGTAAGCCATTCTACACTCAACTTCAAGCAGCTTTACTTACTTACTTAAATTTCCATTGCAGGCCAGAATAACTGTTTCATGTTTAGTTTCATGTTTATGCCTGGCAGACAGAGACAGGCAGTCGCTGAACTCCAGAGTGAGTGTTTTCGGAGCAGTGGACTTTTGTTTTCAGGATAACGGGCTTAACTTAACATTGACAGACAACTGACAGTTATAAACAGCTGATCAGCTTACCGTGTAGGACTCGTCCTTGCTTGTTATTGTCAAATCACAATATTAAAAGTCTTGCGCTCGTGCTGTGTTCCTGCTGCCTGCCTCAAGGTTCCTCAAGTCTGAGGAGGAGAGAGCCAGGAAAACAACTCGCTTCAACCACAGACTGTATATTAAGCAGGATTTTAACCAATTTAATAGACTGTTTATGGCTCCAACTTGCTATTTGGGAATTGTTACATACTGCCTCTTTAATTACATTTTTTTTCTCATTAACTGTAACAGATTACAATTATATTTATTTTGTAATTAAATTACATACGTTTGTTATATTTGACTTCCATACAATCTGCCTCTGCTTTGTTTACAAATGCATATTGTTGCAGTAATTTGCATAATGCAATCATCTTTCATTTACATATTAGGACACTTAAAGTGCTGCCCTTTGGCACTCTCATAGGATTTCACTTAATTGATCACCCAGATGTTTAAGACTGCCAACTGCTGTTAATATTGCAGGTATGTAAATGCATTTTTACAAATAAATGGACAAAAGAAGCACCATCATACATCATATTCCATTTTAGTGTTAATTAGATATTAAAAGCCCTGCTTACTTTCTATATGTAGATGCTGATAGCGAATAATGAGGCTGAGTTGACAACATTTGAATTGTGTAATGTTAAGTGTAGCGGTGCATATACATGAAACATTTCATTTGAAATTCAAACAGTTATTGTCATAAAAACACACGTTAATTATGCAGTTTCTGTGTGTCTTAGATAAAGTTTATTTATCGAGCTGTGGTTATGTAAAGCAGTTCAGAGTGTAAGACAGAAAGGTTGTTTATAATTATGCAGGAGGAGCTACTATACATAAGCGCATCAAATATTTGTGCTTTTAAAGGTGAGTTTACAGTCAGCATGCACAGTTTATCTTCTCTTTTCTCTTCTTCCTGACTACCGGGAGCATCCACATTTCTGACAAGATGGCATTATGAAGTACATTTGGTTAATTTCTTCACAGCTTGAAAAAGTATTCATCACTAAATTCCAGTGAGACGTGCTGACCTCAAAGCTCTGATCCCATTGCCTTCACTCAGCCCACAATCAATTTGCTCTTTTCTCTCCTGAGAGCCACAGTGTTGCATTTTATCCATGATGAATTGTTGATGTTATTATGTTTTGCTTTCATGTATCAAGGGAGACTGTTCTAATTCATCTTCAGCGCCCAACAAAACAAACAATTCATTTGGATTGTTGATCACTCCAGTCATTGTTCAGCAATCCCCATGAATCGTTTGTTCCTTCACTGATAAAGTCGGGCTATCGCTGTGATTGTGATCAGTAATGTTGGCAGTAAATGAGGAGCAAAATATCCTGGTATTCATTATCCCAAGAGCTCAAGATTTTGTCTTCAAATTGCTTGTTTTGTCTGACCAGCAGTCCAAAAACACATATATGATATTCAGTGATACAAAAGGGCAAATAACATTTTTGCTTGAAGAATGACAATTATTCAAGGCTAATCCATCATTAAAAAATTGCAAATAGATTTATCAATTCAAAATTCCAGCAGTATTGCATCATTAACATAAGCCTCTGAGACCTGATAAGGCATAGGGACAAATATTACATTTTTATCATGTGGCATTATGTACACACACCTGTCAAAAGAAATTTTGCACATACTGATAACATAGGTTGTTTGCCAGGTAATGTATGGCCAGGATTACTTTCAGCTAACCACAAGATTTTCTACCAGATTTCTCCCCTCATTACCAACAGTATCTGTTAGTTGGCACGCTCTCAGTTTGGAAAAGCAGAGCCTGGCACTAGCACGGAAACTAAGCAAAGTACTGCTGTGGACAGGGTTCAGCAACAAAACGTATTTTAACCACTTGAAAAATCATTTTAAGTGTACAGTATAATTTGAATATTTTCACTGCTTTACTTTGCTATTAGACAACTTTTTACAACAAGAAACCACCATTTTATAAGCCAGATATCATTCCCTCCAAACCAACCAAACTCCATAGGCGAAATCAGTAATTTTACCTCACAGAACATAGGAGGTGCTGGTCAATTGCTACCGGTTGGTTTACATTATTCTGTGACTTTGAACTATTGTTTTAAAACACCGGAGTCACACAATAACACAAACAATCTAATAGATCAAGGCAGTAATGGACCAGCACCTCCTGTGTTCTGCAAGGTAAAATTACTGATTTATATATGGAGCTTGGTTGGTTTGGAGAGAGTGATATTTGGTTTATATAAATCGGGTTTCCCGTCAGAAAAGGCTATTTGATAGCAAAATAAATCAGTGAAAATATTCTTAATATAGCGCACACTTAAAGGTAGAATATGTAGGATCTGTCAGTTGCAAACATACCAGAAAGATAGTTCAGTCAGACAACGCACATTTAGAATGTTTATTCAGCAGCAGAACATCATTTGAGTTTGGCGTCTAGGCTCCGACTTCATCACTCCCCGCAGCTTAAGTTACATAGAGATAAGGGGAGCGATGAGCAAATTCTTGAACCCCCTGTTGGAGCCTACAGGTGGATGCTGGGGTGGTGGTGGGGTTAAAAGAGCAGGTAGCAACGCTAGTGCAAAGCAGCAATGCACTGGCAGGCAGAGGGAGAAATGGGAGGTTTAGCAGTTTAAATAGACCGCGAGATTGGAAGTGTGTGTTTGGTATGTAGCGTGAGAATGAGGTATGTCACGTGAGATTGGTGGAGCAGCTCGAGTTGACTGCCTGAACTAGCTCGCAGGCGTCGCCACATTTGATTGTTGAGTCTCATTGCCAGGATGTCACTACATTGGGTTTGTAAAGTGTCCCGAGCACACCAAAATAATGAGAAAATAAGAAGGTGTGGGGTCTCTGCAGATACAGGTAGGGTCTACGTTGAATGTTGATTAATCAATTATTAATTGATTATTAAATTAATCACCAATTATTTTGATAATCAATTAATCAGTTTGAGTAATTTTTTAAGGATTGTGGTGATTTCACCTTCTTAAATGTGAATATTTTCTCCTCTATGACAGTAAACTGATTGCCCCTGGGTTGTGAGTAAAATAAGCCATGTTAGGACATCATCTTAGGCTTTGGGAAACAATGATTGACACTTTACACCATTTTCTGACATTTTAAACCCGCTATTAATCAATTAATCAAGAAAATAATCAATCGATCGTCTATAAAGTAATCATTAGTTGCGGCCCTGGGTCAATGCATTGTCTTTGGGGGAAATCCTGCATAGTTTGCCTTTGAACTGATCGTGTTAATAATTTAATAATCTGAACTATCCCTTTAAACTGATTACACTGTATTTTGTGACAGAGAAATTGTGTCTCCCAGCTGTACACAGCAGGACCAAGGCTGTAGTTCTGCAGGGGATTTCTGTCTCTCATGAGAACATTCTGTTCCATTAATTTGCATAGAAGCATTGGATTGACTTTAATGAAGTTGCAGCAAACTTCTCATGCAAGGAGCTTTTATAAAACTTCTGTCTTGAATGTTAAATGTACTGTGGCCAAAAGAACAAAAGTGCTGACACTGCTGCAGGAAATGTATATTAGATGTAAAATGCAATGCTTCATTTGTTGTAATAATTACTGGGCCACAACCTGGAACATCAAATCATTAGATGCTGAAAAGCTATTGTGTAGATCGTGCACTTGCTTCATTTGTGGAACTTCCACTGGGGAAAGTAGACAAAATGTCTGACCGGTGCGACATCAAACTGTGGTGTATCAGTTCAGCTGATCAGTTGTACACTGTAGAGATCACTGACCCTCAACTTTGAGGGAGGCTGATGGTTTTGTGCGTGGTAATCTGACTAATTTCCTGGCTAAAATACCCCAAAATATGCCGACATAGTTTTGTGTACCTCAGAACAACAGTGTTGTGTTACCATATTAACATACCACAGTTTTAGGCTTATTCCTGTCATTCTTCTCACATGCCACCATCTCTTCTCCCCCTCTCCCCCATGTGTGTGTGCGTGTGTGTGTGTGTGTGTGTGCACTGTGTCCAGTTTGTGTAGGCATTGCATTAACATGCTTTAATCCTCTGGATGGCTTATTGGATCCAAATCCTTCCCAAAGCTTTTAAAGCTCCTGCCTTTTCATTTCTCTCCCTCCCTCCCTCTCTTTCTCTCTCTCCTTCCATCAGACAGTAAGAGAAACTGCAGAGCGACTGTACCTTTCGATGTTCCAGATATTCTCTTGGTCTCACAATGTTCTCTCCATGTTCTTCATACTTTAAGGTGCAGTAAGAGTTTCTGGAGAAAGATACTTAATTGTGGAGTCTCATTACCCTGTCATCAAATCCTGATTCAGTGGGTTGGTGGCTTAGACCAATCTGGGAATGAGATTCGACAATCAACTATCTTTCTCCAGAATTGCTTAGCGCACCTTTAAACTACATCTGATTGTTGTTTTATTGTCAAAGTTCACACGGTAGCCAATTCCAAAATGACATTTTTGTCCATTTTGGTATTTGATTCAAGAAAAATTGAATCAAATAAACCGCACAATGCTTTGCAAATTGATTTCATGTGCAATACCAAAAATATCCCAGTCAGTTCACATAACTACAGTTACCTCAAGTTATAATTGCTTGACTGCCTGACTGCATTAACTAAACAACACCAATGGACATCAGTTTTGTTTAAGCTCTCAACTAAAGTGGTATATTTTGGCATTGTCATAAAGATGTTACCTAATGTTAAAAGGCCAATTTGATGACAGAGTATAGTACCCAGGTGGGTTGGATACCAAACTTGGTACTTTTCAGGGCACCCACCAAATTATTACCGTACTAGTAAGTACCAATTCACATTAAGTCAATCAGCACCAAATTTCAATACCTGGGAGCACATCTGGGTGAGAGAGTATAGAGAAAAAGAGAAAGAGACAACTGTTAGCCAAAAGCGGCCACAAGCGTGGTTAAACTTTTCAAAACTCAACACAGACAACACTCACTGCAGTCTATGTGAAATGAAAAGCTGGCAAGAACAACACATCTAACCAAGCACAAAATGCAGTTCATCCAAAAGCTAAAGAGTTCACTGTTTTCATAACCTGACAACTAAATCCCTGCTGCAGCTAACATTAGTGCGCCTGCAACCAGTGTCTAAACAGTGTAATTTAGCTTTCCATGGACGATAAAAGTGAGGCATCAACAACTTCATCAACATCTTCCGGTGATTAATTTAGCTAAAATATTAGCTTAAAATTAGCTCGTTGGACATGTCGTTGTTGGAGATGACTGGGCTTTTTACTGTGATAACTGTCCTGGTTGGCTTAGCATTTTCACCAGCATGACCCAACATTCAGCCACGGTATGCATCTGAAACTCGACACACAACACTGTGTGAGATTTATTAGTATTACTGAAACCTTAGTATGACACCAATATTTTGGAAAAAATACAGTATGCAAGCACAGCGGTGGAAAAAGGCTGCAGGTTGTAGAGAGTTTATTTTGCGTGCTATGTAGAATGCTTGAAATAAATGCCAAAATATTTCAAATAAATAGCAATGTTGAAATTGAGAAGTTTGGACATATTTTTTACAATTGAAATTACATTTTTGTTAATATGGAGAGAGTAAAGTACCTAAAACAGGAACCACTGGGTACCAAATTCCATCTACTAGTATAAGTACTGTTTGGTATGAGGTATAGTATGTCAAGTTATAATGTCAGTTTAAGAGTAACATTTGAATGCATAATAGTAATAATCCAATAGTGAGCCATTAGTGTATATTTTTTAGTGTATATTTCATCAGGTGTTAATGCATTTTTAATCAGTAATATCAACACACTGTGGTAGTCTCATGTGTGCACACTCTCATCATTGCACAAAGCGATAATGAAACATTTATAAACTGAACTGAAGCCTCAGTTGTACAGTGTGTACTGAGCTTTAATTTGGGCAAACCTTGTGTTTGAGTTTGATTAATAGCCTAATGGCTAGATTTCAAGCTGGACCGATCAATGCAAACAATCAAGTGAAGATGGCCTGGAGCTCTTAGATGCTGACCATGTCCATACAGGGACGTGCTGCGTCTGTATCTCTCCTTATTTCCTACATGCCATATAGTCAAACTACAATATAAATTTATATCCTGAAAACTAATACTGCCAGTCTGTCACTCTGTTTTCACTTTCCAATTTCTTAACAAGAATGGCCCTCTGCTAGAAAAATTCCAACATTTAAAACTTGTGAAGCAAAGCCTCTCTCCCTCTAACATGATTGAGAACAGCTGCAGAAATTACTGTTTGGTGACTATCCCTGATTACCCCGTCTCTCACCAGGAAAAGTTGTATGTCTGTGTGAGGAAGTATTTACCCATAAAACCACTAAAGCTCCTACATCACATACACACTCATCCATCCGTGGCTTTGTCTCTGAAGGGATTGGAACAAAAATAGAAAAACATTTAACAGTGCAAAGAACTATTTTCTGCTCATCAACAGTATGAACAGAGAAAATTAAATTCTGTTCTGTTCCTCTTTTGTTCTTTCTCGTTATTAGAAATGTCTGACTTTGTTGAAAGTGTTTCAGAATGAATATCAGGTTAAATTGTGCCTATTATTAACATGTGGATTCTATTTTAATAACCTCGCAACCAATTACTGTAGGTCTTCAATATCCAGTATCACACCATGTAACCTAATTAATGTGACAGAGACAGATGCTTTAATTTCTAACTAATGATCTCATTCCAGATAATATTTGAAGAGAGAAAGTATATTGTAACAATGCTGAAAGCTAATTTGAAAAAATGCCTTATGCAATGTCTAGACTTGTAGGCTGCAACTTGTTTTGTACAGAGAATAACAAATCCAACATCAGAAAAACCTGAATAAATAAGTGGAGAAACTTAACAAATACAGATGCTTCCGTACAGGTGGACTACATGGTGCAGTTAAACAATTAACATCCAGTCATACTCTGTGGCTTGTATAAACATTGTGAGCAGGCCCACTTGATTGTCACCTTGTATCAAGATGGCAAGAGGAAAAGATCTAAGTGACTTTGAAAGAGGCTTCATTGTTGGGGCACAGATGTCAGCAGCTTCAGTCACAAAGACTGCTCAACCTGCTTGTGTTTCAATAGACACAGTGACTGAAGTGACATCTGTATCTACAGTTCAGTAAATAGGGTCTGAAACTGTGGCCGACAGCACACATTTGATGAATGTGATGCTCATGCATTACTGTGATATGTAAGGAAAAACAGAAGAGCAATTAATTCTCAGGTGACTGAAAACGTCACAGAGGGATGTGATTACACTGTGCCAACAAGAATACACAATAAAATAATGCAGGGATTTAGTAGAATCAACTCATCTTTTCTCATTATCTTAAAGTAAATATACAAGTTCTATTTATTATTAATTAATCTTAGAATTTCTAGTATTTATTTTCAGAACAAGAAAGAATATAAACAAGAGTTCTCGTAACTTGAAGTCTGTATCTACTGTAGAGTTCAATCAACATGAAATTAACAATATTAGCAGACTTCCCAGCCTTCATTTTTTGAGAGTTAAAACTCTCCTGGGACTTTTATGGTTTGAAGAAAACATTTATGATGAAATCTTGTTCATCAGTGTGTCGCTGTTGGTTCAACCTAATATCTTAGGCTTATTGAACATGTTTCCTCAGGAACAACTGAATTATTAAAGTTAATAAAAAAGATAAATAAAGATTTGACTAGGAGAGGTTATTTGTTTTGAATCATTACTATATTACCTCAACTTTTCAAATTCAGTCAACTTAAAATTTTAAGGCACCCCACACACACACCGTCAACAATTGACCCTCCCTTGTCCCGTGCCTTTTGGAACAGGGTAGGAAACATTTTTAATATGTGAACATTTACCAGCCACTGACAGATAAATGTTCAAAATCATCAGACACTCAATAGAAAATCATTATTTTATATTTAAAGCCACTTTCATATTTTTACCAGCATTTAGTTGTTTAGTTTTTTTTTCGGCATCTGAACGGAGGCATGCCAGAAATAGTTTGGATACCACTGGACTGTATGTATATATCACTTTCACAGGTAATATCTCTCATCAGGACGGTTAGACAGCGCTCTCCACCACCATCATCAAAACACCACACGAGGAAGACAATTAATGTTGTTTCTTCCTTTATGTTGTGTTTTTTCCTGTATATCACCACTTTTCATGAATGCAAAAATAATTGAATCCTACAGCTACTGGCGAATGCACAAAACATTTAACTACATGAAAAAAGGACTTTCTCATCTCATTATGCCTGTGTGCAGTCCAGGTGCATCATCAAATCCAGGAAATTACACTTCTAACTACCTAATTTTGTGTGAAAATAATCTCAAGGGCCCTGACGCAGTTCTTGTGTGAAGGTCATTTTTTCACTCGAGTAATTTATTTATAAGCTCGGCCTTATCTGCCACAGTAGGTGACGTTTATGGATATTCCCAAAATATTGCTGCTCGACCTGTTATTTTTAGCGCAGATGAGCGGCGCAGTCATTGAAGTTATATTTCACATTGAAATTTAAGATATCTCATGTCACATTAACTATTAAAACCGCCTTCTGGTACTGTGGATTTAAGTGAAAGATGACCTCAGCAGTGTACAGAAAGCTGCATCAGATGCTCTTCATCCTGGTGAAGGTTGCTCAGTCCTGTCCGTGTTCGTTCACATACATGTGTTGCAGCTGTTGTCTTGATACCTGACTTTCCCCCCACCATGCATAATTCAACAGGGAGCTGAGTTTTTGCTGCATGTAATGACAGCAAGCTGTAGAGGAAAGCACTATGACTTTACATCTGAGAGCCGGTGACAGCAGAAGCCATATCCTGTCATTTTCACTGACTGCTCTCCCTCTGTGAAGCTCTCCTCATGATGTCTCACTCCTGCAAATACTTCTCTCTTTCTTTCCCTCCTTCTTTACTCACTGCGATAAATACTTGCCCCTATCTTTCTTCCCTTTATATCTACTGACTGCTCTGTATTTTTCCCTCCAATCTGCGAGGCCATCTGGTCCTCTGTCCTCAGCCTCGTGTCTGTCTGCAGTATCTTTGCTCTCTGAATCCATTTGACAAGATTAATAGAGTGAACCTCAGACAGATATAAGCTGCTCATTTTGATAGGCATCGTTGGGAGGAGATAAGTTCAATGCTGGTCATGAGCAGATGAGCAGGCTCTGTCCCTGTTATTATTATTTTTTTCCTCAACAGTCATAGCTCACCTGGCCAAAAAGGCTTTGGGTTTAAAAAAAATTAACCTATTTAACATAAAAGACTACTCTGTCTAATCACTATGACGCGATGTCAGGTTGACATGTGCACATAATGCATGAATTGTGACCCCCTTTATCTCCCAGTGTCAGACTAGGTCACAGACACACAGAAACCACCCAGCTGGCAGGATAAACGTCACTGCCCTGAACTGTCGTTAGCTTAACATGCTGCCAGGTGCAGTCCCACTGAAAAGACTAACTGGTTTGAAAGCTGTGGTTTGTGTAGAACATGTGAACAGTGTAGTTCATCATTTTGCTTGTGCTAATATTGGGCCTCATGCAAGAACCACTCAGTTGTTAAGTGGAGTATACGAGGGATTTAGGAGAACTTGTGTTAAAATAACAGGTTTTCCTTTATGGAACTCGGAAAGCAGAACTTCAAACTCTAAACTCATGAAGGTCTTTTTAATCTTTGATGCCATTTTCATGAATGATCACTTCCTGACATATGGGGCAGGAGGTGTAGCGTTATATGGTATTATTTGGGCATTAATTATGCTAATTTACAAGTTTCATTCATGTGCACTCAAATATGCACGGGCGGATCATTTAAGTTATTTGAAGTTAGGAGCGTTTGCTGAATTTGACGTGGCATGTTCATATGTATGGTGGCCAGGAGGTGCAAACCAACATTACAAAATTTGAAACACTTTTACAAAGCTTGAGACAAATTTACATTTTGGAAAACATTTTTCCATATCATAAAACAAAATTACATTACCAAACACATTACAAGTCCCGAAACAAATTTACATTTCAGAAACAATTAACAAGACGCGAACACTTTTACAAACGCCGAGACAACTTTACAAGTGGCGAAACAAATTTACAAATACAATCAAACCGGAAAGGGAACGTCCCAAGTCCGGGGTTGACCCGGAAATGATAACGGGAACGGACCAATTCGAGTTGTTGATGTTGTCAGTGGACGGAGATGGACAGCGACCGAGTGATGTTTGCCCGTTTTGTGGACAAGTGCATACAGTATTTTAATGAGGGCCACTCGTACGCTGTAATCGTGGACATGATGTCATGTTTACACAGTGTACACATCAGCGTGAGGTCACTGAAAAACAAACTGAATGAAGCTGGTGTCATAGCCCTTCTGGTTTTCAATTTTAACTGGTTACTGTCGGGGTTTGTGTGTGTGTGTTGAGTTCAGCAGCTGTGTGTGCTCCTGTCACCAAATTCGTCACACATTCACAAACATATTTACTCTGGATTTTCATGTCGCATTTCATATCTACTGCAGCGAAAAATCGTTGTATAAGCAAGCACTTCAGAACAGACACCTATGAAACACACCAATTTAAAAAAATATAATATATTTTCAAGATCGCGCTGGGGGCTGGGCTCGATCTCACCAGAGCTAAAGTAATAACGTCTCCCAATGCAGCGCTCTGCATCAGGAGCCACTCACACTCTCACATTACTCTATGGTAAACCTGCTTTTTTGTCTTAGCTCATCTAAAACAACTGGTTCGCTTTAGTTTATCTTGCAAAATACCCCGAACGTGCTCATTAACGATGTTTTCTCGAGGTTGCGGCCAAACAGACCACTACATCACAGCCCCACACAACACTGCACATGATGACAAAGACATAATTTTAAACAGTGGCAATCTAACGCAGATCATACTGTCAAAATACACGAAATAATTGCAAACAAGGAGTCATGAGAAGAGTACAAGATAAATGGGAAGATTTTACAACACAACACAGTACTGAGGGCATGGACTTACATGATTTACAGTTATTTTCCTACCATTTGTGTATACTGTACAGTAAAATACAGACGCACTGATCTCTGTTAGATTGCCGCCATTTAAAAGTATGTCTTTGTCATCATATGTAGTGTTGTATGGGGCTGTGATGTAGTGGTCTATTTGGCCGCAACCTTGAGAAAATGCCGTTAATGAGCACGTTCGGGTTATGCCAACAACTAGTGCCGTAGTGTTTGATCCCCTCTGTGCTGACTGTGATTATCTGGTTTGGCTGCCTCAGTCGTACAGAGAATGCTAACTTTTCACCATATTCTGCTCTTTACTCCTACAATCAAAAGTATTAAAATGAGGCTGAAAAGTAACAAGCTTTCTTCAATACTACTTCCACCACTGGTCTGGTAAAAAAAAGAACAGACTGGGCCTGTTTTGCAGAAACTGCTGTGATATTTCAATTTAGTTTTAACTCAAATATTTGACAGCAACATTTTCTATCACCACAGTGCCAAAGCTTTATGTAACAAAATATTGAGAATGCATCACACAGTATGAGGGTGTTTGACCAAATGATTGCCGGGCTAACCTGAATTTGACTGTTTTATTTTTGTCACAAAAAATATGCAGTGATATGAAGCGCACTGATGGGCCCTAAACTTTGTGTAATACCTGCACCTCCAATATTGAATATGACCTGAGGTTGATTAAATTGTTCTCATTTTAGCAAACAAATTAATTCAACTGCAGCAAACATGCCTGGTGCATAATTTCATGGCTCAAGATTAAGCAATGTCTTCTTGTGACCCTTCGACACTGGATTCCTATGTTTACCAGTTAGGACCAGTTCAATTAGGTTTTTCTTGTTTTATTAAGGTTTTTCTTGTTATTCCTAGTTTTTTTATGCCAGGTTCACACCAGCCTTGTTTAGCCCAGTTTATCTGAACCTTGAAACGTTTATCCCCATTGTGAAGTTGGTTTGGGTTGGTGTGAACACCAGCCTCGGAACTGGTACAGTTCTCTGTGGTCCACCTTGAAGGAGTGGTCTCAGACCACTGTCAAGTGGCCTTGAGTAGTCAATTTCTGGTATGAACACCATTCAAACAATCACAAAAGCGTAACATTGTAAAAAAAAAAAAATCTCCTCTGTTTTGGTAACTGGTGAACTAGTAGTGTGTTATCAAGATGTCAACTGGCAGGGGACAAACCTGTTGATGTTCACTGTGTCCCCTACCATTGTGCGCTTAGTACTTTTGTAGCTTCTAACTGAATCTCTGTGGTTTGAAGTTTGGTTTCTGCGTCACTGTTTGTACTTTAAGGTATTTTGCTTAATTTTATTGTTTCATGTCAGCTTTCATCTATATGAGTCGTGTAAAGTTACTGCCAATGAAAACCCAACATTTCCAGATTTTTTTTACTTTATAACAAAAGCTTTTAAATATCAAAACAATGGGAGACTTTTATTGTGAAGAATTTGTATGAAATGAACTGTCCACCACCTAAACGTATGGGTCAATGTGTGGGTTTACAAGTTCTGGACTGTTTGAGTTTGGCTTTGTGAACGCAAACTGGATCAGTAGGACAGATGAAACAATGAATCCTTGTATTGGTTTGATTCAGGAACAAGATCTTTAGGCGTAAAACCTGCCCTTAATCACCTTGCGACCCCTTGATTCTGTGACCCTTTGTAGTGTACCAACCCAGCTTGGTTACCACTGCCCTGTAGTCCAGTTGTGTTCAGTTATTGTATGTCGTCCTCTCTCTGCCCATCTGTTCTCTGCAATAAATCATAAATTCTCACCAAAGGTTTTACCCCATCGCACTCGCAGCACATCTTCTCCTCTGGGATTGTGAAGATTTGACATTCAAACCCAGAGCAGGCACTTCTTATTAATGACATAATAGACACCCTTTGGCCAAGCCCGGCCAGCACCCAGGTAAACTACACACAACCGCGATGTTATGATTCATGCATGATGTTAACATTTAACAGGTTTTTTTTGCGTGTGTTTACTTGCCCAATTATAGTTTCTACCCCTCCAGACACAGTCTGTTCTTTAATTTTCTCCCACACATCTCTTAACCTCTTCTCACCCTCCACTTGCCTTTTTCTTTTTCCAGCAAACCAATTTGTCTTGCGTGCTAATTAACGAGGCTGGCCTCAATTAAAGCAGTAATTGGACCGTATGGAAAAACCAAACTGAGACACATCATAGACACTGTTTGTTATCCTCCAGTGAAGACCTGTTAGTATTACTAAGGGAAGCTTTTTTTTGGCTGCACTTTACACAGAATGTATTTACTGTAGTAAGATCTGTTTGGTGAAGAGAAAAATATCAGAAATACCCTTTAGTGTATGTGACAGAACAAACCTCAATGTCCTATCAAGATGAGTGAAATGCAGCCAGTTATATGGCAATATGGGTTTGCTCCAAGCCAGCTGCAAAATTGTCTGTACAAATCGGCTGATGACAGAGAGAATTTCACATCATTACTTGCAATTTGTGAGATGGTCAATGCCAAAAGGAGAGAAATATAATGCACCTTTCTTCAGTTACATACTCACACACTATACTCTCAAACTCAAAATGGTCAGATTTGGAACCAGAGAGAGATTTTCTGTCTTTTTGGGCTTGCCCTCTTCTAACATGACAATTCTCTCTGATACAGGATTTCTTAGCCGCTCTACAAGTCGACTGTGTCTGGACCATTTCTGCAGTAAAATTGCTGCATGACACTTAAATTTCATTTCAGCTTTTTTGGAAATATTACTGGAAACTAGACTTGCAGGGTTTTCCATGTAACCAACAAAGATGTACAGTAGCCAGGGGCCACAAAACCACAATGCCATAACACCATGTTAATGGATGCATTCAGCATTTAAGATTAAGCAACTTGCTTGAAAACTAGAGCAAAGTGATGCAGCATCAATCTTCATCAAATTAGCACCTATCCCAAGTTGCACACCAAACAGCAGGGATCATTAACTGGCGGCTGCAGGCCACATGCGGCCCACCAAAGCTTCCCATCTGTCCCGCAGAGAGGCCGCTGATGAAGGCGTAGCAATATTTATATATTTGCGGTAATGCAAACTGGCAAATCACGCCAAAATGCTATATTAAATTAGTAATAATACAAACTGTATATTTCCTAATGCTGCAACTTCACATTAAAAGCTCTGATGTGGTGAAAGATGAGTAGACTTTTATTTTGAAGTGGTCACAGGAAATGCAACATGTTTTTTCAGTGAGCTTGACACTGACTCGAGGGGGAAAGAGACAGCAACGGTGATCAAATGATATAGAGCGCACTTTTTTTTTTTCTGGGAGCCCCTTTCACTAAAAGCTGTTTTTTGGTACCAGGCAGGAAGCTAAAGTCAAAAAGTATTCACTGAAAATAGGTCATAACACCAAATGTACTAAATGTAAGAGCTGTAAAGCCAAAACAATGATCTAAATTAGAAGAATACACTCAGTATAGAGAGCTGAACTCCACCAGGCAACCTTAAAAGAATATCAGGATTCAACCCCTTTTTAATCACCAACATTTTGATTAGTAATTTACTTAGATATTTTTTAATTTAACAATTTGATTACATGTAATTCCCCAACATTCCTGCTTTGTTTTAGCCGAGCAGTTGTTGATGACTTGTGTCCCCTGCATGCTGGTTAAGAGGGATGCTGAGTCAGCAGTTGGTAGAGGTTATGTATAGGTTTTGCAAAGGTTTTTTACAAGGTCTTTCAAAAAAATTTAATCACCGCAACCACAAGAGTCGTAAATGTGCACAAAACACACAATCAATTGAAAGAGGCTTGTGTTTACTGAACTTGATCCAACCTTTTCTTGTTGTCAGGGTTTTAAAATGTTGATGTTTAGCTATTGAGGGTTGTAGATGATCATGAATTTCTTCATTGCCACAGTTTGAGCCCACATAATTTTGACCACAAGCACCATTTTTAGTAAAATAGAGAAATGCTGCTTTTGAAAGACTTATTGTCCATTATGTTCAGCAAGTGCCATAATATGTCAACTTGCACTAAAATGGAATAATTATGGTGCTTTAACAATGGTTGGAAGTGCCACAGTTTTTCTTATTTCTGGAAAATTGCACCCATCATTTTATTTGAATGAAGTTCCTGAATTATTTTTAGACCCTTTTATTCATAATGTAATGTGTTTTTATCGCTGAAGGACACTGAACTATCCCTTGGTTGTTAAAATTTATTTTTTTTCACATTACTTTGGCATCATCATTGTTTTTCCAGTAGACCAGTGTTATTAAGGACACAAGTAATGATTTCTCTCTTCAAGCATGTACTGTATATTCATACTAGTTCATAAACATGAGCAGTATGTTTGGCTGGTACAGTAGAAGACAAGCATGATGAAAAAGACTATTGTGGCCTGAAGGCCGTGGAGGCTTTTTCTTGGTATTTCCAGTTCATTAATATGTTAATGTCCTGGAGTTGCAGTTGCCTGCCATGCGTGACGTACAGTGATGCATGAGGCTGTGTTGCCACTTTTCTTAAAATTGCACCATTACTGTAGACAAGGACGTGGCTGGCAAGAAATAAATGAATGGATAATATGATATTCAACAACAGATGTGGGTCTATGAATATCATTTCACATTCTTCCTTGCTGTGGTACTGTATTACTGGGACCCCAGCTTGGTCTTAACAATGACAGAGCTTTACTGCTTTGCTCGGAACAGTTTCCTGGAAAAAAAAAAAGAAAAGAAAAAAAGAGTAACAGCAGGCTGCTCACCTCCACCAGCCCTTCAGGGAGGCAGGTTTTTTTTACAGGCTTTTCTTCTTTTTTAACAAGGAGACAGGGACTGTGCAGGTAATGGGCTTTGTTCTGTGTCGGTAATTGAGAGGTGGAGAATTAAATACGTTATATTAATGCTATGGTCCTGAAGAATACAATATAGGGACTTAGCAGTGATTAGCACTGTGAAGTGGCAGGCTCCAGATGTTAGCAGGTGTAGCACTCATTAGCACTCCCAGGAGAAAGTGAGATTAAGATGTGGCAGTTAAAAGTCAGATGGGGAGGCAATAGCCTGAAGGTTAGAGAAGGTTAGTGGACTGTTACTGTAACTTGAAGGTTTTCTCCACCGCCCCTCCCTAAAGAGCTGCAGTCTAAGGCTAGCCCACTCTAACTATTTTCACTTTAACGCATTTTAAAATGAAAAAGATCTCAGACCAGATGAGCATTTACCACAGTTTCAGAAATAATCTCCATACTAACACGCCTAGAAATGCATATCAGATGCAAGGGCACATATCTCATTACAACTTAGAGGAGGACAGTGGTTAAATTCCTGTTCCGGGGTTTGTGCTGATTTCACGAACTTTTGCTACAAGCAGAGAGAAATAGAAAACAGGTCTGTTTTAGCTCCACTTCCTATCTTGCTTCCTGCGGTTTAGGTCAGGTCATCTTATGTGAATAATTAACGGTAAAATACTCTCTGCTCCTGGAGGTCTTTCAAGTGGGCAAACCTTTAAACCAAACTTCGTTCTAAAAGTAGGTGTTCGATATTTAGGACATACTTTTTCACTGTAAAAACTTCGGTTCCACCATCACTAAGACTTTTCTGATTTGCTTCAATCCACAGGCACATTTAGCACATGCATCATTTACTCAGTAACATTAACTAACCTGTGAAGAAGTGTGTCCCATAGACATACACTGTACATGGCCCAGTGCTACAGCTCTTCTTTTCACCAAACAAAACTGTCACATGCAGCTCAGACCACTGAGCAGGATCGATAGAGAGGGCATAAACAAAGCCTTCAAAATGTGTTGTGTTTGTGTGTGAATTATTTCAAGTTTGCTTCTATTAATATATTTTTTCAGTGACATATTTATATCAAAATTATTTATTGGACTGTTTTTCAGAAAACAAAAATGACAAGGCAGGGAAATGTGACTGCTCTTCACAGAATCCTTGCAGGTGATGCCATTTTTATTAAACATTGTCAGTAGCATTGTATTTTATCTTTCTCCAATAGTAATGCCATGCTGTAGATCAGTGGTTGATCAGTTGGTCACCTTTGCCACAGGCTGGATGAATGTCTCTTTTCTTACAAAAACACCAGTAATAGTTGATACAGTGCTCACTGGCTGCCATGGCAGTTGGCTCAGCTGACATCAAAGTCCAATATGGGGTAATCAAGTCACAGATTAAAGGTGTTTTCACATCAGGTACGACTACTTCGTACTGTGCCTGAGTATGATGGCCTCCTTAAAGCAGATCAGTTACAAACTAGACATCCAGAGGACAAAAAGTTTTCAAAAAGCATTGAAGGTAATTCAAAAGAGCATGAAAACTTAAGTGATCAAGCAACAGTCAGTCTCACATTGTTTGAAAGGGTTGTGTGATAGTGGTGTAATGAATTAAAGAAGGACACATTGTGACTGATAAGACCCAATCAGGAAGTGAGTGTGGGTGTCATTATTTCCAAAAGTCTCCATCTCCACCCGTCCAGAGTAAAACACAGTCCCAGAGTTTTCAAACTAAAAAAGGACCAGCAGCATTTCCAAAAGTCTTTGCAGAATACTATGGACACTAGACGTAAATCTAGCAGTTATGATTGTAGAACAAAGACGTATTATTGTGGATTAGGGCATGCACAACATCTGCATTTTGGTAGTCATCGACTACTCCCAAAAAAATAGTCAAATAATCACAGAAAACGTATTTTTTCACCCAGTAACAGTGATCAATTTTTGTCAAAAAGGTCTCACAGACAACCAAAAAGGGGTTAACTAATGTAGGACCAACCAGGTGAAGAGACAGACTCTTCAATTGGCTCGGAGAGGATGTTCAAAATGAGTCGCAATCTAACTGGACCAAACTTGTTTGAAGTTGAAGTAAGAACGCAGCTGCTTTCTTGCAGGGATAGGAGGAGTCTTTGCTTCTCTAAATACAGAACCTTAAATTTTGTTAAAACCGCAGATGAACTATTTGTCGACTACAATACAGAGTGTTAAGTGTTTGTGAAACCTCTAGTGTGGATGTATCCTAAATGTGCAAATAACTGAACTACCAGATGACCCAGTGGAGGTGGCCAGTGACCAACAGAAGAAGTGGTCATACTGGGTATTGGTGTTAAGTCTTATATGTTTTTTATTCTTTTTCTTAACCACTGTCCTTTCATCCATATCTAAGGTGATTGACAACTTTGTGATATTTTAGTCTGACAGCTGTGGGAGGGAACTGGGGCTATATTTTCTCTAAACAGAAAATTCTTGATCCCAGAAACATCTTGCTGAGAGGAGACAGTGCGACTCAAACGAAACCTTAATTAACTGACAGGCTTCTTTGTTGAAAACCTACCATTTGCTCCCAAATATGTCAGTGCTTTGTTGATGCTCTAAAAGTCTCACAGTGTATGCTACCACAAACTGCGCAAGAGTGGACATCACAAACAAGAGAAAGCCATAAATAGTTGTTTTTCTGTAAATCTGTCAGACATTGCAGTCACTGTTGCAGTAAATAACCCTTCTCACTAAAACGATAACTTCACTTCAGGAACTAGAACTTGCCTGTAAACTCATTAAAACCAAACTTAAGAGACTATTTCTAGGGGTTCAAAATGTGCATTTGTAATACAACAGCATGTTAATTCCCCCTCCCCCATGTACTTTGCGTTTTTACCTGTGTCAGACAATGCACGGCTCTGACGGTATTTTTCTCTCTTTCTTCCTCTGAGGATGAACACGGAAGAAGCTCCTGGTCTGAGAATAAGACTAACTACACAAAGCAATCTTTTTAAGACGCCATGCACAATTAATCCTCCAGAAGGAATAAAGGATTTAGATTAAGCCCCCACAGCCGCCTTGCAATGCTAACTTTAGCATTATCACAATGTCACTTATGCAATGCTTCTTATAAATGAAAGAGGACACGGTTTGTACCATAAACTTAAGGGGAAAAAACAGAGTGCTAAGGAATGACTTTGCACCAGATTGAACTACATAACCACTGAACACACAGAGGTGGAACTCTTCTGCAAATAAAATCAACAAGCACATTGTGCCAAGGTGCTGACAGTGTCTGCACTATTAGAAACAAAGGTTCTTTTTCAAGTGCTGAGGTTCTACATGGAAACATTTGCTTCTGAAGAACCCTTTTTAAAGAAAGGGTTTGTCAAAGGTGTTTTGTGAGACTAAGGATTCAATTAAGGACTTGTTTCATCCAAAGATCCTTTCTGAAAGAAAGCGTTTGTCAAGGGTTCTTTGTACTCAGTAGAACCTGCTGGGTGGATTCTAGATGAAATGAAATCAAGGGAATCTTTTGAAATGACTTCAAATGATTCCCTTGAAGTGGGTTCTAGATGAAACCCTTGGAATATGAAAAGCTTCTTGGCAGTACTGAGTGGGTGGGTTCTAGGTTAAACTGTTATACTATAGAAGGGTTCTCTGTAGAACCCCTCATAAGGGGTATAACCCAATATAAACCTTATGAGGGGTTCTGGGTGGAACCTAGGTATAACCCTTTATATTGGGTTCTAGGTAAAACTCTCTGAAAGGGTTCAAAGTGGAACCATTATAAAAGGTTCTACGAGGAATCAAAATGGTTTATGGTTCTAGTTAGCACCTTTATTCCTAAGGGTGTGCTCTGTGGCTAATGAAATGGTAAACAGACCCTGGGGGAGGAGGGGGGTGATGATGATGAGATTAAGGCCACGTCAACTGGTCACAAGTAGAGTTTTGGCATCACCGGCACGTCACTACAGGATGTCCACATGTCAGCCCATGTGCAGAGCTTTATTGAAACAGTCCTGGCCAGATCATCATGCTAAGAGCTCGTCTCTTTGTTGCTCTGTGACACAGACAGCAAGCAGCAGGTCACTGGGTCACTTTCCATTTTTACTGTCTCAATCCCTCACCTGTTTCTCTATCTGCCTCTACCCTTTTGAGCTTACTGATATCATCCCTGATCTCTAGCTCTCTCTGTATTTCCTCTTCTGTTGTCCTTCTTCATATACCTCTTTCCTCCATCTGTGATTCATCTCAGTTGTAGCATCATGTAGCTACAGTAATCATTGTGGACCCATTATCATGGCGCGTTTGAGCCTTTCCGGAACTGTGACGCGTGACTGTGTCTGGCTTAGGATTTTAAACCACCTGCTGTCTGCTCCAAATCTGGGATAGATGGTTGGATGGATGGATGGAAATGGTGATGACTTGGTGAATTATGGGGGATGTTAATGTGTGTGTCTTTTTTGTTTGTTTGTTTGTTTGTTTTCTTTCTTTTCTTTTTCTCTGAGCCATAGTTGACCATGACCTCCAGTGGTCTGTTGCAAGGGAGTAGAGGAGCACATCTGGTGTTTGGATGTGTGTGTGTGTCTGCTTCTGTGTGTGTGTGTGTGTGTGGACTGTGTGTAAGTTGAGCATCCCATCTGGCCAGGCAAAAAAGGAAAAAAAAAAAAAAAAACAGAACTGGAGCCTGGAGCATGCAGTGGGAAGGGCGGTCGCACACTTTGGTGAAGATGCCCACATCTGTTTCTCTTTCTCACAGATGCAGGAAAGTAAATAACAACCCAAGATCAAACAGCAAAAATTTGGGTAAAAGCAACTACACATATCATCAGTCTACTTTTTTAAGTAAACCTATGTACTGAGGGTTAGCATGCATTCATACAGCAGTTATAGCTTGTGACATATATATCATCTGCTGTTGAATGCACCATATAGGCCCCAGGCAGGTGTCCAACCCTGCAGGAAAAGAACAGCAAAAATAGCATTCACACAAACATGCATACTTGCACTCAAACTGAATTAGAATGTGGCCAAGTGAACCGTAGTTGAAAATATTGCTCATCTTATAGGGTATAGTTTAGTATAAAATGTCAATGTATGGGTTGTTGTTTAGGCTTTTAGGTTAATGTGTGCAGACATACATCACTGCTGCTGTCATAGCATTCATTCGTGTGCAGTCATGTGACTGAAAATCATAGAGAAAAAAGATGTTTAGCCTGGCTTTACATGATGAAACTTTCACGCAAAAATCAGTCATATGCAACACAATTTAACAGTTATTGTCACTTAAAATTAGCTAGTTAGATTGGTAATTTTTAATACTAATTGTTTTTACGCTGGATTATGTCAAGTTGGACGTATCACTGTAACTTCATTAGCCTTGTTGTATCTTATTTTGTATCGTTTTGTCACTGGATCACTTTTTCTGCTGGCACTGGCTGGCTACTTTGATCCACAGGCTGTCACGGGGAGTAGGAAGACAGCTATTGCTGCATTAATGCTTATTAATGTGCTGGAGGAAAAAAAACACAACCTACTGCCTACTCAAAAGAGAGACCAATGGATCATTTCACTCTTTGAGGAGCCTGATCCCATGAGCCTTTGCTGCCACCGTCCGACATCAGTACGAAATTGTAGCTGGATATATTATTGTATTTTAGATAACAGCTATGATTCTCATCAATCATCGTGCAATCTAAACTACCTTCACCCAGCTCATGTTTGTTTGTTGACAGTGTTACCAACCTTGCTTGAAGTCTCCGAGGATTATATCCTTGTCCTCTGTTTTATTATTTTGTTCATTTTGGTGACAAGTCATTGTTGAGTTGAAATCAAACAGCTAAAAACAGTTGGAATAATATATCATATATTATAGGTCAGTGCCATTATCTGACGCATTCTTATTGGCTGATGCATGAAATTTGAGTTTTGCAACTGTTGCTGCTGTAGTTTTGGACCAGTTAGGCATGTTGCAGGGCAACTCAACTGATACGTCACTGAAGTTTCATCATGTAAAACAGTGATTGTGCAGCCGTTAATAGACACAGCAAGTCTGTTAAGCTTTGGATTTCTCCATATGCCAAATTGGTGTGCTTAAGTGGGTATTTTTTAACCCTTTTTGAAAACCAAAAAACACAATAATAAAAGTTTAAGGAGTGGACCAGTGAATAGATTATTACATGTGTCTATCTGTTGTAATGTAAGCAGCAAACCTTAGCTCGTCCTGCTAGCCATCTTGTTACCTACAGCAATAACTTAACCCGGTCTTACTCCTCAGACCAGGGCTCAGCTCAGGTCTAAGCTCAGTTTACATTTAACGCATTCACTGTTTGATGCTAATCCACTGCACTGGATGTTTTTGTTCGGGCTGTCAAAGTTAATGTGTTAACGCATGAGATTAATCTGGAAACAATAATGTTAAAAGAAAATTAGTGCACGATTAATTGTGTCACGTGACTTAGGTAGAGTGTATACAGTCTGTGGTCTGTGTCGCCAATGGACTTGTCACCCGTCAACTGAAATATGGAATCATCCCGTATTTGAGGATTAAATAGCGCGTCCCGTTTTGAATCAGTGCAGGACAGGGTTTGTCTCATATTTCCGTCTTGAATGCAGCTCCATCCCACCCGCTGCCCAGTGAAGAGCCATCCGACTCTGCCCGTGATCGGGTAAAACTCGCTGCAATCGATGGTTTGATCACACATGAGAGTGGAAAACACTGTTAAACTCTTGGTTTGACAGTGTCAGTGACAATAGGTGCGTTTGAGATGAGCTACGCCTCGCCTGGCGAGTAGACGTGATCGGGCGGCCGCAGCACGAGGCGGAGACAAAAAGCAGCAGTCAAGTCGGACAGTTTCCAGCAGACTTAAGAGAACATACAGGAAGAGACACTAACATCCTGTTAGATCACCTGTAGGTTACCTGTAGTTTGCAGACCAGCTCTAGCTGAAGAGATAAAGTGTATTCTCGATCGCTGATTGAAGTTAAAATAAAAGTGATCCCCCTTCTGTTGCATGGAACATCTGTTCTTTTATCTGCCTTGTAAAGCACTTTGTAACTGTCCGTTTGATAAGTCATATATATATGACCTTTATTATTATTATCAGACACAAAATATCTGCTTGTTGACAGATTAAAATGTCATCGCACAACATAAGACTAATCTGTCAAGCGTTAAATATTACGATTACACAGATAATTAGTATTTTATACAACATGTGGTGTTTGTTGTCAAGATTAAGAGCCCATCGGAGCCTGTCAGCTCATCGATCAGGTGACAGCCAGGCGCTCGCAGTCTGTGGAGAGCAACTGTGGCGCCTGGCTCTGAAACCTGCGGCCGCCTCGATCTCGTGAGGTTATCGTTGCCCACATGTGCATGACGTCAGAGCAAGTTGGGATCAAGACAAGGTGCATTCCAGATGAACTGCACCTCGCCTGGAGACTAGACAAGATCAGGCGGCTGCAGCACGAGGCGGAGACAAAAAGCTGCAGTCAAGTTGGACAGTTTCCAGCAGACTTAAGAGAACATACAGGAAGAGACACTAACATCCTGTTAGATCACCTGTAGGTTACCTGTAGTTTGCAGACCACGGTTATAGCAGAAGAGATAAAGTGTATTCTCGATCGCTGATTGAAGTTAAAATAAAAGTGATCCTCCTTCTGTTGCATGGAACATCTGTTCTTTTATCTGCCTTGTAAAGTACTTTGTAACTGTTTGTTTGATAAGTCATATATATATAACCTTTATTATGATTATCAGACACAAAATATCTGCTTGCTGACAGATTAAAACTTCATCGCACAACATAAGACTAATCTATCAAGCGTTAAATATTATGATTACACAGATAATTAGTATTTTATACAACATGTGGTGTTTGTTGTCAAGATTAAGAGCCAATCGGAGCCTGTCAGCTCATCGATCAGGTGACAGCCAGGCGCTTGCAGTCTGTGGAGAGCAACTGCGGCGCCTGGCTCTGAAACCTGCGGCTGCCTCGATCTCATGAGGTTATCTTTGCCCACGTGTGCATGACGTCAGAGCAAGTCGGGATCAAGTTGGACACAAATCTAACCGGCATGCATTGTGCGGTGATTGCCGGTGATCGATTCTGCGCAGGCCTGGCTCATCTCGAACGCACCTAATCAAACTAGTTGTAACTCTGCGAGTGTTTCCTATGACGGACGGTGGCCTGTCAGATGTATGGCAGCTTCAGGGGGGCAATATTCTCCATTCACAATGAAGTGACTACAGACTGTATGGATGTGACTTGTTTATGACAGTTGAGGTGTACAGACGGATACATAGGCATTTATTTAATACACTAATCAAAATGAAGTGTTATTATTTTTCACCAATCTGTAAAATTTCATCCTTAAATTGTAATGGATTAACTGTATTGCATCCTTCAATACTATATAAGAAAGAATAGAAGAAAATACAAGTAATATTAGTATATATAATATGTAGTATTTTAACTGCGATTAATCGCGATTAATCACAGGGTAGTATTGCGATTAATCGAGTTAATTTTTTTAATCGTTTGACAGCCCTAGTTTTTATATCACAGCTCTGTCCTGTTCTATTGGACCTGTTCTACACTCAAGCAACCTCAGCCAAACTCATTATTTGAGACAGTGTTACATATGCCAAACACACTGGTTAGTCATCATCCTCATCTTGTAAAATCAAAAGTGAAACAGTCTGGCTGTTTCTTTATTCCCAAGTCTTCTATCAATCATCAACTGGTGAGGCAAAAAAAAAAAAAAGCATGGCATTTTACCAGGGACATGCAGCGTTCATCTGTTGGCATTTTTAAATCACCTTTTATAAGTTTCCTATTTTAAAACTTAAATGCTTCAAACACTAAAAAATCAGCTAGAAACAGCATTCAGTTAACTGGTAGAGTTAATTAAAAAACTGCTAAAATCTGCAAGCCAGAGTCGCCATTTAGGCTGGCAAAATTTACTGTCATTGTCTAGAAATTAGAAATGCTGTGGTCTACTTCTGTCTGGAGACCTATTGTTTCAAAGATGACTAAGAGTTTTGAGTGGTAAATCTGCCACCATTATTATTGTAAACTGCATATGTGCTGTGTGAGAACAGAAGGCTTGACAGGCAAAAGTAACTAAGTGCATCAGCCCTTAGCAAATGTGCAAATGCTTTGTGAAAGATTTGTTTTTCAAGACAGCTTTAGTTTTAGACTTTTGTAAATTAAAATGATGAGATTTGAAGAGCCTGTGTTGATGAATGTGACTGTGTATCACAGCTTGATCTGATGTGGGCTCTTGAGGATCGTCACAAGCTAAATTAGCATAAAAGTATGAGCACTGGTGACAAAGCAATGCTTTTAACTATTCTAATAGCTCAATGCTGAGTAAAACAACAAAAATATATTTCAACTGGTGCATAAAGAGTGTGCTTACCTGTTTGAAATATATGAGTTCATGTCTGTTTGAATTAAGCACCATATGGTCTTAGTCATTTCATTACAGCTGTCAATGGCCACTGGGCAGAATACTGAAGAAAGAAAGTGGATAAATGCTTTAAAAATTGTTGCATCGAGAAAGCAAAACTTAGCTTTGACTGAGCCATGTATCCACTGATCCTGAACAACAGTGAAGACCAAATATAACCATGCTAACAAAGAGAAGAGCTGACATTCAAACAGACTCAGAGCTATTTCCAGTCCACTGTCAAAGTTATTTAGGGATCAGAGCTCACTCAGACATTGTTTTGAATTGCTGTTAATCTTTGGATTTCATTCAGCGACACCCATTAACGATGAACATGGACCTTATCAGCGTGGGTGCCAGGATGAGACAGTTTCCTGCATCCTACAGTCACCCCACCCACCCCCCACCCACCCTCCCTCCAGAGACACACTGTGTACTTGGCACAGGAAGTGGTGCTATCACATTCTGTGTCACAGCCACGCAGCCGTATTAAATGTGAGAGGAAGACCAGCAGTCTGGGAAATATGAGTCAGGCTTTGGTTTAAAAAGCTCTGCAAAAGTCATCACGTCAAGGTTGAGCAGGAGCTTTAGAGACTGCTTTTCCCATTCTTCCTTGAAGGTAAAAATAGAAATAAATAGAAAAGATGTTAGAATAGGCTGCCAAGATTACCTAATTGTTCTTGGGGGGTTGTACAAACACGCCTTCCACCACTTTAGATGTCTCTTTCTTGATATGTCATCATCATCTCTGTATGTGCAACACTGTTGGTGAAGATTTATCTTTCTTATTTTTCTTTTATCCTCCTCCATTGCTGCGATTCACTGCCTGCTGTGTCTCTGCCACTGCTTCCAAAAAGCATTTCGTTCCAGTGCAAGAGGCTGTTACACAAAAGTCAAATCAAGATGACAGGTCAACTGAGCCCGGCGTGCTTTGACAAATATGGACACTTCCCGGAGAATGAAAGGGGTTTTTTTTTTTTTTTTTGTTTTTTAAAGTTTACTGTTCTGAAACTTTTGTAGTGAGTGAGGGCTGCTGTGTGCCATTTGAGTGATAGTTGAGTTCATTCACTTAATATCAAAATACAAGCACTGGAGTAATGAATAGGGTAATGTACATTTGGGACGGGTGCAGTGGGGCAGAGATGAGCAGGCACACAATACAAGCTAATGATATGGTATTAGTGTGTGGATTCTCTATGTAAGAGATTTTAAAGCCTAGACTGTATTGAAAAAGTTCAACAGGACAGATCAATCAGTAGAAAGGTCAGTCCACCTGATGATTGACACTTGGTAAACGTGAAGGCCATAACATATGATTCACATCATTTTCAGACCAAGTGTAAACCAATGACTGTAAATAAAGATGGGTGCTGCATCTCCACTTCCTCCTACTGTTCAAAAATGAGGCCAAAATATCCCAGATACGAGCGCTGCCATTTTGTGCTGGTGACATAATTTTGTGATAGAGTCTACACAGTAGTGCTCAGGGTTGGAGCCTTGTATTTGATTTTTCAGTTTGGCTCCCATTTGTTAACTTAGGGGTAGTGTGATTTAAGGCCTGTACTTCAGCCAGCCACCACAGGGTGATCAAGATGTTTTGGCTTCTATTCTGGGGAGCTCTCATGTTGTCCATCTTTATGTATCAATGGTGTAAATCCACCATGACATCATCCATTGGTTTGAGGATCACCATTCTGAACCTTTCTTGTGTGCAATACTGATGAGAATGTGGAGCTGAGTGGTGATTGGTTTTGATGTGTCTGTTCAGCAGGAAAAAACGCTGGCCTGCCTGGCTACGAAGTTTCTCATAGTACACCTAAACAGTACACTGAGATATGTTTCTGAAAACATTTGAGGCAAGAAATAGGCGAAGCAGTAACAGAATCTTGGTTCATGTTTGATCAGCACTGACAAGTTTGAGTTTCATAAGTCTGATGCATTGTGCTGGATGGATCACTAACAATGACTTGTCAATCACATGATAGTCACACCCTAAAGCAGCCAAACTCTAGTGGGCCCCAGAGCGCCATCTAGTGGGCTACAGAGGCAGTGGTATTGCTAAATGGCTGGATTATTTCTTCTTCTTTTTTTTTATTTGGTAATTTACAAAGCTATGTGTGCTGCAGATATTTGAATTTTGCAAAGTATGCTACATTGTGTGTCATGCTGTTTGACTACAAAATATTGAACTTCAACATAAGCTGATTAGGATTCTCATTACACCACAGAGGCACACAACAGCATATATAATGTAGGGCACATATAGAATATTTAACTCTGGGATTATGTAAGATTCTGCTCTGAAGAGCAGATACAGCTTTGGGGAAATTTCTCCAGCAGAACTGCACTGCATGGTGAAAGTAATGTAAATTACATTTCTCTCATTTTTATGTCAGGTCATTCAACAGTAAAAATGGATGAATGAGTCTGGTGTGTTGAAGTCGACAGTCAGCGGTCATGTCAGTGGACTGGGAGCTTCCCTCTTCCTAGTAAAGCTGCTGTGGCAAAGACGTAAGCTTCTCAATTGGCTTGGGATTGGTTTGAGTGAGACAGGCTCATGTAATAATGTCAAAGTGGTTAAGCCCCCAGGCATCTTTAAAAAGCTTCCAGCAGCCACATGGGGAGAAAGACAGGGGAGAGAGGAGGAAGAGGAGGAGGAGGAGGGAGAGATAGAGTGAAAGAACCAGAGAACGATAGAGAGTGGAGAGACCTTTTTCAGTGTGGAGTGGAGTAGAGCAGATGAATAAAGTGGAGGAAAGACATCTCATTAGGCTAAAGCGACATACAGAAGAGATGAGGACAGATAATGTGAATGGTAAAGAGTGAAAGACGAGAAAGTCAGTGATCTCAGACACCAGCAAACACACACAGCTTGGACTCAGAGATGACTAAGCTGTATTTCCGTGGATTCGCCAATGCCTGAGCACCTTTAAAGCCTCTGGCAGTGACACAGTAATGTTCCCACTCTTCAAAGGAATCTCCCAACGCCTCTGTGATTTACATTAAAGAGGACTAATAGAGTCTCTGTAGTTATGGTTGACATATTCAATTCTACTTAGCATTTTAAATGTGATGCGTTAAGTCTCGGTGGGCGGTATGAAAGAAGGCAGTCCTGTCGAGTCTGAAGTGCTGCCTGTTCACTTCAAGATGCCTCGTTCTGACACAAAGCCTGGACTGCTGCAAAGGCTACTGGGCTGCCACAGCTCTCTCTACACAAATGAAGGTGCTAACTACAGCCATATAGGGTTCTTTGGCTTGGCCCAATAGGAGAACCCTTTTTGGTTCCTGGTAGAACCCTTTATTAAGGTTCCACTCGGAGCCCTTTCAGTGGGTTCTACCTATAAAACCAACATAAAGGGTTATACCTAGAGCCATCTGTGAAAGGTTGCCAGAACCCCCTGTGAGATGTCCTACAGAGAACCCTTCTGTGGAGTAATGATTTCACCCAGAGTCATCTCATTGGATTCTATCCAGAACCTTTTAAGGGTGCCAACCAGAACCCACGCAGGGGTTTCTATCAAGAACCCTTCTATCACTCAAGGGTTTCTTATAGAATCCACCCAAGGGGTTCCACTGAGAACCCTTTTATAATTCAAGGGTTTCCCCAAAACCCACATAGGGGCTCTACTGAAAACCCTTTTATCTTTCATCTAGAACCCACCATGGGTGATCTAAAATACCATTTTTAAGAGTTTCACCTGTAACCCTCTTACCGTGCCTTCAGCAATCCTTGAAGAATTCTGTCTTCCAAAAAGGGTTCTTAATGGAACCTATAGCCTTACAAAGAAATCTTGACAAACCCTTTCTTCAAAAAAGAGTTCTTCAGAAGCAAATAATTTTGGGTAGAACCCCAACCCTTGTGGAACCCTTATTTTTAAGAGTGTAGGGTGGTGCAGCTGAAAATGGTCTACATCCAATGTTTTTTTGTTTATGGTAAAGTAGAGCAGTGCTCGTGCTGCGTACACTCCTACCGCACTGAATGCCTCTTCCATCCATGCTAATTGCATTCTTCTCACCTGTGAATCGTCAGCCTCCGCCAAACTCCCAGGAGGTGTACAGAGCAGGTTATTAATCAGCTGCTGAGGTTGGAGAAATACGCCGACTCATTCCCGTCTTGTTTTCTCCTTGAATCAGCTAAATCATCCATAACTTCAGCGGGGAGAACACATGCGGTGACACATCTGACTGTCAGTGAATCACCTATTCATATCCTGCAGATGAGTTACTGACACTCAAAATCGCTTCAGGAAAACAGGGATTCAGGGCGACTCTCCCGTCATTAAGCGAGCATCTCTGCCTGTGAATGACAGGGTGCAGGTGAAAACAACCAGTTGTCCCGTTCCTTCCTCTCTGCAGGTGACACTGGATTTGTCCGTGACAGGCCAAACATGGTTGTTTGTCATATTTACACAGCTTGACTCAGGATGTGAAGTGGAAAATTAAAGGAGAGCCTGAAGCAGGAGCAGTCCTATTTATTTAAATCACAGGAAGAAGAATACACTTTTTTTTTCCCAGAGAAGGAAATATGCATGAATAAGAAAACTGGCTGGAGATGCTGCAAGGTCTCTTTTAATACTTAATCCATTGTTTTGATCCCAGAGTTTGATCAGTTTTGTTTGAGGTCATGGCTTTGTAAATTAATATTTTCCACAATAGGTGTATGTGTTTTTGTGTGTGTACCCTGGTTCTCGCATCTTCAGGTTCATGTGAATTTATATACTATTCGATGAATTTGAAAATGAAAGGCATCTTCAACAAAAAAGTTCAAATAATGAACCAAACTTGACAACTGCTCAAAAGTGGATATAATCATTATAATGAATGATTGATTTCCTTTTATTTTCATGTCATGCACAAAAAGAAACCAGCCCTCATGGATTTATAAGACATCAAGTACAGTTGCACTGCTCAAACATTTTTCCTTGCAATACAAGTTTACAGTCCATTTCATAGCTCAGACTTAAACAGAATACTCTGCCTTCTCTCTCAAGCTTGACAAATAAAATCTGCTACAAAAAAGGTTCCCTTTCTGAGGCACAACTCCAGTTTCTCATACTCCTCCAGCCAAAAGAAGTCAGCATAAATAGAGGACATTTTAGTAAAAAGCACATCCCTTAAGTCTTCATAGGCAGGACGGCAAAACAAAAAATGAATCTCATTCTCAATTTCACCGAGTTTACACAACAAACATTCTGTCCTCCTCTGGCATTAAACCTACCAGTCTCTAAGGCCAATGTTAATCTTCCTGAATATCACATGTGCACATAACGACCTTTGTCCTTTGTTTATGTTGTACTATATAATGTACAGTATAAAATGTGGGATTCACAGATTTTTCTAATCTAACACAGCAATAATATACAACATTAACACAAAGTGAATCCATTGTTTTGTCACCTTGTCTCTCAGATAGAGGCTTTGTTTTTGCAACATCCTTTCCCTTTGCACTGTCTAATGGCTGTAGAAATATGAGACTGTCACAGTGTGCAAGAGTTGAGTCATGCTTTCTGATTTTCTAATTTGTCCCCATTTACAATTCAGTACAAAATGTACAGATTTGTCTTATTGGTACAAAGATAGAGCCTCAGTAGAACAGAATGAGGACGCAGCTTCAGTTGTTCTACTTTTATGTTTAGGTTCTGTGCAGTCCTCTGCAGCCCGTGGCTGTAGTAGATTTTACATCAGAATAACCACATGCTTCAGCCAGGGAATTTCTCAGAAGAATAGATTGAGAACGGTAAGGTATAAAAAGGCAGAATATTCATTCATATTTATTCACCAATTATGAGAAAATCCGTGCTTAAAAAAATGTATGTTGTAAATGATGCTCTGTTGAGCAGGAATGCCTTATGGCAGAGTCTCTCAAGCTTTTTACACTGTGTACCACTTCAGAAAATATTAAGCTCACCAAGTACCACTGTACTGTTTTGTGCCGTTTGGTGCTAACAGAGGCTGTGGACACTTCACTGGCACTTCTTGGTCCTTGGTTCACTGTCATTCACTTCAGTTTCAACACGGCTTGCTCAAAATATTCTCCTCCTGATCTGAACTTCTCTTCGTAATACTTCCCATTTGAAGCCACAATTGGGGAAGCACATATTTTCATTATACTTTCATTATACTTTCGTTATACTATACTTATAGTTTAGCTCGTAATTACTAATTAGTTAGCTCATATT
Source organism: Lutjanus argentimaculatus (assembly GCA_034769285.1). Taxonomy (NCBI): domain Eukaryota; kingdom Metazoa; phylum Chordata; class Actinopteri; order Lutjaniformes; family Lutjanidae; genus Lutjanus; species Lutjanus argentimaculatus. The sequence goes on from JAWZSL010000014.1 coordinate 12,995,549, forward strand.
TTCTGCATTTTCATTCTAATTGTTTTATAGTGTTTTAATAGTATTATATGTTTTAAATTAATTTTATTTAAAAATAAAAAAAATATTTGCATGACAAAAATTATTTCTGACATTCAAATGGAGCTCACATACCACCAGTGGTACATGTACCACAGTTTGAGAATCTAAGATTTATGAGCATATCAGTTTTACAGGATTTTGTATGAATGTAATTAAATCTCCAGTGTGTAAGATTTACAGGGGATAATTGGGAGAATGTGGCAGAAACTGAAGTAAAGATTCCTAAGTATGTTCTCATTAATGTATAATCACCTGAAAACAAGAATTGTTGTGTTTTCGATACCTTGAAATGAGCCCTTTTTATCTACAGAGGGCCCTGGTCCTCTTCCACCTCGTTGCACCGCCCTGTTTTTACAGTAGCCCAGAACACTGGCTCCTTTCTGTTTTGCATGATTTTTTTTATGTCACCATTGGTTCTCCTGCTACATGCTTGATAGGAGAGAGTGAGACAAGGTGTGTGTAATCTGAAAGCTTACTGCTAGATGCCACTAAATCCCACACGCTGGTCCTTTAAGAGCCTTGATTTGTCTGATATTCAAATTATGAAATTAGCCACAAGGGACATTGCAAGCTAGTGATTTAATCTATAAACACTTGTTTATTCAAAGTACAGAAATTCATAATTAGGGCTGCACAATATGTAAGTCATATTGAGATTATTTTGATTGAAATTGCAATTGTGGCATGTGATACAATTAGTGGGAATGATCATTATTGCATTACAGTTTTCATTTTTACTGCCCAAAAAAACCCAACAACTTTGTGATGATGTGACATTTGTTGGGGTCTATCCCCAACAAATATGTTTTTTTTGCATCTGGAGAACAAGAGTTTTAGGCCAGGACATCTCTGCAGCACTATAGTACTTCATTATAATTCTGCTTTTGGACACATTTTTCCTCTTTCAAAACACTGGGAATTTTGTTCTGGTCCTGTGATTTGAATATTGCACTTGGTCATATTGCGATTTCAATAAAATTGCGATTAATTGTGCAGCCTATTCATAATGTACTACATATCCGTATTCCTCACATCTCATATGTCCAACACAGACACAAATGTGTCTTGGAGAAATTGCAACCCTGTAATAAGGACAGTGTTATATAGTGATAAATATGGCTATAATCCTTTTATCTCAGTGGTTATTCCTTTCTAACCTTGAGAGGTCCTCTTAAGAATTACCCCTACACTTTGCTGTGAGCAGCTGTAAACAGCTCATATAAGAGCTTACGTATAACTCCAATAAATATGGCTTATGGAATTGCTTTAGTCTTAAAAACTCAATGTTAAGGCCCATTTATTTTTCTCCTAGTCTACACTGTGAGGACATGACTTTCACTTTGTCCTGTGGCTCATACCTCGGACACTCTGTCTTAAAAGGGAGGAAAGAGACACTTTTTTTAAAGAGGCACGATGAAGGACGAACCGCACAAGAGCACCGTCCTCAGCAGTTCCAATAAATCAGACAAAATTAACTTCATCTCAATATTTGGGGCAAACATACTGTAGTATGTATGTATGTAGGGCAGTGTCTAATATGGTTTATCACGGCGGCAATACCATTGCTTGGGTTGCCTTCAACGAGACGATAGCATGATATAGCCTTCCCGCTTGCTTTCTTAGAGCATCAAACCACATGATGTAGTTTCTTTATATCATGATGTTTTTGTTTTGAACCCCCCTCAAAAGCAGTGTAGGAGCAAGACTAAGTGTGTCAGTAGTGATGACTATAAATGCTAAGGCGGCTAGCGTCACTGCAGCGCGTCATTGTCATTTTGAGGATTCCCCTGGGACCGAGTCACAGATGTGGAAACAGAGATCTGGGGCACTTTCTGATTCAGCAAAGACTTTCTTAACCAGAGAAACAATCGTGAAACTGTCTTCAGAAGAAATCAACATTTGCTGGGCTGATTACGTGAGATAAGAATATGCTTGATTTTGAGTTTGCGAGCTGTCTAAATGACCAGCGCCTTTGGACAAATCATCTCTTTGCAGTAGGAATCAGTCTCTCAGACTAACCTACGGGACAAACTAAGGAATCATTCAGCTGCATGTAGTGAGAAACAACAAAGTCTTTCACACAAAGAGGAAACTTTCCAAATCTCAGAAACAAATCATTAAAATGTGACAGACAAAATGTATAGCTGCAAAGATGACAGGAGCAAAACATTCAGGGAAATGTTGGCATTTTGGAAAGTTAATTTTACAGTTTCTTCATGAAAACAGAAGGTGCTCTTCATCTGACATTTAGAAATTGATCCCAAATATATTTGACACAGTCTGTCAGGCAGTTCCTATGTAGTTAAATATAAACTTATAAGTCTCTTACTGTTCTTTAAAAGTTAAACTGTGACAATATTTCGCTGTCAGTCATTTACAAGTAGTTGTAAAGTTGTGGTTTATCCTCATGAGAATTCAAACAACAGTGCCTGGGAGAACAGAGAAATGAATCACTCAGTGCTCCACATTCTCAGCAAAGAAAATCTCAGCCACTTCTCATTCCCCGAAACGCCACAGAAAGAAATACCATTTAGTACCAGTTGGCCCAGTTTCATTGTTGAACAACATTGCAAAGTTGCATTGGTTAAAATATACTGTGTCAAAGTATTATAATATCTTGATTGCCGATTAGATTGAAAATGGCATCAAAAAATAAGAAGAACTTTACGAGTTCAGTGTTTGAAGTCCTTCTTTCAGAGATTCATAAAGGAAAATTTGTCATTTGAACAGCAGCGGAATTAAGGAACCTGCTAAGGACAAGAAATGGGGAAAATGAATGCTGTTAATGCCATGTTACCTGAGGGTTGGACTGAAATAAAGAGACATCTTGGTATGAAAATAGCTTTGAAGAGAAAAAAAGGCCTCATCACAGCAAAACAATCGATGGATGCAGCAGGAGAAGGGAGTCAAGGGGAAGTTTCCATCACAGAGATAGAGGACGGAATAAGTGAGGATGGAGAGCATCTTCCTAAACCTGAATGTGAACATATACAGCCCCTACACCTGACAGTAGGTAATAATACATCATTAAATTGATGATGAGAGGCTTTATGTGTAAATTTATAGTTGTAACATAATTTGAAATGGGACCAAACAGGATAATGTTGACATAATTGTGAAGTGTAATTTATTTTTCAAACTCAAAATGTCTTCAAACTAATGAACTATACAGTCATTAGTGAAAAACTTTCCAACTTTAGTGAAAAAAACTCTAGTGAAAACAGCAGACTGACTGCACATGACTCCTACGACAGGTCTGTCTTCATATCTGAAGGGAATTCAAAATATGAGAAAACTGGTGAATGCGACAAGTTTTCCTAAATCACTCATACACACCACTTAAAAACAAATCTGTTCGTCTGAGTGGTTCTTGCTTGAGGCCCATTGTATTAAGTGTCATCAAAATGCAATATGTCCTTGATTTCTTCTTCCAAAAGAGGTTACATTTCAATAGTAGGATCCATATTTCTTTTCTGCATTACAATAACCTCATTGTGTATTCTGTGGGTAGTGAATCCAGTGATAATAGGTGGATGAAGCCTTGTGAAGCTTAGAGATTTTCTCACCATGTGCTGTTGCAGAAATTAGAGCTGCAACAGTGTTTAACCACAATGAAGCAGCTGCACCTTAACCCAGTGATTTCAGATTTTTAAATCTGACATATGCACAAAAATGCTTATGGGAGTACAACATATGTTCATTTGATTATTATAGAATTGCAGTGAGTAAGTCACAGTATGTCTGTCAATATGGCATTCCTTTCATTTTAATCTGTATAGCAAGTAAGACACAAAAATGTGCTCAGGTGGTTAATTTCTGCAGCAAAGTAACTGGCTCTGCACAGGAAAATCTGCAGCATCTTTACAACAGTTATTTAAGAACGTAGTAACCCTAACCCTTGTTGCCATCCTTTACATCAACAGTTACTGTTTCTGCCATCTGGTATCCTCCTCAAACTTTCACGAGCTAAAACCACTAAATTCAAACACTCCTTTTATACCCCTTTTTTTCTCTCTCTCTCTTTTTTTTGGTCTTAGTGATGTATTTATGTGCCTGTGTTTTATGTGTGCTCTGTGTATGCATCCCACCGCTACAACTAATTGCCCCACTGGGGACAAACAAAGTTATTGATTGAAGTGGTTTATCTTAGTGGGAAAACACATTTTAAAGTCAACATGGGACTGACTGTTTTACAGGATTTTGTTATAAATAGTGAGCTCTGCCAGAGACTACTGTCTCTTCTGGCTTCTTTTTTGCTTCCTGTTATTATTTTTTATATGTAAATTTGCTTATATTAATACATTGGTAATAATATAAATAATGAGATGATGCTAATAATATTGATAATCACCATCTTTATCATATTACAAGATTTAGGGTCCACATTCATGCTAGCTTTGTGAGCCTGTGCTGTGCCTTAAGCTAAAAGCTATTGTCAGCATGCTACCTATGACAATATTTTAAGGTATAATGCTTGCCATGCTCACCATCTTAAAAATAACTTTGATATTTTTACACCTTTTATCCTATATTCCCCTGTTGTTTGTGTCTAAGTGACTAATAGGGACAAAGGATTTTGAGATTGGTCCCCAGTATTGACAGAGAGCACTGTAGCTGGCAGACTCGAAACGGAGGTGCAGCGTAATTCCTCTGTGCAACTGCTCACCAACAAAGTACGTCCACTGAAGTGCTTGTTTTTGCCACTGACAGGCTTAGACTGTTATTATGTAAAGAAAAGGATCCCTCCAGTGAGACCTTTTTAAGTGGAGTAAGATCTTTGTTCTTTAACCAGAAACAGACACTAAGGGCTCTATACAGGCTCTGTACTTGCGTGAGGGCACAGGGGTATCCTGCCCTGTCCCGCACCTCGCGCCAGCAGCATATAGCAGGATACACCTACATCAGCTATGCCCAGGTGCCTTCATTAATTCACCGGCAAGTTTATGGCTGAACATGCAATAAACCAATCAGAGAGTCAGCTCTCACCGCCATTAAGAAGAAACACCAGGAGCGCAAGTGATGGCAGCATGATGGTGGAGTTACCAGGAGGAAACAGAGAAAAGATTTTTAAAGCGAGCAGACAAATCACCAGTTAAATATATGGAGAGAGCAGGATGTCTCCAAAGCAGCTTTATGTGGAAGTTTATTTTACATAAACTGCAAAATTTTTGCAGATGTCAACCTGTCAAGGATAAGCGGTTATGGACAATGGATGGATGGATGAATCTGCAAAAGTAATACATGAACCGTAAATGTCATGCAGATATGTAACTGGTTATGTTTTACGCTGAAACACCTTGAAATTATGTTGAATTTTGGGGAAGAGGAGTGAGGAACCTCAATCCAGCTGGACACCCACCTAAGCTGCACTGAGGTCCACCTTCACAGCTGCTCCTCTGTCTTCTCCTCTTCCTCCTCACCCTCATGTCTTCCTCCCATTCTCATTCCTCCATCCCACTAACACTACTGTGGGTGGAGGAAACGGAATCAAAAAGTGTTTCTGAAGTTTGATAACCCGGGCACTAAATTATGCACGGGGGATACAGCCAGCATCAGGCTCTGACAGAAGCACACCCTTTTCTCCCCGAGTCTGGCCAGTCTCGTGGTCAGATATGTCTTGTTCATTTTGTATGTTATAGATCATAATTGTTTAATACTTGTTTTTCTGGATCTGATAAACACACAGACTCAAACACTACAGCTGCGCCAGCTGTCATGCTAACTGATCTGTTAAAGACGATCTGATAGCTGTGATCCCATGCCGTGCGCACTTTGCAGGTCTGTTGAGATTTGTTAGGCTTTATAATTATAATAACTCCATAAATGACAGGTGTTTTTTTGATTGTGGAGATGTGTGTGTGCACCTCAGCCAGATTGATTGCTGATTGAATATATATTCAAAGGACACTTTAGTAATTGACATTCCTGTGTGGGGAAAAGGCTGCGCATGAATGAAGCTGTTTTGTGAGTGTGAAGACGTATGCGTGTACTTCGGCTAAACATGCCGGATCTTGTGCTGATAGACCGTCTGCGCCTCAACCAGGTTTTAGCAAACACACCTGGCCATGCCTCTGTTTTGCCTTCATTTTCAGATCTCCCATCCATGGCTGCACAGAGCAGGCACAAGTGCATTTGCCATCTTGCCTCTGTTCAAAGCCACCAGACTCCATTTACAAAAACAATAATTTTACCTCTCTGGTTTATCGCTACGTTGGTCAGTTTTTAACCCTTTAAAACATCAAAATTACACTATAACACAAACAAAGGAAAACACCAAAGTCATACAATAACACAAACAAACTAACCAATCCAGACAGCAGTAGACCAGAGATGTAAAGTTACTGTTTTTATCAATGAAGACTGGTTACATTGAGTAAAGCGATATAACAAGTGTTTCTGGTTATTCAAAAAGGACCTTACTTTTTACACAATGGTCTCTCTCTGTAGCAATTCTTTCCGACACATACATATAATTATGCTCTGCTCACATTAAGAAAGCACTAAAGTCAAGTGGAGTACAGTTGAGTTGAGCCATTTTACACAACTTTTACATTAATACCACCATAATACAATATACCTCAGTAAAATATCAGGAAGGTATGTAGGTGTGAAAAAACAGATACCGATCAAGCCTACTTATAATAACAATGTGAGCCCAGCAGATCTCTCCACAGTGGCAAAAGCAAATACTTTTAGTTGACTTACTTTATATACCAATTTCAAAAATTGTTGTCCTCATTAGTTACTTAGACCCAAAAACATTGCAAAATACCAAAGTTAAACCTTTATTTCTTGGGCAATGTCTTGGACAAATTGAAATTTTGACCTAATGATAGTGCTAGCAGCGCTAAAGTTATTACAATGCATCTTTACGGGGACCTGAATGTTTGTGTCAAATTTAATGGCAATCCATCAGATTGTTATTGAGACATGTCAATCTGGACCAAAGTGGTGGACATACCAACACTGCCATCTCTACTCTGTTCATGTTAGTGCTAAATTGCTAATCTTGAGGGCACAACATAACCTGAACCTCATGAAGACAGATTAAAATATCGTATTATGAAAATGTAATATTAATTGCACATGAAGTTTTCCTTATCTAGGTGAATAGATTATTAGATAATTTAATAGATAATTTAAGTCTCAATTTTCTAACCCTAGTATTGTCTTTTCTTTGTCCAATTTCTCTTACGTACCATCAAGGAAACTACGTGCACTGCCTATTTTGTTGTTAAGACCAAAACCGTGGATGAAAGCTTATCTGAGATTCAGTGAAAAGTCATCACACCTACAGTATGGTAATCATTATTCAACACAAGCTCTGACACACGTGTCAAATGCAACAAGTATCAGCGTCGCAGTATCAAAGGACCATCACCAAGTCAATTTACTGAAACTGCTTTTTGAATGAATTTATCTTCACATAACATCTTCCATGGATAGCTGGTCCCAATGTAATACTGATGAAACACCAAGACGAGGCTGCACAGCCAGGTGTGACATTATACGCCTCACTGTGCCAGAGGCAAAGAGAATTGATTGAAGGGCGAAATGTTGTGTTCATAGTTTCATCAGTGATTGCACACAAAGTACAGGGACATTTGCACATCTGTATGCTGCTGCACAGTTCTGTTTTTCATACAGTAAGACTCCACTCACAGTGATTACTGAACAACAAAGGGCAATCAAAGCAGCACAATTATTGCATTAGACAAATCCATCCGGCAACTGCACAAATACAATGCAAATTTTACTGATTACCTTTCAACATTTTACTACAATTTGGGGATTCAAAACGTATCATTTCTAATCACAGTGTCACTTTCAGAAAACCTTAAAACATCAACATTTCTGTTTGCTTCCTGTTATAAAAAAGTATTTTTCAGATTCAACAGTAAGCCTCGGTGCAGATGGTGATGGATGCACCCAGTTGTCCTCAGTAATGTTAGCTACTGATCACTTGCTTGTCCCTCCCAGCAGAACAACTGACTCAAATGAAGTGATTATGTCAATTTCCAGCATGAGAAGAAATCTGCATGTGTATTCTTGGATGAACACCTGCACAGTTGTACACACACGATCTTGTTGCGGCTGATCTGTAGCAGATGTTTGAGCCAGCGCTTGAAGACCGTCCAGATGTCTGCTTCGTGCTCATCTTCATCGGGAGGAAAAACACAAAGCAGACTGCGGGGCACACAAGGACCATTTAGAGACTATTATTCTGAGGAAGAGCATATTGAGACCTTTCATACTTAGCCTAGATTCCTCCTCTCCATGCCCTTCTGTCCCTATTTCCTCACTTAAAGTGGTTTATTCAAGCTGCTTATTATTTGGTATTATCTCTGTGACAATGGGAGGATAAATATAATTGGATTGCATTGTATATTAAATTATGGTGGTTGAAGAAGAAGTGACTTTTTAACCCAGCAAAGTGAGCATGTGCCGTCGCAACTGTGCTCTCCTTTCCAGGTCACACGAGCATGAAACCCCGATTCTGACACTTGTCTTGAGGGATTTTGAATTGTAATAACCTTGAGGCTGTTCATCTAATTGCATGTCAGTGTGTCACATGTCAGGTCTCTGTAATGGCCTTGAATATATAAAGCTTTTGATTTTAGATATTATAGGAATTAAAATATTTTGTTGTCCACAACGTGGAAATTTGCCTTTGGTTTCATAAAAATGCATGTGACTGTACATTATCTTAGCACATACCATCATAAAAAATAAAACTCAAAAAATGGCAATACACACATCATCCCAGAAAAATAAAATTCACAGTACAGTCTACAGTCTACACCATCCTGTTAACCTAGTGGGGCAAAGTCAGGAGCACCGCCCTGTATCTCAGTCCACAAGAGCCTAATTTCATTTTTTCCTTATCTGCATTTGAGACAAAGGATTTCTTGTAGATACTTCTCTTTTCCATCATAATCTGTAACATTTCCCTGATGGCAAATTTACTGAACAGTGGATGAGAGGGCTTGATAATAATTCTGTCAGCTTTACTTCTTAAGAGTTCATCAAACATGCTACTTAGCTGCTTTTGGAGGCCATGTTCACTATGTTATACAGCTTGTTCCTGCTCTTAAAGATCAGATTACTAGACCACATGATCATGTTAAAAGATAGGATGCTCTCCACGATGCTCCTATACAAGATTTCCAGAATGTTTTGTTTCATTCCAAAATTATTCAGCTTACGTAGCAAATGGAGATATTAGAAACATTTTTTAAAGACGTGGTCAGTATTTTCCTTGAAGGTAAGGTAATGCTGTCGATGCATGTACTAACATACTGTATTTAAAACCAATCTCAATCATTTGTCCCTTTATCATTATTGACTGCAATAAATCTTTGCTGTTTTGCATGACAAGCTTGTCTGTCTGACTGACATTTATTTTTGGAGCTTGTTAAACACCAGTTCTGAAGAGTTAACATATGGTTAAAATGTATATGATAAATTGATAATATTTGTGATAGTATCAATACATAACAATGTGTATGATAAATTATTTCTATAACTTATGTATATTCATATAATTGAAGACGACACCACTTTTGAAATAATTCTCATATACACAGTTTTAGAAAGCTTTTGTTTATATCCCCCCTGTTAATCCTGCTCAGTGGTATGAACCGCTTATGTCACTTTCATGTCATGGGGTGAAAACAACAGCTGTAGGGGCCTGGTAACACATTGGTTTCCATTCTTTGCGTCGAGTTCTACTTTGGTGAAATTTAAGGGTCACAGCCTCGACAAATAGCAAAGACATGTGCCTCAGCAGGTGATGGCCACTACCCAGCATTCACATATGTGTGACCAGTGTATGCCACCATGTGCATCTGTGGCAAACACTTCAGTTTAGTTGATGGTGTTACTGAGTAAATTTTGTGATTGTGCCTTTAGACTGAAGTGAACCAGAAAGGAGCCGTGGTTGATGGTGTAACTTAAGTTTTTACTGTGAAAAAATATGGCCTTGTAAAACACCTGCTGAATGGAGTTTGGTGTAATAATCCACTCAAAAGAATGCCAGGAGCAGAGGGTATTTTAATGGTAATAGTTCACATTACATGATATACCTTCTAATAATGAACCTTGGAAGCAGCATAAAGTGATGCAGGAAGTGTACAAGTCGTTGCTGCCCCCCCTTAAGTTATAATGAGACCTGCGCCCTTGTTCTTAATATCCCTGTTCTTTTTTTTTAAGACTGTAACCTCCCCGTGTGCAGCCCATTGGTCTCTGAGGCCTCGGTAACTATTACAACATCTGACTCGCAAGCTACTTTGAATCAATGCTATTGTGAAAAGGAAAAGGTAAACAGTACTTAGTTTTGGCTCAAACCTGTAATATAGCTGGTGACTAATCCATTGCCGCAAGCAAATATAAATAGCACATCAACAAACAACTTTAATGAAGGCTTAAAATCACACGCACTGCTTTCTTACTGTCTCACTGTCTTAACAGGCTATTGTTGTGGCTCAGTGAATGCGGCACTCTGCTGTCAGTGTGAGTGGTCTTTCTTTATCTATGAACATCCCATGGGCTTTTACAGTAGGCCAGCCTGTTCTTGTCCTACTTTCCGGCACGCCTGTCCTCCCTCCTTCTTGTCAGTTAAATGTGACGTGCCGGCCCTCCCCTCCCCGACCCCTCTGAGGTATCAGACGCAGAGCCACTGGCCATGGAGACAGGGTGGCTCGGTCTGCATCCATCCATCTTGTTTGCCTCCGTAAAATCCAATTCCCTCCTCTCGTGCAAGCCTCCCCACCGACACTCATCCATCTTTTTGCTTCTCATGAATCTGGGCCGTCTGGTCAGGTGCTGCAAGCACATCATTTGTTTCAGTTAGGCTTTTATCCCCCCAGCCTACTTTCTTCTGTATTCTCTTCTCTCTTTTCAAATGGGCAGGCTGCTGGCCTGTAACTCACAAAGGGCCCGGTGACGCTATGTTCAAGGCTAACAATATCACAGTGGCAGGAAGGGAATGGGGTTCGACTTTTTGCCGTCAGCAGCTGCTCTAAACCAATAAACAGGATGTTAAATCGAGAATCAGTGCCACAGCCAGGTTGTTGGCAGTACGGTCGGCCATATTCCAGACAGCAGTAATAGCATCATTGGTAATGCTATGGGTCTCAACGGGCTGTAATTGAATGTAACTTATTCAGTTACACGTATATATCTGTGTCTCCCACAGGGGCTTTGAAAGCATCTCCTGAGTTTCATCCCGCAATAAAGACAGCACAAAGTTTAATAACAGTAATGGCAGTTTAATGGCTGCGACCTGCCAGAGTAATTGAAAATTTGAGGTGTCATATTGAGGCGTCTTATTTTCATGGCTCAGTGACGTGATTCTACTCACTCCTTGTTATATAACTGAAAATAAAACTAAATTGCAACACATCTCTCTATGGTGATGCTTTTATTGCATAGTCCCATCACAACATGGGAAATAATCATGTTACCAGCAACACCCAGTGCTCCCACGCAGTGGACACTTGTTAACCTGAGGCACACTTGCTATTATCCATGTTGCCATTCACCAACCTTGCTGAGAGGCAGAATGGTCACATTGATCCCTGATAGCGTCACTGACGCGAGTTTGTCTTGGTTACAAAGGTGGCAGCGCTGTATAACTTGTTATTCATGTTCCTGGTGACTAATTTCCCTGTTGATTAACAAAAATTTTAATCTGAATTTATTGCATTGTCTAAAAACACTCACAAAACAGTTAAAATTGTGCACGTTAGTAATCAATAAGCTTACACATTTTCAGGAAGAATATAGTGTGTATTAAGAGCCATTTGAGGCTGTTAATCACCTTCTTCAAAAATCAAATTGTATTTTTAATGTTGCTGAAATGTGTGGCACTTTGCATGGTGCATTATAAACTTTGCACATTATCCTGCAAAACATGACAATAACTCACTAAGCAAGATCACAGTGCTAATGTTCACTGCCACAATGTGTGGCTAACGTTAGCAGTGCTAGCAGCAGCAGCCTGCTCTCCTTGCAGGTCAATTGTCCACGTGTCTGTGCTGAACATGGTTACACATTGTTTCGGTTGAGTGGCTATATATCAGCCTACATACAGCCTTATTTTCTTTCTCTTCTTATGGTTAACTGCCGTTGTCCATTGATAAAATATTAATAAATAGTTTTCCCAACTAGCATTTCTGGTGCCGACTAGAGAAGTTAGCAATGTTTAATCGTTTAGTCAACTAACTGCACACATCCCTAATTATTACTGGCTCATGAACAGTCGTACAGTGACTGTATCCAGAGGTGGGTAGTAACGGTTACATTTACTCCGTTACATTTACTTGAGTAACTTTTTAGATAAATTGTGCTTGTAAGAGTAGTTTTAATGCATCATACTTTTTACTTTTACTTGAGTATATTTGTTTAGAAGAAACGCTACTTTTGCTCCGTTACATTGGGCTACATTCCCCTCGTTATTTTGATTTTTATCCATCTTATTCAATACATGATCTGTTTGTTTTATTTTGTCAGAGAGAGTTCCGCCAAAGGCTCTGTCACATGACTCTGTTTCACCAATCAAACATAGCCACTAGCAACGTTTGATCAATCAAATGGACCCCTGGCAGTCACATGGCTGCAAATAAAATCTCCGCGGCAACGCACGTAAGCAAAGTGACCACACCGGAGCACACATACACATACACACAAGAATGAGCGGACAACAACAGATAGAAACAACGGCGTGCGATTCTGAACCAGAAGAGGCAGGTGCAGCCCTGGCCTCATATTCAAACTATTTTTACCTTAGGCAGAGAAACATCATTTCAACATTAATCAACATGATTATGAACATAATATAAATGGTGCAGGCTGCGTACAGCTTGACCTTCGCTGCGGCTGCATGTGAGGATGAAACGCCAGGTTCAGCCTTTGAACTGTCGCTGTCTGATTGAACAGCCTAATAGAAGTGATATTTTACTAGTCATGATATTTTAAACTGACGAAATTCGTTAAATCAAGTCATTTGGTGTTTTTACAGTTCTGATATCGAGCCGAAACAGATTCTACATTCCGTTCATATTCAGAGGCTGCAGCTGAGCGCAGCAGACGTCTCCCACCATGCACGCGTCAATGTTCAGCATAGTCGGCTTGATAAAGTAAATGATCGCTCAACATTAAAAAGTAAAACTCTAAAACAGCTCTCACTCACTTTCACTCACCCCAAAATCCAGAATATATATTTTTCCTCTGGCCTGTGGGGCTGTTTATCCTTCTAGATTTGTTGGTGTGAGTTGCAGAGTTTTGGAGATCTCAGCTGTAGAGATGCTGCCTTTTCTCCAGTATAATGGAGCTAAACAGCACAAGTCTGAGAAGGCAGACATCTCTGTGACCAACATCTCCAAAACTCTGCATCTCTCACCAAAACAATCTAAATGGATAAACAGCACTACAGGCGGGAGGAAAAATATGTATTTTTGATTTTGGGTTGAACTGTTCATTTAATACTTTTGCTGGTATGGCCTTCAAGTTGGCATTAAATTTCATTCTAAGTGGTATTAAAAAGGCCTTAAATGTAACTTGGAGAACCCTGGAGGTACACTGTACTGTAGAGTGGGACGTGAGGCTATATGATATTTATATGAATTATATATTTATATATATGAATTTATTATTGTTCTAGTTAAAGGGATACTGTTTGGTAATGTCTGAATTTGCACATTGCTATTTTATATTTTTGTCTATTTGATTACATTCATGCCCTGATTATTAAAACAATAAATCAGAAGTTACTCAGCAGTTACTCAGTACTTGAGTAGTTTTTTCATCAAATACTTTCTTACTCTTACTCAAGTAATTATTTGGATGACTACTTTTTACTTTTACTTGAGTCATATTATTCTAAAGTAACAATACTCTTACTTGAGTACAATTTTTGGCTACTCTACCCACCTCTGACTGTATCTACCATTTAGGTGTCTGTCTGTGTGTGCGCGTGCTGGTAGACTATCTGCCATTTATTTATTTATTTAGCCATGCAAGCAGCATAGCTGCATGAATGCCAGCGTCAGTCTGTGGGTTCTTCAAGCTGAAATATCAAACTATAGGATGGATTGTCATGAAACTTGGTTCAGTTGTTTGTATTTATTTGTTTATTTGAATGGGACAGTGCACCATTTGTGTCACCAACAGGATAAATTGTAATAACAGCCCTTAAAGGTTACACAGATTCAGAGATTCAGAACATTAATATAGCAGCAAACGACTATTTGCTATGTACTTGTAAGGCTATAGTGGAATAATTGCATCCTGAGTAGACAATCAAGTGTCACTGCTTTTGTGTGGGTCTTTGTGCAGTCTTTGTTTTGGTAGCAGGTCCAGCTGCCTGTGCATGATAGTGCACGTCAGTCTGTCCCTGTGAAACGGTTTTCCCTCCCCATGTTTAAAAACAAAAAAATAATTAAAATTTTCGCCTTGGGTTACTCACGCGAGTTTGACCGTGGGATCATTTGATCATTCTTATTTGCCCCAAACAACCAGAACACCTTACTGTACCGTAGAATAGCAAGCAACAGCAGGTGCTGAGTGTGTGTCTGCGTCTTTGTGTTCAGTTCAGCCTCTGGCTGAACTCACAGCACTCACCCTCCAGTCTCCCATCTTTTTCTCCTCTCTGGACGTTCATGAAGTGGAGGTCAGCACCTCCACAGCTCACTGTAGCAGACAGGTTGAGAAGCAAGAGTGAAGATAAATCCATCTTTTAACACCAAAAGTTTAAAAAATAAACTCTGAGCTCTCCTCTCGCTACTAAGCGCCCAGGGTGATAATTCCTCCAGAAGCTTAGGCTCTGACTCCAGCTCTCTCCTCCAAAGCTCCCCAGCGCTCAGCAGCTTTCTGTCGGCAAGCAGGGACAGAAAGCTGTCCTTCTCTTTATTTTCACATCCAATTTGGTGAATAAAGGGTTTGACCAAACCAGAGTTGGTGATTGTTGGAACAGTGGAAATAGATGGTTTTGGGGTTTTTATTTTGTTTCTGTTGGGTTTGAATGAAGAGTATTCTACACTAAGCTGTGAGATCAAATGAAATTTTGAATGTTTGTCAGTGGAGTTGGTGGCTTTGAGATGACAGATACTTAATTTTCTTGCTTAACTTTGAACTGACTTTTAATGAAATCTGGCTTGTTATAAACCTTTGCACACATATCCCAGCTGAAATGGGGCAGAACCCTGATAGATATATAAATCTACATTTTTGGAGAAACTCACAGAAGGTGAAATTTTAATAATTTACACTTGACGTTGCCTATTCATACGTCAGATCCTGCCTGTACCAGTGGAAACTGTGGCTATTCAGAGCGGTATAAATAATATGCAACATTGTCCTACAAAAAAACATTGTACATAGTCAGAAACATAATGATGGTGGTGGCTGTATGTGCAGAGACCCTGCCCTCTGCCTGGATTTCTCATTATTTTGTTGTGCTGCACCAACCCATCATCGGTATTTGACATCCAGGGAAAGAGACACATCAGTAAATTCAATAATCTTACTGGTGCTGATTCTACCTTTAGCATAGAGCTAATGAGATCGACCTGAATCACTTAATTTAATTCCAACAAGTAACCAGTGTGATGTTCCATTTCCCACTTTTATAAGGACCAAATTTCATGAAAATCATTTCAGAATTAAGCAAGTTCCAGTCAATTTTGTAGTGAAATTGGCCTTTAATATGGACTTTGTATTATTTACAAGCAGATCTTTACCTCTTCAATATTGCGTACAGGCATCACATCAAACTGTGAAAGTGGTGTCTACATTTCTATATCTATTCTGTGTACAGACTCACAAAGCCACCACCATGGCTGTAAACTCTTTGTCTTGCTACAACTTATAAAGGAAATTGTTGATACAAATGTCACTCATTTAAAATTTATTTCCACCGACTTATGTACCTGTTGCTAAAATCTCTGTCTGTAACAAGAAAACACTGTAATATCGAGGATTCTTTGTAGTTGGAAAGATTTGTTGGAAGGATTTGGTTCCTAGCTTATACATACAAATGTGAAACATGGCACACAGACTCCTGCAACATTTCTGGCAGTGAAGCAAGGACCAGTTGTAGATTCTTGGCATGTCATTAAACAGTGGCAGCAGTTTGAATAAATCCCTGATTAAACAAATAAGTACCCAAAACTGCACACACATGCATCTGCTCACAAAACACACACAAGCCGATGAGTCATGATACATGTCATGAACATGATAATACTTAAGTCGAAATGCATTATATGCTGCCCATATACACACAGCAGTAGAAACATTTCACAGTTAAAACATTGAGATAAAGTTGGGCTTTTATAACCGTCGATTTCCACTACAAACTCATACACGGAGACAGCAGAGATAAACTGCTACTGACACTTAAGAGCAGTCTGAAGAAATGTCGTGTGATAATTTAGTCCAAGAAATCACTATTTCCATCCTTCCTTTCCTCCCTCACTGCACCCTCCATCCATCTGTCAATAGAGCCCCAGACTCTGGTTGTGTGTGTGTGGGGGTATGTGTGTCTGTGTGTGTCTGTGGTTGGTGAAGCAAAATAAGGCTTTATTTCACTTTTTCTCTCCTGGACTCTTTAACCCTGTGTTATAGCTGAGGCCTCATAGAGATAGACAGATAGACAGGCAGAGAGAGACAGGTGTTGTCTGCCTTGAGTGCCTGCATTTCTGTCCCTTGTGTATGTGTGTATGTGTGTGTGTGAATGTGTGTGTCTGTTCTTGTGTAAGTGCATATTTGTGTGACTGTGTACTTGTGGGTTTTGGGTTAATAAAGGTATCCATGCACAAACGCATATGTACAGTATGCTCAGTGTGTGTGTGGTGTGTGTGTGTGTGTGTGTGTGTGTGTGTGTGTGTGTGTGTGCATATTGGCTGAAGGCAGTGCATCTCTCTCTTGAGCCAGGACCTGCAGAGCTAACGTGCTGCGTTCACAGTCAGTCTGCATTTTACCAGCAGTCTCCATTTACACCGTCTGCCACTCGACCGTCATGGCTGAAACACATATATATGGATTCTCTGGCTTGTAACAGGTGCAGCTGGGGGCAAAACGCTGCAAGATTTGTGTAATGTCTTATACATAACATTCAGTTTTAATCAATCGTGTCTCACAGGATTGAATAGGACATCAGCTGGTTTGCATAGTATTTTATTTTTCTTCTACCCTGTATTTTAGCATCCCAGCTCCTGAACAATAAAAACAGTTAAATTATGTATACATATTGATTGCAGTGAGAGTGAGCTGTGGAAAGCTTGAGTATAAGACCATGGATTGGTGTTTCAAGACTAATTTATTCTAATTAAGTGTTGTCTGTGATTGATTTGGACAGCTAATTGACTGGTGCATTTTAATTCTTAGAAATGGAAAGAACTAACTTCTCTGTCAACACTGAGTTTCCTCCAGAGGCCCCTTGAGATCTAAGCTTCTTCGAACAATTACAGAGGCAAAGAGAGATAAAGTTTGACTTGCAGGAGAGTGTAAGAAAGTGTGTATGCTCTGTAAGATGGATATTGCACCCTCTCTTTATAAAAGTTACCTAAATAATTCACTAATGAATCAGTGTAGTCATATGGTGAGTTTCCACTGGAACTTTTGATCGCACCGAGTCAGACCGTGCCACACTGATTTGCATTTCCATTACCACTTTTAACACACTAAGCTGTGCTGAGTCATACCTAATATGAACCGTCTCTAGAGTGGGGCCAAAGTAAGCCCGACCTGCCCCAAAACAGGCTGCAGTAATGTCTCGCCGACCACGCCAACCCATGATGGCCCCCTTTTCTCCCCCCTCAAACGTGTTGTGAGATTCAACTCATGTCTGTGCAGGAGAGCAGAGAAAAAACGTTTGCAGTAGTCTCTGTGTGTTCAGCTCTCAGTTGTTTAGAGGCTTATCACTGTGGTTTGAAATTTAGTTTCTCTCCTGTGTTGCTGTTTGTACTCGTGTCTGCCTATTCACAGTTTCATGTTCACTTTGAGCCAGAGAGGAGTTGCGTCAAGTTACTTTTGATGAAAACCCAACATTTCCCAAAAGCCTCTGAACAACAATAAGGGTACCTTATTGTGAAGAATTTATAGGAATTATTGTGGTTATTCACCGTTTTACAACTGATCGACTCGTGCTGTTTGTCTTCAGTTAAAAGACACGAGCAAATCCCTGCTTCGGCTGACATGCCGAGTCCAACTGTCCATTTTGGTGGCCAAAGTACATTTTTGGTGGCCCAAAACAAAACTTATGTAAAAACAATACAAAAAAGGCCATTTAACACAACTTATACAACACAACACAGCCTTCCATAACAGAGACCCTTGTGTTCAATTCTTTCATTGTGATGCAGATATGTGAATATGCAAAAACTAATTTCCTGATTCACCTGCAGAGTAATTGGAGCAAAGGTTTTGAATGTAACACTGACAAGCTCACAATATAAATTAGGTTTTCAGTTGCCACTTTTCTGACATTGTTATCTGGCCTTTGGTTTTGAGAAAGCTCAAACATGGTTTGAAATTTGACTGCTGAATAAGAATTGGGTCAAGAAAGAATTATATTAAGGGCGAACTTGACATGGGGTTAAAGCAATTATATTTAATGAAGTCCTGCCAAAAAGAAACTAGTGGTGATCAAACTAAAACATCTGCAGGAAAAGGAAAGAAAAATAAGTCTTAATGTGTTCTCTGAACATGTGTCAAATTAGAAAATCCTTCCTAAAAGAGTTTCTAAACTCTATCACCTTTAAATTGACGGTATTTGAAATTATAACTATAGAAAAATTGGTTCTTATTGGCAGAAATTAGGGGCTCAATGCAGCTGACAGAAACTTACAGTAGGGTATTTGAAAAATATTGTACTAAAATGGACCACAGAAAGAAATAATTGGAAATATATGTAAAAAGTGATTGAACAAAAGATAACATGTATAATGGGTTGTTTTAATTGTCTTAGTCAATTTGTAAACAATATAAGTGATTAGAACTGTTTTACCTAATATATTTATTAGTACTGTATAGAGCTGCAATGATTAGCCAAGTAATTGATTAGTCAATCAAAAGAAAATTAGTTGTCTACAATTTTGATAATCGATTAATCATTTTTCGTAATTTTTCATGCAAAAACATAAAAAATGTTCTGGATCCAGCTTCTTAAATGTAAGGATTTGCTGGTTTTTTTTTTTTTTGTTTGTTTGTTTTGTTTGTTTTGTTTTGTTTGTTTGTTTTTGTCATTTATTTATTTTAATTTTAAATGAAGAGTTTGGGTTTTGGACTTTAGGATCAAAAAAAGCTATTTGAAGACATCACTTTGGTGGAAATTGTGATGAGCATTTTTCAAATTTTCTGTCATTTTACTGACTAAAAAACTAATTGTGAAAATTATCGGCGGATTAATTGATAATGAAAAGAATTGTTTGCTGCGCCTGTAGTAGTGTATGAGTTATGAGTTCAGAGGATGTCAGTGATTGATGTTTGGGATAAATTAGTGTGGTGGTGCCATTAAGAGCATGAGAGCTATTGTTGCAAGCTATAGAGTAATAATTAAATCCTGGTGGTGTTTTAGTCAAATATTTTACTATATGAGTCTTGTGTGGGGTGATTCAAGGTCTAATAAAAAGATAAAGAGGAAGACCAATTGATCTTTGCCTAGCACTGACACTGTATCCCTCTGGACTTAATGGTTTATTTAGAACTTTTGAAACCAAAGTGCAAACTCATTAAAGTTCTAAAGATGGGCAAGAACAGAAACTTGGCATACACTGAAAGAGTTTTATTTTCAACTTATTCTTGTGTGTGACTTTTTAGCCCTGAGGATGGGCTGAGCTGGCTGTTTCTTCCAGATCTTTCTCTCTCTGTGCTCCATCCTCTCGCTCAGAGCATGGAGGAAGTTCAAAGAACGAATATGAAAACAGACGGTAGTCCTCATACACTTTATGATCTGATGCTGAGCAGAGGAGTTCTGAACTTACACTGATGTAGTGGGCCCTGAAATTATTCACATTAATCTGTATTCAAGTTAAACAACTCTTTAATTTTAGTTAAGAATGAAAAATTAAATGACTGTTTTGCAAGAAAGTTGTTCTTAAAGTTTATGCCTTAATTCCCCCACAGTTACAATGTAATTTTGTTTTGTCACTGCGTAACTAATGTGAAGAATCTGAATCAACAATATAAATAATAAAATATGATAATACATGTGGATAACAAATTATTAACTAAAAGAGTGTCCTCAGTAGAGCGCAGATCTCCGCCAGACAACAGACAATGAAGGATCTACTGTGTAATGCCACCGCAACTGGCAGTATGGTGAAACTTTATTATGGAGATGTATGTAGAGTTTTTTAAACTTTTAAAATGTTTTCTTTAAAATGCATACAATCGTGTATTGCAATTGTAATCTAGGATCATGGGTTCGCCTAACTGTATAAACATAGGAAACAATATAAAACAATATAAATGTTCGTTATATTTAGAGCAGAGCTTTTCGAAGTGGGATGCAGGCCTCCCCAGGGCGGGCTCAGTGGATGGAAGTGAAAAAAAAAATTGCACTAGTTATCAAATAGAATAATCTAAATGTGTGTGTTTTTGTTACAGAGATAGTTCAGAGATACAGTGGTGGGTAGTTTAACTGTTTTTCAGTCCAAAACTAGTAAATACCTTAGGACAGATGTTTTAGATGTATTTTGTGTAGTCTGAAGTTATGTGAAACAGCATATAGGCTATTGTGTCTCAGTTGTTGAGAGTCAATGAGATCAAATAACCTGATTATGATCCCATAGACATCTAGGAACTGTGTGAAACTAAGCAAATAAGATAAGAGAGGGAGTCTTTTTCTAGGCTTTGTCTGAGGAGAGACACACAGTCTTAAGGGCCATCCACACCAATGTGACTACATCTATAACGATAAAAAAAAACAACTCTAAAATCTCTAAACCTGTAAAATCAGTCTAACTCAAGTGGATGACTGAATGCAGCTTTATAGCTGTGATGTGGACCATTGACTTGAGCGAGAACAATTTTAGCACAATATTTTTACAGTGATAGTGTAGTTCTTGGTGTGGATGGCCCTTTAGACTTTGAAAACAACTGAGTTAGAACATTTTGTTATTCAGAACATTTTGTAATACACCACATAAAATAAAACCTCCCTACCTCCCTCCTCCCTCCCAAACAAACAAGAGTTGAATTGTCCCTCCACTCGTACTCTCAACATGGTGGCAAAGCTAATAAAACAGGGATTTATTAATTGCATATGACTTCAATGGATCATAACATATCAGGCATGGAATTAATCTGCAGATGTCGCGGTGCGAGATGAGACCAAACTCTTTTATGGATGTCAATTTTTGAGCCAAAATTAAGGCCAAAATGTGGCCTAGGTCAGCCTTGTTTTTAGCCTAGCAGTTGTTGATGACTTATACCAGCTGGTTAAGATTAATGAGAAGTCAGCAGTCAGTATAAAACAAACCAGTCAATAAAAAAAATTGTGAATCACCACAACCATAAGAGGTCTTTGAGCATACAGTCATAAATGTGCACAAAAAATACTAGGCTGATAAGTCCAGTAGTATGTGAGATTAGTTGCGGACAAATATAACACACACACATGAACACATACACACAAGACCAAACTCATAAGCTCCTCCTGACTAATGACTGATGGAGATAATAAAAGAGTATAAAGGCCCTATTTTTTGTGTCGCCACAACAACCAGCACCAGCAGCGCTCCGGCTGTTTGGTATTTTCCTGGACATGAAATTCCAGACTGCTTTCCTCAGAATACGATATGATGGAAGAGTCAGAGGAGAAAAAAGACAATACCAAAAGCATACCAAAACAATGCAGCATCTGCTCACTCAAAGATGCAAAAAGCTTTCCAGGACATCAGCAGTAAATTCTGATTACATCTTGTGACAATCTGTTAATCACTAAATGATTCCTCTGAAATAACAAAAGTTACAGGACAACTTTTTATAAAGCTGCCTCAGCTGGTAGCAAAGTGATATGACCAAAACAAAAAGATATTTCAAGATCAAAGGAATTCAAAAGGCTTATTTCAAAATTAACATTATTAATTGAACATAATGTTGGCACATGTTTTGTTGTCATATATGCTCACACCTCTTTCTCTCCAACACGCTCACTCAACAACTTCCATTATTGCAGTGTCCACATTTAATCTAGTCGTTCTATCCACTGCCAGCTACTGAGTCATTAGCATAATTATAACATGCAGAGATTTTTTGGAATGAGCGTGTGATTCTTTCCAAAAGTGTTGTCACACTGCCTCACTTGTGGGATTCATCTTTGGTCACACTCAAGTTGCCTCCCATCTGTTCACTGAATACTACAAATTGTATAAGTAGGAGAAGTTCTCATCCTCATGAAATGGCCCAACAGATTTCTAAAGAACTCTTGTCTCTGTTGGCCTTTACACCAGCCTTTTTCCTCTCCAGATCAATATAGTTCCTACAACATTTATGTGAAGTGTGTGCACAGTTTACATATTGCACTTAGAGCCTTTGAATAATCGACGTTTGCTCGATAATGCACCTGGACATGGTGACCTTCAGTTCCTGCAGTAATTGGATTTCATGGACCAGAAGTGAAGACAAAGGATTGTTTGATTTAGAGCTGATTACTTCAGCAAATTTGGCTTTCATCCCTGCAGTCCAAAATAGATGTGCAAGATACAATCATTGACATGTATAAAGATGGACAACATGACCGCTCTCCAAAGTGAAGGCAAAACATCTTGTCACAAACCAGCTCAAAGTAAGTGACAAGAAAGGGTGTCCACACAAGGGTTTATTGTAAAAACAAGAATAATTTATTTACCTAAAGCTAACACAAATCATAAGACAAACCAAAAAACAACACAAGGTGGAAGGGAGAGAAAGAGTGAACAAAGTCCTCAGCTTTTAAGCTCAGAGGCCCAGGTGAGCTTGATCAGCTGACAACCCTCCCATGTCAGCCAGTCTCCAGCCTCCAAGACAGTGGGAGGGGCGTAACACCCCGCCTCTTAAGATCAAGGTTCCACCTTGACATCTCAGATGATGGTTTGGCAGGAACACAGGTGAGGTTTGTGGTCAGCAGGGCATGAGGCCAAAATCCCCATGCCAAAACTACATGTCAAAATGTTGCTCTCAAACATGAGCAGAGCTCAACACCATCACAAAGTTCCAGCTACCAAACACACAAAACTGGAATTAACATAAGTGCTAAACCAAAGTAGTGTATCTCCAAAGGTTCCTCTGAAGAAAAGGCTCACTAGCCCACCAAGTTGTCCCAAGACACACAAAGAAGAAACCAAGCTACAACAAAACTCATACAGACAAAACCAAACAAAGCATGAGCTATAGCACTTATTTGACCAAAGCTAACTGGCAAACTACCTACTTGCAACACTAACAAATGACATAACCACTTCCTCATTCAAGCTCTTAACCTACCAAACCAAATTCTAATGTCTGCCTAGCCATTTTAAGGCATGCCAGGCTTGAACCAGGTGGATAATCAGACATACCATCAAGTCCAGACAAAATGCACTGATCTGACCACAGTAACTATATGAGGAGACTACCAACCCAGGCAACAAATAATCATGTCAGCACTGGAACAAGTGCAATGGTGAAAACAAGCCACCACAGAGGCCAGACTCCCCAGCCCTATCCAATTCCACTAACTAGCTTAGCCCTAGTCTTCTGACAGATAATTGTGGGGGGTTCTTATGCACCAATTCCACCAGAACCAAAAGGCAGCCAGGGAACTGGCAACCCTCCAGAAATCAGGGAAATGCTCCCAAGACATTGTCTTTACCCATGTTCTCCACCACCCTGTGCGAAAACAACAAACTGGCTGGTCTCCTATTGAGATCAACCACTTCAGCCTGCGCAGGGGATACATTACTCTGACAAACTAAGAGGTGGCAATATAGTCACCATTTGCATGCACCAGTGCTTATTTTAAATTAACAAATGGGTTTTCAACCTAAACACATTTGGGCCTGATGCTGCTCCCTTCAAACATCCACCAAAAACAAACTCCACAAAATTAACTATAGTATAACCAGTCTAAACAGAACAAACAAAAACCTTGTGTGGTACTCTGACTAGACTTCAGTCTAGCCTTCCAACAAGTTGTTACTCGAATTTAGCATTAACAAATCACAAGGGTTAGAACCGAATTGGTCATGAACATACTAATCAACAGTTCCTCATTTGTCACAGGCTGGATTTTTTCATTACCAAACAGGTTTCAAATCCTGGACAAGCCCCCATTTGTCACAAATCGGCTCAAAGTAAGTGACAAGAAGGGGAGTCCACACAAGGATTTAATGTAAAAACAAGAATAATTTATTCACCTAAAGCTAACACAAATCATAAGACAAACCAAAAAACAACACAAGGTGGATGCCAGCTGGTGGAAGGGAGAGAAAGAGTGAAGTCCTCAGCTTTTAAGCTCAGAGGGCCAGGTGAGCTTAATCAGCTGACGGCCCTCCCATGTCAGCCAGTCTCCAGCCTCCAAGACAGTGGGAGGGGCATAACAATCCTGATTGCCCCCGGTGGCTGGCTGCAATATAGGTCATAAATTCTACCTCCTTCATGTTAGCAGATGGGACATAAGCCAAACTAAAAGATCAAAATACACATCAAAAGATGTTCTCTGTCATTTTAGGTAGTTCTTATCATGTTTGTTCTTCTGATCAGTTTGGTTTTAATTAGTTACTTGATGCTGTTTGACATCATGGTGAAGTGCAAGCTGAAGACACCTAAACACAACAGCCGTATTAAGGTGAATTCTGTTTATCTTCACAGAGAACTGTTTGGGGCATGGGGAATGCCGACTACAATAAAAACCTGATTGTCTAGTACCAGGCATGATGACTTGGTTGGTTCATAGCAACACAGTTTAGTGACAAATTAAGTTAAAGCCCCAGTTTTAAAAAAAAAACTAAGTGACTGAGAGGAACTTGGATCATCTTCCAGACTGTTACACTGACAAACACACGGCCAGATGTGTTTATGAGGGACACAAGACACTGTTTTATAGCATTTAAAGGTCCAATGTGAAAGATTTACAGGAATTTATTGGCAGAATATGGCAGAAATTGGGTATAATATTCAAAAGTATGTTTTCATCAGTGTATAATCACCTGAAAATAGGAATTGTTCTGTTTTTGTTAAATTAGCCATTTATAGAGGGTACGGGTCCTTTTCCATGGAGGCCGCCATGTTGTACTGCCATGTATGCCACAATGGAAAATCTAAACACTGGTTCGTGATACAGCTTTTTCATGTTTTGCATGAGTTTTGCAACCACTGTAAGTTCTCCTACACACTTAGAAGAGGAGAGTGAAACAAAGTGTGATCTGCAAGCTCACCACTAGATGCCACTAAATCCTACACTCTGGTCCTTTAACATGTGCATCAGGGCTTCAACCCCCATTCTCCCACGCAGATTACATGCTTGAAGTAACTTAATGGGTAATTTTTAACTCAAAATTACTTCTGGAAACTGTGTACAAACATAAACAATCCACAAAATGACAAATCCTCAATCTGCAATGCACTCAATTTAGCTACAAAGCCCGAAACATTTAATCAAATGTAATTGTTTCTCAATTGAAGCCAATTTCCATCAGCGAGAGAGATTTTCCACAGCCAGTGAACAGACATTTATAATGCATTCCCTAAATGAAGAGCCCAATCAGCAGATCCCTCTGGCCTGATGCCTCAATCTGTTTCCTGATCTCATTTCTAATTTATCTTACTCTGCCCCAACAAACTCTGCGCCGTGAAGTGCAGTTTGACATTAGTCCTTCCAATCTGCAGTGTGCGGTGAAGTGAGAGAGGAGTGCCTTGGCTTGAATCCCATTCCCAATTCAATCCCCAAAACTCCATAAAGTGCCCTTCATTTGTCTGGGATTCAAGTTCATCTGTGCTTTATGAATGAGTTTAAAAATCTGTTCTCCCAGGAAATGTGAGCAATCCTAATGGCTTCCCAATGTTGCTTCGGTTGTACAGGGAAAAACTGAGGCGGAATCAGCTTTACCCTTTATCATTCACAGTTTTTATCTTTTATCCCTCATGCATTGTTTGACATTGGGTATCTTACTCACTTTCAAAGTCACTTTTATTCTTTGTGCACAATTAATGTGATCCATATTGTTTGTGGTTGCTAACAGGTGTATTTTGTTCTTGTTCTTGTCATTCTTTTTCTTGAAGCTGACCTTTAACACTGAAGTGTGTGTGTGTATGTAATTTTTTTTGACATTTTATTGTTAAAGGTCACAGCACTTTTGATTTTTCTGTTTGTTGAATTGAAGCTAACCACAGTGGTGAAACTGTTTTTGCAAATTTTACAATGGTTGTGGATGTTTGGGATCTGAATGGTCTGGCCAAGGAACGTGGCATTTTGTATAAAAGCACCTGGTACCAATAGTGAGTTGAGTCTAGTCAAGCCGAGTCATACCATGCAGTGGAAACGAGGCTTATGACCTCTCCCTAACTTTATCCAAGTATTTTATTTTATCCAAACCATAACCATAGACGTAGATAGTTCAGAGATACAAAAAAAAAATCTTTTTTGCCATGGTTATTTGCAACACTTAGAAGACATTGACAAACACTGCCATCCTGCAGATATGAAACACCACATTGAAAAATGCTCATATGGGTAATTTGAAGGAGGAAATAAGTCAATTTGTGGTTTAAGCTGGAGTATTTGATGGAACATTCAGAGCAATTTTCCAGCACAAGCACCTTAGTTAATTTACAGACTTTTAAACCAAACATTCAGTGTATTTCAGTAATGCGAGTCTCTTCATCTTCATCCCTAAAAGGTTTTAGAGGAGGTATAGAGGTCGTCCATTAATCACAGGTGTGATATTTGACACACATGTTGAAGTGTCCTTGAACAAGATATTGAAACCTGCAAAGCACTTTGCCCTAAGGTGCAAAAGTGCTATATAAGTGCTGTACAATTACCATACTATGAAGAGTTCTTGTTTAACTGTTATTCCTAAAGGAAACAACATTTCATCGTAGCTGGGCTGTCAGGGTTTGAGACGAGCAGTGTTTGTGTGCATTACTTTGATTTTGACCTCTTCCAAACCGCTGTTGATGGATCTGGAGAGAGTTAAGATTGTGTTTGTTCAAGATGAAATGCTAAAGATCTGTGTGTAGAATTAGAAACACCCTCTACCTCATTTATCTGTGTGTTGTTCACATTTAAAAACAGGAACAGGTTCATGTGAAGATGGTCTTCTGCACTGAATACTTGTGTTGTTTACGTGCCAGCCGCTCTCTTGAGTATCTTTTATATGTTTGCCACCATCAAAGGCTACCAACAGATGAATGCCCAAAATATCAAAGAGAATATCCAACAGAATTCATGCTGTGACTTGAATACGTGTAAGGTAATGAAATCGTGGCATAAAATACTGAATACAGCAGCATTTGAATATTAACATCAAAGATATACCTTTCTACACACTGTTTTTGAGTGCATGTGGGACTGATGAACAAAGGTGTCTTCTTACTGAAGTTTCGAGGAAAAGAGGACTCCATAATGCAAAATAAGAGTGCTGAGATGCAGTTTGATGTATGAGCTCAAGAGAGTGATTCTCCCTCTGATTTTGGATGGCACTAGTCAAAGTATAGGCCTTTATAGTTGGTGCTGAGAAGCTTGAATCCTTCTCTAAAAAGAAAATAGAGACATGGTATTTGATAGGGTTATAATGTGCACTTAAAGAGATAGTTTGGATTATTAAATGTGGGGTTGTAAGAGGTATTTATCAATAGTCTGTGAATTACCTACAGTAGATGCTGGTTGGCATGTCCCCAATTTGATGAAGCAGAGAGGAGTACCACCGCAGAAGCTAGGCAATGAACTTATGTGGCAGGGTCAGCAACAAAAGGTATTTTAGTTACTTAAAAAAGCCCACCTGAATATTTTCACTGCTTTACTGCTGTTATATAAGCCAAATATCCATTGGTGAAATCAGTACTTTTATCTCGCAGAACACAGTAGTTGCTGGCCTACCACTGCCTTGACCTGTTAGTTTGTTTTTGTTATTGTGTGACATGAGTGTTTTAAAGGGATCATTTGGATTCACCAAAGTCACACAATAACACTAATTGATTGAGGCAGTGGTAGACCAACAACTCCCGTGTTCTGCAAGGTAAAATTAATTATTTTACCCATGGAGTTTGGATGGTTTGGAGAGAGTGATGTTTGTTCAGTTTTCCATTGTAAAAGGATGTCTGGCCACAAAGTAAAGCACTGAAAATCTTCTTAATATGATGTATATTTAAACTGATATTGATATTTTTAGATGGACTGTTTTTTAAGTGCCCAAAATACCTCATGATGCTGACCCTGTCCACACAAGTACATTGCTTAGTTTCTGCGCAGGTACTCTCCCTTTAACACAGTCATCAAGAAATAAGTATAATAAGCCCACATAAATATGGTATAAGTCCACACACACAATCTTGTGTCGGATAACTGACCAAACACTTCAGCGTGGACTGTTATCAGTCAGGACACAAGGTGAGTGTATGACTGTTTGCAGAGACCCGGGGTGAAAAGAGCCCTGATCCAACATTGTCGTACCTTCAGTACCACTGCAGGTGTTATAAAAGTGACTGGAATATGGATGAGTGGGAGACTGCCGTGATTGAAATGTGCTAAAGCGAGTCGGTGCCTTTGTACTACCCTCCAAGGTGTGGGAGAGGAGGAAGAGAGAGAGAAAGTAGGACAGAGAAGAGTGAGGTAGACAACAAGGTGGAGCTGCTTGCTGGTACTTTGCTGGCCTGAGCCTGAACACAAGTTGCCCTCGAGCACTCGCTCTCAATCAGATTATTTTAACCTGATTCGCATTGCTGCCTGGCAAAGCCTTATCCTCAGCTCTGTGTGTGTGTTTGGCCATGTGGGTGTGTGTCTTTAGCAAAATGTGGTCAGGTTTTCTTGCCGGTTAACAAGTAAAGCTGACATGGTTGTACGGGTTCATAACACACATAAACACTGACACAGTTTTGCTTGTTTCTCTTTCAGGAAGCCTCCTCCTACGAAGATTGAGGCCTTTGAGAAATGAGCTGCCAATGTAAGTCCTTTGCCTGACCTCAGCACTCCACTGGTAATGTTGCTTTTAAATTAATTGAAGTGACTGAAAGTTGTAATTGGGTACACAAACACTCATGCACGCACAGAGCCATATAGCCTTGGACCCTTAACCTTTAACTGCCTTCTCCTCACTAACCATCAGGGACAGGATTCACCACTGACTCCATTTATTAGCAGCTAATTGCTATTCCCTGCAAACACACTGATGGGACATCAAAGGATGACTCACTGCAGGACAAGCTAGTGAAATTCAAATTTCAAACACAACCCCTTCCTTCAGTATTATGCTACAGAGTTGCCACTTCTGGTTTTAGTTTGTCATCCCGAGCACAAGGAAGGCTTAAGGCGCTATCAATAATGGATGAGGATGTGAGACTTTCCAGCGAGTTTTCCCGAAGCTTCAGCACTTGCATTTAAAACCCAGCAGGACGGGCTTTCTGTACACCTGGAAACTGGTGCTGTAGTAGCTTTCAAGCAGTTCTCCAGGCAGTGAAGTTGGTCAGTGCTGGTCACAGCAAAGATAAGAAGCTGCAGCTTTCAGAGAATCACTGCAGAGAAGAATGTAAGATGTTGAAGTGTACTTTTTATAGTGCATTCACATAAAAGTAGATCCATGTTTATGGTAAACTCTAACCCAGAGAACAAATACACTTCAAAAATCTTGCTTATTATTAATTTAAACTTCCATGAATTGCAGTGCAATAAGCTGTAAGCCTCACCAACATCCTTGATATATTATTACCTTACACAGGAGGCTGTTTGATATGGTGAGTGTGGTAAACAATTTCCTATTTACACACCTAGTAGACATGAAGCAACATTAGTGTCATCCGGAGTCGTGTTTTGAATCACCTGGTGAATAAGTCCAATATTCACTGTCCCTCTGTTTTGGTCTCCACTAACTCCTGAAGGAAATATCAGCTTTTTTTTTTTTTTGCTGCTAAATGCTTCACTATGCAGTGATATAGTCAAGACCACCTAAACCAAGACCAAGTCATGACCAAGGCCAGAGTGTATCAAGACTGAGACAAGACCAAGACTCTGAGGGGTGAAGACCAAGTGCTGTCACATCCTTAGCTCTTTCGCCTAAGTAAGGAGTGGTACTGTTGTGCGTAGCCTTAATGTTGGAGCTGACATGAGCTAACGTTAATGTTACTTGGAATCCTTTAGCCACATAGTTTTATGCATAGTGGTTTTATCTTCATTTATCACAAGCAAAAATCTAACTTAGCTAGTTAGCTCTGCTAGTGTTACTTAAGCCCCTTTTACACTGGACAAACCAACACACCAACACCTGCTCACATCTGGCTTTTTGCTTCAGTGGAAAAGGTTACAACTGGCATTCAATCTGAGTCAAATGACTCTGCAGGAGACACAGGTATTTATTGTCTCCAGGTCTGATAGGCAGTAGCATGACACCCGAGTAGCATGCTATTTTTGTCCATTTTTGGCAAAGGTAATGAAAGCTCTTCTGCTTCTTTTTCATTCACATGTGCTGCTTGACTCAGTTTGACTCAGAGGACTTTGCACCTGCTTGAACATGTGCATTTGCTGGTGAAGGACATGTATTTAGTCAAGCAGCTGAATGGCTGACAAACGTTTTGCATCCAGTGAATTCTTCACAATAAAAGTCTCCTGCTATTTTGTTATCTATAAGCTTTTATTATGAAGCAACACAATCAGGAAATGTTGAGTTTTAGTGAGCAGTAACTTAACACAACTCTTCTGCAGCTGAAAGCAAGATATAAATTTCAGAGTGCAAACAGTGACACAGGAGAGAAACTAAACTTCAAAGCACAGATATTCATTCAAAATCAAAAGTACTGAGAGCTAAAAAAAAAAAAAAAAAAAAAAAAAAAAACCCCAGACACTTCTGTATTTCTGCTCTCCGGCACACTCGAGCTGAGTCTCAGCGCACATCAGAAAAACAAACCCAGGATGGCAAGCTGCTCCACTGGCAATAGGAAAAGGGACAGTTTTAAGCGGATTTAACCAACATTTAGAAAACCTGCATGTATATTGTAATTTTGGTGTAAAAATGGTACTACATTCAGCTAACCTTCTTTATGCTTCATTTCTAGTGCTGATAAAATCATCTCAGTTAGCGGTGCATTGCAGAATTCACACACTGCAGTGTGTTTACTTTTTGATGCGTTTTGCAGATGAACTCTTTGTGGTTTAGGGAGTCAAAAACAGAAGATTACAGAAGATTTGTCTGACATCTCCTCCCAGACAGCCGCAGCTCCAGGTTTATCAGAGCTTTTCTTTACATAAAGCGCTCCCTGTAGGGCTGGAAACAAAGTTGTAGTGAGAGTGATGAGAATGAACTAAATATGTGGGGCTGTAAAACCAAAACAATGACCTGAAAGTGGCTAAAACGTCCTTTAGAATGAAGACTGCAGAGGTGGGTGACAAATATATGGGGGGCCGTCACTATGAGCAGCCAATTGTTAATATAAAATTATTGATTAGAGCAGCTTTAAAGTCTTTAATTATGCTTTATTGCTAGTGCACCAACCTGCCAATTTCAGACACTCATTGAGAAACAAGTTGTTTTTTAATAGAAAAGACATTGCAACAATGGGAGATTTTTTTCACTTATTTCAAGAAACTAAGATTTGTTGCATTATTAAAAATAGGTCACTAAAAGTATCAATATCAACTGTAAAGAAACATTTTATTGTGATAAATTTATCAGTTATATTGCCCTATATAGGATTTGATTATAGGCAGAAATAACTTTTAATGAGATTTTTAGTGCTGGTCTGGTGTGATTGTACATTGTAACAATATAATTACAAATAGGGGAAACATGATTATAAAATTTCACAGTTCATTGACCTTAATGTCTGCGGCATTATGTTAAATTTATTATGGAGGAAGGGAATGGTATGTTTGTTTGGGCAAATATCAGTGAGCACACGTTGTACAAACCCCACCGTTAACATGTGGACCTGCCTCTTGAATGTGGCTTTGTATGGTTTATATATGGCTCCTTCTCCATTGTGCCATTTTAATGGAAATCTGAAACTGTATACATTGTACTGCCCCAGATTCTTTTGAAGGATTATATCCACAACCATGACCACTTCTCACATACGATCACATATTCTATGTGAAGCCACTGTCCTTCGTTCTTTCACACACAGAACGTTTGATCTTGTTGTTTCTCTCAAATATTTACATCCACACTTCCTATATCACATGTTCATGCACTCTGATACATGCATTTGCATACAAATAGCTCCTGACATTCACACACACAGGCACGTGTACACCTCAGCAGACACACACATGTGCACACATCTGTGCAGAAACAGGGGTCTTGCCAGACATGCTGCTGCGGCTTGGAGATAACAGGAAGCTCCAATCACTGGACTCCTCTCAATCCTTTCCATAAGGCCCCTGACGGGAGTCTCCCCGGGGTGGAGGATGAGACGGTGTAGCTGACATCACACTCACAATAGGCCATGCTAGAGGTGTTAGAAATGGATCTGGAGGTTGCATTTGACACCGGCTTTTGTACAGTAACCGTGCATAAAAGGTGCACCGTCGCCTGATAATAAATTAACCATACAGCCTTCTCCGTGGCAGATTAATTCATGCTCTTCTTTTTAGGTCACACAGCATTTGCCAGGGGATAATCAGATCAATGATAGCTTGGCAGAGGAAAGACAGAAAGAAGATGACCACAATATTGAAACACTATGATCAAAGACGAGCTTGCTCTGTGAATGAGAATGTAAGGAGGAGAGCATGGCTGCAGAGGACAGCTGTGATTGATGCATCGTTCTCTCCAAGCTGTCTGCACACAAAGGCAAGGAGACTGTGTCAGTTTCCCTGAATCAGAGCGTAGAACTTCTTTTGTCTTTCTTCACTCCTTGCCTCCTCTCTCGTCGCTCTTGTGATGCACTTGCATTATAGAGTGCTCATCCTGTTCTATTAAAAAGCCTCTTATGTGTGCAGACAGTAAGGTGCAGCCGTAGAAACACTTTTCTTGTCTGACTAGGACGGCATGAAAGTGTTCTGGCTGTCCTACACACTGGACATGAACTTGGTGTCAGTTAAAAATACAGAATTATTTCATGCTATTTACTGCTGCCTTTAAAGGGATAGCTCGGATTATTTTATGCAGGATTGCATACTCGATAGTCATTGTATTAGCTGCAGTAGATCAGAGGTCGACACACCCCCAGTTAGGAGACGCTGAGAGGGGCACCAGCGTGAAAGCTAGGCAGTGTACTGCTGTGGACCGGATCAGCAACAAAAGGTTTTTTAGCCACTTAAAAAGAAGTCCACCTAAGAAATAATCAATATTAGTTTAAGTATCTGCTATCTTTAATTTGTTGTTAGACAGCCTTTTCCAACAAAATAAATGTAAATAAATGAAATATCTCTCTAAACCAACCCAACACCACAGGCAAAATCAGTAATTTTACTTTGCAAAACAAGGGAGTTACTGGCCTACCACTGCCTCGATCTATTTGTTGTTTGTTTGTGTAATTGAGTGACTATGGAGTTGGGTTGATTTGGATAGAGAAATATTTGGTTTGAACAATGGCAGCGTTCCATTAAAAAAGCCATGAAATATTCTAAATATAGCATTTAAACTAACCTTGTTTTTTAGGTGGAGATTTCTTTTGGTGGTTAAAATACCTTTGTGTCTAACCCTGTCCACAGCAGTACATTGCTTAGCTTCTGTGCTGGTGCTCCTCTCTGCTTCTCCAAACTGGGGTTGTGCCAACCAGCATCTACTGCAGCTATTATACTGACTGTCAATAGGTACCCCATGCATCCCTACTTCAAAAAATAATTCAAATGATCTGAACTATCCCTTTAATTTGCCGCACAAAACCGTGATGTGGAACAGCCTATTTTTTCCACCATGTTATTTTTGATGAATCCCTGGTTATCCCCAGAGATGAGCTGTGCAGTTATCTCTGAAATCTGTGTATTTTTAGATGAGTCACAGCAGAGAAAACATTTGTTAGATGGATACGTTTTAATATACCAGGAGGAATTCAGTCGCGAGCACACAGCCCACTCACACTGTGAATATGTAAAAAATTAATTAATGTCACTCGATGTTACTATGTCAAGGTCAACATCCTCTCTGACTCAGAAATCCTATCAGCAAAGATCCACATTACCTGCTTCAGTGCAGTTTAACATGGTAATGAGTCTCAGTGGAGACATTCAAACCACAGTGGGAAGGATATCTCATGGGAGCCAGTTGATTAAACAGACTTAAAATGTAGTAAAACAGCCTCTAATTTATGACTCACACGTTGGAACAACACAACAGGACAACACATCTTTATTTTATTGTTTACAGCTGTTTACATTAACACAATGTTGAATTTTTGGTTGTAAATCCAAATACTGTAGCTGAGAAACCAGACAAATATTCCAAGCTCATGTTTTCATTTGCTCTTGCAAATGCATCGGGCCACCCTTCAATTTTCCACCAGGCTTGGATACGGTCGATTCTTGAAACTACGCTGGTTAACTTTTGACAAGTTTGTATAAATTTTTAGGGGACTTTTTGTCAAAGCAAATCTTAGATAAACAAGCCACTCACACATGGTTTTGGCAGTTCCTGTTTTATCAAACATTTTAGCAGAGTGACTAATAACACCTTGTGTTTTCAAAATCTTATGGCAAAAACAGAAACACTCATTCACAGTCAGACTTGTACCCATCACAGCTCATCTTGTCTTCTTCCTTGCACACAGCTCATCTCTGCATATTGTAGTCTGTTTTCATTTTTCTGCAGCAGTATATAAAGTAGTTGAAATTAGCCTGTACCAGCTGCAGCATTAGTGATGCTTACACATTATGACTAATTATTATCCAGTGATATTGTACTGTATATGCTATTCTAAATGGGTCATTCTGCATAGTGAGCACTGTTACTTTAAGTCTATTTTGATGCCAATACCTTTGTACTTGTGTTTGGTAACATTTTAAATGCAGGACTTGGTATTACAAATTAAAAGTAAAAGATCTGATTACTACACTGAAAGCTACAGCTCATTTAAATGATCATAGACACTGAGTAAAAGATTTTTTATCATCATGTAACCACTACTGTACATGTGTGCGTGCGTGTGTGCGTGATGAATGGAAAACTACTGGACTGATTAGCCTAATTTTAATTGTGCACTTTTGTGACTATATACTGAAGGACCTCTGTGATTCACAATTCATAAAAAATCTCTTTTTCATGTCTTTTATGCCTTTATGTTATTAAAGGCGTCATGTTTTCAGGTCATCCCATACTTGAATGTGATATCTCAAGAACGCCTGTGAGAATTTCTTCAAACTTGTCACAGATGTTCACTTGGACTCCCCAGGAGGGGAGGATGGAGGCTGCACCAGCGGTCTTTGGGAGATCTCTCCCAGGGAGCCATTGTTGTTGTTGTTATATGAGTCTGGACAGACGCATGTAAACTGCAACTTGACTGGTTGGTGGGGACATAAACTGCGATGCAGTAATTTTATTTTTTGACGGCTCTGTTATATACAATGATTGACAGCTGACTTCTCACTCTTCTTAATCAGCCACTTGGGGCCACAAGTGATCAACAACTGCTTCAGTTGGCTATCTTGTTTCAGCTTGAGACAACATATGTGTGGGTCATTTTAATGTTGGCAGAACTCCAACATTCACTGGTTGCATCTGGCAGTTGTGGCGGTATTGCAGTAGGTGCTTCTCCATCTGTTGCCCTGTGGGGATCTGCACTCTACTCAGTGATCTCTTCTAGTTAGAGGTTTTAAATTTGTTACATGACACTGAACTAATCAAAGTGCTTTATGGTTCTCATCAATAATGCTGCAGGACCGCAGACTCTAAATTAGCGCATGTCAGCTAGTCAAAGGTGCATGAGGTGATTTTTAGGGATGTTGGCAGCATGGGTCTCAAGACGGCCTGAGGGTCAGTCGGTCCACCACTTTGGTGCAGACTGAAATATCTCAAGAACTACTGGATAGGTTACCATGACATTTTGTACAGACAAAATTAATCCCTTCTCCACTGCTGTGATTTTTTACCAAATACCTGCAAAACTAATGACATCCCCATCAGCCTCTGCTGTACTTTGCCGTACTTTTTATCAAGAATGTTGCACATGGAAGTCACATGAAATATAAAACATCCATGTGACTTTTGACAACAGCTATATAGTCTGAGGGCAGCTGTAGCTCACATCTCCTAAATGTCAGCGCTCTGTATATAGGTACCATCTCTGCCTGTCCTGCTGGCTTTATGACTGTTGTCATGGCAACGGCTCATCCCTGTGCAGTTGATGGGCTGGATAGGTTGACAGACGGCCATTAGGGTATTATTGTGACCTCACATGGGGATTGTGAGGCATGAATGCAGGGTTGACCCACTTGGCATCCAGAGGGGACCCCTGTCCTCTCCGACCCGTCACATGATCGCCCCTCACATCTCCACAGGAAGTGACTTTTCACCTTTTCCCTTTCACGGCAGGAAATCTCATTGCACCGCTGCTTCCTCCGCGGGGGTCAAGGCTGTGTGGATGTATTAGACTGAACCGTGGCTATTGTGTATCAGGCCAAGGGCATTTTGAAGTGGGTGAGGTTTAAAGCTTATCCGGGTGGGATTTATAGCTGTGCTGTGGTTGTTCATAACAGGCTGTGGGTGACTGCTCGTAGCTCACACAGACACAGCATAGGACATCACTGAGCTGAAGCTCAGGAATAAGATGTGAGAGCTTTCATTAATGCTTTCAGGTCTTATAAAAGTTCACTCATGATAAAAACATCAAACCTCCTCTTACCTCTTCATTAAACTGTCTTGCACTCTGAAGGTTGACCTCAGTTTTAGCTGAGCAAAAACATGAAAGAGTGGCTGAACACTGACCAGGTCTTTAAATATTAAAGGGATAGTTCAGATTTTTTTTTGAAGTGGGGTTGTATGAAGTACTCATCAATAGTTAGTGTATTACCTACAGTAGATGTCGGTTGGTACATCCTCCATTTGGAGAAGCAGAGAGGGGCACTAGCATGGAGACTAAGCAATGTACTGCTGTGGACAGGGTCAACAACAAAAGATATTTTAGCCACTTAAAAAAAGTCCACCTAAAAAGTATCAATATCAGTTTAGGTTTACACTATATTTAGAATATTTTCACTGCTTTGCTGTCAGAGAGCCTTTTCCAACAGGAAACTGCTGTTATATATGCCAAATATCGTTCTCTCCAAACCAACCAAACTCCACAGGTGAAATCAGTAATTTTTCTTTGCAGAACACAAGAGTTGCTGGACTACCGCTGTCTCCATCTGGTCGTTTGTTTGTGTTATTCTGTGACTTCTGTGTTTTAAGAGGATATTTCAGATCCACCAAAGTCTCACAATAACACAACAAGGTGTGAGGTAAAATTACTGGTTTCACCTATTGAGTTTGGCTGGTTCGTAGAGACTGATAGTTGGTTTATGTAACTGCATTTTCTCATTAGAAAAGGCTGTCTGACAGCAAAGTAAAGCAATGAAATTATTCTAAATATACCGTACATTTAAACTGATGCTGACTTTTTTTGTAGTGGACCTTTTTT
The DNA here is from genome assembly GCA_034769285.1 of Lutjanus argentimaculatus. Classification (NCBI taxonomy): domain Eukaryota; kingdom Metazoa; phylum Chordata; class Actinopteri; order Lutjaniformes; family Lutjanidae; genus Lutjanus; species Lutjanus argentimaculatus. The sequence goes on from JAWZSL010000014.1 coordinate 13,033,334, forward strand.
ATGTGGCTAAAATACATTTTATTGCTGACCCTGTCCACTGCAGTTCATTGCTTAGCTCAGTGTGCTGGTGCCTCTCGCTGCTGGGTTTGTGCCAACAGGTGTCTACTAAACTGACTATTGAACACTTCAAAGAATCCAAACTATCCATTTTTATATCCATTGATGTATAGGTTGTTAGCCATAGCATATAATTAGAGAGAGATTGCTCTGATTTGACGCGATTGTTCTATATCCAAAAACAGCTGAGGTTTATAGTTTAAGTTTTAACCTTTGAAGTGGATCTTCATACTGTGTGTAGGAGATGGTGTGTGTGTCTCTGTGCTCTGCGTCAGAGCGTGTGCTTGAATGGTGTCTTTCCATTCAAGCATCTTAATATATGTGCATTCATAAAAAATGCTAGTGTCTGTGTGTGTGCATGCACATGTACACGTCTCTACGTCTGTTTGCATTAGTCCTCCTGATTTGCCCTGAGTCTAGAGACAGAGGCCGCAGCTGTAGCCCACAACCCTCTGCTCCCACAGTGCTTTCCTATGTGCAGGACCCAGCGAGAGACACCCAGCTCTGTGTTATTCCCAAATATAAAAAGTGCACTCTTGAATAAAGTAGCACGAGGTCATGTCTGGCCACAGTGTCTGCAGCTTGAAACTGGCTTCAGATTTGCTGTATTAGGAAGTTGGTGTTTCATCCGTTTGAAGGTGCTGCTAATACAAGAAGCTAACCTGAATTAATATTAAAGACAAAGGTTCAGACTGTTTCTGTAAATCATAATAGAATATTAACACGCCTATATACAGGGTTTAGTTTGAAATATAGTCAGTTACTGAATACGTTTAATGGATATTTTTGTCATAAGCAGTATGATTCATTTGATTACCAAAAAATGTAATCTCATCTGAATATGTTTGGATTAGCTCAAAATCAAACATCATTGCTCCTTAGTGGGTCAATTATAGTTCCACCATTAAGTAATCTGATTATGTACTCCTGATTACATATAATCTGTTACAGCTCAACCCTGACAATGTGTACATGGAAAGAGTTATTGGCTACAAAAATCAATCCTGTTACTGTCTGTGAAGATATCTCCTCTTTGACCATTTTCAGTGTAAAAGACAAAATCCACAGTCCTCATTTTGTACAATTAGTCAAATCAGTGGGTATCTTCTAAAGCTGCAGTCTTTTTAGTCTGATTTTCTTTGTGTCACTATCTCTCCTGCTGCTGGGCAAGAAAACGCTGTGGGAATTTCATGCTCAAAAGACAGTAATTTTGGAAAATACCCACTTGATTTGACTAGAAAGCATCCTGACTGGAACATTACACACTGGCATGGGATGTGCAAGGCCCAGGACAGGAGGACTCGACAGCAGGTGAGTAAAGTTGCCCAGAACATCATGGGTACCCATCCACCAGCAGTAGCTGGAGATCATTCACAGTGATGCTATCCCCAGATGAATGCAGTTTTAACGTGGCCTATTGCTGACAACATCGTCATGGTGACGTTAACTGGTGGACAGAGAGTTGTGTGTTGTTGCTGGCAAGTTAATGCATCAACGTTATACCAGAGAATTCACTATCAGCTCCTAAATCAGCGGCATTTACTCTAGTTTACAATTTCTACAAGTAATGTAAATGTAGTTGTAAGAATGTTCTAGTCAAAAATAAATGGACTAACCGTCTGAGCCGTGCCTCAGTTTTGTGCTGGCCAGTCATATGACGCTAATTAGTTGCTGGTTGAATGTTTCTTTATGTTGCTTAAAAGTTTGAAGTGAGTTGATTAAATGTTATTTTGTTATTGCCAATTGTTCCAGACCTCTGACCTTGAATAACAATTAGATGTGGACCAGAGTAATAAGTTTGAGATTATTTTTGTGTATAATTTTTTTTTGGTGAGTAGCATTAAGGGAACTACAACTAGCAACTCATTATACAACCCTGTTTTGTAAAATGCTCATTAAATTAACTTTGTACTGTGTATATCAGGATGCTGAAGCCTCATATTAGCTTTAACTGACCTTTAAAATGTATTTGGGCTGGATTTTTCCCCACTCTTACACTGGAGACCCATCATAAAATAATCATTTAAAATAAATTTTATATGGCAAGTTAGACAGTGTGCGGGAGTTCTTCTGCAACTTCTTTGGTCTACTCACCTCTCTCCTGCACACCTGACTCATCTAATTGATGTCCAAAGTGTTCCTTGATTTTATTCAAATGAAAAATAATATCAGCATGTGAGTATTGAAAAAATGCAGCTTGCTCAGCCATAACAGCCTTGATTGATAAGGAGCAAAGCTGTTTAATAGCATAATACTCTCTAGTCCCTCTAAGTGAACTGTTTAGTTTGTAACTCTGGCTGGTGGCTTGCTCAATGGTGCACACAGGTCAGACTTCACACCTACAAGTAGACGTCCCATCGGATCCACAAAGGGACATCAACAAGGTCAAAAGAGTGGGAGTGGATGATTTATGTTGGAACGTGGCCATGATAACTGCTGCCATGCAGATTAGAGGTCAAGGTCAAAAGAATAAGCTACATTTTATATCATCGTATGGCTTTAGGATTAAATTTTTCCACTTTCCCTTGTATTATTTCAAATCTGCCGTAGCTCTGGTTTATAAAGATGAATTGTTTGAGCTGATTTGTATTCAGACTTTGGTTTGCCCCTGAGCCACACTGCAAACATTTAGAAACCGCTTCTGTGTTTATTTGTTTACTATGTAGATTATAAAATAGATTGAGAAGTAAATCAACATTGAATCAACACATTTTTACATAAACATGCAAAACATAATTGGTTGTCACTGCTGCCACCACAGGATCTGCAAATAGGATTTCAGTGTTTTCATTTATTTACTTATTTCAACATTTGAATTCAAAGGTGACGCACTGATTAGGCTGCAGGATGCTTGATCCCTTACATCCAGCTAACAGCTGAAATGCTAGATATTAAATAATTTGGGGATTAATGCACAATGCAATATGTGATAATCGAAAATCAGCTAGTTCAAAATCAGTTTAGGTTTTTGTTTTTTTTAAAGTTATTTCTTCGGCATTTTTGCCTTTATTGGACAGGACAGCCAAAGAGTAGACAGGAAACGGGTCAGAGAGAGAGAGAGGATGACACGCAGCAAAGGGCCGAAGGCGGGAGTCGAACCAGCAGAGGACTAACAGCCTCCATACATGGCTCGGACGCTCTACCAACTGAGCTAAACGTCCGCCCTTTGGTTGTTGTTTTTTAAGCCTGACAGGACCAGTGTATTTACAGAGAGGTTCCATATTACAGAAATTTCCTAACTTGCAGATCCTATCTTACCTGTTTGGTAACCATGGTTAGTAGAACCTGACTTAGGGAATGGACTTAGGCTGACAGACTACAAAGTATTGTAACTTCCCAAAACCTTAAATAAACTTTAAGATAACCATTAAGCTGTCCCGATTTTCACTTTTCCTCCTGTTGTAGTAACTAACTTACTAACTTGCTAACAGTGGTCCTAGCTAACAGTAGATGATGTAGTGTTAGATAACTAAAGGTAAAGCTAAAGGTAGCGTTCACTAACAGTAGCTATTGCGGTGTTTGCTAACAAACAGGTAAAGGGAGTAGTGTTTAGCTAGCTTGTTTATTTAAACCATATGGCTGCTCTTTTATTGCTCGTACACAATTGGATGCCAGATACTACTTGTGTCTGCTATATTGGCCTATTCTCTGTCTTTTATCTTTATTTAGCATTGTTGTAAATTCCCTAAAAAGAACATCTTTCAATTACTCTACATAACTTAAAAAAACACCTCTAACGCTCCCTGGCCCCTGTCCTGTGGTGTTATTTATCCATCTAGATTTTCTTGGTGTTAGTTGCAGAGTTTTGGCCATAGAGATGTCTCCCTTCTCTCCAAAAATCCTGACCAGGTTACTCAAGTATTTAAGACTTGTGTGAGTAGTTTGTAGTAACTCTTTCTTGCTATTAGAAAGAAAATAGTTCTGCAAAGTTCTAAATTAGTTCCAGTTCTACTGCAGAAAAATGTAGTTCCTACATGAAAACTGCTCAAAACAAGGTTATTATTATTATTATTATTATTATTAATTAGTTATAAAGTTGTTTAGCTCAGCAAGATGAAAAAATAGTGATGGTTACTAGGTAACAGACATATACGTTGATAAGCAATACTGGAGTGAGTATTTAGGATTTCCTAACCTGAGATAAAAAAATAGGCTTAAGTAAGATAATATAGGACTCCTGAAGTTAGTTAGGATTTGCTTATGTAATATCAAAAGGGGAAATATCCTATCTTAGACTCTTACTATCTTAAGACTTAAGTTTTTGTAATATAGCCCCTGAGCCACACACAAATGTGACATTTCTTTGACCTCTCATCTCCCCTGCAGGCAAGTTAGAGGTCAGGAACACTGTTAGAATAGAAGCTACAAAACTGCCTTAAAATCAGTGCCATCTTGTAAATACACAGCATTGAAGTCTCTAACCACTGCTAACATTTTATGATAATCAGAACTACAAAATCATGAATAATCAGTGCAAGGAAGAGCTGCTTTCTTAAATGTAAAATGCTCGAAACACTCTGGAGATCTCCAGATGGCGTGTTCAGCTCCTAAATTTATTTCACGTTTTTTTAATATGAGGCTTTCCTCATCCTGAAAAACAAAAAATGGTAACAACATCACTCGTCACTCCTTTTAATGTACCAAGTTAACACACAGAAATAGTTTTGAGGACATGGAAAGTTCCATCGGCCATCGCTGTCGTTCACTGACTTCCTTTCTGGCTCACAGTCTTCAGAGATGGGCTAAAATGAGTGGGTCATCTATCACAACAGAGGGGAGAGTGGTAAATTTATAGCTGTGAAAATAGGCCAGAGCACAGCACTGATGGAACAGATAGAGTGTAATTAGGACAAGGTTAGCCTGCTTCACATGCATGCATGCACACACTTTATACGCTATTTATTATTAATTACGTGACACACATACATACAAGTGAGTTGTTTGCGTCTCCCTGCACAAACACCGAGCACTCAGAGGCATTCACTGACTGACAAATTATTCAATTACTTCTCACATGAACGAGGCTCATAACTCAAAACAAAGCTAAGAAAATTCTAATTTTTCAAGCGGTCGCAGGCAATTATTATCTTGCTCACGCATATGCCTCACATATTCACACTCATTTACACCCTCACACCTTTTCTGGGATAAACACATACATCAAACACTCTGCTAACTGACACGCATCTCCTCCTCCAGCATCGTCTGATCTCCTCAACTCAAAACTTCCTGTACACTCTTACAAAGAAGGGATCTTCTGACAGACTAAGGTTCTACCCAGAAACATTTGCTTCTTTTTTGAAGGAATGGTTTGTCAAAAGGTTCTTTGTGAGACTAAGGATTCCATTAAGAACCCATTTCATTGAAAGAAGCCTTGGAAGAAAGAGTTCTTTAAGGATTGTTTAGACCATTGAAGGCATTTTTGCGTCATAATATAAAAGTATTGGATGTGTTCTAGATAAAACCTTTGGAATAGAAATATAAAACACGAATATAAAAGGTTCTCGGTAGAACCTCTTCGGTGGGTTCTAGATGAAACCCTTGGAATACGAATATAAAAGGTTCCCAGTAGAACTGGAATAGGAATACAACATTTTCTCTATAGAACATCCTGGGCTGGTTCTAGATAAACACTTTGAATAAAAAGGAGTTTTCAGTAGAACCCCCTAGGAGGGTTCTAGATAAAACCCTTGGAATATGAAAGTGTTCTCGGTGGAGCTGAGGGTGAGTGGGTGAGTTCTACAGGAAACCCTTCGAATAGGAGTATGAAAGGTTCTCAGTAGAATCCTCTGCTTGGGTTCTTGTAAGCACCCTTAGATGGAAATGTTCTTGATACAGTCTCCAGAGATGGTACTGGGTCGAACCTTCTCTTTTAGAACCTCTTGGTCCCTGGGTGAAACCTTTCCCAAATAGTTCTAGGTGTAACCCTTAATGCTGGGTTCTAGGTCAAACTCTCTGAAAGGGTTCCAAGGTTCTACCAGGAACCAAAAAGGTTCTCTCATGGGGACAACCCCAAAAAAAACCCTTCATGGTTCCATGGTGCTTTATTTCTAAGAGTGTATATATGCAAAAAAAAACTGAACTCTCTCGACACTTCCCTCTCTGGTTCTTCCTCCTACATGCTGTTTCTCCTCTCTCGCTGATTTCTGTCACTCATCTTCCTCTGCTCTTCCGCTTCTTTATATTTCTTTATATTTCCTCTCCCCAGTGCACCGTTTACAACACATTTACTCATTTTCACACATTCTTCATTCCCCTATGATTGCTTTCATTTTCACTGCAGACAAAACCCACACCTTTCTCCCCACAGCTTTCCCCTCACTTCCTTCTGTCCCCTCCTCTTCACCAGCAGCCTGTAAGCACTCGCCTCCCTCATTACATGTAACACACACACACACACCACACATGCACACACAGAGCTGGCCCCTGTCTTCCAGGCCAGTGCTGTAAGCCTATGGAGCAGATGGGCTCACTGACTGAATGACTGAGTTGTGCTCTGACAAACTGTCTCTCTGTACAGTTGCTCAGATGAGAGGATGATGTCCTTTGCACAGTCTCTCATCTTAATCTGGCCGCCCACAGGCTTGCCAATCTAGAAATTGGCAACTGGTCGAAAAACCTGGCAACTAAAGGGATACGACTCAGACAACTCAGAGACGTTTTGATACAGAATCTAGCAGAATCAGTTTGGATATTTCCAGGATGGCAAAGATTAGCTTTGTGAATGAAAATATTGGGAATAAAAATTCCAGCCCATTTGTTTGTGGAACTATTTCATGCCAGGAAATATGTGAATTGAGTAAATATTGCTGGATTTAAAACTGATGGAATATTCGTTAGTGCTTTTAGTCAGTATTGACAGACAGGAGTTTGATTAAGTAAAACACACAGTATTAGACATGAAGGTTTCTATAAGGGTTCAACCAATTTAAGTTCTTGAAGACTGAATATTGATCCCAGTATTTTACCTTTATATTTTGTGCTGCTAACATCTTTTTTTGATTCCATTCAAAGATTTTTATCCCAAAATATTCATCTTTTTGTGCCAGGGCTGTAGTATTTTTGACAAATTCTAAATTTATTTAATCTTTATTTTGCCAGGCAGTCTCATTGAGGTTAAGATCTCTTTTGCAAGAAAGGCCTGAGAACAAAAACACTCACAAGAACACAATGAGCAAACAGATCATGACAACTACACAATAAATGTAGTTGAGTGTTACCATTTTATGCTGCTGCTATTCTTCTGCTTTTCCAATTAAAGGTCCAGCGTGTAATCTAAATATGGTCTTTTGCATCTTTGGCAAGTTTTGTGGCCACCGTAAATTCTCCTTCATGAAGAGGAAAGTGGCACGAGGTGTTTGCAGTCTACAAGCTCACCAAATGCCACAAACATCCTAGAAACTAAATCCTAGAAACTGGGCTTTTAAGGGGAACCCTGAGATGATAAATGGTACACTACATGGTACACTGCTACACAACTGTTTTCATTTTTGGATTATCTAATCTTTGCATTTTATGTGAAATAATGTACACTCTGACATGTTTGGACATCAAACAGTTTATATGAAACCATCTGAGAAGTTTAGAGTAAATTTATCTTCTTGGTGGAACTTGTAATAACCCAACTCAAACATGACAAGTACTTTTTTTTTGTTAGGGGTCACAAGTCTAAAAGATTGTAAAACACATGTTTTATATTTAACAATATACTGTATTTTCATAAGCTAATCATATATTTTTTAATGTTAACTTAGCAGGGGGCCCAAGTCCTAAGTTTGGAACCACTGGACTGAAATAACTAACTATAAAGTATTGAGAGCTACCCCACCTCAACCAGCTACAACAGTAAAATAATGCTTATACACTGATGATCAGTAAAATCTCATAATGTCATGATCAGTCACAGACATTTTTTCTGTAGAACACAGATTTTTTTTGCTGATGATACTTTCACCTGTAACGGAGTATTTTTACATTAATGTAAAAATAATTTATATTAAGAAAAAAACTGATATGAAATACACTGTCACTCTGATTTATGAACATCATCAGTGCTTCTGAGACAATATAGCTTCAGGTTTTCAGGTAGGTTATTTGAACATTACTTGACATCCAGTCAGACCTTTTCATCACTGTACCACTGACTTTAACAAGTAATAAGCTCCCCACATGCTGCATGAAAACATCAGGGAGTGATGGAACTTGGCAGGAATGCAGTCCAGCTTGTATTGAGTGTGATCGCCCTCCTCTGGTTAGTAGCCTGAACTGCCTGTGGCTCTGAGCTTGTGGCGGCTGAGAGAATGAGTAAGGTCATGAATTGTACTGCGTGCCAAACGCCCCTTTCCCCACTGGAGGAGCAGATGGCAGCTCCTCAGTGCACAAGGCAGGGAGATGCTGCCACCAGACGCTCCAAGCAGGGTGTAAAAACACACACAATCACAGACACATTAACGTTCTTGTGTGCACTATACACACGGACTGACATGCGCGCACACAATTGTCTTTCCAAGCTTAAACTGAGTTCTTTTATTTTCTTTTTTTTGTGGGTCAAAATTTCTCTTGACCTCTGTCATTATACTTTGTAGTGATACTGTGGCAGGCAGTGCTCAGTGGGAGCCATATTACTTGCATCATCTCACAGGCATTTTGTGTCATCCTGGTGAGCTCAAGCCGCCATATTATCCAACACTTTTATTAGGAGGGCAATGTTTGAATTTAAACCTTTTGAAGAAGCTGCTGTCTGTCTGCCCAGTGCACACGTTTAACCTTGTAACTTTTCCATTATTTGATAATATAGCGACCAATAGCTTGAGCGTTGTATGAATGATACCAGTACAATAAAGTGCAGTATAACATGCAACATCCTACATTTTAACATTTTTGGTTCAATCTCAAACAATGTCCTGGAATTTCATTGTAGATGAAGAAACAAGTAAGTGAATAATCCCCACTGTATGAATAATTTGAATAATATGTTAAAGGGACAGTTCACCCCAAAATTAAAACTACATATTTTTTCCTCTGGCCTGTAGAGATATTTATACTAGATCGTACTTGGTTTGTGGTGCTCAAAGTGCCTGAAAATACATTTGAAAAACTCAAAAGCAATGTCTCTTTACAGAAATTATGATCTGGTTACTCAAGATAATCCATGCCTTGTTTTGAGCAGTTTCATGTAGGAACTATTATAACTGCACATAAGGAAGCATGCATCAACTCATGGATGAGAGGTTCGGGCTTGTGGCAGCGTGGGATGTAAACATGAGCTGGCGATATGATTGGCGGATGTAGTTCAATAGAAAGAAAGTAGTTCCTACAGGAAACCACTCACAAGGTCTATGGATTATTTTGAGTAACTGGGTCATGATTTCTGGAAGGAGATATGACCATTGAGTTTTTCAAATGTTTGTTTTTTGTTCGTTTTTTCTGGCGTTTTGAACACCACAACCCAAGCGCCATCTAGTTCCATTGTATTGGAGAGAAGGCAGACATCTCTATAGCTGATATCTCCAAAACTCAGCAACTGACAACAATAGCACTACAGGTAGCTGGAATTGCTGAGGTGAACTGTCCCTTTAATATAATTTAATGGATTTCAGGGCACTTCAAAATATTAGGTCATTTGTCTTTAAGGACCTATGAATCAGCACCTTAATTAGCTCTTAATTTGAACCATATTGAAGCCAGTGCATGAAAGGTTAAATGTCAATTATAGGATCAATGCACAATGTTTTCTGCTACAAACCCTTAATTAGAGTAATTGAGATTTAGGCCACTTCTAGGTCATGTCCAATAAAATAAATAAGTCACACACATTTCTCATTTCTGTTAAACCTCTACCTTACTTGTGTTTCCTCATTTTAGAGTATAATTATATTGAGTATTGTGGATTACCAAAAAAGAGGACATGTTGTAAATGTGTTCAAAACTTTTTGACTAGCAGGGTACAGTTTACAGTCCTGCCTCCATTAATAAAGCGACTATCACTGTCATTCTGAGCCGTACTGGTTGACACATTGAGGAGGGTATGCTAAGCTTAGCTGAGTGGCGTGTCACGACGGGATATGAGGCAGTTAGCTAATGTGGTGTAAAAGGATTTAGAGGATTTGACCCTATCAGCAGAGATGACACTCAGAGAGGCTCTGTTAATGACACTAAATGAGTCTGTGCCTGCAGCATGCTAATAATGGTGGCATGAAAGCCAGGCTCATAATTTATATGGAGATTTTTTGCAAATGGCTAATTGCTAGAAGCATGTTGAGGTAATATTGTGTGTGTGTGTGTGTGTGTGTGTGTGTGTGTGTGTGTGTGTGTGGGGGATTGTTACATATTACGTAAAAGCAAGGTAGCACACAAAACATTTCACTACCTTGTCTGCAACAGTGAATCACAAACAGTTCACATTGTGCTGTGAATTAAGTGTAATCTTGTAAGTGAGCTGCTTTTCAACATCCCGTCACTCATTGTTTGCCTAGCACCGCACTGCAACTCGCAATTATCTCATTTCATCCAGGTTTGTAGCTCTCTGAAGGTGAGCACTGAGGTTTATAGCAAACATCCTTCCCTACAAATAGATTAGTAAAGGCAGGGAGAAAGATTTAGTCTGAATATTTATAGATTTTTTTTACAAGTTATGTTATACAACTTAAAAGTGGATTTGTTTTTATTAATTTAATTTGTTTGAACAGTGGCTTTAGCTTAAGATGCTCAGAATGACATTTTGTTCAAATAAAAAGTAATCAGTCTTTGTTGTGCTTACTTTATCAGTTTCCTAAAACCTAGCGATTAAACACAACTGTTTAGTTAAGTACAGTTAACTTGTTTTACTTAAGTTGGTAACACAAAGCCATTGCAACAACTTCACAATTAAGCAAATGCAACTACATTTTAGGTGGGGGAGACCAGGGACAGTTGTAACACACTCAATTCCTCCAATCAGAAACATGCTAGAGTGATGACTCTTACTCTGCACATGCTCAAGAGGATTCTCCACCCACCAAAAGGTCAAGTGTAACAATCTGACTTCTTGCATTAAATTTAATATTATAGTCTTATCCTTATCAGTGATAACACACATATCCACACATAAATTGTGTCATTAATTAGTGCACATATATACAGTATGTTTTTAATATCAAACAGATGACTGGTGTATTTCAAGTAGTCTGTGAGTTAAGGAAAATTGTGACAGTTGCCCCTTGTCCCCTGAACTTAACAAGTAGATATAAAGATGGTTTGACTTACGAGGGCGCAAAGGGGAGCTCGGCTCCCCTGAAAGGGACATGGGCTCCACTGAAAGCCTACTTTGAGAAATTTAGGGGAAGCTCTAAAACATGAAGTTCCTGAAATGAATGACAATATAGTAAAATATGACAGCGTTGTATGTTCATTTACTCATTACATACTAATTTCTAAACATCTATTAACTAACACAATGCTGAGTTTGTTAGTGTTGTTTGTTGTGTTTGCCACAACAGCACCCCTGCTGTCCATGATCCTGACACAGAGCGAAGGGGATCCTCAGTCTGTTTGCTTTTCGTGGTTAGAAATCAAATTTTCAGCCACAATTCCATTTTCCAATCCACAGACAAAAAGGAAACAACTACAGGGACAACTACATGAGGAAGTAGTATGTCCCAGTGCATTTCAACAGTACATACTTTGTAAGGGCAGCTAGGTACTAAAAGAAAAAGAAAAAGTATGCAAGTGCAGGGCTAATGGACCGTGGTTTTTAACCACGCATTTGTTTTCATCAGGTCTTCTTTGCTGGAACTCTGCAGGGGCTCTAATGACAGTCATTACTTGTTTTCAGTCTAGTCTAAACCTAATATACTGCATGTTACAAGGCACAAGCTCTATTTATCAATCCTTTTTATGTCTTTATTTGATAGGACAGTTGAACTGAGGACAAGAAAGGGGGAGAGAGGGGCGCCTTTATAGCTCGTTTGGTGGAGCATGCACCCCATGTACTGAGGCTGTTGGTCCTCTGTAGCAGCTGCTGGTTCAACTTATGCTGTGCATCGTCCCCTTTCATCCTGTCATATCTTCAGCTGTCTCTATCAAACATAAAGGCAGAAAGCCCAAAAATAATCTAAAAAAAATAAAGAAAGAAAGAAAAGGGGAGGGAGAGAGAAGGGAGTTGAACACCCACGACTGCTGCAGAGGACATGGGGCGCACACTCTACCAGCTGAGCTACCAGGCCACCATATCCACCAAAATATGCAAGGAATGATGGGAATATTTGACATTTGAGTGGTGAGAACTACAGTTGCTACAGCTGCTAAGACTAATGATAAAAGACAGACTGAGGAAACATTTGTGATAGCTAAGACAAGCAATAAAGGGCCCAAAATTCAAAGCTGAACAGTAATCTATTCAACTGCATTCACTCCACTACACCAACAGAGATGTGTAACGATTGCAACAAAATATAGTTTGATGCATGCATCAAAGTTACTTGTCGGTCCACAATATTCAAAAACAACTTTAACAGGCTTTGCTTCAACGTCAAAGATAAATACAACAAGTAAATATTTTCTCTGTGTCCTCTTGTCACACACCTGTGTCTATTAGTGGAGAGGACGTGCGCTGATTTGTCATTCATAAGGAAACTGTGACACCTTGTAGTTTTTGTTTGTTTGTTTGTATTTTTTGTATTTTAAATTTTTTGTGTCTTTCAGGTGTGGTTTTCGTAGGCCATTACAGGTTTCCACCAAAACCTCACATATACACATATATTTAATATTTCCTCAATGTATTTTTATGGATTTGTGTGTGTTTGTGAAACAAACAAACAAATAAATAAAAAGTATTGATTGCCTTCACTTTGCTTTACATGATCTCCCTCATCCACTGTCATCTATCATTTTCCATGACAAGTACTACCCTTGCTGTCTTGCCAGGCAGGGCATTGGCACAGGGAGGACAAGGAGGTGTAGCTGCCAGCTCCTGCAACCCACCACCACCCACTGGTCAAATCCTCTTTACTGGTTTCACTATGACAGTCTGCCCGCCATCCTTGGCTCGCCGTGCAAAGATAGGACAGGAGCTCGGTGACCGGCGCCAGGGATACCCACTGGAGGTGGGAAGAGGAAAGAGAGGGAACAGCGGAGGAAGAGAGAGAAAGAAAAACAGATGGAGTAATGGGCAGAGGAGAAGAGTGCTACAGCTAGCTGAAAGAAAGGGCTCTCCCAGAGAGTTGGCTGTTCTGTATCATAACCTGTAGGTTATGCAGAGAGGCGGGCAGGGGCAGCGAGTGTGTTATCTAGATGTTTAGATGTTTTTATCTGTATAACTTTGTTAGATTTTTTTTCTTTTTTTAAATTACATATATTGGTTTTCATGAATTTAACAGAAGAACACACAGAAATCTCCAAAGCAAATAAATACACAACACTTGGATTGTTTACAACCCTAAACTATATGAAATGATATAAAATGGAAATAGAATAAAAAATAGAGTCTCACATCACATCCAGAGGTACACTGTAAAAAATGAAAAAGTTGAGAAAACTCAAATTTCAAGGCAACTTTCTTCAATAGATTCAGTAGACAGAGTTTTGATCCCAACTCAGTCCCTGAAGGTTTGAAAAAGTTTGACCAATTATTAGTATTTTGTTGAGATAATTTTCTTTTCTTCTTTAGATAAACTTGAATCCAAAATTTTGTTTTTCATTGCAAATTGTTGAGTAAACTCATTGAAATGGAGGTGAATGAGGGTTAATAATTTAATATTTTCACTTGCAACCATTTAATTTTCAAACAATCAAATAATGACAAATCAAGTTCACAGGTCACTGTGAACAATTTTTGAAATACAAATTTTGTGGGGTTTCCAACACACAAAGATTCAAGTTTAAAAAAATTAAACAATCTCAACAAAACATTACGGGTCTGCAAAACATTGCTTAGTTTATTTCCGAGCTCAAGTGTATCAAAAATCTAGTGATGGTAGTTGCTTTGAAATTATTATTTCAATATAATATAATATGATATAATATAATATAATATTTCGACTATTTATATTTAACTCTTTTTTACAGTGTATGTGGCATTAAGTACAGGGTGACAGAAGTGGGAGAGTGTAGAATGGGGAGCTTAAAAAAAAGAGCTCACAGGGTGTTTTTTTTTTCTTATAACAGGGCACACAATACAATATCCAATTCTAACACCAACACAAAGTCTGATTTGTTGATTTGTGCACATGAATGGAAATGTTTGAATTCATTTTCTTCTAATCTTCTTTTTGCAAATGGGATATTTGTTTACTGACTGCTGAAATGTACTGTGGCCCCACATAGCTGTGGAGGTGTCTGGAGTTACAGATGACTGCCAGTAATTGTTCTTTTCCCCATAATGTATGCCCTGGCCCACTGGCTGCTGCTCATCACTGTTCCAAACGTTGTTTTTCCAGCATTTTAACACAGATGTTCACTGTGGGAAGCAATGGAAAGCTGGCTCATTCACTGCACAGTATTTTCCTCACAGCCCTACAGTTATCCTGTTTCTAGTCTGGGCTGGCACATGAGTGGGCATGTTTGTCTGGCTGAGCTGATAGTTGCCGCTGAGTTTAAATGTGTCTCTGTTTGTCTGTTTTGTACAGTACTATATTAACCAGTTATTGTGTTATGTCTTTCCTTGTCCTGTTCATCTCTGTTTTCTAGGAATCACCTACGAGGTCATCAGTCATCTCTATTTGGCCTGGGGGTCTACTAGAGGGTTGGACCTCCTTGCCACCATGAAAGGGTTGGGGACCAACCGTAACCGACACCTGTCTGACTCCTGTGAACCTCCCTCAGGCCATCCAGACACCCTCTACCAACAGAGGACCAGCACCCTGCCACGCAGTCCATACCTACTGAGCCCCACGATGGACCACTATGGCACCATGGACCCCCAACTCTATCAATCAGCCAACCCAGGCTCCCTTCCACCAGACTGCATGTTACCCCTCAACAACCAGCTGTCCAACAGCAGCACCTTCCCCAGGATTCACTACAACTCCTACGACCAGTCTGACTTCTCCCCACCTGGGGACAGTATTGGGGGGATCAGCACAGGGACCATGGGCACATCCATGTCCATGGGCATGGGAATGGGCATGAGCATGGGCATGGCAGGGCTGAATGCACGAACACCTATGATTACGAGCGGCTCAGCAACTATATCACATCATATGACCAAGAACCAGGCACCACCCAGTCTACTGGAGTTTGATAAGCAGCTACCTGGAGGCCGTGATGGATTCAGCACGTTGCAGTTTCATCGGACGTCAGCTGTCGCTGCCGACAAGCAGCGCACAGACAGTCCTGGTCGCATCCGTTACATGCTGCACTCAGTGCAGAAGCTCTTTGCAAAGTCCCAGTCACTGGAGAGCCACAATATGAAGGGAAATGTCAACGGACGCTCCACCGGCAGCGGCGGAGGCTCGTCTGGCACTGACGATGGAGGGAAGCAGAATCGCAGATCCAAAAGTAAAGATCGGGGTACAAAATCAGAGGCAACTGCCAAACGACGACCACGCTCCAACATGTCAGGTTACTGGAGCTCAGACGATTTGGATAGCAGCGATTTGAGCAGCTACCACAACACCATGGCTATGATGACTCTGGGGCGTCCAAGTGGCCACGACAGCCAAGGGGGACAAAGCAGATACATCCACAGCGGCTACAACACCATCAGCTCCTCCAAAAGCAGCAATGACATGAAGTATCAGGCCCTTCCTGTGCCTGGGGGTGGAGGAGGTGGTGGACTGGGTGGAACAGGGAGAATGATAATAAATGATAATGACTATATGAAAGGAGGGTCTTGGTCCACGCTGACCATGGGTGAGCCAAGACAGGTGATCCAGAAGGGCTCAGCTACTCTGGACAGGTCTATGCTCAAGTCCAAGTCCTGCCAACAGGAGCTAACCTGCAACTACCTGCAGGTCGCACGAAGGGTGAGTAGGGCTGAGGTGAATGTAGTGGTTGATTAAAGTTTTGATAAACTTTATTTGAAGGGGTGTGCATAAAATGTCATGACACCTGTTGTGAACATGAAGGAGTGTTTTTGAATGTTTATGAATGTTGTCATTAAGTATCATTTAGTGAATTATATCATTTTTAATGCAAAGCTGACATTGTTTGAGATGTCTTTGTCATGATAACTTGACATTTTCAAACGAGAAACTGTTCAGCATTATGTTTTAAACATGACATCATACAGCTATATTGCTGGGTTTTGACACTGGCTGTGAGAAGACAGCCAGTGGGTGTAATGAATAGTTCCCTTGACCTCAAGGAAAGCGGTCCATGTTGGAGTTATCATAAAGATGTCAAGTTTTTTTTTATTACACAGTCAAATGTTTGTGACAGTGTCATGAATGTTTTCCTTGACCTCAAGTAAAGTGGTACTATTTTTACTTGTCATAAAGATGTCATTAAATGTTATAAAGCCAGTTTGATGACAGAGGACAGTACCAAGGTGATTTAGTTTACAGAGTTAGCTGATGGACAGATAGCAGTTAGCTAGTGTGCTTGTTGCTGAAGTAGGCTAACCACTGTCTGCTGATGTCTGTAGCCGGCGTTAGCTAGTTAGTTTGGTTAGCTGTGGAGCTAGCCACTGAATTAGCTGGGTCAGCCCCAGGGTGCCAGGACCCAAACCCAGCAAAAAAGACCCCACAGAACTCTATTCCCTGTCGTCAGACTGGCCTAATAACATTTAATGACATTTTTATGTCCAAAATGTACCACATTACTTGAGGTCAGGGAAAATATTCATGACACACTTATAACATTCTCATGACAATCAGTGTCAAAACCAAGCACATATTTCACTTAAATGTCATGTTAAAACATAAAAATAAACAGTTTCTGTAAGTCTGATAATGTCAAGTTGTCATGACAAAGACACTAATAGGTTATGTTGTCTTGATTAATGTCAAGTTGTCATAACAAAGACATCTCAAACAAAGTCAATAAAAATGACATAAATGACCAAGTGACACTTACCAGTCGTAAACATTCATAAAGACTCCTTCATGACAGATGTCATGACATGCTTATGACAGTGCAATGACAGCATTATACACACCTCCACACACAAAGTGTTACCAACATTATATTTAGAGTATTTATTTTTACAGACTCAGTAACACCTCTTTCCATGCGTAGGTTCATATCAAAGTTGCTGAAGGGATTTCTTAAATTGTGAAAAAACTGACGACTAATTTTATCTCCTTAATGCTGCCTGTAGGGTGATTGGAGTAGCTCATTAGGCCGCAGTGGGGGTGCCAATGAAATCCCATGTCGGCGGATGCGCAGTGGTAGCTATGTGAAGGCCATGGGAGACATGGAAGACAGCGACGACTCGGAGGGGAGCCCAAAACCCTCGCCAAAAACCGCCGCTCGTCGCCAGAGCTACCTCAGGGCTACGCAGCAGTCTCTGAGTGACCAGCTACCCCCACGCAAGTAAGACAACAGACTGAGCTTTGTTATGCACTACTATACTATTAGTGTTCAACAGCAAGGGAGACAGTGTCATATTGAAAGTGCAATTTGTGATTCAGATGTAAAGGAAAATTAACCTTATGATTAAATTCATAACACAGGATTGCAACCTGCTCTCAGAGTTATTGTTTTCTGATGACGTTACAAGTTTGTTTATCTCAGTATGATCTTTATCCATGATCTTTTTTCCAGTAATGATTAATTGAGAAAGTGTGTTATTTTTAACATGTACCTTAAAGCACTGGTTCCCAACCAGGGGATCCTGACCCCCACTAGAGGTCACCAAATCTACACAGGGGGATCATATGGCCTTCTTGTTTTTAAGGAGTGTAGAAAATATATTCAATAAGCCTATATTTCATCATTTCATTAATTTATTCTATAAACAAAACAAAAAAATATCAGGAAAACCTATCTTTAAGGCAGTGCTTCTCAATCCTGGTCCTCAGGCCCCTGCCCTGCATTTTTAGGTGTTTCCTGCCAACACACCTGATTCAAATGATCAGCTCATCACAAGCCTCCACAGAGGCCTGATAATGACCTGATCTTTGAATCAGATGTGTTGTAGCAGGGAAACATCTAAAACATGCAGGGCAGGGGGCCTGAGGACCAGGATTGAGAAACACTGCTTTAAGGGAATATCCACAGGAAATTTCAGGAAAATTAATCCAAATCACTTGCCTCACTGAGATTAAAACTCTCTTTTTCAAGAGTGACCTGGCCAGGAATCATTCCAGATTGATAGAAACAGGGTCAGAAACCACTGCCTTGAAGTTTCACTTATACCTTGAATGCCAGTATACTTAGATGAACAGTTACTTTTTGGGCCTTTAAAACATGAGGCTACAAAAAGTGTTATAAATATTGATTAGCTCAAGCTGTAAAATAAGGAAAATAAATAAGCCGCTGTTTTCTGGGCGCGCAGGAAGGAAACTGTCGCGCCCAGCCTCACAATGCCACTTACACTTCCTGCATACTGCTTCACAATGTCAGTATGCAGGAAAACACAAATGCAAACAACATGCAACACAAACCCACACAGTCCACGCTGCGCTTACTCGCGCATAGAATTAAGTGGTGTCAGACTCCCTGTCGTCCTCCACATGCCAGCCTTACCGTACCTCATCTGTGACTTACCTTCCTACTGTTGGACACACAGAGCATCAGTCTGGCTAAGAAGATACAGATAACATTACTGTAGTTACACAGTATGACACCGACTTTTGTTTCCAACCAACCAGTAAATCACCATAAATCAGCTTCATATCTCCAGCTGACTGGCACCGAGCATCATTCGTCTTTGAATTACACGCTCTCTGAAGCAGATTCATTGCGCAATACACTATGTGATGCAGGTGCAGTGGGATGTAGCTGATCTCGCTGTGCCTTTCATAGAATGAAATGGAAATACAGTCACATTCTTTCATTTGCATCTAAGGCAGTGTTAAACAAATTCAAGCAAGACAGAACTGTCATGTTTTGTAATGTCTACTCAGATTTCAGAACTCGAAGTGTTTCGCACACTTTCACACACAGAGTGCAGAGGAACAACCACAATGCCCCGAAGTGGCAAAAAGGTTTTGGCAGCAGTTACATCTGTTGTCTAAGTTAAAGTAGTTTCTGTGTTTCTGAGTTTCCATCTGAAATGACTGTCAGCAGGGATTTGCTCAAGAAATCTATGAAATTTTGATGATTCAATATTCTTTTGTCTTTGGCCATAGATATTCATGCTTGTCCTACTGTATTTTGGATATATTTGTACAGTTTTGCGAATGCATTCAGATATATAAATTCAATACTGTCAGTATAAGTAAGTGTAAAGGTGCAGTGTGTAAGATTTACTGGTATTTATTGGCAGAATATGACACAAATGGAATATAAAATGCATAAGTATGTCTTTATTAGCATATAATCACCTGAAAATAAGAATCATGTTTTTGTTACCTCAGAATGAGCTGTTTTCAATGCACAGAGGCTGCTGATCCTCTTCCACGGAGGTCACCAAGTTCCACCACCATGTTTCTACTTTAGCCCAGAACGGATAAACCCAACACTGGCTCTAGATACGGCCTTTCAGGTTTTTTGCAAGTTTTGCATTCACTGTAGGTTCTCCTTGGAAGCGAAGAGTGAAACAAGTGATACTAAATCCTATACATTGGTCCTTTAACTGTTATATACTGTTTATGTATGTGTAGTATAATCATTTATAATAATAATTTAATGATCTTCATATTAACATTTGTGACATTATTGTCTATAAAACTGCCTTGGTTGTGTTAAAATATCAGTGGTGCAGTACATGCCGACACTCTTAACAGTGAGCATATTTATGGCTGGATCAGAGATGGAGTGTTCATGTTGGGAAATACTCCATTCAACTGAAACAAGAGGGCATCATCCTGAGAAACATGGCCACAGGCCTACCTGATATACACAGCTCCACATAAGATTTCAAATCCCTTTAAAGTCTATGTTTAGAAATTTAAAGGGACATTTCATCCCAAAATCAAAATGCATATTTTTCTTCTTACCTGTAGTGCTATTTATCCATCTAGATTGTTTTGGGTGAGAGTTGCTGAATTTTGAAGATAAAGAATTGTTGAATAATTCCTTTAATTATGTAAGTCAGGATGTGGTTAAGCCTAGCTTAGCGTGAAGACTGGAAGCAGGGGGAAAAGTTAGCCCTACTCCAAAAACACCCACAAACACCTCTAAAACTGATGGAATGATTTCTTAACATAATGTCTTTCTTCTTGCAAATATAATGTAACTAGATGGCACTCAAAGGACCAAAGAAAACAAAAAAACAAAACATTTGGAAAGCTCATGCCAGAAATCATGACCCGGTTACTCAAGATAATCCACAGAAATCGTTGTGAGCAGTTTCATGTAGGAACCAGTTTCTTTCAACCAAACTACTCTGTAAGGAAGCACAGATCTTTTCATGGGTGCCATTAATGTTTACATCCCGCGCTGTCATGAGCATGAGCCTCTCATCCATGAGTAGATGCATACTTCCTACTATACGGTGACATGGTTGGTGGGTGTAGTTCGGAAGAAAATAGTTCCTACATGAAAGTGCTCACAACAAGAGCTGTTGATTTTCTTGAGTAACTGGGCCATGATTTCTTGAAAGAGACATTGCTGATGGGGTTTTCAAATGTGTTTTTTAGACGCTTCCATCCAGTTCCATTACAATCAAGAGAAGGCAGACATCTCTATGGGCAATATCTCCAAAACTCTGCAGCTCACACCAAAACAATCTATACGGATGAATAGCACTACAGGTGATCAGAAAAATATTTATTTTTGATTTTGGGGTGAACTGTACCTTTAAGGATTTATTCTTCCCTTAATCGTGCTTCAATGACTAACCCTACTCCCCCTGCCAATCCCTGACCATCCACCCCCACTCTCTTCCGGTCTGCTCCCCCCTGAGCAGCCGAACCCTGGATTACACCTTGTTGCAGGGGGAGCTGGATGCCCTGTGGTCTCCGCTCCACAGTGTGTCCTCTCTGCACCAGCTGGGCAGGTCAATGAGCAGGTCAGTGGTAGGTCTGTAAGCCACATCTCAGGGGTGTGGTGCTCATGTCTTATTAGATCATTTACAATCAATGACTCTGCACTGCCCCCCTCAGATGTCTGTAAAGTCAGTGGCAACTCCAAATGCCAAATTCATGCCCTGCTGCCAACAACTGCCAACCTCCCTTAAGCTTGTAAATACCATCTGCCCAGTGCTTTTAGGTGAAAAGTAGCTGAGTTTCAGCAAAGGGACATCTGTGTCCATAAACCATGTCATGTAACTATCTCTGTGTGCCAAAATAGAATATGTAAAAACATGACTTTATAGCTGCTTTTGGATTAAACTGAAACCTGTTCTTTGTCTTTTGCACCATGGTGGCACAGAGACATGTGTACATGTGTCGCCTGACATCACTGGCTTTGCATGCTCAGATGCTACACCGATTGATGCTAAAATTAGATGAAATTGAAATAGAGTAGAGATGTGGATCCATGATGACTCATTAGTGAAAGTGGAAATGAAAGGGATAACTTGAATAACAACTTTATCCTCCTTTTATCTCTCTTTCAATTCCTGGTTTTGCTGATTGCTCATTTTCTGCCCCCAATCCATGTTTCCCCTCTGCCTCCCTATCATAGTATGTTAAAGGGATAGTTTAGATTTTTTTGTTTGAGTTACTTATCAAAGTCAGTTTACTGCCTATAGTATATGGCTTTTGACATGCCCACAGCCTAGGGAAGCAACATGAATCCTGGTGTAGAGACTAAGCAATTTTTGTTTCTGAGCTAAGCAAATTTGATTCTAACCCTGTCCACAGCAGTACAATGCTTCGTTTCCTACACCAGGACTCTTGCTGCTTCACAAAACAGGGGGCATGTTGACTGCCATTTGCTGCAGGCAATAAACTAACTTTCGATAAGAACCTCAAACAACCCCACTTTGAATAATGTGAACTATCCCTTTAACATCAACTGTTTTTCCATCTTTTCCCTCAATATATGCATACTTCTGATATTGTCTTTGATTGTCCTACTTATATTTCATATCCTTAATATATCTCTTTTATCTTTCCTCTTTCCAGCTGTCTTCCGTCTCTCCGAGACTGTCCAATAACCGCAGCCTGGACAACCTGGACTGCATCGGGGGTACAGGCTCATCCTTGCCACGCTGGGATGATGATGACTTCAGCCAGGCCTGCAGCACCTTGGGCAGACGTAGCTGCTTGGGACAGGTCAGTGCTTGCGATAGTAAAGTATTACCTACAGTAGATGTCAGCTGGCAAGCCCCCCAGTTTGGAGAAGCAGAGAGAGGTGTCTATGCTGAAGCTAAGCAATGAACGACGGGTGAGCAACAAATGGTATTTTAGCCACTTAAGGAAGTCCACCTAAAAAATTTATATCAGTTAAGAGTACGCTATATTTAGAATGTTTTCACTGCTTTACCTTGCCCTCAGACAGCCTTTTCTGATGGGAAACTGCCGTTATCACTCTCTCCAAACCAACCAGACTCCATAGGTGATATAAGTAATTATACCTCACAGAACACTGGAGTTGATGGACTGCCGCTGCCTTGATGTGTTAGTTTGTTTGTGTTATTGCATGAATTTGGTGTTTAAAAAGTTCAAATTCACCAAAGTCACACAAACAAACTAACGGATCATGGCAACGGTACATCGGCAACTCCCATGTTCTGTGAGGTAAAATTACTGATTTCACCTATGAAATTTGGTTGATTTCTTTAAGCGGCTAAAATACATTTGCTGCTGACCCTGTCCACAACAGTAAATTGCTTACCTTCTGCGCGAGTGCCCGACTCCAAACTGGGGGGCGTGCCAGCCAGCATCTACTGTGGGTAATACACTGACTGTCAATAAGTACAACACCACTTCAAATAACGTGAGCTATCCCTTTAAATGTGTGGCTTGTGAGCTGTCAGAGACCAAATAATGAATTCCCGTTCCTCTCTCTGTCTCTTTGTGTATCTTTTTCTCTCATTAGCTCAGCAGATATTTTCCTAATGAGTTAAGAATACATTTGTACTAGAAATTTACATCATTTAGCTCCTAGCAAACTTTCAGCTTTCAAATCACCAGTGAGTTTCAAAGAGCCCTTTGTCCGCCTTGAGCTACTAACACTCATTTCCGTAGTATAATTTGCATTTTCACAGATACAGCTTGAATGACTGACAAAATGAGCTACCAGTGAACAAAGAATCCCTATTTTCTGAATGTATCTCATTTTAATGTTATGAACTGTAAGGCCAAATGAATGACATTGATAGTTTTAATTCTAATTCATCTACTTACATAAGAGCTATTAGCCTCCCACTGACAAGGTCACTAAGATGATGAACAACTATGCAAAGTGGCTCTGATCTTTTTCAATGAACTAGTCAAATGAGGCAGTGCAGGCTATTAGTGCAGGATTTGCACCCAATCTCTGACAGGTCACCGCATTACAACAAATGTGTCCAATATATGAATATATTCCTTTAATTTGCTTGCACAACAGCATCCCAAACACATTTAATATGCATTATGATTTAGACTTGTTGAGGTCAAACTGTACCACTTAGAACTTTCTCCAAAACAAAATTAATTTGAATCAGAAAAGGTGAAAATCATACCCAAGATTTAAAAGGACTCAAAAATATGTGTAGGTGTAATCACTACATTCTCTGCTTCATTTTCTTTTGTGTTACCTCTCCTACCTTCACCCTTCACTGAACCATCAAAATAACTTTGCTATAAACACATTTTTACTTGTGCTCAGGCTGTTTCTGTCAATCAACAGAAAATGAAACCCATCATCTGCAAGGCTCCTCAAAAGAAGTCCCAGAAACAGCTTTTTATAAGCATTCAGCTGCTGCATAAAACATACTAAAAACTTTTCAAAGTGATGTCTTATGCCTCGGTATTGCTTTTTATTTTCTGTACACTGACAGCAGGCCATGAAGAAAATGCTGAAAATAATTTTAGAGATGAAATAACAGCCCATCTAGAGAGAACCCATCACGGAGTGAAGCAGGAGGAGCAACACTGGTTTCACTGGGGTTGAGGAATACCGCACTCTGTACTGCTTATAGCAATAATTATACCTATTGAACATAATTCTGACACAATTAAACTTTTGATCATTTTGGTGCTATTTTATTGCATCCTATCAAATCTCTACTTGCATGAAGTAGTATAACGTATATATCCGTTTTACGAGCTGCATGTCTGTTTAGTTCTGCTAATGCTATAGTAATGTTACCTTCATCTAAACTCAGTGATTTCCATCCTTAAATCCTTAACTCACAGTTAGTTTGTTATACTGTCAATAGGATTTACTGTTCATTTTGTAGTGTTTTTGAGCCTTTTGATTGTCACCTCAGTGTCTTAACAACATTATCTAGCTAACCAGCATCATCAGTTTCATACTCAATCAAAGTTAAACAAAAACAAAATTAAACTCACCTGTCTTCCCACTGCTCCAACAATCCTCAACTCTGGTTTGGTTGAAACAAAGCCTTAATTCACCACACTGGATGTGAAAATATTCTGGCTGTACACACTGCTTCTCCCTGCTGCTTCCCTTATCCGACCTCCCTCTAGCTTCTCTCCTGGTGATATTTTAACATCTAACGCAGTGAATTCACAGTTTATTTTGACCAAACCAGAGCTGGTGATTACTGAAGCAGTGGAAAGATGAGCTAAGACGTTTTTGGTTTTTAATGAGGATGACGATGTTAGCCAGCTAACGAATGTTATTAACAGTTATCTGAGACAATGAGGTGGTTACCAAAATGCTTGAAAACACGACATACAAAACAAACGGTATGTACTATTAATAAATGCAAAAAGTAAAGTAACTAACTTCAGCATGAAACTTTAGAGTTTGTAAGCAAAAGTAGCATAAGGTGATTTCTGAAATAAAAACTAGGAAAATTTCCAGTCTGGCAGTTAATATCATGAACATATCCAATCTTATTATCTATTAAATTAAGTTTCATGCATTTTGCCACACGGTAAATGTACTCTAATAAACTATGATGCAGGCCAGCTGATAAAATTGGGTACGAACTCAGTAACTTTGTAAATCGGGTAGTTTACAGTATCATGTTGAGTGAAGCTATGGTAAACTATGGAACACAATATGGTCAAACTACAATGGGTCAATACAGTGTATTTAATTATATATGTAAAAGAGAGAGAAGAGAATTCTGTTGATAGGGTTCTGGACAAATTTTCCAAAGCAGTTTTGTCTAAAATGAGCGTAAGCAAGTAGTTAGTTGTAGAAGAGTGATATGAGGCTGCTTTAATGAGAACCCCCCTCTGCCGGGCAAAACAAACATAATTGAGATGAAAAAACAAACAGGGACTATTCCAAGAAAAAGGAGGACATGTGGTCACCCTGAGGAAACGTTACTATAGTGTTTCCAGGAAGTACACAGATGTGCGGTTTGTAAAATGGATATACATCTTAATACACTGTGCAAGTAGAGAGATGTGTCTCACATCTAGAGAGAATGCCCTTTACAGAAACAGTCAGCTGGACAATAAATGGTCACCTCCAGCACCGGGAGCAGATGTGATCAAAATGAACCCATTCATACTGTTTTCTCTTCTAAAATACTGCATCGTCTTGACCAATCTTGTCCTCTCCTGCCTCCAGCTACGGGACCTGGAAATGAGTCACCATTATGAGGACCGCAGCTCTGAGTCCACATTCAGAGATTCCCGTTCCCACTCTCAGGACAACTCAGAGCCTCCAGACCTCCCCATGCCAACATGCTTCCGGTCCCGCAGCCACAGCTACCTGAGAGCCATCCAGGCTGGCTGTTCACAGGATGACGACACAGCGTCCATGGACTCGGGCTGCTCGCCACCTCTGACTGACACCACTGTTCGCACATACAGCACCAGCACTGGTGAGTCACCGGCTGAAAGAGAGATAATACATTTACTGCAAATAAATGTATTTGACCTCATGAAACATATAAAGTGGGAAAATGGATGAGTTCTTACCATGATGCAGTGTTGTTTTTCCAGACTGAGATCTGAAAGCTTTCTTTATAGCATAGACTGTAGTACATAGGCCTATCTATTTTTGGTTATTTATTTGATTAGTAAATCTTGATCATTTTGTAAAGTTGTGACCGTTTTCCAGAGTGACTCAGATACATGGGCCAAATTCTTGCTTTGAATTGTATTTTCTATAACACTATTTTTCCATAAGACTACTTTGAATGCTAGACTTGGTCCTGGGTTGGACACTAGTCCTCCAACATGCGCACACTAGCATTTTTTAGCTCAAATGCAGCCTCTTTTGCCCATTGCTAGACGACGTTTCTACACAGTGGAAGACATGGAAAGAACAGTTTGGCTCTTACCTGATAGCCACTGGCTTGGACAAAGCCCCAAAGGAGAAACAACTTGCAATTTTTCTTCAGCGTTTGGGGACAGACAGACCACGCATCCTACCCACAGACACAGGTAACAAATTGAAACCACCTCCCCTACCCTAAGAAAAGATGTTTATCAATTTGCCACTTCAAGGACAACCAAAAAGAGCTGTGATTTGACTGTTACGCACTCACAGCTGCAGTTTAAGTTATAAAAGCTCTGCCCTGGCAGCTGCTGGACAGCTGTTTATGTGACAGACACTAAATCACACTGATGTTCCAGATGAGGCTTCACCGTCCTTTGGCTCTGATTTTGGTTCTTTTGGTTGTTGACATCTGACTGCTCTCTGAGTTCACAGTGAGAGTCTGGCTATACAGTATCTGCATCTGCTTGGGTTTTTACTACCAGAGAACATCCACCTTGTGGCGCTCTTCACCAGTTTTCTAAATAGACCCTAGAGTGCATGATACCTTCAATTCTAGTAGAATTTTTCATTTTTCATCTGAAGTTGCTGAATTTAGTCTGAACCTGTTCCAATCAATCAACATATTTTGACAGCTTTTGTTCTTAGAAGAGCCATTTTTTGTAAATAAATCTGAACACTGAGCATTTCCTGTTTTGTTTTGTTTTTTTTTTTCTAAATTCTAAGTCTGAATTCAGATTTTATTTTCCTGAGTTTTGTTGATTTTATTGTTTGCTCTGCTGTATTTATAGGGTGTTTTAGTGGTTCAGCGTGCATTAGTGCAGTCCAGGGTGCCTGATCAAGGAGAAACACTCACTCAAAATAGAAATTCTACAGTCTAAAAATACTTGATTACATCATTCTGTTTTTATCACTTGCAAATACATGTAAGAGCATTTTAATGTTGTGGCTTGTCAATGTGGAGCCAATTTAAAATGTTTTGTGTACTACTGGGAAGAATAGTATTAGATTAGTACAGTCTTGGATCATGTATGTTTTCAATGTAAAAAGTTGTTAATAACTATGAGGGTAAAATAAATGTGGTGGAGTAAAAAGAAAAATATGTAGGCTACCTCTGAAATCAAATGGAGAAGTAGTAGTCAAAACTTGAGTAAATATACTTATACTAAATTATATTATACTTATACTTTACTTGAGAAAATATACTTAGTTACTTTCCACCAGCTGTATCATGTTGTTATTCAATCGCCCGTCAAAATGTAATGTAATGTGCACCAAAATGTGGAGTTTGAGTGTCCGAGGCGGTCATGAATGCATCAGTAGACACGCTACCACGCCTCCCTCGGGCTTTGAGACAAAAACAAAAGACAACCAAACCAAACCCGGCTTTTCATCCACACACAGCCTGGACAGAGACAGTGAACGTCCACTCCGGTTACAGCTGCCCTGTAAATACTTAAAGTCACCGCCGTGTCTGTGTATTCGGCTGCGCCTGAAAGCAGGGTAAGTGTTTTAAACCGTTTATGTTGAAAACTATGCTCGGTCTATCCTGGTGTTTGACATTAATTGTGTTCAGTGTGTTTTCCGTACTAATGTAAGCAGCTTGTTTGGTGACTCGGACGCAAGCAGGTGCCACTCGCACACATTACTCCTCCAATCGTCTGCCTGTCTCCCTCATACTGACACAGACACAAGAATGATTTTCCACACTGAGTTCACATTTAAAGGAACAGTTCGTCTCAAAATTAAAATGATGTGTTATGTGTGTCCTTAGTTGTAGTGCTGTTTATCAATCAGGGGTGTCATACTCAATTTCGTCCAGGGCCACATCAGCATTATGGTTGCTTCAGAGGGCAGATTGTAAATGTAAGAGCTTAAAATATTGTCTTACAACATAGTTGCATCTGCATTTGAATGCTGGTTATAGTAATAACGAGCTCTGAAAGCAATTGTTTAGGAAAAATAATGGCAGACATTCAGGTGTGCAGCTAATATACAGTTAAAAAAAATAAACATAAAATAGTATAAGTAAAGAAGTCTAAATAGCAATACGGGTTGTTTCTGTTTGTGTAGCCTACAAGCAAGATTTCAAATGCATAATGAAACTATCCAAAATGTATGAAATTTAGTGTATACTGGCCTCTAGCCATAGACTTATTATAGGACGAGACAGCGCTTTGCCTCTCAGCACTGCTGATACCAGTGTCTTCTCGTGGTATTGTTGCGAAAATTCCCCGCTCGCCTAAAAAGCATTTCCCCCTCTGTGAAAGAGATGTCTTTAAAACTATTGACAGGACACCTCAAACTGTTATGAATTTGTGATGCATGTGTTTTTATGTTTATAAAACTAGCCATGAGCAGACAAAAGCAATTTAAAAATCTGTGACATCTCCACAATGTAAAGTGTACGGGCCAGGTGGGAACTCAAGGGCAGGGGAAGAAGGGAAACACTACTGCACATATTCAGGGGGCTGTATATCCAGGAGGTAAACCTGGAAGCTAGAAAACTTTTTCGGTTTATGCACAAGCAATTCTCATTGGACTGAATGGCCACCATCTTTGCATTCACTATCTAGTTCATTGTAATATATCTATGCTTCTAGCACTAGAAACCTTCAGCACACAGGTAACGACATCAGGATGGATTCTGGGACATGTAGTTTATGGACATGCCCATGGACCTTGATTTTGACATGTGATCTGTATTATTTTGGTGTGAATTGCCTAGTTCTGGAGATTCCGGCCATGGAGTTATGCCTTCATTTGAGTAATGTAACTAGATGGCACTTGACTTGGGTTTCTCCACACACAAAAAAATAATTTGAAAAAGTCAGAAATCATTACCCAATTACTCCAGATAAGGCACAGATCCTTTTGTGATAATTTTCTTGAAGGACTTAATTTCTTTCTACAGAAGTCAACTGTATTAGCACATGCCTAGACCTTTGAATATGACAACTCCACTGACTTGGCTGTTTCTCTGAGGTGTAACAAGTTGACAGTTCAGTTAGATATCAGGCTACAACTGTATCACTGCACAGACGGAAGTGTGCATCTACTCATGGGTGAGAGGCTCAGGCTGTTGATGGCACAGGATGTAAACAATAATGGCATCCTCTTCAGCTGAGCTGTACCTCTTGTCCATGAGTAGAAGTGTTGTCACTATACTGGAATTTCTAATTTTTTTAATATTCAACTGGAGCAAATCAGATGAAGGATGAGAAGTAGAAGAAGTTTTGAGAGGCGGCGGAGGAGGAGAAAGTGCAGTTGGTACTGAAGCATCTATACTATAAAAATGAGTAATGAAAGCATTGAAAAGGCAAAGATATTTAATGTTGATATTTATCAATATTTCAATATTTTTTTACTAAATGAGTAGTCTCACTGTGCGCATTGGATATTGTTGGCGGGAATAGTTCAGTAGAAACAAAATAATTCCTACATGAAGGTGCTCACAGAGGCTCTGTGGATTATCTTTGTTATCCAGGTTGTAATTTCTGGAAAGACACATTGATATTGAGTTTTTAAGGTGTTTTTGGGTGCTTTGAGTAACACAAGCTGAGTGCCACCCAGTTGCATTATATTTGAAAGAAGGCAGTCATCTCTACAGCTGATATCTCCAAAACTTGGCAATTCACACCAAAGCAAACTAGGTGGGTAAATAGCGCTACAAGCCAGAGGAAAATAATTGAGTGTAAGAGGTATCTGGTAAATGAAGAGTTGGATGAAAACAGATGGAAACCATTAAGCAAAATGTGAGCACTGTTTATAAAGTTTGGAGAATCAAAATATTTGAGAGAGCTCTTTCATCAGTTTGAAAGAGCTTTAAGCTCTTAAGATAAATGTATCTGGTGGTCTGTCTGCTCTCTGATATGTTATTTCTTTGTCCACAAGTCTATCATGCTTCCAGTAGTGCTGTCTGATGCTCTCTTTACCGTGTTAATTATTGAGTATTCCCTATCATGTGTTCAGTACAAAGTGCTCTGCTGCTGACAAAAGAAAAGCGTGTTCCTGCCATGTCTGTGTGCACTCATGGTGATGATGATGCTCCACCATGGGATTCAGAATAAGTTGGGTGCAGTTTGAACTGTGTGATTGAGGACAAGTTATATGCAGTTGTCTGAATGGCCCTTTAGCTGCCTAGAGTTAAAAGCACTCACGTATCTTCATAAAAGCTGCTTCTTTTTGGTTGCTGAAATGGAAAATTGGCCTTCATGGGGGATTATTTGAGGGCTGCCCCACTTCTGTCCCACACGGTGTCTTGTGTATTGCAACATGGATTAAATCCCATTTTGAGGTCACATTTAATATAAAAAAAGGCTGTGCAGTGTTGTAGCTGTGCTGTTGTTGAGAGCATTTCATTGAGATAATGGCCTTTGTGACAAGGGAATGCTGATCATTTCAGACAAGGTTGTCTACATCTTGTGGCTGTTAATTGATTAAACAATACAGATGGGTCAACTGGCAGGCAGCAGGGCAACTTGGCAAGCAATTGTAAACTGTTAAATGGAGCATCACAATCCACCTTTTGTCTTTCATTGTCCCTGCTTCTTGTCCAGCTTCAACTGACCATAGACCAGCACTACCTCAACCGAGCAGCTTAAAATGTATATTGTTGCTGGCTTTATAACAACAGAGAAAGACGGACTGCCTTCTTGAGTATTTAATCTGCAAGGAATGGTGCATTCTGTGAAGTGCACAATGACAGAAAGAATTCACTCCAATGTGGGTTTTCAATATTTTTCAGGCCATGGACTCCTTAGCTAAAAGAGAGACAGAGAACCCGAACCCCCTACTACATCGATTGCATTGAATATTTTTAGATCTTCTCTCGCTTGTGCTTACCCTTAGCTACTAAATCAGCAGTAGTTGTAGCATTGCTCATCTTCATCAACTGTATTAGCCTCAGTCTCTGTACTTTCACTGGTTTCTGAGGTGGACAGTATGTAAGAGTGTCTAGAACAGGGGTGTCAAACTCATTTTGGTTCAGGGGCCACATACAGCCCAAATTGATCTCAAGTGGGCCGGACTAGTAAAATTAAAGCATAATCTATCAATTATTCTGGTGATTAATCGAGTAATCGGATAAGGAATATTACGTGTTCTGCAATTTTTTCTATTACATTACTTTTGCTTTATTCAAGAACAATGGTAATATACAAAAGAGAAAATAAGACAGGTCTCTTAAATAAACAACTATAAATTGCCAAAATAAAAATACTCAGTAAAATAACTTTACCTAAGTTTGACACCCCTGGTCTAGAAGAAGTGAAGTTACAAAATGATCCGTTAGAGAGTGTCTGTACACTTTGGATAATACAGCTAACCAACCAGTATGTTTCAATAATATGGAGGTAACTAGCTCATCCTTATGGGTTGATGCCATGATTGGTGCCAGTGATTTTTGTTTGTTTGCCTAAAATTCCATCTTCCAAGTGCTTCTACTTTCCTTCATCAATAAAATAAAAGTAGCCTAAGAGAGTTAGTGTACACCTAAGCTTGTGCATGACATTTATATTAATTGTCTTTGGCAATGAATGCTTGAATTATGTAACAATTCAGCAGTCCTTTTATCAAATAAAATAATAATAAAGTAAGTAAAATTGCCACAGTTAGATATGGCATTGAGGCGTTTTTTTTTAAATTGAGATATGTTATATATTGTTACATCCCTACTGCCTAACATAGAAGTTCTGTAATAAATGTGGTTTGGGGGTCTAAAATGATGTTTTGCTACCAACAGCAATGCCATTGTGGGAACTGTGGTTAGTTAATTATCTCTCCAGTCTTCCCAAGGCAAACAGTAAAATGCTATTAACGGGGAGGGGACCACTGTGTGGTTTGTAGCACATTAAAGTTGATCAGCGTTTCCAGGTTTTGTGCTTTTTTTCTTTTAGTATGTTTACTGTTCATGGTGAGCATTTAGCCAAGATATAATTTGTTAGTATGCATTACATTGCTGATGCACCATTAGAGAATTGGGATAGTTTTATAAAGCACTTAAAAACTTCAGTTTTTAATACTCAAGGGTGAGTGGAAAGCAGTCATGGGGATGTTGGGAACTGTTTTCAACTGCTGTGGCTTCTTGCAGCTAATTGTTTTCCAGCCTTGAAAATCACAGCTCGCAGTGGACAACAGAACCACTGTCCAGATGGCATGAAAACAGCAGTGCTCACTGCCCACTCCAGATTCCACTCAAATGTTTTGGCACAAAGCATCTGGCTGTTACTGTTGTTAAATTCCTTCCTGTAGAGCAACCACTAAGTTCTTCTGAGCAGCTCCTGTACACAAATCTAGCTTATTTAAGAGGCAACAGTATTTGGCATCATGTCCATTTTTATTGCTTGTTTCTGTGGCATTGAGTGTTTGGATTTAGGAACAACTTTGTCAGCACTGATGCTATTGTCAAGGATGTTTTATGCTTGCACAGCTGTGTATGATTGTATGCCTGAGTTCTGTAAAATATGCATATAAAGGAAATGATCTGAATTAGAGAATGTGCCACTCACTATCCATCTGTCTGTGGGAAACTGCTGCCATGGTGCATTTTCTGGCTTTAACAGGCATTTATCAGGAATCAGATTCTGTTTACTATGCTATAATACATTTACTACAGTATGTTTTACGGCCTTCATTTTTTTTGTTTTGGCCAATACTCTATCACCAGTTTCACTGCCGAGATCTGGAATGTGGCAAAAGCAGTACCTGCAGCCACACTACACTACAACAGTAGACAATGTCATTTGACTCCAAACTTGTTTAAAACCTGTCTGCTCACTTATGTGGTTGAGCTGTGTATGTCATTGTTAAGCTGGGTCTAGTAGAATCGTTTGATTCCCTCATCTCAGCAGTATCTCTGCAGAACAATTTTCATAGATGACAAAGAAAAGCAGCAAACCCTTACATTTAACACAATAGCAATGCCAGCATGCTGATGTTACAATGTTTTGCATATAAGCATGCTTACATTTCCATAGTAGCAGTAAACAAGTATAATTGAGGCTGATGGGAATGTCATTCATTTTTAGTCTTGGTGTGTTTAGTCATTTGCTACACTATATACCACAAGTACAACTATTGGGCATATTGAAATTTTGACCTAATGATGATATATGGAAAGTCAAGGGATCATCAAAGTTGTAACAAACAAATCTCTCCAAAGAGGCAAAGAATGTCCGTATCAAATTTCACGGCAATCCATCCATAAGTGGCGGACCAACCAACAGACTAACAGGCATCACCACTCCTGGAAATCCCCCTCACATGGCTAAAAATGAATTTATCAGTGCTCTCTGGTGGGGAAACTGTGTAATGATGACACTGTTTCCAAATTGACTCAAAAATACCTCATCTTTGGCATTTCTGTACTGCAGTTCCTTGCTAGCTAATGGCTTAATGGCTGCCATATACAGCATCAGTATTTGTGGTAAGATAAAATATTCTGATAATATTCTGGCCCATTTATTGTGTCCAGATCCTCCATTTTATCTCCCGTCTAATCTCAGAGGCAGCTGTCAGTTATGATTTTAGGGCTTGTTTTTGGTGAGTAAAGCAGATTCTGTGGTATTAAGACTTAAGGGTGAATTCTGTTCAGAATGACGAAAGCATGATTTGACACTTGGAGAACTGCAGGGCAGGTGTCCAAACACAGACACACACGCACATCTATGCCCTCTCACACCCAGTTAGTGACAGTTATCCTGCAAACTGGGATGCAAGAGTGGAGCCAGTGCATCACAAAGCTGCCACTACAGTGACAGTCCTATTCTGCCCAGCATCTCTCTTTGCCA
Organism: Lutjanus argentimaculatus; assembly: GCA_034769285.1. Taxonomy (NCBI): domain Eukaryota; kingdom Metazoa; phylum Chordata; class Actinopteri; order Lutjaniformes; family Lutjanidae; genus Lutjanus; species Lutjanus argentimaculatus. The sequence goes on from JAWZSL010000014.1 coordinate 13,067,503, forward strand.
TGAGAAGGACCATGGACAGTGAAAAGGTGTCTCAGCAGGTTTTCCTAAGGCAAGGATGTTGGTCAGAGGCTGGCAGATAATCCATGACTAGTGGTACATGCTGTTATTTATCTATAACAGATGCTAAATTGCAGGTTTCCTAAAATAAATTTGCTGGACAACATGTGAGTAGGCGAGAGCCGTTTTGAATATCATTGAGATGCAATGGTTGACACACCTATTTGCTATTTACTAGACTGGGTTTGTGGTTCCCACCTTCAAAATACTGAGCTGAGGATCTGTTCCTACTGTCAAAGCATCACATTTAGCTTCCCTGGGAAAGTGTATGCTAAAGCACTAGCATGCATCCTCATACATCTGGAGTCATGTTTGCATTGTCAGCTTATTATTTACAATCAGGGCTGGACATCTGTAAGGGGGTGTGTGTGTGTGTGTGTATCCATTTCCCTATTTGTGATGTTCATTTGTAGAAAACAAAGGCGCAACGGTCTGGAGATGGTCCAGTTTGGGTGTGGTTTGCATGTCACCTCAGTATTTTGGCTTCATTGGAATGTGACATCAAGTGTATCAGAGCAGCAAAGTGTTCCAGCTGAATGTGTTGCGCTGTCCTGGGAAAAAATCTGGTGTGGAGTGTAGGAGTTTAGGTATGTTTGAAGTGGGGCTGCACAATTAATCAAAATATTTCAAAATCACAATATGGGGGCACCTCAGTAGCTTGCTTACGGTGTGCGCCCCAGGTATGGAGGTTTGTACAAGCATTCCTGTCTATCTTTGGCTGTCTCTAAGAAAAAAGAGTTTCCCTGGCCTACAAATCTTGTTCTCCAAATATTAGAAAACATATTTGTTTTGCACAGACTCCAACAAATGATTTTAGTTTGTTTTTCAGTGAAATTGAAAATTGTGATGCAAAATCATTCCCAGTAATTGTGAACCATATTATAATCTTTTTTTTTTTACTATAGCCAGTCTGCAGTTGGCTCCACACTACTATGGCACAGTGCCAACACAGGAGAGTTTTCTGACTGAATCGACTCTTATTCTGGCTTATATAGTTTTGTTTGTTTGTTCGTTTGTGTTTTAAACAAGAAGAATCATCAGAGATTTAATAGCCCAAACTATGCTAAGCTCGCTCAGGCTTTCACTAAACACAGCTGGAATGAACTGGATGATCTCTGAGTTAAATATCAGCCAACAGCAGACTGCACATGTAATAGCATGCTTTGCTAAATAATAGGGGAGAAAACCCACAAAACCACTCAGTTACTCTTGAAAACTCTCTGAGAGGAGGACCAAGAGGCCTGTGGAGCCAGTTGTGGCGCATTAGTTCAGGCTGATACAATTCTCTGAAATAGTTGACTGACAGCAGTTTGAGGACTCAATTCACAGTTCAAGAGGTTAATCTGACACAAATATATGTGTGAGGTCATATGAGTTTGGTGATAGATGAGGTTACAGACACATTCGAGATGAAGCTAAGACGTGGATTACAATGAACAATGACCCTTTTGTTTGAGTTTTTTCTCAGCAGCTCACATGTTTGCTGCAAGGCTTTGTCAAATTCCTTGATGACCTGTTGAGATTTCTGACCACAACATTCAGCGAAGCAACACAAGGCCTAAACAGTGTTTGCTTCATACTGTGCCTCATAGGGTCATCAAATGCTGATAAAAATTTCTCTCATGTCACCACAGGAAATTGTGACTATTTATTACAATCTCTGTATTTGTGAGAGTTTTGCTCATGTGCAAACACCTCAAATTAACTGAAAGGTTTGGGCCTACTGAGAAGAGGCAATAAAAGAAGCTTGAAAATGAGCTAGATTTTGAATTTGTCCAAACATATAAAGTGTGTCACTTATTTACAAATGCCCCATATCATATTTTAAGGATTCTTAATTGCAAAAGTTATGATTAGTCAGGAATAGTCGTGGTTGTGGTTTTAAATATGTATGCTATAGCTATTTACAGACTGTGTGGGCTAAAACTAGGGCTGTGTATCAGTACTCAATACTTTTAAGATATCAATTGAAACAACCCAGTACCAAGTAGTATTGAAACTTCTACGGTCAAATGATACTTCCAACCAATCCTTTTTTTCCAGATCTAGAAAAGACTTAATTGACATGGTTTTGCTTGATGCAGGTTTCTACCATTTAATGCAATGGAGTGATTTGCCCATGACATGATTAGAGTTGGCAGTTGAGCGCAATGCCACCGAAATGTTGCATAGTATTGCTATACTGTACACCTGTGGTGTCTGAAAAAAAAAAATGCATGAAATGCAGAAGGATTTTTTTGGAATGTGTCCATTTGTGTGACGGGTATCGATTGATATCAGTATCATTGTAAGGGTACTGGTATTGGTATCATATGTTTTCCCTGCTCTAGCTAAAACGCACAAGAAGCCTAATCCTCCTTTACCATTATTCACTACATGTTTACAATTAGGTAGGCAAAATCAAAAGAATATGCAATAATTACGGCCAGTGTATATGTTGGCATTAGAGTGTGCCAGAGACCACCAAATTTGGCTTTTTAATCCCCAAAATTTTCTCCAACTAGCTACTTTTTCCCCACTGGCTGGCTGCTCCATATCATTGTGGAAAGCCCTATTTATGAGTTATGCAGTTATTAAGTTATCACAAAAGTAAATGTACTGTCTTTTCTGCATAAGGAAACCATAACTTTACAGCTGCATTAATGATCATGTCTATGGACACAGTGAATAAACAAGGCTGCACAGACGCCATGAAAATGAAATATAATATCTTAAGAGAAAATAATACAAGTGTAGACAGCACTAGGGCTGAACAATTGATTGAAATTTTATCAAAATCACAATATGCTCTACTGCAATTTTCAAATCACAGGCAGTGCAATATTTGTTAAAGGCAAAATGTGTGTCAACATACCATTTTAAATTAAATATTCTGGTGCTGCAGAGGTCTCCTGACCAACAGATCACTCTCTAGACTTTAGAAAACATCTTTGTTTTGTACAGATCCCTGAAAAAATAACATCATAATTGCTTTAATGTGTTTTCCAGTGAAAATGAGAATAATGATGTAAAAATTATCCTTTCCTCTAATCATATCACAATTGCAATATCAGTCAAAATAATTACAATTAGATATCTCTTCAAAATTGTTGAGCCCTAGACAGAAGCTTACTTCTTCTTTGGGCATTGGTGTTTGTTGCATGTTGCCCAACTTACTGTGTGGGATGTAACAGTGGGTAAATGCAAGCTTTCCAAGGGTTAGTTTGACAATCCCAAATATACAGCCTGGTTGTCTAAGGATTTGAAATGGGAAAAGAAAGCTAGATGTCAAATTTGGCCTGAAAAAGTCTATAGAGAAGAAGTTTGAGTCTGGGAAAGTAAGGAATTTTGAAATGGGAAATGTGTAGGAACCCAGCTGAAGGCACCCACTTTGTAATTTTGTTGGAAAATCATTTGATTAAATGAATATCTATTATCTGGTGGTACTGCACTGAAATTCTCTAGAAATTCTTTCTGCCTCAGTTTCATCTGGTGGAAGTGTAGCTGATGATAATATTAGGTTAAAAAGGCATTATAAAAATGTCAAATGCCTCCTATGTATCCACAAATTGAATGATTGTTTTTATTACAGCTTTTTAAATAGAAGAACACTACTGTTAACACACTTTGCCATTTGTACTAGTTTATACTTTTACTAACAAACATTATTTCTATTTGCTCAGCCTCAAAGTACAGTTTTCCCCCCTCTCTGTCCGTCCTCTCTACTCTGTGATCTTGTACAGGTTCCATCAGTTTCCACTGTTTTTTTTTCCAGTGCAGTGTCAAATAACCCATCTGTTGAAGGGATCATATAGTAACCACAGGACTCATAATGTTACAAGAAAATTCCCTGTTTAGATTATAGATTTTAGTAGTCTGTCATCACACTCTGCCATTACTATGTGCAGTATGTAGCATGAGAGGATTTCTGTGGTCTTCTGATAGAAGGTATTAGATACTCTTTGAATTTTCCTATAGGCAACAGAAGAGCTTTTGAGTCTTTCTATAACCTACCCACGTGAGAATTCTGTTTCTTCTTATTTGCATTTCGCAACCATCCAGATGAATGAAAACAATGCCTGATTCATGTCTCAACTACACACAGTAGTAATTTCTTGCTACTTTGGACAATTTGTAGCCCATTACTGATGATACCCTGTTTACGTCACTGTGAATTCTTTCTCACAGACAGGCCATTTATTCTGCTCTCACTGATACAGTTCAGACTGTAAGGTAAAGAAACCATTGACTAGGCAGTGGATTTGTTTGATAGATAAGATAAGTGAATGAGTGGCTCTACTGTGCTGCTAAATAATGTAATCAGACATAATAATGTCGGACAGGCAGAGGACAGAGCAGTGAACGGAGATGTTTGACTGAGTCTTTTTTTCACAATAAAATCTGCTTTTTATGTTGAGTGCTCCTGGACTCATGCTGTGTGGATTTCACTTAAGCCCACATAAAAGTTCCCTCTGTAAGAAGCTCAGCTTTAGATTTTTAACCCTGTATATGCTACCATGTGACCATGAAACTAAGCAGTGTAAAAGAGTCCAATATTAACGAGGCTCAGTGCTCAGTGTTTACTGGAGAATTTTGTACAGTTTTGCTTTTAAAAAAGTTAACTATGCAAAGTTCATGTCATACATTATAATGCTCCTCTTACTAGAGAGATTTGCCTGAGTGGTTTCTTTCCCTCCTCTGCCTCTATGGTTAATGTTCTTCTCTATTATATCCTTTATAGCCTGCGGGTGTATTTGGTCTGGCGTCAGGGGGTGGTGCAGATAAATTACTTCTTTCAACACCTCAACTTTACAACCATATTTGCCCCCTAAAAGTCAGATGGTCACCAAATTGCTTTAGTGAGTTCATCACCTGTCTCATGATAGAGGCTTTGAAGTGTGATATGCATGTGATTTCATTCAGTCACCTGTGTGGAATGGTATGTTCGTCTGATTTGATTTTCCACTTTCCCTGATTCTGCTGGTGTTCCTACTTTCATACAACAATGTCCCTGTGTATTCCTGTACAGTATGAAGCGTCCTGATGTGGACATGCTGTTGTAACTTGTACTTGTCAATTCTGAAAATGATGCTGATAAGTCAATGGGACAATGCTTCTAGCTGTTTTTGGTACTACAGTATTTTTTGTAATGGACCTTTTTATGGCAGCCATTTTTAGGAATGCACTGATTCCAATTTTCTTAGCTGATTCTGATTTCCAATTTTTTAAGGGTCTGACCTGCCGATTCTGATGTTGGCCAGTTCCAATTTTCAGTTTTTCTAAGAACTAATATTGACAGCATTCACAAACATTTTTGCAACTTTTGTTGTAAAAATAAATTGGATGTTCATAATAAAACACTGACTGTAAAATATTTATGAAATACTCTTTTGCATTTTCTCCAGAAGTCCTCCAGATTACAGCCAGGCCTTATCATATTGTAATACTAAGGTTATGTACTAGAGGGAACATGATCTTGTGAGATCTTGTGAGATCTCGTGGAATCTTGCGGGACGTAATTTCACGTGATCTCATGTGTAAGCTGATGTAGACAAACCAGAGACAGAGGCATTGCAAAAGTTTGTGGTAGTAGTGCTTTGCATTGAGAAAACCACAAGGAAAAGTTAAACTAGTCTGGATGAAAAAATGTTTGAGGAGATGCATCAACACAGGTTGTTTATTTTTCAGCCAGAACACGAGGTGAGATTTTAACTGTCAGTCTTTGAATAGCAGTCTGCTGCTGGCCAACATTAGCCTGAAGAGCTACAAAGTTTACCACTGTTTGGTGACACCGTCAGCTGCTGCATCTCTTTGTAGACTGTCTGTCTTCTCTTTATCCTGTTCTTGGAATATGTTACTAACGCTGACTTCATGCAAGCATGCGTCAGAGTGTGTGTCTGTGATCAGCGCTGTTGTGGATGTGATGTTACAGTCAGTTTGTGTGGTGCGTGAATGACATGACCATTCAACAGAGTATTTGCGCAAATATGACTAGCACAGAATTGGATATGGGACGCTGACCAGCCGGTCACCGGTCAGGGCGGGTTACACTGAAAAATGGCTGGTTCCAGTCTCTGGATGGTCGATTGGTGCATCACTAGTCATTTTGACATGAAATAGTAGGGTAAACACAGGTGTTGCCAATAATACAAAATAAGTTTCCATTCCATTCAGGTCAAATAGAAGGCATGTTTCCAGACATAGTACCTGGAGCTTTTAGTCCCAGGAACTATGTTTCAGGGAACTAAAGTTTCCTGAAGTTAACTGAAGTTTCCTTTAGCCTGTTGTTATCTGTGCTTCCACCACAGTCTAAAGACTCACAAAGATGAGGCAAATTAGTCTGCTGATGTATGAAATAGTGACCACTGTTTCTCATTTTTGCATGCGACTATCAACAACGAGCACAATTTCCAGTTTCAACTTTGTCCTCAGCATAAATGCTCAATATGGACCAGACTTCATCCTTGGTCCATATGTCCTTTGCTTTCCTCTGTAACTCTATGTTGATTTGTGAAAGCACAGTTAACAAAAGCCAAACTGGTTTGAGGCTGCAGATTTTTAACAATGGTTGCTGAAATAAAATAAATAAAAAGAAATGTTCAGTGCTGCATCCACAAGCCAAGTACTACCCTCCGACCAGGGACTTTTTGGGGGGTAAAATAATGTTGCTGAAACTTAATTTAGACCCTGGTCCCTGTGATGGACGTGCAGAGTTCCTTCAAAGGTTCCTAATCCCTGGGGAAAGTTTCTACAGTGGAAACAAGGCTATTAACAGGGTGCTACTATTGTACATGTTGGCTCACTGGAAAGGCTCTGCAAGACTAAATGGAACAGGTCCTTAATTAGTATCACTGGCAACACCTGTGTTTACCTTACTATTTTATATCAATATGGCTGCCATGAAAAGGTTCCGTTGGTTCTATTTGTGAGTTCACGTGATTAGGCCTCAAAGATTTGTTAGAACATTTTTTGCTGTACCATTTGTAATCTGTTTTTCTGTCTCTTTCTCGTGTCTTTTCCCTGTTTTCCCCTCCTCTTTTCTTCTCCAGTCTCTACATGCATAACCACCTGTAAGAAGGCTGCTCCTCCGCCAGTGCCACCCCGTACAACCTCCAAGCCCTATATCTCTGTGACAGTACAGAGCAGCACAGAGTCAGCCCAGGACAACTACCTGGACCAGCAGGACCGGAGGTCGGAGGTCAACAGCCAGTCAAGCCACGCTCACAGTAACTCCTCTGACAGCCTTGACAGCACCCGTGCCAACAGCTTGGCCCGGGGCATACCCCGCCCTTCACACATCATCCCCACTCCCATTGCTACCCCGAGAGAGCCGCTTGCCCCTACCACCTCCAATGCTTCCACTGAGACAAGTGACGCAGTCATCCAGAATGAATCCCTGAAATCAGGATCAAATAAAGGGAATCTAGTGGCAGAGGAGCCCCTTGTGGCACCAGTACCCAGACGGAAACTGTCCTCCATTGGCATACAGGTAGGCAATGGGACTGTTGTGCTAAACAGGCCTGGTACAGTTGAATCAGTACTGTTACCACATATTAAAGGGATAATTTGGACTATTTTAAGTGGAGTTGTATGAGGTACTTATCAATAGTCAGTCTATTACCTACAGCAGATGCTAGTCAGTGTCCCTCAGTTAGGAGAAGCAGGGAGGGGCACCAGCACAGAAGCTAATCAATGAACATCTGTGGACAGGGTTAGCAACAAAACGTATTTTAACCACTTTAAAAAAAGTCCGCCTAAAAAAATCAATATCACTTTAAGTCAACACGATATTTAGAATGTTTCAACTGCTTTACCTTCCTACCCAAAAAACTCTCTCTTTACCAAACTCCATTCACTAACAAGGACCACACCATATGTTTGGAATAAAAGGTAGTTTGTTGGAGGTTGACAGGATTTGCTGGAGACCAGAAGAGGGTCATGTGCGGAAGGATGGTAGGGGTCGAAGAGAGGGATGTAGGGATCGAGATAAGGGATGAGGGGTTTGAGGGATGAGGGGGTTGTGGGATGAGGGGTTTGAGGGATGAGGTGAGGGATGAGGAATGAGAGGGTTGGTTTGTCATCGAGCTGCAGGGTTCTTTGAACAATGTCGTGGTGGTCACACATGTTGGTATTGTGAGCTTGAGAAAATTGGCGGCCAGGGATGAGAGAGTCAGTGGAGGAAATAGGTATCTCATGTAGCAGGGTTTGAATGTGACGGATGAGGAGATTTGATGTCAGAGGTAAGTGTTTCATGTGAGCTGAAGTACTTTCTTTCACAAGCTTTTGACATGTGGATGTACGAATGGTAACGGAAGAGGCCAGAGCTCCAGTGATTAGTGCGATAAAGAAATTTGTATGTAAATTGGATGTCTGGATTTGAGAACTGAATAAGTGTAAGTGATGAAGCTGTTATGGAAATGATGCCGATAGAAGGAAACTCAGAGCCGAGCAAGGTATGAAAGGATTAGAAATGATGCTGTCCAGTATAGTGTATTGAGAGGGTTTGAGGAGCTGGGCTGTTGAAGTTTGCATCTCGTGAGGCAGTGATTGGGTGGAAAAGCTGAGGGTTCAGTCGTAAATGGAGGCAGGAACAGAGAGATGAGGAGAGAGAGAGAGGAAGGAGTCTGGATTTCAAGCGTTGACAGTGGCTGAACGAATGAGTATGACTCTTTGGACTGCTCCTGCCCCCAAAGAAGGGCAGCAATGACAAGTGGGTATGGCTCGTAGAGGGCAGAGGAAAGGGAGCCAGGACAGTTCTGAAGGCCATCATTTGCCATGGAACCACCAAAGCTGGTTGAGGGTGATGTGTTGGTATAGAGTTGCTGTCTTTTTTTTTTTTTTTTAAGTAACTAAAATACCTTTTGTTGCTGACCTTGTCCACAGCAGTTCATGACTTAGCTTCCCTGCCAGTGGCACTCTCTGCTTCTTCTAACTGAGGGTATACTGGCCACCATCCACTGACCATCAGTAATTACCTCATACAGCCCCACATCAAATCATCCAAACTATCCCTTTAATGTTAACACAGTCAAGATAGAGCCCTAGTCACTGTGTTTTCTGAAGTGTAGCTTGTTCTGCCTATTGAGCTTGCATCCAGGAAAAATATAATTTTTAACAGTAATCTTCTGTGGTGCTTGGCTACGTCTGAGCGTGTCACCTCAAACCCAAAAATGTGCTTGCAAGCTAAAGGTCTCAGTAGGGTGAAGATCCCTCTATCATTAGAGCTGGCTGTATACTGTAGTATAGAAGGCATAGTTGTGTTCCCCCTCAACCATAACTTTCTGTTCTGTATGTGCTGAAATAGCAGACCTGTTCTCCATTTTCCATACTCTGCCTCAGTCAGGGTAACCATTAATTGTGACAAACCAAGCACAGAATTGTACAGCTTTTCTCTGTATTTTTCTGTTTTTCTTCCAATGATTCGTCTTTTGGAAAATGAAAAAACCTTCAATCATGTCCTTGATCAGGAGTCTGTGTAATCATTCATGTCAGGATTTTTGCTTCTGAGTTAATGTTTGTAATTTTAACTTATCATTTTGTTGTTTATGTGTTCTCAGGTTGACTGTATTCAGGAAGTTCCACGAGAGGAGACCCCACCATTGGCCAGATTTCAGTCAATCGGAGTACAGGTGGAGGACGGGTGGCAGTAAGTCCTCTTCCTGTCCTTGTAACAACGTGAGGAATTTATATTATAGCAACACACTGCTCTGACTATTCTTTCCCTTAACAGGAGCTATGTAAATGTGAAAGCTGTGTGAATGTCAGTCTGAAAAGTATCTCTTTGTGTGGTATTGGTGTTGTGGAAGTCAATTCCTAGCATGAGCATTTACTGTTTAAACTTGTCTCTGCTTACTGTATATTTCAGACCCACCTCTCGGTTATTGCAGTGTAGTTTGCATTCTGTACTCGTGATGTTTTGAATGCCAGGAAGTTCTGGGACGCCTCATGTTTCCTCCTATATTTTCTTACTTTTGCATGCTGCATTTGGTGTTTTGTATGTAGCAGCTGTTCTGAGTCCTGGCTGATATTTTGTCAACATAGCCAGCTGAACAAGAGTCCCTCTGCTTATTTGTCCACTGTCCTTCCTACATTTTTATTCATGTTGTACTCGTTTGTGCTGCTTTGTGACAATCCCTCAGCTGTGTTTGTTTTGGTTCAACAAATACCAAAATGTGGTCTACCCTGTCTCATGCTGTTTTTGTCCACCCTCTGATATTGGTTAAGATTCTTCAATCAAGCACTCGTAATATTTCATTATCTGACTGAATTGGCATTTGTAAGTATTTCCTGTGTGATAACAGGAAATGGAAATGATGTTGAGTCAAACAACATTTATGTTCAGCCTGTTCTTCCATTTGCAATATGAAAACAAGAAGCTAGACTCCCAGTGATAAGAGATCAGTTGATACCAGTCTGAGTGCTCTATTATCATGTATACAAGCAAATCTCTGATCGACCTGTTTATTCATATCTTTATTGACCAGCAAAAGAGACTCAGTGTCGAAACTATGTTCCAGTAATGGAGACATCATTCTTGAATAATTTAATGTTTTCTTTGTCCACTGTTGTGCACATAACAGTGGAACTGCAAGAATTAGATGATTAATTTATTAGTTGTAGGTTGTAAACTTTGTGTATTTTTCCTTAACTGACAGTTGAATACACTAACAATCGATTAATCATTAAGAAATGCATGTTTTTTTCTATTTTTTTCTTATTGTAAGTTTAAGTTTCTTTATTCAACAAATGGCTCGAATGGTAAAAAAAAAAAAAAATGTCGAATGCGACTCAATTTGTGCTATTTCTAGACTACTGTTCATCTGTTAATACATAGGTTAAATTCTTAACTGATTAATCGATTAATGGTTCATCATTAACATCCCTGAAACTATCAAATTAATCACCAGCCATTTTTATAATCAATTAACCATTTTGAATTCGCTGACTTCTGAGCCTCTCAAATGTGAATATTTTCTGGTTCCTTCAGTTCTCTATGGCTAAAAAAACTGAAAATATCTCAGTTGTGGTCAAAACAAGACTTTTGAGGATATCCCATTGGTATTAGGAAACACAGATCAACATTTTTCACCATTTTATGGACCAAACAACTAATCAATTGATTGAGAAAATGATCAACATATTACTCAATAATGAAAATAATCATTAGTTGCTGCCTTATATAACAGTAGACAAAGAAAGCAAAATTAGAAAAAAAATAATTCTAGTGCTATGAAAAGGCCCATCTGTAACAGTGAATCTCACCCTGTTTGTTTCAGGCTCAGTCGCTCCAGTAGCATGGCCTCAAAACAAGAAACAGACTCAGAAACACAGGACATCCCTGTCATCACCCATATCAATAATGTCAAACACACTGAAAAGAAGGTCATGGTCAGTAGTGCTAGCCAGTCCATGAGCTCCCCTCCTGGACAGGACTCTTTAGACAACGGAGACACCGCCGGCGAAGTTTCTTCACCTCCACCACCCAGGCAGATCCTCAACCGCTCCACCACAAGAAGTAGCTCTTCCTCCTTCTCCGAAAGTCTGGACCCAGCACTGGACCCCTCATCTTTACCACCTCCAGACCCCTGGCTGGAGAGTGGCAATGGGAGCAACAGCAGCGTTCCCCAGAGCGGAGGAGGGGGGACACTGTGTCGGCGAGACGGCCACTGGTTCCTGAAGCTGCTGCAGGCTGAGACGGGACGCATGGAAGGCTGGTGCCAGCAGATGGAGCAGGAGACCAAAGACAACCAGCTCTCAGAGGAGGGTAAGGCTGTCAGGGTACAACCTACAATCCAGAAAAGGTTGCATTGTGAGGCAGTCAGCAAGGCTCTGTCAAAGTTTTGACAAGTTCATCTGGATGCCAGTCTGCACACTGTGGTGATCTTTGCACAATCTGTTCCTTTTTGTTTCCTTACCAAAGCCAAAAACGATCAAAGATGATTCATTAACTGTTAGGGATACAAAAATGGTAATGGTATGTTTTTTGTATTTAAATTATTAAATTTGATTACATTTCGAAGGATTGGTTCAGATTATTTGTTGTATAAAATACTTACTGATAGTCAGTGTATTACCGACAGTAGATGCCAGTTAGCACACCCCCAATTTGGAGAAGCAGAGAGGGTCACTACTGCAGAAGCTAAGCAATGAGAAGTGCTGTCCAACAAAATGTATTTTAACCGCTTAAAAAAGGTCTACCTGAACAAATCTCCATCAGTTAAAGTGTGTGCTATATTTACAATATTTTCACTGCTTTATCTTACCATCTGACACCCTTTTCCGATGGGAAACTGCCGTTATATAAGCCAGATATCACTTTCCCCAAACCAACAGGACTCCATGGGCAAAATTTGTGATTTTACCTGGCAGAAAATTGGATTTGCTGGCCTATAGCTGCCTTGATCAGTTAGCTTGTGTGATTGTATGACTTATGTGTTTTGAAAGGATAGTTCGGATTCACCAAAGTCACACAATAACACTAACTACCTAACAGATCAATGTAGCAGTAGACCACCAACTCCTGTGTTCTGCAAAGTAAGTAAGTGGTGGCTGTTGGAGAGAGCAATATTTGGCTTATATAATGGCGGTTTCATGCTGGAAACACTGTCTGATAGCAGAGTAAAGCAGGAAAATATAATAAATGCATACACTTGTAGTAATATTTTTTTTAGGTGGACCCTTTTGTAAGTGGCTAAAATTCACAGCAATACATATCTTAGCTCCTGTACAGCTGCCCCTCTGTTTCTCTAAACTGGAGTTGTGAGTGAGTGAGTTGGCCAGCATCTACTGTAGATAATACACTGACTGTCAACATGTACCCTAATTCACATAACCGTAACTATTTTCTTTGAAGGCTTACCTTCTTGGGTTAGCATAAGGAATGTCTCCTGTCCATCTCATAAATTAAGCAAAGTTATTTGGCCCAGAAATAGCTTAACAAATGCCCAGTCAAAGTGTTGCTGAAGTCAAGCATGTGCAAGCCCTCTGAATGAACCCTGCATCTTGAGCCTCTTCCAGAGTTCTGTTGCTGTCTGAGGCAGAACCCTAAAACTGAGCTCTGTTCTGCCTCAGGCCCTACAATCACTCACCCTACAATCAGACATACACAGCATGGAGGGGATGAGGCAGTAATACCTGGGGTTACCACACGAGCGGGCCTGTAATCCCCAGAATTACACAAATCTACTCTGGAACTGATTAAACCTCCAGATTAGATTAGTGGTTCAACATCAGCAGTGAGCACACACACAAATACACACTGGACACACAAACAAACAAACAGTGGGAAGGGTTTAGATGCTCAGTTCATATCAGAAGCACTGGATCAATGTATGAACAGGGCTCTGTGCGTGGTTGTGAGTCCATATGTTTTATGTGTGTGTGTGATTGTTACAGTTAAGTAGTCAAATCTGTACCCTGGAGCTGGATCTCACAACCCTATAATCACATTGCCATAACTTTGCTGTCCAGTGATCAGATAGGAGTCCCAGTTTTGTCAGGGCAGATGTTCGTCCTAGTTTCCACACAGCAACAGACTAGCATAGTGACCACTGACCAGCAGAAGGCTGGAGTATCTATACAAGCTTAGATGCCTTTTAAAGAGGATAACATTGTCCAATACACTGTAATCCTCTTCATGCCACCCTGTGGAGCTGGTTGGACAGTGCATTGCAGGTCACACCTAAATGTATAGACACCTGCAGTAAGATTTTGGTTTGCATGAAACCAGAGTTATGTATATAAGCCAGACAACTTGTTGCTATACCTTCAATACAGGCAAGTCTTGTTATGTACGCTATGTTTTCTAACCATAGCAGAAAAGACGGGGTTTGTCTGTCATTCATAGCTTGAAGAACAGGGTGCCCCTGACTTAAGCAATCAAAAAAGAATTGTCACAAATGTATGTGTTGATTTTTGTTCTCTCCTCAGTGCTGGGGAAGGTTCGCAGTGCAGTAGGAAGTGCCCAGCTCCTAATATCCCAGAAGTTCCAGCAGTTCCGGGGACTGTGTGAACAAAACTTGGTGTGTATAAAGACTTTCTGTGATGCTTCAACTCTACAGGCCTGCACAGTCCTTGAAAAAGTCTAAAAAGTTGGAATTTTAGGCCTGACAATGACAGGTCTTACAAAATGGCTGGATTGGAGTTAATGTTACTTTTAGATAAGGTTTCATTAACTTCAGTCTTGCTTAAGAAAAAAAAAAAAGAAAAAGTATTGATAATGCTTAAACAACTATAAAACAAAACCAACATGAAACAAGTAATGACTAATGCAAACTGTGCAGCCTGGTTAGAACTTATCTAAACACGCCCAGCTAGAGTGCTGGGATGACGTAGCATTTCCTCTCATGTAAAAAAAAAAAAAAGCTACTTCTAGACATAATAAGTTAACATTGTTTCTGTTAACCTTATGTTGAAGCCAGTTGAAAATAGCAGATTTTAAGCTTGCTGCACCATGTGCAAGAAAATGCTCCAAGTAGGAACTTTTGGTGTAAAGTCACACTGGAAGTGAGAAAAACATAAAGCCACTGTAAAAAGCCACCAGCAAATACTGCCATCACCCAATAATTTTCTGTATTCGCATTGGAAGCATCACCAAGTCTGGCCCCAAGTAATCCTGGGACTCCAGTTTTCCTTCATATCTTTCTTACTTTTTGTCAGTATGGTTGTGAAACAGGTCTTAAATTACTTTCATAATGGTCTTAAAAAGCCTTAAATTGAACTTGTTTAAACCTGCACAAACCCTAAAACTGAGACTCACATCCTGGGTCCCAAACCCACATTATTCTAAGGCATAGCCAAAGCCAGTGTTCCCATATTTTGGTTATGCTGTCTTCTGCAAGATGTGCTTGCCTCGTTGCACATGAAGGCTTTCACACAAAAGAAAACTTCCTAATCCGGGAACAGCCATGATACTCGGCATATTAGGCCTACACAGAATAATGCATGGTGGCCCACAAGTACAAAATACAAGGAGCTTATAATAAGCCAATAAGCCATTCCTCTCTGGTGACGTGTTTTACTGGAAATGGCATTATACAAATTGTAGCCAACGACCAGCCGCACATGACACTATAGCACTATAGCTTCCCACATTAGTAAACCATCTGTTTTGCCTGTTGGTTGATATGCAGCTCAGCTTCCCAAATATTGGCCAGATGAACATGGCTGGTAAATGAAGTACTTCTGTGCCAGCTTGACTGAACAAAGGAATCCAGAACAGTACAGGCAAAATATTTAATGTAACATACCTGTACTTGCCACATGAACAGGCACAGTTATACATTATACAAAGACATAATGGTCTTAAGGAGATTTGTGGAAAGAGAGAGAAATTTCTCATTACAACATATAGTTGAAGAAAACCAAACTGAGCTCAAGGCAATATATAACAAAATGATCTAATCCAGACCTGAAGCCTGATACTTTGTCAGGGCCCAACAGGCTTGGGACAGGTAGCAAGAAACAAACCAAAGGAAACTTCACAAGAGGATTCAGAAAACAAAATCATATGGCCACGTCAACTGTCTACTTTAAGCCACTGTTAATGTTGTCATTATTACTGTGCTGCTGGATTTGGCCTTATACATGGGACAAATATACATATAGATACAATATAAAATACATAGGACATGGATGCTGCATGAGACATCTGTTGTAACATGCCCACAGCAGAGCATTATAATCACCTGCTACTCTGACCACACAAGCCTTGTGCACCCATACGGGCATCTCCCTGCTTATCTCCATTTTTTCAGTGATGGTCTTCCAACATGTAAAAACTACATCGAACAGTGACAAAAAAAATGAGTACTGTTTAAAAATTATTAAAATAAATACCTCATTGTACCAGAAGCAATGTGACACAGCAGAGTAACCTTTTGGGTGTTTTTACATTGTACATTAAAACAAACACACTAAATAATCATCAGTCACCATTAATTGTGTGTATGTGATCCTATATTAGTTTAAAAAGTCTAGTTAATTAATTCAGTAGCCCATGCTTCTGAACCCTGCATAACCAACTGTATTATCACTTGGCAAAATTCAGTATGCACACAGTGAAGATGATCATCTATCCTGTTTTAAAACTCCTCATAAAACGCAGCTGGTATGCAAGCATATGCTACAGACACAGAGTCAGTATAGCAGGTAAAAACCCCACTCTGCTCCATCTGTGTCACATCCATGCCCCATTTATTTCAGCTGTTAGTTAAGCAAATCAACAATGAATACTTAACATACATTGATATTACTGTGATGTCACTGTCTCATGACTAAGTCTTCTTGTCTATATCGGTGTGTAATTTCTTTCACTGCTTTTGCTTTTTTCTAAACTTCACAGGCCTGTTAGCATGATAGCAACAGCATATTTGTTTTGCCCAGAATGTCTGAATTCGGCTACATTAGTATGAGGAGTTGAGTGGAGCCTGCACAAACAGTCTGCCTGGAGCATTACAAACAGTGGCTGTGACAGAGGAAAACAAGTCAAAGCAGGATTTACTTTTCATCTGTTAGACAGATTTGATCAGGCTTTGCACAAACAGCAAACACTGAGGCAGCTGTTTGTAAACAGGTGAGGGGTTAAGTCTGTTATTACTTTTAACCGTGACAGTGGATTCTGAATGATCACATCTCTTTGTGACATTCTCAAAATTAATGTTCCTTTGTATCTCTCTGGCTCAACATGCAGGCTTATTTTACTTTGTTGTGTTGAAGCATTTATAAGATTTAAAGTATTTTTATGTTCTTATAAAGGATAAAGCTATGATCCATTATTTCGGTCTGGAGTTCAGCTGAGCAAAAGAATTGAGCTGTGAAATGGCTCCCTCTAGTGATGAATATGGAACGAGCTGCACTGAATGATAAGTATGTAAGTAATACAGGGAGAAGTGTAGTACAGTAATAGGCTGCACTAATAAGCCAGTAAATGCTTTTTGTCAGAGCACCCTGATAGTCTTGGAATGTGAGGGGCTGACCATGAACCACCACTTTCCTGTCGCAGGGAATTTTATAACATGTCGCTCAATCCCTATCTCTCATGTTTCTCCGCTTGTTAGGGGCCGGGCAGCCTAAGCTGCCAGGACCCTATTGTTATCCTCAATGTTCTTCTTTGTTCGTCTTCTTCTGAGGAAATCCTACTTCCCATGTGTGAAAAATCACCAAACTTTGCACAAAGGTCCAGTCCCATGCCAGATTGCCTCAGCTGCAAAAACAGGCCAATAGACCTGATGGTGGCGCTACAGCAAGCCTCTAAATTTCAAAATTTTGAAAATTCATAACAAATCAACCATATGTGCTACAGATTTGCAACTTTCACCAAAATGTAGCCCCAATACTGAAGAAACTTGTACATTTAAACCTATTGCAAATTATGAAGTCCATCACTCTGTTTTTTTCAGAAACTGTAAAACTTATTAAACCTATCTCCTCCCACAATTTTTGCTCAATTGACACCAAACTTGCTACAGAGCATCTTCAGACTGTCCTACACAAACGATCCACACAGATTTTTGATTTATCGAAAATTGAGCCTACAGTGCATCAAAATGTTTGACTGTAAACGGTATTATAAACATATACTTGCAAATTCTTGATAAATACATTTTCAATGTTCATGAAAAAAAATGACAAAATTTTGGAGTCATGGTAGATGATGTTTGGAAAATATCAGAATTTTATCTCAAAAACTGAATTTTTTACAGCATTTTGAATTTCACTCTAATGCGAACAATTGGAGTCAATGCAAAAATGGCATTTGCATCAGTTTTTCACTTATGGAGCCAATAAATCATTGTTAAACACAAATTACCAACATCTCCATGCTGTCTAGATGCAGTTTGTGTATTTTGGGATTTTTGTCTTAATAACTGAATTTTTGACAGCCATTTGAAATCTGCCTTTACATGCTAACAGCTGCTGTCTTGCACACAGGTGACTGACTTAGTCAATTTGTGAAGCTACAAGTGGTGTTTCCATTTGCCAATTAGCTCAGTGAGATAGAGGATGGTTCTTGGTGTTGAAGGTTGTGAGTTCAAGCCTCAGCTTGTACAACATTTCCATATGAGAAATCTACCCAAACTTTTCACAAAGGTCCAGTCCCATGCCAGATGTCCTCAACTGGAAACACAAGACAATAGTTCTGATGGTGGCGCTACAGCAAGCCTCTAAATTTCAAAACTTTGAAAATTCACAACAAATCAACCATATGTGCTACAGCTTTGGAACTTTCACTTTGAAATGTGCTTTTTCATGGCATGGATGGCTACTGTCTGGCACCCTGTTGCTTGGCTTAGTCAATTTGTGAAGCCACACATGAACTGTTACTTGCCAATTAGCTCAGTGAGATAGAAGATGGACCTCAGTGTCAGAAATTGTGAGTTCAAGCCTCAGCTAAGGCAGAAGGGACATTCTAATGTGAAAGTCCTATGTTCAGGCATCATGCTATGTGGATTAGAGACTACTAAGGTTAAAATAATTATGATCCAGGCAGTTTCGCGGAGAGACAAATACTCTTTATCAGCACTTTTCCCTGTTATCCCTTGTCTCTTTTCCCTGTTTATTTGGCTTAGCTATCAGTCAATATGCAGTCTATCCAATCCAGTAGCTACTTTGTTCATAATTGCTAGCAGTTAATGTTATTCTTACTTTCTTGTTCTTGATTTTTCTCTTTCCTTTGTATATTATGAGTCTCTGATCACTTCAGCCACTCATCCACAATTTGAAGGGCATGCCATAATTATATGATGTAACTTCTATGTTGTGATATGCTTTGTTTTACTGTGTGTGTGTTACATTTTTCACATGGGCTTTTACATATACCACACATTCAGTGTTTTATGATGAAATAGATTATGACTTCTTAAGAAAGGGACCATTGAGCTGCTGGTTTAGTGCTGGGTCAGACATCAGTGTTTAACAATGTTATTGAAGCTACAGGGAACAGAATAACAAACATATTTATAAAAAAGAAACATCAGTATGGGATTTAGAAAGAGTAATTTGGCAAGTCTCACCAATCCATTCTGAAAAGTAGCTTCTGTCCTAAAAACAGTTTTATCAATGTTTCCACCTAGGAGTTCGATGCTCTAAAACTGTCTTTTTCTTAGTTATGGGACAGTCAGTCAGAATTGCCTAATTTGCCTAATTTTGCCTAAAATTGCCCGGCCCCGACCATTGCTGCGCAGCAGCTGTAATTTCCTTTATCTCTCTACTGTCAACTATGCAAATGCCCCCAAATATAGTAATGTTATACCAGATCCACCATCACACCAATCACACCTGAAGCAAAGCAAAAACAAACAAACAAAAAAAAAACAAGCAAGACAATGAGCACGGTTCATTTAGAATACAATGAAAGTGCTGTTTTGAAACATACCATTCTACTTTCAATACTCAAAAAATGTTTGCGTAGGAGCGCTTCCTGGACTTTAATTTGAGGTGTTCTTTGGATAAGGATACATGTGGACACAAAAGTCTCACAAACTCCATGGCACTGTCTTATACTATCTTTGTCGTTGATGAAGGCATGATGCTGAAATGTGTCTGAGTTTATTTGTTTTAAAGTCTAACATGACCATGCTGTGACAATAAAGGCATGTTAATTGTTTTTAAAGAATTTGCGTTTGAGGTTTTCGTGACTTGTGTATGTATTTTTATTACTGTCTCACCAAACAGCCAGAAGCTACTGCAGGGAGCCTTGTTTTGGCTTCTCTTTTAGTGGTGGAACCAACCTCTTCACAAAGTCTTGGCTGCCAAAGTTGCAGAATAGATATAAAGAATAGATATAAAGACAAATAACAGTATTTTCAAACAGGGCAAAAACTGGGATGGGTGGTGGTGGTGGGGACCCACAAAAACTGATCCAGAGATACCCCACCTACTGCCCTCATTCTCACATTATGGACACATCTAGGTTAACATATTTTTAGAATTATAACCTAGTTTTTACATCCAGAATCTTCTCAAACAAAGTTGAGTAGAACTTTATTTATTTATTTTTATTTATTTATTTATTTATTTATTTTTCTATCATGTACCAGAACCATATCTGCAGCTGAACGGCATGGATCAGGGTTTGTGCACGTGCTTAAAAAGTCTGAAATCCAATAATCTGTTAGGCTCTGTTAGGATTCTGACACATCTTAAAAATAGAATTAAGTCAATGCTACTTTAATAAAATTGCATTAACTTCATTCTAACTTTTAAATGTTATCACTAATGCAAACTGTGCATGTACTCTTTTGCCAGTATGTATATGAAATAGATCATTCAAAATGATCTTGAAAAGCTCTTAAAAAGGGTCTTACATTTAACCTACAGAGACCCTGCTGGATGCATTGAAACTAGGCTCAGTGTTTTCTGTGTTATGTTAGTTTCCTGTTCCTTCACAGCCAAACAGCCATTAAAAAGCTGACTTATCAGAGACTGTAGCCCCTGTGCTGAGCATTAAATGTCTACACTACAACACTGATCTCTCTCCTCATCATTCATTGGTTGTTCATTCATGTCCACCATCCTTGTCCCTCTTTGTGTCAGAATGTGAATGCCAACCCGCGGCCCACAGCCCAGGACCTGGCTGGTTTCTGGGATCTGCTGCAGCTCTCCATCGAGGACATCAGCCTCAAGTTCGACGAGCTCTACCATCTCAAGTCCAATGACTGGCAGCCCGTACCATCTGCGGCTGCCCAGTCGCCCCCTGAGCGGAAGGTACTTCCCACCCCTGCTGCCCAGTGCCCTGGCTGGGGTAGGAAAGCCGCCGAAACCGGCCTCTCTCCTCCCACCACCACCACCATTTCTCCCACTCTTTTTTACCTCCCCTTTTCGACTTCCCCTCCGTCCCTGCGTGAGATGGACTCTATAACAGGGCCTCCCTGTCCAGTACAAAGGGGCCAGAGAGATCCCTTTAGGCATGCATGGAAAACTTCATCTCAAAGAGGGCTGTTGTTGGTGTGTTTTTAAATGTGAAGCCCTCCTTTGAGCATGCATGTGTCACCTAGCTGATGTGTGTGTTGCAGTGGAGCATGGCTAAGATGCACTGGCTCATGTGACCGAATGCAGTCTTGCGTTTGCTCCTCCTCTGTTTAAATGTCTTTGCTTGTGTTTGTGTGTCTCTGTCATTGTTTCTAGCTCTCTCTCTGGTCTGTGGTGTGTCTTTGTATGTTTGTGTGTGTGAATTAAGTAGGGTCGGGTATCATTTGGATTTTAATTCAGATTCTGATTCTGCGTCTTGATTTCAGTTCTTAACTATTCTTGATTCTTTGAGTGTCCTGTATTCTTCACAGCCAAGTTGTGTGAAATACTAATTACTAAGGATAAATGTTATCAGGGGAGACACTGAACTAAGCTAACATTAGCACATTAGCTACATACCTGTAACAAACGGTGGTCTCTTTTCTGTGTGTTTTTTTTTTAAAATATTTCTGGGTTTACTTAGAGTACTTTACAGCAGAGAGTATCCTGTCCTTGTAAAGTGTTCTGCAGCAGAGCATTCTAAATTGAGGTGATTGTTACAAGGCCCACAGAATTTGTGCTATGGATGAGAGCAGCCATACGTCACATCCCGCGACCAAGCGACCTATGGATGAAAAGCACTGCAAAAGTAGCCAGTCAGTATGTGTGTCAGTGGCAAACACTTCATTTCAGGTTAGTTAATGATGCTGCTAAGTAAATTACTTGCATGCCGATTGTGTCCGTAGATCAAAGTGAATCAGAGGAGTCTTACTGATGGTGGAAGCAAAGTTCTTACTATGAAAAAATATCCATAATATAAAACACCTACCAACAGTACCAAAAATACTGTGTCTTAATGATATAAAATATGACAGATGTCCAAAATACATTACCTGAAGATTCAGTCGTAGGTAGTTTTAAGTTAGGTTTGTAAACTTTGATGGAGGCAGACTGAAAGCAGCCCTGTTCTTTAATTTTTCTGTGTAACAACACTGATCATTGTTTGGCAAAGGCATAGCATAATTGCTTATCTGACTGGCTAGAGGATTTGGGCTCCCAATAGCTAAACAAAGATACAGTTTTCTTATTTTATGTGCTTAAACTGGCAAAGACCTTGAATTTGTATTGACCGCCATCCAAATTAGAGTGGATGTTTTCATCCAAAAAGGGGTTGGGGCATGATGCAGAAGCAAAGTACCCACATCGGTTGCTCTCCATTCACCTGCTAGCCAAGCAACTTGGCAACGGCTGAATAACTGAGAATAATGCTAGACTCACCAGTTAATAAGACAGAAGCGTTAGGAGACAGGAATAAATGCACACATTCAAGTCACGTTTATAGGCACAGACAGATAGCCAGGTAAATATACAGTAGGTGTTTACATTACACGCCTTAATTTGTGAGTCAAATTTGTGTAGAAATGGATAAGCAGAATTGAAATTCAAATTTCTTAATGATTCCTTTGGAACCGATTCTTAATTGGAATCGGTTCTTGATGCCCAACCCTAGTTTTAAGTTTATGGATGTTTTTACTGCTGTAGCTGACATGCTCTTGTTTTATGTTGCTTTACAATGCAAATGCATTGACTGTGTGTCCTGTGACTCTTTTTATTGTGCTTTAAGTTTGATCTAACGTGCCCATCAATTCATGTTACCATTTCCTGTCTTTGAAAATTGTCATATAAATGACTGTTTTTTTCAATGTTTGCCTATTTTAATCAGATGTCTGTCTGTCTGTTTTTCTGTTTGTCACATAACCCACTAAATGTTATTTGAAGGTTCAACAAAAACAATCAGCAGTCATAATCAAAAGTCCTGTCCTGTCAAAGTCCTGTCTGCTAAACCTGCCTTAACAAACAAACAGAGCCTCTTGAAGACAGTTACTAAAGTACATTTTCTCACTGTCTTGTATCTGTCTTTTCTCCTCCTTCCGCACACCTCTCTCCTCTTCTGTCTGCTGTTTCATCACTGCTGACACCACAGGACGAGGAGAAGGCAACCCCTCCAGCGTCAAAGAAGCCCGGTAAGGGACGACCATTGCTGGGTCGCGAGAAGAGCGCTGACTCCTCGTCTACCTCTTCTTCGGCCTCGGCAGAGAAGCAGAGACAAGAGGCTCGCAAGCGGCTGCTGGCTGCTAAAAAGGCTGCCTCATTTCGCCAGAACTCCGCCACAGAGAGCGCAGACAGCATCGAAATCTATGTCCCTGAGGCCCAGACTCGCCTCTGAGAGAGACAGTGAGAGGGAAGGGTCGGCTCAAAGGACAGATAAAGTGTTGCTGAAATATCTTGAAGAAGGAGAGGAAAACTTTTGCAATGCAGATGAGCTACTCTGAGTAAACACGGATGGAGGGTGGGGGGATGAGAGATCAAATTCCTAGAGATTAGGAGTGGTGGGGGTGTCTTTGGGCATTTTTGACACACTCTTACAGTTATAGGCTGGTCCTGGTGACATCAAACACTTATTTAACAAAACAGAAGATGAAAAATTGAACTTTCGTGGACTCGACAGACTTCAAAGCAGGAGACTCCTCATTTGAGGCTGCCATTGAAAACCTCAGCTGATGAACTTCTTCATTTCTTGTTATTACTCTTGATATCATAAAATTGTTAATGAAGGTATTGTTATTACAACGATTATATCCTAAAGAATCTATATGAAGACTGTTTTAAACGTTCCTCTATCTTGGCTATAAGATCTATTAAGAAGTGGACAGAAGACATTAATGCTCTTCTGTCTCCCATCGTCCTCCTCTCTTCCCAGGTCATTGGCCATCTTGTAGCTTTGCACAGCACCACCTTGTGGCCATCTCACACACACACTGCACTCACACACTGCACACTCACACCTATGTATGTCTTCCTTGTATTCATTTGTTACTTTATTCATCCTTTTTGTTTTTGTATAAAAATTCTTTTAGATCTGGTTATTATGAATATTTTTGGTATGACGAAACTGAAAGTCAGATTTGAAGGAGTATTTATATAGTTCCTAGCAATTAACTCTTCTTGTGTGTATGTCCTTCAAAATGTTCTTGTGTCAAATATTTTAAAACACTGGTGAGAATCTGTAAAGTTTAGTTTCTTAATGGTTCTGAATGGAAAGCACATCAATATTAATGATGACCGAGCATGAGGATCTCTATTTCAGAATGTCAGTGGCCACAACATTAGTTTCTTTCAACTCCTCTTTAGTCTAATTTGATTCTTCTCTCTGTCCCATTACCTTTGTTTTTCATGTTTGTGCTGTAACTGTGGATATGTGAATATTACAATCAGGATTTTTTTTTTTTTTTTTTTTTGTTCCATCTGTCGTTTAATGCTTCTTTAAGTGCTTTTATTAACCTCATTTAGCATTCAGCTTATACATCTCACATGAATCTAGGGCTTTTTATTGATGTAATGCAGCAGCAGGCTGAGTATGCAGGATGATACTGTGTTATTGTTTGGGGGAGCGACACATGAGGACATGTGTCTCACTGTTATTTTTATACTTTGTTTCCAAAAGCATTTTGATTTATTTTGCCTCAATCACTCAACAAAATCAGTCTTTGTTATCATTATTGTTTCCCCTCATTGAACATCATCCAGAGTACCTGCACTTTTTTTATTCAAAGAAAAAAAAATATTTAATTAAAGCATTACATACATTAGTCATTGTGTTTTCATCATTTTTAAAATGCTGCGTGCTTCTTTTTTTCATAGAAGACTGTGAAAGCCAAAGATGAATTCACTTGTTTTAAATTCATCTCATGTATGTAAATGTCAGCAGCAGGGAGCTCAACAGTAACTGTGCTTACTGTGAAAATAGATGGACTGTAGCCACAGCACTGTTTGTATTACAGGTTTAACATTTTTGTACATGCACATGCCTGGAAGCTTAAAGTGATTGAATCATTTGATGTGGGGTTGTATTAGATACTTACCCACCCATAGATGGAAGAGTACCAGCACAGAAGCTAAGCAATGCACTGCTTTGGACATGATCAGCAACAAAAGATATTTTAACTACTTAAAAAAGGACCACCTAAAAAAAACTCGATCACTTTAGGTTTACGCTATATTTAGAATGTTTTCACTGCTTTTACTTTCTGACAGGAAACCACTGTTATATAAGGCAGTGGGAGCATCTCCTGTGTTCTGCGAGAAAATATTACTGATTATTGACTGTGGAGTTTGGTTGGCTTGGAGAGGGCAATATTCAGCTTTTATTTCTTTTTCATGTCAAACGGCAAAGTGAAGCAGTGAAAAAATTCTAAACATAGCGTATGCTTAAACTGACATTGAACTTTTATGGGGGGGGGGGCATTATTTAAGTGGTTTAAATACCTTTTGCTGCTGATCCTGTCCACAGCACTAAATTGTTAACCTTCCATGCTGGTGCTCCTACAACCCCACATCTAATCTGAACTATCCCTTTAACCAGAACTGTCCATCACTACATTAATTCTGAGTTGCTTTGCAGCGTTCAGGACCCTCCTCCCCTTATTGAAAAGTTTCTTTTCTGACCTGTAGAGGGCAACAGTGGATAATTTGCAACCCCCAAATTACAGTACATTGTAGGATACTGTATACACACAATGGAAAGACATTCACACTATATGACCACATTCAGCCCTGCCCTGTTTTGCATTAAGGGGACACATTGTGTGGATTACACATATTTACAGACTGAAGCCAGTTCCCAAAACACAAAGAGGTCTGAAACAAACAAGACAAACAAGGCCTCTTGGTTTATGAGTTATTCATGTAGACACACTTTAGGATTTCACTCTATATCCAACACTAAAGTCAACCCTGACATGCCTTACATCAACCACAGTTGTTTGTCCGTCTTCCACTCACATTTGGTTTCTTCCAAATGGTAAGCAAACAAAACCTGACTTCCCCTTCCTAATTAGTTATGTTAAACTATTGCAGCGTCACTCCATTGCTGTTGGCTGCTGCAGTGCCTCTTTCTTCTCACCCACTGTGACCCAAAAATGCAGCCTGAGGCTTTGAATTGGAAAAGCTTGATGACCACCATTCTCTTTCTATGTTGGCAAGAGCTTTCTCTTGATGGCAGGCCTTTGTTTGCCTGCTGTGGATGACTCTCAGTAAGGAAAATGGCTCGGGGTGTCAATAGCCTGTCCCCTTGTTGCTGTCAATGCCTCCCCCTCCATTTGACTGGGCTGGATAGCATTGTTAGCACCTGAAGACCTTTTGTGTTACTCCAGCTCAGTCGTTAGCTTGATTTGATTTCTGACTGCCAGGAAGAAGTATGTGTGTCTGACAAGTTGTTTTCCTGAAAGAAGCTATATGGTGTCAATGTAGGGGTCTCCCAGTTTTACACAAATATCAGACAGTTTGTTATTGACACATTTTGATTTTTGATCTCTGTCATGTATGTTGAATATTCAGTCTGAAAAGGATTTGTCAGTCACTGTTTGTAAACGCACAAGAAAGCAGAAAAGAGAGTTGATTTTTGAGTCTCAAATTCTAGGGGTGTCACAATTATCTAAAACCGTGACTTTGAAGTGCCAGACGCTGCAAATAGGCAGGAGTAGAGAGAAAAAAAAACTGGGAAATCCTGCATAGTATGTCTTTAACAATCAATAATTCTTAAGAGAAGAAATTTGTATGTGTAAATGGACTAGCTGAAAGCCAGTTTATTGCAGATTTATTTTTATTTTCCCTATGCAAGCGCTGTACTGAGTATTTTTTAAACAAAACATATTATTTCCATTTTTTCACATTTGCCACATTTTCAGCCCTAAACCCTGCTGTCACCCTTCCTCACACAAAACTGTAGGTCTGTGCCACACATCAAACACAATGTGGCATCTCAAATCCGCTGAGGGAAGCAGGGCAGGAACACAGAGAAAGTGTTTTGGTCGTCTAACCATCACAAACTGAGATGCTCTTCCAGCCTGCTAAAAGTTGGGTGTGTAAAATACCCAGAGATGTCAGTGACATTCTTTCTTAAAGAGAGAAAAGAGAGCTCATCTCATACATTTAAACAAGGCCTCTCTTCAATACACACATATATCACTGGGGACACACCTAGGTCTATTTCCTGGGTAGGGTTATCCATGATCCAAACAGCTGCACTGTGGGGGGTTTGGTTGCTGTAAAGCCATTGATTTGAGGGTGATAATGGTCCACATGTAGGTTTGATGGATGTGGCCTTTTAAAGTCAAAACTATCACACCACAACTATCAGCATTTGCTTAACCAGCAGTCTGTTTTGGTAAAAGCTTTATTTAGAGATTTCAACACTTGTATTCAGCTGCACCCCTTCAACCATAATAAACAACAGTGAAGTTGGTGGAATAGGTTCATAAATCCAGAAATGCAAAAAGCAAAAGTTTAAATGTTGAGCGAGATCGTTTACAATGTAGCTATGGTCAAAATTATACCATATCTTCTGTGACACCAATGCACCTTTCCTTTTTCACTTTCTTTTCTTGGAAAAGTTATATAAAGTTTAGCCACACTTTAAGATTGTTTTATGTATTTGCCACTTTTCTGCATTCCAGGACTGAGAAAAAAAGTCAGTAGAGGCTTGAGGAGAAGTTTTATCCCAGAGAGAGAGTATACCTCAGCTGGGGTACCAGTGAATCCACTCACATACAGTAGTCCAGTGGCCTGCTTGCAAAAAACAGGCTCATTAGCATCTCGTTTTGTTCCACTGAGTCAGGCATAAAACTGGGGAAAGGGGTGAGGGGCAGCACCTTTCTGTTCTTACCACAAGAGATATGATATTAGCAAAAAGTGTCTGTAAAAATATTAGAAGAAATATTTTATGAAGCAAGCACATATTTTAAAAAACTAGGATCTGTTCAGTATAGTAATCTATAGGCTGTATGTATGTCAGGGTTTGTGGGGATTTACTGTAAAAGGGTTGTATGGCAAAGTTATGAGTGAGTGGGTGTGTTGTTGATAAAATGAGATTTACCTAGATTCTTGACTCTATACTCTGGTAACATTTAAAGTATATGTGCAATACTGAGTAAAAAGGGTTCTTTGATATTAAGATGAAACTAATAATCTTGCAATTCTCCCCCCTGTGCTTCTTTAAAGTCGTCTTCTGTAAATAAGAACAAAACCAGACTGAAAATCTTCATCTTTTACAATGCTGTAGATCTATTTATACTATTTCAAAGTTGTTCAAATGTATAATGGAGAAGAGACGTAACATTCAATAAAATGCACACAATACTTTCTCAAAAAGTTCATCATGGCTGTATTTTGATTACTGTCTTGTAGCTGTTTGCTGACTTTTAAGTACAAGATGATTCAGATTCAGTGTGTGGCTGTCATTTTTCTTTCAAAGATTTATTTTAGTAGTAAATTAGGGCTGCAACTTATGGTTATTTTCATTACCACTGAAGCCTTTCACTATTAATCGGTTAATCATTTAGCCCAGTGGTGTTCAAACTAGGGTCTAGGAACCAACAGGGGTCCTTGACTGGGTTGTGGGGACCCCAGCAAAAGACGGATTAGAGTATATTTAAAATTTCATCACGTTCTTTGGAAATTTAACAAGAGAAGAAATAGGGTTGGTTGTTTTGATTTATTTTAATTTATTGTGATCCTAGTTTGATCATTTACCATGAAGACTTTGTTAAATTCAAACCTAGAATAAAAAAAAGAAGCTCAGAGGGGATTCCTTAAGACAAAATACTCTCCACTGTATGACTATTGTGGGGGTCCTTGTTTGAGTTTGAGGACCCCTGATTTAGTCTAGAAAAAATATCAAAACAAAAAGAAAAAAGAGAAAAAGAGGAAAATGCTCATCACAATTTGCAGTGTGATGTTTTCAGATTGATTCCTTTGTCCAACCAACAGTTCAAAACCCAAAGACTCTCCATTTACTGTCAACAAAGGAAAGTAGAAAATCTATGCATTTAAGAAGTTGGAACCAGCAAATGCTCTACATTTTTGCCTGAAAAATTACTGAAATGATTAATTGATTATCAGAATAGTTTCCAACTGATTTTATTTTCATCACTAAATCCTTGCAGCTCTACCAGCTGCAGCTACAGATTATTTTCATTGTCGATTAACCATTATTTTCTCCATTAATCGATTAGTTGTGTAGCCTAAAAAGTGCCGGAAAATGAAGAGAAATGTCGATCAGTGTTTCCCTGAGCCAAGATGACATCCTCAATATGTCTTATTTTCATCATCTCTTTGTCTTAAAGAAGTAAAGCCAGAAAATATTAACATTCATAAGCTGGAATCAGAGAACTTGGACAAAAAACAAAACCTCAAACTGATTAATCATTTATCAGGATAGTAATAGTTGACAACTGATCAATAATTGACTAGCCAGCCTCTATGGTCAATACTGCAAATATTTTGATTGTTTTCAAAAACTGCTTGATTTGACTTGTAACTTCCAAATCTTTTGCGATTATAAACACTTGTTTAGCAGACACAGTGATAGAAGTTATATTTGGACACAAAACGGGATTATTTCAGTTTTGTCTGGTGGCATCACGCAGTAACTTCATTTTTAAAACTCTCCCTCATTTGGCCTGGGGACTCAAAGCATCCCACATCTGTAACACGAGTCTGGAGTCAAACAAACCATAGAATTAATGTCTAAATATCACACCAGACAGTGTGAGTCGAAATAACTTGCCTGATTAAATTATGAATAACTCAAATGCGGTCACCACTCGACGCTTGTTTCGACGTTTATGATTTATGTAACAAGAACATTTTGCTCAACGTTACGTAAAGCCTTCCCGCACTGTGTAGCTTTCTCCCGCACACTTGTGGAATAAAAAATGCATCACTACGGGTTAAAAAGATGGATTTGCTGCTATATTTGTACCGCCTAGTGTCAATTTAACCGTGTGGTTTCAACCGTGTCGAGAAAATAACATTGTTTCAATGACTGTCTGCGATATATTTTGAATGAAATGGTTCTCCCGTCAGTCACAATGAGACGGAGCCTGTCTGCTTGTCTAGCGAAGCTCCCTGATTGGTTAACGGCCGCGCTGGAGGCGTAATGGAGGTCCGCGATTGGCCGAGAGCCGTTGATGAGGCGGGATCATTTCAGCTGCGACTGTCAAGATTGGCAAAGAGCTGGCGCTGCTGCGTGCAGGTAAAAAAAGGAACAAGCGACACAAAACAGAAAACATTTATTCTGGCAGAAAGCGAGGAGGAGTGCGATGGAAACGGGCTGTCCGGCGAAACATTGTCGTGCGGTTCAACACATGAAAAAGGAGGGTATTTAAGTCGGCGAAAAGAGCTCGAACACCTCCAGCTTCTTGGAAGAAAGTGCCGTTGTGTCAACCATCGTTCGGCTCCCGGCGGGCACGCTTTGTACAGCGAGCAACTTGGACAGCTGCGCGTTTTCAAGCGAGCCATCAACAAAGAATGAAAGCGTTCAAACGAGGTGAGTCGTGTGTTTTTTTTATCACCCTCAGACGCGTTTATAACCCGCAACGTGTCCGACCGTGAGCCCGCCGTGTCTGCGCTGTTGGTTTTGCCCGGTATGCGGGCTTTTTGTTGCGAGCAAATGCAGCGTGTGTTTGTGTTTAAATTTGGAGGGACAGCTAGCCAGCTAGTTATCAGTGGAGGCGGCGGCAGCAGCAGGCATGGTGTCCATCTGGCGGAGTGACATGCGGGAGGGAGGCTGTGCTGCTGCTGCTGCTGCTGCTGCGCCGCCTTTGTGCGCTCCAGATGGCTCATTCACCGAGCAGCTCCGCCGTTTGCTTTCTTTAAATGTTCACGTTTTGAATTGTTCTGCTGGCTTTTTAGTGTAAATCACTGCAGTTTGATTATGACCTTATCAGTTTGACAAAGGGAGCTGGTGGGGCTGTTTCAACTAACGGCTCAGATCCAAATGGTTCCCTCTCTGTGTGAGTGTTTGTGAAGTTTACTTCACTGTTGAGACCCCAAACTTTGACCTATTTTTTTTTAAATAAAATATATAAAACACTAGAACCATTTTCCATTGGCACAGATTTACCCGCTTGTTCGCAAGTAGAGGAGGCATTTTGTAAACAAAAAAGTTGGTCACTTTGACCGCCTGTTACAGTGTATCTGCTGCTGATGTGACAAACTGTACCCAGCTCACATCTGTCTGAAATGGGGCCCGACCGATACATGGTTTCTGGAGCCGATGTGGATATTAGGGTGTAAAATAACTCCGATATCAATATATTGGCTGATATTCTTTATACAGAATATAAAATGTATACATCCAGACATTTTTTTGCAATTGTCCCTCAAATGTGGTTCACAGATGCAACAAAGCTATGTAGGCTAATGGATGAATTTTATTGTCCAAAATGATCTCAGGGCACTGAGATAGTAAACTTTCACCAATATTTTTAATGATTAAACAACTAGAAAATATGTATATTTTAAACCTGAATTAAGAAAAGGGTCACATATGCACAGAATGCTGCTTATAAAGCTAATAAAATAGAAATCTATGTTTAAAAAAAAAAAAAAAGGTTTCATAGGTACCTCCAGAAAGTAAATGCAAAATACTAGAACCACTTCCCCTGAGCACAGATTTACCCACCTGATATTAGGTGAAGGGGAGATTTAGTAAACAATAAAAAAAAAAAATCTGGTCTGTTTGACTGGCTGTGAGATGCTACATGTAGCTGTTGCTGATGTGACATACTGTACTAAACCAGCTAACATCTGTATAAAATCTGCCTGAGCTGTTTTATCAACTAAATCAGTCCCACATTGGCTGAGTGTAGATATTTTATGACACATCTTAAAATGTCTGTTCAATGAATGATCAAGTGTTCAGAGTTGAAGGTTTGCAACTTTGTTGTGGGCCACATCGCTTCTCTCACAGAGATTAAGAACAACCTGAGATGTCTGCCAATCCAATAAATGCGAGATTACTTGGTTGACTTTCAGTTAGACATAATTTAACGCAGAAATTGTTGAAGCTTTACTCCACTCTCTTACTGAGTTTTAACATCATCCTGGGTGGTATGACTAAAATCAGTATAGTGATACCGATATGAATAGAGCTGCAAATAAGGATTATTTTCATTGTTGACATGTAATGTCATACAATGACATGTATGTCATACAATGTCATACAATGACATGTACACATTACTGTAATGCAGCTTTTGAAACCGGAAAAAGGCAGCACTATTTAACAATACTAAAATCTAAGACAATATCTAGTCTCATAACACAATGTCAATGCAATATCAATATATTGTATGCAAATCACATACAAAAAAATCAAAATGATGTTCAGAGCAATCTTACTCTTGTTTCCAAATAATCATAAGGCTCTACCATAAATTGATAATCAATAATGCACAGCCCTACTGTGACATGTAGTTTTAGGTGGCTCATTTACAGAAATTTGGGGCAATGCAGTGGCTTTGAATTTGCATGTTTTTGAGACCCCCCCCCCTTTTTTTTCTAACTACCTTGTTGTTGAGGAATGCAGAATTCAAAAGATTTGTCAGCAGCTCCAGTAGTCCTGAGCCCAAAGTGGCATGAGGTGAAAACGGCTTCCTTTGCATGGTCAATAGGTTCCTGGGCCACTAGCTACTGTGATGTTGATATGCACACAATCTTCTTTGTGAAGACAGGCGCTGCCCCAGGGGTCAGGTTTCACCCAGCCCCAGAGAAAGACATTTACTGCATTCTGTGGCCCACCCCTGGGATCAGGCATGCTCCATTTTGAGGGGAGATTCTCTCTAGTGGCCAACCAGAGACTGACAAAAACCCCACAACAAAGTTCAAACCGCAAAGCCAGAGTTAAAACATGCTCAGTCCCACTGAAGCTTTCCTCAACCTCACTTTAAAAATAGAAGGTTAAAAGTAACCAGTGAGGTTTGTGCACTTGTTAACTGCTAAGTGCTAAACCAGTGCAAACTAGTGCTTGAATTTTATGTTTATTTGCGACCTAAAAAAGTACCTATGGTTTCATTTTGTGCATAAAAGTCGATCAAACCAAACCCCATTCTGCACAAGCAATACAAATCAACAGTTACCTTATCCCTCCGCACACTTCATATATGGCAAAATATGCATTTAAAAACTACATTTTATACCAAACGACTATCAGATTTGATGTAAACATGTTGGTTAGATGACACTCTTGCAGCAGCAAACTGACACCTCCCTTCCCTCCCTCAGCTCTGGAAGACGAGCATCGCCCCGAGCAGGAGCACTCCTCGGCTGTGTCGGACAGCGATGATGGCTCCCCACTCGACCTGTCAGGAAGAGGGCTCTTTGGGAAGCGCCGTCGCCGCGGCAACCTGCCCAAGGAGGCGGTGCAGATTCTGCGAAGCTGGCTGTACGAGCACCGCTTCAACGCCTCCCCGTCGGAGCAGGAGAAACTCAGTCTGTCAGGCCAGACCAACCTCTCTGTGCTGCAGGTGAGGAGCAGATTTTTATTATTAATTTGTTTTTGTTTTCCCGAAAGCGCTCTGTACTTGGCAGAGGAAATGACACTTTGTGGTACACGCTGTTTCTGCATTCTGGTGGAGGTTGTTTTTCCTGTCCTGAGGTAGAGGTTCATCTAGTTTGCGACAAACATTTTCATTTAATGTCATTGTCTTTTAGAGCCGCAATGATGAGGCCTAATCAATTAGCTGTCAGCTATTAAATTAATCACCAACTATTTTGATATTCACTAATTGGTTTGAGTAATTTTTTAAAGAGGAAAAAGTCAAATTCTCTGATTCATGCTCATTAAATCTGAATATTTTCTGGTTTCTTTACTCCTTTATGCCTGTAAACTGAATATTTTTGTCAACAAGACATTTGAGGACATCATCTTGACTTTAGGTAACACTGATTGACATTTTCCACCATTTTAGACATTTAATGGACTAAATAACTAATCAGTTAATTGAGAAAATAATCCAAAGATTAATCAGCAGTGAAAATAATTGTTGCCGCCCTGCTTACATTTCATTTGCTTGTGACTGATTATACACACAAACCAAACTTAGGTTTCACTGATTTTTGATGTTTTTAATTCCTTTTTGAGAAATTAATAAAATAACCAGTGTTTTAAAATTGGTTAAAGTTGCTTTGATACTGACGTTTTGTTACTTTTTTCGAAATAACCTCAAACAGGTTACAATAAATCATTAAATTATTTTTGTAGCATTCTGTTTTTCTTTTTTTATCTCTATAAAGATTGATGCTGCAAAAAAAAAAAAAGGTGCCGGTTTTTAATTTTACATGAATATTTACCAACACTTTGTCACCAGAAGAAGTGAAAGCAAAACAATGATAAGATGGTATCAGTACTGCTGAGAGTGACATTTTCCCAACCTTCCCTTTTCACTTCATTGCATCAGTAGTAGACATTTCCTCTTTTCCCTCTCAACACACACGCACACAACAAGGCTGCAGGAGAGAAGGCATTACAGATCAGCATGAGGCAGCAGGCAGCAGAGTTTCTTGTTATGTAGTCAGTTCACTGGAATGCCTTTGGCTGGCTTCTCTGTGGCTCAGCATATCTGAGCTCAGACCTTCATTATTGCCAGCTGTCTGAGGGCTCTCATCTCTGTCTGTCTCACTCTCTTGTGTGGGAGGCTGTACCACTAGAGGGGGTAAGAAAGGCCTGATGTACAGATGGAGATGAAGAGAAATGTGTAGGTGGTTATTAAGATCACAGGCCTCAGATTATTTCGGTTTTAGATCTCGAGTGTGACGCAAGGGTTGAGTTAGAGTTGAAATGGTATTAAAAATTCATTTATGATCACAGTGATCAAAATTGATCAGTTATCATCAGTATCATTGCAATATTGTAAAATGTCCAGAAAATATTCAAAAAGTATATGCACACAGAAGTCATTTCACCAAGTTTTTTCTTGAAAACTTCAGTGATTTTAAATGGTATCATGTCCTGTGTGATCTCAATGTTTCAACTGACACAAAAACTCACATCGTATGCTGCACCTGCATCTGGGAGACTGTTGCTAACTTTGGGTGAGGCTTGATACTGCTGTAAGTAAAGATTGTTTTTTTTATCGATTAATCTGTTGATCATTTTCTCAATTAGTCAGTTAGTTGGTTGGTCCCAAAAAATGTCAGAAAATGGAACTTAGAAACTATCTTCAAACATACAATGAAATCCTCTCAAATCAGGGGTCCATGGTGTAATGTGCATCTATTGTGGGGGGCCTTGACAAGAAGAAGTTTGAGAACCTGAGCATTAGCTTGATAGAAATCTCAGGTAGGGCTGCAACCAACGGTTATTTTCTTTACTGATTAATGTGTTTTCTCAAGTAATTGCCTAGTTGTGTGGTCCATAAAATGCCAGAAAATGTTGATCACTGTTTTACAAAGCCCAAGGTGAAGTCCTCAGATGTCTTGTTTATAGATACAGCTCGATGTTTTAACTTTGCATTCGTCATATTGGATTGTTAAACATTGATCAGTATATCAATCCAGATTAATGTGTCTTTACATCCGTACTGGACAGTATTTGTCATGAGTTTTTCAAAGCACTGTCATTAAATGATAATTAAAATTTGAAACTGTAATGCTAATCACTGGGAATTTTATCATGAAACTAGTAATCATTTCATCCTTCAGCTGAGTTATGAATCCATCTAATTGAGAGTGTCTGCAGCTGTTGAATAAAAAATGTATCTACTTACACAGTTGTTTTTCTTTAAGAAAATGGAAAGAAACAATCTTTTTCTTATTTCAGATTCAGTCAGTTCAGTTCTGTTTATGCCAGAAATCCCTCCTCTTTTTGCAGATATGTAACTGGTTTATCAACGCACGCCGCCGCCTCCTCCCTGACCTGCTTCGCAAAGATGGCAAAGATCCCACCAAGTTCACCATCTCCCGCAAGGTTGGCGGTAAAGGCGAAGGCCACTCGTCAAATGGAGGTGGAGCCAGCTCTCCAGAAAACAACTCATCCTCCCAACAACGCCCGTCTGTCATCCGCTCCGCCCCCACACTGGACCTCAGTCTTCTTGGGAACACTGCGACAGCTATTCTGACCGGAGCGGGCTACCCTGGTAAAGAGGGATCAGTCCAGGCACTGATGAAGCTGGACACACAAAGTCTGCTGAGGGAAGCGGAGGAACAGGGAGCTAGTCTCACCAGCATGACAACGGCAGCTAGTCCCCACCAGCGGCCTCTTCAACACGCCCCCGCCAACTCCTCCCGAGCTGTTCCCCACCCAGGACTTCAGTGACCTGAGGCTGCTGGTAGACGCAGCGTTGCAGAGGGCGCGGAGCAGGAGAACCTGAAGAGGCTCCACGAGAGCAGACCTGCAGAGGCTGTAAAGACTGAACGAGTGGAGGCTTACACCAGTGACATGGGACCCACACCGCCTCCAGAGGACAGCCAACAAGTCATGGATCCTTCACGCGTGCAGAGTCTGATGGAGAAGGCGATGGCTGTCCCAGTTTCAAAGGCTCCAGTGCCTCTGTCCTTAGCAGCCTCTGTCCCAGTCCCAGCTTCAGTGTTGGTCTCAGCGCCTAGGCTGTCTCCTCTACCGATGAATAAAGTCATCTGGAGCCCCCTGGAGAAGGACCCTGCCAGAGCTTCCAGCCCAAACCAGCCTCAGCTCATCCCAGCCCACCTGCCAACCTTAGTGCCAGTGTCCGCCTCCGTTTTAGGACAGCCCAACTCTCAGAAACCAGCTGCTGCTCCAGCCGTCACTCCAGCTCCAGACTCAAGCTCAGCTTCTGCATCAGTGCCAGCTCCACGGCCAGTCTCAGTGCCATCACCAGTCCTCTTCCCAGCCACAAGTTCCACCTCGGTCACTGCTCCAAGCCAGGCTTCCCCCTCGCACACTGTAGCGCTTCTTCCAGCAGCTCCTTCTCCAGCCATCACCTCTTTTACACCCACCAGAGGAGTCCCGCTTTACCTGCCGTTCCACAAATCCCCTCTAATCCCAGTCACCGTTCCATGTCCGGCACCTGTTTCAACTGCAGCGTCGTCCCCAGCCCCTGTCCCTTCTGCACAAGCTCCAACTCCTCTCCCCTCAACAACAGTCCCAACATCCTCCTCCTCCACAGCAACAATTACACCTCTTTCTCTTCAGCCCTCTTCCACAACCAGCACCAGTAGTAGCAGTAGCAGTATTAGCAGCAGTGCACAGAGGAATTCAGCAGTGGTGCCCAGCGTTTGGAGCGTGGTCCACCCTGACACCAGGCAACCCAGCTCTCTTCAAGTGGTGAAGACCCCCATCAGCACAGTGTGGGGCCCACAGCACAGCCTGCACACAGTGAGTGAAACTGTTAACTAGGAGCTGAAAGCACCTTTTTCTTTTTAATATCTGCAGAGGAGATGAGAGGCCAAATATTCCCTTTGGCTGGACAACACTGTATATAGGAGAATGTATCTTCATCACCAGTCCCTTCTCGTCACTAAAGCCTGTGCCTGCAGACTACAGTGAATGAAATAAGACGGGACAAAGCGAGATGCTATTTCAAGCAACTTTTTTATTGTTTTAAAACATGCTGTTCTTTTGATGGAGGGAGGCACCAGCTGGTAAGAACACTTTCGATGCCAACATTCCTCAGTGCAGAGTTGTTGTATTGTACAAAGCTTTTTGATGACATTTTCAAATCTCTTTCCACATGAACGAGGAGGAGGATATCCCTTAATTGTACAAAAATTCATACGGTGTAATTATCAGCACCAGCAGTTAGCCTCTTCAGTAGCAGTACCGGACTTTATTGAATGTACAAAAGACGTTGATCTCATTCATTCCTCTCTCCGGATAAAAAGGACTTTTCTTTTTCCTACATACAGCAACAGCATCATAGTTTGTGCAATTCAGATGTTTATCTCAAAATTTAGTCTGTTCTTTACACCACTACAGATCCCCTCTTTTCCTTAGAGGTGAGCAGAGGGAAATTGATTGTACTGCAGCGAGCCTGACTGGATGATTCGCCTTGATGTGTCTGTCTCCACCCCCCCATCTCCCCATCTTCCTGTCTTTTTATAGCTAAGGGGATTCATTGGCCCTCAAGAATTGTCATCTCAACCACTCAACACATGATCTCAAGTACCACACCTTTCTTTGTTTCTCATTTCCAATCTATATGTGAGCTGTATTTTGTATTTTTGCTGAAAACAAAGCAGTTATGTCTGTTTGTTTATGCGACCTTGATCAGTTATGTACGCTATTCAGGGATTGTTGTTGAGGCGGACAGTGGTGGATACAGGATGAAGGGGAGAAGGTCACATTGGATCTGTTACAGAAATCAATGTCGGTGGAGGTGAGCAGCTTGGTGACCTGATCGAGCTCTTACAGCTCCTGAACTGAAATGTTACACTTGCTCTGAGACACGACGCCTTTATCTTTTTGTGGTGCAAAACACTTTAAATGTTGGTTCCTCTTATTTAGGGGAAAATAGAAATTATCCACATTTCCCTGTCGATTTGGGGCCTTAAGATTTGGTCAATGTATTTCAAACATGAATGTCTTACTAGTGGAAAGATGAATTGATGCGGAAGGAAATGTAGCACATGTACTGAAATACCTGAAATTTGCCAGAGGGTTTTTTTTTGTTTTGTTTTGTTTTGTTTGTTTTTTTTTTGCTTCTCTCTAGGAGGGTTCAAGAGCATAAAAATCAAGTTTTTCCTCATCAGTGCTGTCCGCCTGTGTTTAGAAATGGTTTCTATAGAATTTCTAATCATTCCTCAAGCTGTAGTTTCCATGAAACTGTCTTACACTTTCAATATATGGCTGAATGCCACTTGGACATTAATTTAACAGTAGCATCATGTGGAAAAGTTTCTATGTGAATAATAACCGTAGCAGAATAGCGAGGCAAATCTTCAATGCTGTCATGTTTACCAGTGTCATTGAGCTGTGCGGCTTTCAAATGGTTAGATTTTCCATGTGCAAGGAGAAAGTCTGATGTCAGGTCTGAGTACTGCTGAGCACTGACCCCATCCAACCCAGAAAACTTCTCTTGCTCATGGCAAATATGGAAGCTTCAACTCTACTCTTGTATTTACAGTTCTTTTTTTTGTTTTGTTTGTCTCTCCTCTCTGCCTCTTTGGAGGATTTTGGGTATTTTTTCTGTTACAGGTACTCACTAGATTGATGTGCATTTATACCTCAATTCCCACAGGTCATGTCAGGCTTGGGTCATATGTAGAATACTAAGTATTAAAGTAAATATTTTTATTGTTCATATTACATCATGCCACTGTGACAACACCTTATCGGTTATGATACTGGAAATGGCTGGCTTAAGATTAGGTTTTTTTATAGCAAGGTTTATATGTGATTTTTAGATGCAAAATGGCGCTCCAATCAGATCAGACAATGTGATGATGCATGTAAATATTTTCAAGGTTATGTATTTTTTTTGTTAGTTTGTATTGGCATGAACTTTATCTCAAACTGTGTAGTTTCTTTACAGCCAAATGCATTCAAAAATGTTTTTCACGTTCATGTTGTGAATCATGACTGACCGTTGGCAGTATGACTGGCTGCTGTGCCTTAAACCTACGACTGAGGGATGATGTCCCTTTTTTATATAAAAACTTCTCAATAGTCTGTGCAATATATGCCTTAAACTTTAAATGTGTTTTGTATAAACATTTCAAAGAAATAAAAGTTCAGTTTTTCATAAATGCTATTTCTTATCTGTATTTTGTTGTCTACTAAAGGTCCAGTGTGTAAGGTTTATGGTTTATTGGCAGAAAGGGAATATAATATTCATATTTGTGTTTTCATGAGTGTATACTCACCTGAAAATAAGGATTCTTGTTTTTGTTAGAATGAGCCATTTTCCGAGACCTTAGCCAATTAAAAAGAAGCAGGAGATTTTTTTTAGATTATTTTTGTTTTGACGTTCTATTTTGTGGTTATTACAGTGGAAACACTTTCACTCTTGTTAAGAGGCCTCCAGAATCACATAATTAAAAATCAGTTCCTGATAAGCAAAGCTTTCAGGTCCTTTAAAGCTTGAGTATATTTTTTAAAGCCAAGTAGAAAATAATTTATTATACTTTGAAATTATCAGGTCATTTCTTTTTCAAAAAAATCCAGGTTAGTACATTCATGTGCTTGTATGCAGCTCAAACTACGGTGTTTGTTGTTTCTTCTCACCAGACCAGGCACTGCAGGTGGAAATTGGCTGGTAAGCTAAATCTAGTATAAAGCATCTTTTCTCTTTTTTGAGATTATTGTATTTTGTACATGGTCTCTGATATAAATAAACTGAATAAGCTAAACTAAATTTTGGAAAATGGTGGTGGCGTAAAGTGTAATATACTTCTTTGTAGGACAAAGAGCTAAAACATCCAAAAACACTAGTGATGATTGAAGTAAAATTTGACCATGTGACGTAAGTTGGAGACGCTTGTTTGAAAGAAACAGTACAGTAACTTAAAAATAAGTCAAACACCTTTATGGGCTGACCGGCATGAATAAACTTACTTTATTTGCCTGAGCGATCAAGGCTGAATTCCTCCAACAACACAGATATACTTGATCCTTTGACAAATACACAACCAGCTCTGAGTTTAGACTAAAAGCTCTAATAACCATTTCATCAAGTGGAAAGACTTGTCACTTTTAATAAACACAATCAGAATGATCAATTTTTATCCAACATACAGGGATACAAATATTACAGATAAAGAGACTTGTTGCAGTGCTTGTGCAGATGTGTTGGCTAATTGGCAGGAAGAGGTAAACATTGCTGGTACTGTATAAAGCACTGAATGTGGCAGTCCAAAAACACCCCCCCACACACATAAAGGGTGTTTGATGCATCTCAAAAGTCCAACCAGGTTCCCTGCAACCATCTAGTGGCAGTAGACTTGTAGCTATGAGATGCAGATACACCTGTCTTCATGGTAACCTTCAATGATGATACAAATGTACTGCAAAAATACTTCTGTGGATTCCAAATTAATCCCAAGTTCCCATCTTTCATATACATGTCTAAGCATGCCATGTAGATCTAAATAAGAGTAACACAATTTCTAAAATACTTTGATATATACTATTTCTAATTTCTCCTGAAGCTATAAGGCCCTTAAAGGTAGGAACTGGGGACTGATTTGTGGAGCAGTATGTGTGCGGGAGGCCCGAGTCAGTTGGTTTCCTCCTCTACTCGTCATCCTTGTCTTTGGCGCCGTGTTTGAGGATGCGGGTGAACTCTCCGTAGTTGAAGTTGCCCTTCTTGTCAATGGGCGCCTCACGGAACAGCTCGTCCACCTC
Source organism: Lutjanus argentimaculatus (assembly GCA_034769285.1). Lineage (NCBI taxonomy): Eukaryota > Metazoa > Chordata > Actinopteri > Lutjaniformes > Lutjanidae > Lutjanus > Lutjanus argentimaculatus. Next base: position 13,108,649 of record JAWZSL010000014.1, read on the forward strand.
TTCATCTGTGAACCGATCGCCCATGGTGGTCAGCAGCTCTCTCAGATGGTCCTCATGGATCACACCTTGGACAAAAACAAAATGTAAGATGAAGCTTCAAACTCTGGCAGTGGGCCATGATTTGTGCACTCAATGTTTTGTTTACGCTGACTCACCAGATCCCTCCTCATCAAAACAGGCAAAGGCGTTGCGGATGACATCCTCGGGGTCCGTTCCGTTGAGCCTCTCTCCAAACATGGTGAGGAACATTGTGAAGTTGATGGGTCCTGGTGCTTCAGCCATCATACCCTCCAGGTATTCATCAGAGGGGTTCTTACCTGAGGAAGAACAACACTGTTACATGTATATGCTTTTTCTTGGGACTATACAGTAGTTTTTTATGCTTTTACAATGGAAGAACACCTGTTGCAATGAACACTGCAACAGGTGTCCTACTAAGTCATACAGGACCTACTAGGACTTAGGACTTACTTCTTAAGAATACTTCAAAATATATTTTGAAATAATTAAAGGACCAGTGTATCGGATTTAGTGGCATCTAGTGGTGAGGCTGTTGATTGCAACCTACTGAATACCTCTAATCTTACCCTCCCGCTCCAAGTATGTAGGAGAACCTACAGTGGCTGCAAAACTCAACATTGCGGACTCTGTGAAGAGGACCCGCACCCTCTGTAGATATAAACAACTCATTCAAAGGTAACTAAAACACAACAATTCTTATCATTTTGTGATTATAAACTAATGAAAACATACTTATGAATATTAAATTCCATTTCTGCCACATTCTTCTTATAAAACCCCCCAAATCTGAAGTACTGCTCCTTTAAAAATTCATGACAGAATGCAAACCAGCAGTTTTTGATGGAGCTTTCAGAGCCACATATATTCAATTAGGTTTGTTTGTTTGATTGTTTTCTATTTACAAGTAAAGTGAACTTAAAGGCGCACTCAATTTAGCATTACACTTCAATAAAGGTGGGAGCATGGAAGAGAAAGATTAAAAAAGAATGATCTCAATTGAAGCCACAGAGGCAGAGATATCCTGGCTTTCAACTATATTTCCCATAATGCAGCTCTGTAGCATCTTTCATAAGATGCCATGCCCCTGATAAATGCCCACACCTTTCAAATACTTCACTCCTAGCTAGTTACAAAGCCTTTCTATCATACGTTTAAATACAAAGCTGGGCACATTTACACACTATTAATCACTTTTATTTGAAAGTAATAGGTTCCTTTACAATATCATTGTATTTGTAGAGTAATGCGTTACACTACCCTTGCATTACTCTCACCAAAATAACCGCAGTAGAATGACTAGGCATTATAGAATGGAAAAGGCAATGTTGTTTTACAGCTTCCCTGGAAATTCCCCTATATTGTAACTTTTACGGTAAAATGACATTTCATTTTCAATAAAAAGGCACTGAATAAATATATCTATCTGCATTTTGCAACCTATGCAGAGCCTAGGTTAAAATATTGTAGTGAACGACAACCCACATTTCCCATCATGCCTCTAGTGCTGGACTGAGTAATTTTTTCACTACTTCTGAAATAAAGAGGGTATCCTTAATAAGGCATTGAAAAACACATTAGTACTGCATCATATTAATTCATTGCTGCTAAAAGTAATAATTACTGTAATTCATGACACTCAACACTGAGTTCATAGTTTCTGGGCTCAAACTGAATTATCTCCATTTTTCGCAGACTTTAGAGAGCTCTTACTGCTGCTACAGGATACACGTATGAAACAACTGTGCACAGGTTGAGCTGTCCTCCTCATGAGTAAACTAAACTTCATAGGTAAAATAGGTGGAGTATCCCTTTAAAAGTAGTGCCAGATTCTTAACACTTGTAACCCTAAAAACAAAGTGCAGTAATGAGAACATTTCTGCGTACCCAGAGAGGCCAGCATGTCGTGCAGATCCTCCTTGTCGATGAAACCGTCTCTGTTCTGGTCGATCATGTTGAACGCCTCTTTGAACTCTTGGATCTGAGACTGGTCGAACATGGCGAAGACGTTGGAGGTGGCCCTCTGAGGGCGCTTCTTGGTGGTCTTTCCCTTGGCACGCTTGCTCGACATGGTGGCGGCTTGGTCTGGGCCTGTGCACATTCAAAAGGCATGATTCATGGATTAAAGCAGTGCTTCTCAAACTTTTTTACACCACATACCACCTCAGGCTCTCCAAATAACTGATAATAACAATATTAATTTTATAAATTATTATATCATCATCATTATTATATATAATATATATCAGTAATACTTTTGCAGTCTTCTTAGTATGACGTGCTAACTAGTCCTACAGGCCACATGATAGTGGCTACTGGATACTCATCTTTCTATATGAGGGTTATATGCTTAAGTTGAGTTTTATATTAATGTATGTGTGGAAAGTTTATAATGCCATATTTTTTATGTTCCCATAGTTTTACAAAAAAGGGGACGATCATGACTAAAAACCCAGTTTACAAGGATTTAATGCTATCTGCTAAGCTAACCTGTCCACAATATGTTCTGGTTAACATGAACACTGATTTCAGCATCCATTTTAGCGTGTCATGACTTTGCCCTCCTTGGAAAAAAATGGTAGAGTATTTTAATGCCTAATAATATCTTTTTTCAAGATAAAACTGCACATTTCAGAGTGGTCTTTCATTGTGACCAGTCCAAAGAAACACCTGTGTGAAAATCATGTTGTCTCTATGTGCCACACCTGTCAAAAAACTGGAGCAGTGCATCCATGTAGCTTTTTCATATTTGTTCTTTTCATTTGCCCCAAGCAGGAGAATCTTTTCCTCTCGCTTCCTCTAGAGAGAATCACACTCCCTAAATGTCAGGTACAGTGATGGGTGTGAAAATGACAGGCCTCCACAATGCACACTGCAGCTAACTTCAGGTCCTTCTACAAATAGAGCTGTCGCTCACGTTTAGGTCTGCGAGGATTTGTCATGCGTATGTGTGTGTGTGTGTGTGTGTGTTCTGTGATTGTCTTTTACCCAGCGGGCAGCAGCAGGTGGAGGTGGCTGATGAGTCGCCTATGAAGTATGACATCATGCCCTGAGAGGCGCTGAGGTGGTGTGAATAATGTGTGTGGCGCTAACTCACACAGTTAGATCATTTACTCAATGATCTCAAAGTGTTAACCATGTTCAGACAAGTTGCTTCCTCTCAAATGCTAGAGTTTAAAAACTATTCATCACACAACAGTCATTTTCATCTGACGTCACGCTCAGGGTGGGGAGCTCAATTACTGTTATCAAAAGGATAATGTCATACTGCTGCGTTCCAGGTTGTAAACACAGGAAATCTGACAAATTGTTGTTATTATTTCACCGCTTCCCAACTGATCAGCGACTGAAAAGACAATAGATGGTGAAAATTCTGAGGGACATCAGACCATGTTTCAAGGTGAATCATATTTGACAACCCATTAGCAACTGTTAGACAATAGCTAACGTTCGCATTAACCACCTCCTCGCTAACATTACCGCTTGATAATGTTACACAATACAGTAGGAAAGGCTTACACTGATTGTTGTTTTAGCTTGAAATATGTCCCAGTGTCCCTCTGGATTTTCACCATCCATTGGTTTGCAGTTGCTGATCATTCTGGAAACGGTGAAATGATAACAATTTCGCACTTTTGTACGACTTACAACCTGAAACACAGCAGTACAACATTATCCTTTTGATAACAGCACTTGAGCTTTCCACCCTGAATGGGATATGTTAGAGGAAAATGGTCGCCATGTGAATATGGTGAATGGCAACTCATATTTCCTCAACAGGCCTTGTTATAGTTGCTACAAGGAACTGTTATATTGTGTTGATTTTGGAGATTTTGTTTCGACTGCCAGAACCACAAAATATAATGCCTAAAATAAAATTATCTAAAGAAAAATCTCCTCCTGCTTTCTTTTTAACCGGCTAATGTACTTCTCACTGTGACTTTGCCTGGGAAACTGTAAACACAGGCTCTTTCAGTCTGCACGCTGTAAATCGTTTCATCAGATTTCACAGAGAATCCGACCCAGTGGCAGGCGTTAAGAATAACTGTACAGAAATAACCGATTTTCTTACTGCTGGAATCATTTACTTATACAGGTCATATAGAGGCATTGATTTAAACTGAGACTGTTTCATAACCAGTTAAAAAGGCAGACATTTGAAGACTTAATTCCTAATTACTTAAATAACTAAATGACCAATATTGCCATCACGTCATCCTGTGTCAGTATTAGGATAAAGAACTCACATATTTGCCACAAATTCTAATTGTTTCTCTTATAATGGGAAAAAACATTACTGCATTACTGCATTTGGCAGCAAAATACACTTGTACATTAGTGTATTTATAGCATATTACAGTAACACTAAATACAACAACACTAAATAGCGCTTTGCTGTCCTATATTCACCAGAAAATCTGTCTCCAGGTGCACTTTGTGACACTGTCTGTCTTTTTATCTAATAGGCTGGAGGCTAAAGTTTTGTGTCTCTGTTGCTCACAGGCCTCACAGTAAAGCTAGTGAAGGCAGGGTCGAGCAGCTTTGCCTATCTCTTTATCTCAGATCTTCTTCTGTTGAGTACATAAATGTTTCTTCCGCTACACAAATGAATTCTACTGCACCACTGAGCAGAATTATAACTTTTATTGCTAATGCAAATCAGTATGGCCGGTCTCAGTTCTGTTCAGAGTTTATAACCTTAATAGCGTTTACAGGAAGGCATTATATCCAAAAATGGATCTGTATGTCTGGGTTCTTAGTATGAAGATTCCAGGAAGTTAATGTCAGCGAAGATGAAGTTAACTTTTGTCAGCAGTGGTTTAATTGCTTACACATGTTGAACCTGTCCTTTCTTTCATTTGACTACTGTTTGGCTGCATCTGCCCCCTCATGTGCCAACGAAATGAAAGAAATCTGGAAGGTGTGTGCGTGTGTGTTTTGTTGGCTTGAAGCCCTTCCATCTCACAGTCGCGGAGGAAGCTGGAAACAAAACCGCATCTAGCTCCAATTTAAGGTTTCGGGAACAGAGGAATTCCTCAATCTGATTAGGGCTGGATGGTGAGGTGGTCTCACAATACACCACATTTTCATTATGCAGATGCTTGCAGCAATTTTCGCTCCAACTGTGTTGCTGTAACAGAATTTTGTTGGGGCTCAAATGAAGTGGTAAACAGTCCTTTGAACTGATTGATTGAATCTTTTGTGCATTCTTGTTTGGCTCCAGTGATAGCAGGGTACTGTCTCCTGAGAGAGAGGCTGATTGGGGTTAAACTGAAGTAATCAATAAGACAAATTCTTTGGCTGATGTGATTATTTCGTGACTTAGGGTGCAAGAAAAGAAAAATGATTTCCGGTGCAGCAGCAACAGCTACAAATCCTCTGCATTATACTGCAGAGAGTGAATCAACAATGATTCACAAAAGAGGCAGAGAACAACTATTTCTGACTCCAGCAGCGTAAGCATTGGGCTGACGTGCCTCGGCTTGGCTTGTAGTGACTAATTGTATTTGTTCTCTGTCCACCACAGCTCCTCTGTGGACCCTTTTATCCATTGGGATGACAAAGCTCCTCTGTTCCTCAGTCCAGCCAGGACACACACACACGCACACACACACACACACACACACACACACACTTTGATATCACCAAGCAGTCAGTCTGGCTGTCATCTCCTCACCCTAAGTCCAGGTCGTGCAGGTCACCACTACTCAAGAGAAGACTAACGGTCAGGAATTCCAAAAACAAACAGAGGGTGAAGTGGAAGTTAAGCTCTCATCGCCTATAAAAAGACATCAGAGGTGTCTGTGTCTGCGTGGTTAAGAGTGTGTGTGTGTAAATGGGTCAGATGCATTCAGAAATTCCCGTGTCTAATGTGCTGATGAGATGGAAGTAAACACACCCCATACAGTACTTTCATGCTGCATTACATACACAAACATAAACGGGTCTAAGGTGAGCATCCTCTACAGGTCTCATGATGATCAACAGATGAAAAAGCTGTATTGTAGCAGATCTGGCAACTTTCCTCAAAGATCCACTTCACAGGCTCTCTGTAAGTCTATCCTCCTCCTCTTCACTCTCAGCTCTGACAGTTGAGCATTGTACCACTGAACTTAACAGAATTCACTCAAAACACATTTTTACACTATATATAATCTTTTATGCAATCCAGTGGTGAAGAACCGCTTTTTTCTCACCTTGGCTTCAGGTAGAAATATTCAGAAATCCCCTCAAACTCCTCTCTGTCCTGGTCCGACACAGCAGTGCGAAAGGGAAGCAGGCAGTCCTACTGGAAAGTTTGTTTAAAGAATCAGACTCCCCGTGGGTCTCCTCCCCTTTCTGTCCCGGCCAATGGAGAGGCCGCCCTGTCCCATACAAAGACATCTCAGGCCAGGCCATTTCTCCATACAAGGCAAAAGAATGCACAGGCTGCAGCTTGCTACTGCCACAGACGCCGCTCGGGATGTTTGGGAAAAAGGCAGAAATGACAGGAACTACGATAAGGCTGCCTTATTTAGAGAAAAGGGGGCCTAAACATTTAGAGGAGGCTGTGGAGACATGAGGGAGAGAGTTGTGTGAGCAGATGCAGAGCAGATTTTGAAAGCCAGTGTTTCTGTTGTAAGACTATGGGTTTCCTTAAATAGGCAGTTTGGCTGGCCATCACTGACTCCCGCCCTGAACGTGCAGGGAGGGAACACCTTGAATTATGTCATGGGGGTAACATCTGGTTTGTAACTGCTCACTCTTTTTTCTCATCATGTTCATTAAAGAAGCACTGAAGGAAAACCTGCCTATTCAGTGTAAATAAATGTGCTCTCAAGTCTTTCGGCAGCTGTTTACTCTGACACAGCTGTTTCCCACTTGAAGTGTTCTCAGAGATATTTAGCCTGTTTTTCTGTCAAGACATTGTTAAAGTATTAAATACCTGCTGTCATGTGTAACATCTTCATCTCCTTAATTGGGCAGTGTATAATGTATACTGTACAGCGGTATCATACTCATCCTGAACCACATCAGCTTTATGGCTGCCCTCAAAGAGCAGTTGTAAATGTAGAACTATACAAACATATCTACTTGTTATCATATTAAATACTTTTCCTCTTTATTATTATTGATTTTAATAATAAGTTAATAATTCAAAAGTCCTAGGAAAAATAGTGGCAATTCAAGACATTCAAGTGTGCAACTATTATAGAATTTATTAAAATAATGAAATATACAAAATAGTATCAGTAATATAGTCAAAATAACAATGAGGGTTGTTGCTGCAAAATGTATATTTGCTTGATAATGAAATGACAGCATTTTACAACTATTTTACTACTATTAATGTTACAAGCTACAGTCATTTGGCTGGAGGGCTCCTAGCAGCTAGACACCTTCAGTGTGTGGATAAAAATGGGAATGCATTCTGGAACATGTAGTTTATGGACTTCCATGTACACAGAATAGAATTATATTCTTTGACATGTGTGCTGTAGTAAGATGTTGTGTGTCTTTTGGGTTGGATATCTTTAATTGCAAATTACTTTTTTTTTATCTAGCCCATACCCATTTTTATGCTTTGCCATTATATAATCCAACAAATATGTCCATTTCCTTATTTAATTGTAAAATTGTCCGTTATGCTTCATAAATGTGTATATTATCATTAAACAGTGAATGATCTGTTTTCATTTGTTTGAGAAATGCAGCTCATTCACATTTTAGTAAAACATTAGTGAGTAATAACAGTGGAATACTGGTCTTTTATTGTGAATAAATTGAGGAAAAACGGACAGAGAGCATGAATTGAAGAGTTCAGGTGAAGAAAGAAGGCGGCTCTGCTTAACAAGGCTCAGTGCAGGTGCAGTGATGCCCCCTGCTGGGCCAGACTCGCTATCATTTCTGAAATACTGAAAACTCCTCAATGAATGATGATGCAGACAAAAATGACGTGGGAGGGCTGTGAAATAGTTCAGTCTGGCTCTGTACACATGAAGTTGTGAGGCACACATATGGTGGGTGGGAAAGCAAACACTTTCTCTGTTCATCATATGCTCAAACAGTAATAATATCAAATATGAAAATAGCCTTACCACAATTATCACTTGCTATCTGTAATTTATTATTATATTATTATTATTATTTCTTTTCAATATGAATCAGTAGAAGTGCTAAAAAAAAAAGGGTGGGGGGTGGGGGGCAGCTGTAGTTAAGTTTAGTTTAAGTGTTAATTTAGTTTTAATTTTCATCTGTGGGCCAGAACATCACTGTGTTGTTTATTATTCAAGACATTTTTGAAGTCTTTTTGTGGAAAGTTGTACAACAGAAATCAAAATATCAGAAAAAAGTCAATCATGTCTCTGCAGACTTTTTGAAATATGTATTCTTCTGACATAATTTTATGAGAAAAAGCTTTATTGCGCACTCCAAGTAAATCTTTTCAGCTCTGTAAAGGTTCAGGTCTGGATCAAACTCCTAAAACAACAAGTCCTCCAGTTGTGTGGTGAACACAATGAAGCTTATGAACCCTCCTCACACAGCAGATATTTATATACACAGCTTAACACCATGTATTTTCTGTTGACCTATATTGTGTCTGCATGTATCTACTTTTATCACTGTTGCCTCAGGGGATCCTGCACACCATGCCACTCTCTTCCACTGGACCAGGTTAAAGACCATTTATGCAGGGTGACACCTGTGGATTTACTGGATAGAAAAGCTTCCACACACAGACTGAATTTAGCTCAACATCATCATATGAATTAGAGCAGGGAAGGAGCACAGTTGTCGGCAAATATTTTCTAGCCTTTAGTATGTGGGATAATGTGCCTGAATTTCAAATAAGTTCTGTAACAACACCTTTGAGTCATTGGATATGATTAAGTCTTCATTTGAAAGTAGAATTTGTCACCCAGCAAAATGTTTTAATAGAGTTGTATTAAGAAGGAACCTTTGATGGCTGTTTAAGGGACCAGAATTGTGTCGTGTGTTGTGTGTGTGTGTGTGTGTGTGTTGTGTGTGTGTGTGTTTGTTTCTTTGTTTGTATAGAAGACTTTGAGTTAAACTTTAAACATCATGTTCTAATGTAACTGCTTTGTTTAAGTTAAACTAAGAGGCCTCTGTTCACCAAGACAATGTCAATCAACAGCCAAAATCATGTTTGCCAGTAAGACACAAAACACTTTATTTGTCATTGTAGGCATATAACAAAATTATGCCAGGTAACTCTCAGGGACCAGCAACAATAGAAAACAAGATAAAAAGATAAAAGCATTAGTAAATGGATAATGAAGAAGACGAAGATAAATATGCTGAGGTAGGATCATCTACCTACTACAGTGTTACTCAACTTTCAGTGCACGGTCCAAATGTGTACCCTTCGATCGTTTTCTAATTCACAGTGAAAATGAATTTACACACTGTTAACCCAGGAAGGAGGGACCAATATGACAGTTTTGTAGCATGGGATAGATGAGGCTGTTAGAAACAAAGAAGGCTGATGTTTGTGTGATGGCCTTTCAGGCTCTGCAAAGTGCAGTAGGATCAGGCTAATATCTGATTCATTTGATTTATTTATATGTTCTTGCACCACGTTAATTTTGATAACAAGTTAAGTTAATAAGTCAGCCTATTTGAAAATTTCAGAGAAAGGTGAGTGATGGTCCATTTATCTGATAAATAACGTTATAATTAATGTTTTTTTTCTTTCATTATCTGGCCCCTGGCCTACAGTCCTTTTGCAAAAGTGGCCCCCAGCCAAAGCGAGTTGAGTATCTCTGATCTCCTGTCTATGAATAATAAAGGCACTGGTATAGCAGTGATAGTACAAACAGTGCAGTAGAAAGAGGTAGTGAACAACAATTTAAATAGTTAAACACAATACAGAGACCGTGCGCAAATTAGATGGATTATATTGTATGTATGTAAACTATACCATGTAAATGAAATCTTTTTTAATTGTAAAATATTAATATTACCTGCTTCTTCATCGTCGTAATTATCGTCGTTATAGTCAATGGCAAGAGTAGTAGTTTAAGTAATTTATGCACGATTGAGCGCTTTGTTTACAAAATAACTCTGGAGGCGGGTCATGTTCTCTTTTCCAGTTTGCTCATTGGATGTTGGAGTGATCGACGTGTGTTGTGCGCAGGCGCAGTGTACTAGGAAGCGTCAGGGATTGCAGTCGTTTTTTTTTCAATCCGAAAAAGGCAGCCGAGAGGTAAGCAGCCGTCCACGCTCTCTTTGCATCAACACAAACAGAATAAAACTGTCTGCAACAGATTTAACACCCGAGGAAGACGTTTTACCAGGCAAAACTATCGATAAGGTGTCGGTTTGTAAGATGTTGTACTTTTTACTCGCTGTCGTTAAGATGTTTCAGCGCTGTCAAACAAAGCAAATTCTTGATAAACTTCTGACGGCGAACACGAACATATGAGTGTCTAATAAATAAGAAGTGTCTGTAGTTTGTAAGTTTTTTGCTTAACAGCAGAGAGACGTCTGCCGGCGTTAATATCTCAAAGTGTGGAGAGTTTCAATGGCCAGCGCTGGGTTGCACCATACAGTGACACTGTTGCGGAAGTTGTCTGACTGCGTGCATTGTTTAAGCAATACAGCACGACAGGCCGTGATATACGCTCATTATACCACAGCTAAGGGGCGTTCTTCGGCCCGACGGGCCGAAGAACGCCCCTTAGCTGTGGTATAATGAGCGAGGTATATCACGGACTGGAGTGATGTATTGCTTTTATAAAACGGTTACCAATAATGGCAATATGAAAGAGGAATACACAATAATTTTCATGTAGTTTTTAATTAAACAGAAATACATATTATCTAATAAAATAGCCCCGCTGTGAAAAAAATAGTCCCACCTCTCCGTACGTTTTAGATGCTTTTTTTTTTTTTGGCAGTGGTCAAGACAGGGTGGCAGACATGCTGAAACACATTGCATTAGAGTGAGGTGACCTCTGTGTGTCTGTGTCTCCTCTGAGGACAGTAAAAGCCGAGACTGCTGTCCCCCGCACACTTGACTGGCTCCAAACCTTGGGAAACTGGCAATACCGAGGGCACATTTGCTAATGTGTGTGAGAGGGGTGACCAGATCCTTGATCCAGATCCAGACCCTTGTAACACCTACTTTCTTCACAACCGTCGGACAAAACAACAGATTTTTAGAAAAGTGTCTGTCCTGCAGTATTTTGTCCTTTGAAAACTAGAGCCAATCAAAATGTGGGACATCATCTCAATGTGTTGGAGTGGAACAAGAGTAAAAACTGCTGTGCAGTCCCACATAAAATTTGTTAATGACTGATTAATTCTAGTGTGTCAGCAAGTGCTGAGACAGTTAGTTAATCAGAAACCATTTTGATACTTGATTAGCATAAGTTTTAAGTCAAGAAAATGTCTGATTTTTGCTTATTCACCGTCAGGCCTGAACAGTTAATTGGAACTTTTGTTTTTTTGATAAAGGAATTATGTGTGACAAAACAGCATTATATTGAAGTTTTGTTCTCCAGATGTTTGTTTGGCACAGACCCCAACAAATGTCACATCATTATGATTTTAATAGTTTTTTTTTTTTTTTTTAAATAAATGAATATTGTGCTGCACAAATGACCATTCCAACTAATTATATCGTGAATTATATCGCAGTTGTAATTCATTAAGAATTTGATGTCATTTAAAAATGAATATCTTTCAGTTTTGGATTGTTGTCACATTAGGCTTTTACAACTTTTGGTGGGTATTGCCTTTCATAGTAGAGCCGCAATGAATAATCATTTATCAATTATTTGTCAACTACTAAATTAATCGGCAACTATTTTGATAATTGATGAATCGGTTTGAGTAACTTTTTTTTTTTTAAGTCAAAATCCTTTGATTACTGCTTAGGGAATGTGAATATTTTCTAGTTTCTTTACTCATCTACTGAGTATCTTTTGTGGACAAAACAAGACATCTGAGGACATCATCTTGGGCTTCAAGAAAAACTGACAACTTTTTTTTGTTTTCTGACCAAACGAAATAAGCAATAGATTAATGGACAATGAAAATAATTGTTAATTGAAGCCCCATTTCATAGACAAAGCAATAACTGATTTAATCAAGAAATGAATCTACAGATTAATACATAATGGAAACAGTGGTTAGTTGCAGCCCTTGTGTCAACGTCATTAGTTTGAATTCTTCAATGAGGAGAAGTGAACTTAGAGACAGTGAAGCTTGGACTTATGCCAGTTTACATGTGAGAGATAAGTGTAAGAATGTGTTTAATACATTAGAAAGTGCATGCTGCCACAGATGAATACATTTCATCCATGTACATCAGTCCTTTAACCTCCCTCATCGTTCTCCTCTGACGCTGCCCTACATTTTGTCGTCTCTCACTACCATTGTCTACTGTGGGCTTTTGTGCTTCCCGCTTTCTAAATACAGCTGACCTGGCAGTTTCAGTCAAGTATCAGTCTAAATCAAATACACATACAGAAGCCTGAATGGGCACAGAAAGAGGTAATTCACATCAGAAGGCCATGAGCTACACACTCATTATATATCTTACATATGTGCTGTTGGATCAGTCACATTACAGGCCTGAGTGGGTTTTGTTTCTTTTGCTTTATTTTTACCGCACAGCAAGGCTCATGAGTTACATCAACTCTAACGGTTTTCTCTTGTTAGACATTGTTTTAGGCCTACCTCTCTGTCGTGTCCTCCTCTACTGGCAGCAAGGCTGTGATATCCATCAAAATTTGCAAGTCATTGGGTTGAGTTCCTCCCAAGTCGGCCAGGCTCTTGAAGGATTCTCCAGTACTGGTAGAGCATGATGACCGCTGGAGAGTCCCCCTCATCTTTGATGGCCCAGAGAACTGTGGTCAAGCCCAGAAACTGTGTGGTCGCTCAGTTTGTGTGTGTGCGTTTTCACGGCCAGCGTGTTTGAATAGCCTGTCCGAGCTTTTCAGAAACTGCTGGTCTGGCTGTCATGTGCAGTGCAAGTGGGGAAGTATGAATTCGGTGTGACAGGAGAGTGTGTGTGTGTGTGTGTGGTTGTGAAATTGTGTTAGATAGAGGAAGCATCGGTGTGTGACTGAATATACTGGGACTCTCTCATGGATCGCTATATTTTTCGTTGTAGTTCAGAACAGAGAGGACCGGAGCACTGTCATCTCTGATCAAGTGGAAAGTCCTATTTAGCTTAGCAGTCATAATCGACCGTACAGGCTTGTGTAGCTACGCCTCAGGTGTCAGTGCTAACAAAATGTAGCTTTATATCGACAGCCAGATATGGAAGGGGGGGTTAAGTGGCTTTGAGAGGCAGCTCAGCATCCTGGGCAATGGAGTTGACGGGTTCCTCTGGTGCAAATGGAGGTAAAGTTTCTTGAGACAGTTCCTAAGTTCCTGAGGTGGGAAAAGCCTTCATAGTGGAGTCTTATGGCAGAAGAGAGGTCAAGGGAGCACAGCCTGGTTGGGAGGGGACAACTGCATCCTTCAATGTGGGTAAGACCTGAGAATTTGGACAGATAATGCTTGTGTAGGTGTGTGTTAAGTCACTCTATACGTTTCCAGAACCCACCCGAGTTTCTCTAGACTTTTTTCTTATGTTTTCCCTCAGGAATATAAAAGTGGATTTGGAAATTAACTTTATCGAATGTAATCATCTACCAGCATTGACAAATATATGTTAAAATTCACCAGCCAGTCAATTGATAATCATTGTTTTGTGTCTGAAATCTGCCAGATACTTTCAGAATTTCCATATTTTTCATGATTTCCCTACTGGATTATAATCAAACTCATTTTTTTAAATTGGGTTACAGGTTGGTTCAGGTGAATCTGTGTAAAAACGAACAAACAAACAAACAAGAAACAAGTAAACATTATCAGCTTCACAAAGGTAGAATTTATTGCCACGCTATTTCTCTTATATAATTTGTTTTTATTTGCTTTTTAAAGTATAAAATTTCCACTGAAAGTTACCTCTTTTGACCTCCAGTTTGTGGCTTTAGTTTGTCGGAGAATGAAAATTTTCACTTTGGATTCATTTTAATCTAAATTTAAAATAAAACGTTGAATTAAAAAGTATTACAAAGTAATATGCTATGATTTCTATTTCAAAAGAAACACTGTCTGGATTCCTCAGATAAGACTGTCAAAAGTAACAATGCTTTTTCAATATCACAGGTTTAAAAAAAACAATAGTAACATTTGATAGTATCAAAGTACCAAAGCTATTAAAAAAAATATCTATGTGTTCAATTATCTGAGTGTTCAATTCAGTATTTATTGTCAGTCTGAAATTTGGCTTGCAGCAAAACCAGTCAGTGAGCAGTGACTTTTTCTGTACCAGAAAACCGAAGAAAAAGAAAAAAAAGAAAGAAAAAATTGCCCACTCTTGTGTGCCCAGGACATTTTTTTTTCTTTTTGTCTTGGTATTTAAAGAGGTATCAAGTATTGTTTTTCAATACTATTATTTGGTCAAAGTTTAAAATCCTGGTATTGTGACAACTCTAATGTCAGGATCTCAGAAGGCCAATTGAGATAAAATCCTTGTCTCTGAATCCCCCAGAAGCTATGTTGATGCTTGCGATGTTGATGCAGGTCCAAACTAGGCCTAATGTAATGTTTTCAGTAGCCTTTGGCAATGTTTGACTTCTTGACTCACTAAAACTACATGTTGTTGGACATGTTGTGGCCTGCTGAGGAGAAACGATACTGATCTATGTATATAACTGTGTTGACCATTTTTTCCAACTAATTAATAACTGAACTAACTTTTGAAAACTTGCAAGAATTTGTGTTGTCTTTGGTCTCACAATTGTCTTATGGTGGGGACATGTTAGGGTCAGTGAGGCATATTTCACACTGTGTCTGTCTTTCTACGTTGGAACTGCACCCAGTGAACTTTTTTACATAATCATTCATCATGTCATAATCATCATAGTTCATGTTGTCTTATAGTGACAAACCTCTATGCATGTCTAGATTTTATCTTCCCTCCTTGCTGTTGACCTTTAGCCGATTAGTCACGATCAGATCCATTTCAAAGGTTAATACTGTATGGTGTTATCAGAACCTTAGAAATACCTCCTTTGCAGTCATTTAAGGGATATCCTTCTGTTGGAGCTAAGTTTAGTGAAAAGGTTTGATGTTACTTTCCCTAAAACCTTTCTATGGGTTACATAATGCAGGAACTGTGTTTGTTTGCACAGACAAATGTGCTACATTAAGCATTTTAATATGTAATGTAGTGCATGCTTAATAGGCTTTCTCGAATGCCATCTGCTTTTTTATTTTGTTTAACTGGATGACCATTATAATGCAAAATAGCAGCTTTTCTGTTGTTATTATAAATGGATGACATTATTATTTAGTGCTGCTGGCATTGTGAAAAAAAAGGGATGAAGGGTCAAACCGCAGACAGCAGAAAATAGTGAATGCAGACACTTTTGGTTCCTGTGTCATTTCACTTCTTGTTTTTTTGTTTTTTTTTCCTATTTTGTGTCCAGTCCCAAACCATGAATATTGTGGGCCAGTTGGCAGAGACAGTGTTTGTGACGGTGAAGGAGCTGTATCGTGGCCTCAACCCCGCCACTCTCACTGGAGGGATCGATGTCATTGTGGTGCGACAGCCTGATGGATCGTTCCAGTGTTCCCCCTTTCACGTCCGCTTTGGCAAGCTGGGAGTGCTGCGCTCCAAGGAGAAAGTTGTCAGTGTTTTTTCTGTCTCATTTAATTCTTTTGATTACAATTCTTCCACAGTTATTTCTCTGCCTTTGGTCATTCTTTGACACACATGTGCTCCTTGTGATTTTAGGTGGACATTGAGATAAATGGAGAAGCAGTTGACCTGCACATGAAACTGGGTGACAATGGAGAGGCTTTTTTTGTGGAGGAAAATGAAAATATGGAGGTAAGATGACCAACATTTGATGGACAGTTTGGTGCAGTCTGTTATCTTTGATTAATTACTGCAAACTTTTCTTTTAATCCTGCTCAGTCCCAGGTCCCAGCCCATCTGTGCACCTCACCAATTCCTCTTGAGGTCCCCGAGGAGATCGAGGAGACCAGCTGAGGGATCCTTCATTGCTGGGTCTGGCGCCCGCAGAAAGAAACGTCGTCGTAAACGCATCCGTTCTGACAATCACCTGCGAGAAGAAGCATGCTCGTCATCAGAGGAGAGAGAAAGAGAGAAGGAGTGGGACAGAGAAAGTGATTGGGCTGGACAGGACAGTCCTGCTAAAGAGGAATCAGCCACATCATTGCAAGTCAGGTCAGTCACATGAACCACCAGCAAGTAAAATTTACCCGCAGCTGTTTTTCGATTGTATGTAACTTTGAACTGACACCTTAAACTTTGTTTAAGACGCCCTTATGCCCGGGCCACACTGTCCACTTCAACCCTTAATGATGGTTACGTCACTGAAATGCTGCAGCTCATGTGCATGTTGTGCTCTCATAGACAGCATTTCTGCTGCGGCACTCCTACTGCCAGCCCGATCAAATCAAGTCAGATTTCATCTAAATAGCCCAATATCACAAATCCCAGTGTGCCTCAGGGGGATTGGGTTTACAGTCATTACAGTGTCTGTCACCCCCTGTCCCTTAGACCTTCAGTCCAGTGAAGAAAAACTCCACCCTCCACAAAAAATTTGGAAAAACCGTAGCTCAGAGCTGTGAAGAGAAGTGAAGTGAAATGAGGAATGATGAGTCATGTGTTATTTGTTTACTCTCATTCAGAGAGGCAGAGCACTGGAAAAATACTGCCTTCCACCTGGTTCGATGATGATTTTGAAAGGTGTCATATTGCTGGTATGATGTCAATATGACAATCAACAGTTCATTTTCAATTTCTATTTTTGCTGAGAAATGGGTGTGTCTCACAGAAAAAATAGGCATCATGTTGAAGCTCTAGATGACGCACCGCTGCAGTCGGGCATGTGGCTGCTCCAACCTGTTAACATGAAGCTTAAATGAAAAGAGGTTCATGATGCACACAGCCTGCTCGGGTAGGAAGTGTTTCCCGAGTGTGGTGAATTTCTACAATCATAGGCAATTGTTGAGATGTATTTTGTGACTGATGAGCCTTGAGATGCTTTTAGGGGCTCTGATTTGTTCTTTAATTCAAGGACTCCAACTATAGTGTACAGTGCTTTTGTTTTTTTTGGCAGTGAAAAATTATTCAAACTAATGTCAGATGCCTCAAATCATTATTTAATGATTATCAATTGCTAAAGTTCTAATCAGTCAGGAATAGATGTGGTTTTAAATATTAATGGCTATTATGAGATGGATAAAGGCAGCACTGGTTAGTTAACTTCTTCTTTGGGCAGAGATGTTTGTTGAATGTTGTCCAACTTTCAGCATAGGATGCGGTGGGTACATGCGACTTTTCCAAGAGGGGCTTGAGAATTCCGAACATATAGCTTTGTGGCTAAGGATATGAAATGGGAAAAGAAAGCCAGGTGTCAAATATGGTTTGAAAAATCTACAGAGAAGTTTGGAAATTTGGTCTGGGAAAGTATGGAATTTTGAAATGGAAAATGAGTACTGAACTGACAAATCCCACTTATTCTACTGCATGCTTCTTTTTCAGGGAGTCGTGTGGTTCTGTGTTCTTCAAAGTTAACACAAGTAGTTAAAAATATCTTCTGTAGGGGTACCCACATCGCTCAGTTGGTAGAGCGTGTGCCCCGTGTACTGAGGGTGTTAATCCTCTGCAGCGGCCGCAGGTTCGACTCCCGCCTGCGGCCCATTTGCTGCGTGTCATCCCCTCTCTCTCTACCCCCTTCCTGTCATATCTTCAGCTGTCTCTATCAGAAATAAAGGCAAAAGCCAAAAAAAAAAAAATCTTCTGTGTGTGTTACAGTAAATCCGTGTACTACTCGCTGTCCGAGGAACCAGTTGAGGAGTGGGGGTTTCACCGAACAGAGACACTCATCCACACTCGGATGGAGAGCAGTCACCCTCAGACAAGTGAGGAAGGATCATTCATACGATAAATTCACTGATTTTTTTGTTTTTGTTTGTTTGCATTGATAAACTTAACTTAGTCAGTCTCAGTTGACCGAGGTGAAGGCATACTGATTTACTCTGTGGCTCCTGTCCTCACATTTATTGATCTTTTTCTTTTTATCTTTCTCTTTATTTTTCTCCTTTCCATCAGTGTGTTCTGCAGCCGACCAACCTCTCCTAAGAGTGACTCTGAGCTCCTGGTTAAACCTCAAGGGTCCTCTGAGCCCCAGATACAGTGGAACTGGGGAGGTTTTCCTGTGGTATGACAACACACACACAGATGTAGATGTGCTTTTCCTTCCTGCCCATGCTGTGGATGTGAGATTGTCTTGCTGACACATGGTCTGAAACTGCCCTCTTTGCCCTCCCTCTCACAGCTGTGTCAATCAGACAGGACACCACTGGATCTGCAGCGCGTCCCCCCTCCTGGCAGTTCTCATTTCCGTACCATCGAGAGACAAGACTCCTTCGACATGGGCTATGAGCCGGTGATCAGCTGTGGCAGAGTGGGCAGTGTAACAGTGGTCAGGCCAAAACCCAGGACTCAATCCCTGGACCTAAGCACCCCCACTTTGCAAAACACACCTTTATCCAAGGAGAAAACTCCCCACATTTCCCATTCCACACCCAGTGATCTCTTCCAGTCTTGTGCACCATCAGCCAAGACTGACATGGACTCGACACAGCCACATGGATCCACATTAGGGAAAGAGGAGATCTCATCTTCTTATTCAGATAATCTAATTAATGGCACAGATTCTCTTGGTAGCAAAGAAATCACAACCAGTGTTGAGCGTAGTAGCACTGTGACTGACATAATTATCCCTGGGAGCAAACATAGCGTGGTCAGTGTGACCGAACCAAAGAACGCACATAAACAACTCATCAAAGAGAGTGAAGGCTGCACAGTCACAACATCAAGTCCATGTGTTACAGACTTATCACAGCAGGGTGCCTTATTGGAGCAAACTGAACAGGGTTCCATCAGCAGTGCTCCTGTCAGTGAGGGGGACAGTGGGATAGATCCCTGTGCTGAGGGAGGGGACGAGGATGGAGGGACTGAAGGGTCAGCAGGAGACTTGCTGACTAACAAAACTGCACCAAAAGCTGAAGGGAGGGACGCTGATACCAGCTGTCCTGCTGCAGAGGGGTCAACAAACTCTTCTGAGGCACCATCCAAAGTAGAGCAACATGACAAGAAGAAAGGTAAATTATCTTAGTTACTTTTTTGTGTCCTTACACTTTAGGTGGGTTTAAAGCCTCATTTTAGACTCTACATTAAAGCCACAGTTAGTAACAGCTATAAAAAACTTTTGAAATTGAGACAGATAGTATCTGAATAAATCAGGTCAGAGTATGAGAGCCTTTTCTGTATTTTGTTATCATTTACCATCACACTTTATCTCTAACCTCTACTCTGTGTGCTAATATCATAACCCCCAAGCATACATGTGGAGTGGAGCAGAGGAGAGACAGGTGACAGGTGTAAATGAACTCAGTGAATGGGTTTGCACCATCCTCCCCCACAACCAACATGAGACTCATTCCCAGGTTGTCAAATATCATAGGAACATGAAAACCGTTTTGGGTTGGAAGCTGGCTCTGATTGGTTGTTTTCATTCAGGCACAGTAGATTGTTGCAAAAAAGAGCACAGGGAACCAAAGGAACCTTATTTTTTTTATATATTATACAGTATGTTTCATGTACTACTGTCAGGATCGTTATAGTTTCACCAAATGTGGCAAAAGGTTATTTTATATAACGTTATCAACTGTAGCTTTAAAATAATTATGTTATTGTCAGTTTTTGTCAGTGTGCATCAGTTGGGTTCATGTGTCATTTTGTTGCAGGTAAACGTAATCACCATCTAGGACCAACAGATATTTACTTGGATGATCTGACCACGCTGACCCTGAGGTGGCTGCACTCTACTTCCCCAAGAGGTACAAAGACACATATTCTTCACAAGACAGGCAGTGATTTAACTAATTCCCACAGGGATAGATTTCCATTGAAATACCTCAATCATACAATAATCATGCAGTGCAATCTAAAGGTGTTTTCATACATGTAGTTGAGTTCATTTGTTCATGATTCCTGATTCCAAACCTGATTCATTGTGGCATTTTACTGGTATGTGTTCACATTGACTTTTTACAAATGAACCAAGAGTAAACATGAAGTTAAACAGACTGACAGGTAACTCATTGATTAGACAGATTTGGCGACAGGATACAAGCACAGCAGTTTTAACAGCTTTTGACTTATTCATCAGGAAAAATACCTATGCTGATTTCATGATCAACAGATTGATTTATTAGTAGTTAGGGTTGAAATCATGATAAAATCGAATACCTGCTGTGGTTGGTTTATCTGCATTCACACCAACAACAAACCGCACCCACGTCGTCTTTGAACCGGACCAAGTCTCACCTTTGCAAGCAGTCCTGGTCCGGTTGTTTGGTCTGCACCAGGGTTCAATTGACAGCTTTCACACCAGCCTAAACAAACTGTTCTAAGCGTACAAACTGAAATGAAACATACTACTAAAGCATCCTAAGAAGTGTTTCCCTTTATCTGGGGGAGAACTGAGTGTCTGTTGTCCCTGCAGTGAGACAGAGGGGGCGCCTCAGCTCGGGGCGGAGCAGGGCTCCCGCTCAGGGAGTCAGTCACCTCAGTCAGTAGGCAGTGGGGCCATGGACAGCGGTACAGAGTACCTGTCAGATTCTACCTCCTACAACATGGATGTCAGCATGTCCCTCTGCGGACAAGAGGGCGACACCAGCCAAATCACTAAAGGTAAGTGAGAATTCATCTGTGCTGGTATTCTGTGTCTGCAATATAAGCTTGTACACAAAGAAATGTGCAGGTTCTCCCAGTGAAGTAAAATCAGTTTTCATGTTCTTTCCATTAATCCAGAAAAGTTTATGCAGCACATTGTGACATACCAGGATTTTGCCAACAATCCAGGAATCATTGAGGATCCAAGTCTTGTGATCCGCATCAACTCCAAGTAAGACCTGGAATTAGATATTTATTTGTTAACTGATACAATTTGCATTAAAAAAACACTTATTATTTGACTGTTTATTTATTTAAAAGATTTTTTTTAGGTGGTTATTTCAAACGTGTTTCTGTCCACATTGTTTATCAGCTGGCTTTTGTCTTTCACAGCTATTATAACTGGGCAGTTGCTGCTCCAATGGTCTTGTCAATGACAGCTTTCCAGAAAAACCTACCCAAGGTATTTTATTGTTTCTACACTGGGCCTCAATAGTGTTAATCAATTAGGTGTCCCCTTAATGTCAATTACAAATGTTAATCAAGTTTATCATTGATTCTTTTGACTGATTTACAAGCTAACAGCATGAGGCAGGTATGATATTAGTTAGACAGTGAATATGATGATGACACTATCACTATAATCATTGCCTCATCTTGTGTGTGTGTCAGAGTACAGTAGAGCGGCTGGTGAAGGACAAGATGCCCAAAAAGTCTGGACGTTGGTGGTTCTCTTGGAGGAGAAGAGACATGGATAATAGCCAGGTACATATGAAAGCATTCCTGTAGTTAATGGTTATTCATTGAGTTATGATGGAGTGCTAGTAAGAAAAGAAATGTTGCATGTTTGCACCTGCAATAATCCATCCATAACAGGATTTTCTGGTGTAGACTTTTAAGCTAGGGTTGGGTTTTCTGTTCTGTCCTTGTAAGACAGAAGAGGGATAAATGATTTAAGTTAGGTTAGGTCAGAAGCAACTGGTCGCTGGTGTTGTGTTTGTAAAAAACACTCTTGCCATTTTGACATTGCTGTTGGTTAGAATGAACCTTATAATGTGACCTCCTTGTTTTTTTTAGCAAAAGAACGTAAAGGATGAGCAAGAAGAGCCACTGGCAAGTGTTTCTTCCACAGTAAAGTAAGTCACTAAGAACTGAACACAAAATAATAAACCCTGACAGGCTTTGTTGCATCTGGAATTTGGTCCTGCCCATCCACAGCTGTTCGACCACATTATAATGTCAAAGTGTACTTAGGGACATTCAGAATTATTGCTGGAAATGCTAGAGGAGTTCTAGTCAATTCTGTAAATATGCTAAACTTTGGCCAGAAATACTGGCTATTGTTTGTAACTCCCAGGCAGATGTAAAAAAGTATTAAAGCCAGGTGTTAATCATAGTCACAAGCAGCAGCAAAAGAGAATTATACATCTGGAAATTGTAGCTATTATTTCATAGGCCTCAGTTGCTTCCATGAGTTTTGTCCTGACATCAAATGTGTATGTCACTCGATTATCACAATGCAATAACTGATAAACTGTGTTTAAAAAGACATCTTCTACGTAGCATTCAAACTCTACTCATGTAGTTTACCTTTGTGCCACTAGAGTGTGCCAAAGCTTTGTCCACACAGTACTCAAATACTCAATAAGTATTCTCAAAATCAATTGAAATGATGCTCAATCCCTTTCATACATGCACTGCAATTCTGTATTTATATTGGTTTTACCAGGAGGAGCTGTATGAGTGAACACAAATGTCTGCATGAGCTGACTCAAACTTTACCTTGTCAGCTTTGTTTGCTTTCATGCTCAAATCACTAAATCCTTATATTTATTTCTATTTCATTTGTGTTCCTCAGTGTGTATATTTATTGATAATAACTGATAACTCACAAACAGTATAAATGATTATCAACAAGCACACAAAGAGTTTAGCTGGATGTTTGCTGTGTCTGCAGAGCCACATTGGATGACATGGACAGTGACGAGGCAGCTGGCCTCGGACGAAAAGCTGTCATTGCTCCCAGCCAGTCAACAGAAACCCTCAATGCCACTCAGTGTATCACCCAGATATACCGCAAGTCACTGCGTCTGACCTCTGAACAGATAGTAAGAGATACACACACATACGCACATTCACACACCCACTTAAATGCTTTTACTCTGCTATCTTATGTATATAAAGGATGACCAGTTTCCTTGTGGTTTTAGTTCCCTTAGGTAACTTTGTCTTTTCTCATAACCAGGAGCACTTGAACCTGCGTGATGGAGCCAACAAGGTGGTGTTCAGTGTGACTACACAATATCAGGGCACCTGTCGTTGTGAGGCTACCATCTACCTGTGGAACTGGGACGATCGCGTCATCATATCAGACATCGACGGCACCATCACAAAGTAAAAAAAAAAAAAAAAACTACCTTGCAGGCTATAGTGTATAGAATTTTCATAGACAAGTGGATACAAAGCAATTCATACAGAGTTCCTGATAAGTATAATAATGCATTATTGAACACTGTGTGATCTTACATTGTCATAGTTTTATGAGGTCTTCACTGTCTGTTTCCTGCAGGTCGGATGCTCTGGGTCATATTCTTCCTCAGTTTGGAAAAGACTGGACACACAAAGGCATCGCCAAACTCTACCACAAAATACACCAGTATGTGCTTTGTGGAAAATATTATCAACAAATATCATTGTCTTTAGCAGTTTTTCTATTCTGTTATTTTTCCTTTTTATCCCTTACTGAACATTCACATGCATGACTCACACCATAACAAGCAAAAAAAAAAAAAACAAAAAAAAAAAAAACCAGACCAAATGTATCCACAGCAGATGATTTAACTCTGATGTCACTCTAGTTGACTGTCTAATCTGTGTTGCCAGATGTTTGTCCCCATTTTCACACGTCTTATGTTGTGCTTTCAAACAGCTGTTCAGTTAATTGAAAAAAGACTGAATTTTATTTGAAGTGCTTATCG
Source organism: Lutjanus argentimaculatus (assembly GCA_034769285.1). Lineage (NCBI taxonomy): Eukaryota > Metazoa > Chordata > Actinopteri > Lutjaniformes > Lutjanidae > Lutjanus > Lutjanus argentimaculatus. Next base: position 13,132,427 of record JAWZSL010000014.1, read on the forward strand.
TTTGTTTGACGAATCTGGAGAAACAGGAAACAGTGCGTGTGTGTAGTTGAAAGTATTGGTATTGTAGATCAGAAAACTCACATTTTTCTTATTCTGGTTTATGAACCTGAAATGCTAACATGGTTGCTCCTGTCCTTGCAGAAATGGCTATAAGTTCCTGTATTGTTCAGCGCGGGCCATAGGTATGGCTGCTATCACTAAGGACTATCCTTCAGTGGGTCAATGACAAAGGCACTGTCCTCCCTAAAGGCCCTGTACTGTTGGCTCCCAGCAGCCTCTTTTCAGCACTGCACAGGTAACAAATACTGCAGCTGAACTACTTCACAGATAGTGTCCTGCTAAGACACTCGCTGTGTCCAACAGCATATTTTTATGGGCATTTTGAGGTCTTTCATTAGTAAAGGTTGATGGAAACGGCAAAATTTGAAAAAAATCCTCTATTTCACAAAAAAGATTTACTGCTTGCTTGAGGTAGTTTTTGCCTTTTTCAAAAAACAGTTGATGCTTTTAATGGAGATGGAAACACATTTTCCAAATAAGCTCTGACGTAGCAAACATTTAACTCATATGACCGATCAGCTGTTTCCACTCCAACAGTCTCCTCATCACCCGATCTATAAAACATCCATGATCGCTCCACACAGATCTGTTGGAACATTTCACACATTAATACATGATGAAACACAGAAATCATCATCTTGTTGGGCCTTCTTCCCCTGCAATGATATAATGGTTTTTCCCGTAGACATATATACGCAGACGTCACATTGCCCACCTCAGCCTGTTGCTGTGATATGTCACCGTTGTGGGCTTAACGGACAGGGAAAAACTGGCCTGTAAACAAACACATGTATAAAAAGCATTATACTCAAGGGTTCATGATGTGCATGAAGTAGGAAAAAAAGTAAAATTTTTCTAACTTACTCCAAGTAGATCATGAATCCTTGAATATAAAAACAGCTCACTGAAATCGATTGAGAAACTTAAACCTGATAGTGATTTTTACCCAGACAAATCGCTGCAGTTTTTGTTTATAGGCCAGTCTTGCCCGGTCCAACATGGCAGCGGCGTTGATGTACAATACAAAGGCAATGTGGCATCTCCTTATATATGTCTATGGGTTTTCTCCCTGGAGAATTGGTGCCACCTACTGCTTATCTCAATGAACCAACTCCTAATAACCACATAACAATAGGGGATGGAAACAAGCATTCATTCACATTTTCTTTTGCTGATTTACTTGACATTCACAATTCATTTTGATGGAAACATGGCTAGTGTTACTTCCTTTGTAGAGTGTTGATTAACTGCATTAACAGAATGTATGATATAACTGTGTGTGAGAAATGGTTCTTGAAGTTTGAAAATCAATGTAAATTGTATTTTTTCTTTTTTCTTTAATGTCATTATTGAAGTAAATTAATTTGTACTACCCTTTTTAATTTGATGATTAATGCTTTGGCAACAATGTTTTCAAAGCATTCATGCCAATACACCATATTGAATTGAAACTGAATTGAAAAAGGTGTCCAAAAAACACTACTACTCAGCTACTGCACTGTACTATATAAACGTATGCCAGGAGACAAATACTAATAGAGAAATCTCTGCTGACTGTGACCCATCTGTCTGATCTGTTCAGAGAGGTTATTGAGAAGAAGCCAGAGGTTTTTAAAATCGCCTGTCTCGGTGACATCAGGGACCTGTTCAACCCACACAGACGGCCATTCTATGCAGCCTTCGGCAACAGGACTAATGTAAGCACTGCTGCCAACACGCTCTTACTACGTGTACAATATAGCCTTGAGCAACACGTCTATTTTCATTCAAGGTTTTCCAGGGGCTGAGTTGTTTATTGGTAATTTCAGCCTCTGGGTTTCTATATAATTACAAGAGATCATGTCGCACCTGTGTGTTAAATGTTTTACCTATAGTATTTAATGTGCACATCCTGTAGTGTACTCCAACAGACAGAAATGAAGTCAGAAAGTGCAAGTAAAGTCTGGACTTTGCTTGTGGATATAGAGTACACACTAGCTTAATGATTGATTGTGCGTTAGTGCTGCAGCAGCCAAACAATCTTTTTAGTGTACATAGATACTGCAGAGGTTAAAGTGACACTGAAGCTAGTCTGTCTAACTGTATTGTTTTGCCGCCTTTGGTTTTGCAGGATGCGTATGCCTATAAGCAGGTTGGGGTGCCTGACACCAGGTTATTTACTGTTAACCCAAAAGGAGAGCTCATCCAGGAGAAGACTAAAGGCAACAAGTCTTCGTAAGTGTGCAACTGAACACAGACTCTGGTGATTCTTAGAGGTATCAAAAAAGACACTAGCAGGTGTCAGTGCCTGTATCCCAGTGTAGATGAATGGACTGAAACCAACATACAGACTGCACAAATTTTCAATGGATTGTTGATTTAGCTAGAAACAAAAACCTGTTCTATTGGAATAAGTATAGGTAATACAGTCAGTGTTAGGAGTAAGACAGTGCTGTAATTACACTACATTTGGCGGTAATTAACAACAATTCTGTCCATCCAACCATTTCCTTTCCCTTACCTGGGTTGGGTCGAATTGGCAGCTAACTAAGCAGGTTATTCCAGACATCCCGGGAATGGTGCCTTGGCGGATCCCAAGGTGATCCCAAGCCAGATGGGATATGTACTCCTTTCAATGGGTTCTGGCAGGGCGGGGGATGTAACTAATTACTTTTTCAAATTGATAATGCAGGTACAATTACTGAAATTTAAATGGGCTCCTTACTTGTTACTTTACCTTAAACAGTGGACAAATGCAGTGGATGGCAGATGCGGCAGACAAATGCAGCCTGCTCCTGGATCGGTAGTTATTGCTGCCCTCTGGTGGTTGGAGTATTAATAACACCTATCAGTAATAAAGGGTACAATTATAGATTTAAAGACCTGACAGTTGCTAAAATGATGTAGTTATGTGTGCATTAATAAGAGAAGCAGACATTAAAAATAATGCAAAAGTTACTTTCCCTAGTAACTAATTACTTTTAAATGCAGTAATTAGTAAAGTAATTCAGTTACTTTTGAGAGAGGTTACCACAAGTATTTACTAAATTTCAGTAACTTGCCCAACACTGGATGCAGTTACATCAAAACTGTGCACATGCAGCTCTCAGACACTTTTGATATTTCATGTGTTTTATTATTGCTATTATTATTTATTATTAATGGAACTGTGAGTAAGTTTGTGTGTTTGTGTTTTGCAGGTACAGTCACCTGAGTGAGTTGGTGGAACATTTCTTCCCCATGCTGTCTGTTGAGGGCAGCCCGTCCTCTGCTTTGGACTGTCCTGAGTACAGCAGCGTCTCTTATTGGAAGGAGCCTCTGCCAGAACTGGACCTGGATGCACTACTATAGACATACGCACACCCACATTTACCAAGAGCCACACACATATTTTATCTTTGTCCTCTCCTTTTCCTGTGGATTTCCAAAGGATTTTTCCCAGCATGCCTGAATATTGCTGTTGATGGACCTGCCAACTGTGTAGTGCCTGTTTACGAGACTTTGAATAAACTGGAACAGAAAGAGGCATCTGTCCTGTCTACAAAGACAGAGCCAAATTAAGTCATAAAACGCTACATTTCAAACATAAGTGTATGAAACATGCAGTTCTTAATCTCAATGCTCTTACACTGATTCTGGCTGTTTACAAAATATTAGCTATTTCAAGGGAAAATCCTACAATTAAGATGACAAAAATGGACAAATATGCCTTTGGACTGTTTCGGTTTTTTTGTTATTGTGTGTGATAAGTGTGTAAGACATTCAAAAATATGAATTTAAACAGTCACACATTTCAGCTCTGAACACTGATTAAAAACATATTTGTATAAAAAACTGAGCTGTATTAGATAAGCTTAAATTCTGCACATGGCAAAACTGTCCAACTGCTATTGCCTGTTTCCTGTGACTGGTCTGGAAATTTTCAGTTCACCTCTTGAAGCTCAAAGCTCAAAGAGACCCAGACACACACACACACACAACCCTGTTATCTTTTATTCAGTCAGATTAGAAAGATTGTGTGTCTGTGTGTTGTTGACAACGGGAATGTCTTTGGACCTGAGCAGTACGGAGAGGGTTTTTACAGCTACATGTACCCAGTAACCAAATATGGTTGTGATTATTTTACAGTCTGTTTGACCCTATAACCCTAGTAAGTAAGTAACTTGGGTTTTCCATGAGCAGTGTTAAGCAAAGTGTTTTCAAACATGGAGTTGTTATAAGAGACAGTAGCATGGTTCTTTTTTTGCAATAATAAGCTAATCTGAGCATACGATCATTGTGAAACCTCAACATGTAGCCTCCATTTGACTTCCTTTCAAGTACAAGCTTACCAAGTTAAGAAATTTGTGTACACTACATGAGTGCAGAGTTGGGTCAGACTTGCAATGACTTTTATTCCAGAGAGGGGAGGGGATTTAGATTGTCTTGCTGCTGTGCCTTTTATACTATAAAGACATCGTTATATTTATTATTTTTGCATATTTTTCATCATCCACCTGCGTGGAGATGCATTGGAGCTGAGGATTTTGCTGGTTATTTTTAAACCAAATGTATAGAAATATAAATAAATTCAAAATACTACACTGCCTATTGTCTTTGTCCTCCAGTTTTATTTAATTTTTGTATCTTTGATAGGGACAGATACAGTTTACATAGACAAGATGAAAACAGCCATCTGATGCAATTATCATAACGTTTGTATTGAATGCTAATTTGCAACACCTGTCCCTAGGGGGGCTTCTATGAAAATAAGAGATTAGAATAGAGAAGTAAAATGAGTAAAACAAAAATCACAAAAACTGAGCACAGCAAAGAACAATAAAGCACACATTTAAAGACATTTAAAAACTAGATATAGTGTGAAATAATTATTCTTTTGGGAATAATAATACAAGAGTTAAATTTCCAATTGATGGCACTGCAAAATTTTTTTTTGCGTTGCATGGTATGCATTAGAAGAAAAAATATAATTGAAACAAAAAGTATTTAATATGCTAATATACTAATTCTGAGGGCTTGCCGTTTACTCATCAGACAGTAGGGCAGAGTGGGTAAAGGTTTGGTACACACACACATGCTGCTCAGGGTGGATTACCCCGCTGAGCTCCGACGGGCCAGCTGAAGGTGTTGGTGTTGATCAAAGGCGTAGAGGGATCCGACCACTTATCTCTGCGTCAGTGGCTGTTACTGCCTGTTGTTACCTGAACAGGAAGACTCCGCACCAGACAGTACTGTTGTAATAGGTAAGTCTTTTTTTTTTTTTGCTTTTATCTTTTTTAAAAAAAGACAGACAATCTATATTTAGTTGTTTGTTGAGAATTCAGCGCCTGCTGCTGCCGTGCGTGCTGCGCATTTAAGTGATGCGCAGACGCTTATGAATAATATTGGTCTAATTATTTTTAAGGAAGTAAAACCAAACGAACTGAAATTAAACCCATTCCCTGTAGCAGTTTGAGGCTGACGAGGTAAGTGTGACTAATTTAACAGAAAGAATAAATATCTTTGCGGAGTTTCCCACATGGAGGTCCTGCTGGCTGGAAATCGAAACTTAAACAACGACTTGACCAGAGTCGCTGTCAGCTGCAAGAGGCAGAAACTTTTATCACCCACATTGTTATTAGACCTGTTCTTTACCATTCGTAGCCATTAGACACATTTCCTGCAACTAAAGTTTCCCATTTACAATAGATATAGTTTGATAAAACTCCGGTTTTGAGTACAGGCCAAAAGCCTCTGACTTTAGTCATTTTACTCGTAAGCATGTGCTGTAGTTTCCTTGTGCTGCGCTGAGTCATGCATGTTGCTATTGGCCCAGTTTTTCCTGCACCAGCAGTGAAAGATGCGCATCATGTTGACATCGGGGCCATATCAACCACTGAGGACACTCAAGTTATATTCTCAGTATTTTAGGAATATGGGAGGTGCTCCAATCTGGAGTGCTTAACATGCAGTTAAAAGGCAACACTTTGTGCATATCTTACACAAAAAATAAATAAATAAAATAACCAACATATTTTACATACTGACTCCCACAGTAGGCTATATTTAAGGTCGATTGCTTTTAAGTTATTAAGAGTTAATTAAACAGTTAACACAAAAAATTAGTATGAAATAATAATAGAATGCAAATAATAGAAAATTCATGTCATCGGTCATGATTTAACAGTTTTTTCTAAAATCCTGGCTATTACCCTGATACTACATACTTTTTTATCCTTTTATTTTTTTAAGTTCTTCTTCCATTTATGCCATGGTCACAGTCATATTCATTAACTCATTATATAGAAAGTTCACCATCTAAACAAATCCAAGTAAGTCAAATTTATACTAGAATCAAGTTCATTGCCATGGAAGTTTTCACATACAGGGGATTTATCTTGGTGTTGTGGTGCATAACAGTACGAAACAAGATTCAAGATATTTATTTATCATTATGCAGCAGTTTTGTGGAGCGAAATTTTGACGTAGTTCCGTCTTTGCTAAGCAAAAAAACAACACATAAAATTATGTACAATAGATTGGCTGTAGAGATGAAAAATAAACTTGAGGGAAGAAGCTACTCTGTTGTCTGGTGGTACGACAGTGGATACTTATGTATCTTTTGCCAGTTAGCAACAGGGTGAACAGGTTGTGGCTGGTTCTACTTACAGAGCAAGTAGAAAATACAAAGAAAGATAAAAGGCGAGTACTGCAAGTCTGGGAAAATATATGTTATTTAAATGAAAGAGCTGTGCAGTTTTGTGCAGGAATGTACAAAATATTGACCACCGAGGAGTGAGCAAAAGTTCACAATATTAAGTTTAAAGTTTGTAATGTGCAAGATAATAATCCAAAAGATGTGTATTAATGTAACAACTCGAGTCAGGTGGTGTAGTCTTAATATTAGCCTTAATTTATTTCACGGCTTTGTTAAATACTTTATCCTTAATGGTCAATTATGGCATTCTAAGGCCTTTTATATATTTCTGAAAAGCTGTTGTTGTTATGGATGCAGTTCTGCTCATAGACTCTGGAGAAGCAATAAATCATTTTTAAATCAATGAAATCATTTTTAAATTAATATTTTGTGTTTTATGTAAGTAGCAGAGCAAAAAGCAGGATAATGTACAGTAAGTGGGAAATTATTGTGATTCAAGACCCCTCTGCTTTGCGAGGTCCTGCACCACCCTGTTGGGGTTTATTTTGCAATAATAACCTTTTCACTGTACATTATCCCTTATGTAACATGCAGTGACTGAGTAGGGGGATAAGAGTCAGTGTCAGTGGGGGTCATGGGCCTTGTTAACAAGGCCAGCTGCAGTTGGAACAATGTGATGTAAATGCATGTAATAAACTATACATGTCTGCTATTTTTAAGTCTTACCCTGAGTTTTCTGTTTTTCCAGCATCTGCCACCATGTCTGTGAGTGAGACTGAAGCAGACATTTCTGAAAAGGATCAGTCTGAAGCTCTGGGTTTAGAGCTGACCTGTCCCATCTGCTTGCAGCTCTTCTCTGAGCCAGTATCTCTCCCCTGTGGTCACATCTATTGCTTTGCCTGCCTTCAGAGGATGGGAGAAGGCCTGGACCAACACAGCTGCCCTGAGTGCCAGGCGGAGTACCAGGGAACCAAAACCCTTGTGAAAAACTTAAAAATGAGCACCATGATAGAGACCTACAAAGCCACAGCTGGGAAAGTCAGCTCCACTGCAGACCCCTCTGAGATGGCCATGTAAAAATCAAGAGTGATGATAGGTCTGTTACTGAACAACCAGTTTCTTCAGATCAAGAACAAGGCAGGGGCAAAGGCAATTTGGCGAATGGATGAACCTAAATTCAAACTGGCATCTCAAGTCACAGAGCTGAGCCTCAAGTTAGAGATGGCAGAGAGTGTACTGAGGAAGGAAAAGGAGCTGGAGTTGGAGGTGACCACCACTAATGGTCAGCTAGAGAGAAAGCATCCAAACTTTTAGAACAGATAAAAGAGTTATCACAGAGCTACTGCACCCAGGTGATGCAGCTGATTGAAGAAGAGCTAGGGCCAGGTGAGGCCACTGTGGGCAGTCGAGTCAGTGGAGCTTCTGAGCAGACGAAGCAGCTGAGACAAGCCATGCTCAGAGCAGAGTCCCTTCTGACCGAAGAGGATGAGACTGAATTTAGTAATGAGCTTCAGACTCTACAACCACACATTGTGGAGTTGTTGGCCAAGCCTGTGGGAGAGGTCGAAGATCACGTGGAATCAAAAGTCAACCCCACACGAGCCTGTCCCAAGTTGGAAACAATGAATGCTGAGCTGAGGGACGGGTTTGGAGAGATTCAGCGCTCCCTTCGCAACACCCTCAACCCTTCAGAGGTGACGTTTGACCCAGAAACAGCCCATCCCAACCTCGTGCTCTCAGAGGACTTGAAGACAGTGACTTTCAGTGCTGTCAAACAGCCCTACCCATCCTCTCCTCAGAGGTTCACCAGCTTCTTCCAGGTCCTCAGCACCCAGAGCTTCTATGAAGGTGACCATTGCTGGGAGGTGGAGCTAGAAGGCTCTCCGTGGATCATTGGTGTGTGCTACAGTGGGAAGTTAGCACGCAGCGGGTTGCCCTCCGCCCTGGAAAGCAGCCGGAGCTCCTGGTGTCTGATGTGGTTCAACAACCTGCTGACAGCCTTTGAGCAGAGCCACAGTGTGCCGCTGAAGAAGACCACAGTGTCATGCAGGCTAGAGATCAGACTGAACTTCAAGACCCACAGGCTGAGCTTTTACAACATCAGCCCTGTCAGCGGGAAGACTCATGTGTACACATTTAAAGCTAACCTGACTGAACCAGTGCACCTGGCCTACAGGATGATGTCAGGGCACCCCAAAGCACGTGTTACTATTCATTCATAATCATAACGACATTTCTACTAATGGGCTGGATTGGATTAGTGATGTGGTTGTGTGAGGTACTTATCAATCGTCAGTGTATTACCTACAGTACAGTTATAGTAGATACCTACAGTTTGGAGAAGCAGAGAAGGGCACCAGCATGGAAGCGAAGCAATGTACTGATGTGGACAGGGTCAGCAGTAAAAAATATTTTAGTCACCCAAAAAAAGGTCCACCTAAAAAAATCAATATCACCTTAAGTGTATGCTATATTTAGATAGAATATTTTTAGCACTTTACCTCACCCTGAGACAGCCTTTTCCACTGGGAATCTCTTTTGGCAAAGTCAGTAATTTTACCCCACACAACAAATGAGTTGCTGGTCTACTGCTGCCTCAATAGCTTAGTTTGTCTGAGGTATTGTGTGACTTTGGTGAATGTGAACTAACCTTTTCACAATTACACAAACAAACTAACAGATTGAGGCAGTGGTAGACCAGCAACTCCTTTCTTCCGTGAGTTAATATCACTTATTTTGCTAATGGCATGTAGCTGATTTGGAGAGAGTGATATTTGGCTTAAATGCATAATGGCAGTTTCACATCAGAAAAGGATCTAGTGTGACAGAGAGGTAAAGCAATTAAATTATTCAAAATATAGTATACACTAAAAACTTGTATTGAATTTTTAAGTATTTTTTTGTTTGTTTGTTTTTATATTTCATTTATCTTGCCATTTGCCATTTCAGAATTGTGAAGCACCTTGTAACGTCTATTTTGAAAAGTGCTACATAAACATTTTTTTAAATTATTATACTGACTAGTAGGCTACTTTAGATTCATAGCAAATGTGCTGCATATTAAAAAGGGCATAGTAATAATATTTTTAAAAGCTAATTTAAGAATTGAGATTTGTATGATTTAAAGTTTTTTTTAATAAGACTTTTGTTGTGTTACGATAGACGACACAGACTGATTTCCTCGTACAAATTGTTCCAAAGAGTTCAGGAATTCTAACAGTGCATCCCCCATCAGCTTTTGAATGTTGTGTGTGATAATATAACTGCTCATACTCGTGTTCCTGAAACATGCCTGTTCGCATTCAGTGCTCAAAATGATGTATCAATACATTTCATTATCATTATTTTTACTTTCTGGTGATGCACAGTGTGATGCATAAGTGTACATGTTAAACAAAGGAAAGGCATAAACATTGAAAAATGTTGTGTTTATGATGTCTGTCTACTCCTTACAGAACTCTTAGCCACACAGACTTCCTATTATATAATCATCATATTTATATTATTACGTTTTGGAAGTTGTATGTGTATTTTACTTGCCTCCATCAAAAGAACCTAGCATGACCTCAACCTGCCTCTGCTTAGAGGGTCATGTCTCGATGGGAACTCTTGATTTGCGAAACACTCGCGAGACTTGTGCACGTTGCTTTCAAATCCATGGTTGTTCACTTCACTCTCGCGAGATTTTTCGCTGATTTTGGGTTCCCATTTAGACACGACTGTCTAAAAAGCTTACAAACACACGCATGAGCGCGCACGAGCGCGCGTCATCTCGCGAGATTTGCGTCGCTTGTTTGGTGAGTGTCAGCTGACCACCTTGGGAAAATTTGTTAACGAAACTGTCTAGTAGAGCCATGTCCCGTATCAGCGATCGATATATTGATCGATTGCAGTGTGTTAAACGTGTGCTGAAGCCATAATTATTGCTAAAAGAGTTTACAGCAGCTATATCCTTGAATCCGAGTCTACTCAATCGGTAAGATATTCATTTTTTTTACTCTCGTTACGTTGAGTCGGCGTAGTATCACGTTTGTTTTGATGCTAACGTGAGCCAGTCGGTCTATAAGCAGTGGTATAATGTTCATTTGCAAGCCTGATATACGGTTAGTATTACTAGTATTACTAGTATTAGTCTCTATGGGAGCTCGCAGAATATACTCTTAGTTCACAAAGAAACAATCTTCCGACCGCAGCTAGCAAACTGTAAGTAGCAGCGGTAGCTAACGTCTGAAATCCCCTAAACGCTCACTCTCACTGGAGGTATGTGGATAAACCACACGCAGGACTCGTATGTTCTGATTATTTAGCTGCCCGTTAACCAATACTGTTGAGTAAGGGTAAGTAAGTAAGTAAGGGTATTTTTACCGCTCGAAACTTAAATTTAACACTACATATGACTGATCGGCCAATCTTGTTACATAATGTTTGTTCTACAGTGGAGAAAGCTGTGACAGGTGCCTGCCTGGTGGCGTCACAACAACATATTAGTTGTACCTACACTTCCTAAAGTCACTGATGATGATGATGATGATGATGATGATGCAATATCTGTTGGGGTTTATACTAGATCAAATCATTGATTATGAAATTAATTGGCGACTATTTTGATAATCAATTAACTGGTTTGAGTAAATTTTTAAGAAAAAAAATGCAAATATTTTTAGTTTCTTTACTCATCTCTGACAGATATGTTTTTTTGTGGGCAAAACAAGACATTTGAGGACATTATTGTGGGCTTTGGGAAACGATTGATCAATATTTTTCACCATTTTCACACATACTATAGGCAGACAGCTATTAATTAATTATTTCTCAAGACAATCATTTCCAATTAATTGATTATGAAAATAATTGTTAGTTGCAGCCCCAGACTGTGCCAAACAAACATGTTTTTCTTACATCTGGACAACAAGATTTGGTGGCCAGGGCATCTCTGCTGCATTACAATACTTCATTAAAGTGCTGGTTTCGTCCTTGGCCCTATTGTGATTTCAGTAATATTTGTGCAGCCCTACTGGTGAGTGAGGAAAATCTACTGGCCATGAAAATATTTTACCAACATTTGGCTGGACTCTGCTCATATGATGTATGAACTGAACTTGAATTTTTCTCAAAAAGAGGAAACCGTTAGAATGAGAAGTAAAATGTCTACCTCAGCTGATGTGAATAATCAGTTTCAATAAATTTCCCTCAGGGCCAGACACCATGCTAGCCACAGTGACTGCTGTGGTTAGGTTTGCTCAATACAATGGCAGTATTTCACCTTCACCATTGGAGAACACAACATACCCAACTTGGCAGCCTGACACTGGAGCCAACATCACCAAGCCTCACAAATGTCTAGCAGGTTCTGTACGAGGATATCGGGGACTCCAGGTATTTGGTAACATGCTGTAGAAGAAATAGCCTAGTTGAAAACCATGAAAGAGTTAGTAAAACATACTTGCTTTTGAATCTGTGACACCTACTCCACATAAAATAATGTATTTTAGAAAGTTCTATGTTATCCCTTTCACATTCATTTCTCTGTCGTAGGGTGCGGTTCTGGGACATTTTACTGCTTGTTCCTAATGTGGCCTTCTTCATATTCCTGATGTGGAAGCTGCCCTCAGCAAGGGCAAAGATTCGACTCACCTCAAGCCCCATCTTTGTCACCTTTTACTTGCTGGTAGTACACAAACTACATAAACACCAATAAACACTATTTTTTATCTTTAGCTTGACATTGTGCTACATAGTATTAGGTCCATAATTTAAGTTTAATTTTGTTTTCATTCTTATCAGTTTCTGAACTGGTGGAACTTTTCTCTTGGCTCAAGAGATTTCTCTGCTTTATTGATCCCCAAAAGTCTAAAGTGACAATGGACCTGTTGGTACATTTCACTTTCAATTTGGTCTAACAACAAACACAAACGACTTTTTCAAAAAACATACTTACCTTACTTAAGCTTACTTTCTTGTTTACTGTTCTGCTTTATAATCTGTTCCATCTCGGTGGAAGGTGCTTAATCTTTGTTTACAAAATTTATCACTTCTGTCTATTTAGGTTACCATTCCAGTAATGGTAACTTGGCAACAAAGACTTTTTAGAAAAGGATATCAATGCCTGGCAAAACTATAAAGGAACTCTGGACATTGTTCATCACCAGTGTAGATCAGTGCATTGATACATTTCCCCTAATTCTACTCCAGGACATGTTTGTATTGTTTTCAAAAGACAGATTATTTTACACTACATGACATGCTTTGTGTTGTATTTCTTAGGTGTTTGTTGTAGCAGCAGTTGGAATCACCCGGGCTGTCGTGTCCATGACCGTCAGTGCATCCAGTGCTGCCACCATCATTGACAAAGTAAGGAAGCACGTAAAGCATAAATAACATTTCTGGAACACACACACGAGTGTTGGGTTAAAAGCTCATTCTGTAATTCATATGTGGTGAATAGGTAGCCCTACTACAACCAGAAGTCAGAACATAGTACTGGAGCGTACACAACAAGAAGTTATTAATGTTTTCTGTGATGTTTTTAAACAGGCCAAACTCCCACTACGCGCATGGTTATTTATAGAGATATAAGCCCCAAATCAGGGAATAAACCAAACAACTGTTTTTCTACTGAATAAGATTTATAGCCAGATTTAGTGACTCAGGAATCTGGTTAAAAAACAGATAATAAAAAAAACAAACACTTTTGTAGCATTGCACAGCATATTTTTATAGCCTTTTTGTATTTTTAATACTTGTAGGGACTCTGGGTATTTAGGTAAAACATTACTCTTCACTTTCTTTTTTTGTAATATTTTATTTTTTTGGTTTTCAAATACATACAAACCCCACTGTCACACACTGACAATACAACTAAAATTGAAATGAAACTACTAAGAGGTAAACAAGGGGAAAAAGAGAGAGATAGAAAGGTTAGCTTCTACCAGAATATAATGGTCTGTTACGACACTAGTTTGGTGACCAAGTAGATGATCATTAAATCATGTGAGGTTACTTTCTTTTACTGGAAGCACTCTGAGCTGTGCTCGTCACAAGACGTTCATATTTACTGTAAACTACGGTGAATTCTGTCCTTTTGGAGGAGAAAAGAATTTTTTGTGTGATGTGGTCTGCGCAATATTGGATTAAAGTGATGTTCACCTTTCCAAAAGGTTTTAACAGTTTGTTGGAGTCATTTCTTGGAGTTTTAACAGTTTAAAATAGTTGTGTTTCTTATTTACAAGTAGCATATGACAGATTGAGGCTTTGCATCACAGACACATTGCCCATACTGAAGTAGCAGTGCCATATCGTGTCACAGATGTCTCTTTTATTAAATATCCCAAGGGACTGATATGAGCTTCAGCATGACTTTGTCAGGCTTTCATGTCTAAGAGGAAAGGCATGGCTGACATTCCTCGCATACCAGACAGATCCCTATGGACTTCACAGTGATGAACCCACTGTTCCCATAGCACAATGTCATGGCTGCACTGTTGAAGGAAAAAGATAGTACAAATGATTATATAATGCCAAGAATGTGATCTGACTTGTAATGTTTGGCATTTGATGTGGGTAAATATGTGTTACAGCACAGCGGGTACACTCTGCCTCAGTGGATACTCATGATGTTTGTCGTTTCAGGTGCTGTGGGAAATAACCCGCTTCTTCTTGCTGGCTATTGAGCTTAGCGTTATCATTCTGGGACTGGCTTTTGGTCAGTGAGCTACTGCTTTCAGTTCTCATTTACTGTAAATGTCAACCAATTCTGTCTCTTTTCACATGACATGTCTTTTTTAGATGTTCCATTTATAATTTTCAGCTCAGTATCTAATTATGAATGCCTGTACAGCGGTGGATTCTGTTAAGCCTCTTTCTTCATTCATTCATCAGGCCACCTGGAGAGCAAGTCTAGTATAAAGCGCGTGCTGGCTATCACTGCTGTGCTGGCTCTGGGCTACTCCATCACGCAGGTAATGACGGATAACGACAGGTCAAATAATATTAAATCAAATGAAATTAAAAATGATATAGGTTATTTCTGGTAAATTTTTTGTTCTGTATGCAATTAAAATAAATGGGACATTGTTCCAGGGCACACTAGAGATCCTGTATCCAGACAGTCACCTGTCTGCTGAGGACTTCAACATCTACGGTCACGGAGGGCGGCACTTCTGGTTGGCCAGCTCCTGTTTCTTCTTTCTGGTCAGTAACCTGTAACAATGTAGCGGTGGCAGCATGAGGAATAAAATTTAACTGATACTGACAGATACCTGTGGAAGCCCAATCCACCCAGTGTGATTAAAAAAACATCCTGACTTAGTATCTTAGAATAATGACTGAATCACTCAAAATAATGATATGCTTTCTCTAGATAATTAATTAGTATATCAATATTAGTATCTATTTCTTTAATACTAAGTCATTACTCTGGGAAAGTCTCTTGGTGGCGCAGTTCTTAGCACTTTTGCTTCACAGCAAGAAGGTTGTGGTTTTGAATACCAATTCTTCCAGGTCCTCCAGTTTCCCCCACCATCAAAAACATGTTTTCTCCTGTCAGCACCCCTGATTGAGGTGCCGGCTTAGAACCATATTGTTTCCTGGGTGCTGTACAGCAGCTGCTCCTAATACTAGGAGGGGTTAAGAGACTGAGTCTGACTGCATCACGTTGTTGGAAATGGACTTCCATATATACCTGGTGTCTAATGATTTGTTTTGTTTTTTTTATAGGTGTACTCATTGATTGTGATCTTGCCTAAAACTCCAGTGAGGGAGAGGATATCTCTTCCCTGTGAGTCACAGATTTCATTGCAGCAATGATTAAAAATTGCACTTGACAGACTAAAAGATTAACATGATTTACCATGTAATTATCATTAATGGAAAATTGATATCCATGAGGATGTGCCTTGCCCTGTACTTTTAGGAATGTGCTTTTTACCACTTCATGATGTCATATAATTGAAAGCATTTGTCCTCCATTGTCCATTAATCTTAGTATTGCTTCCTTTGTCCAGCTAAGAGGAGTTTCTATGTGTATGCTGCCATCCTGTCTTTACTGAACCTTGTCCAAGGCCTGGGCAGTGCTCTGCTGTGTGCTGGAATCATAGAGGGACTCTGGTCAGTATAATCCTTTTGAGTATTTTTTCTGAATAAATGGACCTAATTTAAGTATAAAGATAAGTTGTGAAGATTTTTGGCTTCAGAGTAACTGAAGCGACTATAAAGCACTGGGGTTCTGCAGCACAAGCATTTTAGAATATGGCCCTGATATGGAGCTGGTGACTGTTTTTTAAACATTCTTGTAATTGAATTTGTTAGCTGGATGGCTACAAGGGGAATGACTCATTGTTTTGGTGGGTCTTGTGAGGTTCTGCAGAATTTAGCGAGCAGATGAGAACATAACAGATGCTTGATGATATCCGTATGTCCTGTAACTTTTAATGGGACCGTTTACACAGAATGAAACCTGTCTTGATTTTTGCTTTTTTTGAAACAGCTGTGTGGATGTCACCACATTCCTGTACTTCTCTGCCTTTGCACCGCTCATTTATGTCACATTCCTCAAGGGCTTCTTTGGGTTTGTACAAACAGTCATATAAAATATAAGAATACTTATATCTACGCTTAAGACAGTTTAACCTTATTTCAGCACTGTCCTCTTTTCCACAGTTCAGAGCCCAAGATTCTGTTCTCCTACAAGTCACAGGTGGATGAGCCGGATGAAAGTGACGTCCACCTTCCCCCGACCGTCGCTACAACCATTGGCCGTAAGGAGCTGACCGACCAGGGCCTGTACTACTCCTCCACCCAGATCGATGGCTCTGGTCCCGGCAGCTCTCGTATGGTTGGAGCATACTTGGATGATGTTGCCTCCGGACCCTATGGGTCCAGCAGCATTAACAGCATTGAAGCAGACCGCTGGAGACCCATCAATGTGTGACCGGAGGATGAGAGATGGCTATACAGCTGGACTTTGATGTTGTGTGTGCTTAGTGTTTTAGGTAGGGTGGTGGTTGGAGAAATTGACCAAAAGAAATGCAGAACAAAGAAGTTGGACACCAAGAAAGGCTAATCTTGGTCTTGCTTTGACGCAAAAAAAAGTGGATGCTTAAGGAGAGACCTTTGCTAGCCAATTATCTGGAGGACTGTGAATTTAGCAACTGCTTTTGTAACACTGTTGCCAGAGTGCACTGCTGCTGTAGCTCCACACGATGAGTTCTGTCCCTCATCGTGGCCCTGACAGACTCCGAATCGATTCTGTTCCGCAGGCTCTTCAATGTGGGAGCTTACTGACTTCCTCTCTCAGCACATTTTCTGTCATTCCAGCATCATGCATCAACTGCTCAAACCTCAACAATGATGTTTTAAACCCCGTTTTAAGTACCCAAGTCTTTAAAAGCTCTATAACATTCTTTTGATGACAACATCTGTACATTCCCACTAAAAGCTTTGAGTAACAGCATCTCAACTGACTTTGTTATCCGCTGCCTTGTATTAGATATGTGACTCAAACAGCTAACCTTTTTTTTTTTTACTGAATCACCGTGCCTCTCCACACAGAGCAAGGACTAGTGCTGATTCATTTTGTTCGGTGTACTCTGTCTTCTGAAATAGGTGCTGTCCCTCCTGTGAACCCGTGAAAGGTGTTAGCTTGGTGTGTGTCACTGCAATATGATAAGGAATCAGTAACTCCTTAATTCAGGCATTGAATTCATGTTAAATATGACAAACCATCTCTCTGCAGAGACACAAGAGCAAATCTCCAAACTGTGTCTCCCCCATAAGCTTGTTTCTCTCCTCTTCTATTTATATTGTGATTTTGCTTTATTTTCTTACACCAGATTAATCATTCCCGCTACTGAAAGCACATTTGTTAGCTTCATAGTCATTAAGGTCGTGTTATTACGTGCCTGACTGGGTCAACAAATGTGCAGAAACCTCTTTTGTGTATTCCAAATTAGACACGCCCTCACTTCATATCTGCATATCTAGTTCAGCTTTGCTCGCTGCAACAGGGTAAGTTTTTATTTTTGCTGCTAAAGTCTTTTTTTTTCCTGTGTTCAGAGTTTCCACAAATTTCCTTTCAAGTAACAAACTTAGACCCTAAATAATATTGCTCAATTTTATGGTATCAAATGATGGGATTGAAATTTTTTTCATTCTGATCATTTTTGGGCTAGAATTGTTTGATTCTTGGTTCAACAATTGAAATCAGTTCTTGTCATACCTCCCATATTACTACAGTATCATACTTGAGTCTTTTTAAAACCACCTCACATTACATTTACTTCGGCCTGCCAAGGAAATATGATGTATGTGAGTTTTCCCCTGAAAATGCTATAAGCCTGGTATGAATGAATTACTGTGTTTAAGCTAACAGTATTCATAGATAGTGGTGACCTGTGGACTAAATAGAGTTCCATTTATTTTTTCATCATTTGAAAGCAACAACACTCTGAAGAAGTTGTGTATTTCCAAGAAATGACAGTATTTGCCTGACTCTTTAAAGATTTTATACTCATGTTTGAGTGCTGTTGGTAACTGTTGTATTACTTGGAGTTAGAATAGTGATTGGGAAATCAGTTTGCTGTTTTATGACAAGTTCACAAGGTACATCGATAAGGAATTGAGGTCTACTCTCTTGATACACAAGATGTTTGATGTTGAAATCATTTTGGAAATGATCTGTAAATTGCCTTTTTATTTAAGTGCATTGATTGTATAATATTCTGCCCATATTAATGCAATGTATTGAACATTCCATGACCTACAGAATAAACCATGGACTCTTTTCATTTGTTTGTTTGGGGTATGGGAGCAGGGTGTTGGAAATCCTTTAAAACACTTGAATTTTAATGTACTGTTTTCAAGGCTTGTAAAGTGCTAAGATTTTGGAGTAAGTGCTTGAAATTTGTATTGATTGCTTGAAGAATTAATCACCGCCAGTCTGAATAGTTCACTTTTTAGATCGAGGAAAAATAAGTCTGATATTAGCTCAGCCAGATTGTGTAGGATGCCAAGTCTACTTAGACAGGTGACACATTTTGAAACATGAAACTTTGTTGTTTTCCTTTAATTTGTCACCCTTCTTTTGGATGCTATCATGAAACATAATTTTGGTTGTTTATAGCACAGTAAAATCTGATTTCATGGGATGAAGAAAGCAGATATGGTAAGATAGACAAAATTACCCTATATTAGTCCCTTGATGGGGGGACATGCAGAGTTACAGTAGCAGTGACAAGCAATAAAAACAGGAAATACAAAAGTAGTAATAATGTTAACAAATGGAAATATAAAAATAGTAACTATATAAGGATAAATATAAAAATAATATAAACAAGAGGACATCAAAAACAGGAATATGTACATTATTTGTATTTCCTTTTGTTTATATTGTTAATATTTTTCAGTTTCCTATTTTTTTTATATTAACCAAAAGACTCAAGAGGTTTAAGATAATTCTTTTGAGTATATATATTTTACCACAGCTGTCAGGTGCTGGAAAACCTTGAAATTGCACCTTGAAACTTTTTGAAATGTGCTTGAACTTAAAGCATAGGAATTCTGGTTCAAGTTCATGATAGGGCTCCATCATGTGGTTTCTTGTAGTAACTACACTCTGGGAAAGAGTTTTTTTTTTATTCTCCTTTTATCTACGCCTGTGTAGACGACAGGCCTATTTTTCTTTTCCTCTGTTTCTTTCTTTATATTCTGTTTGTCTTAAAGCTCCACATGTTTCGGGACTCCACATTAGACCGACTACAGTGAGACTACAATTCCCATCCATCCACAGTGGATTTCTCACACAGACAACGAATCATTGGGTCTGAATTATTTCATCCAACGAATGAGCTTTGAGGATACTGCAGCGCCAGAGTGACCTTTATTGAAGTGTTTTAACCACCGGTCGGTCGCTTTGGCGGCGACTTTAGCCGCTGTCTTATTTATGTCTCCCTGTCCCAACACTGGACAGGGATTTTACGATTATTTTTAATCAGGTGCGAACAACACAGCTGGTCAACATGGGAGGTAACGGCAGCACGACCAGGAAAGTGTCATTCGGACTGGACGAAGACGAGAAGGTCACAGTAATTGAAGGAGTGAAGGTAGGTGTAATGTAACGTATCGTGTTGTCGTTACAGTGAGAGTGGACGTGACGACTTAGCTAAAGCCAGTACGCTAATAACGGTTGGCTCGTGGGGTTTTGCGGTGGTGCACTGAGGCGCAGACAGGTCCCGTGTCCTTAATTGACCCCAGTCATACCCCTACTCTCTCCAGTTACCGTTACTTTCCCTCCAGCTTACAACTACCCCCTGTAACAGCTGGGTGAATCACGACGTGCAGCTCGTCGTAAAATGAGAATTAGGTGAAGCGAACATTTACGCAGTGCGACGTCAACGTCAAGTTTCCACAGCGTCACGTAAACGTAGCTGTTAAATGTTTACGTTAACTAGATGTGCTACGTCACCAATATCCCAAGGGAGTTTATTTAATTCTTATTCTTATTATATCTTTGTACTTAAGTGTAAATTTAAATTACTTTTACTTGACTTGAGTTTTGCATTCTATGTGACTTTATACTTTTGTTCCACTATAAGAAAAAAGTATTAAACTTTTAAACTTCACTACATTTGTCTGACAGCTTTACTAGTTACTAGTTAGTTACTTTTTTATGATTACAAATTTTCATACCATTTCTTCTTCAAAATGGGTGCTTTTGATTTTTGTTTGATAAACTGAAGGATATAGTATTTCTTTATGGGTTGAGAAAATTGAAATGCATTGTCACAAAGCTGAAAACAGGGTTGTTTTTTCCGAGCTCATGAATAGTTGACTTTTTCAATCATGATGATCTTATAGAATATAATGCACTGCTGTGGATAAAACTACCCAACAGTTTATACAGTACTTAAGATTAGCACAGCTTTAAACAACTACGCCAGTAAAACACAACATACATATTAATGCAGCAGTAATATTAATAAAAAAATATCATGTAATAGTAAAACACTGACGGAGATCATTGTACTGTATAATGAAAATGTTTACTTTTTATAGATTTAGTACATTTTGTTGATAGTACTTACATGCTTTTACTTAACTAAGGTTTTGAATGCAGAACTGTTACTTTAATGGGGTATCTTCACAGTGTGGTATTAGTTGTTTTACCTAATTGATCCGAACACTCTCCACTTGTGAACATGCAAATTGTTGTGCAAGTTCATGAAGTTTTCATGTGTTGGTTCATGTAGGCAGATAGCTACTGATAGGTCAGAGAGGTCAGGATGGGAGGCAAGTAAGTGACTTGCTCAAGGGCACTTCAGCGGGCTGGATGATTGTTTCTTCACAAGTGAGCCTTGTAATCTGCTGTTTTTCAAGACACACAACTGTCCTGTATGCACAACAAGGGGCTTTTATGTCCGTATGTGAACATTTGATAATTCTCATATCCTGTCCAGCTTTCAGAGGATGTTCTCCGGCGGATGAGGGAATCTCAGGGGTCCGATAGCACTGAGCCACCATCATCTCCACCAGACAGTCACAAACCACCATCAAGTAAGTCCCAGTCAAAGACATTTCCTTTCTAACAGAGCTCCCTTTGGGAGGCCCACTGCGTCAGCAAACATTTCCTCATACTGTACAGTAACTGAAGAGAACAGTATCAGGATAAAGGTCAATTGTGCTGCTGTGTGACTTTTTCAGAAAGTTCATTAGAGAACGGAGAGAACATAGTAAACATAAACTGTGATATTTATTAGCTCACATTTATTAGAATATTTAAACATGGTCTCAGAGAGTCCTGTTTGTTTATGAATATTAATGTATTTTTAGGACGTAACATTTAGCTGTTACGTGATAATTGGGTCAAAAATGACAGTGGTTTAAAAGTGTTGTCTATTGTCATTTTGTAAGATGTCATGTCCACAGGAAACGTGATTGGCTGGACTTTAACCTTTAATGTACCGTTAACTACATGTTGCTCTTGCTACTCTGTTCTGCAAACAATCAATATTGTAATTGATAATACTATAATATTTATCCTTTTTTCAGGTTCAAAACCAACAGGACCATCTACTACAGAAATACAGGAAGAAATTCGCAAAAAGTAGGTGCTCATAATGTCAAGGTCACCCTGTTTTTTGTTATTCAGGTATATCTGCTGAAGAATCTGCTATAACTTTGCATGTATAACTTTGCTATAACTTTGCTTTGTGAATGTTAGATTGTACAGTATATTTGATCCTAATGTATATTTTCATACATTTAAGATGAAGCTTCTGTGGTGACACAGGCAGTTAATAGCCAGTGGAGGTGACAGATGTATGAAATGGCAGACAGTTGTTGCTAATGTGCGATGTTTATGGAGAACACATGATGAGTGACCTGTCAACACTGCCTGTGCTGATTTACTCTGCATAACAGGCATGTTGCTATGCTGCTGGTATGCTCATATACTATCCTGAGCCTCTATAGATTTACATGTTGGCAAGTCCCACAGTTCTTAACCACCCGCACTGTAATGCTGCTTCCTGGAAATTTGTTAAGCATAATGTACAGAATATTATTAGATTTTAGGCGTTATTGGTGACAAACCTCTGTAAGGTAATCAGTTCTTTGTTGCATTTATTTTATTTATTTGACAGGGATGATACATGTAGGTCTAGGTACATTAAATAAAAATTGAACCAATGCAGTGTATACAGACTTCTACCCATAGATAATTCACAGTCCTTGTCTCTGGTTAGGCTTTAAGGAATTTTTAAGAAGTAATTTAGTGATGTAGGTTCACGTTGTTAACAGAAAGTTAAAGGTATAATCTGCAACATTTTCCCTAAAAAACAATGACTCGTATAAACATAATCTCTTTCAGTCATCACTTATGACACACTACAAGAGTGTGGTGGTGGTTGAATCCTGCCCTTTGCCTGTAATTCCTTTTTTTTCTCATTGTTACACTGTGTTGGGACATTTCACCAAACCAAAACATTGGTATTTGACATTCTGATGTGTTTATTAACAGCTCGGACAAATCCTACTGACTCTACCCTTAAGTGACTCTTAAGTGACTTAATACTTTACTTGTTTTTTCTTGATAAATTAACCTGCTTTTATTTGAGTGTAATACTTTAGATTCCACACAACAATTCATGAATGAGATTTGTTGCTATAATCACCATTCATACAACAACACTTAGTATGTTTAGCAGACTTTCAGTTCATAAATAAAGGGTAAAGGTTAAGACCATTCTTATCTTCTTGTACTTCAGCTTCGAGCGACAACAGGCCCTGGTCCAGGAGCAGTTGGCCGGACTGGCCCAGAGGGAGAGAGAGTCAGCAGCAGCCACAGGCTTGGATGAGCTGACCCCTGCCCTCATCATTGAGAAAGGAAAGGCCCATGAAGAGCATGAAAAGGCCAAGCTGTTGGTGAGTAGTGCTTACTGGGTGTATACCAGGAGTCATAGCTTTGTTATCCATTATAGTGGGCCTGATGAGTTGTACTTTATTGTACTGAATAGCCTCCAAAACTATTGATTTGATGTCTTGTTTTACACAGAAACAAGAAGTTCCTCAAGCATTTATTCAGTAAAAATTATCAAAATTATTATTTACTTTCATCCTTTCCTTCAACTTTATTTCGTTCCTGGTGGGCAATTGATCATACAGCATGGGATTGTCGAACACATGAAAGAGCATAGACATGCAGTACAATAAGGGCCAACAGCAGTAGTCACTGGTGTCAAAGCCTTCACAGTGTACAAACCACTGCAACAGTAACACCTAAAAAAAGGCAGACTGAATAAATAGTGGCAGAAAAAGACCATATAAATACACAGTAGCTTAAAGTAAGTACACAATGACCAGGCATGTTGGTCACATGATCAGAAACTCTGCCATCATAAGACAACCTCCAACATCCTTTGGTCCTTTGTTGTTTAAGTGTACTCTCATAAGCCGCATAAGGCAAAGGCACCCATCCCTTGCACATGTAACTCTTTATAGCAAAAATGTGCACGTTTAGCCTACAATTTCATGTGTTGGCTAATTTCACTAAACATCTTGATAAGATAATGCTGCATTTGTGGGCCAAAACATGGCATCACTGCAATTCAAAGAAAAATTTAGGAATTTGACCTTAAGATAAATGTAATAAAATGTGTGTTCTCATACAGAGAAAGATTTATGTTACCACTTTAAAATTTGAAAATAAATTGTCTGCGACACAGTTTCACTACTTGCGTATCAATTTTTGTCAGTGATTGTTTCCCTCAGGCGGTGTATGTGAAACACATTCAGACACATTAATATAATCAGATTATATATGTAATATAGTATATGACTAGAAATACCAATATTTGTTAACAAGCAATGTGTTAAATCACCATATGACTGTTGCTCATTTTACCATGCACAGTTTTCTACCATTTAGCAAGGGTAGTAGATTTCTTTACTTCCAGGAACCTCTTGTATAGTCAGCAGCACCCTCTATGGTTTGGACTTTGAACAGCACCTCTAGACCAAGGCACTGGTGAATTAAGATAAGATAATTATTGCATGATATAGAGGTACACAGTGTTGAGGAAGTTACTTTGAAAGCATAGCCTTGCAAGCTACTACTTAGCACTGCAAAAAGTTGAACTACAGCATAGCTAGGGAGAAATCAAGCTACTTAGAAAAAGTAGTTTAAACTACTTTGTAAGAAAAAGGACCAAATTGACAGTGTACTTATAATATGAAATTGTAACAAAAAAACAAACAAAAAAACAAAACAAACAGACAAACAAAAAAAAATGTTTTTGGGAAAGTGCGAGGAATGTCAGCTTTGGTTTGTAGACAATATCCACCAGCAGTTTCAACAGTTAACTACACAAAAAATGACATAACAGTTATTTAACCACTTGAATCACTATGCAAATAAGAATCTAGTTGAACTACCAGCAAGCCACTGTAAAATGTAGTTTAATTACATGTAGTTTACTATTCCCCAACAATGAATGAAAGTGATTAAGTTATTCTAAATATGATTCTGTACTCACTGTTTGTCAGTAACACCAAAGTCAGAATGTTCAGCGTCAAATTCTTGTCCCTCTCAATGATGGACCTAGTTTCTGACGCTAATGTAGCATCATGTTTCCTCTGTCCTTCCTCACCTGCTCTCTGCACTAGGGCTGCAACTAATAATTATTTTCATCATTGATTAATGCAAAACACAAAGATATTCAGTTTATTGTCATAGAGGGCTAAAGAAAGCAGAAAATATTCACATTTGAGTCACTCATGTTGGAACAACATAAATATTATGTACAGTATCTGTACTTTTGTCAGAGCAGAGGAATCCCTGATGGTCCTTGTAGCTTGATGGGGTACAAGCATCATCATCATCATCTGTTTCAACAGGCTATATTAATAATAACAATTTTCAATATTGGATGGAAACAGCAACATTAAGAATGCTGTCGTCTACTTTGAATGTTAATTCTCATTCCCATTTCTGTAATGTGATTAACTCCTGTCTTTCAACAGTAGGCTGGTATCTAAAAGGTGAAACTTATTTGTGTCTGTTATACATTTAGGTACGGTGATTGCACTGATTCTTGTCTGTGTGTGCTTTCTGTGATAGCTCTGCTTTGTCACTTTGTCAAATGTGCTTGTTGACATTACTTCTGTCAAATTCAATGTTACGATGAGTCAATCAAATTGCAAGTTGTTGTGTGGGAGTGAAAGAGAGGTGATTGCCAGAGAGATTTGTATGTGTAACAAGTGTGAATGTTAACCCTGGAGGGGCTATTTCTGATGTTACTTACATGTATATTGATTAACAGTGATCTATTGCCAATGCCGATCATTAATTTGCAACTCCCTCCCTGGTGTTTTTTCACTTGCTTTGTTAAAATTAAACACTGGATTTCACACAGCCCTCTCTCTCTCCTCTTCTCAACAATTGATTTGTCCTGCGGTGTGTTTTCAGTGTGCCAACCAGCTGTAATGAATACTGAATGCTGCTGGCTTAGCTTACACTGATACGGGCTCCAATCATTTAATGATGTTGCATCACAATGTGAAACTGAACCCTCTTACCTCACAGCTTTGTTTTCTACTTTTTCTGATGTGACAAGTCAATACAGCCTGTCGGTGTGTGAGTGAGTGTGTGTGTGAAAGGTTTATTCTGTCTGTGGTTGTACAGAGTAGAAAATAAGTATTGACCCAACTCTCTCACCGGTGATGGGTTTGTTTGACAGGTTTGAGTATCTTTATGTCAGCACTTGGATTAAAGGTTTCTCATGTGTGCGTACGGTGCGCATGCGTGAATGTATGGGTGTGCACGCTTGTGCGCGCATGTGCATCGCTCAGTGGAAGCTGGGAGTTGAGTCATACCACACCAGTTGAGCCATATATATATATTATATATATTAGATAAGTTGAAATTCTATTTAATATATGATGTATGGTTGAAGCATTGTTGTTCCCCTTGCCTCCTGATCCCCAGAGGAAGCTCAGACAGGTTGCAGAAACACAGCAGGAGCGCAAGACGAGCGCAACATTGTAATTTGAAAATAACAAGCAGTGACGAGTACTTCACTGGAAGTTGATCAGCTGTTTGCATGGTCAGTTGTCTGTCAATATAAAGTTGAGCACGTTATCCAGGCCAATTTAACTGTTACAAGCATCTACTCCTTCTAAAAGGCTATTAATGATTTCTTACGACTCATGCACAGAGAGCGACTCATTCTGTCAACATTCTGCATAAATTTTAAATCTAATGAAGGAGAAACAGGCAAACAAAAACGGTTCTTGTGGCCCATAATGGAAATTTCAGAGGAGGGCACAGCAGCTGTAGCATTGTTGTCAGAGTATTTCAGCTCAGCATGTTTCCCTTATTTCTGATGGCATATGGCAATTTTATGATTTATTATAGTAAATAAATTGCATATTTCTCCTTTAAAGTTACTACAAGGAATTTTCATATTGTACAATCATAAGGGCGTGTTTTCTCCACCATAACACAAAATATAACATCAAAAATTAATTCATCAAAATAAAAATGTCTTTCTTTTTTTTTTTTTAAACCGGCTAATGTACTACTCACTGTAACTTTGCCCGGGAAAACATAAACACAGGTTCATTTCCACTGATTTCAAGGAAGGCATTAAAAACAACCATAAAGAAACAGCCAGTCTTCTTGATGATAGTCTTGTTTGCTTATGTAGATCAGATAGATGCATCAGTATCAAACTGAGACTGTTATATACTAGTGTTGCTAACAATTCATCGATCGGGAATGCATCACGATGGGTCATGTGATGATTTGGCATCGAATTAATTAGCCTCGATGCTTTGCCGCGTTCACTTATTTTTTTTTTTTTATTTTAGCAATTCATTTTTCATTCATTTATTGATTTATGCATCTATCCATCTATCCATCCACATCCACCATCCTCATTAATTCACTCACCAAGTTCAGTCTTGTACAGCCATGGCAGCATCTGCTGGATCAAAGCCAGACTGACGGTGGTGACCCGTCTGCAGCTTCTTACTAGTGTCTCGGTGGGAGGGCTGGAACAGATGTGTTTAGTACTAGTTGTGGCGACGTTAACCGGGGCAGGGGATTGGCAAGCGCTGTGGTCGGGGCTGGGAGAGATGCTCTCATTTAGGTTAGCACCCACGGTAGAGTTAGCTGTGCTCCCCGCATCGCCACGTACGGTTCGTTTAAAAAATGCAGAGATTTCTCTCTCTCTCTCTCTCTCCTCCGCTCTCTGAGTGTGGGTGGGTGAGTGTGTCTGTACCGGTGTGAGTGCACGTGTGTATGTTGTGAGAGAGGAGTGAGGGGGGAGCCCCTCCCGTCGCAGAGGAGAGAAGAAATGCATTTTAATGAATGTAATGAAACGATAGCGACGCATTAGACTCTGAAATTGCGCAAATTAGAGTTAGCTTTTTTTTATTTGATAAAAAGAACGCCTGTTATAGGACCCTTTTGATTAAAATAAAAATTAAATGATGGAATTTTTTTTTTAAATCTATGACTTGAATTTCTGGGTGGGGATCCTGTTGGCAGGGCGGGGGTGTCTTTTGGGGGGGCGGGGTGCCCTCCCAAATAAACTAGGGGAACATGAGACTGTCACAAAACTTCCGAAGAATTCGGAAAAAGCCCGTCGAATCACGCACGTTCCTCAGATTCAGACGAAGCAACATATAACGTGAAATGTTTAGTCTTACAGACTGTATTTTTCTAAGCTTTCTAGTAAACAAAATGGATGTTTGGTGAACCGCCATCTGCAATGGGAAGATGAGGTAACAACTTAGCTGTTTTCTCCATTCTGATAAGTTACGTGGTCATTTGCTTATTTTGTAGTCATAACATTAAATACTTTGTGTCTTTGAAACTTAAGATAATATGAATATGACTAGTCAACTGTTCAACAAACCCTGGTATTTATTTTGTGAGTGAAGGTTCAGAGCAACGCTGAGTTAATTGATAGGCCATTTATTTACAAATGTAGCATCAGATGAAGACAAAATCAATCTTTAAGATGGAAAAAAGCATTAAAAATCGCCATAATCGAAAAATCATGGCAGCAATAATCGAATCGAATCGACAAACATTATAATCGCTATAATCGAAGAATCGAGGCTCCCATAATCGAAATCGAATCGAATCGTGAAATACCCTCGATGGGGCAACACTATTATATACTGTCATAACCAGTTAAAAACTTGTTGTAGTAGGTTTAAGTGAGAGAAAGGGGGAGGTTTTTGCTGCTTTCATGTGTTGATAGAACTGAAGTAGATTGTATGAGAGAAGCCTAGACAGCATATGACTCCCCCATTGCCTCCTCCATTCCCACCTTTTCCAATTTCTCACCTGTCCTCCTTGTTCGGTCTCACCTCCGACTCTCACTTTTTTCTGCTTAACTGTCTAACACATTCATTGTTCTCAGCTTGACTTCTCCACAGTTAAAAATGTGACACATATTTAACAAACCCCAAAAAGACCTGAAATCTGAAGCATAATTCACTGCTAAGATTAAAAAGAAAGATGTGCTTGGTTTATATATTTTTTGCTGCATTGCTTCAGCGTTAGAGGAGATTGAAAGAAGCGGGAATCTGATTCAAGAGCTCCATCACTATGAAATCTCTCTTCTTAGCGGGTGGGCTTCCCTCTCTTCTTTGCATTTTCCAGGGACCTTGCATCCAGAAACAACACAGCTGGAGGCCTAAAGAAAAAGCCCCCCCCCCCCCCCCCCCCCCCCCCCATTCCACCTTAAAACGCTCCACTTTGAGTAGTTTGGGAGCTGCCTTATTTCCCAGAGGAGACGCTAGACACACACAAAACCCACACACACACACACAGTAACACACATACACTGTGGCACTCACACAACACATATATATAGGAGCACCCCTCGTGCACTCCTGGTTCCTCAGCAGGTAGGCTATGCGTTAGTGTTGGGGTGAGGAGGAGGTGAGGGCGGTGTGGAGGCAACACCTGTCAGAGAACTGAGCTGCTCCCCACACTGCCTCAGGCTGCCTGTCACAAACACTCACATTAGCCATTTACTCCTGTCTCAGCGCCAGCTGCCACCGCTGGGACTGTTTGTGTGTGTGTATATATATCTGCATCTGTATGTATCTGTGCACGTGCATACCTGTACATTAAACAGGCCCTAAGTCTATTTACATCAGAGGAAAGTGTGTGTATGTGTGTTGTAGGGGCATATCCACCTGCAGGGTTCATCCACAGTTCAGTCAATACAATATTCTTGCATATTATATTTGTATCGTGGTATTTATATTTTTGTTTTGTACAAAATTCAGTTTCCACTCATGGCAACTGATAGCGTTCAAGGGTATTCCAGAAGTTTTAAACTTGGGCCCTATTTTTACATATTGTCTATGTCATATGCACTGTACCAGTGAGAGTACATCGACCAAAAGCCTTATTTTTTGCACTGACAGGCTCAGATTGTTAAGTGTCTGACCACATTATGGAAAGAATCCCTAAATAGAGACCTAATAGTTTTCGGTCCACAACTGCCTCGATATGTTAGTTAGTTTGTGTTACTGTGTGACTTGGTGTTTTAAAGGGTTAGTTAGAATTCAAATGTGTTAAAATACCAAGGTTTTACCCTTTCACTACTTTCCTCTATGCCATATTTTTTCATTTGGTGTATGAATGCTTACCGGCAGCTCATTGAAGTCTAGTACCACTATGTACCCTGACACTCACAGAGGTGCTCTCAAAGTCTGACAGCAGTGATGCTCCACAGTACATAATATCAGCATGTCACTGATATTGGCCGATGAATGCTTTAAAAGAAAATATTGGTATTGGCTCAAAATGAACATTTCTGGCAATATGACAAGTTGATAAGATGACGGACAATAATTATTAAATAATAATGATAATTATGCACACACAACTCGTGCATGTCTGCATGTCCAAAACAGATGGCAGACTTGCTATTTGCAATGCTTGCTCAGTGCTGGTCATGTGAGGAGGAGACAAATAACATTCCTTCAACTCTACAACTTTAAATGTCCATCTCAAGAGCAGTCATCTTGATCATTACAGTGAATTTGTGAAGAGCAAAGAAAAACATTCCTCTAATGCATACTTCCTGCACTGTCCATGTTCATTACTCACCAATCACACCAATCTGCTCTGTATTAATAGTATAGCTGATGGAGAAGTGGTGTGGTTTCAGAGAAAAAGTAGTGCCACTGAAATCAGGATCAAGTTGTGAACACTGGCTGTGACTGATAAGCGTTAATAATTGCAGACAATCCTGATACCTTCACTCCACATTTTTAATTAAGTTTGCTCAACTGATATTAAACACTAGAAATGTGGAAACCTGTGTGCTCCACATTATTTTTTTTTTAATTTTGTGTGCCGACTGTTACTTCCGCTCCACACTCACCGATTATATCATTATGATATCCAGCTTGTCACCTCCCTGACAAAAGTCCTCTTAAAAAGCGTATACAACTTGGCATTTTCAACTGTCACCTTACCTTGTTCTGAGACTACATTTAGGTCTTAACAGTTGCACCTTGAGTGAAGACACACAGAAGAGACGACATGTTACATTAACACCTAGTCTCTTCTCTCCTCCTTTCTTTCATTAGCACCTCCTGTGTTTGTTTTCTTCCCCCGAATATTCTTCCGCCTCAGAGGTGTCATTCGTGCTGCAAATAAATGCTATTAGTATGCACAGGCATTCAGTGCTGAGCAACTCACACACACATAAGCACACACCACACACACAGATAATAACAAAGCATCTGTTTTAAGCTATTGAATTTCAGAAGCTTCTCAGTTTCCCATACTTTACTGCCTGTTTGGGGGGTCGTGGGTGTGATGAACCTGTCAGTTGATTTGCTTTTAGTCCTGTACATTAAAAACTAGCTTTTAAAGGGAAGTTTAAATGACAAAAATTACAAAATTAGAGAGAACAAATAAAACATATCAGATACTACAGGCAAGCCGTTTACAGTTGTCCGAGTGTTACAAACCTAAGAATTCTTATTAACAGTGTGTATTGTTATATAGTAGATATGCATGTTATAATGTACTGTAGTGTAATTGGATTTCAAATGTCTCTGAATCAGTTCAAGTCACCTATATTCCTCTCACTTCTATTCTATTCTACTCCATCCGGAAGTTTATTAACCCTGAAGGCAATTTTCATATCATTTTGAGTGTGGAAAATAGGTTACTTTTCATGCATCATAGTGTCATGCTCCTTGTTCTTTTGTTCAAACCCAGGAGGGACATTTCGACTCCCACGAACTCATCATTCAAGTTACACATTTTTGAAACCAACTTGACACTTTGCTTTCAGTCTGACAAGCAATGCAAATGAAGCAAAAAGCCAAATCAGTTTAGCTGAGATTTTATTATAGTGAAGCCATGCAACTGCAGGGTGTGACAGATTTTAGGCAAAAATAAACGGACCTTTATTTAACTAGAAATAACAGTATCTTGATCTGAGAATTTTCTCGGTTTTACAGTTTGAACTGGAATGTGTTAGAAGAGGTGATGCGCCCATTTGGTCACTCCTGATGTCCCTGTTTTCTCACACCTCCTCTTTTCTTTAACAACCCAGCCAGATTGTTGTGTGGGCACTTAAACAGCAAATCAGGTAGTTTTGTTAAATTATATCTATTATTTGAAGGACCAGTATGTCGTTAAAGGCCATATATCTAGTGCCAGTGTTTGCTTTGTCTGTTTTTGGAGCCCCACCAGATATAAACGACTGACGCAACTAGCGTTATTTTCACATGATGATACACTAAGCAAAGCATATTGAATATTAGATTCAATTTTTAACATATTCTGCCAATAAATTAACATAATTCATACTGGATCTTTGATTTTTATCATTTCATTTTTTGGGATGTTTGAAAGGAGAAATCTGTAATATATTCACTGTAATAAATCATAAAATGAGCAATATGTTAATGGTGTCTGGCAGACAGTAAGGCAGACAGTCACTGAATTCAAACTCCAGAGTGTGTATTTTCAGAGCAGTGAACTTTAGTTTTCAGGATAATGGCCTAGCTTTACATTGACAGACAACTGACAGTTATAAACAGCTGACCATCACTTGTTCTTGTCATATTGCAATGTTATGCTTATCTTGTGCTCTGCAGTGTTCCTGTATTAAAATACGGTCTGACTCCAACTTGCTATTCGGACTGTAGTACTCATTTTTGGATGTGCAGTTGTTACACATTTCTTCTTTAATTCTCTTGTGGTGTAGTCAGTCTCACCCTCTTACCCCTTTTACCACATCACATTTAACCACATATTACCAGTGTCTGCATATTTTGGGTTATCAGTTGGTATGTCTGGTACTTGGAAGAGGTAGGTCTGTGACCATGTACTGAGGAAACAGGATGTACCCTGTATTTAGCCACCAGATGGCAGTGTTGAAGCATGTTTTGATTGCCAGGGGATATAAAGCAGGATGGATGCCTGCTCTGCACAGCAACATGTGCTCATGGGCAACATGTTCTCCCAGCATTTATTCCTCCTCCTCTGTCTGTCATCTTTTTATCTTTCTCTTCTCAACCCCTCAGTCCCTGTCCTTAGTGTGCGTGTGTGTGTGTGTGTGTGTGCGTGCGTGCGTGCATGATGTGTGTGCGTGTGTGTGTGTGTGAATGATGACTCAGAGTGAGGCATTTGACACTGTCTAAAAAGAAAGATGATGAAAACCAGGGTGAAAAGCCCAACATTCATTAAAGTCAGACCTGAGATGACAAACACTCAGACCACAGCGGATGATGCCACACATTTTAACAGTATTGCCCTGCTGCTGTGTAGAAGCACGAGGAAATGACACTTGACAAGGGTGGAAAATGTGTTTTGCACTGAATATGCAGCCTTTCAGTTACAAGATGTTCTCGCTAACCAGCAGGCCCCCCTGCTGTTTAAGTCTTAAAGACATTTGTCTATGATCACAGAATATAATTTGCTGCAATGAATCTGTGCACTGTTGTTTCAGCTAATTCCTTTACTGTTATTGATTTCTTTAGACATTATGTTTTTTAATTGAGTGTCTCTTTTATCTCCATTTTTACATATAGTGTCAGTAATCCTAGATATTATTTAATCATGTTTAAAGACTTCATCACACATATAATCTATGATTTAAAGGCAAATGCAATGTTATTACTCACCATCTCATCCCTCCTCTCTGAACTAGCCTGTGGTTACATCAATCTGTCAATTCATATCACTTCAGCTGCTTTGAGTGTTTGCTTTCTAGCACCAGATGGACATGTTGGTTGAGCTGTATTCAGCCAATCCCAAAATAATCCCTGGATGGATTTTATTTTTCCCTTGACCAAAGATGACAGGATATATCTAAAATAAGAACCATGAAACCGTTGTTTCTCAGCAGATGATAGCACATTATTGTTGAGCAGATGACGAAGCAGTCGCACAGTAGCAATACAACAATATATTCATCATCCAATAGTAATTGGTTGCAAGAATAAACACAGAGTACACATGCATGCACCTGCGTTTAAGTCAGTGTGGCATTTGAACACACATGTACACACACTGAACTTTTTTTTTTTCTTTGTCCACTAGTGTCCTCTTTTTTTCCCATGACCCACCCATGAGACAGGACTGAAGAGACATTTTCACCAATATACGGTAGCAGTCAGCAGCCAGGGCAGCAAGCACATGGAGGCATTAGGCTAGAAAGCTCAGAGAAAGAGAGACACGGACAGGGACGAGCTACAGGAGCTGAAAGGCGGAGAGAGGAGACTTGGAGCGTGGTATAGTAATAGATTCAGATGTCTGACTCCGACAGCCAGCCGACTAGATAGCCAACACTGCTTGTTAGCCAAAGACAGAGGGTAGGAGAGGGAGAGGAAGAGAGGAGGAAGATGGATCAATGAAAAAGAAAAAGAATGAATTGAAAAGCAAGCTGAGATATGACAGTGGAGGCAGAGAGGTTTACATTGAGACTGAGTGGGTGAGTATTAGCCTTCACCATTGCAATGGCTTTTGAGTCTGCATACTCTGAGGGTGCACATATGGGCATACACACAGATATGAACTCAAAATTTCTTCCTCATAGAAACTGACAATGTAAAGCACAACAGCGATTCAGACACACATTCACACACAGCTAAACCACTTGTTATCAGCCAGTGTAATCACAGACTTGACATCTTTTCTGCATGTTAAAGCAGCTAAGCCCTTTGTGCACGCTTGCACTCACTCACACACACACACAGACACGTACAGTACTCCCCCGTCGTCTCGAGCGATGGTAATTGCTGACGAGCAGAGCGCTCACCGGCTGAGGAGATTTTGATCGGTGCACAGCGGTATGAGAATGGGGGGCGGGGTGCCGCGCACAAATCCTGTCGGTTCAAAGGACAAATGTGTAGGAGTGGAATACGTCTCCCATCAGAGAGCAGTCCTGATATAATGAGACAGCTGGACAAGACTTATTATCCAGAGGAAAAGTAATGTTTCCCAGATGTTTGTTCAGATAGGGGAATAATAATTTATGTTGGAACAATCAAAGTATGAGCCAAAGGTTTTTGAATTTAAGATTAATCTTAATTAAGATTTAGATTTTTCGTCCTCTAAGCAATTAGGTAGTCTGTTTAAGTTAAATTCATCACAGTCAAAAATAAAGGCAGCGGGACAGTCTTATGTCACTCATCTTATGTCTGTTCTTATGATACTGATTTTTATTTGTGCGACAGTTTATTTTAGGATTAGGAGTTTCAAACATCTGATCTGGTTTTCACATGTGGCATCATATCTCATGTTCACCAAGTGGCATGTATTTGTAGGGAAAACATCTTAAGCTAAAAATATGACATATATAACAAACATGCTTTGCTGTTTTCTAGTGCATGTTGGAAGACTCAAATATGTGAGACTTTGTGCCCGTGCTTGCTCTGTCTAATATTGTACTACATCTCACATAGTGTGCTGATAGACAGATAAGTCTGGTATATAAGGTATATGAGCCAGTGAAAGTAATAATTTACTTCAACACATCACAAATGATGCAAACATTCTTTCCACATATTGCTATGTTGGAAAATTGGTAGTGAAATTTTTCTTTCAATTTGAAGATTTGAAGAGGTAATGCACACTTAGACATGTTTTTGAGCTGTAAACTGAATTATATTACTGTACTGTGATAAAACATATCAATGCTGGTGTTGCAAGATCAATGCTGACATAGAGTCGACCTTTGGGGGTTCCTCTATGTCAGTGTTTCCTAAACTTTTTTTTCTGGGGACCCACTTTTTAAAAATAGTTTGTGTGCATAAATGAACGTTTCTGAACATTTTTCCTGCCATTGCCACATCACCTTATATTATCTTGACATGTGTTATTGAAAACATATACACATGTTGAATACTTTATAAATGAGAAATAAATACATTTAGGCTGACTTCACAGGCAATTTCATTGTTTTGTTTCTTCTCATAAATGAGACAAAAAAAAACGCATTTAGGTGAAATTAACAGTCTCATTTTTCCTCTCATCAGTAAAACAGTATAGATACAAGATGTACTGCAGATATATATCTTAAATTTGCAGTCCTTTATCCATGCAGCGTTTTTCAAAATGATGCAGTGGGTGGAGTTATGCTCAGACCTGGGGGTGCAGGTACACTTTAAAGATTTCAGTCTATAAAAGAAAGTCCAAGGCCAAGTGCAGCCAAGTGAAACTGTACAAGTGGTCAGGATGAGAAAACTTTCTTGACATGTTCCTGTTGGTGGGTTAAAACAGCTGGACCGAATCAGAGCCCAGCCAGACCAAACTGTTCCCTTCTATCGTCGATAAGCTGTTTCCAAGGCAGGGAAAGTTGGCTCTCTGGACTTAGAAAGTTTAGCTTAGAGAAGCTTAGAATCTTTAACTTTACTATTTAAGTCTTAATGTGAAGAAATTTGAGCTAAAGAGAATATATAAAATGCCTGTAGTTATTGTTTCTCTCCTGCACACGACTATACTTCTTTTTCTTATCTTTTCTCATTTTCTCCATTTTTCCTTCTCATCCTCTTATTCATCTGACATCTCTCTCTCTTTCCTCAGTGTCTGTCTGATTTTTTTCTGTCTCTTGACAGTCTGTGGCGGGAACGCAGGCTGATGATGAAGTGTTAATTCTTTTAGCTTCCCCCAGCTATGTGACGAGAACACACATTTAATGAGCAAACAGCTAGACTAACCAATTCATGCCTCTGGTATTTCTACTGTACTGTATGCATGCTGATGTGTGAGTTCACGTGTGTTTTCTGTGGGTACATGCAGGTGTGTATATCTCACCCACAGGTGTCAATGTGATAATTTCTGCATAAGTATTTAAATGGTGTCCTGGTTTTTGCTTTTTTGTTTTTTGATAGAGACTGTGCATTTTGAGTGTGTGTGTTAATAAGTTTCTAACACTGATGCAGAGACCTGGAAAAGCCTGTGTTTGTGTGTTTGTCTGTTGGTGAAAAGCTGGCAAAAACTTAACCAGCAATAAACTGCTAGTGATTGAGATGTGAGCCCTAAACAGAGGTACAAAATTACGTGAGTACAGTACATAACCCTCTTTTACACAGCTAGGTCAAGGCAGGAATGTTACACCATTCTTCGGTTTGGCTGTTGTGTATAAAATGTATAAACGAGGATTCAGAGTGTATTGTTGTTCTGTCTCTAAGCCAGCAGTGGAGGTAGTAACAGAGCTGAACTGATGTCTGTGTAAAAAGAGTGAGCCAGTAGGGTGGGACAGGGGTGTGAAGTTTTGATGACATGTTATGTCATGGGGGATTTAAAAATCAGCTAGCAGCAGTTAGCAGCAAACTCATAGAAGAACAACAGCAAGTGAAAATGTCTGCAAGCTGGGGAGACCAAAAAGTCTGGAAACTCCTTATGGCTTGTTCACACTACATGTTTGAGCAGCTCGTGACGACACTGTCGCTTAACCGCTGTGGTGTATACACAGGCTGCGTTTCTGCTGCTGAAAGGCCTTATTTCTACATGGAGTTTTCGGAAGAGATTGAAAGAGAAGAGGAGAGCAGTTTTCTGAAGGCGACCAGTTATTTTGCCCTTGGTTCAGAGAGGGAGGGAGAGACAGAGAGAGGGATGGATAGAGGGAGGAGAGCAAAGACAAAGAAAAAAAATCAGCCCTGCACCTGCTTTTTCATGTCTGTGACATATTGCACAGATGTAGACAATGAAAGTGTAGTGAGAGGTGTCCTGTTGATGTAATGTCAATATTACCATCAAACAAATCATTTTTAATGTGTATTTTTGCAGAGAACCGTGTGTCATGCAGAAAAAATAGCCAAGCCTCCGAATCTTTAGATGAAGTGTGGCTGCAGCCGCGCCTGACACGCATGTGAGCAGTGCTCTAACCTGTTAATATGGGTGCCAAAATAAAAACCAGCAGGGAATGCCAGGCACTGCTCAAGCGCCTAGTGTAAACCAGCCATTACACTCTGAGCAGAGGATGAGATCAACCACCATATAACAAGGACGGTTACGCCTTGTTATTGTTTAGAAAGCATTGTTGCTGCCTAACATGTATGTTACACGCTGCTGAAGAATCGACATTACCTTACCTTTTCTTCTTTCTTTTCTTTTTTTTTTTTAATAAACAGCTCCAGCATAATGCTGCTGCAGCGTGAGTTAAGATCGCATGCTTCTGCAAGCCAAAGAGGAGTGACGGGTGTGATGTGTAAGGGGCAGTGTCCACCAAAGTGGTTTTCCCAGCTGAAAATGCAAGGCAATCTTCTGAAAACACTCAACTGGGAGTGCATGAGAGCACTACAATGGTGCAGCATTAAGTTTTCAGCAGAGACTCTGGTTGCTATGATACCTAATATCCGTGGAGTTAACGATTAATTTATGCTTTGCTAGTACTAATTTTCCAGATTGTTTGTGTTCAACAAATACTGAATGTTAAAAGAAGTATCCTTCTTGTCCTGGCCCTTGCTCTGGATGAGGGGAGGGCTGAAGCACATAGGGAGACAGGACCAATCCACGGTCTGTGCGTGTTCATGAGATTTTGTAGGCGAGGAAATATCTTGACGAATACGATCATTTGGTTCAAGAGCTGAATTTGGACAAGCCAGCTTCAAGGAGTCTGAGCAGCACACAGGTTGTGGTAGCTTTATTTGCTCTGCCCCTCCTCCACTGTGATCGAAACAGCTGGCTAAAAGGTGACAGTGACAAGCGCATCATTTTACCCAAAGTTTAATTTTTTTCAGTTTTCAGTGACCAGAAAAAAATGCCAAACGCTCAGCACAGAACAGACGCTCAGCGCCTCAATGCTGGCGTTTGTAGCACAGTGTAAATACGTGGCGTTCCCACTGGAAACAGTTGAACACTTTGGTGGACACAGCCCCTGATTAACTTGCTGCTGAGATCGTTCAGTGCAACTGCAAACCAGTATCCTTGGCTGGCATGCAGCTCCCATACATACTTGCTGTCTTCAACACTTCCCATACATACTGAACTGTCATATTCACTTATTATTACAAGTTATTAACTGGAGTAGATCAAATATTTAATTTTTCCCCCAATTTTATTCTTTTTTTTTAATTTAGAAAACAAAAGACAGTCACACAGGGGTGTTTGTAAATCATTTGACACCGTATGCCAGAAGAAGTAGTCAAACTGATAACACAGATTTGCTGATTCAGGGAGCAAATGGAATAAAACCGATGACTTGTGGATGGACATCCACCCATGATGATATGAGTCTGTGGGTTTACACAGAAAACAGTGAATGTGGGTGTTTTGATGCACAGTGTTCATCTTCAGTGTGTGTTTCCTGTGTCTTCTTCTGTCCATATGTGTGTGAGAGAAAGCAGGCAATATTAAACTCATGACACCATGTATCAAAGAAACACACCGTTTCTTGTAAGTTAAAGCGATACTCCACCCAAAAAGGAAGATTCACTCAATATCTACTCACCCCTGTGCTGATGTGAGGATGGGTGAAGATCTCCAGTTCACAAAACACTCCCGGAGTCTCAGTAGAAAAGCCGCGACATTAAAATTTAACCGCAAAAAGACGCCATTTACACCATGTTTTTAGCTATATGTTAACTGTAGCCTCTCAGACTCGAGCCGGGTGCACAAGCGATCTCGCGATATTTTCACATGTGCAGCCATTAAGAGATATGCAAAGTCTCGCGATACATCGATGGCATGTTTACATGCTACCTGGGAGACTACAGTTGACATTTAGGCTAAAAACATGGTGTAAATGGCTTCTTTTGCGGTTAAATTTTAATGTCGCGGCTCGCGGACACTTGGATTACACCACACGAGCAGGATGGAGACATTTTGTGTTTGTTTTGTGTTCTTTTTTTACGTTTTAAACTGGGTCACCATTCACTCTAATTGTACTGGATTTAGCTGCAACACTGTTTTCCACTGAGACTCCGGGAGTGTTTTGTGAACTGGAGATCTTCACCCATCCTCTCATCAGCACAGGGGTGAGTAGATATTGAGTGAATCTTCCTTTTTGGGTGGAGTATCGCTTTAATGTAAACCATCAAAAATAAATTTCCAGTCACACTTTAAGTTGTTGTTTATGATAATAAAGGGTGAGGAATAATAAATAGAAAAGACTGTAGGTAACTGAGTGATTTTGAGTTGCTGAGTCATTCCAGAAATTGTTAAGGGATTTTTACCTCCCCGGGTAAGTGATGAAGCATCTCACTGTCGTCTGTTAAAAAGGAAAAATGTATTATGTACATTATCAAAACATATCAGCATTTTAAAGTGAAACAGAAACATACTAGAGATTATTGAATGCCATTTTGTGTGTGCATGCGTGTGGCTGAACATGCTTTGCTATGGATCGTTCAGTGTGCCTTTGAGGGCAAATCCACACAAGCTAAGCATGAGCATCGACCAAACAAGAACTAGGGTGAAAGCACTCAGCTGTACCAGTGGCATTTATTACTGGCACATATGATCAATGTGCGTTCTGTACTTATTCCCATAGAGACATGCCAGGAAGAAAGCTGTCAGTGAATTAGCTCTTATTCTCTCCTCTCTGCCTGTATTTCTGTCCCTCTCTCTGCTTCTCTCTAATTAAAAAGCCAAATCAGGAGTTAAACTGCACAAACTGTGTCTGCCAATGACATTCTCCAGCCTAATCCTCATTTTAGCCCTCTTTCCTCATCCCCCTCTCTTTCTCTTTCTCTCTCCTCTTCTGACTCCAAGTAGAAAACCACACCAAAATCTTTTCTCCCCAAACACATAGATTTATTCAAATGAAGCATTTGCATAATTCAGTATTTACATAATTGATTTCCAAGGAAGCGTTTCTCGCCATGTGAGGTGATGTTTGAGACCAAAAGGTCTCCTCATCCTGTCACATTTCTGTCACTTTTTCTGTGTCACTCCCACACACACAGACACACACGCACACACACTGTTGCCAGACCGGTGAGGTTTCAAGTCTAAATCAAGCGTGAAGCGTTGCCAAGCTGGTGCATCTGGTGACCCTCATGGTACAACCACAGCAAACATGATTCAGCTGAGCATAGATAATCAAATGCCTTGAGATCCATTAAATCTATGTGTTTTTCTAGAAACAGCATTAATTTCACCATGCTGGTAAATGATTTGCCCCTTTACACCTACAAAACAGTTTTGTGCATTCACGACTGTTCTGCTTCAGGTGGCAGCATGCCCATTTGTTGTCATGAAATAGTGCAACTTATCTTGAATATAGGAACACAGATGGATGTCACACCTATGACACATATTTTCATATATTGACTATAGTTCAGTAGGTGTGAATATTGTACAGTAAACATACATCAAGCTTGATCTCGTGCCTGAGTTTATTGCATCAATGTCAACAAATGTGGCTTGCAATTAGCTTGTGAGATTAGGCAGCATTAGTTATGACTTAATGTCTAAACTAGTGAGGTTATGCCCCAAGTAATCATGGTGCAACCAATTTTAGGGCCTGATATAGTTACAAACTATTTAGTAGTTACTGAGTCTCTCGTGTCAACTTTAAACCCTAACCTAGAAGAGAGCTTTCAGATAGCTGTTGTAACCCAGTGTGGGTCCTTGCTGTGTGTCTTGGGACTATGAAGTGAGGCAAATGGAGGGTGGTTGAGTGGTGATTGTTATTGTTGGTGTAATTGATAATAGTGGGCTACTAGGTCCACTGTCCACAGTTATATAAGTTTCACATGTAATT
This sequence comes from Lutjanus argentimaculatus, assembly GCA_034769285.1. Lineage (NCBI taxonomy): Eukaryota > Metazoa > Chordata > Actinopteri > Lutjaniformes > Lutjanidae > Lutjanus > Lutjanus argentimaculatus. The sequence continues at coordinate 13,173,803 of JAWZSL010000014.1, forward strand.
TTATTGGCAGTGTAGCATGAGAGAGACACTTTGCTGCTCTGCAGAGTTTTCTGTGGAAATATGGTTAAACTGATGACCTGAACTACTTTCAAGATGTCCTGATAAGTGATTTTTATAGACACCTACAAGCCAATTAGTCTGTGGTCTTCTTTATGTTGACTGAGGGATCACAATTAACTTGAGTGATAACGCATTAATACTACATTTACGAGCTTTATCTTGGTGAAAATCTTGGGAATATATGAGCCGTAGTCTATTTGGAATGTTTTCCTGGCTGTGTTTTTGCTAGCTCAGTTGATCCAGACTCTTAATGTCTGGACTGAGGCTGCTGACTGCTGGTCACCAGGGAGCTCAGAGCCACGAAAAAACAATGATGTACCTGAAACGCCATTGTCCTGATATGGCCCATGGACTGCACCAAACTGCTCGGGTGTGTGTTTGTCTGCATCTGGATCACAACAAGCCCCTTCACTTCTCTTCTAAAGTCTATCATCTATGGAAATGGGACCTCCACGGTCCTGTGAGCACTCTGTGGGGGTCCACACACACACACCACACACACACTCACACACTCACACTTAGACACATATTCAGTTTAGGGCCTGCCACTGAAGAGCAGGGAGGTTAAACAGATGGCATCGGGAGTATCCGTTACACAGATTACCCAACAACACACACACACACACACACAAAAACACACACACACCATTCTGCAGAAACTGGCTTTGTGAGTTCACCTCATTTAACTGAATGGTATTTTTATGAGGCATGGCAACATTAGAGCCACCCACCGCTCTAATCTGTCCCTTTCTATTCTGTGTCTACTGTCTAATGCTGCACTGGGAGCACTTGGTTTGAGTGGGCAGGGCTAGACGCACCCAAATATGGTGTCCTGTGTGTCTGTGTTATATACTTTAACTGAACATTATTTAACCTGGTGTTAGAAGTGTTGTAACAAAGTAGTCTCGCATCATGCTGTCACACTATAATATTTTATGGCTGCATTCACTGATACATTCAGGTTGATAAATTATCATAAAGATACAAATTGTAAGCTGCTAGTTCTCAGTTGTTACTGGCAAAGTCCCACTATGGGCTGTTGTAAAATAAACAATAAATTCACATCTGTTTAACATAATTGCCTTTTAATGTGCAATGTGAAAATTAACATCTATACCTGAATTAAACTTACACATTGAGATAAACACATTCAATTGTTAATGTTAGTTTGGTTTTCATTCTGTTTCTGAATTTTTATGAAACCAGTACTTTCACTTGAAGATTTGAAAACAAAATTCATTTGTTCGATGTGAGGCCCTTTGAAAATGCCTAGTCTGTGGTCACAAAACTAGCACCAGCCAAATGCTGGTATAATATGTAATTAGCAGGTAGATTTGCTGCACTCAACACCCAAAGAAGAAATCTGATCATTCACTGTCCATTTGGCTGGTGAACAAAAAAGTCACATTTTCACTCTGGTCTGTAGCACAAAAGCAGCAGCTGTCTTTAGACTTGCATGCTTTATATCCTTATAGAAGGTAATAGCTCAGTGATTTTTCATCTGTAGCAGCAAAGTGACCAATGCAACAAGAGCCGCTAAAGAAAAAATGTCCAAATTCTCTGATTTCAAGTTATTATTTCATCTTACTTTCTATATGAATATTTTCTGGTTTCCTTAGTCCTCTATGACAGTAAACTAAATATCTTTATACAAAACAAGATATTTTAGGAATTTACTTTGGGTTGCAGCTCTAGATGCAACCAACACTAGCTATATTGGCTACTCATTGAAAGGCTCAGATACTGGCTACTGTTGTGTATTTATTAGCATGTAGACATCTCAATTTTTTATTACCTGAATTTGCTGTGTCTAAAGTCAGGAAAATACGGATAAACACATCTTCAAATCTCTCCTCTTCCTGTGATATGATTCAGCATGTGTCAGTCAGTGCCAAACCAGTCATACATTTAACAAATTCTGTTTTCTGAGCAAGAACCAATGAACTTCTGTTCAATTTAAGACAGTGAAGAGAAACAAGACAGATGGGTGGACAGGGCAGGGGGTGTGGATGGAAGGCCAACATGCAGTGAGGATTATGTGTCAGAACCACAACATCTTGTGTATTGTTGGGAAATGATTTAGCAGCCTGTCTCACCAGGATGACCAATGTAAAGTCTAATGAGTAGAAATTCATATGTTATTCCGCTACCTTGGCAAACTAGTAAGTTAGTTGGTCACAGAATGCGTGATGGGACATACTGTAATGGATGCATTATGAGACTGTTGGAGGGCACAATTACATCTCTCACAACAGCAGACATCTGGCAAATTGCAAATTAGGTTTTATAACCAACAAGTAGTCCTCAGCCTAACATGTGCAACTTGTACATAATGGTGTTGATTACTCTTTGACCGGCTGTACTAACCTTGTTCTCTCCTTGTTCTCGTTTTGTCTTCTATTATCTCTTTCTCTCTGCTACATGTTCATTATCTGCCTCATTCATGTTTCTTTATTTATCTTTACTTCACCTCCCTTTTCATTTTCCTTATTATCTCTGCCAGGTGTAAGCCTGATTTAGACTTCTTGAAGAACTTGAAAAACCTTCTCTTATGTCTCCATGCTGGTGACAGCCGTGGCCACAGGCATTATGTTTTTAGTTCATCCCATTCTTGTGTACGTGATATCTCAAGAACGCCTTAAGGGAATTTCTTCAAACTTGGCACAAATGATGACCTGGACTGGTGATGAGCTGATAAGATTTTAGTGGTCTAAGGTCAACGTCACTGTGACCTTATGCCTGTCCCGTTCTCGTGAAGGTGATATCTCAGGAATGCTTGGAGGGAATTTCTTTAAACTTGGTTCAAACATCCACTTGGACTCAAGGATGAACTGAGTAGATTTTGGTGGTAAAAGGCCAAGGTCACAGTGACCTCACTAAACAGTGACCTCACTTTTTGGCCATAACTCAAAAATTCATATGCCAATTATGACAAAAATAGGATAAATTGATGAGGTGATGACATTTTGTATCCAAAAGGTCAAAGGTCAAATTCACTGTGAAATCATAATGTTCAGCTCTTTATCAGTTCTCTCTGCTCCTCTGTAAAAATAGCCTCTAAGTGAAGACACTGGAATTTATTCACTGGAATTATACATGTATAATGAGAACTTCCATTTTGTCAAAAATGAATGCAATTCCCTTCCAATCCAAGTTACTAGTCAATGCAGTGATAAGTTCCATATTAAATTCCTTCAGATCTTCACAACACACATTATATGAGTCTGCACACACATGGATGTAAACTGTAACTTGACTGATTGGTGGAGACATACTGCTGCGTGCCACTGCTCTGTTTTACACAACAGTTGACAGATGACTTCTCACTCTTCTTAATTGGCCACTAGCGGTTACAAATGATCAACAACTGCTTCATTTTGAAATCTTGGTTCAGCTAGGAACATCGTCATGTTAATGTGGGTGGAACTTTGCAAATCTCCGCTGGCTGCATCTGGCAGTTGTGGGGACACCGCACTAGGTGCTTCACCATCTGTTGCCTGACGGGGATCTGCACTCTACCAAGTGCACTCTTCTAGTTATACCTGTCTTTTATTCTTCTCTGCTTTGTCTCATTCTCTATCTCTTCCAACCCAGTGCCGTCCTCACACCCTCTAATGCCTTACTAACCCCTATTCCCTCTCTCTCTCCTAGCCAGCAGATTTGGATGCCTGGGTAAGCAACACTACCATTGCTGGTGCCTTTTTCTTTTTTTTAAACTTAGTTTTTTCTCTTCCTTTCTCTTTCTCTGTCTCTCTCTCTTCTCTATTCAAATGTCATGTTTTCATTGTGCATTAAAGCGAGGCTGTGAGTGTGCTGCCGCCACCATTCCACACAACAACACTTTGGGAGGTATTCAGCTAGAAAATTACACATCATCTGTGCTGCTAGCAGAGGTGATTTTACACACAAACACACATATACACACACACAGCCCTTAAGCATCAAACAGCCGCTGTAGAAAGAAAAAGTGCAGTGAGCACAGTATAGGGATTTGCAGATGGAGTCTTTGGGGAAGCATGTGCCTGTTAAGTTAGGATAAGATTAGATTGGATTACAATAAATGTAATGTCATTGTGTGTGTGTGTCTGCACGCCTGTATTCACCGTATCAGCAAAGCGCACATGAGATCAGTAGATCATCCGGAGAAGATGCTGTTGCTCCATCTGATCCGTATCACACTCACTAATGCACAATTCGGGTACAGCAATCAGTCACCATTACACCATGGCATAACACTGTATATGTGTGTATGTGTTTGTGATACACACTTTCTTTTTCAATGCTAAATAAATCCATGCCCCATTGCTGCCTTTTGCTGCCTCACTCCCAGCCAGAATCATTGTGTTCATGCACCATATCATGTTCATAAAGCTGTAGCACCGCTTAACTCATTACCCTTATTGGTTAGAAACAATGTATGTTTACATGTGTCGCAGCACTGATTAAAAATCATTTTAATATCCAGGTACACATATGTCAACTTCTATAGCTCAAATGTGTGCATGCTGGATTGATATCAACCATCCTGTGTACACCAGGTGCATGGTCCTTTTATGCAGTTTAGCCATAATATGTGATTGTACAGCTGCCAAGGCCCTCTTTGAACCCCTCTCCACAGCATGACCAAACTTCTGACAGATGCATGTAAACACTAAGATCTAAACCAAGCTGCAAGGTTTTTAGTGTTATCAGTTCAATTCCGCTCACTGCCATTCAGTTCAGTTTGAGGTAGTTCAAATGGGTCAGTTTAATACAGTAGATGGTAGATTTTCTGAAAATACATTTGATATTTGGCTTTGATATAAAGACATTGTACCATACCGTATCACAAAAATAGCTCTCTGTGACTGTTCATGAAAAATGTGTGATCATTGCTTCTTTGTTACAAGAGAAAATCATCATTGTACAATTGAATAATCTAAAATGAGGTGGATAGATTGATTAGTAATGCACAGTGAGTGAAAACATTGAGCTGATGGCGTTTGTTTGTTGGTTAGTCACCTTCACTGACAATTTGCCCTAAAAGTCCGGTGTGTTATATATACAGGGGTCTATTGGCAGAATATGAAAGTGGAATATACTATCATATTCAAGTATGCTTTCATTAGCGTATAATAACCAGACAGTAAGAATCGTTGTGTGTTTGTTATCTTAGAATGAGTGCTTTAAATCCACAGAGAGTGCAGGTCCTCTCCACAGAGTTTGTCATGTTGCTATATGCTATACTTCTATAGTAGCTCAGAGCAGACAAAACAAACATTGCAATTTTTGCATGATAAATTACAATTACAATTACTCAATTATCAAAATAGTTTAATCGTTTGATTCTTTTTATCACTTCTCTGGTAGATTTGCTAGTCCTACGTGGCACTTGTCTTGCCCCAGGCAAGTGGGCAAAACATTGTTGAGCCACTGGCTTGGAAGGGGAACGTTAGGTGACGTGTCACCGCTAGATGCGACTAAATCCTACACACTGGTCATTTAAATTGAACACATCTCCTTTTTAATGCCTCTTGTGTTAATTTGTTTTGTTTTTTTGCAGCTCTACAATAGCTCTTCATTATTGCTTTTCTGTCTGTTCTATGTTGTTATTTAAATTAATATTCATCATAAAGGAATCCCTTTCCATTCCACTTTATGACATTGTGTAATGGTATTGACACACTGTGAAGCCTCTTGCTGCTAAAACAAGGTGGCCCCATTGCAAAATCGTGTTACATTTTCTGGTGAATCCCTCCTCAAGAGTGAATCTTTTATTTAACACCCCTAGAGCATGTACATTTCTGACTTCAAGCTGACCTGGCAACCTGTTTTCACAGTGTATCTTTTTGACGTCTGCCTCCTATCTTCCTCTGCTTGCATGCTGCTATGGCCATGGCCCAAACTCTGGGCCTTCCTACAGCCAATCTGTCATCTTGCTGTCTGTCAAAGCTTGGCTCAGCGGGCAGATTAAAGTGTTTCACCTCATCTTTACGCCAGCATCGCCATGTCAGCCCCTGCCGCCGCTGTGCCAGTCACATGCCACCTGAGTAGTTTTGTAAGTTCTGTTACATTAGATGGACCTGCTATTGAATAGCCATTATTTTGTGTTTTACTTCGTGTGGATGTACTTTTCATATTATTATAGATTTCAATGAAGCACCATAGATCTGCAACACATGCATAGATTAGTGGATGCAAGTGGTAACACATGGAAAAATAATGCATTGAGAAGCATGAACCTGCAATTTGATGCGATAACCAAATCACTTGGGGAGGGTATAAAGTCAGTTTTACCATCGCCTCCTAAATGTCTGTACTGTCAGTCTGTTTTTAGAAGAAACTATTTGATGCTTTATTTGCTCACTGCTGCAGAAAAGATTTCTCTAATGTCCCTTCTAGCTTTGTGGTTATGTTTTATTGGAATATGAAGCAGAGTTGATTGATACTTTGAATTATATTTTATATCACATGTGAGATGTGTATTCAGAGTTTTGTATTTTAGGCTATATTTTACAATATATTAGAAAACACTGTCATAGTCATGTCTCTTGAGTCTGTTGGGCTGTGAAAAGCAACAGGTTGCCTCATTTCTTCTCCCCTCAGCTTTTAGCTCTGGCTGGTGTCCCTTGTGTGCGTCATGCTCATAAGCAAATGAAGTGAATGTGTTGTGTCAGCCCATTACCTTTAGCATCATTTTACCCACTTAGTAACTGTGTCAAAAAGTGGGAAGAGACAACTTTTCAGTCCCCTAGTGTCTCCACGTGGTATTATTGTGCTGTTGAGGCAAAGACAACAGGTGTTGAAATCTGTTTCCCTGTCAATTTGTGTTCCCCCTTCCCTTACTCTGCAACACCTAACCTTAACCTGCCCCTCATCCACTGAGGGCACCACTCTGGGAAACACTCTCTGACAGGTGAACACGCTTTGACACAACATTGCATGATTGCTCTCTGTTTCTTCAGAGTTGGAGCTTAACTCAAGAACACCATCAACACCACTTTGAAAATAAGTGAGACGGCAGCATATTTGCTGAAGAGGGACAGTGAAATTGTCACAATTTTAGGATGAATTTGTGCATTGGAATGATGTGCATTGCATAGTAATAACATAATTTGAGTAATGTTATTACTTTGCACAAACGAGTAACAGCAGGGGTTCATGTCAGGATGGAGGGGGGAGTAATGTTAAGAAAACATTAACAGAAAAAGCTTTAATTTGTTCATTTATTTAGTCTAGTTGAGACATAATTTCTGTGCCCGGTGGCAGAAAGATAAAAACAAGGCGTAGACGGAACTAGTCCAAACATGGATGGTGTCATTATTCCAGAGCCATTGCACAGTGGAATCAACATTTACTTCATAAACATAATAAGTCAAAGCTAAAATTTGGCAAAAGAAAATTCTTAACCACTATCTTGATTGATTTCCTCCTCTTCCTTATGCACCAGTCAGAAATGAGTGTTTACGCAGGCCTACACAGGTCATATTATTGTAGTAAAATGTCACGTGTCGGTATAAAGAACCTCTACAACAGCTGGTCTTCATGTTTTGCCACTTATCTAAACATGCAATTTTTTTTCTACGCGTTATTTATTTGCCTTCTTTATTGTCTTTTTTTCCTCTGTTACTCCCTCTTCCTCAGGCCAAACAACTGGAGATGAGGGAGAAGGAACTGGCCAGCATCTCCGCCTTCTATAAAGAGCAACTGGAAATACTGGAGAAAAAGGTAAGGACCATTGTCCATCTTATACACATGTATACCATTTAAAGGAAATAGCCAGAACTCATCTGAATGGCTTTACTGTGAACATTTTTTTGCTCAAATATGTTCATTAGTTGCGTTGCATTCATGTAAAATCATTTACATTATATTGATGGACCATGCTTATAGAAGTGATGACATTATCTTATGTAAAGAAATGTAGCTGTGCATCTTTTCTCATCATTCGGAAATATTTTGAGGGGGTTTAGAGAGCAAGATACTAGCACTTAAAAAATTTGACATGTCTAACAGGAGACCTCACTAACGAGATAAAAACATGCTGTAGGCTTTCACTGAAAAGAAGTCTTTACACATCAGGAATATTGAAACAAGTCTTAAAGTGACATATTACACACTCTCCTTGGAGAGTGAAATCTCGTTGAGACATAAGACACTCTTCTCTATCTTGGAAATGTCAAGCCCACATACCAGTGTCAAAATGTAAATGTAAATGAATTGAAAGTTTCAACAGGCAGATGAGAGTCACGACTCACTGTTGATGGACCAGCACTCAGGAGAGGTTTCACGGCGCTGTCTCTCCCAGAGAGCTTCAGTTGTCTAATCAAATGTACTGTGCTTTTCTCATCACTATGTCCTCTTGCCAGAAACCCTGTGGTCTTTTCAAAAAATAGAAAAAATATAAGCTGTTTGTTGGGTGCTTTTAAGAAATTATGACCTGTGTTCTCTCTACCTGAGCACTAATGCGTCGCTGATATTTTGCACCCTGTAAAAGCCAAAAGCACAGTGGTTTGATAAATGTTGCTTGCTCACAGAGTAAACTTGGGCAGATTTGTTAAAAGACTTTGTGAAGAGCAAGGTTGGTACTGGTGTATGAGTTTAGGGCTGGAAAAACACTGCTTTATGCTCTTAAGGATAGATACAGAGGCTAGAAGAAAGGACAAGAGGCAGGAAAGTGAAATTACAGAGTGCAAGTTTAGTAAAGAAAGGAAGGAAACTATCAGAAAAATACAGATAACAAAGACAGAGAAAAAATATGAACAAAGAATGTAAGATGTAGAGGAAAGACGGCGCAAATATTTTAATTTTTGTGAAGTATACATTGACATTAAGAGATAGTTCGGATTATTAAATGTGGGGTTGAATGAGGTACTTATCAATAGTCAGTGTATTGGCTACAGTAGATGCTGTAGGAATGCTCTCAGTTTGGAGAAGTAGACCACTTGGTAGCTAAGCAATAAACTGCTGTGGACAGGGTCATCAACAATATGTATTTTAGCCACTTAAAAAAGGTCCACCCAAAAAAAACCCATCAATATCTGTTCAAGTGTACACTATATTTAGAATATTTTCACAGTTTTACCTTGCTGTCAGACAACCTTTTCTGACCGAAAACTGCCATTACATAAGTCAAATATCGCTCTCTCCAAAACAGAAAAACTCAGTGGGTGAAATCGGTAATTTTACCCTGCAGAAAAAGGGAGTTGCTGGTTTACCACTGCCCCGACCTGTTAGCTAGTTTGTGTTATTGTGTGACTTCTGTAAATCCACATGATTCTTTTAAAACACAGAAGTCAAATGATAACACAAACAAGCTAACAGATCGAGGTAGTGTAGACAGCTGACCTTTTTTAAGTGGCTAAAATACCTTTTGCCACTGACCCTGTGTACAGCAGTACAATCCTTAGCTTTCATGCTAACAATTCCTTTAAAATGAAAACAAAACACCACATTAAAGCCAATAACAGGTGAAAAACTACAGGTAGACGCACATACACTCTGACCGTCCCCGTTCTGTCTCTCCTCTCACTCACCCCCGCAACTCTCTTTCCAGTATTTAGTAGACACTCCTTGAGACTTGTCTCCCCCATCCACCCCTCTCCCCTTCTCCTCCTCTGTCCGGCAGTGCCCATCAGGCAGACGGGGGACCTTATCTAGTCCCTGGCACTCGCCTCCTTTAGGCCTCTAAGAAACCCTTTTACATAGCCAAGTTAAATGGAGGGGCCACTGCACACCGTGCAGCAAGCAGCACATGCTGCAATGCTTGACGGAAGAGACTGATTGGCAGAAGAGTGCAGGATGCTCTATCTTTCTCCACCCGCCGCTGCAGTCGCTTTTTTCTATCGCTTTTTTCACCCCTCACTTGCTCGCAGCTGACCTGCATGCGGATGAGGGAGTGAGAAAGAAGGGGACTGAGAGCGAGAGATAAAGAGGCTATATGGACTGTGCATTAAACAGACAGTCTATCCTGAGCCGCCGCCCTGAGCCAGCGTCCATCTCCCTCCTTCTCTTCCTTCATTTTCCAATCTAGCGCTCAATTCATCCAGGCCTCCTTTCATGCCCCCTTCCCTTTACCCTGCCTATTTTTCTTCCTTTCACTCTCTCATACCTGTGGCAAATACCAGTTGGGCTGAAATAAATGGCCACTTAAAAGTTGAATTGTGACTGACACAGGTCATATACATAAATGCAAAACACAATTTGAAACAGTAATATGTCTCACATTTCACATAAATTTTGATCCAAGCATGTGAAGGCCACTTTGTTCTGTCATGGCCTCCCTTGCTGTCGGTATTGTATAAGATCTTGTTAATGCAAAGCAGAGATTTAAAAGTGATGAATGCCATTGTCTAAATATGAATATCCGTCTGTGCTTTTATGTAGGGCTGTGACTGTATGGATTTTTCTTATCGTGGTGACAAAAGCAACATATTTCCACAGGATGGCAGTTTACTGCAACTGGCTGAATAACAAAGGATATTGTCATAAGCATAACATAGCTTCTTTAAAGCGATATTCCACTCTTAGATAATCATCCACTCAGTATGTACTCACCCCTATGACAATGTGAAGATGGGTGAAGATCTTCAGTTCACAAAACAATCCTGGAGTTTCAGTAGAAAACAGGGTTGCAGCCAAATCCAGTACAATTGCAGTGAATGGTGACCCAGTTTAAAACGTTAAAAAAAAGAACACAAAACAAACACAAAATGTCTCCATCTTGCTTGTGTGGTGTAATCCAAGTGTCCGCGAGCCGCAACATTAAAATTTAACCGCAAAAGACCCATTTATGCCATGTTTTTAGCCGAAATGTCAACTGTAGCATGTAGCCGGTAGGATGTAAACATGGCATCGATCTCACGAGACTTCATATATCTCTTAATGGACGCACGTGTGAAAATATTGTGAGATCGACGCCATGTTTACATCCTACCGGCTACCTGCTACAGCTGACATTTTGGCTAAAAACATGATGTAAATGGCGTCTTTTGCGGTTAAATTTTTATGTCGCGGCTCGCGGACACTTGGATTACACCACACAAGCAAGATGGAGACATTTTGTGTTTGTTTTGTGTTCATTTTTTAACGTTTTAAACTGGGTCACCATTCATTGCAATTGTACTGGATTTGGCTGCAACCTTGTTTTCTGCTGAAACTCCAGGATTGTTTAGTGAACTGAAAATCTTCACCCATCTTCACATCGGCATAGGGGTGAGTACATACTGAGTGGATGATTATCTAAGAGTGGAATATCGCTTTAACGAATAGGACAGTGCGTAATGTGTGTGTGGTGTGAAAGTGAGTCGAAACGAGCAGCAGACTGAGAGTGACAGTGATGCCCATAGCAGGGCAGTAAGCTGTCCGTCTGGCACTAAATGTACTGTACAGGTTACATGGTGTCAGTTAATAAATGCTGCAGCTTCTCAAGACCAAGAAAAGCCTTGTCTGTTATTTCCCAACTACTAGCAAAGTGAAGGAGGTTAGCCCTGAAGTAAGCTTAGCAAGACAGGCTAATGTTAAGCTAATCCCAGTGCAAGCGTTGTACCTTCACAATGTTGACACTGGTGTGATCGCATCCCTTAGATGTACTAATAGATCTCAACATGAGATTGCTCCACTTCAGAATAAAATTTGCAGTGATGACTGTAATGAGCTCAACCACGCGGTAGGTTTCACATGGCCACAGTAATGCCTTAACGCAGTTATCGTCACAGCTCTACTTATATTCTTTAAATCCTAGATTCTCAAACTGTGGTACATGTACCACTGGTGGTATGTGTGCTTCCTCTAGTGGCATGCAGAGGAATGTTATTTTTCTTAAAACAGATACTAAAAATAATGATATCAAGACACTGCAAAATTTTCACTAAAAAGTATTTTGAAATAAGCTTTTGTTGTGATATCAGCCTGCTACATAGTCACATAGCATGTGTCAAGCTAAACTGTGATGACAAGATAGTGAGCAGAGGTAAAATGAAGAAACTGTAAATGAATGCTTAAAAAACGCTGCAATTGTGCCTCCAAATGGGAACTATTACAAAGAGAAGTGCAGATCAGGAGGAGAATATTTCAAGCAGCCACAATGGTGATGGCTAGTTAAAAAGCACCAGTGAATTGTCCATAGCACCTGCTAGCTTATGGTGCAAAACATTAAAGTGGTACTTGGAGGCTAAAAAGTTAAAGTAAAAAGTTTGAGACACACTGCTTTAAATAATCTCAGTGGTGGGACTTTTCCATAAGGACATGCACAAGCAGACTCTCACGCTCGTGTAATTGCGTTGTTTGGATGTGTTGATGATCTGCAGCAGACATTTAAGCCGAACGTAAGAGCATCCAGATTAGAAGGAGAAGCCACTGATAATTGGTGTGTGATCTTCCCCTGAATCAACATTTTATTCTGGCTTAGCAGCAGCCCTTTCTAATAGGCTAATACCTGTCGTGCGTGCGTGCGTGCGTGCGTGCATGCGTGTGTGTGGTTGATTACCTCTATGAAAACACACACAAACCTACTCTGGTGTCCAGTTTGCCTAAGGGATGAATGACGATAACAGACTGTTGTGTTTGTCTAAGGGCTGTGGATGCTGTCCACTGCTGACAGCACTGAGTCCACTACTGACACAAATGAGAAAACAGCCTGTGTGTGTTTATTGTGACAGGTTTGTGTGTATGTTGTCACTTCAGAAGTAATAGTGATAGAGTGGCCAATCCACTGCGCAAGACTGCATTTCCCCTCTTCCACTCACACACTAAAAGACATCCCAAGAGTGAAACACCCACCCCAAAACATACCAGTACATCGTCTACTTTTCCTGTCTCCCAATCCTCTCCTCTGCCTCGTTTATTTGTGGATGCCTCCCTAATCTCTTCCCAGTGTACAGGTGGAGTATATCTGTCTCCCTGTGGCACCATACCCTGTGACTCTGTAAACAAGTCTCAGTTTAAAATTCACCTCTTTTAATCCCTCCCCCCCTTGAAAAAATTAATCCGCCTTCGTCCAGGCGCGGAGCGTGAAACAACCCCTCCCTCAAAATCCTGACATCAGCCCATCTCAATCCACAGCTGCTGGAGGGTGTTCAGACGAGTGTGCATGCATGGATCATCTGAACACAAGCATTCACGTACAAACACAGATTTAGTCACACACCTGCATGTATGCAAGCTTACACACACACACACACACACACACACACACACACACACACACACATGCATCCCACACTAATCCTCTCCATGAGTCTTTTCCAACAACCCCCAAAACCTTGCTTTTCCCCCCATTGAGGGTTATCAACCCCCCTTTCTGTCTCTCCACACTGGGTTTTTGTCCCCACGGGTGCAAATGACTGGGAAGAGCTCAGAGTGTGTGTGCCAGTGATAGTGCCACTTCTCTAGTGTCATGAGAGTTGAGCTGGGGCTGTTGCTCCAGGTCTGTTCTGTCAACAGACATGCACACACACCACACACACACACACACACACACACACAAAAACATGTTGATAGACACAAAAACAACACTCTGCGCTGCAGTCCCCCAACATTTTGACTGGATAAGCTGTACCTGCAGGTCCTAACGCTGCCATCGCTCTCTCCTTATTTAACCCATCTTCATGTGTTCTATTAGCAAGACCAGAGATATGATAGCTGTATCAGTAATTTCTGTTACAACATCCCTCTCATAACCATCAAAATAGAATAAAAGCATAGAGTTGTTTTGACTGTTAGTTTGTGTGAATTGGCTCCCTTTCAGAAGAGTCTCTGAATTCCTGAGAACACATGATTTACATTTACAATTTATTTGTATTTTTTAATTGTGGATCTTGGGTCATGGCAGAGGGATTATTTTTAAGTATGTGTTGTAACAAACTATTAGCCTAGAAAGCAGACGGCTCTGCCAAGCTTGTGTTTTCATTTAGTCTGGTAGATGCGTCTGGCAACCATTCCATTCAGATGGATTTCTACCAGCTCCTGATTCAATTGGGTCAATCACAGCCAGGTTTGATACATCACATATCACATGTTTCGTGTGGTTTGACACATTTAATTGCTCTGATTGGTTATAGATTCATCCAATTGCGACCAGAAGCATTTTGGTCTGTGTATGTTGATAATGCCCCTTTGGAAATCAAAAACTTAACTGAGTGCTTCCAGACTAATTCACAGAGTTGCCAGGCTAAGTAGGCAGCAAGGGCAAAATTAAATTACAGTTTTTGTTGATGAGTGCTGCTTGTCCTACAGTATGGAGTAGAGCACCCAGTACCTAAGGTATGATCTATCTATCTTATATATAAATCTATATTCTCCAATTTCATGAATTTTAGGTAATGTTTATACTGATGCTGAAATTTATAGCTTAAAACTAGATATTAAGTTTTTTTTTCCTACATTTTCAATAAACCAATGCCTTGTATACTAGGAAAAGAGGTGGGACGCAAGACCTGGAAAAGAAAATATCTCTCACTGGCTTCTCACCAAGGCGACATTGCTAAATGTTTTCATTTGTTATCTTTTTCCAAGTGGGAGACACTGTGTCAACATCTGCCTTTGCAGGACACACCAATCATCAGCGAGAAGTTCACTTTACCTCTAAACCATCTGCTTCCCTTGCTGGTGCCCTACTCTCTACGTCCTGCATAATCTTTGGCACCCTTGGGTTTAAGCCCCTGTGGAGCCTTTTTTATCTTGGCTCAAACACTGGATATCCCACAAGGCAACTACAGACTTTTAAGTTTCAGCTCAGCTTTCCTCTGTTGAGTGTGCCCACTGAGCCCTTGACCCTAGGCTGAAGGCTAAGACGCTAACATGTGGCTAACTTCTTACCACATATTCCCAAGGAGCCAGCCTAAGTATTAGCTAACTCTCCTCCAACAAGAAGTAAGATTTACTGTCTCTTTAATGTCCATGAATCCAGGGCTTGGTTTCTTGTTCTTTCAAATTAAGGTATTTATTTGCTAATGTTAAATGCTTAGAAGATTAATAAACCATCTGAGCAGAGGTTCTACAATCTGGAAGATGTTTTCAAAGGTACAAAATGCTAAGATGAAGTATCCTTGACTTCCTTTGGAGTTGTACTCATCACCCCCCCTGTCGAGGTGTGGTATTTAAGTCTAGTCCACATATTAGCAATGGGGAGACTTAGCAGCAACAGGAGTCTAATCCTGAGTCCTGTCCTGGAAAATCCAATATAACACATCCAGGAAACATAACTGGCGGGGATAAAGTCTTACACCTTGGGATGTTTGGCATTTCCACATTGTGAATTACCATGACAGCCACAAAAAGAACACAAACTCAAATGAGATAAGGAAGGTAAACTGTATTTGGTCACATTTATTAATTTGTTCTAATGTGTATTGGGTACCACTTCATCAAGTTGGCAATGAGATCTGTGGCTTAACAGAACAGATAAATGTGGGTTCACTATTTAGCAAGCAACAGATCACTAATACCCTTTTTATCTAATGTGTTGTAACAGCTTTTAGTGATTTATAAAGTGTTTACAGCCTAATTGATAACCTATTTATACTGTAAGCCATTTATTTTATTTTATTTTTTTAGATTGTAGTTTGGGACATTTTTTGCCTTTATTTGATAGGGACAGCTGAAGATATGACAGGAAAGGAGGTAGAGAGAAAGGGGATGATACGCAGCAAATGGGCTGCAGGCACAAGTCAAACCAGCAGCAGCTGCAGAGGACCGACAGCCCCAGCACATGGGGTGCACGCTCCACCAACTGAGCCACAGGGGCACCCACTGTAAATCATTTATAAATCATTTGTAAGGGTAGTCATATAGTAAAGTGGTACTGTATTCATAGTTTTTACATGACGTCATGTCCGCCCCCTTGTAGGGCAAAACAATGCTGTCTTCCACTACCCACCACTTTACAAACTGAATGGTCTCGGATAGTTGTTGCGCAATCAGATGCAATAACCGATGAGGAGACAAGCCTGGGCTGTGTTTCTACAGAATCCTGTCCAACAAAGAAAACCCAAACAGGACGAGATTGAAGATTTGTGCCATTAAACCTGCCTCTGTACCCGGGGAGGGCAAACAATGGCAGCTGTCAAAAGTACACACGTATTTACAGCAAACACTTCAAAGTCTTGATTAGATTTATGTCATGAGATATTATGTTAACCTAACAAAATGATACTGCCTTGCCGTTCCTGTCCTGCAACACTGACTACAATGACCCTGAAACTAACTAAAACCCATGGGTTAAAGCGATATTCCACTCTCAGATAATCATCCACTCAGTATGTACTCACCCCTATGCCGATGTGAAGATGGGTGAAGATTTTCAGTTCACTAAACAATTCTGGAATTTCAACAGAAAACAGGGTTGCAGCCAAATCCAGTACAATGGCAATGAATGGTGACCCAGTTTTAAAACGTTAAAAAATGAACACAAAACAAACACAAAATGTCTCCATCTTGCTTGTGTGGTGTAATCCAAGTGTCCGCGAGCCGCGACATAAAAATTTAACCGCAAAAGACGCCATTTACGTCATGTTTTTAGCCAAAATGTCAGCTGTAGCAGGTAGCCGGTAAGATGTAAACATGGCATCGATCTCGCAATATTTTCACACGTGCGTCCATTAAGAGATATATGAAGTCTCGCGAGATCGATGCCATGTTTACATCCTACCTGCTACATGCTACAGTTGACATTTCGGCTAAAAACATGGCATAAATGGCGTCTTTTGTGGTTAAATTTTAATGTTGGGGCTCGCGGACACTTGGATTACAGCACACAAGCAAGATGGAGACATTTTGTGTTTGTTTTGTGTTCTTTTTTTTTTACATTTTATCCATGGTCACCATTCACTGCCATTGGCTGCAACCCTGTTTTCTGCTGAAACTCCAGGATTGTTTAGTGAACTGAAGATCTTCACCCATCCTCACATCGGCATAGGGGTGAGTGAATGATTATCTAAGAGTGGAATATCGCTTTAATGTTAGATAGCCAACGTTAGTTAATTACTACTCACCTTTGCTTTGGCATTGAAGAATTTTTACAACTGCCTGTACTTTTGTACACTTTCATCCAGATCGGCACTGTAAAGTGAGGGATTCTCTACAAGATAGATGTAAACATCACTGAAGTTGAACTCTGTCAGGGACTTTAGTGGCTCAAATATGGTGGTGGGTGCTGTATATGGATCGCAAATGCCCAAAACTGGTAGTATGTTTTCATATCTTTGTTGTTGGTGATCCAAATATTCGTGTCTTGAAACACTGCGCTTGTGCTGCGTCTCTGTGGAGAGTCCAGTGTGAGCCGCCATGTTGGCCCATTGTTTTTGCCCTCCAGGTCACGGCGCGTGTCACGTGACTGAAAACTATGAATAGGGTCTATAGTTTGGTTCCAAACTTCTGAATTGCTGCCCACATTTCCACCTCTTTTCAGCATGTCACATAGGTATTGTGCTAATTGTCTGTTTTTCTAGTTAGAAAAGTAACTGAGCCAATCAGTACTTGCTAGCAGAATTAAGAAGGGGGACGTCTTCTTCCTCCACCAAAGCCAGAAAAATGGGCACAAAAATGGCAAAGTGTGGATGAGATCAACAAAGTTAGATTGTTTTAAGTCCACTTAGAGAAATAACAACTCTTTAATTGGCATATTTCTTCAATCAACTGCAACTGTTTCCATTATGACTGAAATATAAATTGACTGGGCAGATACTTCAACACTACTGATTGACTGAGGGCCAAATACCCTTTCCTCCTTCATTATGACTTATATTTCACTGTTTTCTCTTTAAAGTACAGGAAAGAAAAGGATAGAGGGGAGGAGATTATTACATTGTAGTGAGTACTAGCTGACAGGATTATGGGAAAAAGATCCCTATGACATTACTTGAATCTTTTCCAACACCAGACATTCAGATCAGGAGAAGCATGTCTGCGAATCAGTGTGAAATAATGAGATATGAAAATGACTAGGGGGCACTGGAGGAGTAGAGGGCTAGGGATTGTGGAGGAGGTTTGTGTTTGATCCCATCTCTTTCCCCGCTCAGTCACTTCAATTATCTCCCTCTCCTATCACCCCATCTATTGGGAATATAGGGAATAATTAAGTAAAAGCATGAGCGCTGCGGTTATTGGTTTAAAATGGTGATTACTGCGCGGTGAATGTGTGCGAGAGGGTGGCGAGAGAGATTTCGCTTTGTGTTCAGGGCATTCTAGACAAACTGTGTTTCATATGTTTTGATGCTGTTTTGAAGCCTGTAAGGTGATCATTCATCATTTTTACACATTCTCAGTATTGTGGTTATCTGCGGCTTTCTATAACTTCTTCTAGACTACTTCCTAGTCAGTACATCGCCTTTTGAGTGTCTCTGACCGACCAGGATTCAGAGTAGTTAACACTGTGACCATTGATTACTCCAGTAGAGGTGTTCTGTGTGTGACCTTACCCTCTAGGCACAGGCTCCATCTGTGTAGTAATTGCTGTTTAAATGCCATTTTTTCTCACATGAAATAAACCATTACAGAGTACCAACAGGCCATCAGCTTTCAGATTTGTAAACAGCATTGTAAAATTCAAAGGTCACTAATTTAACAAATGTGACATTTCCAGTGGTGCTTTATCCATTTTGCTTATCATTGCTGACTTATTAGAGCTTGAATTGAATCAAGAGAAAAAATAGTTGGAACTGTGGTAATATTATGTAGATAACACAAGTTGTCAAGTTCTAATTCATGAGACTGGATTTGAGGACTTTCATAGTCCATCTTGTTTTTTTATGTTTTGAAATGATGTGATATGAAAATTGAATAAAGTTAAAGCCTGAGAAGAAGTTGTCACATCATTAAAAGCAGCATAATGCCCGAGCAGCCCACTTTATATTCAAAATATTCAAAATATAAAGTGAAGTGGAACTTCTGCAGAGCTGTAAAATACCCCTGAATTGATTCTCACCTTTCTCTTTCTGTCTTTTTGCCTCCAGAACCTTGACAACTACAAGCAGACGGCTGAACAGTACAACCAGGCAGCTACTAAAGCTGAGGCTCACATCCGGTAAATACTGTGAATTAGCTTTGCAACACCATTTTCTGTGGAATGAACCATTCAGGATACTCATTACATTCTTTCTCCTCACTGCGTCAGTGCTGTTATGTTTTTACGAGCCTATCATAGGCTAAGGCAGTTTGCTGAATACACCTGTAAATAATCTATTAGTTGAGGTTGGGAGGGTTTTTCTTTCTCTGGGCTAACCCTGCATAGCTAAATGTAAGGCAGGCATTGTATGCCAAATTAGAAAAAAACCCTTAGCTCAGTGGAATACTAAAAGGAAACAAGCTCTGTCGTTGAATGTCCACACAACAGTTGTCAGAAAGCAGATGTGGGCAGAAACCTGGGTGTGAAGGCTGTTTGCAATGTTAGCATGCTGTTAATGTGAGCCCCACGTCTCCTGCAGCTGCCTGATAGTCAAAACATTGTTTTCCCACACATACAGTGTTGAGGCTGGGCGATAATTTACTATTATCACTTCTTATTATTATCACATCTAATAGTTTCGTGATGAAATTCTCATTTTAAAATATTAAGGCACACAATTTCCCTCTGTAGATGAACAATAAGTTAAATCCCTCAGACATATGTCACAGCATGAGAGCATTAATACTTATTTAATATGCTGTACTACTAAAATATTTGTTAAAAAATACATTAATTCATTTTGCTCTACTGAAACAAGTATTTCAAACTGTGATAAACAGTTCTGCATCTTTATAATGTAATTTTGTCATAGCATGCATGGCAAAACAATATCTAAATAGTGCTGTGACAGTACGTCCGTACCACTGCTTTATATTAACTGTCTACTAAGTGCAGTACAGTTTGGCCTTTATCAACACAGTTAACATGTTTTTTGTTTTTCTTCTTTTTTGTTTTGATTTAAATATACTGCCTTCTTTCTCTTTTTCTTGCTTCATTTGCTAATTAGCCATGGCAAAGAAAAGGGAAACATTATGAAATATATGAGAGTATCATCGTCTTTCTTTTTATTCCATTGTGTTCTCCCCAGTGGTCAAAGAGACAGCTTGAATTGTGCAAAGCTAATTAACTGGAATATGCATTCTCTGCTGTGAATAGACTCCAGATTTCATGTATAGATTTGTACAGAAATGGATACATTCTTGTGGCATATTGGGACTCTCGCCATTTTGTAAAATATGTATCATAATTTTGACATGAACATCCTTGCCTTTCTTTTTCTTATATAATGATCCACCTCACTTTTCAACTCATTTGTCTTATAGCCACTACCAACCCCACAGTCAGTCACAATAAATAACCACGACTTGGCCTTTTAAATGGCTCTATTCTGCTGGTAGGAAAACAGAAACAGCAGGATTTCACAAGAAACAGAGGTGCTCCTCTGGGATGGCAGAGTTCAGACCTCATCTGCTGTCAAAAAGCTTGTCAGCTTCATTCAACACTGAACTGCCGTCATACTGGTACTGCCACAGTGTGTGGGCCTTGCCAATTTACGCCCCTCTATAACACCCATCCTCACCCCTTTTTGGATAGAGAGAGCCAAAGAGCTCAGCAAATCCAGTTTAGTCAGAAAGCCAATCATTTTCCCTTTTCCCGTGTGCATGACATTGATTATCGTAAAACCGATGATAGATGGCTAATTAATTCAGATCTTTTATTTTCAACAGTTATTCTCACATGCTCATTCCTCACCTTTTGGGTTTCATCAACACATAAAGCTTTTGCTTTTCTACCCTCACTGTTGTGTGTTCCTGTGCATCATTAAAGCCTGAGTTAAAATGAAACACCTCCAAGACAAAACCTGTAAAAGTCATAATGTAGGAGCCATTCATTTTCCCTCTGCTGTCAGCAGTGTTAAATGGATCTGAGCCTCACGAGATCCACCTAGAACACAACAAACAACTAATGATTAAATATTATGTTTTACATTAAGTTTTGCATTGATATCTTTAGTAACAATATCTGAAAAGATTAATCTTAATTGATGAAATCTCAATTTTTTCCTTCCATCACATCAAGAGATTGTTTGGATTACTTAATGTGGGGTTATATGAAATACCTGTCAATAGTCAGTGTTTTACCTACAGTAGATGCCAGATGGCATACCCCATAGATAGGAAAAGCAGAGAGGGGCACCAGCACAGAAGCTAAGACAAGAGGTATTTTATCCACTTATAAAGCTCCTCCAAAATAATCAATATGAATTTAAGCATATGCTATATTTAGCATATTTTCACCTCTTTACTTGGCCATCAGGCAGCCTTTATACTTTCCCAATATTGCTCTCTCCAAACCAACCTCCATAGCCAAAATTCCATGGGTTCCTCGTTTGGTTGGTCTGTTTGTGTTATTGTGTGACTTCAGTGTTTTAAATAACAAATTCACTTAAATCAGTGGTAGACCAGCAACGTATATGTCCTACGAGTTAAAATGACTGATTTCTGCTGTGGAATTTGGTTGCTTTGGAGAGAGTGGTATTTTGCTTATATAACAGCAGCTTCCCAACAGAAAAGACTGCCTGACAGCAAGGTAATGTGGTGAAAATGTTCTAAATATAGCGTACACTTCAACTGATACTCATTTTTCTTTTTTCATGGACCTTTTTTAAAGGGACTTTTAGCCCCCAAATCAAAAATTCTTTTTTTTCCTTCTTACCTTTAGTGCTATTTATCCATATAGATTTATTTGATGTGAGTTGCTGAGTTTTGGAGATATTGACCATAGAGATGTCTGCCTTCTTTCGAATTTAATGGAACTAGATGGCACTCAGCTTGGGGTGCTGAAAGCGCCAAAAAAATACACTTGAAAAACTCACAAATATCTAATTTCAGCAATCATGACCTGGATACTCAAGATAATCTACAGACCATGATGTGAGTAGTGTCATGTAGGAAATACTTTCTTACCTCATACAACCCCACATTAAGTAATCTAAACTATTCCATTAACTTGCAGTGTGTACTGCATAGACAGTCATTACACAGGTAGTTAATTAGTCTGAGACCTTTGCATTGGATAATGAAGGTAGAGTAAATTTGTGGCTCAAGTCATTAAAGGGTTTGTTGATGTGGTAGCAGCACAGAGGCGTAATTGAATTCTAAACAAACTCTCTGCAGTATCACTAACATCTGAATACATTTGTCATTCCTTAACAAGGTGGGAAATGATAGAAAGTCACTATCAGTGCCAGTTTACAGTTCCGCAGTATTGTTACTTTGCTTGATTAGGTTTTCTGAGTTAAGGTCCTTTACCTTGAAATGGCAACCTTCAAATCTGTGCATAGACTTTAGTCACATGGCATCCTCCTGTCTATCATTTAAACTGTCACACAAAGGAAAAAATATAAAACACAGCTGTCCTAGCAGTAGATGTATGAATGTTATTATTAAGCCAGTAGTTTAGTAGAACACAGTCTAGTGCTAGTGCTGGAAACAGCAGGAGGAGACAGTAGATTCTTGGTCTTTTTTTTGCTAGCTTTGCATTGCATGATGGGCAGTGACCTCATCCACAGCGCTGCCATCTTCATGCACCTAGTCCATTGAATTTAACAGCACACAATTCAAGTCCCAAATTTTGTCCAAATGATTACATTAGCGAGGATTTGCTATTGTCCATAGCTGCATGGAAGAGGTTAGAAGATCAATTCTGCGCGAGTTTGCCGAAAGAAGAGCATTTAGTCCCGCCACAATGTGTTGTTCATTATTTTTAAGTGCACACACACACACACACACACACGCACAAACTTTCACTCCCTTTTTCTATCTCTGCCACACATACAGGCACACTTTGTATTCAGGCAGCCATGTGCTCGTCATGTTCTGTCAGCATTTGGGCAGCGTTTCATTGTGCCGTGGTCACGCTGTCATTTCACACTACACTGACCACCCAGTAATTATTCTATTTACCCGCTGCTGAAGGGAGGGGGAGCAGTGGAGGGTGGGCTGCAGCACAGTCTAACACGTCGTGTAGCTACAGTATGTCTTTTTCTTCTGTCTTTGTATCTGTCTCTGTCGCTGGTTCTGCCTATGAATTCTAAAATAATTTCATTCAATAATCTCTCTCACTTGTCATTTCTCTGTCTGTGGTTGTAACTTTGTCTGGCTTCATTAATTGTCTTCAGCCTTTTTTTCTTGGAACTTCTTCTGTCTTCATATTTTTGTGGGTAAGAGAAATAAGAAGCTAATACACCACTGTCGTGAACATGGACAGCTGTACACAAACATTTGTTATGATCCCATTACTCATGATCAGGCCCAGACTGAATCTGAATTTTTTTTTTTTCTTTTACAGTTTTCAGTGGTGAGCCAGAGTTCTGTGTAGTTCTGCAGATTTTTTTTTTCTTGTAATGTGATAAACAACATTAAATTAAGATAACAAACATTTGGGGCAAAAATAAGCACACAATACATAAAACAACCTGAAATGATCCCAGATAGAGCTGAAATAAATATATAGTTTTTGTAAGAACCTTTAAATTTGAGGTTTTATTTCATAACCAGCAGTGTGGTGAAGTGTGAACATTTGTTGGAAAAGTCAACCAGGATGAAATGTTGAACATGCAAGATTCAGGGTTTGATGTGGTGCAGAGTGAGCAAATATTCAATTGCAAAACCATTAACCATTAATGATGAAACATTCAATAATTACCACTTCATATTGTGTACAAACATACACATTAATAACTGCTAAAGTGCTTGATAACAATCTGAGTTTTACAGGCAGCTTCTTTCTTTGCAGGTAGTTTAATCAGAATTCTGCTGCTGCAGATTTTGTGTAGGCCTGCTTATGATCAGAAACTACCAGGTTGACAACTGAAATAACACTTCCAAACATCGAGGAAGTGCAGCACAACACAAAAAATAGCAAGCCAGCTAATATTACTTAATAGTCCAACAGCAAGAAGGCAAGCAGCCTTTTATTTCATGAAGCTCTCATCTACGACTAAAAAACAATCTGAGATTTACTCTTGCTCGGTCACTTTCTCATTTTCTCTTTCTAACTTTGTCAACATCCTCTTCGATCTCTTTGCCTCTACCATGATGTCCAGTATGGCTGCAGAGCCTCATTCCTAGTCGGTTGCCTGCTAGCCAGCTCTGATGCCCATTCCAGTGCTGCTCCCCGGCATTCTCCCATTCTCCATTTAGTCCCCACCATCTGGCCATGAAAACCTCCTCCCAGTAGTCCAGCTCCTGTGCTATGGTGCAAATACCAACAATCCCTCGATACTCTGAGCCGACAGTCTGGCCTGGGCAGAGTCAGCTAGCTGCGTGGCTATTTGAGCTAACTAGCTTCTTGGCGGTTACTTTAGCAACAAGTAGAGCTGTCCATCTGTCCATCAGGAAACTGAGAGTTGTGGCAGAGCAGCCGTAAGGAAAAACAAATAATGTTTTCCTCCATAGAATATTATCCAGTTTCACCAAAACCAGTGACATAGTTGATGGTGTGTGTCTTAGTAAAGATTTATACACTTAGATCCTACCCAGCGACCCAGGTTACATGGTGCAAGAACAGGCATTTGGGATGCAGACTGGGCATAAAAGAGACATTGTTCTCCCTTTTACAAATCAGTGTGCCATCAAAATGGTTTTGAAGCTGAGATTTTAAGGTAGAACAGTTACATAATGTTGCTTTAAATGACAACAGTTAAACGTTAAGAGTGCAAGTGTCAAGACTTGTAGCCCTTGCAGTATTCTTGTGACTATGGAAAGATCATTTAAGAATCAATCACTAAAAGAACAAATACAGTACATACATTTTTTATGTTAGTCATACTCAGCCAAAAGGCTGATAGGCTGGTAAAAATAAATAAATAAATAAAAGCAGCTATGGCTGGTTTGTGGAGGGACTGTAGGAAAATCATATAACCTCTTTTGGGGAGACGGAAATCAGGTAGAGTGCTCTCGATTAGTTATAAGGGACTCAACCATTACAAATCCTTTATAGTAATTTCCCCTTGTTTGAGAATTGATGTAGTCCCACTTTGGCAGCTATTTCCTGGCTGGGATTCCAGGACCGGCCTGAAATAGTTTGAGTGCAAAAGTTTAAGCTAAAAGGTGCCTCTCACACCTGAGGAGGCTACTTTGTTGATAGCAGGGCAACAAGATGGAAGCGCTGTGGGACTTGCCTCTCTTTTCCTACATCAGACTGGTCACACTCTCTAAAATATTATCCTCGAGTGGGGACATAGTGAGTGGTAAAATGTTATCTCGTGCCATTTTCTACTTGCCTTGCCCAGCTACATGGGGCATTTTAGAGAAGTTCATCCATTAGCCCTGCCTCGGGGTACCAGACTACCCATATTTCCCAAAAATACCTCACCTAAGAGACCCACAACATTGCAGCTGAGCTTACTTTAAGATCTAAAAATCCATTAATCCTCTTTAAAACCCTTGGTACCCTCAAAGTGTTAGCAAAGACAGAACCTAAGTGAACCTCAGGTGGATGTCTGTGTGAGGATTCACCATGAAGTAACTGCTGACAGTTTGTGGATAAAAGCCTGCTTTCATGTGGGTTTGTTATATCTACTTTATTCTCTCTGTGTGTCTGTTCTTGCGTGGATGTGGGTAGCGTGTCCAATTAGTGAAACAGACAGGTAGCTAACTGTAAAGGTCTCTGTGCCCCACAAAGTAGAAGACTGCTAGTCATTACTAGAGACAAGACCTGTCTGCACTGTGGGCCAACAAAGATTTACCATTAAGACAGAAGGCTACAGTCACTTAGACACACTGCCTGTGTTACTGCCTCTGTGAGGTATATACAAAGAAACACCTACACACCCAAACACTCCTGCACAACATTACAAATTCAATCAGGTCAAATTTGGTCTGTGCACTTACAGTAGACAGATTGGAAGACAACATTTCACTCACGTGTAAATTCATAGTAGCAGCAGCAGCTAATTGGTTACAGTTTTCACTGTCACATTCAACAGATTTTAACACTTTAATCAAGAAATTTCCTTTATTAAGTTGATGTGAACACTTATGTATGAAAGAATCAGATTATATACCATTAGAGTAAAAATAGAAGACTTGGCTGCAACCAGTTTAAACACACAATATGTTGTACCGCTGGGTGCCTCTTATATAAAACAGTGATAAAAGATGTAGTTTCATGACATCATGAAGTAGGGTGTAATCATGGGAGATGTCTTCAATGTTCAATAACCACCACTGCAGATGAAAATATATGACTCAGGCAGAAATCTTTTTCATGGACAAGGTAATGTATTAAAGTTTTATTCATGGTATGTTTAGTCACGTTCGCTGACTTCCTTACTCACTCTCTCACATATCCAATGTATTCCATGCTGTCCCGAATGTTAAAGCAACCAGCAGCTAGTAGGTAATGCCTTGAATCCTTTAGGGTTTTCTTTGGTTTGAAACATTTGGTATAATGTAAGAACACAACTCAACAAAATATGTAACGATAACATCAGTCTAGCATTTTTAGTCATTTTAAATGCCGAAATTTTATGTAATATAGCTTTAAGAGTTGGGTACCTTTGATTTGCTGCAGGTCTTGGGCCTGCATGTTAATATAATTACCAGATGAAACAGACTGGACTCCCTATCATCTTTTGACATGGTGGTGTGCCATAATCACACATAATCATGTGTGTTTTTAAGCAAGGCAGAGAGTGTGCCGTGCAGGGAAAATTATGTCCTGTCTCTCTTTTTGACCTTTGCAACTTGCTAATTGGTGGCCCATCATACTGCTGCCAGTGTTTGTGTTCTCTATTTGAGTCTGTCCAGGTCAAACACATTTTGGATCAGGTCTGTTTAGTGTTTGGGTCTGTTTGGCTTGTGTCTGACTGTCTTCATGTCCCTTTGGGATCTGGTTTTATGCACTTTGGAGTCAATTTGGTTTTGGTAAATATGTTTTTTTCGTTATATAAGTATTGGCTCATGCTGTAGCAAGACTGGAAACATGGGAATCAAACTAGCATTGTGGTTATTTGGTATGGTCTTAACGTGATATTCCACTCCTAGATGATAATCCACTCAATATGTACTCACCCTATGCTGATGTGAGGATGGGTGAAGATCTTCAGTTCACAAAACAATCCTGGAGTTTCAGCAGAAAACAGGGTTGCAGCCAATGGCAGTGAATGGAGACCACAGATAAAATGTGAATAAAAGAACACAAAACAAACACAAAATGTCTCCATCCTGCTCGTGTGGTGTAATCCAAGTGTCGAGCCGACAAACCACAAAAGACGCCATTTACGCCATGTTTTTAGCTGAAATGTCAACTGTAGCATGTAGCAGGTAGCATGTAAACATGGTGTCGATGTATCGCGAGACTTTGTATATCTCTTAATGGATGCACGTGTGAAAATATCACACAAGCAGAATGGAGACATTTTGTGTTTGTTTTGTGTCCTTTTTTTTTTTACATTTTATCCGTGGTCTCCAGTCACTGCCATTGCCTGCAACCCCGTTTTCTGCTGGAACTCCAGGATTGTTTTGTGAATTGAAGATCTTCACCCATCCTCACATCGGCATAGGGGTGAGTACATATTGAGTGGATGATCATCTAGGGTTGGAATATCGCTTTAACCATTAGAATACCAGCACACCCCACCTGTAAAGACATCCAGTGGAAGCATACATAATTAACAGGGTCATGTAGTGAAAGATTATTGCCACAAAGAGAAGGACTTCACATAGCAATGGCATACAGGTGCTGCAGAGATGACGTATTTTTGTAGGCCAGCCTACAAAAGCATTGCTCTGCTGCCTTCCATTAGCATCGCTCTGCGTCCTTCAACAAAAAGGGATTTTTCCATTGGATTTTGGATTAGCGCAGAAAGCTTTGTGGCAATTTAAAGTTTATGATTCTTCCACGTTTTATTCAGCAGATAAACTTCACAAATAATGACCACTTTCATGATTTTTGAAACATAAATGCAATCACCAGAGTTAAAAGGCTAATGTTAGGCTATAAACAAACTGCACCATTATCACATGACCTCAACCTCACCAACAATAAGTGACTAGTATTGACTAGTAACAAGTGAAGATCTCTCCAGCTTGTATTAATCACAGACCTTATTTTGCACATCCAAACAAAAACCAATTCAAAAACCCATTGTCTTACAGACGAGGGGACTGGAGGCGCAAATATGCTAACTCATTTACAGGTTTTAGAGCTCGTTCCTGCAGCACTCTATAGTAACACAAAGGGACCACTCAGGACAAGCAACATTTAAAATGCAGTAGATGCTTACTGTACACTCATTTAGCAAAGCAGCATGCAGTAGTAATACATTGTCCTCCATGAGAGCCAAATTAAGAGATTAATGTGATAACAGTAAATTTTAGTTTGCAAAAACAAGGTTCTCAGATATTTTATTACTCTTTGTGCAGTATGAATAAAAGCTTCAGAGTTTCTTTCAAAAGAAAAGTGGAGTTATTTAAAGAAAAAGGTCTTACAAATTAAAAGACACAAAACTGGAATGGAAATTGTTGATGATAAAAAAGGCTAGCGATGGAAGGCTGATAACAGTGAAATGCTTCAAAGAGCATGTCTCACCCTGCATCACCCACAACTCAAGTGAGTCGTCCAACCGCAAGGTCTCCTGATTGAAAAGTTATCAGTGATGAGATGTCACACACAAACACACGTGCACATGTGCCCCTTATCTTGTTCCCGCATGTCACCTGTTTTAATGAAACACTCTCCTTATCCCCTCCCATCTCTCTCTCCCTATATTCCTACAAAGTGAGTTTGGTGGGGATCAATCAGCCAGGCTAACAGAGTACGAATTGTTCTCCTACGTTCCTATCTCCCTTCAGCACTTCAGCTGTCAGCGTATAAAGATACGGGCGGTGTTCTGTCTGTCTTCAGTCCATGGCTTGTAGTTTTTGATTACTATTCCCATCTGAGACAGAGACTTTGTAAGAGTTTTGGTGGAGTCAAGATTAAACTTAGCAAAGTTTCTGGGTGTTGTCATATTGTGACGTGAGCTTAGGATTTAAGTGCGCTGCATCACTTAGCAAAGGTAGGATAAGTGATTATTATGACTACCAGAATAATCATAGCTTCTGAGCTATTTCAGTCCTCAGACAGACCCTCACAGGCTTTATGAACTAAATCTGCAGTTCTGATTTTATGTGATCCTAAGTAAGATTTCTGCCAGTTGAAATATAATGTTGTGAATGTTATCCTTATGGCAGTATCATAAAACCTTAACAAAGCCTCTAACAATACAAGATGCATGCTCTGTCGTTCCTTTTGATCTCACCCCAGCCATGACATCTTTGATCCTCTCCTCTCTTCCTCTCCACTCAGCGTAATATTAAAAACCAAAAGTACAATGCCATGGCTGCTGCTTTAAAGGAGCCCAAATCCTTGTCATCATACATTAATAACCGTTCACACACCATACACACACACACACACTCCACACACACACACACACACCAACACAAACAACACCAACTTCGACACAGAGAGAATAATAAAATGCTACGCCTTTACGATCTTTCCTTTTTCTTCTTATTGCTTTATTCCCCATTGTCACGCTTTGCAGCAGCGCAGAACTTGAGCTCTCTTCATAAAAACCACACACTGCCAAGGTGAGACAAAAAATAATGAGAAACTTTAACGATTTGAGCCTAATCTTTCTCCTCCAACTCTGCACGTATTTATGCAAAACGTCACAGGCAGAAAGCAATTGAGTGTTGTTTTGCTTCTTCTCCCTGCAAAAAGTTAGCTATCAAACTAGCTGGGGCGGCTAATGTTTTTCTAATAAGAGCTCACCTCTAATTTCAGTCAAACGAGGCAGTTGGTGCAGATTAGCAGAGGCAATTTTCTGCTTCAGATTCCATTATTAAAACACTCCTGCTATCAGAAAGTTTCTCTTGTTGAATTGAAAAAAGTTTTTTTTCTTTTTTTAACTTGAGCTTGGATTAATACCTTGGGGCTATTGTTGCTGTTATCTCCTGCTCGTAGAGAGTAATTCAGAATGCCGACCAGCTGTCAGGGTGCAAAGTCAAACATCAGCATCAGTCGTATAATTTTAATCATGTGATTGAAACTCTTGGCAAATGGTTTTAAACTGACCAACACAACATCTTCATTGTCAGTGCAACAATGCAACTTCTGACCTTGGCAAATCCCCTCTTTTCGATCTCATGAGGACATAATGTCCCTTTTAATTTGAATGAGACCCGTTCAGCCCTTGACCGAGTATCCTGCATCAAAAGGCTATTAAAGGAATAGTTCAGATTATTTTATGTGGGGTCGTATGAGGCGCTTATCCATAGTTAGTGTATTGCCTACAGTAGATGGCAGTCGGCACGCCCCCAGTTTGGAGAAGCAGAAAGGAGTACCAGCATGGAAGCTAGGTAATGTAAAAGGTACTCAAAAAATGCAATATCAGTTCAGTGTACACAATAGTTAGAATATTTTCACTGCTTTACCTTGCCGTCAGACAGCCTTTTCTGATGGGAAACAGCCACAATACAAGTCAAATATTGTTGGCTCCAACCCAGCCAAACTCCAAAGGCAAAATCAGTCATTTTACCTTGCAGAGCATGGGAGTTGCTGGTCTACTGCTGCCTCAATCTCTTAGTAAGTTTGTGTTATTGTGTGGCTTTGGTGAATCCCCACTATCTTCTTAAAACACCAAAGTCACACAATAACAGAAACTAATTCACGGATTGAGGCAGCAGTAGACCTAAAACTCCTGTTTTCTGCGGTGTAAAATTCATGTGTAGGCCAGTGGGGTTTGGTTGGTTTGGAGAGAGATATTTGGCTCATGTAATGACTTACGTTTACTCACTTACAGTGAGTCAGATTTTTTAGATGGCATTTTTAAGTGGCTAAAATACCTTTTGTTGCTGACCCTGCCCACCACAGTACATCAATTAGCTTTTGTGCTGGTGCCCCTCTCTGCTTCTCCAATCCAGGCGATGTGCCAACTGGCATCTCCTGTAGGTAATACACTGACAATCAGTAAGTAATTCATACAACCCCACTTCAAATAATTCTGAAATACCCCTTTAAATGTTTTAATAATATCTCAAACAAGGCATCAGATGAGTGTATCCAGCTTGCTTTAACATGATTCAAACTCTGTTTGTCTGCTCATCAGCTAGTGAATTATATTGACCCTGATAGCCCCTTATCAGTGTCCCGACTGAATGACTGTTAGCCAAACATTACACAAAGAGACCTAATATTCAGCTGTCATCCTGATCACCGAGTGCCATAGCACCACACAATATGGCAGAGGTAAAATGCAGATTCTGATGGTTGCCATTGGTTACTGTTTGTCCATGCAAGCTGCAAGGGTTATTTCACATTTAATACGTCACTGTCGCGTTCTGTCTCTCCCTCTCTCTCTCAGGTTGCATTCACTTCTCTTTTCATGAATATTCTCTCCGCCAGTGATTTATTTAATCCTGTCGCTTTACCCTCCACTGCACACGCAAGCACACACAGACGACACAATACACATACCAGTGCAAATTTCTTCCACAGTCTTCCGTGTGTACAGTTTATCTCATGCATACACACGTGCAGTGCATTTACAAAGTTCACACAATTGTGCACGCACACATACATTTATTTTGTGTATTTGTCAGTGAAGGCAGGGTCTACTGAGCTCATTCATATGTGAAGGATGCGTGATTCTGTAATTGCTTTGAGGGATGGCATGAGGGCAGTTTAGTGTGTGTGTATATGTGGATGTGCACATACATGATTGCGTGTGTTAGTGTCAGGTGGTCAGCCTCCCAAAATAAATAGGCATGTCCCATCATGTTAAATGAAGCCATGCGTCTCCTTATCAAATTGAACACTAATTCTATCTCTTCTCCTCTCTGTCTCTGGCTCTGTCTTTTTACCGTGTTGTTATACAGATTGCAGTATAACATGATTAGTTCATGAGAAAATTAGAAAGCTTAAGATAATAAATGTCTACAAGACATCTTGTGAAGAGTCACCCAGAGAGAGCAGACAAAGCTAGACAATCATATTCTGTTGTATTCTGTCCTATTCTATTCTATTCTATTAAGGATGCAGCAATAAATCAAATATTGCGATATCACAATAAAAAAAAAACGTCTCAATACTTTACCAGACTGTGACGATATCTTCCTTGATATTACATGGTTAATAATTTTATTTATTTATTTATTTTTACTTTTAAAAGTTTAACTGCTACTAACTATTGCATTGTTTTTGTTTTGCAATTGTACATAAATCATTTGAAGATTCATTGCCAGAGACACTTAATGCCAGTTTTTTGCACATACTTAGGTCATGGCATTCTACTTTTATTTTAGTATTTTAGTAAAAAAAAATTAATAAAGGAAAGTAGAAGCACCTTAAGTTGAAAGGAAAAACAATTTTTCATACAAATAAAAAATCCTCTACACATTAAAATTATTATTTAATAACATTTACTAGTTTTAAGTCGTCACATTTCTTTGTCTTTTTTAATATGATAAATATCGTATTGTGGATTTTATCATGGTACTATCGTACCTTGAGTTTTTTGGTATCATTACATCCATATGTTCTATTCTATTCTATTCTATTCTGTCATGTCATATTCTACTGTAATCTGTTGTGTCCTATTCAGTTCTAATCTATTCTAGCTGAGGTTCAAAGTTCATTCTTGACCTTTGAAGCAGCAGTTGATAAAACAATCTCATCTCAAGAGTTAATAAAAATGATCATGAATGAGAATTGTTTCAGGTGCTCAGAAAAAAAAATCCATCCATCTGTGGATGAAGTTTCTTATATGATAGAAAGCCCTGAACAACCACTTAACAGACCTTGAGGTAATATTATTTTGTCATCATATTCAATTCTGCTCTGCTCAGTTCTGTTCCGTTTTGTTCCATTATGTTCTATTCCATTCTATTCTGCTCAGTTCTATTCTGTTCTGTTTTGTTCCATTCTGTTCTGTTCTGCTCTGCTCTGCTCAGTTATTTTCTATTCTGTTTTGTTCTATTTTTTTCAGTTTTATTCTTTTCTATTTTATTCCATTCTGTTATTCTATTCTACTTGATTCTATTCTATTCTGTTTTACTCTATTCTGTTCTATTATGTTCTGTTCTTTCTGTTCTGTTCTATTCTGTACTGTTGCTAGTGGACTGGGTGTGAGTTTGTACAGGATGCAGTGCTATGAATAATAAGTTGTGTCTTTGTGTGTATGTATGTGCGTGTACATATCCATATCCCAATCCTTCCAGTTACGAGTTCTGTCACAACAGCAGGTAAATTACTACAAGCAACAGAGCACTCAAGGATTACCCTCATGTAGGATTAGCATTCACTACCTGTGTGTATGCGCGCGCACGTGTGTGTGTGTGTGTGTGTGTGTGTGTGTGTGTGTGGTGCGTGCGTGCATGTGTGTATGTGTTTGCGTGTGTTTGTGGGTGTGGATATGATTGTGTGCTTTTGTCTACACACATGTACTGTATGTGTGAGTGAGATAAAAAGAAAAGAGAAAGTTTGACTTTGACTCCTAAGCTGCTTTGTCAATGCATAATTCATCTCCCTCCACAAGCTGCACCTTGAAGCCTTTGAAACTATCTCAGCTACTCTGACGGCAACTAAAACAAACCATAAACATTTCAAGTGTTTTTGTTTTCTTTTGCTCTTCACACAATTTAATGACACAAAACAGGCATTGTTGGTTAGCGCTGCTGTCACTGTGGTTTCAACTAAACCTAACCTCAAGGAGTTAGGGTTAACATTTAGTCATTTGTAACTCAGCCTGTTGTGGTTGTTGAAACTTGGATTAGGCATACACAGTTGAAATTAGTAGTTAGTCCCTTGATTAATTTTCTCAAAGCAACAGACTGCTATTGTATCTCTATCCTTTTTTGACAGACTAAAACTGTTGGTTTATACTGTAGCTGCACTTAAGCTAATGTTATCCTGAGATAGCATAGTGATAGTCATATTTTATAACTTTACAGTGCTTTGTATAGACATTAAATTCAAGTATTCTTTTTAACTGTTCACAACCACTTGTGTAATTTGCCCTGTTGCACTCCTTCTATTAAGGCCACGTCTGATCTCAGCTTTGTTTTTGGTTTTTTTTTAATCATGGGGAGGAATTTACTACTACAGTTATCTAATATGATGATGACACAGTGCAGAACAGACTTAATTATTCTGTTGAAGTTCTGCTGCTTCCTGTCAGACAAAGAACCAGCGATTGCAAATATATTTGTGCGCATGTGTCTCAGGTTCACTACATCATGTACACTATGTATGTTTGTTACGTCCAAATAATAAAACAAAATAAACTCACAAAATGTCAACAAAGGAAATATTCTCACACTGTTTTCTGTATTTATTTATTTTTTTCATTCGTGATATTTTACAAACAAATACAAAAATAATATAATATGATAATATATTTTGCACTTATTCTTCAGGTGAAGGGCTCATTGCATGGGTCAAATCAATCAAATCAAAAATGCAAGGCTCCTTCAAAAACACACCAAGGCACACTGTAAAGTTTGTATAAAGTTAAAATGCCTTTATTTTACATGGCAAAAAGACAACCAACACAGGTGTTCATCAGGGTCAGACAGGAGTAATGCGTTGGTCATTTTTTAAACTATTTTTGACTCTTTTTGTCATGTAAAATAAAGGCATTTAACTTTATACAAACTTTACAGTGTGCCTTGGTGTGTTTCTGAAGGAGCCTTGCATTTTTGATTTTTTACTAAGACTGTTTGACCCATGCAATGAGCCCTTCACCCAAAGAATAAATACTATACTTGTACTTGGTATAAGACAAACCCCTGTATATGGCTTATTAACAAAAGCAGCTTTTTAAAAAAATAAACAATCTAATGAACTGTCAGAAATGAAATGTGCAACATGATAACTGTAACCAAGAGTTTTGAGCTCATGCAGTAACCGAAGATATTTTTCAGTTGGCAGTGTTGTCTTATAATCACGCTGACCCTCCACTCTGCCCTCTGTTCCTGTGTAGACCTCGGCAGACTGCGTCTCTGTGCACTGAGCTGCAGGCCAAGGTGCTCCAGTGTTACAGAGAAAATCCACAGCAGACCCTGCTCTGCTCCAGCCTGGCCAAACAGTACATGACCTGTGTCCAGCAAGCCAAGGTAGGTGCAGGCCACATACTGTCCGTGGGTGTGAGTACATGAAGAAAATAATGTTTTTTTTGGATGGAATACTTGCATGAAGCTTTGCTTCTGTGGGTATATTAGTGTGCTGTAATATGTGTGTGACAGGTTACACCACACTTCTCTACTTTTAATCAATTTCCCCCTCCCATTGTTATTCTGTTTTTTTGCCGTTATCACTCTTTGCTCATTCCCTTTGAGCAACACACTTGGCCAGAGTACTTGGAGCAGTTCCCTTTTTCTTTAAAGATAAATGTTTTAATTTGCTTCCAGTTTTTTTAAAGACGACAGAAGGATAGCAGTTAATTAGTCCGACCTGGAAGGAGCTTGACAGTGACACTGACAGTGGAACAAAAAGGTGAAGAGACAAATAATCCTTTCATTCCTCATACCAAATCAGTTAACTTCTGAGGATTGTAATCTGCATGTTGGTTACTTTGACACTTCAAACAGGAAGCTAAATCAATGAGACATGCTTTATTGAGCGGATTTATAAGTCACCAGGCGTGCACTGTGTTTTGGAAATTTCTGATAGGAAGATTACACCGTTATTAGTATATTAAAATCAGTTTTGGCATTCAACTCTTTGAAATGCATTCTGCTTTCTGCTGATGCTTTCGCAAATAGTGTTCAGACCCTACGCTTATCTACAAAGTGCTTATTTTACCCAATTTCTCCATCAAAACACAATAATGAATGGGGCAATTTGCACATTATTATCGTGACAAAACGCACTGATATGGCTCCAAAGTAGATAAAAGGCACAAAACAACAATTGGCGAATCTGGCAGTTTAAACGGTCGATAAAAGCAAGGCAAAGGCTCACAATAAAAGCAGTCTTTTTAAACTGGTTCAAAAGATCCATTTGCCAGTGGGATGGTGCTCTTTGGGAAAAAAAACAGTATATATGTGTTTGCATGTGACTCAGTTTCATGTTTTTGGGAGTATGTGTTGTATAAATTCAGACTGTGAGTGAAAAAGGAAAGTGCCGAGTAAAGGCAAGCTGTTTTGCTCTTTTTTGAGCCATGTGTTTAATTCAATCAGGCATATCCTAGACAGATTGAGTGTGAATGAGATTCAGAGAGTAAAAGGGCAAATGAATCTAAAAACGACAGCTTCAGTCTGTATCGAACATATCAACACTACGCCCATCCCTCTGTGGGTGTAAGTGTTGCAGACTGAAAACCAGAAAAGGCTTTATCCTCTGACGAGAAATGAAACGTTCTTAACTTCTGCCCTGTTGAAAGAAGATGGATTTGACTGATGCTGATAGATGAGGTCTAGTCCTTTTCAGACAGTAGCAAGGTTTCCATCCAAATGTGGTGCAAATTTAAACCAAATCTTTGGAAAATCAGCAAAATGCAAATTAATGCGTATTTAGCAATTGTTAGGAGTTGGTTCTTCAAGTGGTGCTGATTCTGCATTTGGGTGCCATTTAAACCACTGCAGAAGAAGAGAGTGCAATATGGTGACATAACTGACAGACCGCCATCAAACCTCAAACGGTGAAAAACAATGTAGAAAACATGAATGAAAAATAAAGCTGTTTGTTTCATGTGTTAATCTGAGGAACCTTGCAGTCTCCTTGTCACTCTACATAGATCTAATGTTTTAAGTCATATATTTCATGTATATCACGATTTATTTGCAAAATCTGTTTTAATTGCACATTGATGCAATTGCTTTTATAAACACACCAACTCTTCCACTCTTCCACAAGAATAAGAACATTTTGCAATATTTCAAGATTTTTTAGATTTTTGTTTTTTATGCACAAATTAAAAATGTACATAAAAACAAGTGGACAGAAACCCACTCCAGTTAGGGTGGTGACATGCACAGTAACATTGGCATGTCAGCTGATATTTCTGCTGATATGACAAATAAGGCAAATAAGATGACACTTAAATTATATGCATGCAACGCCAATGTCTGTGGCGAAGCTTTTATGAAGTGTTGAAACAGATAGCAAAGGTGCTATTTGTGATGATTGCTCAGCATAGGTCATGTGATGAGGAGACAAATCACATTCCTTCAACACTACAAGTTTGATTGCCCATCTTAAAAGCCGTCATCCCGATCATTAAGACAAAATTCTGAAGAATAAAGATAAACAGACAGCAAAAAAAAAACTGTCAGCTGTAGTTTTCTTATTTTGACCAGACAATGTGTACATTTTGAAAATTATATATTTGCATCTGTCAGTGGACCATCACTATAACAGTGTGATGATTATGTTACTTCCATTACAGGAGAGAATTGATGTTCTCTCACATTAGCTGGAAAAAATATTGCATATACTGGCATCAGCATTCGGCCAAAATGAGTTGGAAAATATTGGCATATCAGATATCAGCATCCTTACAACTAGTGCTTTACAGGGCCAAACATCACTTTGCTCTATCGCAGACAGGAGGGAAGATAAAATGTTTTCTTTAGGTCTCTGTGGCTCTGAGAGAGAAAGAGTTTGTCCACCTCAAATTTATATATATACTGAGAGTTTCTGCCGTTTTGAAATTTCACCTGGTTGCTTTCTCACTTTGGGGAAAAAAAAACCCCAATTTTGATCGAAAAAGATTTTATCCCTGACATCTTCTCTGTGTAACCTTTCTTTATTGGGATAATAGAGATGAAATCTCGCTTTTCAACAGTGACCAGCACTACTCTTTTGAAGACGTTTGGATTTTCAGGTTGACCTTTAAGACTTTTGAAGAGTGCTCTATCCCAACCTCAAACTTAAAAAGGCATATAAATGTTCCTAGATTAAATAATGTCTAAATGTAAAAGACCTCATATAAAAGTGCCCTATGAAACTACCTGCATCCAATATTCAATCCTATATTATATCCTCTCTGTCTTATCCACCGTTTTTGTGTTATCTGCTCATCACTGGATTTTTCATGCTGCTGTCACTGTTGATCTATGTCTTCTCCTCCAGTGCCCATCCTCCATGTATTCCTCTTCCTATATTAAAGCTTCTTTCACTGCCCTTCACTGCACACTTTGTCTCATTAGCCAGTGCATTAGCTTTGATCTGCACTGCAAGCCATGGAGCTCTTTCTCACTTGAGGTGTTAGTGAAGTTTGGCTTACATGTCAGGTGCCATCCCTTCCATATTAATTTGCACAAAAACTCTGCTCTCAGTCCTGGACATTTCAATGTATTCATACAGTTAACAAAGCACCAGTTTTCTAATCCCAATCTAATTAAACTTTAGACAGCAACTTTGTCATACTTTGCTGTAGTTTAAGAGCTGAAACCTGTTTTCTAATTCTTCTGTTCGGGCTTTACTTGAAAACCTTTGAGCTGCTCTAATTATTTGCATCCATATTATTATATATTATACTTAAGTCCAGTGCTTCATTTAGAGCACAGCGTCAGACTTTCGTGGAGTGACATACATGTAAAACATATTGGATCATACAACTGAAAGAAATTTCTTCTTCTTCTTCTTTTCATAAAACACTCACTTTTGTAGATGCAATATTTTTA
This sequence comes from Lutjanus argentimaculatus, assembly GCA_034769285.1. Lineage (NCBI taxonomy): Eukaryota > Metazoa > Chordata > Actinopteri > Lutjaniformes > Lutjanidae > Lutjanus > Lutjanus argentimaculatus. Next base: position 13,212,467 of record JAWZSL010000014.1, read on the forward strand.
TTTTCTCATGCTTGGTTCAAATGTGAATTCACAAATAGCACCTTGGGATGATACCCAAATGACTGAGACTGGGTCAAAAAGAGAGGACAGAAGAGCAGAGCTGCCACTGGAGGCTCCCGATCAGTCAGCCTTAATGAAAAGAAATGAGTGGGCAGTCCCAAGACCCCTCTGGACATGCAGGCGGCTGTCCGGTCTGCCTGTCTATAAATGGATCTGACAGAGCCAGCAGCTTGGCAGTGCAGAGCAGTTGGACGAGAGTTTTACTAGGAAAAGTTTCAGTATAGCTGCAGGTGGTTAAGGGTCAACTGGGAGCAATATGCACTGCAGATTCAGTCATGAGAGAGTGCACTGGATCATATTTCATTATGATATGTAATATTCTGTAGACCCCGGAGGAAACATTTTGTTAACGTTGAGACTAGTAATAATTGGGGTTGTACCTCACTCTGAACAATATATGCTCATGCCAAATGTGGAACTAAAGGTTTATTTGTCATGTAGGTAATTACATTCATCTGACATGAGCTCATCTGTTATATGTAGATTTTGGAAAATGTTGAGTTGTTGCATTCAGGAAATATCAGAAAATAAATAATTTAACAACCGAATTTCTTTTTTTCCCAATTCTTTTTATTGATTTTTTAAAGTCTTTGAACAATCAGTAAAGTACAGACAGTCTGAAGCAAAACAGGACATTTCCTGAACAATACCAAACTCTCATCCCCTCATCCCCCACCCTCACCCAACTCAGTTCATGAGACATGTAAAGGAAAGAAAGAAAGAGAAAAAAAAGAGTAAAACAGGAGAAAAAAGTCAGAAAAAAGATAAAGGATACACAAGGAGTTAGGAAACAGACAATTTGGGGGGTTGTTCAATCCTCTTCCATGTCTGGTGAGATGTACAGAAGGTCAATATATTCCAAAAAAAAAGGGTTCCAGTTGTCTTGGAATATTCTTATCGAGCCCATGAGGGAGAATCTAAGTTTCTCAAGTTTAATATTTTATAGAACTTCCTTTAGCCATCGATTGTGTGCAGGGGGAAAAGTGTGTTCCCGTTTCAGTAGAATAAACCGTCTGGATCGCTAAGTGGCAACAGGGAGGCCAGTATCAGGTGCAGCACCAAAGATGGCAGATAAGGTGTCAGGGGTAATGACCATATCATAAGCCAGGCTTATAGTTTCAAATATGTTTGACCATCATTTTTTTTAACTTGGAACAAAACCAAAACATGTGAATGTCATCAGCAAGGGATTGTTTGCACCAATTACAGACATCACTGCCGTTAAAATATATCTTGTTCAGTTTGGTGTTAGCGTAGTGTTTTTACATAGAATTGTGGATTGAATTTGCCCATGACAGGCATATACAGAGGAGGAATGGACCAGGTTTAGAATGTGATTCCATTGTTCATCGGATAGATCTGTTCCTGGGTCCTTTTCCGAGGTGTTTCTGTTTTGGTTTGGGAGGCTTGGACTGGCTGAGTGCATGGGCCCACAGATAACTGAGAGGCACGTCCTCTGGTTAGGATCCACATTCAGAAGGACGTCAGTAAAGATTTCAGGGGGGCGACTGGGGAAATGAGGAAACTATAAAAATATAAAAATCTGGGCAGACGTTTAGCTCAGTTGGTAGAGCATCCGACCCATGTATGGAGGCTATTAGTCCTCTGCAGCGGCCGCTGGTTCAACTTCCGCCTGCGGCCTTTGCTGCGCGTCATCCCCTCTCTCTCTCTGCCCGTTTCCTGTCTACTCTTCAGCTGCACTATCCAATAAAGGCACAAATGGCCAAAAAAAATATTATATATATATACATATATATATATATATATATATATATATATATATATATATATATATATATATATATATATAATCTAATTTGGAAGAAACAAAAAATGTGAGAGCTGGGTAAATGATATTTTGATGACAGCTCAGTAAAAGATGAATAAAAATCAGTCTACATACAAATCTTTAACAGTTACTACACCAACAACCACATTTTTCTCTAAATACTAAAATATACATACATTATTGATGTATCTCATTTAGGAACCAAACTTTTTAAATTTACACTATGTTAGCTGACATATGAACATGGCTCTTGTAATTTTAAAAAGATGACTTCTCTGCTGAACTGAACTACAGCAATAATACAGCAAAATATCTTTGAGGTGCACTCTGGAAAGGCCAGCAGTTTTGTTCAAAATAACAAGCAAAGTAAACTTGCTGTTCACAGGCAGATAAAATATCCAGTGAGTTACAAAAGACATACAACATTTGGATGCAGTAATTTTTCAGCTTTGTGCGACAATCACATGACTGCTCAATAGACAGTGGAGCTTCTAGCCTGGTGAAAACCTCTAGACAGCTTAAAAGCTCTGTTCTTTTGTTATCTGTATGTGCTTGTAAGGATTTTCTAAAGCAGATGCATTCTTCCCTGTGATTAAAAGAAGAATGCTGTATTTTTGGCCCCAAATTAATCTTTGTCTGAAGCTGATACCTTATGCTTCTTGCGTTTCTTGAATATAGTTATCTGTCTCTCTTTTGTCTCCTTCTGTACATGAAGCTTGACGCTTATCAAATCCCTCCTAAAACTCTTTTCCTCATCTTCATTTTCTGGTATTGTCTGTTTTCTCCAGTCATGTAAGCAAAGTTACAGTTTAGCCCCTTTTACACTGGACAAAACCCCACTAACACCCTCAAACACCTGGCTTTTGTCTTGGGAAATGGGAAACGGTACAGTCAAATCAAATGTACAGTCAAATGACTCTGTAGTAGTCACAGATTTGGTCGGTTGTTGTGAGCTGAGTCTTGGTTATCCATCGCACATCAGAAAAAGAAAAAAAAACAGAAAGACAAACTCGTTAATGGCATTGGGAAAGGACTCAATTGCCTATTTTAGCGAGTTTAGCTGTGTTTAAAAAAACACGTAAGTGCTAATTTTGGTCTAAAAACAGTATCTGTTTACATGAATCTCTGTCACTTCTGCCCAACTTCCACTGACTGACTGCGAGTTTGTTCGTGTAGACTCTACTGTATATATCTTACTTTTTGTCGGCCCGTCTGTTTGTCAATCAATCTGCCAATGAAACCAGCGGCCTGCTTATCTGTCTTTTCTCTGCCAGTGTCTTGATCTGAACATCACTAGACTATCTATCTCACTTTTTCTGTCTCCCGCTTGAAGTCCGCCCAACTCACTATCTACAGTGGCACAGCCTTCCTTATATGTCACTCAGAAAGTTCTTTTATGTTTTATGATTCATGCACGCACACATACACACACATTTTTCACACAATCTGCCCTCTGCCATCCATTAAAGACAGTTGCTTCAGGATATGGCCTTGCACATCCTCCCTGCTATCCCTCCCCTGTCCCTCTCCTGTCAGTGTCTCTAGTAGGACCATTGTCATGCATATGGGACCTTATGTATGTGTGTGGTGCGGGATGCAGGGTAAATGTCAGCTCACCAAGGCCCTACGTCACCATGAAGGTTTGAGGGTTTTGTCTCTTTCTGGTGTGACGTTTGACAGTATCTTATATATATGGTCATTGTCATTGGAAGTTTTTGTACTCAGTGTGCATTTGTGTGCTTGTATGTGTAGTGTTGAACCCATGAGGGACTGCGCGAGTCCACTCTTTACCTCTCATCATCTATTCTCTCTTTCAACCTCCTTCTCAGTGAAACAAAACACAGCCGTCCTCAAAGTCACATTCAAGAACAAACGTTTCTCAAACCACCACTTACTGTAAGTGTCCCCTCCTCCCCCTCCTCCTCCTCCACAATACTCCAAGGCTCCAGCGCCAACCATTTGCAGAATGCTAATTCTAGTGCTGTGCCATTTAATACCATTAGCAGGGGCCAGCGGCATCTGAGCAACACTTGCCACTGTATCCCACATACTTAACCCACTTGAACCCGTCGGTCTCCTCAACACAGTATTTGTCTACCCTGGCGTGTGTGTGAGCATGTGCTGGCCTCTGAGATGCTTGGTTAAGTGCCACTCTGGTTTGCCTTGATTAGGCTTAGGCTTACGGAACATTGCTGAAAAAAAGTAAGTGGGCCACATCCATTTGTGCTTGGGTATTTGGTGCTATTTTTAAAGGTAATTAATAGGAATGGCTGGTACTAAATTGCACTAGCTTCTGATTGGTCAGTACCAAAATACTGAAAAAAAAACTCCTGGACAAATGGTGCTGCTGTTGGCATTGATGTAAAATTAATTCACTGTAACATTGTAGGGCATTTTCAAACTCCTAACAATCTTGTAATGAAGATGGAGCTGCCAGCGTCAGGCGATTATGTTTGACATAACTGTGTGTTTACATTCTGTGCTCTCCAGTCATGATTGAACAGGATAACCATCCAAAAGTCTGGGGTCACTTTACTAAATCGAACAAAATTGAATCTAAATGCAATGTGTCTAAAATATAGTTCCATGTAAATGGAGTAACACCAACAAACTCATAAAACAATTACAAATACAGCAGCATTCTACAGAGGCAGCCACCCCAAATTTCCCATTCCTCCCTGGTAGAGCCCTGGTCAATCCATGGCAAGTTTACAGTATGTGCGAAAGCCGAGAGCAAAAGTTTTTTTTTTTTTTTTTCTTTTTATCCTGAGTGAAAATGTTTTTCAAAGGCTAAATGCCAACAAATGTGGACTGAAGCTGAATGTGTCGTTGGATAAAATCATCTTGCGAATTTTGGAAATGATTACTTCGATCTTTTTTTTATTATTTTGACTTTTGGACGGTATAACTCTCTGTACATGAAATGCGCCTGCCACATGCAGCTTGACTTCACCTCACTGATCTGTCTCTGTCTGTCTGGACAGCCTCATGGAAGTGGTATTTTGCAATTCTTTATATTGTTAATAAACAAAATTTGTTAAAGCAAGTCATTTGGTGTTTTCAAAGTCAGGATATTAAGCTGAGACAGATTCATTCTGCTGCCGCGACTCCAGCAGAAGGCTGGCACGGTGTGCGCCGCGGTGTTACTCCATATTCAGCCTAATAAAGTCAGTGATCACTCAAAGTTAAAAAGCAAAGCTATAAAAAGCTCTCATGTGCTTGGCATGAGAAGGTGGAAGGATTCTTAAGGAGATTTTGGCTGTCTTTATTCAGTGGGGTGCCATGGGGTCATTTTACATCCTAACAAGCAACAGTGTCTGTAATCGCAAAAAGTGTAATTTATAGATGTTATTAACTTTGAATAATAAGTCTGACTTGAGAAAACAACCTTTTTAAATTCAGTTAAGGACATTTATTATTTACAAGGGTGCTTTATGTAGTTGTAGACAGAAGAAGTCAAAACTAAATGGCATCGGAGCTTTAGCAGGAAAAGATGCATCTGTCTCTGTCTCTCCAACACACACCCAGAGCCAGTTGGCACTATACGCACACTAACACAAGTTGCATAGGGCCCCACGAGGTACGCAAGGGCCCCGCCTCTACCTTGTCTTCAAAGGGGGTGTCAGGCTTTACATCTTTGATGAGAGGATGAAGCAGAGCTAAAGAGAAAATAACATATCGAGAGTGAACAGGGTGAACAGTAATCAGGTAATCTTGTTTCCTTCTCTCCATGTTTGATATCATTGATTCACAGTAACGTTAAGTTGATGCTCCTCCCTCTGTCTGTCTGATGTTAGCTGTGCTGCAGTCTGTCTGTCTGTGTCCTGCTTACAGACACATCCAGGGCTGCTCTGTGACTTTGTGTCTGACAGAAGTCAGAATGAAATAAAACTATTGTGTCACGTTTGATGAGCGCCAACGTGCAGCGTTTAATCTGTAGCTCAGAGAAGATAATCACGTCACGCATGAACATCAACATGTCTGTCTGTCTGTCCAGACAATATATGGACATGATGTTACTCCTCCAAGGTGCCCAGAAGTGTTAAAAGTATTCAGACCCTTTACTTCAGTAAAAGTACTACTATCATACTGTAAAAATACTTCACTACAAGTAAAAGTCTTGCATTCACAAATCTTCAAAAAAGAATGAAATATTATCAGATAAATGTGTTTAAAGTAAAAATATTTATGTTGCAGTAAAATGTTCTCTGTCAGTGTTATTAAGTCTGATGTTTTTGGATGAATATTATTGCTCTCATGTTACTGCTGTGTGCTGCTGTAGATGTTTCAGGTTGACCTCATTTTAACGACTTTATAGGCCACTGTTGACTAGTTTAATCTACAAGATTGTGTCTTGGTCTATAAGACCATCTAATGTATTTCAATTTCTTATTTATGTTGATCTCATTATATTCACTTATCTTAGGATTCTGCACAAAATATTCTATTCATTAAATATTGTTTTTTTTTTAATACCTCATTCTGTTTTCAATACATCTACTTATTCTTTGATCGACAGTTGGAGCTGTTTTAAAGGAGGGGGGATGTCGTGTCTGAACTTTACCAGACTGTTCTAGCTCTTCTATTATTTGCCTTAACCCACTGAGTCATTATATCCACATTAATGATGATTATTTACCAAAAATCTCATTGTGTTAATATTTTGTGGAAGCACCAACAGTCATTCCTTCAGTGTTGTCGCAATATTGGTATTGAGATGTTTGGACAAAAATACATGATATTTGACTTTATTCCCCACAAGTTAAAGTTCTGTATTCTAAATTTAATAAAAGTAGCATATGTATTATAGCAACTTTTACTTTAAGTACTCATTGAGCAGTAAAACAGTCCCTACACTGTTTTACTATTATATATAACATTTTTGATTATTATTACTGCAGCATTAATTGTATGTTGAATTTTACTGCTGTAGATGTTTAAGAGTATGTTTATTTTAATTACTTTATATACCCTTGTCTAGATACTGTAAGATAATAACAATGTTACACTATTTGAGAATTTATGGTATGTTATTTTAGAGAATATAAATATATCAAGATATGTATTTTTCCCAGAATAGCCTGAAAATGCTGAGATATTATTGACAAGCCATATTGCCCAGTCCTAGCCCAAGCCACTTTTGTTTCCCATTTACAGAGCCAGGGCTGTGTAGAAACACCAGTTTTTTTCTCTGATGTACACATATAACGGACAGCGAGCGGACTATGAGGAGCTATTTGCTGAATTTGACAAAAAGTGTAATGGATTAGGACCCCACCTTTAAAGAATCAATAATGAAAATAATCATTAGGTGTGACCCCAGATCCCAAACTTTGATGTTCAGTGTGCAGTTATGATGGTCAACATAAGTTTTGTGACAGGGAATGCATTATGCATCATTTGTGGTCCCCAGTCTGAGTGGAATATAAACTCTTCTCACCTTGAGCTCCTTTTAAGACCCGTAGAGCTTTAGTTACAGAGGACAAAGAAAAAGGGATTTAAAAGAGAAAATAATGTGGTTGTGTGTGTGACAGAAAACAGCCACAGGTTGCAGGTTTGCAGATGAATCCTGCCACGTTTCAGTGTTGTGGTTTTCTCTCTTAATGTCACCTCAGTCAGTTGTGGCGTGTATGTGTTTGTGTGTGTAGCCTTTCTGTGCATGTGCACATTTGTATATGTGCGTCATTATCTTTGCATCTACTGCTACACACTATTCTGTCTTCTTCAGAACATTTCAGTCAACATTTTCCACTCCAGCCACTTTTAACCACAAACTAATTCGCCGATGTTTTCGCAGGGAGCCATCCATTTCCACACATAGTGCCAGCAGCATCTTAAGCACCTCTCAGACAACATTCAGTCCTAACAAAATGTTTAGACTTCCATTCCCCATGAAAAAGAACTGAATGGTTTCAGTAATGGCTGACTATTTCACTCTGCTATTTCCCACATCTTCTGACACACAGCAAATCCCTGCAACAAAAAATCAGGCGTTTTCATTCAAACCTGTTCAGTTTGTCCAGGTGAAGAAGTTGATTGATAGGACAAGAAGGAATTCTGCCATTTCCAGCTAAAAAGAGAGAAAAAAACGAGGCACGAGTCTTTGTAGCAGGGATGAGAGGAACAGAAGGTGCCTGTCAATGGGGGAATGGATGGAGACTGATGAAAGAGAGGAAAAGTGGGGGAGAAAGAGGCTTAAGAGTGCCTGTCAGTGTAGAAGGGTTAATAGAAAACTGTGAGAGAGAGATACAGTAGGAATCAGTGGATGATTGTGGGAATGTAGAGGGGATGAATAAAGAGAAGAGGGGAGGTTCTGTCAGGGGAAGGATGAGGGAATGGCAGAAAATATTGAAGGAGGAAGAGGAGGCTCTGTCAGTCAGTGCTGTGGGAGAAAAAAAACACAAGAGACTGAGACAAAAAATGTCAGATTTTAGGATTGTAAAATGGAGAGGAAATGAGAAAATTTAAACAAAAATATGTGTGTCTGTGCATGTGTGGTTATGTATGTGTACGGCTATCAGTAGTTGCAGGTGGTGAGTCCCACTGTGAGCCTTGGCCTGCCTGCTAACTCTAAATCTGATAACAGAGCCACTCTATTCAGCAGCAATCTGGTCCCACAAACATACAAGTGCACACACACACACACACCACACACACCACACACACACACGCACTCAGAGCCAGACAGTTCTCAATATTGTAATATCCCTGTTATTAATTTCCTCTTTATGGAATACTAGCATACCTCCTACACTGATTATAGCTTTTGCGTGATGTAAAATTGCACCAATACTAGCATGATGTATGATGTTTCCTCTGTCATTTTCATTCTATAAATCACTATTATTTCGCTTCATAGTTCTGTTTTTCATCACATACCATTATAGTGCTTTGGCAACACCTCTGAAAAGAAATATTGACACGCGCCTGTGTTGTGAATATCATATTGCCATACATATAGCCCACACATCCTAGCTCACATATTTCTGTCTCTTTATGTCTCTCTCTTTCCGTCCTTCCATCCCACCTCTCCTTCACATCCATCATCTCCAAGGCGACCACCCCGTGAAGGCGCAGGCCACATAAAGATTAGCTGTTCCCTCTCATGTCCCTCCCATGCATCCTCCCAACAGTCTCTCTGTCTCCCTCTCAAATCTATACAACACTCCATCAGCATCCAGCTAAACATCTGATCCATGCTGCTACACTCCACTGACTGCCATCTCTGCAACATGTGATCGATTTGCTCCTGCGAGGTTTGAGCCACCATGTGTCTTACTTCATTTGGGTACAGACAAGGTGTCAGGATAAATTGTGATGAAGGGGCTCCAAGGGTGAAGACTGAGGTGTTACTCAAATAGTCATAATCATCTTCATCATTATTTTGTGAGCTGCTTGACCTCACTGGCTGTCAGTTGATCTTCAGTTTATGTGGACAGGTATGTTTTGTTTGTTAAGGGAATATTATTCTTCCTGCTTACCTAATGTGAGACTGTCTCATGTCTGGACAGAGTAATACAAACATAAAACGAGGTCTGCACACTGCAGCTCCATTATGTGAAATTTATGGGCACATCCACCGATGGATAAGGGATGTACCAATAAATTGCACATAAGGGGGCTACAGTGTGTGGACCTTATTTCATGTTTTCATTGTTGTCTTGTATTGGTCCAGCATCTGCCTTAAACAGCATTTTGATGTACGCAACTACCATGCATTGTTTGTATGCAGTACTACAAAATATGTCAATAAAAAATGACAAAAAATGACATGCAGTATTACAAGTGACAGTGATGTTTTGCTAATGCATGGATCAAAAAATGACAATCTATTTAAGATCAGTCTGACAGCACTACAAAAAAAAACAACATTTGGACAAATAGATGCCAGATTAGCTCAAAATACAATGTCCCACACAGTTGAATCTCCTATTTTAATCTCTAGTTACAGAAGAAACAAACATGAAATGTGTGGGGAGAGGGAGAGGGATGGCATGCATCAAAGGTCCCCTGCTCAAGTCAGTCTCACTCCAACTGAGACTCCACCCAAAATCTATCTGTTGAGTAGCAAACACTGCCCTTCTGTAGTCTTGACAATTTATATTTTTCTGTTTTCTGGCCATGGCCTTTCAGTCTTTTTTCCAGGTTTTAAAATATAGCTGGGAGGGATCTTTTAAATCAGTCTGTCTGTTTATACTAAAACAAGACTAAAAGTCGACAGCCACTGTTGCAGGTGTTTTAGTGGTTGTAATGCTTGTTGTAAAGAAAATCTTTTACAAATATGCACCAAAGTCTCATACAAATTTAGATTTTGACCTGATGATGCCACCAGATGAAATGTCAGCAGCTGACCAAAGTTTGCAGCCATTATAGATATCTGCACCAGATTACCTAAATACCAGATTACCTAATCCATCCAGATGTCCAGGTGTTTTTTGTGCCAGTACCTGCTTCTGTAGATATTAAGAAATTTTATTGCAAAAGTAAAAACTTTGACCAAGTGGTGGCATGAGATGAAAAATCAGGGGATCACCAAAGTCAGCAGAATTCAGTCTCTGTCCATCATGAATGACTGTGCAAGATATTTCAGTCTGGTCCAAAGTGGTGGACTGACTGATCTCCACCATGGCTAAAAAGTTCCAAAAGTTGATCAAATATGGGTGGCAAATTAATCACCAACTATTTTGATAATCGGTTAATCAGTTTGAGTAATCTTTTAAGAGAAAAAAAAGTCAAAATCTGATTCCAGCTTCTTAAGTATGAATATTTTCTGGTTTCTTTATTTCTCTATAACAAAACTGAACTGAGTATCGTGGCTGTGTATCTTTGGGTTTAAGGACATAATCATGGGCTTTGGGAAACACTGATAGCTATTTTCACAATTTTCTGACATTCTCTAGACCAAAGAAGTCATTGATTAATCCAGAAATAATTAACAGATTAACTGATAATAAAAATTACATTAGTTGCAGCTCTATTTCAGTTTGCAACTTGCTTAAAACTATCAGGTAACTAATCAGGTATCTTTAACTAAGGTACAAACTGACTTTGTATTAAATTCCATCACGGACTGTACCAAATATATTACATCAGCAACTGTATCATCAAACATTTAGCTGATGATTTACAGACAGACTGAGCTACTGAGAGCTTCAATAGAGACACTTTAACTGGCTGACTATATCACTATAAGACTAAATGAATGATTGGTAGGCTTGGGCAATATTAAAGTATAGCGTATACCAGGGTATCAAGAAATCCAGACAGTATGACAGAGCACTGATAGGGAGACGCTGTATTGTAGTGTGTAGCTCATGCCAGCAGGGTCAGTCTCTGTGCTGCAGCACAGCTGAGCAGACAGATGTGGCATCTTGGAGATAAAGTTACAGGACTAATTAGTAAAAACAAAGAAAACTGCCTCTGCCCTGGGAGTATTTTGGATTTTGTCCCAATGATAAAGGTGAGCCAGCAAACACTGCAGACTACTGCCTGGTCAGAGTGGCGTAGCATAGTAAGTGAGTAACTTCAGCAAGCGTGAGAGAGGGTGAGTGGCAGGCTAATTACCGTCTGTGGTGTCAGTGAGGGACAGTGAATGTGCGCTGAGCGGAGGGAAAGCAATGAAGTTGTCTGTCTGGCAGTATGTGTACAGTGATGGTGCTGTAAATGTACAGTTTATGTTTGAGTTTCCCAGTGAATAAAAGCTGCAGCTTCTCAAGCTGATAGCAGAGCTCCTGGACGTGTGTATAGGACGATCAGCTCCACCACCGTTGAAGGAGTGCTGCAGTACAGTGGAGTAGAGTCGGGTTCCATTTCACATGTGTTTTAAATGCATAAGGCCATGCTACAGTATACCCCGGTAAAATTTCAGGAAGGTATGAAAAAATAGATACTGCCCAAGTCTGATTAGTGGTGTAAAAGGTTCAGTTGGTCAGTGATCCTAAATAGCCAACAGACTGGCCAACATACAGACTGACTGAATGAACAGTTCAGATGGTCCTGTACGTGTAAGTAACTAGCTGACTGACTGACCAAGAGGCTCCCTCAGCTGACAGACTGATTAACTGTGTGGCTGTCTTACTGACTGTGTAATCAGTGAAAGGCTGTGTGTTTATAAAGCAGCCATAGCCGCGGCCACTCTGTGAGTGTCTGATTGACAGTTCTGCCTGGCAACTGTCTCTGTTCCTCCAGAGAGAGGGAGAGAACTGAGCGCTGTTAGCACTGAGCAGAGAAGACAGTTATTGATTTTCTACTTGTCTATTATTTTGTTTTTCACAGAGAAAAGGCAAGTGAGTGAGGCAAGTGTGTTTGTGTGCGTGTACGTGAGTACGTGAGTGAGCGTCTCCTTATATTTGGTGCACACACATGTTTATATGTAGGTTTGCCGTCTGTATGTTGCCCATTAGTCTCTGACTGGGGAAGTGTGAACACACCCAGCATGTGTACGCTGCTGCTTCTACGCTGCTGCCGTTCAAAGTTGATTCCTGGCCAACGAACACAACAATCTATCTACTCCTTACACTGCTCACTAATTGGATGGAAACTGGCAGGTGGAAGAAAACATTTCTCTGTGTGTCTGTATGCTGTGTGTACTTTGCTGTGAATCAGTGTTTTTGTGTGTATTCAATCTAATCTCAGCAGACGCTTTTCCATCTCAGCAAGAGTCAGTAGTAATGAAGAGAAGTTGTGGGCTCAACTTTGCACTTTTTGCACCAACAGTGTTAAGACTCGTGAATAGATTGAGAAGGCAATAAAAAAAAGGAACAACAAATCAAATCGTGGTTATTTTTAACCTCACAATAAGATTACTGCCATATAATGTCTCAATGTGATATGTAGTACTTAGTTCTGTCAAATCATCTAAGATATATGGTACAGTAATGCAATGTAATTAATTTCATGCATTTTTAATTTTTAAATTATTATGGTATTTTGGGGCTACAGTTGTCTCCACCTTTGGTGTGTACTGTTACCATGATAACAGGTGTTTTCTCGTATATTTCCAGCATTTCTTGGAACTCACAACTGTAATCCCTTCTGATAGCAACACAAAAGATAGGAGACTGAAAGTAACATCAACATTACATCCATGGCACATAATGTTACATTAGCTCACCTTTTTATAAATGGCATGCTGGTCTGCATGTTTTCGTAGTTTGTCCCAACTGTTTTGTTGCCACTTCTTGTCAAACTCTCAGTGAATTGTTTTAGATTTTTTTCCCACAAGCTACAGTGTAGCAGAGGTTGCTTAAGACGTTCTCGCTGTCCATCATTTTGACAGACAGAATTTTACAAATTCTGTCATAATATACTTTTACCCATCACTCTGTCATTTTTCATAATAACACATTATGAGTCTATTTAATAGCATTTAATCTTCCAAAATAACTCTATCTCAATAACATTTAACATAGAGAACAAACTTACAGATTACACATTTATAAGGGCATTTATAATTTAGCATCTTATTCAGAACATAAGGGAAAAGGCAAGAAATATATTCAAATATATAATATTGTAATTCATTCCCATGCATGCTGCTCAGAGTAATGCAGTCCACGGCTCCTCTGCCAACGACACCAGGGTCTCTCTCTCCCTCTCTGCTTGCTCTGTGCGCAGGCAGTCAGGTGTGGTGTGTGGGGCAGACAGGTCTGAGCTTCTCTCTCACTCATTCCGTCCAGATCTCTGGATTAAGATGTTCCTATAGCTTGTATATATTTAAATAGTTTGTTTGTTCCCCCTCCCTTCGTGGATTTTTAACAACTTTTTCACTTGAGATATATGATGCCTGACTAGTTTGCGATCCCTCCCTCGCTGTAACTGGAAACAACTATTTTTTACGGTAAATCGCGTCAGTGTTTTAATCTGTCAAAGTAACCGACAGCCTTTAGATTTCTCTGTCATTGTAAACAAAAAATTTCAGTCAATGATGGAATACATACAGTTAACACAACCTCTGGTGTGTGGTCCAACAGATGCAAGTAGATTGTAGAGGTAATTCAGTTGTCCATTCATCTGTCTCACACATTATTATAGTTTTTATTTGTTAATGAAAATTGTAATTAAGTTTTGTCATACTTCTTGTTTTCACTACTTTTTATTTAGTTTTGGTCTCACTTTTCTTCATGAAAAATAGGTCATCAACAAGAATATTTTGTATACAATACAGTTTTTCTTGATGAAATTAACACTGCATGCTGCTAGTGTAACTAATATATTCATTAATGAACATCATCAGGTTCACAAACCCACCAAACTGTGCTGCAGTAGAAATAATCATCTCCTAGACTTTGCTGCATTTAGGTTCATAAACCTTCCGTCGAGTGTCTAGCTGATGTAAAGGAGGTGAACAAAACAGGAAGCACCTCTCACTTTAACACAGTACAATAGCAACAGCACAACATTGTGACTATAAAGTTGAAAGTGTTTAAAAGAGGTGATGATTCAAGAGAAATCTGAACCTTATAACCTTCATGAAGGGAGGATTTATTGCAGGACTGCAGGATTAGACTGCATTAGCTTGGTGTACCTAATAAAGTGGCTCCTAGTGTACGTCTAAAATTCAGGACAGACTTTGAGCTTCAATATTTGACTGCCCTCCCCTGCCCAAGGTGTCGTGCATAAAAAGCTTTTCCTGTCTTTAAATTATCCAAGTGTGGATGGCGGCAGTCCAAATTTGGACCCTGGGGCACCAAATTGAACCGCATGTACTGTGGGAGGTGCTGGGGGTCAGTTTGAAATTCAGGAACTACTTCATACACTATGCATGAGGCATAATGTCCCATCATGTTGGTGTATATGAGTGTAGCAATACCTACAATCCCCGCTGCCACATACTCACACGTCTGTAACTACACACGTTAACACACGCATAAACTCCTGCACACACAAACAGAGCCACTGTAACACATATAGTGTATTTTCATGCACACATGCAGACACACACACTGTCCCCCTTTCTATCTCAGGACGTGAGTGGAAGAGTAAAGCTAAATCCCCTTGTCACATTTGCCGCTCATCTCCAATTCAATGGCACAGGCTGCGATGCCCTCGGATGCACTTGGCAAGTGAACAGCTAACCTGCCCGCCAGCATATCTGTCTGCCAGCCGAGCACCGAGGTAGTTAGCATGCCAACTAGCCCACCCAGCAGCCACAAGCTAATGCTTCACTAACCCTGGGTCACCCTGTGTCTTCTCCTGCCACTGTGTGTTTGTCTGTGTATTGACACAAGAGGTGTTCAGCTGTACCCTGTAGTGGGCGGGCTTCTAAAGCACAATCGGTTCTGAGTGTTTCTTACACTACAGCCACACACATAGACGATTCTAAATAATCATATCTCATTTCAGCTGTCACAGTCACATCAAAAGTGTTTTGAACATCAAATCTGCAAGGCTGCTCCACAGGAGCTATTTTTGTCTCTCCTTTTAATCTGAGTTTTGTTCCAAAATGAATTATCCTAACATAATTATGATGGAGTGGGAGTGGGCCTTATACTGTTTAATTTGTTTGGCAACTTCTTAACAAGCTAATGAATTTTTCTCTTTTTACATGAATGTATGTTTTGGATTGAACTTCATTTGGCACTAATCAGAAGAGCCCAACAAGAAACCAACCCAAGACATCTACTGTAATCACATTTTATTGTTTGTTTGTTTTTTGTTTGTTTGTTTTTGTTATATTTGTTATAGTAACATTTCAAGTCAATGGCAAAGAAATGTCTTAACATCCACAGTCAAGTCTCAGAGAGGAACTATGATCCAACACTACTTTGGAATCTTTAGCACTGTATTTAGGGGCTGGGCAGCCTAAGCTGCCAGGACCCTATTGTTATCCTGCATGTTCTTCTTTCTTTCTTCTTTCTTCTTCTTCTTCCGAGGAAATCCTACTTCCCATGCACGAAAAATGACCAAACTTTGCACAAAGGTCCAGTCCCATGTCCAGATTGCCTCAGCTGCAAAAACAGGCCAATAGACCTGATGGTGGCGCTATAGCAAGCCTCTAAAGTTAAAAATTTTGAATATTCACAACAAATCAACCATATGTGCTACAGATTTGCAACTTTCACCAAAATGTAGCCCCAATACTGAAGAAACTTTGCACATTTAAACCTATTGCAAATTATGAAGTCCATCACTCTGTTTTTTTCAAAAACTGTAAAACTTATTAAACCTATCTCCTCCCACAATTTTTGCTCAATTGCACCAAACTTGCTAAGAGCATCTTCAGACTGTCCTACACAAATGATCCACACAGATTTTTGATTTATCAAAAATTGAGCCTACAGTGCATCAAAATGTTTGACTGTAAACGGTAGTGTAAACATATACTTGCAAATTCTTGGCTTAGTCAATTTGTGAAGCCACACATGAACTCTCACTTGCCAATTAGCTCAGTGAGCTAGAAGACGCCTTCAGTCTCAGAAATTGTGAGTTCAAGCCTCAGCTAGGGCAGAACGGGCATTCTAATGTGAAAGTCCTATGTTCAGGCATCATGCTATGTGGATTAGAGACTACTAAGGTTAAAATAATTATGATCCAGGAAGTTTCGTGGAGAGACAAATACTCTTTATCAACACTTTTCTCTCTGCTATGAATCATTTCATTATTGATTAGCATTCCAGTTATTTTCTATGTTAAATGTTTGTCTATAAAATTATGTAAAATTCATATTACCTTTCCCCAATTCCAATCTGGCATCCACAAACATCTCACTTTGTCTGACTAGAGGTCCAAAACCATGACAAAGCAAGATTTGAGGAGGATATTCTTAAATCTGCGAAGGTAATTCCAACACTGATGCCTGAAACAATCAATCCATCATGAATATTGTGGATTAATTATGTGTTTGACTTATGATTATTTACTAATCACTGCAGCTGTAGAATTCCTATAATGAGCTAGAAGAAGTTTTAAACATATACACCGCAGAGTTGTCTCTTGCCAATTAGCTCAGTGAGATAGAGATAGTCTATTGTGCCAGAAATTGTGAGTTCAAGCCTCAACTGATGTAAAATGCACATTAGAATGCCACCTTTTTTTCATCTTCCTACACTCTTCTTGTTGCTCAGAATTGCCTAATTTTGCCTAAAATTGCCCGGCCCCGACCATTGCTGCACAGCAGCTATGATTTAAGTTTTGACCTCTCTGCAAATATGCCGTTGCAGTTTGAGTTTCTGATAAATTTAAATTGATTTGCTGTAGATGAAACAAAATAGGGTAACAAAGAGTACAGAATTGTTAGTGGGACAAGAGGATGGACGTTTATTGATTTGATTTGGCAGGTGGTAGCTAATACCTGAGGCAAGAAGGAGAAATTCTTCTTAAAGTGAATAGTCACAGTCCAACGAAACTAGTCTTAAAAATAGAATAACTGGGATTTGTCAGTTGTTTGTAAATGCACCAGAATGATAACCGATTATTAAGTCTCATTCTCAGGACATCAAATACCGTTTTCAGTCGGTAAAGCATCCCAAGCACAGTAAAATAAGGAGAGAATAAGAAAGTACAGGCAGAGAGTGGGGTCTCTTTTGATGCAGGTGCTGCCACACACTTCTGTTGGGTTGTGGGTGATGATTGAGAGGGATTATTTTTGAATCAGTCCATTGTTTTTTGGGGAAAATACTGCATTGTTTGCCTTTAACCATATGCAAAGCTTGTCTAGCTAGTCTGCAGTAGAATAAGCTTAAAAAATTATAAAATATCAATATTATGACACAGTTAACAGTGATCAAAGAGACACACTGTGGGTGGAGTTTAGTGGAAAGTAGTAGAAGGAAATTCTGAAATAAATTCTATAATAAATTGATAAATTGCTAGTCACCCAGTAAAGACAAAAGTGTAATTTAAGTAGACAAATATCACACTTAGGTTACATGCTAAAATGTCTCAAATGAACAAATCTCTATTGTTTTATAGCATCATCTGTTTTTCCAACTGCTGCATAAGATACAGATCACAACCAACACACACCACCTTAGCCCCTCTCCTCCAGTCCTCTTGTATGGACTAATATATTAAATGAGATTCTTTCTACTCTTTTCCTTCATCCTTTCTCTCTAGTCCACAGTCTTCATCATGAGCCTCGTCTGGTGCTGTCTCTTCAGCACTAAGCATTGGTGCTATGGCAACAGTGCAGAGTCCCGATATGCAAGCAAAAGGCAGTTGCAAGCTCTTGGATTTTAAGGTGGAATGAAGAAATAGAATAAAATCAAGTAACTGAAAAGCTCAGAAATTACTTGCACACACTGTGGCCTCTGCAGAGTAGCTTTACTATACTGAGTAGTACCCTGCTCAAAGGTTCAGGGTTTTTTTCTATGGCATGCAAGTTCATTTGAATGGTTAGTCAGCCCGTAGCAATCGTTTCTGTTGTTACAGCAATAGACCTTTTCACAGCAGTCATTTTGACATGAAATAGTAGAGTAAACACAGGTGTTATGTACAGTATGATACTAATTAAGGTTCCATTCCATTCAGGTTAAACAGAGTCAAGGTGCTGCTATTGTGCATGTTGCCTCACTGGAAAGGCTCTGCTACACTAAATGGAACAGGACCTTAATTAGTGTCATTGGTAACACCCGTGTTAAACCGATATTTCATATCAGTATGGCTGCTGTGAAGAAGGTCCATTCCACCAAAAATTAGTCTGGTCAGGTCATGAGTATAGCCAAAGTATCTCAAGTGCAGGTCTGTTGTAGCAGTTACCCACTTCAGATCTTGAGTGTGTGTGGTCCTGCCGTAGTGGTTTTCTTGTTTTCTGTACATGCAGTGCCACATGCAGTTAAAGGGATTGTTCACCAAAAAATGAAAAGTCATTTATTATCTACTCACCCTCATGCTGATTGAAGCTCAGATTTAGTTTTTTAGTCCACAAAACACTGCTGGAGTTTCACAGGAAAACAGCGTTGCAGAGTCTTCCAAACATGGTGACCAGTTTCCACACATAAAAAACAAAGGGAAAAAAACACATAAAATGCCTCCATACTGCTTGTCTGACATAATCCAAGTCTCCTAAAGCCTTGACGTGCCATTTGCACACCGTCACACCACACACACCCATTCCAGACAGTGTGCATGTGCACGTGGCTCCAAGCTGAGGATCTACAGCGAGGATTTAGGCTAAAAACATGATGTAAATAACATTTTTTTTAAAAGTCAACTTGGTATGTCAGTGCTTTGGGAGACTTGGATTAAACTAGACGAGTAGTATGGAGGCATTTTATTTACTTATTATTTATTCTTTTTGTTTTGTTTTGTTTTTTTCTTTGTTTTTGTTTTTTTTTTCATTTGAAAACTGGTCACCATTCACTTCCACTGTTTGGGAGATTCTGCAACAGTGTTTTCCTTAGAAACTCCAGCAGTGTTTTGTGGGTTAAAAAACTAAACCCGAGCTTCAGTCGGCATGAGAGTGAGTAGATAATGACTGAATTTTCATTTTTGGGTGAACTATCCCTTTAAACACCATTTGTATAAGCTACAGGCCAAACACTTCCAGGAAGGTGGTCAGACTTTTCATAACAAGGGCCATATTCAGTGCACTTATCACTCTATCACTGTATATATACAGTACAACATGTGTGCTTCCATCTTTGACTCTCAAGGATCAAACATTTTGACCATTTAGTTGATTAAATGCAAGTTTTGTCACATCAGAAACCTTTGTCATTTAAAATCAAACAGGTTTCTTTTTTAAAGAAAGTTCCTGACAAATGAGTTAGTGAGTCCTGCAAACATGAAAGAGCCCCAGAATCAGAACCTGTGGAGGTTTTGGGGGCTGACAGAACTGGAAATATCTGTTGCGTCAGTTAGCTCTTTTTCTCTCCTAGTAAGAATTGACTCCAAACATTTACTCTGTATTTACTCGGAAGAAGATTTAGTAGATAGACAGATAGCTCAATAATAGAAAGACATAATTGAACATATCCTGTGAGGGAACACCATGCTAGCGTGCTATAAGTTTGCTTGCTGGCAGAGAAATATTGGAAATATTGGATTGTTCATGTGGCAGGAAATGCTCTTTGCTGTCAACACTTTAAGTTAGTTTTCAGGAAAATAGGAGAAATTCTTAGCTTTCCCTCAGTGATATTTAGATATTTAGAGGTGATACTTTCTTGGTATTTTTGGAAATGCACAGTTTGTTGTGTGAGGGACTAGATTTCCCATGATGCGTCCTGACTTTTGTGAGTTTCCCCTTGGGTTCTTCTGCTAATATAAATGTATAATTTGACGGTTTCTCTTCTTCTCTCCTGCCCCTGTCTCCCTCCTTCCTTTTTCAGAGCTCGCTGACAAATCACGGCTGAGAAACCCAAAGAAAGCAGAGCAAGAGGAGAAGAAGCGAAGAAGGAGAGAGCATGTCAAATCCGTCCATTTCTCGTCTCCCTCTGTCCTTCTGCTATTCATTCATCCATTTATTTATCCACCATCTCTTCCCCACTCAACGTCCTTCTTGGTTTTTGAGTGTATTATCTTGACATGTCACTTCAGAGTGTATGATGTGTTGATTTATTGTCAAGTTGCGCCGGCACACCCCTGCTGTCGCTGAAATAAATCCCAGTGATCCGGTGGTGATGAGACTGCAGGTTGTGTGTCTTTGTGTCGTGCGTATGTGTGTGTACGCTCCGTCTCTTGTCACGGCACGCTAATAATGCTTCCACTACTGAAAATGGGGTCGTGTGCACCCTTCTGACAATGCTGCGCAGGCCCAGGGGCTTGATTGTGTGCCGTGCTCATGGTTTCATTAAGAGAGAGAAGGGAAACGAGAGTGAAGGAAATGAGGGAATAGTGAAGTGTGCATGTATTAATGTGTGTGCGTGGTGTGTCTGCCTGTTTCATGTGTTTTTTCCTCTATCATGAACCTGTGTATGCAGGTGTCATCACGTAAAGGGTGCTTACGTGAATACATGTACCGGACAGGCCACATATTGTCCCTGCTAGCTGTGTTTCCATGGTGACAGCAGGGGTTGGTGCTAGCAGCAAGGTGTGGAGGAACCTTCCAGATAACCCTGAAGGTCAGCACACAGAGCTACAGCTCACAGCACCACTTTGTACTCACACACTTAACCCCTCCCTGTGTGTGTGTATATGTGTGTGTGTGTGTGTGTGTGTGCCTGAAAGAGAGGGACTCAGTTAAGATGCATTTCCACTTATATATGGACATGGTTGGCCACCCTCGGAATGACAGAGGCTTGTTATCGCGCACACACATACACATACATACTGCACACATACACAGCAGACACACACACACAGAATTTTAATGGATTTATAATGTGCCCACATACTTGTTCCAGGATATAAATACACATTCACACAAGTGGTAGTCGATGTGAATGTAGTAGAGTGTATTTGTTTATGATAGCTGTGAAGAGTGATCTATTGATCACAGTTTGACTCTCGTTTGCCACCACGGCATCGATCAGGACGTAACATGCACAGCACCACTGACCGATCTATATAATATACACTCTATTACTGAAATCCAGTGAAAGGGAAATACCAGAGACCAGCAGGGTTGGGGAGTAGGAGAATACAAGTAATAGTGTTATATATTTAAAATACAAAATAGGATTAAATGTATTCTGTCACAGTAACAGTTTACATCAGTGGTATTCAGTATAAAGTTACTGTATTTGTTTGTTTTATTTGCTCTAAAATCCATATAAGGCAGGCATTTCACTGATTTTCAAAAATGTGCGATAATTTGTGTGCATTCAGTGCACCTGCCACACACCACACAACAGGAGACACACAGCCAGGATGCTGTCAGGAAATATAAGGAACATTTTATCCACGCACATGGTCAAGAAGGTCCCAGCATTGCTGTGCCATCAACCAAGCTGCTTTCCACATCAAAACACTCCACATCTAATTTGAAAAAGCACCTTGAGGTAACTAAGTTTGTTTTGTCATGCTAGTGTGCTCTATCATGCCAGTATGGGTCTAATGTTAAGGATAGAGGTTGTTTACGCTGTACAAATTATAAAACCCCCTGAGGCAAATTGTGATTTGTTATTTTGGGTAACATTGTGTTGACAGATGATGCATCATGCAGGGTGATGGCTGACACTCATCAACCGCTGATTCCTATACCATCGTAACATTGTGACTTAAAGGCCTTCTGCATTTGAGGTAGAATGTCCTGTCTTACATTCCGTTTTTAAGATATGTAGGAGACAAACGTCTCTATGTCATGTTTATTATTTTCTTTTTAAACACAGCTAAGTTATGGACATGTAGTTCTGAGACAAAAACCCTCTTAGACCCAGCAACATATCACTGTCCAGCGCAATGTAGTATCACCTAACCCTAATTTTGACTTGCTCATTACTTTAACTACTAGCTGGTAAATAGTTTAGTTCAGAGTTCTGCAACCTGCTGCTCTGGAGCCACTTGCAGCTCTTTTGCTTCTCTCCAGTGGCTCCCTGTGGCTTTGAGAAAAAATGAAATGAATAACGTTTTTTATTTTAACATTTTAATTTCCTCCTATCATTGTTATAGGCCAAAAGTGATTCTAACATTCTCCAATTGTAAGTGTGTAGCCTCCACACCGAATAACAAAAACTTAAAATGTTGTCAACTAAAATGTGCATCTCAATCTATGTCTATAGCTTAGCGCCATTTCCACTAAATTATGCAGGTAGCTAGGGTTGAGTCTGTCTAGGCTTGGTATGGATGCCAAATCCAAAACACCAAAGTCTCTGCGGAAAATAGAGAATTTAATAATTGCAGTTCCAGAAAGATTCTTCCTGAATTGCCAATATGTATTACTAATTAGCTACAAATATGAACATTTAACCTGCAGGATTCGTGCTATACTGGATGTGTGTGGCATGCATAAGCTATTCTACTGTTTGTGTTTGTGGCAGCATCCAGAGTGCTCTATGTAAAAGGATCTCTCCACTGAGGTCATTCCCAAAAGCAAGTGTTACCTACATTTTTAACTATTCCAAAAGTAATCCAAAGTATTCAGAATATGTTTCTTAACTTGAGTAATCTAATAGAATATGTTACACATTACATTTCATGGCATTTAATCAGTAATCTATAGTGGAATATATTTTAAAAGTACACCTCTCAACACTGGGGAGCAATGAAATATATTTAGGAGTGAGTACACGTGTGCATCTGTCAGTCAGTCCAGTTTTGTATATGAATCAGCGAACACCTCCAGACTACAAACTCCTCTTCCTCACCAGGGATTAGGCAGCTCTAACCCAACAGACATGATGCACACATATTACCTATATTAAAGGCAGCACCATATTAGAGGTTTCAGCCAGTGACTCTCATATCCCCTCTCTCTCCCTGACATTTCTTTACAAATACCAGCCTCTATTCACTCTGTTATTGCCTTCTCCCATTCAGCAATTCTCTGATTAAACAAGCTCCTGAAAAGCCCAGGCACCGCTATCTGCCATTTGGCTTTTTATTAGAAAACCCACCCCCTTTAATTAAATTGGCTGAATTACAGAAATATCAGGAATATTTCACGAATATATCGGATAAGAGAGCACAATGGGTGAAAAAAGATGGAAGACTGGGCTTTATGAGATGTTTTGAATGTGGTTGTGGTGGTGAAAGAAGATAAACACAATCTTGATGGAGGGGCGATGTTTGGATGTTTTTTTAAAGGAAGCGGTGGTTTGTTGGATCTAAATGAGTCTCATCATCGAACGTGCGTCACAGATGAAACTCTCAGTGCCTGTAATTTTGTTTTATTTATTTATTTTTACAGAATTTCTTAAGAACTCGATTTATATTTCGCTCCCTCCTCCCCCTCCGACTCTATTTCAACCCTGCACGTCCAGTGCCTTGCCTTTATTTTCCCGCCTTATTACTGTGGAAGATCGGGGATTGAGGTTGCCGCGGTAACCGGCCCGGCTTTGATTGGGGGAGACAGCTGCATGGCGCGAGGTTAGAAGATGGCTGCTCACGCCTCACAATGCGCCACTATTGATTTCCAGTCCTTGACAATTACTGGGTCCAGTTGACTCCAGTGGGTTGCAGAACATGTGCATAAAGCCGAGGGGTGTGTGTTTGTATTGTGCTACTGTAATGCTCACTCTGCAGCCAACATACAGTAATTGTCTTGCTTTTTTCCACCCGTTTAAGTGCAGGTGTTTGTCTGAAAAGCGATTCTTTGAGTTGCTGCCAGAGCTTTAACCTCTCTGACGTCTTGTAGCTCGAGGAGGAGACAAGTTTGACAGTCAGCCATGGAGCCTAATGTATATGTTTGAGCAGCGCTGCATGGTCTCCTTTGTTCAGCTCTTGAAACGGCTGTTTGTCGGCTGTTCTTTTCTCATCCAGCTGAAGAGGTGTCGGCAAATGAGAGGTGGTGTCAGACTTTGACAAACTGCTGCCCTTTGTAAAGACTTAATGGGGATCAATTCAAGTAAAGTTAGACACTTGTAGAATTCACATGCAGTCAGATCACACACACACACACATTCCCACACACATTCCCACACATGTACCTACTTCTTTCTTGAGCTCACCCACTGCTCGAGTCTTTTGTCCTACACTTTCCTCTCTCCCTCGCTGTTTGCCTCCCTACTTTTCTTCTCTCTTCCCTCAGCCAACTTGGCATTGCATATGTGAGAAGTCGACAGTGAGTCTAATTGGAGTGTGTGTGGCTCCATCAATGACAGTCACCATTCTGTTTCTGCACACAGCGCAAACGCTCACATGGAGCTCTCTAGCTAATTGAATAGTCTTTTATTAAACTGTGTTAATGTGAACTGGAACTGGCTGCCGGTGAATTGAATTAGACCCCCCACCACAATCACCAACCATACACATAAACACACGCAGCTCCGTGAAGCAGTTGGATGGATGAAACCTCAGCATGGAGGCAGGAGGAAAAGGAGATGACTGGGGGAGGGTGAGAGGTGAGTGTTTTGTCACATTTATTATAATAGTTTTGATTTAGAAGATCTGTGTAAAAGTTTTATGGAGCATAATGAAATTATGCTAAAGTGGAAAATGTAAGGAATTACTCGTTACATATTCATTTAAAAAGTAATTGCATCACTTAACTAATTGCTCATAAGCAGAAATAATTGGTTACATTATTCATTACATTACATCAGCAGCTAGCCTAGCCCTGGTGACTAACTGCACACAGCACACCCGGAGTCCCGACCTAAAAGTAAAGCGGCAGAGACTCACATACCCCGGGCTCAACAAAACCCAGGTGGAACTTGAATTTAGGCTAACCAGTAGCTAGTCAGGCAAAGACAACATGTAAATAAAACAATTATACTTTTACCATATTTCTTTTGATTCCAGAATATTTTAATATTTCTATTTCTTTTCATATTTCTGTTTCTTATGCCTACCTCAACCCCCTTCGCCAAGCTAGCACCTCCTTGACCATTCTGTCCACGGAAGGCACAGCGACCAAACTATCAAACTGTTGGCATGGATAGATCTAGTGGTATCTCTCCATGCTAAACAGGAAAATGTGTTTTTTATTCATTTATTTTTTTGTTTTGTATTTTTAATGAAAAGGAAAAACCCTGCACAATGAAGTTTTGGTACATGGTTGTACCATCTAAGTACAAAGACCTTCATCGGGTTAACATTGTTATTAAATATTTGACTGCAAGTCCAGAAGACAGTGTGTGTGGGAGTCTTTTTCCTTTGTAATGTTTAAAACATTTTTAAAAATTAGAATTATCACAAAATGTGAGGAAATTACTGTTTTGATGTTATGTCAAAGATGTGTTTTGTGTTGATGAGATATCTACTGAAGTTACCATGCTAACTAGTCAGCCCCAGCCTGTCCTACCTCATAATCAAACTTTGTACCTCAAGAGGCCATAGTGAGTCACCATAGCATTCAGTCTGCCCTCAGTCCCACGTGAGGGGATGAAGAAGTAGCCCTGATGGCAAGCAAGTACATTCGGCAGCAAACAAAAGTGATGGAGACGGAAGCAAAACAAGAGTTAACATTGGTATTGCTTTCCGCTGCTGAAGACAGCTTTTCGAGAGTGAAGTTTGATGCTGAACTTGCAACGTTTCTTCTAGACAGGCAAGTAAATAGCTGTTAATGCTAATGTTAGCTATTTAGCGATAGCTTGTAAAGGTAGCTATTTGTATAACATTGCTGACTGTTAATGTGTTTGCTAAGTCAGCTGTTTATTGAAAGAAATCAATACCTATGGAAGGTACTGTGCATTTTCCTGTACAACAGGGTTGAACACAAATTTCTGGTGATATGCTGCCCCCAGTTTGTTGTATGAGTATGAATTTGCCAGGTGGCCAATTCTTGCATATAGCCTGTTTAAGTTTAATACAGCTTTATTTTAAAGATCAGCACTGGATCACATGTGGGTCAGGCATTTGCCCTCCACACAACTCTGGATCCACTGATTTCCACATGCAGTCTTCAAAAAGTGAGATTCTGGCTGCGTCTTTCATTTGTCTCAGGTTCCACATGCAGTGCTGTTAAATGTTCGGCCACACCCAGTCATTGATGTCACTATAAGTGTTTTGTCTTTTGAAGTTGAAGTTAACCTTTCAGAATCATATTGAAGAAATCTGCTGCTTCACAGCTCTTAGCTGCAAATGGAAAAGATTGACCGTGTATGATTATGATGCAACAAGTTTACAAAAGCATACACATCTTAACACTGAACTGACGTGCATGTAACGAAAACTGAGTCCACACATTAGACAGTGCTCCCCTAAACATTATGATTATGATGCACATACAATATGTAAAACAAACCTAGATATTGCACAAAGTTAAACACACCCTTTTCTCATAATGCAGTGTCTTGTAGGTATGTAGCATCCTGGTCTATTGATGCCTCTCCTCTTTCACCCTGAGGTGCAGACAGTAACACCTGTCCTACAAATATCTGGAAATGACATCATGAGATTTGGCCAGTTATCTGATAAGAATATCTCCATTGTCTCCATTTGACCCCCCAGGGAGAACCACTTTCTGTTACATCCAGCCTCCACAGACAAAGACGGACAGAGAGAAAGAACACAAAGGGTGTTAGAACTTTCGAGAGAGTGTAGAGGTAACCAGAGGAAGCCCTGAAGCAGCAGGGGACCTGACCCAAGTGTCTGGAGTGAAACTCGGGCTGTCACAGCACGTGACTGAGGGTGGAGCAGTTCAAGAACCCTACACTGTCATGGCTGACACTGGAGGAGGAGGAGGAGGAGGGAGGAGGCGAGAAGCCTTAGAAGAAAGAGAACAAAAAGAAAAGCAGAAGACTGAACGAACCCAATATGCAAGTGAAGTCAGAGTGAGAACGAGGGAAAGAGGTCAAGGTTGTTGAGGACAAAGTATCTCATCTGGGTGCAGGGGGCAGAGAGAGGATGAAGTCAGGGCAGTATAGAAAAGAGAAAGAGTCAGAGAGACTGTCCACTGAGGCCTGTAGAGGCAGCTTGAAGAAGATAGCTCCCTCCTCTCTGTTTATTATATTACACTGGTGGATAAAAAGAATCCAACATTCTCTAAAGTCATTACAGCCCAGTAAGACTGGCTCAGAGGGCAACGCAGCTCCTTAACCCCTCTCAGCACATGCCTGAATGTGTGTGTGTGTGTGTCTCAGAGGGTGAATGAATGAGACAAAGGGTGCACACACATCTGAGTAGGCATGTGTGTGTGTGTGTGTGTGTTGTGTTGTGTGGCGCGCGTGTGCATGCACACACATTCACCAAACCAAAGTGGCACATCACTTAATCCTTCCCCAGTAACTAGGATAAGCCACCAGTCTTATCTTTCCTTCTCCCCCCTCGTTCTTCTTTTCCCTCACTCTGTCTTTCCTCAGGAAACTATTGTCCCTTTCCCCGTCATACCCTCCACACACCCCCCTCCCTCTTTCATTCTTATTATTACCCTCCTCAGCCCCAGACTTTAATGCCTCATTATTCTGTATTTAGGGCCTGAAATCTTCTCTTGCGCCGGCAGTAGGGGCTAACATGGATTCTACATTTCTTTGGTTCTTTATTGCCAGGCTGTGCACAAGATTTGAGAACAGCTTTCGGGAGGAGAAGGATTTTGCCGCCATCGACAATCATGCTGCCGGCTCCTGGCAAGGTGCGATATTGTGATATTATGCCAGGAAGTGTCGCTACAACTACCCGTGGGAATGGAGCAACAGGTCCTCCAGTATCTGTGGTGATTTGGAGTTGTGTGTCCGCAGTAAATGTTGGGTTTGTTTTTAAAGAGACAGACAGATAAAGCAGCAGCCAAGTGTAAAGCATCAGTGACTATCCTACAGTAACCACCTCAGTCCATTCATTTGAATAGATTCATACTTTGTACACTTAAATCTTAGATGCCCTTGTGACTGGGTTTAAAAATGACTTATAGTTTGTGCAACAGTGCAGAAAGCTGAAATTCCACAAGCCCAAACTACAACTGTAATTTGAAGGGATAGGTCTGGTGATATTTTTCTTTCTGTGTCTCTTTACCCAAAGTCTGATAGTCGGATTTGAAGCTTATATCTGAGTCAACTTTGATTACTCTTGTCTTAATATTTAGCTGTAAAGATTTTTTTACTAATAAAGTGTCAAGTTGAAACCAATGTTGCAACAGCAGTGCCTCATCAGAGAAAAGACACTCAGGTGAATAAAATATTTTTACAGCAATCCTAATAAACTTGCTAGTTGTTAAATGTCTAATACATAATTGCAACAATGGTTGTTCAACAACATACAGACTCCGCTATACATAACTCATATATATTATTCTGTTTCAGGAAATCACCTTGACAACATGATTAAACTATTACACAAGATAAGATGAAATTGGTGAACTAAACTCTCATGGTCCTCTAGCTCCCTGTTCTGTGTGTGCACTAAAAAAACCCTAATGTCTCTACACAGCCCTGGCTTTGCAAATGTTATATAAACAAAGTGACTTTGACTGAGCTACACAACGCTATTCCAGGTGATGTTCATGTATGTGTGCAGTACAGGGGAGAGGGAGGGAGGATGAAGGAAGTGACATTGACTGTGCGTGGTTCACACCCAAAGCAAACTCACACAAGTGTTATTGTTATTCATCCCAAACAGGCAGCCGTAAGCTAATGAGCAACATGCTAACAGTTGCACCATGAGCACCTGACCAGCAGGCAGCAGCTGTGTGTGTGTCTGTGTGTCAGCCTCTGACAGCACTCACCAAAGAAGCCGGTTCTTTCTGTTTTGTCCGTCCTTGCCTCTCGTACGTTCAGGAAGATACATTACTCCTGAACAGTCAACATGGACAGAGAGACTAATTAGCTTACTGTTAACAGCCGAATGCGGTCAGCTCGTACATGGGTCACTTCTGCAGACAGTTTGAGACGCAAGAGTGGAGATGAATCTATTTTTAAATTCCAAAAGTTTAAAACACAAACTGAGCTCTTCTCTCCTTGGTAAACAGGTCTGTGACTCCTCGGCTCTCAGCAGCTGTCTGTCGTCTCTGTGCCTCAGCTCCGTCCCGGTCCTCTCCACAATTCTATTTTTATACTGATAAAATATTACTTTCCCTCATTGAGGCTATCGGTAACTTCAGGCTGTAGAAACACTGGATTTCACCATATTGCTCACTTGTTACTGTCCTTTCCTTGGCAAGATGTGTTCACAAATTTGAGGGACAGAGCTTCCAAAGGGGCACTAAAAGGAGGGGTGTGTTTGTTTAATTCTTGTGTTCAAATATTAACTGTCTCTCTCCAAAATGACTCACCCCACCTTTAAGTAGCATTAAACTGAGTGAGGAAAAAATAGAAGTTAAATAATTAGGGCAATTAGAGGCCTCAGATATTAATGTCCCATGTGCCTTTTTGTTATTAACATCTAATAGTTGTCTGCTATATTCCATGAATGAGACCCTTGCCTCCTTCCTTCAGTTTTCAAATTGTGCAGTTCAGATTTTGTGTTCATGAATATCATTAAAATACATCCAGCACAATGCCCTTTGATACTTTAGGGCTATATAAATTAATGTGATTTAGTAGTTTCCAAGAATGAAAGTAGTAGAAAAATGGCCAAGTGTGAGATTACAGTTAGAGGGCATTTCATTCAGAGAGTGATGTTATGTCCTTAAAAAGATGACTGACATCTTAAAAATATAATAGATAAGTTCTTAAAAAAATGTCATCCCCCCTCCCGCACAGCAGATGATTGAGGATGGACTGACAGAGACACTTTCTTCTCTTAAAAAAGACGCATAGCTCCTCTAAAGCTTCTTACAGACTGAGATTTCAGTAATCTTAAAAGGTTTATTGATCAATAATCGTGGGTACAACATCAATTTTGATGTATGTAATTATGTAACTATACTATGATCACATCTACTCAGAAAATGTCATCAGTATGTGTCTTCCATCTGTTCCGCTATAGTCCCGTATAGCCAGACTTGTCTCCACAGAGCTCAGTGCTGGATAAAGGTCTGGCTCCACACATGATCATTCTGCTACACCCTGGCTGGAGGTGAACCCTGGCTAAATCACCATCAAATCAAAAGGTAACAGCTGCTAGCTTGTTTAACTTTGGACCATTAGCAACCCAGAAGCTAATATGTCAATTTCAAAGTGTCGGTTGCAGCCCAGAGGTGGTTGTTGATAATGCAGAAAGCTGATGTCATAATGCCGGCTGAAACAAGCCAACAATGGCAGGCTTATATCCACAGTGTGTATCAGACTAGCACCACTGTGGTAGTGGTAAACAATGAAGCTAAGCAAGAATCGAACCCTTGCAATAGTGGTGTGGAGGAGGAGAATGTGGACCTGGTCGTGACAAAGGAAAAGAGGGCAACTTGGGACACCAAATTTGCAAAGAAAGCTTGATGTAACACTATTTGTTGTATGCTTAGTATAGCATACATACACGTGCATTCCTATTGGTTGGTTAGTAGATGTAGGTTGTAGCAGCACTCACATTTTGAGATGGTTATCCTAAATTTCTGAAAGAAATTTGTAATATCGTACAGTGTATGCCCAGCTTTAAAGCTAGATTACGCTGCCAGGGGAAACTAGTTTGAATAAAGTTTCATCCAACCACATCTAAAAGCAAAAGTGTTTCTACCTGTTCCTAATAGCCCCACTTGAGGCTGGGGCAAAAATCCTGCCACCATAAAAAAGGCTTGAGATGTGATAAATAGTACAAATGCATTTCTCTCATTTATCCACACAAAATGTCACGGTTTTGGGTTTTTGTTTAGACTTTTCCTGTTTTATTTTGGAAGAGTCCGTCTTCACATGTCTTTGTTGACTTTACTTCCCACCTTTTTTGATTACTGATTTGTTTCACCTGTGCGTTATTAGCCTCCCTGTGTATATAGTCTGCATGTTTCCCTCCTTGTGTTGCCAGTTTGTCTTTGTCTCTTGTCAATCTATCATTGCTTTTGTATTTTCTCAGTGTTTTTGACCTCACTTTCATTTTGTATTTCCTGAATGTCCATTTTGGATCAATTTATCTTGGACTGTTTTGAACTGAGTCTGCCACGCTCTGTAAGCCTTTGTATTTTGTACTGTATTGTACTTTGAACTGCACAGCCTGCCTAGTCTGTATTTTGAGTTTATCCTCCTGCTGTGACACAAAAAGTGACAAAAGTAGCTGGACATGTTTGAAGCACACTGTTACCTAAAGCCTGGCCTGGTCAGACAGTTACCATTTGACACACATATAGCACACACACACACTCACATTTCCTTCTCCGCACTCTCTTTCTGTCACTCATGTACTCACACACAAATGTAGTGTGTCAATAATGGCAGGGTGCTGTTTGTATAATGATCCTATCTCCCCAGATTGACGGGGTGCTATCGTCTTTGTCTGTCACACAAAGAGAAGAGAGGCAGTGTGAGTACAAGTGGATCACCCCCCCACACACACACACCACACACACACACACACACACACACACACACACCAGACCCCTCTATCATGGCGTCTTCACATAGACTTCCTGTGTCAACAGAAGCTTTGATTAACCGGGGACAGGCACTAGCCTTTCTATCTCTTGGACAAAAGCAGCGGCGTTACATGGTGAATTCCTATTGAAGACAGCATACGGCAAGTTGCAGCAGTGAAATTATGTAGTGCAGACTGGCACAGCATGGTAGCTCTAAAAAAAGAATATTTGATTTTAATACATCAAATCATTTTCAATTTTCCCTTCAACACCTCTACTTTGTTTTTCCGCTGCTTGTTTGTGATTAATACTCCAAAAGAAAAACTCTATATGTGCCGACTCTCATCTTGTAACTTCAGCCAGGAATCATCTAGAGAACATAAATTTAACAAAGCCAATTTCCTTCCCCACTGACAGTGTGATTTTACCTTAAACTTCCAATTAGCCGCCTTCACTTTAGCTATCCATCACTCTCCAGAAAGGCTTTCTCTACCCACCACATGATGTACATCAGCAACACTGTGATCAATTTAGCTCCGGTGATAGGCATGTGGGCTGTATCCATCAAACCAGGCTATTTATGACAGCAAAGGGAAATTAATATTTAGTTGCTTTCATGTATCGAACCGGATGTGACGTGTTGTCTCTGAGTGCACATGAGTTAGTGGATGCGGTGTGTGAGCTCGCTCCCATGAAGACAGGAATTGTGTGTGTGTAGTTGCAAGTAAGTGACAGGGTGAGGGACCTCTGAAAGATGCCCTCTGCCTCTTCACCTGCTGGCAGACAGTCTGGCCAGTGCCAACAGAGGCAACTGAGTGCCAATCAGCAGCAGCCTGCAGGTCATATGTGGTCAACTTTTGTTAGAGGAGGGAGGCTAGAAGCTGAATTGTGTGCTTTAATGAGCTTTGTGTGGGTGTAACTGCATATCAGACTCATGTGGAACGTAGGTGACAGGCTTCTGGTGGAGGCAAGAGACTGATTTGGACACATGCTCAGGTATGAGAGGACAGGGAGTGTGTGTCGTCTGCTGAGGCATCAGTGGGAGCTTGGTTCCACCTATAGATGGCAGCATTACACTCGTAGTCCTCCGTCTCTGTGTCACACCCCTCTTACATTGCAGCACAGGAGAGACTCTTTCTGTGACACTGTTGATCCCTCGAGGCAAATTTGCTTTTCACCTCATAAGGAGGTCAACGCAGGTTGTTGCCTCCTGGAACTGCTAAAGTCTCAGTTTCTTGCTCACAGACACTAAGGTTGGACAGATTAACTACTGTCATGGGGCTGCCCAGGACACCAGGTCAGATTTAGATGGATTTAAACTTGGTTTCATGAAAAACTGATTAAAAAGTTACCATATTAGCCACGGCTTCTCAAAGTCCGCATCTCAGTCCACATCTGGACCAAATGGCAAGTCGATCCGACCAGGCCCACGCAATACATGAAGGCAATGAACACAATATGATATGAAGTGTAACATTTTCTAGAATGGATCTCATTTCCACTGTTGCACAATTAAAGTATTGTAGCTGTAAGAATATGTCTGAGTCGAAAATAACTGAGCCTGCCTCACTTTCATGCTGGCCTAATCACAAGAGATGTGACATTAATTAATTACACCAATGTGTAGCCTCAGCAGAATATTCTGTGGCCTGGGTTCAAGCAGCTGATTGCAGAAGAACAATACCATTTCTCCATCTTGGCTCTTGACTATCTTGAAATTAATTGTATGTTGCTTAAAAGTTAAAAGTGAGTTGATGAAATGTTAATTTGTTATCGCTAATCATTCTAAACCTCTGACCTTGCATAAAAATCAGGTGCAGACCTCTGAGAAATAAGTTTGAGAACCCCTGATATAAGCCTTTGTTAAAGTGCAATTTAAATCCACTTTTTTGAGCTAGTAAATCACATGTAGCCTACAGTCACTTTATTACACTATTACATCTATTGAAGAACCTCTTCCCATTTTATAGTGGTCATTACAACATACATTATTTTCCTTTTATCAGAGAAATTCCAGTGAAAATCCTGTGAAAAATCTACAACATACTCTGACCTCTGTGATTCAGAATTATTGAAAAATCCTGAAAAACATGTTTTATTACTTTTATGAGTTTATGTTTTTATGGCCACAGAACGAATGAACGCGATATCTCAAGAACACCTTGAGGGAATTTCTTCAAACTTGACTTAAATGTTCATTTGGATTCAAGGATGAACTGATTAGATTTTAGTGGTCAAACGTCACGGTGACCTCACTAAACACATTTTTGGCTGTAACTCAAGAATTCATTCGCTAATTTTGACAAAATTACGCACAAATATTAAATAGGATAAAATGATGAGGTCATGATATTTCATATGCAAAAGGTCAAAGGTCAACTTCGATGTGACATCATCATGTTCAGCTCTCTATCAGTCTCTATCAGACATGCTGTCTAAGTAAAGACAGCATGTTTCTCACTGGAAATTATTCACTGGAATCACACATGTACAGTGAGAATTTATCTATTCAGTTCTAGCGACAGTCGTTAGGAGTCCCAGGACTAACGACTCCTAACGACTGTCGCTAGAACTGAATAGAGCACTAATGAATTTGAACACATCCCTAGAGGTTAAATACCTGGGTTCCCACCATTTAGTTAGACTAGCTCAGACTAGTCTGATAGGCATGAACTGATGAAGCTTCTTGGGTGAGAGGCGAAACGTCTTCAGAAAAGACTTTTGAACAAGTCCAGTTGCTTTCGATTTAATCTTTCCTGAGACTAACTAATATGTATCCTTTTTGCTGGATAACAGCCTTCAGTCATTTGTTATAGTTTTCAACAAGTCTCAGACACGTCTCCTGAGGAGTCCCAGCCCATTCTTCTTCGTGAATCTCTCAGGCTCCTCCAGATTTGATGGTCTTCTGGCATGGACCTTGGTCTTCAGTTCACCCCACAGATTCTCAATGAGATTCAAGTCAGGGCTTTGTGCAGGCCAGTCAGTAACATTCACTTTGGTCTTCTGGATGTAATTCTTCACCAGGAGGGACGTATGGGGGTTTTCTTTCAAAATCTTCACACATCCTTCTCTCTTCGTGATTCCTTCCACCTTGACGAGATTCTTAGTTCCAGACGAACTGAAGCATCCCCACAGCATAATACTCCCACCACTGTGTTTCACTGTGGGGACGGTGTTCTTTGGGTTATACGCCTCTCCCTTCTTTCTCCAAGCATAAGCAACATCTCTATGGCCAAAGAGCTCCAGTTTTGTCTCACTTGACCAAAGGACACGCTTCCAGTATGCATAATCTTTCTCCAGGTTGTCCTTAGCATACTTCAGTGGGGCTTGAAGGTGTCTCTTCCGCAGAAGTGGAGTTTTTCTTGGTCTGCAACCTCACAGTCGATTCCTGTTCGGGACTCTAGTGATTGTCTTCTTTGAGACTACAATTCGACTTGGCTAAGTCATTTACCAGTGTCTTGGCAGTTGTTCTGGGGTCTTTAGACACATCTCTCACTAGTTTTCTCTCCAGAGTCTTTGAAATCTTTCGCTTCCTACCTCTGCCAGGCTTGTTCTGTACTGTGTGGCTCTCTTTGAATTTCTTGATGATACTTCTCACTCCAGTTCTTGACACTTGAAAACGCTGTGATAATTTGATCCGTCTCCTGCTTTGTGAGCATCAACAATTCTTTTTTTCAAGTCTAAACTGATTTCTTTTGTTTTTGGCATGATGCTTTCTCAAGTGACAGCTCAAACCCTTACTGAAGTTTTTATACTGTGTGTAAATTGGAAGATAACCCTCGGTTTTAATTGATTTTACAAGCTTTGAGCTTTACAAAGTTAAAACACATCATTGCACAACAGTGTTTGTACTATGGCTCAATAAAAAGGTCGATTCTTAAGGGGACTAATAATATTGACCCTGGTAAATTTTTTTTCTGAAATAATTCTGTTATTGTGTGCAAATAGGAATAATTTATGCTTTCTAAAGAAAACTAGTATGTTTAGAAATGCTATGTTGAAAATCCATTGCTCTGTTAAAAAAGCATTTGGGAAATTTTTGAAAAGAACTTTCAGTTTCATAGGGATGCTAATAATTAATCAAACTGAAATGTATACTGCAACTTGACAGGTTGGTGGAGACACACAATTGTGAAACAGTAATTCTATTTTTTGACTGCTCTGTTTTATACGATGATTAACAGCTGCCTCCTCACTCTTCTTAACTAGCAATTTGAAATCTTGGTTCAGCAAGGGAAAATGTACGTGGAGATCATTTTAATGTTGGTGGAGCTTTACAAATCTCTGCTTGTTGCATTCGGCAGATGTGGCAGCACTGCAGTAGGTGCTTCACCATCTGTTGCCTGGTGGGGATCTGCTCTACTGAGTGCACTTTCCTAACTTCCTAAAAGGAAGTTAACATCAAATATTTCTAGCATGTTTTTAGATTATGTTATCCCACCTTTAAGAGAAGCATTCTGAGAACCAAAGAGAGACTAACAAACAACTCCCCACTGAAAACAACATAAGAAAATTGCATGGTAACATTCTTCTTTAAAGGCTTGTTCAGACCAGTTTACAACAAAATAACATTTTCATCAGTTCTTCGTATTTTGAATGTATAATTTGCAGTGATGTAGTTACATTTCTGGGCCATAGCCACTGTACCCAGCCAAGAAATAGTCTCACACATAAGCCCTCACAAAACCATGTAACGTGTTGTTTTTACACTTTGCTTTTTGTGTGCATTAAACGTGCAAGACATAACATGTTAAAAGACCATTGTGAAGAATTTAGTTGCATCTAGTGGTGAGCTAGCAGATCGCAAACAACTTGTCTCACTCTCCCCTTAAGAGCATGTAAAAGAACCTACAGTGGCCACCAAACTCATGCAAGATGCAGAAGGCTGTCTGGAGATTGAGCAACTGTAGAAACAAGGGGCTCATTCTCAGGTAACAAAAAACATGATTCTTACTTCAGGTGATTATACGCTAATGAAAAACATATTTATGAATATTATAAACCATTTCTGCCATATTCTGCCAATAAATCCCTGTAAATCTTACACACTGTACAAATTGGTGAACTTTAAAGGTGCTGATGAGAGTTTTTCTTACGTTTGAACAGAACCAGGCTAGCTGTTTCCCTCTGTTTCCAGTCTTTATGCTACCTGCTCCAACAACATATTTACTGTAGAGACATGAAAGTGATATCAGTCTTCTCATCAAACTCTTGGCAAGAAAGCAAATGAGTGCATTTCCCAAAATGTTGAACGATTCCTTTAAATCAGAGGACTGAATTGTTGGCGCACACACCAGCAAGCATAAACTGGGTCACACAATCTGTTGTACAGATGCCTCTACACTCTGTTTACTATCACGACCCATGAAATTGATTCTTTTTATCTGTATGTTTGTGAGCGTTTTCACGGCGTGACACAGGTTGCTCTCCTCTTTCCCTCCATGGCCTTGCCATACAGTACCTGGTATGTCTGTGTTGTGTGCGAGATACTCATTTCATGCT
The DNA here is from genome assembly GCA_034769285.1 of Lutjanus argentimaculatus. Lineage (NCBI taxonomy): Eukaryota > Metazoa > Chordata > Actinopteri > Lutjaniformes > Lutjanidae > Lutjanus > Lutjanus argentimaculatus. The sequence continues at coordinate 13,249,669 of JAWZSL010000014.1, forward strand.
TCATTTGTCGCCTCACGAGCTCCGTTAATAAACAAGACTCTTTGTTGCTGCCATCTCTCTGACACCTTTCCACAAGCGCGCGCGTGTCGGCTGTCAGACGACTTGTCTTCGGCGCTCGGATAGGATTAGGTGAGGCGTCATGCTCATCAGCATCATGCCGTTGTGTCAATAGTGGGAGAAAATAATGTCAAACTCATTACGAACTTCACCAGCACCCATTTAGGGATTATAACTCCCTCCATCAACAAATCAGTAAATCTGATTGTTCTCGGATTGGGTGACAATGGATTTTTGAATTGAAAAATGGTGCATTTTATATTAACATAATCACGGGAAACAGTTGAACTGCTGTTATCTGTCCGTCCGTGTGTCCGTCTATCTGCTTGTGTGTCTCTGTGAAAGGAAAAAGATTACGTAAGAATAGCTCAAGGGCAGGGTTCATCTTCCATAAGCCTGAATGCACCTGTGATGGGAGAGAACAGCGCTTACACCTGAAATGCGCACAAAGGAAGTCCGTTTTTCATTTGCCATTTTTCAAGGGCCTCAGAGTGCCTGCCACAGTCGATTTTCTTTACATTTTTTTTCTGTAAAATGCTTCTCTTTTCATGACACATTCATAGCAGGCTGGTGAAAGACTTTGAGGAAGATGCACAAAGAGAAGTTGACATAAATGTGACTATAATAATAGCCTTGATGATTTTCAGTTCTTTTAAACTTGTTTTTCAAATTTGTTTAATAAACTAGAGCAGACACATTCATAATGATGAAGAGCATATCACAGTAATTCATATTATTTTCCCTTTATGCCACACTCTATTAAAAAGCAGTTTCCTTGGAGCCTAACATCGAATTTTGAGTTTATTTTTTCCACTCAGACAGCATGAAGGAGTGTTTATATGTTGTGTTATTAAAAGGGAGAGAGCTGAGACAGTGACTAATCTATTTCCTTTCACACACAGCAGCCAGTAATCACTGTTCTGTGGAGCTGCTCACTCATCCATCCATAATGTTATCAAGACACATTATCTGTCTGTGTGTGTGTGTGTGTGTGTGTGTGTGTGTGTGTGTAGGCACTTATGTGTGCCGGTGTATGTGTTTGATTTTTAGGGGCTTTGAAAGCAGGTGTTAAAAATGCTTGTGTGGGCATTTTGATGTGTGCGAGAGTGCACATTTGTGTTTCTCAGGATCTGAAAACTGTGTGTCAGAGTTTGGTCCGCGCTGGACATTCAAATGCAACACATTCCCCCTGCAGCCTGTGGCTCGATCTCACATTGTCAACCAGCGGAGGTCACACTCTAATGTGTGAACACTGGCCGGCCCTGAAAGGCAGATGAAGGTTTCTGCTTGGACAAGGCCACAAAGACATGTCCCCCAGCTGGTTTATACAGTGTCCGGCTCACTGTGTTGTCACCAACAACTTTATTATGTTATCCATCAGTATGAAGGTTTGCAGCGCTGAAATCTGCAAAAGCTGATAATAGCGCACACATGCGGGTGAACCACTCATGGTTTGGGATTGAAATGTACAAGCCTGGGATGGTTGCACTGGGATGCAGAAAAGATGCAGACATCACAGTCACAAACAATAAGAGAACCTTGAAAAAACTGAGGTAATGTAAATCAGGTATACTGAAAAACTAGCTTGCACTTAGATGGTACCCAGAATACATTCTGATGTTGGAGGCTTTTTTGGACATGACTGACCTCTTTTTGGACACTGTATTAATGCATATGTAGATGTACATTCCCCACTTTTACAATGCTTTATTTTTTCATTTATTTTTTCTGGCTGGCACACGTGGTTTAAGATTATTTTTGCAGTAGCATTATTGAAATAACAAGGTGGCTACAGGTTATTAAGGTTATTAACATTAAGCATTAAAAAACATGTAAAAACACAAGGAATTATTTTGTTGAGTTGTGTACTTGTTACCCCAAAGGTTTCCAACAATGGTCAAACTCGAGAAATCCATAATTAATTCAAGGTAACAGTGTGTTTTCTACTAGCTGCTATTTGCTATAACTTCCATGAAAACACGAGCTATTTTGCATATATCAGAGAGTGAGGGGGGAAGTCAGCGAATGTGACTAAACATAACATGAATAAAACTTTCTACATTACCTTGTTCATGAACATGATTTCTGGCTGAGTCATGTCAGATTTCCATCAGAATTGATGGTTGTTTAACAGTGAAGAAAAGAAGTCCCATGATCCCAGGCTACTTCGGATGTAATTAAACTGGGTCTTTTGTTATTGTTTTAATGCTCCACCCCTGGTGGCAGATTTTATATATCGTCTGCTTAAAAAGTCTTAAATTGTCTTAAATTAATCATTAAATTAATAAAAGATCTTAAATAGTCTTTTATTTGCTTGAGAGGGTCTTAAATATTTATTCATTGAGTATTGTAAGCATGTCTAAAGTTCACTCAAATTTCAAAATGCCTGTAATCTTAATCTCTGGTGTGAAATCAAAGAGTTGAATTCAAATGTCTCTGTTATACTGTTACACTCTTTTAGGTTTTTATGTTTGTGTTCACAAATTTTGTCCCACGGTGACCACTGTAGCCTCTGGAGGGCAAGCAGGAACTAGCTAGTTAGCTAATCTGCTAACACTCCAGTTTCTGTGGGGGTGTACCTTCTCCATAATTGTAAACCTTTCTCTAGGGTTTTAATCTTAAGTGATTCAGTCTCATTCATGTATTTGCACTCATCAGCTTGGTGGTTGGCATTGCACAGTCAATCATCATTCACTATTCAGAATACAGATACAAGGACCAATATTGGCTAAATAATGTGTGGGAAACATTGCTGGGTAAATACAGTAATTGTCCAACTCCCCCAATATTTGGGCCAAATATGAGCTGTTAAAAGTGGGGCAATCATCAGTCCAATCTACTTCAGGAAGTTGTCTAGATTCATTATGACAACAGACTGTCTCTAGGCTAAAAGGGACAGGATGGCATTTACCTATTTATTTAAAATCCATGCATAAACTATGAAACAGGGAACCACAATAATAATACAGAGGTCTAAATGACTTTCAGAGATTGGAAATAGTATCTTGATATAGCCTAATTTCAGACTCTAGCTGCAGGACAACTGTAGTGATTAATATCATTTGGGTCAAATATGTTTTTTTCACACTAATATTTGGACAAATGTTCTTTAACTCACCACTTCTTGTCATTTTTCCTTATTTATAATTTTGAACTGAAAATATATATGTAGTGTTTACTCAGAGGAGTATGACTTTATTTTCACATTTGATGTTTTGTATTATTGCAAAATTGTTTTTTAATTTAACAGTTGCACTAAAAAAATCCTAAAAAGTCTTACATTTAACTTGCTGATACATGTAGACGCCCTCCATAAGATTAATGTTGTGTGCATGTTTGTGAGTGACAAGTAGATCATACACATGTTAAATAATATGCTGAGTTCAAACGCTAGGAGTAAATTCATTCACCTTTATTATATGTCTCACTAATCAGTGGAGTTCCCAGTGTTCTCTTCTCTATCTGCCGTGTGTGTGTGTTTGTGCGTAGAGATGGCATGTAGTGGTCAGCCAGTGATCCTCGTGAGAGCGCCAGGACCCAGACCTCAACCCCCACGTGACCCCAGCTCTGTTTTACTGCCCTTAGCCCGTTACCATCTACACCTGTCGTCACCCATTAGACAGTATGGCACACAACGCCACAGGACGTACTCTTGTTCACTCTTTGACCTTTCTCTTACAAACATACATACAGTATAATCATGATGTAGAAGAGTCAGTAAACCTTTCCCCTTGAATTTCTGCTGTTTTTGATCAGCAGCTGCATCTGTCAGACAGTGCACTGTACTGACATGGTTGGAGGGAGTCCACTGTTGATAGGCTGTAAGCCAAGACAGGCGTGTCAACTGTATCATGTGTTTTGCATCGTGTTAATGCTGGAACCAATAATTAGTTGCCATTTTTGCTTGATAATTGACCTGCACTGGAGCATTTTGGCCTTTAGAGAGACCATAAACAGTGGAACAGAGAGGGGATTCCCCACTGGACCTGAACTGAGAACGTTGTGGTTACATAGTACACCATAAACCACGAGAACATGTCAGTGACTAACATTGATCATCAAAATTTTCTGCAGTAATTGACCCTTCGTACGCCCTACCCCTTTTTTCACTCTTTTCTCTCTCTCCAATAAGACCAAGCTTTCTCCAACATCTTCCTCCTTTCCTCTGTCCTGTACTTAGATATTATATGTGCTAGGTTTGTCTACATTGAAAAGAAAACCAAATTTTGAAGATGATTGCCAGGGAAACTGTGAAACAACATAAGTTAGCAAAGCGGATTTGGATAGCAAAATGCTATCCAACTAACATGCTAATGAGTGATTGTCAAAGAAGAGTCTATCTGCATTCTCACGCATGCAAGACACGCCCACTTCATTAAACGATGCCCACCCATTAGATAATTTACTGGATTATGACATGTATTTGAACCCGAATCACAAGTATTTTTGGCTTCTAAACCTACCCAAGGTTATTTTGTGCCTAAACCTAACCATGTACATTTGCTGGCTAAACATAACCTAATTGTGATCATTGTGGGGGTGTACCTTGTAGTAGGCGTGTCCTATAATACTGTTAGACCTAACTGAGCCAGTTAGCTAGCATTTTATTAACACTTGCTAACTGACGTAACAAGTAGTGATGAAAATTGCTGCAGATCAGCTCAGTAGACCTACATCAGTTGTTAGAAAGTTAGTTAGCAAGCATTGTGCTAACTTTTAATCATCTTCAGAATTTGTTTTTCTTTTCAACATGGATGAGCCTAGCACATACAGGAAAGGATAAAGTTCACAGAGGTTCCAAAAGGGTGGGACATAGAAATGGTCAATTGCATATCCTCTCTGTTTGGCAGAAACCTTGCATGTCCATAGCTGTTACTTTTCAAGAAAAAAAAAAAACCTAATTGAATGCTGCTTAGTCATGGTTAGCAGCTCTTTTTAATATTTTTCAACTGTTAAATATTTGTAAAATCCACAGACAGACATAAAGGGTGACCAATAGCATTGCTCTGTGAAAAAATTAATAAATAGGGAGATACGGGGTTTGCACCCGACAGCAATAATATGTATCAGTTTTAATCCACGTGTAATAAATAGAACGTGTATGTTTATCTGCCTCACCCAAAAATAGGGATTTTGAGGAATAAAATATATTTCAAACAGAGGGTCACAGCAGCAGCAGCAGGCAGGTAAGGTGGAGAAATATTTGGGTGAACGGTGAGTCATTCGGTTGTGGTTCTCCTGCAGCTCCTCTCTGTATATTGGAAGGCAGCCTGCGCGCCTTGACTCATTCCCTTCTCCCTGGGGAGTCCTCTCTGTCAGACTGCAGGGGAAATTGACCTGTGAGTAAAGCGGGCATTTTTGGGAATGGTTATTTATTGAACTGGTAGAGAGGAGACTTGATGATTCACTGACAGGTTCAGTCACTCTCTCCACACACACACACACACAGATGCACACAGACAAACACAAATGCTCCCCTTGGACTGCCAGGGAACTTTCATGAAAAGAGTTGAAGTATCGGGATAACCGCCACGGCCAAATGTAGCAAGGATCTTTTTTCGTTCTGCGTTTTCTTTTCTTCAGCCTTGATGTTTTTGTCATCCCACTCTTATTCTCTGACTCACAAAGAGCTTTTTTGCTGGTACAGTATGATCCAGTCTAGTCAGTATAATTGTTTCTCAGGTCTGTGTAGTATGATTTTTTCCATCCTTTGTTTCATTTAACTTAATTTTCTTGCTGTCTGATGAAAACGCTATCACTAAAAACCTCAGCAGCTAAATTATGTGAATTTGTTGAGTGGGGGTTTGAAATGAGGAATGGCAAATGTTTCCAACCTCTAAGTATGACCAACTATGTCAGCATTGTGCTATAATTCTGAATTTGTGCTCACATCTGCATTTTTTTTCAGCAAAAATAAAATGGCAATTTAGGGTGATTATCAGGCTAAAAGCACATAATATTTCAACAGACATGAAAACAAATCATCAAATTGGATTCATGAGGTTTTTACCCAACATTAGTATTAGTAGTGTTTCTGGTCAACTGGGGACTGTAATTTCAATATTCAGTCTCCTTTAGCTCTGCTTTGTCTCCACCAACTCCTAAGGGAAATTTTTTTAGCTGCTAAACACACAATATTCAGCTACTCACTGACTTTGTTTGCTGTTTAGCACTCGTCAGATAGTGTGCACTGGATTTGTCAGAGCTTCATTGAACACAGCTGCTTGCTGCTGCTGGAATCAGAAGCTGCATTTACATGGTAGCTAGTATTCCACTAATAATCGGGATAGTAGCCCAACCAGAATTTTAAAAAAAGTACCTCAGTTGGAAGAGACTGGCCCAGTTGGAAGGAATTTGCAATCAGGTTGAGGATGGTGGTGTAAACCTTTAATAATCCATTCAAAAGGAAAGTGTTTGCGCCTAATAACCACATGAACTATTAAGCCAGTTGTTTTGCTGTAGTTGGAATAAATATATTCTTTCTGTGCATGTTTGCCCCATGTGGGGGTAATATTAGGTGTCATGATGAACTGGAAAAGTCTTCTTGCACTCTCCTTCTGTTTAAACATTGCAGGACAATTATGTGCTGCTGTTATAGCCGCTTAATTAGAAAGAACAACAAATATTGTTCCCAGGACACAATCTGGGTCCATCTTGAAAATTGTTTTAAAGGTCCAGTGTGTAAGATTTGGGAGGGGGGGGGGGGGGGGCTCCACATTGGGCTTTAGCGAGTTTTGCACATTTCATGGCTAGATCATAGCTTTTCCTACATGATTGGAAGCAGAGGCTGAGATGAGGCGTTTGCTATCTGTAGAGAGCTTTGAGCTTCAAGAGCTTTGAATATTTCAATAATCACAAATTTAGACAATCTTCAGGACATTATTTGGACATTTTAAGTAACACATGACCATGCAGCCATCTATGGAGGCTACAAATGGGTTTAACGTCACAACAATCATGTCAAGATGATTGCAACCGAAAACCTGCATCCTCTGAAAACTTATTTCTTGCTCTACATGTTTCAACCACCAGAACTGACCAGAATGAACAAAGAAACACTGAGATGCCTCAAGAGAAATTCATGATACCGTTCTCTGAGAGACGCACAAACGCACCCCACCCAGGCCAGCGGCCCAGCTGATCTGATGCTTAGCGACATGACCTTCACATCTCGCCCAGCACCATGGAAAGCCCCCGGGTGCTCTCTGTCTCACCTCCCCCCACCATGCTGCCTGTTTGGGGCTCTCCTGCTCTGGTCTGGTACCTACTGTCACTTGCTATCCACAGACAACACATAGGCACAGCTACACACAGGTGCAGCCAAGCATGATTAAGACGCACGCAGAATCATATATACACACTCAGCCATGCACACAAATGACAAATATGGACAATAAACACACACATGCACCGTTTGAGAGCAACATCTAGGACAGACAGGTAGAAACAGGGTGTAGACAAATGTGCTATTAATTTATTGGTGCCTAATGTGTGAAAAGTGAGAGTTCAGTGTTGTCCAAGATATTACAAAACATTTAAGGTTGTTTTTCCAGGTACCTCACTGATTTGATCTAGATCAACAGGGCATGGTGACTTGTAGGACCTGCCACTCCCTGGTTTCTCATAGGTGGTCATGGTCATAGTGTGTGTGTCTGCTAACAGGGAGGACTGTAATCAAGCACCAAGCTGTCCTGTCCTGACATGAACTGACCACTTACCATCCTGAAGACACACTCACTCTGACAGCTTACATTATAATTCATGAGGTGGATGCGAGGCTCCTACACACACACACACACACACACACACACACACACACCATAGTTAACCTTTGGTGCTTGTCGACACAGCAGAGAAATTTTTATTCCCTTCATCTCACAGTGTATAGTCACAGCTACAAAGACAGCCCTGCAGCTTTGCTGCGTTATTGCTGCAGATTGTTTTCCTCACTGCTCGAGCAACATAATCAGTTCATCTGTTCTGTTGGTGATGTGAAAGACTCCAGTTGTATCTGTGGAGTGGTCTTGCAGCTATTGACCAGATAAATTGTCTGCTGATTTTCATAGTAAAACCTTAAACTGATGTGTGAGATTATTGGTAAAATGCTAATCTAGAGTTGATGTAAACAAGAAATCTCAAAATTACATTTAAACCCCATTTAATGCAATCACTCACCAAACCTACTGGGGTCACATGTGGTCTGTTCCCAGGGTACTATGTTCCTCAGATTTATATGTCACATAAAGGGAAGTTACTGCGGCAAGCAGGTGGTGGTGTTAGGTGGAGGTATTCTCATTAAATCACCAAAAGAGCCAGACAACACAGCCTTGGGAATTTCACCCAAGGTGTTATATTAATTTTGGCTGCACCAATACAAGAGAAGGCATTCAGGTTTGTTATACATAGAGGGCAGGAGACGTGGCTCCATTTAAAAAGACTCATCTTACTTTAACCAAAAATTGTGCAACCCATTAAAACACATGGGGTACATCCAAATCAAAAACACCTAACCTACTAACTGAAAACAAAATAATCTATAGCCTAAACGGACAGCTAATTTGGAGAACAAACATACGTGCGACAATTGCAGAGCAGGGGGAACAGGAAGCGAGGCGACCAGGAAGTGGGTGTGCCCTCAGCATCTAAGAGTCAGAGGGCGTTGAGATGACAACTACGTGTCTTTGTCTCCTACAACAATTGGCTAATAAGAGCCGAGTAGTTAGAAGAGCAAAACAGTATAAGCCCACTTAAACCAAACAGAGATGCAACATATATCATAGATCCTGCTACGCTACCTAGCAAGACAGCTGGATTCACAAGATCATGTGAGAACCCATCTCGCCAGTCTTCAAATTATCCATTTGTGTCCACACTAAAAGTGGTGAAACCAATCAGTATCCCAGGAGGGACTACTGGCAGCTATGGGCGTGGTTTTAGGTGTGACTACAGCGAGAAGCATCCACGAAAGTGACTCGTCTCAAACAATACAATCGTGGCTTCTGAAGAGGTTAGTGTAGATACTGCGAGAGCATCAGTTATATCAGGACTGTAGAGTATTTCTTCAATGAAAGAAAAGAACGGCACTGAAGGCTCTTTGCTCTCCTCCCGACCAGCTTCGGCAAGAGTTTGATTTACCAACTAGCTCTGCTGGTTGATCTGAGTGGTTGAAGTTAGCCCGTGTTAGATGTGATAGACAGATGGCTCATCCAATAACCTGCCATGTGTTTTTCAAAAGTGCCTGCCCTTTTTCAAACAGTTATTAAGGACGATTTCCCAAATGAATATGTGTAACAAACCATTTGACGTGTAAGGATAAATGGCAGCACGACAAAGGCTTCTACATTCCCAGGGTCCAATGTTCCTCCACTCTTAATAGGAAATAATGGGCTAGGGTTAGAGATTTGCATAAGACTTAGGACCCTGGGAACATAGATATGACTCTGAAGAACTATTGGATGGTTTGCCATGAAATTTCTTATAGACTTTGATGTTTTCCTCAGGATGAATCACAAGAACTTTTCTTGTTCCCCAGCCTCATCTGGTCAAAATCTTAACTTGTTTATGACTATATAGGATACCTGCAAACTAATAGCATCCCCATCAGCCACACCTACTTTGTGTTTAGTCATAATTAGCAAATGTTAGATAACTAAGATGGTGAACATGGTTAATATTATACCTGCTTGACATCAGCATGTTAGCTTTGTCATTTGGAGCATGTTAGCATGCAGATGTTAGTATTTAGCTTAAAGTGCTGCTGTGCTGAAGTACAGCTTCACAGAACTGCTAGCATGGCTATAGACTAGACTAGAAGTGTAACCAGTCTCATTTATTCCGCAGCAACTCTTCTCTCAATATAACCTATTTTTACGCAATAAATTTCAGGCTAACTCAGGCACTTGGAGGTACGCTGCTTCACATTAGACCTTCTGTTGCCAGGAATCTCATGGATCTCTTTTGTTGTGAAACAGCTGCAGAAATGCAAAATATACAAATGCATGTCTAAAGCAAAGTGCCAATAGCCTCACGAGGCTGCCTCCAAAAGCCAGTCAATCCCTATAGACCCCTGTGGAGCCATTTTGGTCTCTGTGCAACTGTACACGGGGTGAAACTCGAGGCAGTGTTTGGTTTGTCTCTTCTAGGATTCTGTAGAAACAAGGCGGTTCAACTTGGCGGCCTCCGCAGAAGAGGACCTGTGCCCTCTGAAGATATAAAGGTAACAAAAACACAATGCTTTTAAATTTCTGGCAATTATGCACTAATGAAATATATTATGAATATTATATTCAATTTGTGCCATATTCTGCCATTAAAGTAAAAATCTTACACACTGGACCTTTAACCCAGAATGCAAACTTATATAGTTGCTGCATCAGTATAATTTTCAGTACTTTTTTGTTGTCCAGCACCATGTTGACAACATGTTGAATTATTCTTATGTTGTCCAGTAACCTGAGAATAAGTTCAAAGTTACTTTTTATGCACAGCAAACAAACTAAAACTGCCTTTACGAAAAAAAAAACAAGAATCTGATTTTTTTTTTTTTCTCACCTTTGCAACAGACCTGATCTATTCATGAATGTGAAGAGGGAAAAGTTTGACACCATGATGTTGCTTTTCAGTGTAGTCAGCCCCAGAACATCAGATTTGTGCCACAAAGGGTATAAAAATAATCTGAAATTCTGTCAGTATAAATGGAGCCTCAGATGTAGAAGCCAGCCCTGGTATGTGAGGTTTTCAACAGGACAGGAACTCAAACATAGCCCGTCAGCAGTGACAAGAAAAAACTAACACCCAGCAAACAACCTTAGAACATTTCTGTTCGTTTGGTCGTCCTCTGCTTCTGTTTCTTTCCCCTTCGCTGTCTCTGTTTCCTTTACTGACTCTGTATGAGAAACAGCAAAGTTGCACTATCTGAAAGAAGAAGCCTGTGTTTCACAGGGACATATTTGTGTGTTTATTGGCCTCTTGGGGCGTGTACTTTTGAGAAGTGAAAATGCACTTTGGTCCACTAGCTTATTAATGCATGTGTCTCGCTGTGACACATGTGTCTGGGGAAAGTCCAGATCAGATTCAGACAGATTCCTTCTGTTTTTCTTTGAGGGTTACGAAAGCTTGTTTGCATCAGTGTCTATTTTCCCTCCTGGTTTGGGAATCTCCGGGGTTTCAATTTGCAAAATTCACTGTACAAAAAAGTTTAATTGGTCCACAGCTGCAGTAAAATGTTTTTTGATTGTCCTTCCGTTGCAGTGAGAATGAGAAATTCCTTGGGTTTGTGCCTAGCTGGACTAGATACTTGGATAGCTGGATAACGTCTGCACTATGAATAGTCTGACCTCAAATGACCCAGCACATTATGGTGTGTTGTTCACACATGCTCACACACTCACACAAAGTTGAACATGGTTCAAAAAACTCGGTCCAGCTCTTCCGGACGCAAGAGTCCACGGAAGTGCCAGACATCGCCAGCGGGCTCAAGAGGACGGCTGTATTTGTCTGTGTGTGTGTGTATGTGTGTGTCTGTCAGCCTGTCTTTCTGATGTCTTTGCATCTATGTGTGTGGGTGTGTTTAAGGGAACCAGGCATGACTTGAATACTTGGGCAAGTATGTATGCACAAGAATGTGCAATGATAGTTATGTTCTGTTTTTCTGTAGAACCTGGGTCTAATTTTCAGAGCTCTGGCCATCAGTTACATTTTACTTCATGAGCATGAACTTCATGAAGATGTTGAAGATTGTTGGAATGGAGTCAAACAGGGCAAGGACACACCAGTTTAACCAATTTTTTTTAAAGAGAAAACACAAATATTATTACCCAGTTAGTCCATTGTTAACATGCATTTTAGATTAGATTATGTCTATTAGTTCAACAACTCAGCTGTACTATAAATCATTTTGTGTGTTTAAAATGGCTACTGTAAATTCACAGAAATCAGATTTATCCCCTACCTGGCCTTGATTTTAAAGCTTAGCTTAGTGATTTTAACTGTGGACCAGAGAACTGCTCTTTTTGACAGAGTGAACGTGTCTGAATTTAACAAACAGTTGAATATTCCATGGGGAAAATCGATTGTTTATTCCCGTCAGGCGTAAGCTGACTGTATGCTGAAGGGCCTCTGTGATTCAGAATTCTTGAAAAAACCTTGCAAAACATTTTTTTATGACTTTCATGCCTTTATGTTTTTCTGGCCATAGGCGCTATTTTGTCAGGTCATCCCATTCTCCTGAAAGTGATATCTCAAGAGCGTCTTTAGGGAATTTCTTCAAACTTGGCACAAATGCTCATTTTGACTCAAAGATTAACTGATTCGATTTTGGTGGTCAATGTCAAGGTCACTGTGACCTCATAATGTTCAGCTCTCTATCAGTCTTCTGTACTCTCACTGAAGACAGCATGTTTCTCACTGGAATCATACATGTAATATTAGTGAGAACCTCCATACTGCCAAAAAATACACTTAATTCCTTTTATTAAATTCCTTCATACATAGACATAGACATAAACTAACATGACAGGTTGGTGGAGACACAACTGTGAGACAGTAATTGCATTTTCTGACTGCTCTGTTTTATATGACCGTTGACAGCTGACTTCTCACTCTTCTTAACCGGCTGTTCGGGCTGCAAGTGATCAACAGCTGCTTCAGTTTGAAATCTTGTTTCAGCTTGGGACAACATATGTGGAGGTTGTGTTAATGTTGGCAGAACTTTAAAAAATCTCAGCTGGTTGCATCTGGCAGTTGTGGCGGTATTGCAGTAGGTGCTTCACCATCTGTTGCCTGGTGGGGTTCTGCTCTCTACCGAGTGACCTCTTCTAGTTTAGACTAAAGATACTATGTGTTAGTTTCAGTTTCGTTCAGATGGAATCATTATCCTCTCCAGACATACAGTATGATCACTGGGGGGTGTGCATGATCAACAGACCTGGAGCTTGTCCACAGCTAATTTCAAATACTACTATACCGATCAGCCAAACTTTTTGTGCTCATCACTGTATGTAATTCTTGAAAAGCCTTGAAAAACCTTTTTATGTCTCCACGCCAGTGACAGCCATGGCCAGAGGAATAATGTTTTCAGGTCCTCCCATTCTTAACACGATATCTCAAGAGTGCCATGACAGAATTTTTTCAAACCTGACACAAATGTTCATTTGGATTGGAAGGGTGAGCCTATTAGATTTTGGTGGTCAAAGGTCAAAGGTCACAATGACCTCACTAAACACATTTTTGCCCATAACGCAAGAATTCATATGCTAATTATGACAAAATGTCCCACAAATATCTAATAAATTAATAAAGGATTAAATTATAAGGTGATGGCATTTTATATCTAAAAGGTCAAACGTCAAATTCACTGTGACATCATAATATTCAGTTAGGGGCGCCGTATGTGGAGGTCATGTTAATATTGGCAAATCTCCACTTGTTGCATCTGGTACATGTGGGGTCATTGCAGTAGGTGCCTCACCATCTGTTGCCTGGCGGGGATCTGAACTGAGTGCACTCTTCTTGTATTAAATGCAATCACTCTACTCTTACATCTCCACTGTTAGTTTCCCTTCCTGCAGTCTTTGCCGTGTGTCTTCGCCTGGTTTAAAAAAGCTGAGTTGAAACCCAGTTACCTGCTTATACTGTACATCTGTCCAGGAGAAATGTAGCTGGAAAAATCCAGTTTCTGTAATCCTCTACCCTACTTACAAAAACCAGGTTTCTCATTCACAATACGTTTAAGAAACACTGACTGACGGGCATGAATTAAGTGCAATGGCAGAATTCAGTATCAGTGCAGGAAGTAGCATGCACTCTATGTAACAAGGCTAACACTCCATTTATACCTGATAGTGATATGTGATCTGCAATCTGGACACAATATCTGGATCTGGATTTAATATGCAAATTCAATACTGGAAGTCTTGTCAATACAAAAGACATATTGTAGGTTGACAAAAGTGATGTTGTTGTATGGGCTGTATTTATACAAAGAGGGTACTACCTACAGCTTTTTGTTTGAGATAGAAAGAAGACACAAATTTAGGGGTTTTGGTGCATTTTTACGTACCCGGCCAAGATATCCAGATATGTATTGTCTACTACCACCAATACGTAACTGTTTGTAAACACATCAGAAAGATAGTTGACTGTTGAGTCTCATTCCCAGGACATCAAATACCAGTGCTTTAGGTTGGTAAACAAAATAATAAGAAAATAGAGTGGTGGGGGTGTGGGCATAGTTAATGACTGAGAGAGATTATTTTTATGAGTCTATGCATTGTTTTTCAGGAAGGTCCTGCATAGTATACCTTTAAAGGTCCAGTGTGTAACATTAAATGTAATATTCTTCAGTATGTTTTCATTAGTGCAAAATCAACTAAAAATACAAATCATTGTGTTTTTGTTAACTTGAATGAATGAGCTGCTTATATCTACAAAGGGAGCGGGTTTAGATAACAGCCAATTGTGTTTAATTGTGTTTAGGTTCTCCTATTATCTGACTGAAAGGGGAGAGGAAGAGGTGTTTGCAATCTGCAAGCTCACTGCTAGATGCCACTAATTCCTACACACTTTAAAGATGCACACTATATAACTGCGATGTCCCCAGTTCAGTTCCAGCCGGGGACCTTTGCAGCATGTCATAGCTCTTTCTCATGTCTCCTGTCTCTGTCATCTGTACATAAAAGGAAAATATGCCTCAAAATTGTTGTCAGTTAACACACTGAAGTAAATGTTGACACAGCTGAAAGGAGTGATGACCAAAACCTATAATTTTCCTTTAAAGGGAATCATCCACAGATAGTAAAATATGCCTTTACCTGTATGTCTATATATGTATATATATATTATATATATATATATATATATATATATATATATATATATGTACACACATGTCTCCCTGCTTATGTAAAGTCACATAAAAAGTATGATATATACATTATAGTGTAATATATATGATATGAGTGGCTGTGAAAATATCTGAGCATTTCTTTGTGCCATAGACGCTCACAGGAGATAGAGGGAACGAGAGCAGCAGCTTGTGCTTGGGGACAGGTGCACTCATCTTCAAGACACTTCCCTCTCTCTAATAGCTACATCTGCATGTCTCCCCCCTCCCCCTCCTCCCCCCCTCCTCTCTCCTCCTCTCTCTCTCTGCAGTGTTCAGGTGGGACGGTGACGCATCGGCTCAAGCAGGCGTCTTATTAGCTGAGCGCTAACAGGCAGCCTGTGTTCCCGTGGGGGCTGAATGCTGCTGAGTCATCCTGTACAAGCTGAACAGTACAAGTCTTCAGTCTTCTCCGTCACAAACACACACACACACAACACTGGCAGCTGAATGGCAAATACACTCACCTGCACATACACAGGAACTTCTGATTTGCTGGATTCTGAAGGGAGTCTTACAGTGTAGGTGTATCAGGTTCGGTATGTGTGTGTGTGGGAGAGGCACACAGAGAAGGAGGATTTAACTGCTGTAGCCAACCTCCAACTCTCTGTCTCTCACCTGTCACCTGTGCAGCTCATTGAAACAGCAGCGTGAGACCAGAGCCGTTGACAGATCTTCTCTCCGCCCTATCAGTCTGCCTCTTTAGTCTGCATTACCTGATTACACCGACACTGAGTTTGAAACATGCCATATGGTAATGGATCACCGTGGTGACAGACCAATCACCGTGGAATGGTTTTCTCATCAATCACAACCTCCTCATCCTGAGTTATGTTATGAATTGTTTGTTTTTCATGGCAACCGCCCACGTTTTTCTGCAGGTTAAAAAATTGCATATTTAACTTGCTGCTATTTTGGATGTAGGCCATTTTTCTCCTGAAAATTAGTTTAACGCCTGCAAAACTGAAGCTATAGTGAAGATTTCCCACTGTTGAAAAAATGTAGTGTAGCTAAGTGAATCAGCTTTGGAACTGGTCATTTCTCTTTCAAAATGGTCCTGAGTTACGTCTGTGATAGGTAACACTTCACAGCTTCACAGCAAGGCACGCACAGTCTGTCCTGTGATCACAGGTGCCATTTTCTGTATCTGTTTCAAACTAAAAGTCCTTGTTTCAAACTAAGTTCTCTTGTATTTAATACTATACACAGTCCAGCCGTATGCAAGATTTTGACCTTATTAGTTTGACAGTGGCTGCTTCCACTTTTAAGCCATATGTGCCATATATATGTCAAACACTTGAAGTGTGAAATTTGGCAGAAGAATAACCAACTGCTTTTCCAATCCCCAAGCAGATTTGATTCTTTGCTAAGCTAGACATCCTTTGTTTCTGTCACTATATGTAGTTTATAATGATAACAGTGGAGATTTACCATTCAAAATTAGTAGTGATTTTCTAAACATTGTATGTCTGGCTGCAGACAGAAGTAGACAGTTTGTTAACATTCAGTTTGGGTTGTTTTGGATAGTTGTTGGTATAATAGCTTGGAGGCGCATGGAAGCTTTCAGCTGTTTCTGCTGGTAATGTTATGTTGTTGCTGACAAAATAAAATCACAAAAGACTACAAAACTGCGGTCAATCATCTGATCCACTTATTCAACACTCAGAGGAGATGAAGGATAAAAAGTTTATTTTTGATGACAACATTTGTGGATTTAATCAAACTGTTTTCTCAGCAAGGGCTGGCCAGATTCAACTCCTGACTTGAGAGCTGTAAGTTTTGCCATATTTTTTGTATGTTGTACTGTTTGTTTTATTGGTTGTCCTGTTGAATTTGGCACTATAGCATGTTGCTAATGTGGCTATTCCCACAGCTGGGGTAATGCTGAACTAATGTTGTAATATTGAGGAACATTCAATAGAAACTGTTGACATTAAGGCTTATTTGAAGCCATTTAGTTTTTGGAAGTGTCAGCACTTCATGTTGAGCTATGTTTATATACAGAAGCCGGTGTCGCCCTCACTGCTGGTGTGTGTGTTGCTGCTGTTGTAATGTTAAATTTACTTGATAGATATGCCATGAAGGTAACAATATAGCTATGAGTTAAAAAAGAAATGGTCAAATTGCTGGAATTTATATGTTTGGCAATGATCGATGCCCTGTGGTTGATTTAGTTCATCTAGAGAAAACATTTGGATATTTTTTTTCTTCTAACGTTTGCAGCATAAATTAGAGCAGACATACATCATTTGATCATTTCTTACAATTTTTGCTGTTGTATTCTGGGTTTTTGAAAGTCTAAAAAATTAACTACGACTGAGCCCCTGAAACTCTTTGTATATCCCATGCGCAGCACTTTGGCATGCTGAGAAATCCAAAACTTGACAAGCCCTCTGTTACGTTGGACAGTTGCTGCTCGAGGAAGGGGGTTATCGTATGGTCAATTGCAATAACATATTATATTGTTGATGCTGAAAAAAAGTGACGAGATGAGGCTGCAACTTTGCAAGCTGGAGACCTTTTCAGAGTGTGTAAGGTTGGCTGCTCCACTGAGTTTTCTCTGCTACTGTATATTTCAGAGGGAGTTTATTTTTGATATTCTCATATTTTCCCTCTGACAAATACTGCCAATTTCCCCCTATATACTGAGAAAAAAAACTTGTTTCCTCAGTTGACAGAGCACTTACTTTACAGTGTTAGTCTTGGGTTGTGCACACTGGGTCCAGTCCATGAACTTATCTGAAAAACATCCATCAATATCCCCTTCTTCTGTGTGAATGTTTTTAGCCATTAATGACAGAGAGCGGAGGAGAGAAATAAAGAAATGTTGTGCTGGGTCAAACTACATTCCCACTGAGTTTATGTGAGCGAGAGATAGAGGTGAAGTGAGGGATAGCTGGGCAGAGGGAGCAACAAAAAAAAAAAAGATAGAAAGAGCGAGTGAGAGTAACAGTAAACAGTCGAATGATCGATGAACGCCTGACGTGACTCAGCTCTCGGTTGCCGGCCAGCATTTCCATGACTAGCGAGCCGCCTGCGCGACGAAGACAAACGACCCGGCAATGAAGGAAAATGAGGATTTTATCACCCATTTCCCTCTCACACACCGTTGCTGGCCCACGCTCCCCAGATTACTTGCGTGTGTGTACGTGTGTGTGTTTTTCTGCACTGGGAAGTTAACCAAATGTGTGTCCCGCTTTTCTGACAGGCTGGCTTATGGTCGTACGCTGGCCCAAGGGTGCAGTTTAGAGAAATCACTCACTCAGTTGGAGACTTGTGGAGAAATGCCCAAGGTCTGGAACATCTATACGTTACCTGTGTGTGTGTGTGTGGTGGTGTGTGTGGTTGTGTATGCAAGGGAGTGTGTTTAAAAGGACATTTATCTCATCCTCAGATATAATTACACTGCCCCGGGGTGGACAGGAGTTATCCAGCTCTCCCTCCTCTTTTTCAAACCTCTGTCCCTCTCCTCCACCCTCCCTCTTTACCTTCCCTTTCTTATCCCAGCTAAGAAAGCCGATCTGACTCTGCCCTCTTCGGAAGTCATTATGGGATTAACTTATTCCCAGAGTATGAATCTCTTCCTCGGAGCCCGTGAAGGGGGCTCCCCCGTTCTTCCGCTTCCCCACACACTGCTCACTCTAGCAGGGGTAATCAACCTGCAGCGCTCCCTCCTCCAGCCTGGAGCTCCAGCACCTCGGGGGAAATCACTTCTCGCTTCTCCTCACTTCATTCAAAATATTAATCTTCCCAAAATCTACTCCAAAAAAAAAAAAATTTAAATATATGAAATTCAAGAGAAGTGTTGTTATAATAGGAGGAGGGTAATGAAAAATGTTGGTGATTCTTGTTTTAATCTTCATCGTGTAAAGTAATAGCTGTGGCTGCGGGAGCTGATGAACAAGCGAGTGCTTTTGTAATGATAATAACAGCGTTCCCGCAGACCTGACAGGAATCCACAGCCTGGGGGGAAGAAGTGTAATATCATCACTTCCTGTTTGTGAATCCCTCACCCCCATGGGCTGTCGGGTAATGATACCTGCCAACATGCCAACAACTCTCATTTACTCTGAGGGCAAGATTAACAGTTGAAAGCAAACCAGTTTGTTCTGAAGGGAGAAAGTTGATTGAACAGGCTTTGGAGGGTTTGTAATGCTCGTCACTTCGACTCTCCTGCGGTTTATCATGCACATGCAAAGCCTTTCAGACGCAACACAGCAGAGAGAGTTAAACGACATATACGCTGCTGCCATGTGCTTACAAATGTCACATCTGAGACTGGCTTAAAACCCTTTAATGTACTGCTCAACTATTGAGCAGAGCACATTTTGAGTCACCATAGCTTATTAAAAAAATCTTAATTTTTCAACCTCATTTAACCCGATTGAGCTAACTCTACCTCTCAGTTTAGGTATGTTATGCTAAAGTTCACCTCAAAAAAATCACTCAGGACATGTGGACATATTTTTTTCAACACAGTTTCAGAGGTCATCCTGAATAGAATTATGTAACTTTTTTTAAAAAAAGTCTAATAACAGTCAAATAGTTTTTTAAAAGAATGCTCTACCAAACAGTTCGTATGTCTTTTCATGGTACAGGCATTGAATTTAATGTAATGTAGTGGTAATGTAATGGTTGTTTGTCATGTTATGGTAAAGGTAGTGAAGCTAGAATGGATTATTTGTTACAAAAAAAGAAAATATGATTGTTAACTGTTGTTAATATAATACATTTAATGTCATTCCATATATATAAGATGTAATAATTTCCTAAGTATAATTTTTTACTGTCTAAAAACATGTTTTACCAAATGGGTTGTTTGCCATTTTACCATGAAGCGACATCTTGATTAGTTTGTTAGAGGCTACAAACTGTGGGGTCTTTATGATTGGCCTCAAATAAAAGAAGGAAAAGGGCACTAACAGTTATTAATTTATTATGTTGCACAATTTGTCTGTCGATGGAATAGTTCAAGGATTTCTCAGGCCACCAGGCTCTGTTTAAGAGCGTCGAGTGCAGAGAAATCACGTTCACCAGGCCTCTCTATTCTCTACTGTCCTCACAACTGTGCAGCTGTCTTCAGCCTTGCTCCGGGGCATAATAACCATGCGTTGGTGCCACACACACACATTCATGCACCCCGTACAACAGTGTTATCTTCAGAGTCACAAGTTAGTGTTTTTCTAAATTGGGCCATGTGGCAGCCTTCTGTTATAAAGAAGCCACACATATTTGAGTGCAGGCTGGGCATTTATCAGCTTTATGTGATTGTGCTGACGTGCCCTCGCTCTCAGTGGCGGCGGGTCAGGGTGGGCCACATGGTTTGGGTCGGCCCCTCCCTGGGCCCTGTTTTACTCACAGCAGTGCTGGCCCTTGTTTGCTCAAATGTCGTCTGTCAGGAGAGTCAGGCTGATCACAAGTGACGACTCCTGGTTGAAGCGCTGCTCCTCCTCCTGTCCTCTTTCCTGTTTGTTTTTGTTTTCATGTTACTGCCTGCACTACATCAGACAAATAAATTCAAATGTAATACTACCTTAAAGGCACTGTGTGGAGAATTTTTATGGGATTTGCATTTTTCATTTTTGGGAAAATGGAACAATCCTGGTGAAAATGGTGCAGTCTTTGTGCAGTGTCCCAAATTAGATCATGGATGAGGTTAGCAGCATGCATTGCTGTCTGCTGTAGTGTCTTTTTCAGTCAGAATCTTCAGCTCAACACAGAATGGCTAATGAACCTTAAGGGCCTTTTCTGCATGCTTTCCACCAACCCCTCAAATGTGCTTTTTTTTATATTACACATGTACTGAACCTCAAGTTAAAGAGCATTAGTAGATTTTTTGGCCTCTTGGGGCAGTGGAAACAAGCTGTAATCAAACACTGACATAATATCACTTTTAATCTGCCAGTGCCAGGCTTTTACGTGTGAATGAACGTTGCATTCAAATCTTTAACAAACAAGCTTTCTCACTGGCAAAAGGGGGAGACCAGACAGAAGTTCTGCGCTGAAGGTTTAGACAATTTGGAAAACTTTTTAGTGAATAATTGATATTTACTCATTCAGGACACACAGTGTAACATTAGCATTCATCCTAGGGCTGACAGCATGGTAAGAAAAGTCATTTTGGCTGAAACTTGTGATTGTAAGATGCAATAAGATTAGTGGGAATGATTTTGCATTACAATTTCCATTTTAATTGAAAATAATTAATCCTGCTAATATGATAAAGAAAGGAAAACACAAAGAAAACATGTTTCTTTTATTTTTAGGCCAGGGCATCTATGTAACACCACAGTATCTACACTTGTAGAGCGCTCGGTAATGTGAGTGAATCCAAACAGTGAAGATGTGGGCCATAAACAAAACAATGAGCTGAAAGATATGAAAACACTGAGTGGAACTGAATTTGATGATAATTTTCTGTTAGTTTATCATTATGAGTGGGTCCTTCCACTTTA
Organism: Lutjanus argentimaculatus; assembly: GCA_034769285.1. Lineage (NCBI taxonomy): Eukaryota > Metazoa > Chordata > Actinopteri > Lutjaniformes > Lutjanidae > Lutjanus > Lutjanus argentimaculatus. The sequence continues at coordinate 13,271,062 of JAWZSL010000014.1, forward strand.
CACATAGTCTCCTGATCCATTTTTAATATGAAAATTTTGGGACTGAAGCAACTTGAAGTAGCACAAGCAAGTGCAATTATCACTACAGGCGTGTGCTGTATTTCAATGCAGTGGAAAAAGAGAATGCAAAATCGCAGCAAATGTGATCAGATTAAATGAATCGTGTGTAATATCTCAACAGGAGTAAACAAATTAACTGACCTTCATCAACCGGAAACTGTCTGCTCCCTCCTGCCACATTCACCAACAACACACTGCACCCTCTGCACGTATTGCTCACTGCACACAGACTCATGTGAGCATCCTCAGGCCTTTGAGATTTAACCATTTAAACCTGTGTGTATAGTCATCTTTAATTTTCCTTACCCCCAGGCTCAATTTTTCATCACTTCCATCCATATATAGGACTTGGTGTTCCTCCTCTCCCTCTTTCTTTATCACTCACCCTCTTCACCTTCTCTGTCTGACCCTTGCCTTTACCTTTCCCTGCATCCCTCTTCATCTCTCCCCATCCCTCTCTTCACTTTCTTTCCTCTCCGTTATCCCCTCTCCACCCGCCCCCTCTCCTACAGGGAGCCCGGAGCCATCTTCAGAGTAATGGCTCATCTGACGAGTGTTACGACTCTTTCAACCACAAATGTCTCTTGAGTGACAGCCCGAGAGAGGAAGAAAATGCAGTCAGATTGCTGTTTAAGATTAGCCAGGGGAGACAGAGGAGCCAATCTCAAACTGGCTGAGTTTAAATATTCCACTTGGACTTGGCTTGGTGACACCGCTGCGAGACGAGAGGCTACACTCAACTTCAATTGCAGTTTGTTGCTGCAAAGATAGCTGTGGTGGTGAGGGGCAGAGAGTGTTGTTGGTTCAACTTCCTGTTTGAAAGAAGAGTGGTGATATGTTGCTCTTAAAGGGATAGTTCAAATTATTTGATGTGGGGTTGTACGTGATAGTTAGCAGCAAAACAGTGAACTGCTGTGGTCAGGGTCAGCAACAAAAGTATTTTAGCCGTTTAAAAAATTTGTGAGTTTGTTGGTGTTATTGTGTGACTTATGTGAATCTGAACTATCCTTTTAAAACACTAAATTCACAGAATAAGAAAACAAACAAACAAAAAAAAAAAAAAACTAACAAACCGAGGCTCCCGTGTTGGGATAAAATTCCTTTTTTGCCAAAGGAGTCTGGTGGGTTTGGGGAGAGCGATATTTAACTTATATAACAGTTGTTTCCAGTAAGAAAAGGCTGTCTGATTGCAAAGTAAAGTGGTGAAAATATTCTAAATTTAGTGTACCCTTAAACTGTTACAGATTTTTTTAGGTGGACCTTTTTCATGTGGATAAAATTCCTTTCACTGCTGAACCTGCTCACAGCAGTAATTACCTCTCTCTGCCTCTCCAAACTGGCGCGTACCCCTATCTACTGTAGGTAATACCATGACTATGGATACCTCATACAACCCCATCTCAAATAGCCCAAACTATCCCTTTAAGGCACTGGGTGTGTGCGCTCCAACAAGAAACATATGGGGTTTATCCAGTGCCAGTGCAGTGCTGTAATGTTAGTTATTTACTGTATCTTTCACAGATACTGGCTCACCAGATAAAACATCTCTTCATCTTTCTCTCCCTCTGTCAGTCTCACTTTCTCCTCTCCTCCTCCTCCCTCCCATCCCCCTCCGCTGCTGCCTGCTTTCCTCTGCTGCTCGCCGCTGTGGTGGGTTCAGTTCTTGACAAGGCCCCACATCCTGCTAGTTGCTAAATGAATAATACATGCATGTTCTAGCAGCCCTGTTAGACAGAGGGAGAGAGAGACAAAGAGAGCGCATGAGAGATGCTGTGTGAGTGTTTGGAGGTCTGTTTGGTCTTGAAGCCCCTTATGGAAAGGCCAAAGCTGTCACAGAACTTTAGATCCAGTCTATATACAGCGTGTACCAGAGGACATGTCTGCATTCGACACGCTGATGTCAGATCCCACTCTTCTTTCTTTTTGCAGAGATAGGAACCAGTGCCCGGTTGCGTAAATCACCTTAAGCTTTAAACTTAAGTTTGTCCCTTAAGCTCAATATTTCCCTTATCTAAGAAGTTCACTTAGGAGTGTTGCATGAGACCTCTTAGGTTTTCTCCATAATTGCTTAAGTGTTTCAACCAGGGGTCTCAAACTTCTGGCCTGGGGACCATTTCTGGCCCCCAGCTCCCCTTGCCTCGAGCCTGCAACACAATGTTTCAAATATAGTATGATCTGGGCTACAAATTTATTTTGTTTTATTTAATTATTTTTTTCTGGTTGTGCACCAATTTAAACTATGCTTTCATATACAATTGAAATAAAAACACAATTCTGCTCCGGACGAAAGAACGTGCAAAACTGACAATGCTGAGCAAGCCATTTTCATCAGGGGTATTAATGACCAATTCAGAGCGACAGAAGAGGCACTGAGTTTGTGTCCCATGCATGGCTATAAAACCTGCTGTTTGCGGGGGTTTTTTTTGAAGAAAAGAAGAAGATGTGGCACGAAATAAGCTAACCGATCAAGTCAATGTGAGAAACCTGCTGTGAGACGAACCATAGATGAAGTGCTGAAGAAATGAGTTTAAATAAAAGCTAACATTAACATATAAGATACCTCCTGTTTACCTTTGGTTAGGTAGCTACAAAGTTGGTAGAGTTAATGTCAAATCTATTCTCTCTAACAAGCTTCTAGCATTGTTCATAGTGTCCAGTGGGTTTTCTCTGTCCTGAAAAAAATGTGTCTTGTCTTCTCCTTGTCTCCAATCACGAATTATTTCATCTTTAAGAGACTGTTATGGACCCGTTAAAATCTTTTGAGGAGAATGTTCGCTAAGGACCTTCTAGCAGCACATAAGGGGATGCTTAAGTAGCTCAGGGCAAACACTTAGAGATGAAAGGGTTTTCCCTTACATCATCTTAAGGAAATCCATAGGGTGATTTATGCAACTAATTTTTTTCCTCAGGTGTGTTTAGATTAAAATTTAAGGGAAACCTTAGCCTTAGCGGTTTTATGCAACCAGACACAAAGGTTGTTGGTGCTATTCCCGCTGAGGTCAAAGAGAGGCCAAAGCAGCCTTTAGGAGAAAGATTAAGAACATAATTTCAGTCGGAGTTGGAGAGCGCTGATTTCCAAGTATAAGTTTGTGTGTCAGTAATATAGCAGTTAGGGCTCACCATTTATTCTGAGCACCACTGGTTCCCTTTAACCCAGCAGAACGATGCTTGCCCTACATTTTATCAGCTCCTCTCATTCAGTTTTGACGGAGATCAAAGCAATGTGCCAGCAGCCAGCGGAGCATGCATGCATTATCAATCATGTCTGTGGCTTTTTGTTGTACAGGAAAAAATATTGCAGAACACAGATCAAAAGGAAAAGGTCATCAAAGCAAAAACCCTTTTGGAGACAGGGGTAGGGGGTAGATTTACACATACACAAAAGGCAGGGGGCACAAACAAATCCAAAATCTTTTAGCTGCGTGCACATACGCCGTTGTGTAGGTCCGGCGAGTATGTGCGTGACACAGAAACAAGTGTGACCAAAGACGTTTTGAGCAATTTGTCCTCTGACCCTGAAATTAGACATGTGCGAATGTGTGCTGTATACTTCAGAGAGCTTGTTATTTTTCTCCACCCCCTCTCCTCTTGCTTCTAAAGACAAGAAATTTCTGGTATAAGCATGGCACGTTATCTCAAAAGACACACGCAGAGTCAAATGATTCACCTCTCTATTTCCACTATTTCCACTTTTATTAGGAGAAACACAGCAAATGAATGGGAGCAGCAGGGGTTTCTGGGCTGAGTTAAGTTTAGCAGAAGCGAGTGAGTGAGTTTTGTTTTTAGACGACATCTGTAAAGTGAGTTTTTTCTGGGTTTGGAGACAATGTTTAACCAGGTATGAAGTGCAGTCTCAGCATTTTCCAGCGCTCCAGGTACAGTGGAAGTTCTGGCACCTGAGACGGCAGGTTGCTGATTGATGCACCATGACTTCATGCTTCTCACACCGACAGGCAGCTCAGGAATCTGTCTAAGCGGCTCTGCAGCAGACTCACACAAACATGCACAGACACTTTGTTTCTAGGCAGAGTACCTGTGAGGGCAGCCTCACCACTGGCGGCACACGCACTGCACATGACCCAGATGTGTGACTGCTGGTTGTCTCTCTAACCTTCTCCCAGCCACCACACACACACATTTATACTGTTACACCTCATGTTGGTATTTCCAACAGTAGTTCAGATGCTATTGAGAGCTGAAGGAATAGAAAGCACTTGATCTTCCCCATATGGACATTGTGAATGTTCTGGGAACTTTTTTGTCTGCATCCTATATGGAAATCTCCTGCGTTTAAATTAACCTTTGTTACCAATGTAAACAAGTGTAGCTGTGGCTGCCAACAGCTCACTAAACTTTTAGAAACAAACAGAAGCTGTGCATAAAGCCATATTTAGCTGAATGTTGGACGGTAATATATTATTAAGTAATGCATTACAGCAATTAGATATTTCAGTAAGAAGTAGCGTAAGGGATTTGAAATTAAAGTGCAGTTACCAGTTTGTGGAACGCTCCATTACTTGCACATATTTGAGGTTAGATTGTTTGTTGTTGCATCAGAAGTTGGCTGGGAGGGTTGATACAGACCTCTCTCACAGCAGCCATATTGATATGAAATCGCAGGGTAAAAACAGGTGTTAGCAATGATACTGATTAAGGTCTTGTTCCATTTAGTGTAGCAGAGTCTTTCCAGTGAGCCAACATGCACCAACAGCAGCACCCTGACTCAGTTTGACCTGAACGGAACAGAACTTAATCAGTATCATTGTTAACAGACTGGATCCAGGATGTTAGCTTGAGATGAAGATAGGGGCTAGCACATGTTGTGTGTTAGCGCTCATGCCAAAATTAATGAATCACCTGGTTTTGTTTAGAGAAGAGATGATTTGTGTGAACCACGTGGCTACAATGTGAGGACTTCTGGAGTAATTCATGTAGTTACCACTTGATCTTCAGTAAATACCTTTAAACCATGGGCAGGATGCTTGATGATGATTGAATGAAGGAAAAGATCATTTTAATGAAGTTAGTGGGGGAAGACAAGGAAAACAAAACAAAAACAAAAGTCAACTGGAAAGTACCGGTTAAAAAAAACAAAAACAGAACAAAAAAACTTCGGTCTGACATAGACAAAAACCAAAAGTCCAAAGAACCCACAAAGAATAATCCAGAATGAATATATGAACGGGGGAAACACTAGGGGAGCAGATATAGACAACTCGACACCTGAAAGAAGGAACTCAAACTTACGTGCACACAGTGGGCTAATTATGGGCAGGTGTAAACAATCGAAGACAGGTGAAAACAGTTAGGTCTCAAAAGGTCAGGAAACTAGACAAAGACAGGAAGTAAAATCAGAAACAAGTGGGAAGACAAGAACTAGAAAATAAAACAGGAAATACTTACAAGAAACACCAAACCATGACAGAGGGGTGTTTTTTTTGGCTCATTGTCTGCAGTCACAGCAGAGTCAGAGCTCATGTGGACTGACTGTTGCATAATATTCTCAACATAAAAATGACTTAAGTCAGACAAACATTTAATCACTTGGTAAATTATAGTTGTTTAATCTACAGCATATGTGTACATGGCACTGTGGAACAGTGGCTAAATGACCTGATATGACCCACAAACACAAAGGTGTTGAATAGGTGTGCTCCAGTACTTAAATAGCAAATAGCACTGCACCTCTGGTGTTGTAATCGTTCTTGACATATGTAGCAGACATGAATGTAGAGAGAAGTGGATTTTGCTCTAAGAGTGATTTGAAAAAATTCAGTGTTTGGATGTTTAGATGCTTTTGCTGTTAAGACAAATTGTCATGATTAATAACTGTCTTAACATTTTCAACTTTTTCAGCTTTCATCTTTGAAATATTTGATCGAGTGATGTTCTGCCACAGATCCATCAGGGAAAAAAACATTATACTCCCATATAAAGAACACAAAATGTCTTACGCAGAATATTTCAAAAACATCTCTGGCCTGCTGTCTATCTTAGTGCCAGTGAATCATAAGCAAAAATCAGCCATTTGATATGGAATATTGTGTCTCCCTTTTAAGTTATCTATGTGACGCTTAACATGTCAGTGATTCAGCCAGGGGGATAAACAGTTTATTCAACTCTGAGATCAGTTTCAAAATACAACGTTTAGACAGTCGGTGTGAAAAATCAGAAACATCTTCTTCTGTGGTGTAGTCATTTTTCAAGTTGCTGCTTTTCTCCTACCTGTGGTGAGAAGAAATGACCATTTTGTTCTCTCAGAACAGTCACATGAGAAGAGACTGCGTATTCTTTGATATGTTGGGAGGTGTGTGAATTAGCAGTGTATGAGACTGAAAAGATTTGTCAGATATAACCATCACCTCACACTCTGCTGCCCTGAAAGCGTTGGTACACCTGATACAGGACCCCACACAAACATTTTATGTATCTTAAACCAACTGAAGGTTTTAGATTACTATAACTACAGATCATAATGCAGTGGGGGCTAGAGTGTTAAAGCGATATTCCACTCTTATATAATCATCATCTTTTTTTTTACATTTACATTTGATCTCCATTCACTGCCATTGTGCTGGATTTGGCTGCAACCCTGTTTTCTGCTGAAACTCCAGGATTGTTTTGTGAACTGAAGATCTTCACCCATCCTCACATCAGCATAGGGGTGAGTACATACTGAGTGGGTTATGAGTCTGGGGTGGAGTATCCTTTTAAGACTGAGTTTGGCCAGCAAGTCAAGGTTGCAAAAAATGTAAGGCTTTATTTATATATGAACTGGAAAACTTTGTTTCCATAGCAACTGTACTGCCAGCTTAAAGAGACACTGTGTGTGCATTTGTCATGGTGGCTGCCGTGGTACATTAATTGTCTCTGTGCAATTTAAAACTTAAAGGGTCAGTTCACCCAAATCACACACGCAAAAAAATCTCACTTATATGGTGGAATAGTTCTGCTGTTATTTGCCCAAATTTTAAGATTTATGGTATCTTGTTTTTGATGTTCAGACCATTTCAAAAGTAAAAATCTTTGTCTTTTCATAAATAATGGATAATTTGATCATTCACAGAGCTCACTGTTGACAGTTATCAGGCTTATAAACAATACCTACTGTTATGTCTCCAAATAATGAACTGCTAACATGCAGTAAGCTGTGACTTACAACAATAGACAGAATAATAAACCCATTTTGGGTTTGTGGACCACTGTTTTTAAGTCTCATGTTTGGCATTATGGAGGATGCCACCTTAGTTTTTTGCAACCAGAGCATACACCGTACCGGCGAGAGCACAGAGCTGGTGGGTGATGTACTGCGACTGGCAGGTACTTGGTTTTTGTTCATCCCATCAGCAGGAAATAAGTGAGATGTGTGATCCCTGTGTGTTGCCCTGGATAGACTCACTAATAATGATCTGTTAATCATAAGGTAGACCCATCCTAAAGGATACACTACTTTATCACTTATTTTACTCTAAATAGGGCCATAATTTACAAAATGAACATCATGCTGTATTGAGGAAGACTTTAAACTAGTTGATTTATCACTGAGGTAATAAATGGAGTGAGAAGTAAACTATTTTTCCTCACATTACTCCAAACAATCAGCCTCCTTCCTCATTGGCTCACTTTTCAGATCCAGTAGCTCTGTGTACTTATTCTATTGCCAGTGCTTGCAGTTCTCTCCCTGCTTTTAAACTCCAGGACCTGATTACTGATCGATCACAGCTGCCACCAATCACCTACTGAAGCTGCGAGAAGGAGACGTGCCTGGAGAAATACAGGAGAGCACAGGTAAAAACACCACACAATCACTACAGGACATAACTCTTACTAATGTAATGGTAACTCAAACCAAAATTTTCCGCTATATGTAAATATTACTCAAGGTAAGAAAGTGAGAGTGTAGCTCCCTTAAAGGATAACTTCAGTATATTTCAGTATATTTTTGTGTGTCTAAGTGACTAATGGGAACAACAATTTTTGAAATTGGTCCAGTATTGAAAGAGAGCACTGCGGCAATAAACCTTTAATTCACTGCGTTAGATATGAAAATCCGGAGAGGAGCGAAAGGGACCAAGAAGCAGCAGGGAGAAACAATGTGTGCTGCCAGAATATTTTCACATTTACCTCAGTGAATTCATTTTTTTTTTTTCAACCAAACAACTATAGTTGGTGATTGTTAGATCATTGGAAAGATGAGACAAGGTGTTTTTAGTGAGTTTTATTTCTGAAGTGTGTTTGAGTGAAGATGATGATTTTAAAAATTACCGTTTTGAAAAGGAGGTCTGGTTAGTTTGGCGAGAACAATAAAACAGCCATTTATACTTAAATAAAACATATCTTACTCTTTAAAAAAAAGGTCAGTCTCAGTAGGATACTTTCCATAATGTAGTCAGACACTCATAATAACAATCTGAGCCTGTCGGTGACAAAAATAAGCACTTTTACTGACGTACTTTGACAATGAACAGTTGCCTGCTGGGATTACATTGTATCTCAGTTTAGCTTCTGCCGGCTGCAGCGCTCTCCCTCAATACTGGACCACTTTCAAAAATTGTTGTCTCCATTAGTCACTTAGACACAAAAACATGGGAAAATAGGGTCCAAGTTGAAAAATACTAAAGTTACCTAAGTGCCAGTCCATTAGCTCATCTACGAGTGACAGCACCTCTGGATGTGTGCTCCTTGTTTCGCGTTTTCACAACTTTTTTTTTTGGTCCAGCACCTGCCTTAAACTGTATTTGGATGTGCATGAATACTATGCATTCTTCACTGATATAAGTATCATTTAAGGTATACTGAAATCAAATTTCCAAGATTCTCAGCCCTTATTCAAACACACACAGAGATGACAAACTAAGCTTTTCACGTGTCTTTACAGTATGTCTGTGCGAGAGTATGCATGTCAGTGTGTGCCCTGACCCTAAAAGTGGGTTTAAAAGCATCATAAGAGTCAGCATAGAGGCAGAACGACAGAGAAACTCTCCTGATTAACCAGAGGGCAGACAAGCTTAAAGCTGAGAGCAGATGCCACAGCACAACCTCGCACGCTTCAGCTGGCACAGCGGCTCAGCACCAACACAAGTAGCATGACACAGAGTAGCATGTGAAGGCATACCGCTGCATGACAGCCTCCTGCCATTAAATATGCTGCTGCACAAAGGAGGAGCACGGCTGCGTCCTCCATCCTGCACCCTGATCTCCCTGATTGCATCTACGCCGTTGTTTGACTCTCGTTCTCACACACACAAACCCGCAGTCTCTAATTTACCTTCCCCATCCCAAGTGCCTCTTAATCGCTTGTTCTTTCTCCTCTCTTTCGATCTCCCTCCCTTCTCTGTTTCTTTCTCGCCTCCTCCTCTGCCTGAGGATCCATTGAGGATTCACAACAATAGAGTTGTAGACTGGATTAAGCAATACAATGTCTGATGGAGGGGGTGTAGAGGGGAGAAATCAATGGGCAGATGTGATTTCCTAAGCCGCTAAACATCCTCTGACACGTCGACCAATTAGCTGTGTCAAATGGGGATATCTTCACTACGTGTACAAGGTCATTAGATAAGTACGTCCGTAGCACTGGAGATTTCTGCACGTGTATCCAAGTGTGTGCGTGTGTGTGTGTATTAAGACAAAGGGAAGTGTGAGAAGGAAACATTTCACAATAGAGCTCAGTGCAGTTCCTTCGTCTTGATTACCTGTCTGCATTGCTTAATAACATTTGGGATTGCACAATTTGCAGCTTGTCACACTCGTTGCAATTGCATTCAGTTTAGAGAAATGAATCGAGAAGCAATTTTGCCATCATTTCTGTTTCACACAGCGAGTAAACGCAGGTAGAGAAAAGCTCTATTGGTTTGTACCAACACCTTTCAATACACCCACTGCTTTTCATTCCTCTTCTTTCTGCTGTCACAGGACACCTACTGAAGAAAATGAATGGCAGAATGATGTATTTTATTTTTTTCTGCATTGAAAAAAAACTATACAATAGCAAACAATAGCTAACATATATAACTGCACTCTGGTGTTGTTGAGGGAAACGATGCTGCTTAGTTGTGCCATTGCTGTTATGTTTATCTTGGTAAAAATCCACACATCCTTTTACGCATCAGTAATATCAACCTCAAATCTCATTAAATGAGTAACAAATCTCCACTATATCAGTGTGACACATTGTTCATATGATCATTTTCCTTTTTAATACAAAATGCAAGCCAGCTTTTATGTATTTTTCACCTTTTGTTGTAAATTTCACTGCTGCTGCCCGTTTAGGTCAATTGACCAGATTGGATGTCTTAAAGTGAAACTCCTCATATGAAACCTGGGAGCTGCTGGTACAGAGAGGGTGGTGGTGAGGTTGTATTATGGGTGCAGTTATTGCTGACTATTGCTGCCTCGAGCTAAGACATGTTGTCAGCTGCAAATAGGGAAATCGGTGTCCTTGATAAAACAGCCACAGTGACACTTGCAAAACTTTTTAAGAGCAATTGGAAGAGAATACATTAAAGGAATTATGATGTTAACTTTACCTCTACTTAAAATTTCAGTGCAATTAAATGCTGATCACAAGAATTGGTTTTGGTGCATTTGCCAAGTAAATATTTACTGTCAGCCTTGTTCTTCCTCCCTGAAGGAAATAGGGTGGTGGTAGCTGAGAAGGATAATATTTGCTCCCAACGCCTCAGTTGCGCTCCTTTGTCTGCAACACTTGCAATTTCTCTATGTGAGTTTACTAAACTTCCCCCGACACCATTTTGCAGGGGTACCGTTGCTGCATCCTGGGCTTAGCACCACTCAAGACGGTTGTGATCGAGCGCTGAGTGCTGTGGAGAGAGAAACAGATAGTATAAACCTTATTGTCCCCAAAAGGAAATTTGTCTTGGGCACAGTGCTACAGTCCGTTGCGTCACATAAAATAAGATAAAAATATCACAGAAACAAACATTTGACACTAAGCTAGATAGTTGCTTGAAGAGATATCTGACTATGCATTTCATATTGACAACACAATAACATTAAGGAATTAAAATGCAAAAACAGTGCTAAGTGCTAAAGCACTTGTGTATTTATTGTATGTTGCTCTATTGCATTAAGTTAAATTTAGCATTAGATTGAGCAGCTTGATAGCTTCAAGAGGTTTAATATGCATTTTTGCACACTGACTCTTCTTCCTGATGGCAGAGCTTTGCATTCAGAGAAGAGGGGATGTTGACAGTCTGCAATGATTTTTGTTACTTGTTTCATGACTGCCTGCAAATAGACAGGTCTGGCTATGTGCACATTTATTAAAATCATTTCTCTGTCCACCTTATGGATGCATATCCTATATTGCTTTTTTTGCTCTGTTTTGCACTCCACCTCCTCCTGGGGAGAAATGTATGACTCTTTAGCTGCTGAATGTTCCACTATGTAAATTAGCTTGACACTAACTTCTCTTTTCCTCTGTTTAGTTCTGGGCAGGGAATGTACAGTGTGTTTATCAGAGCATTTTTGCTGAAAACACTACCTGTTGCTGGAAATTACACTGATGAGAGCAATGAGAGTGAATCACTACAGTAATGTGCTTTAAATCCAAAACAATGAGTTGATAGACACTAAAATGCTGCGTAGAGCTAAGATACAGAATTGTATTTTCAAAATAACTGATTTACAGATTTGTGTGTTTTATACAGTGATTACTGATTTCACATACTGTATATTACAACACATGATGTGGCAATAGAAGATTGGCATAGCAGGTGATGATTGGACAGGACAGGAGAACTAGCTGATTGAGTACCAAAACACTGAGACAAAAGCTGAGGATCTAATATGTGAAACATTTCTCTGGAAAGATATGGTTCTGAAGCTGGCGTACATGTAACTAAATATACTGACTGACTATCTCTATGGTGAATCAGAGCAAAATAAGGAAGGCTATTGTCCAGCTCCAAGACAACACAGTAGGTCATCTTTTCCTCATTGGCCAAAAAAGACAGCTCCTTCTTCTATGGTGGAAAACTCACCCTGCACAAACCACAGCTTCCTCAAACCTACAGCCTGTCTGTCCTCCTTCTCCCTCTTCACTGAGGTCAAACATAACACTAACACTTATGGGGATATTGGGGAAGCTTTAAAACTCAAATGATGAGTCCCCATAAATGCAGTCTTACATTTATCTCTTTTCATCGCCTGTCACATGTCCCTGTGGGTTGTTAATATATATGAACGTTGATTAAGCTTCCTACTTTTACAACATGTATCTTTTTGTTCTCCTCCATATGGCACCAAGCTGTATGTCATATTTGATGAAGTTGTGCAGAGACAGCGTGTGCTCTGTGTGATATTGCAGGAAGGCTGTTATACCTAATGATAATTAACTTTTTTCATGCTGTTCACATTATAGAAGATGTAGCTTGGCTGCTACTGTATTTGTTGAAGATGACATCAAGAAATCAGCTCAAACATCAAATATCAAGCACTCTTTAGGATCATATTATCACTGGTCTTATAGCTATATTGGATGATTTATGATTTTTAGTTGAATTTTGTTGTTTACTAAAATGCTGTGCAGCTTTCCATGTGATACAGTAGAGCATAAATTTGTAACTGATCCTTCCCAAGTCCTGCCCCGTTGGGAACTTTGGTCAACTTTCTCCTTCTCTGTTTCCTTTACTTAGATGTACTATGTGCTAAACTGGTCTAGGTTTAAAAGAAAACAATTTTTGTTGGTTAAAAGTTATTGTTGGGGGACCTAAAAGTAATGTAGTCACATCGTAAGTTAGCTAATGGTAGCAAAATGCTACCATATAGAGTCAAAATAAGTGTCATATATAGAGTCACATCTCAGCCCTACTCTGATTCTGATTGGCTAGTACTCGCTGCCTTTGTTGATTTAGGTTGTTTGGATTAGATAGGTTATGTGTAGGTATAGGCATGAGGAGTGTGACTGGGAGGGTTAGGGTGAGAATGTCAGGGTAAGCCAATTGGGAGCAGAGTAGGACAGGGCATCCCTTCACAATCCTGGGGGAAAAAAGGAAACTAGAAAGGAGTAAGCTTACGAAGGTTTCACCAGGCACCAAGCTTGAGCAGATGTTATTGGAGCACAGAGCAAAAAGGGGCGGGACATAAGAAGGGTTCATACCACATTCTTTTGTTACATGCACCAAGTAAATAAAATGCCCCTATGCAGACACCGTAAACCTTGTAAGCTCAGAGCATTTCCCTACCACGCTCAGATGGCCTCATGCATCGCATCCTGTATGACCAGTCCAACCAGGAAGTCATCAGGAAGCTGTCTAAAGTTACAGCAACAGGTCACATTGTTTAGCATTTAAATAACTCCCTGTCCCTCTATCTCCTCCAGGAGGAAAATTGCACTGCCAGGCGCATCTTAGCATCCTAGCATACCATGTTGTTCTCCAGGTTTGAGCTGTGCTTGGCTGACTGAGTCCAGGACAGCTGTGAGTGAGGGCCATTCACTGCTCTGTCAGGGTGTGGAGATGGAGGCACTGAACTGAGGCCAGCCATCCTGTGGTACTCCTACATGTCACCTTTTCTCTCTGTAATGGGTTCCTGTGTGGAAGACAGCTTGTGAAAAGGAGAAGGTTTTTATTTTTTATCTGTCTGTGCATGCTTGTGTGTGTCCACAGAAATGCTGAAAAATTCTCAGGTAAACAAATAACACCAAGTCCTCAAGCACAAGCCTACAGAAAGCTCAGGGTCTTACAATAGAGTAGATTATGTAAACTCCCCTGTGTCGATTACATAAGAAACACAGTGTGACATTGTGTGACCTCCTCAAAAGAAGGAAAACAAGATTCTCTGAACCATAAAATGTTTTCATAAGATGTGTCATTTAAAGATCGAGTTACTGGGTGTGTGAGAAATGTTGAAATGATCAGAAATGATTGAGTGTTCAGTGGTATATGGCTTAGAATAAAACACAAAGCGCTCATTATGTTTTATATTTATTTGCTTAAATGTCACTCCTCTTGAGCCACAGTGACGATCTTGTCAAACAGAAGTTCATATCATGAGTCTCTCACTGTGAAATGTGACTCACCACTAGTTGATTTAACCACAGAGAACATTCATGAGTATAAGGCTTCAAAATGTGAAATTAAATCTTAACATACACACATACTGTGTGTTATTACCATGGTAATGGCATAGTATGCAGATGTGGTGGCCAGTACCTCCTGAAACTTCACTCTTAAGCAAACTTGGCACTCTGCGTTTGAGTACCACACTCTGCACCTGGACATTGGACTTACTTACATCCAGACACCAGACAGTCTTCATTCTAGTGCTCAACACTGGAGCCCAACAGGACTGTATGTTCAGCCCCCCTCCTGTTCACACTGTACTTCCATGACTGCAGGCTCTGATATGGAGAAAACTCTATTGTGAAGTTCGCAGATGACACCACCGTCATCGGCCGGATTTTAAACACTGATGAGACTTCATATCGGGAGGAAATCAACGGTCTTGCAGAGTGGTGCACAAAAAAACAACCTACTGCTCAATGTCAGCAAAACCAAGGAGCTGACTGTTGATTTTTGGAAAGAGGAGGCAAAGACACACTCCTGTCTACATCAGTGGAGCTGAGGAGGAGCACTTGAACAGTTTTAGGTTCCTAGGAATCAACATCACAGGTAACCTGTCATGGACACACAGCTCAAGTTCTTGTTAACCTTTACAGATGAGCAAATGAAAGCATCCTGACTGGACACATGACAAACTGACATCATGGGATGTGCACGGCCCAGGATAGGAGGACTCTACAGCGGGTGATTGAAACTGCTCAGAACATGATTGGTGCCCATCTACCGAGCATCAGTGATATTGGACAGGTGAGGTGCCTGCCCAGAGCCCAGAGGATATAAAAGACAATGCTCACCCCAACCGCAACCTGTTCAACCTACTGCCATCTGGCAGTAGATACAGAAGTATCCAGTGCCATACCACCAGACTACAGAGCAGTTTCTTCCCTCAGACTGCTTAATTCATTCCACAATCAAAAATTATTTTAAATTATTTATTCATCCATTTTCAGTGTAATTTTTAATATTGTCAGTAACATAAAGGGAACTACCACTTGCATCTCACTATACAAGCCTGTGTTGTAAAATAATAAATAAATGAACCTTGTCACACACAGATGGAGGAGGCAGAATGAAGGAAAGTCATGTGTGATCTATAACTTCCTGTGGTACCAAGGTAACTATGAAATGAAGAGGTGAGTAAGAAGGTGAGAGGTATTTCTCTGCAGTTGCTATTATAATACCAGATTCACAGCACATTTATTTTATACTGTTTTCTTGGCAGGGTTGTTTATTCACAACATGTTTATTTTTTCTTTTAATTCTCTCCACTGGTTTAAAATCCCTGCCTCCTCGCCTAACCTGTGGGAAAATCCTTTCCTTAGAGAGCACAGTCTACATTATTCCTATGACCTTGGTTTGTTCAGTGTAGAAGTAGAAAAAAAGACTAATTTATGCAACCAGGAACCAAATGCTGGAGCTACAATAACGTGCTGGCAGTGAATGGGACACCAGTTTGTGCAACACTTTTCATGCAATAAAATAAGTCCCATTTAGATTGTGAAACAAACATCTTCAGACAAGTGAAACGGAGTGTGCAGACACTGCGGTTTAGGTTGGTTGCTGTTCATTTCATGAAATGTATATCTACTATAGATGCCACAAGCTGCAGACTCTGCACAAGCTTAGGCTGTATTTTAGGTGAGCATGGCAGGATTTCCTGTGTAATGAAAACGCTCGTCTTAGGGAAGTCTGACTGCTGAAGTCTGCCGTAGTGACATTTGTATTATCAATACTAAAAGGACAGGAATGCTCATCTTATTTCACCGTGGCTCATATTTGTTGTGTTCCGGCTGTTGTTGAGCTGTTTTCAAGGGGCCCAGTGTTTCTACTGGCAACACAGATTAGAAATCACTTATGCTTCTGTAGTTTCAAGTTGCCAGAGGGGTGTAAAACACATCCTGCATAAGCTGGCACTCTCTCCTGGAAGTCTTGCATACATACAAAGAAGCTTGTGTACATAATGGAAAACTCTTGTCCACATTTCTCAGTTTGTCATTTAATTTTTTGGCCTCTATCCTAAGTAGTAATTCAAAATATGTCTGAAACAGTGAAAGACTTTAATTGTGTTGTTTTTGTGCACATATACATCCCTAACTGTTTGTTGTGATATTAACTGACAACTTTTCAGGTGCCCCTTACCTGTAAGACAGCATAGATTCAACAGTATCATCGGTAGGCGGTCTGTTTCTGTGCAACGGCGTCCGTTTTGGATTCTTTACCCTGAGGCCACTGGGACATGAACAGTGCCATCTCTCACTACATGGGATCTTGTGTCCTCTCCACCTTCTCAATAATTCAATGGAAAGAGGAGACGTCAGCTCTGGTATAATTACTGTGTGAGGGTGACAAGCTCCTCTGTCAAGGGCAAGATGGTACCGAGGTTTACAGTAGTGGAGAGAGCTAAAAGACACAGCAGCAGTGTGTACCATGACACTGATGGTGACAAAACCTTCAGCAACCAGGAGGTGATGAAACTTCAGGTAATGTTGGTAAAAAGGCATTATGACAACATTAACTGTTTTTGTTTTTTGTGAGAACTCAACTCAGCGCATAATCATTGCAAAGTAGCTCCACAATGGCAACAGCATCCACAGCTTCTTAATGCAAACATTATCACAGGTGCAACGTTTTAGGGTCATGCTTCATTTTACAGTACACTAATATGACGTAACAAGCCATACTTTGTATCAAATTAGACAAAAACTAGAAATATGTTCTTTATTAGACAGTAGTAGACCTTTTATTAGACCCTTATTGGATTTTATTAGAAGGTAATTAATACCAATACCTATATCCTAAAAGTGAGACTGAAACCAATAGAGCACTTCATTCCATACCTTTTTCGAAGGCTCTTCTTCATGGAGAGCTCTTGCTGTGATTGGTTGCGAGCAAAACCATATAGTCACTTGAATGCAGGTATCATTTTACTGAAGAGTTTCAATGGTACTGAGTTATTTCAATCAAAATGTTCAAGATATTGTGTACCAATATTCAGCCCTTAAGGACACATTACAACAGAACTGTACTTTAAAAGTATATCGTTTCCTCCTGTTAGAACCGTATTAGACTTTCTTTGAGGGCAATTAATGACACATCTATTAAGTAAAGTGTTTTGTTTCCCAATGACCCTTGTGCTGTATTAAAAAGTGAAATCACGTATCGGCTACTTTAAAAGCAATATGTAAAATAGATCTACCAAGTAAAGGCCAAACTTATCTAAGTAGAGAACTATTTTGTCTGTGGGTGACCACGCAGACTTGATATGATCTGAATAAAGGCTAATAAGGGGCTATAAGTAGGAAACAATACACTTTGGTTTGTAATGTGATTCTAAGAAAGTCTAATAAGGGTCTCTTGTAAAAGGGATTTTCAGTCTCAATGGGACATCCTGGTTAAATAAAGGTAAAATGAAAAATAATAATAAAGGGTCTAATGCTGTCTAATAAAGAACACATTTCTAGTATTTTTCTAATTTGATACAAAGTATAGCTTGTTATGTCTCATTAGTGTACTGTGAAACAAACCGACCCATTTTTGTTATGAGCTTTCATGAATGTCTTGGGTTTTTAGTGGTGTTTTCTAAGTTCTCAGTGGTCAAGAGGCAACACGATCCATCACTGTTAGGCAGGGAGGTGTGTGGGATCTGATTTCAGCTCTGGGCCCAGCTGAGATGACAGACCCTGTTAATATAACGCCAGCCAAACCCCAAACTTCCTGCTCAGAGAAACCCTCGGCATAAGCATACCTGCCAAGATATGACTAAAACTGTTACTGTCACCGAGACCTAAAATCTGGCATGGGCAAAGGCTTGGCACAAGGCTCCCAGTTAAAAATGAGCTAGACAAAGTAGGCAGTCATTAGAAGTAGATGTTTTGACACACTGTCTCCCATGGGTACCCGGGGAAAAGGCCTGGACCAAAATGTATCAAGTCTCCCAGAGTAGGAGTGTCTCATTCATGCTGATGAAAAGACCTGAGTGGATCCAAGATCAGCTCTGATGATGAAACTCTTCTCATGTGTCTGAAACCTACAGCAAGCCTAAGCCAGGATTCAAGGGCAAACCAGGGTTAACATCATAATCTGCTGTGTACAGTTTTTTTCCCCAAAACATTTGAGAAATATTTTATTGCTAAATATCTCTCAAATTCAGCATCTGCCTTATAAATACATGATAAATATTTAAAAGAAATATAAATTCTCCCCAGCATAATTAATTAAACAAGGTAGAAAGAGTCTACAGTCATGCCAGCGACCCTGTGAAGATGTACTTACACACAATGGTGCTTTGAGCTAATTGCTAATATGCTCACAATGACAAAGCAACCATGCTGATGTTTAGCAGGTATAATGTTTACCATATTATTTTGGTGTGTTTGCATGCTAAAATTTGAACATAGGAATACCCCTCAAACTGTGGCTTCCTGGAGGCCATACTTTTTCATTGGATCCATTTAGTTGATACAGAGATAGAGAGCCCTATCTTACACTGATCTAAAGTGCAAGCTGCAATGAATTTAATTTATTCAAGGTGTGTCCAAATCCACTTTTGCTGTCTTGTGCCAGGGGCGTAGGGGTATCCTGCCCTGTCCTGCCCCTTGCGCCAGCACTGCACAGCAGGATACACCTATCAGCTGTGCCCAAGTGACGTCATCGGTGCGTGGACGAGTTAAGGCTGAACATGCAATAAACCAATCAGAGAGTAAGAAGCAGGTGTGCCAGGAATGCAAGCGGTGTCAGCATGACGGTGGAATTACCAGGAGGAAACAAAGAGGAAAGACTGTCAAGCGAGGAGACAGATCTCCTGATCCAAGAAGTTAAAGTGCGCAATATATGGAGACGGCCAGGTGTCTCAAAAGCAGCTTCATGTGTAAATAGTTTTGTTTACATTAATGCCGGCAAAAAGTAAATACAATACATGAGCCCTAAAAGTCATGCATATATGTAACTGGTTATGTTTTACACTGAAGCACCTTGAAATTATGTTGTATTTTATAATTCATTATTATCATCATCATTATTATGCAGCTCCACTGCCTGAGGAGTTGGGGAGAGAGATGGTGTGGTCAAGAGGAGAGGCGAACTGATCCAGTTTGGCCATGAAGCTGCTATCTCAATCCAGGTGGCCCACCTGAGCCGGATTGAGGTGCAGCTTTGCGGTCACCCAGGCCTCTCCTCCTCTTCCTCCTCATCCTCAACTCCTCTTCCCATCCTTGTTCCTCCATCCCGCTAACACTACTGTGGGTGAAGGAAACACAATCAGAAAATGTCTCTGAAGTTTGATAACCTCTGTGCCAAATTACGCACAGTTTATCCTATGGATATATCCAACCTCTTACAGAAGCACTTGTACCTTTGTCTCTTTTCTAATTGAAAATATGTTCAAAGGACACTTTACTAATCCACACTCCTGTATGGGGAAAAGACTGAACGTAAATGAAGGTGTTTTGTGATTGTGTAGATATGTGTCTGTGCTCCAGCCAGACATGCTGGGTGCTATCTTGTGCAGACAGACCGATTGCACCATGGCCTTTGCGCTTCGGCCAGATTTTAACCAGTCTAACTCCCAAGTGGTTTTTATTCCAATGTGCTGAGCACAGGATAGCAAACGCACCAGCAAAAACGCAAGTGCATTTGCTATGCAAATGCTATCTAAGGACTGCCCAGGGGTTGCTGACCCCCTGTTGAAGACCAAGCCACTAAAGGTAAAGGGGCATCACCAAAATCATTAGGATTTGTCTTCTGGCATGGTGGATATCTGTATTTCATAAAATATCTTGAAAATATCTATCACCCTTACTGACATCTTCTAACAGAAGCATAGTTTTGTGTAAGGATCTCTGTAGGAACTAAGTCAATATTAAACCACACTGCTGTGGCATGTGGTACATACTTTCTGACATGGTGGAGGAGGAGAGCTTTGTGATCATTTTAAGCCATATGCTATAATATTGTTTCAAGCCCACACACTGAGCAGTAGGATTGCAGTTTAAAGTGAGCTAAGTTTTAAAGGACATCTACAAAAGCAGCTATGAGTTTTACATCTAGAAACATCAAAGCTCCTGTGTCTTGACTTCTCTTTCTCCTTCCCTCCTCCTCATTGTCCTCCAAATCCTGTGCCAGCGATGTGAAGAAAAATGCAAATATCAGAAAAAAGTCATGACACAAGTTCCTGTAATTTTGATTATAATAAAACGTGTTACATGTAATCAAAAGGCTGGTGTTTGCCGGTCTCCCTACCATGCACACCCCAAGGCGCACACATCAGAGGCCGGCAACAAAAGGCCACATTAAGTGTTTGATGGCAGCAGAGACGACACAAAGAGGCTGTTTGTAACTAATTAGGTTCCGTTCGCCTCACCTAGATTTTAATTATGATGTGGGACTTCAAATATTTCTGCTCCAAATGTCTCGGTAGCTTCTTTCAAGCTCCCTGGAACAGGTGGACAGGGGGAGGGAAGCAGAGCTGCTAACTAGCTTAGCATACAGTGTCCTACTGCCAGTGTGCCTGACTCAGCACACAGCACCCAGAATTAATGGTGTTATGTTTGAAGTGTGACGCCTTACGAGCTGTGCTTTCTAACACAACATGCTTCTAATCATGTTGCTCCATTCATGAATATCAAAGTCATTGTTGCCTCTGATAGCAATTATATACATCATAAAACTTCTGCTGCTAATTGACTCAGAAAAGCATCATGGTATGGCAAACTTCTGTTTCCCACTGCAATTAACGCAACCCAGTCTTTGATTATAAAGATCTTAGGTGTTCTTAAACTTACACAAGACCTCCAGCATATGTTTTGAACACTTGAAGGGATAGTTCAGATTATTTTAAGTGGGGCCGCATGATGTTCTTATCAATAGTCAGAGTATTAGCTTTGTAGAGGCAGAGAGGGACACTAGCATGGAAGGTAAGCAATGAACTGTTATGGGCAGGGTCAGCAACATAAGCTTTTTCAGCCACTTACAAAGGTCCACCTAAAAAAATCAACATCAGTTTGAGTGAACACTATATTTAGAATATTTTCACCACTTTACTTTGCCATCAGACAACCTTTTTTGGTGGGAAACTGACATTATATAAGCCAAATATTGCTCTCTCTCCAAACCAACCAAACTCCAAAGGTGAAATCAATATTTTTACCTCACAGAACACAGAATTTGCTGGTCAACCACTGCCTCGATCTGTTAGTTTGTTAACATTATGGTGTGACTTCGGTGAAGCTCAACTATCCCTTTAAAGCACAGAAGTTACACAATGACACAAACAAACTAACAGATTGAGGTATCGGTAGACCATCATTTCACATGGTCTTCGAGGCAAAATTCCTGATTTTGCTTATAGAGTTTAGTTGGTTTGGAGAAAGTGATATATAGCAAACAAAGACATTGGTCCTACCACAGCCCTTGTTCTCTCCTTTATTTAATCCTTGAATGAATACTAAGTCATTATAAAAAACTTTTATTCATGGTTGAGTGCGGAGGATGAATGTAGGAGTCTGATAGCCTCAGGAAAGAAGCTGTTCTTCAGTCTGGTGGTACGGCAGCAGATACTTCTGTATTGCTTGCCAGACAGCAGCAGGGAGAGCAGGCTGTGGCTGGGGTGGGTATTCTCTTGTTCTGCTTCCTCCTTTATTTTGGCACTGCTGGACAAGCTTTGCTTCATTTTTCAACAGTCTGTACACTACACTGACCATTTGTTTACATGTGTTGGCCACTGTCTTCCTGAATTATTTCCACAGATGCACAGTAAGACATTCAGGAAGCCATTTTAAGATTTTTTGACAGACATAATTCATTAGCAGAAAGTTTGAAAACACAGCAGTACATTGCTTAGCTTCTGCGCTGGAACTCCTGCTGCTTCTCTGAATTGGGGCTATGCTAAATCTCATCTACTGTAAGTAATGCACTGACTGTTGATAAGTACCTCATATAACCCTACATGAAATAATCCGAACTATCCCTTTAATGGTGATCCTTCTCTCCTGCCACATTCACAGGAATCAGTCTTCAGGCTTACCACTCATTTAGTGTGATCCAGGCTGTTCATTTTGAAATCTCTGAGCACCTTAAAATGATTCAGGAGCAGATGCAAATTATTATCTTTCCCGTCTTTTTCTTCCCGCTATGACAGATTGGAGCCCAGAGGAAAACATTCAGCAGCTGAGGAGCTCCAGCGAAGACAGGTGATTCACTTCTAATGGATGTTAATGTGGTGGACACGACTGAGGATATTCCCAGTGGTGTACACTTACAGTTAATTGATAATTGAGGTCTATGAAAAGATGCACATTAAATCATGGCCAACGAGCCTGCCTATAAGGTTGCAGCAATTTAAAGAACAAGTCTCCAGAGTCTCTTAAGGTTTCCCACAACTAAAATGCACTCTGAATGAATAATTAAGGCAGAAATATTCTTAACTCATATTACCTTACTTAAGACATTACTATTTCAAACATGTAGCATATGCATAATGTTAAAATGCATAAACACTTTCACCCCCGCCAACTCCAGGTTGCGCAATCCTCTGATGACTTTCTTGATGTCTCCTTATGTTACTGTTTGATCAGTGCCTTTGCTAATGAGCCCATGTGCCGAGAGGTGATCCTCTGATTTACTTAAATGCAATGTTTTGTCACATTTAACAGTAATAATCTGCAATATATTGCACATAAATAAATGTCTTTTTTGCTGCTCTTTCCTACCAGCTGATACAATACCGTAAAGATTTATCCTGCAGTGGAGGCAGTTTATGATGCTTTTGAATTTTCCATATATTTACATGCGCAAAGGAAGTTGTTGTTCATATAAGAAAACATATTTAAAGCAGCCATGCATTGGGCTCTGTGCTGGGGTTGAAATCATTATTTTACAGATATATCTGTGTGCATGCATTATCATGCAAATATATGCAATATCACATAAAATAAAAAATAAAGTGATGTATGGTGCAATGCACTGTGTGCCATTCTTGCATTAAATGACACAAAACTTTTCATACATGTGGCTGACAGTGTTGCTGGCTTTTTCATCCCACGCTGTCAAATACTAATGCTGCTTCGTCATACCGGACCTCTCATACTGATGCACTGAACACTGAACTGCGTTTGAGACACTGTCAGAAACATGTGGTTTTAATACGTGGTTAACATTGTGAAACGGTGGCATTTTGGTCAGGTTGAGGCAACAAAACAGTTTTGTTAGGTTAAAGAAATGATTACTGTTTGGGTTAAAATAAGTATGTTATGTATAGTGATAAGTAAAGTTACATAATGAGTTAAGTTACCTTACCTTACTGCACTTTTCTAAAACGTTACCTTTTTTATGTGTTTTTTTTTTTTTTTTTTTTTTTAAAGTAGCTGTATGATGAATAGGATAATGGAAGTTTGGGGGAAATAAACTCCTTCAGGGAGTAATATTTAATGTAATATTATGCAATTTAAAACTTTAAACAACACTGACTTTTGGTTTCACATAGGACACAAACCCCAGCCTCCCAGGTGAAAGTGCTGTTTGTTTGACCCATCCATCCACTCTGCATGCAGACTTTCTTGCTCTTTATACTATGGCACATATAAATGTACAGTGAAGTTACTTGAAAGGCCGCTACATCTCATACAGACTGATGCTGAGGTTGTGACAAGACATTGGTATTGGCTACCTGGGAAAGATAAAGGGCTGTTGAAAAACACAATTAGCTACGTAAATCGATAAAATAATAAGACCGCATGATCACCATTATTTCACTGAAAGTTGATAAATGATGATTCTGAATTATGCTTGTATATTAGATCGTATATCACTGGATTATACATCTTTGGTGAGGTGAGCCTAGGAAACACATATAACATTTAAATTTCTCCTGTCAGTGCCCCTTGACCAAGGTGCTGGTTTAGAACTAATACTTATGATGGGTCAAATGCAGAGAACTCATTTCACTGTACATGTTCTCCTGTACATGACTTTGTGTGTATGTGGTAAATAAAGCTGATTTACCTTTAGGGTTGGTTCTACGGGCAAAGGCTGCCAATCATCCTGCTTTGTTGTCCATTATATTGTTTAGAGGACATCCCCTGGCCAATTTATTACTATTTGCACAACGAAAACAAAGAAACCATGAGCCCCACACTTACATTCATATTTTTGTAGACATATTCATACCGATAAAATACAAACATTGCACAAACTGACAATTCCATACTGTTATTTTCTATAGACACCAGTGACTGACTAGCCTCAAGTGGGAGTTCATCATGGAGGACATTGTTTTTCCTAAATCAATAACTGAACAATTACAGAAAACACACACAAATGCTGCAAATCATCTTGTCAAGAAAAACAAGAATCTTCTCAGTATTTTATCAGGTATTTACCCAAACAGTTCAACATCTTATCATTGTCTTAAATCTCAACAGAAACAAACAGAGCATATTTTGCTATTTTCACTGTCAGTGTCCTTTCACTCCGAACAGGTATTTCAAGAAGTTTTTTATCTGTCCTGATCTGGCTGTGGTCGGTGTGCACAGATGGCGTGGTTCCATAATGGTGGAGGATCCTGAGGGCTGAAATGGGATTGGAGTGACTGTACAAACAGATCAGACGGGTTTAGCCAGATGATATCCTGTAACCATGCTATCTAACAGTCAGCCATCCTGTTGTTAGCCAATTAATGGCTCATTACCTGTTTAGGCAGAGCTGTACCACCTCAGGTTACAAGGCCACCAAATCTGCACTTCACCCGCTGACTCAAATCTGATTAGTTTCAACTAATTGGCAGAGATCAGATGTTATTTTGCTTTTAAGTAAAAAGGATTGAGTTTCATGGACAGTCAAAGAGGCAGCATTGATAAACACTGATAATCTCTCAGGTTTTGAGAATTAAAGCAGAGGTTTTTGTTTGCTTTTAGAGCTCATTATAATCCATTGATATGTTAACTTTTTATCTGGAGTTTCTGGAAACACAAGGTAGTGTCAGTGCACGAGACTGTGATCATTTTAATGTGGTCTCTCTCTGAATGCAATCTATTGTTGTTTGTTTTTTTTCTCACTATTCAGATAGAAAAGATGCAGAATCTCTGGATGGATCTTTCTTTTGTGTGTGTGGGGTGCACAGTACTAATGCTTGCTTAGTTGTATGTTTGCACAGAATAACACTGTCTGTATGTGCATCTGCACAAATGCAGGTTAGTGTATCCTGTGTGTGTTTTTCAAGGACAACTGGGACTCTTTTCTCTCTGATCAGTCAGTTCTTGTCTCTGCTCACTTAAAATGTTTGTTCTCCTTGCCAAACACAGGCCCATTAATAGTGCATGAATAAAAAAAAGCAAATAGAGAGCAAAACAGCGACAAACCACCAAACAGCCATGTGTAAATTTATTTAATATTCTCTGTGCTTTCAGCCCAAGCTACTCGCACTGTGCACTGTCTAGTCAAATCATGACAGCCATGATTAATCTGCCTCTTTAAAAAAATACATCGCTGAGCACTGTATGCAAAACAACTTTTGGCTGTACCCTAGAGGTAAGTATATAGAAAGGGGAGAAGTGTTTTATTTAAGCATGTTTATGGAGCTGTATCTTTATTTTGATGGAATTATAATAGGTGATGGAGAAAGTGTTCAGATCATTTACTTTAGTGCCACACTGTAAAAATACAGCAAGTAAAAGTCCTGCATTGAAAATGTTGCAGTAAAAGTACATAAGTATCATCAGGAAAAGGGAGTATATACAGTAACGTCTGATGATGTTTTACTATTATATTTTAATACTCGTGCGTGAATGTTTGAATGAATGTTTCAGTAGAATTTTGTAGTTGGTTGAGGTGGAGGCAATTTTTATTTTTATTTTTTTTAAATAAAGGGCTGCAACTACTGATTAAATTTTCTATGGATCAGCTACAGCTAAAAGTGACACCTTGAGATGTCTTGTTTTGTCCCCACACAGCATAAACCTTCAGATTATTCACTTTACTGTCATTTAAGACAAGCAACAGCCGCAAATCAGAGCATTTGACATGCTGAAAGCATAACATGTTTGGCATTTTGCATGACATGACTCAAACGATTAATCCATTCTCAAAACTGATTCAGTTTTTTGATAACAGACTATTCACTAGATTACTCATCTAATGGTTTCAGGTCAGATTTTATATACTGTGTGGTAGTTACATATTTTACATCACATTTTAATAGTTCTACATTTGTAATGCACAAAAAAAATCCACAAAAGTTGGGACAATATTTAAAATGTAAATAAAACCCGAATGCAATGATTTGCAAAAACATTTCAACCTATATTCAGTTGGATACAGTACAAAGTCGAGATATTTAATATTCAAACTTTTTTTAATGTTATTGAGATTTTGGGGTTTTTTTGTTTGTAAATATATGCTCATTCTGAATTTGATGCCTGCAACACGTTCCAAAAAAGTTAGGACGGGGACATGTGATACATCACCTTTTCTTTTGATAACACTCTGCAAGCTTTTGGGAACTGAAGACACTAAAAATTGAAGTGAAACTCCTTCTCATTCTTGCTTTATATACAACTTAAGGTGCTCAATAGTCCGGGATCTCTGTTGTCATATTTTGTGCTTCATAATGTGCCACGCTTTCAGTGTGAGACAGGTCTGAACTGCAGGCAGGTCAGTCTAGTACCTTAATTCTTTTACTGTGAAGCCATGCTGTTGTAACACGAGCAGAATGTGTCTTGACATTGTCTTGCTGAAATAAGCAGAGACATCCCTGAAAAAGATATTGTCTGACTGGCAGCATATGTCACTCCAAAACTTGTATGTACCTTTTAGCATTAATGGGACCTTCACAGATGTGACAGTTACCCATGAAGCCATGGGCACTAACACACCCTCATACCATCACAAATGCTGGGTTTTGAACTTTCCCCTGGCAACAATCTGGATGGCCATTTTCCTCTTTAGCCTGGAGGTCATGACATCCATGATATCTGAAAACAATCTGACTCGTCAGACCACAGCGCACTTTTCCACTCTGCGTCAGTTCATCTCAGAAGAGGTCAGACCCAAGAGAAGTCTGCAGCATTTCTGGATGTTGTTGATATATGACATTCACTTTACATGGTAGAGTCTGAATTTACGTTTGTCGATGCAGCAACAATCTGTGTTTACTGACAATGATTTTCCAAAGTAGCCCATGTAGTATCTTACAGTATAACTTCTACAATATCCTATATAGTACACAATTATGTGGGTTTTTGGTGCAATCTCCAATGCAGTGCTGCCTGAGGGATCAAAGGTCACAGGCATTCAGTGTTGGTTTTCTGCCTTGTCCCTTACGTGCAGAGATTTTTCCAGATTGTCTGAATCTTTTAATGGTATTGTGGATTGTAGATGGTAAAATCCCTAAATTCCTTGTAGTTCCGGCCATTATTGGCTATTGTAAACACCAATCAATGCGACAAGTCCCTCCCTGGCTGCATGATACTGCAAATTTGTACTTAAGAGCAGTATTTGAGTAAATGTATTCAGTTGTGTCCCACAACTGATTAATAATACAAGACTGAGAAATAATCACATTCACCGGTGTTCAACAGAGAGGAAGCGACGGCCCATTTGGCACGCTGTCTTTTGATCCTGGTTTGCACAAGGCTAACTCTGTGCTCAGACTGATGATGTGTTTCATACTCCATGAAAATATTCCCATGAGAACTTACAGTCGGCCTGAAGTGGAACTGGACAGACACGAACTGCACTAACTCAGAGCTAATCAATGTGTTAGTGTTTAAGTGTGAGATAGGGAATGGCTTTGTCCAGAGGCCTTTCACATGGTAAGTGAGGCTAATCTCTTAGTATTACTATGGCCAAACCAACCATTTCTAATGGCAGACAGTGGGCTTTTGAAAACCATTGAAAGCTGGGTGGTGCGATAGACTCAGGGGAAATTTCCTGGCAAGCACTCAAATTCAGCTGCTCTTTTATTCACATAACACACACACACAAATGTCTTTATCTTTTTCAATCAAAAATACACATTCCCCCCTACATCTCTGAAACACACACACAGTCAATGCGCGGGGCCAGGTGGTGTGGTTAGTGCCAGATCTTGCTTTCTGCTCTCCTGAGTGCAATTGGTAACCTGAGCTGCCTGTTTGAATAACTCGGTTATCCCAAAAGCTTCCTCGCTGCAGAGACATCATGGAACACTGCCCAAAACACACTTTGTCTAAGCTCCCGATATTCACTGCCTGCTTGATTAATATTGAAATTCGGCTTCCAAAGTCACTTTCACTGTCTTGAAGCTGCAGATCATAAGAAAAGAGTCAGAATTAAAAGTTGGCTGGAGAGCCTTACGGGCGCAGCTTTGTATCCAAAATCTGTCATCAGAGTGTCACTCAGGGTGAGTTAGTCAGTGTGAACATGTCAGCTGATGGGAAGTGACAGGCAGGCCTGGGGCCTCCTCATTTAATTAGGAGCCCGCCTTGTTTTGTGGCACTCACAACCGAACCTGTCTCCCATCTCCCAGGGCGTTTTCTATTTTAAAAGTCATTCACTGTAAGTTTAGCTCAGATGTTTTCTGCTGTAGATACAACCTGCAGGTCACCAGTGTTCTGCACCACATAGAGGCTAAACTCTGCCTATCAGGGCTTTACTGATTATCAGTGTCACTTATTTGTCCTGTAAATATTTGTTTTTACCCTCTGCCCCCACCCACCACCATCCTGTAAACTGACACAAGACTTTTCCTTTGCTGTTTTGCTTATATAATGTTGCTTTTTGTCCAAACTTTGAGTCAGAAATGTGCTTTAAATGTATTTTGAAATGATCATGATGTTTGGGATAATGATGACTTTCAATACTTAATGATTAGTTGTAGTTGTTGGAGTGGTAATAGACGCTAACAGTCAGAAACAGAATTGGCTTCATTAGCAAAATATGTGTACAAATACAAGAATTTTAGTGTGGTTTGTCATTGGTTTCAGTGTTCTTACACAGGAATAGACATACAGCTAAGAACGAGGACAGCAAAGCTGAACAAATAAAGGCAAAGAATGGTGATGAATAAAGAATTGTCAGGCCTGAAATGTACACAAGTATGTGAAATAATAAATTGCCAATGACCAACAACATAAATAAAATATACAAGTCAAGTGTTTTGAAAGTAAATTGTTGAGACAAATAGTGCAACGAAATAAACATTGAATGAATTTACATACATGGAGTGGATGATTCTTTGTAAAGCGTCTTTGAGTGTCTTGAAAAGTGCTATACTAGTATAAAAAATGTAGTCCATAATAGAAGTAAGTGGATTTTTGGTGATAGAGGATTATTGACAGTTTCTGGCTGATTTAAATGTTTACCAGAATGATGGGCTGTCGAAAGAAATTGTTCTTTGTCTACTTGTTTTAGCGTACAATGAGTTTGGTCCCAAGGAAGACTTGAGTGGTAACTGAATTCTGTTTATTTCACTGTACTCACTTTGAACAGTGTGGACATGATGGTGACTGACTTTTGTGTAAAATTAAAGGGTCCCTTCTGAGAGTGTTTTTACAGTGAATATGAAACTCCCATGAGGTCTTTTAAATACACGTCAGCTGTTTTATGTCAGAATGTGGCAGAAAGAACATTTTGCTTTTTCATGCATTAAAAAAAACAGTTCCCCGACTTTGTATTGACACTTTCTCTTGCCTGTCAAGTACTGTTACAGCTAAAATATGACAAAGATTATGAAATCAGTAAGTACCATATGTACAGTACACAGTGGAGAGGTGAGAGTGTTATGATAATTTCATCAAAATATCTCAAAAACACTAATACCACATTATGAAAATACTCCATTACAAGTAAATATCCTGCATTCAAAATCTTGCTGAAATAAAAGGACAGAAGTTTTAGCATCAAAATCTACTTGAATCATCAAAAGTAAAAGTAGTCCTGCAAAAATGACCCAGCTGTTTTTATATATATTCTATATACATTACTGGAATAATATTATTAATGAATTTTTCTAGCAGCCTTTCAATGTTGTTAAGGTACAACTAATTTTCACTTAATACACTGTTATGTAGTTAATTTATAAGAATGCATCATATTTTAAGTGATTATATGGTTTACATGTAAAATGAACATGAAAAGTCACTGTCAGATAAATGTAGTGAGGTAAAAAGTACAATATTTCCCTCTGAATGGTAGTGGAGAAGAGGTACAAAGTAAAGTACAAATAAAATAAATAAAATAAAAAAAAATTCCTTGTATGTGAACAACTACTTGGCAATAAACCTGATTCTTAATACTGCCATAAATATAGGACAAGATAAGATCAACTTTATTGGTCCCACCCTGGGGAAATTCACTTGCCACATCAGCTAAATGATCAAACGTAGAAGAAGAAAAGAGTTAATGAACAATAAAGACACATAGATAATAAAAAATAAAATAAGAAGCTATATATACACACCTTTTGCAAATACAGATATACAGATTATTGTACAGGATAATTGCAAACATATGGTATTTATAAGTGTTGCATTATACTAATAAAAAATATTGCTCTGTAAAATCGCACTGTGATACAAGAAGGAAATTCACAGGAAAGTTGCACTTAGTAGCAATATAATGTGAAATAACAAATTTAAATAATACATGTAAAACAAAACTATATATCAATAAATAAGCAAAATAAAACAAGAAATAAATTGAGTTTGTGTATAAGTGTGGGAAAAACAACTATTTGAAATATTGATGTGATGAATTACGTCCTCCCACTCGTGCCCGCTGGTCTCATCGGGAGTCGGCCCGGGAGCGCCCTCTATGGGCTCGGCTCGGTACTGCAGCAGCAGAGCACCTCCTCTCTCCCCTCCTCCTCCTCCTCTTCCTCCCTCCTCTCTCTTGGAGCCGGAGTTGCATTCCTCTCCTCTGCTCTCCATTCACACGCAGGGAGCCGCCGGAGAGAGAGCACCGCCGCTCCGTGACCAGAGTGGAATGTCCCCAAGTTTTGGAATTTAAAACCATGGCGAGCAGGATATCTACCCGAAGGATCACTTGAATCTGTAAGTACCGACTAAACTCCGGAGCACGACCGCCTGGTTTTTCTTTCTCTCTCCTCCGAGTGGACTGAAGGAGCGGGTTTTGGTGGAGCCGGGTGAAATATTTAGGTTACATTTTTTTCCCCTCTCTCCTTTGCTCCGTGCGGTGGTGAGTTTGTCGTTGTGTTTTTCTGCGCTCTCGGCGTCTGGTTCCTCCACGAGTTTGTAGAGCTGGAGGCTCCAAACCAAACCCCAGCGGAGAAACAGGACATTTAAAAAGGATATATATCGCTACACACAGTTATTTATTGTGTGCGCTGGTGTGTGGAGGCTTGTGTTTGTGTTGAATGTGCGCCCCGGTGTGACCACCAGTCGGATTGAGCCACACCAAACTGTAACAACTGGCGCCGAACGAGGCTTTAATTTCCAAACTTAATTAATCTGCACGTTTCTTTTTTTTTTTATTATTATTATTTCGCGTAGAGCACTTGGCGCTTGACATTTTTAAAAAAGGTTGCAAGTAAGCTGAGGTTTGGTGCAGTGTGAGGTGAGTTTCTGGCTGGTTGGAGATCGTCGGCTGCAGCCCTGAAAACAGACTTTTCTGATGTGAAAACCCTTCGTCTTGCAGTAATATCTTGTAGTAAAAGAAAGAAAGAAAGCACTATTTTGGTGTTGGGGACAAGCCAGCACGCTTATCTGGCGGAGTGTGGCTGTTGCATTTCCACAGAGGAGGAATGCCACCACCACCATGTATAATTCCAGGTATTCACAGACCGGGGAGCCTGCATGGAGGAGGCTGCACGGCTCTGCATCAAACACTTGCTTTCATGCTTGTTTATTTTCTCATTATTTGACTGTATCCTTGCTCTGCCCCTGGCCTTTTTTTTCTTAAATGGACCTAAGGGAGGAGTTGTCTTGGATTTCTCTAGGGGGGACGTGGTGCTTGCTTAAAAAGAATCGATTCACCTATTAGCTTTGAAATAATTAGAAACTGTGTTGGTGTGGTGTGAAAAGAGCGTTAATCTGCTAACGAATGAGAGGCAATTTGCGAAGCTTTGTTATTCGACAGCAATTGAATTCCCCTTTTGAGCAGGGATGGAGTGGTGAGGGCTGTCTGTGGGTGTGTAGAGTGCGCATTGGTTGTCAGCTATTGAAAATGCTCTCATTGCTCCATCGGATTCTCCTCAGTTCTGTTTTTTTTTTTTTTTTAATCAAATCCTGGTTAACCAAATTAGACAACCCATCCCGACCCCGCACGCCACGTGAATTCATTTGGAGCCCATTTTAAAAATGTATTCATGAATCATATTAGATGAGCAAGGGCTTAGACATGATTTTAACCTTTTTTTTTGGGGAGGAAAAGGGAGGAGGGGGAGAGGGGCCAGACTGGAGCCTGTCATAAAAATCACTGCAATATACAGTTTAGAGCTGCAACAAGTAATCGAGTTTTAATCAGTTATTTAATTAATTGCTAACTATTTTGGTAACTGATTAATTGTTCCAGTCATTTTTCAAGCAAAAATGTCAAACATGTACGAGTTCCAGCTTCTTAAACGTAAGCATCTGCTGTATCTCTTTTTCATTTATGATTGTAAATGAAGAGTTTTTTCGGTTTTGGACTAAAGAAGCAGTTTGAAGGGAAATTGTGATGAACATTTTTCACATTTTTCACAGTTAGAGTAATTTTTAAGAAAGAAAAGACAAAAACTGATCCCAGCATCTTAAGTTTCTTTCTAGTATATTTCTTTAGTATGTGGATGTTTTGGGGATGTGGGCAAAACAAGGCATTTGAGGACATGATCTTGGTGTTTGGAAAACACTGATCAACGCTTTCCACCATTCTCTGACATATTACACTGAACGACTAATCAATTAATTGAGAAAGTAATCAAGAGTAGAGGTGCAGTGATTAGTTGATTAATATATCAGTTGTCAACTACTAAATTAATTGTCACCTATTTTTATAATTGATTGTTTTTAGTTTGTTTTTTTTAAGAAAAACACTGATTGACATTTTTCAATATTTTTTGACACTGTATAGACCAAACAACTAATCAATTAATCGAGAAAATAATCATTAGTTGCAGCCCTAATCAGTTAATGTTAAAACAGGACTCCCACCTACAGTGTATCTACTGTGGATTTGAGACCGTTAATATAACCCTAATTGCATTGATTGATGCATTTCATCTTCTGTGCCACCACCTATAAGACACAGGCATCATGTCATAACTCTTTATCATAAGTGACATGACCCATTTTTGCCTCCGTTCACTCAAGCAACAGCAGCTCCTTATTGACAGTTCAGTGCAGCGACCAGCAGCATTCACATGTAAATGACGTGGGGTTTGAACCGTGACATGAGTGTTTGTTTAAGAGGTGGTGCCCAGTCACAGCTTTAAATCATCCAACCACATAGCTGACCAACATTACCACCAACCACACAACAGAAGTGTACCTAAACAAGCAATACTTTACATGAATGTGTGTGACTGACAGCAAGGAGTGGCAGTAATGTAAACATAGTCGTAGTGGTGACTCTCTTTGTGTGAGGAGTACATAAGCAGACTCTTTTTTTTATTTATTTAGCTGACACATGTCTGGGAATGACAAAATGTTAGGTCTTGAAAGGATGCCAGTGTTTTGCTTTTTTGTTCTCAAACCAGACTCATATTTCCAACTTACCCAATACCCAAACACCCAAACGTAAAGGTAGCACACACTCAAAATCTTCAGGATAAAGTCGGCTAATCTCAATGTCAGACTCAAACAGTTTATTCTGGCCATGATGACCAACATGCTAATGTTTCGGCCAAGTGGCCTCCATGACAGCATGACCAGTAGAGCTGCAACAATTAATCGATTAGTTGTCAATCATAAAATTAATCGCCCATTATTGTGATAATAGATTAATTGGTCTTTTTTTTTTTTTAAGAAAAAAGTTACATTCTCTAATTCCAGCTTCTTAAACGAGAATATTTTCTGGTTTCTTTACTGTTTTATGACAGTAGAACTGAATATCTTTGGGCTGTCGACAAAACAAGACAATCGAGGATGTTAGTTGCAGCCCTTTTGTCCTGAAGATTTGTGTGTGCTAACTTTTTACACTTGGGTGTTCAAGTTGGAAATGACAAAGCTTTCTTGTGAAAAAAGATTATCCAGGGGAGATATGTGGATAATTATGATATTTGTATTACATGTGTCCGAGCAACCACACATTCTTATCTGACTAAGAATGGGGAAAATCTGCCAGAAACAATCTCACCTAGATGATTATCCAAAAAGTTCCCACCTCATGCAGCTGAGGTCTTCAGAAAATCATATTTTTTGTGACCTTGCATGGCATTTCACATGAAAGCTGGCAACCCAGCCAGAAAATTACAAGCAATTTGCCTCAATCTTCCCTAATTATGATACAGATCTGCCCCACAATAGACCAGCAGTGTCATGAATTTTGAAAGTCTGCCCTGTCCGGTCTGGCTGCTGGCTGCTGGCTGGCGTGAAGGGTAAATCTGTGATGTCCAAACTTTGGAATTCGAGCTGACATGTGCACTTTGCACCCCTCTGCTCCTGCCTTTGTGTGGCTCAGCCCCCCGCCCATTGCATTCCTCTGGACTCTTCAGTGAGCGGCATATTTAAGCTCTAATTAGATTGGAGATGGATGACAAAGCAGAAGAGCTTTGCTCAAGTGAGATCTGAATTGCGACCTGGCAGGCACCTAAATATATTTCATTTTAGTGCGTATATTGATGAAGGATTTTTAGAAAGAGGAATTTGAATTAAATTCCATCATGCTCACATGGGACTTTTTCAGTTGGAGTGAAAAACTATTCACTGGGTCATTGAAATTGTTTATATATGCGAAAGGATTTCCAGTGCATAACTGTATTCTTCAGGGTATACTGTGCTGTGATTCATGGCTTTCATGTGGCGAGCCGATATATTATATGAACTGTGTTCACGCTCACAGTGTGCACTGTCTGTGTGTGTGTGTGTTGCTTGACTACAAAATCCAGCTTCTTTTCCAGTTTCTCTTACTGTTCGACATTTTAAACCAGTGTGACAACCTCATCTTTAGGCATTTCCTCTTCTCGCCTCCTCTCTCTGCCTACTCCTCTTCCTGCCTCCAGACTTATGTTGCCACTCAGGCTTTCTCACTCAGTTTTCCTCCCTCCATCATTGTCTGCCTCTACCTCCATCCTTCCACACCACATCATACTTTCTCTCTCCGCCTTTTTCTTACTTTCAGATCTGTCTTCCCATCCTCCTACACTTTTACTCTTTCTCTAGTTGGATGCTGGTTCTCTCCTCCCTCTGTCTTTCTCTCTCAAGAGGTGAGGCCTCGTACATGTAAGGCTGACCTCACTCTTCTTTCGTCATCCTTGATTCTCGTCTCTCTCGTCTCTGTCCAGACTCTCTGGCACTATTTTCAGTAGTCTTAAAATCTCCCCATTTATGTTTAGAACTGCAGTGATTGGTTTATTAATTGATAAGTTGATTAATCAATTAGTCAACCGAAAGAAAATTAGTTCCCAACTAGTTTGATGACTGATTGTCATCAAATGTTGGACATTTAGTCACTTTGCTTGCAAAGTGACAAAATGTCCAACATTTGCTGGTCCAACATTTGCTGGTTCCAGCTTCTTAAATGTGAGGATTTGTTGCTTTTCTTTGTCATTTATGATACTGAATGCAGAATTTTTGGATTTTGGACTGTTGGCTGGACTGAAGAAGCCATTTAAAGAGGTCACTCTGGGCCCTGGGATATTGTGATCACAAATGCTATTTTATGTTATAAAATGTAAATGCTACTTATTGTTTGTGTCTGTTCAGAACATGGCGGTTTATGATGGTACTTGCCATTTTTGTGCTGGCTTAGTTTTGGCTATTAGTGAGATGATTGTTAAACTTTTTCAAGGCCAGCTGTGTTACATATTTCTGAGTGCTTGTCCCTTATGTTGATGCTGATGTTGCTCAGAGCTGCTTCCTGGCTCTCATTTTGTGCTGCTTGCCACAATATATTATTATAGTTTATGCTCCACAACCATCTTGTGACCCCCAGAGATGATCTTGCAACCTCTGTGGGGGTCCTGACCCCTAGGTTGAGAACCACTAGACTAAATGACTACTAGATTAACCGTGAAAATAAGCAGAAGCTTAACGTATAACGACATTAATCGTTAGTTGCAGCCCTATTTCCGCTTTTTTTGCCAGTTCTAAAGTACATTTATGATGTGATGACTGGTCCTCATAGCTTTCCAGCGTCTACCCGTTGCTGCTTCCTGGCTCAGCGCATGAAGAAGCATTTACTACTGCTGAAAGAGGATCCCCTCTCAAACCGACACTGAGGTTATGTCAGATAGTGTCGGGGTGTGCCATGGTCTAAACTCTCTCCCCCATGTGTGATTGAGGGCTTCCTTGGCACAGCGGCGCTGTAATGCAATATCTGCTTTCATATCATAGCTGGTGGAGGAGGCGTGTTTTTATTACATAAGTTTTCATTTGTGTCAGTCTTGCTAAAGAGGTTAGCTGTGTTGCTGGCACTCTGCTCTCAGTGAGCTTCATTCAATCTGTGCTCGTCTGTCTTTGGCTCTTCTGTAACACCTCAGTTTATGTTTCCTCTGTTTTGATCTTTCCTTTCCTGCTTCTCCGTCTCGTCACCCCTCCACCTCCTTCCGAGCCTTGTCCCATCCTCTTTCTCCCTTTCTCTCTCTATTTGAGTGTTTTTACTTGGTCTCTGGGGTTTGTGTGGCGCCCCGAGGCAAGGAGCCACACAGCAGCAGCAATATTAAAACGCACTAAAGAGGGACCAGCAGCAGGACTCTACCCGAGGGGCCTGCCGTATACACACACATCCACAGACACACACACACGCAGCTCTCTTGGTGCTAACACCTCTCCAGCCGACAAGCCTTAATATGAAATAAACTCACTCGCCAATACCTGGCGGGCCTGTCTTGACTGACTGCTCAAATAGGAATGACCTCCATTTGGCCCGAATAAGAAGCTGGGATTGAGAGTCAGTGGGCGGTGTTGAACCGCAAAGTGGTGGCGCATTACGAATCATATCAAGAGGTGAGTTTGCAGGTGAGCCGGCAGCATAAACCCTCATCAGTGCCAATCAGAAGTGAATTTAAAGGCAGACTGGGCTATCTGCAAGCTTCATCACATTTTTAAGAAGGAGAGTGCATTTCAGGGCCGGCTGCAGTTTTTATTTTGGTCCCAGGAAACTGCCCGAATTAGAGAGGATGCACGAAGCAAGTGCCAGCGTGGAGAATTTGAAATGAAAGCTTGGTTTGTATTGTTTGACGCCTTGACCTCCTTAAAAAAGATTCCTTGTTGCATTCTGCACTTCAGATGTAGCCAAATAAATATGACCAGTGTGGTGGCAGAACAGAAATTTCCTCAGCCAGAAAATGGGCTTTTTTTTTCTTTGAGGGAGGCAGCCTTAGTTTCTCCGTCTCTGTCGTGCTCATCCAAGTGAACTGTCTGTTATGTATAATTAATTTTCTCCTCTCTCCCAGTTTATTTTTATCGCCCACTTTTAACCATTCCTTCAAAGGACCCCTCCCCCGCGTCCGTCCTCCACAGTGCCTGCTGAAAGTGACAGCTGCTCGGGTACGGGGGATGCTTTTTGAAGCAGGCACTAAAAAGGCCACTCACTCAAGACGACTCGGAATAGAAAAATCTCTGCCGTATCAAAAACATGCCTGCTAATCTGGCTGCAAATTGAAAATAAGCTCTGTCTCCTCCGCTGTACTTGGTGCTGCCTGTTGGGGAACAGAATTTACATGGTCTCCTTTTGTTCAAAGGCTTGTTGATTAGTTTGGTTGAAATGTAAAGCAGAGTGACGAGATTGACTTAAGTAGGGCACGAAGAAACTCTCTTGTTCGTCTGTTTGCAGGCACTTCATTTTATTGACAGGAGCGCTGCATTGGATTTAGTTTCTTGTAAAATCAAATTGACAGTCTGTGGTAATTTGTGGAATGGGCTCCCATCCAAACCAAAGAAACACCGTCGTTGGTTGTATTTGACCCTCGGCCCCTGGCACGTCACCACTGAGATTGAGTTACAGTCACCCTGAAGGTTCGGCCTGAAGGTCCAGTGATGCAGTATTGACCCCGGTTCCACTCCTGACCCAGTGGCCTTGTGTGTAGAAATCCCTCCGCCCCTGCAGCTAGTGGGCACAGCCTCGGCGTATGAGGTTTCCCCCTTGGCATGCTAATGCTCTTGTCAAGCATTCTGTCCATCTCCCCTCAGACTCTGACTCAGACAGGCAGCTCCCCGATTTGGATTGGACATTAAAAAATGGCTTCTCTTGTTGCATTTCTTCCTATGAAGAAGAGCAGGAGCCTGCTATTGATCAGGAAGTCACAATTCCTTCCTGTAATATAAGAAAAGAACTTGGCCTATATATACCTGCTATCTGTATTCTTTAGGATTATTGCTAAGGTGCGTAGCTGGCAGGATAGATTGCACTTATTCAGGTTATTTTTGTTCTTTTTCTTGTTGGTTTCTGTAGAGTGAGTGCAAAGTCACCATATAAGATCCTTATTGTTATTGCATGTGAATCTCGGGTCAGGGCAGTGAAACTTCCTTCCTAACTAGAAAACAAGAATTGTGTGGTGGGTAAACAGAGCTGTAGATTTCTTCCACATTCAGCCACAGAGCGTGTTTCATTATACATTATAGGGCTCATTGTTTTCTTATTTGAATTTTCAAATTCTTGGGATTTATCTGGGTTTATTGGAGAAAAAAATCAGCACTTTCAATGGCAGGGCATCAGGGTAACCTACGTCACCCCTTTTTTGAAATGCCTGAGTGGGAGATCACATTTGAAAAATCTGGGGTGAAAGAAAAGAAGATGGCGTCTGCCTTTTACCAATTCTTGTCAGCAGCTCATTTGGGGCTCTTTATTAACGTTTTGAACTCTAGTACTTACTTATTATTGTTTATTATTATTACGCTAGTACGGTGGTTGATGGCAAACTATTGTGATCGAACGCTGCCTGAACATTGGTGACAAATGATTTCGTTTTTTGATCAACTCCATTTAAAATGCTTTGTTGACTATCAGTGTGTGGAAGAAGGTAGGCGCACACTCGATGCAAAAAAATGTTGTTTGGTATCAGTATCCTGAAGAAGAATGTCATGTCAAGAGTCAGGGTAAATTATCAAAACAATTTTTGCATCACGGCTATGGGTGTGCGACTATCTTTTTCCACACCTGTATTTTTTCATGGTCAGCACCTCTCCAACCCTGGTGTGCATTCCTCCTTTCTACTTATCCTGTTGACAATCAGTAAAAATGAAAACAATGAACATTAACTGTAGTATGAAATAAATACACTATACAGTAGGTGTATAGTGCACCACTGATAACACAGTGTTGATGTACATAATTAGGAGTCATAGTATTATTTTTCTGTTATGTTACAATATGGCACTGCAGGAAATGTTGGGATGTTGTTGAGGCCATCACCCATACCCATGTTCACCTTCCTGAATTCCCCCCTGAGTAAAAACACACCAAATCTCACTGATTCGGTGTAAAAAAAAAAAAAAAAAAAAAGAAAGAAAAAGAAAAAAGCAGATCTTGGATTGCATCTGGCCCGGCCTGTCAGTATCATCGGCAGAAAGTGTGTGTTGCTGATGCTGAGATAGTCTCAGTTTAGATGAGGGAGCCTACTGGTTGTTTACCGTGCTCACTAGAGTCTGTCTGCCTCTTCAGGCATGTTTGGCTTGTTAATGAGAACCACTGTGTGAGAGAGGAGCCGGCGCACTGTGGGTGTGTGCCTGCGCCTGTATTTGCATTGAGATAAGCAGTGCATCGTCAGTGTGCGCTCGCTGATGTGCACATGGTATGCAGGCGGATAGTATACAGGATGCTATCTGAACGTGTTAGTGCGTGTGCAGCGGGGGCACTCCTCATGTTTAATGTAAGGTAACACTCTCCACTGTGGAGGAGATGAAACGGGGGAAGAGTTTACACAGGGACATCACCATTTATTGTTGTGATTAATGCTAATGGTGCAGCAACTCATAATTGCTCACTTGTTTTTTTCCCCTTCTCAGTCTTTGCATCTCCCACTTCTTCATTCCTGTCTGCCCCCCCCGCTTCTCCTTGCACACACACCCTCCTGGTTTCTGTTGTATTTACCAAGGGGATTCTTAAATAATTCAGGCCTGTTCTCCCCAGCCCTGTAAATAAGACTAATAGAAGGCGGGCCTTTGAAGAGAGCCACTTGCCCAGGGAAAGCATGGCTGTGGGCGAGCCTATAAATCAGCTGGCTGCCTGTCTGGCCCCTTTACTGTGGCTGTGTTGTGAACTAGCCAGCAACAAGCCCCACGTTAGCTGGAAGAAGGGGCGGCTTATTCCAGAGAGGTCAGCAGTACGGTGGTGTCGCCCCTGAGGCAGTGGTGTTGGTGACACTGAGAAAGTGGGTGCATATGCATGTAGGACATGGGTGGGATGACTCTCCCTCTCTTATCCTTTAGCTTAATTTTGGCTTGTGTGTGTGTGTGAGTGCACGCTCACACACAGAGACTCACACTCCATGGCTCATAAACCACATACTCTGATGTCAGCACCTGTATGTGTGTTTACCAGATGGCGATAAGTGCTCATTTATTCATTTTGTTTACCACTCATTTTTTCCCTTGAGTGCTTGGCGCTCTTTAGATGTGGGCTGGCGCTCCTGGCTAGTTTGGTGCGTGTGTGTGTGTTTGGTGAGGTCTTATGTAGGCAGACACTTCACAGAAACCCAGTCAATAAAGAAGAGAAAAACATTTAGTTTTTCAGCGTAGCAGAATAGGCAGTTAGCCTTCTTAAATCCACTATGCGATCCCACTTCAGCTGCAATGAGAAGGGTAGATTTTGAGTAGCTTTAGCCCTAAATCACTTTGGAGCACTTCCCAGCCTCTCACCTCACCACGTTTAACTGTCAGTAGCCACTTTTCCACAGTATGGCCAAGTGGGACCTGTCAGGTTTTGGGGCCAGCTCAAAACTTTTCTAAGCTCTGACTGAAAGCTGGATTAGTTTATTTTTAAACTGTAGCGCAGATGACAAATGATTCCTGTCAGTAACAGATGACCAAAGGAACCACAGAAATTTTATTTTGAAGAAATTGAAACATAAATAATAGTGCTCCGTAAGAGGAACATGGCTAC
Organism: Lutjanus argentimaculatus; assembly: GCA_034769285.1. Classification (NCBI taxonomy): domain Eukaryota; kingdom Metazoa; phylum Chordata; class Actinopteri; order Lutjaniformes; family Lutjanidae; genus Lutjanus; species Lutjanus argentimaculatus. The sequence continues at coordinate 13,312,374 of JAWZSL010000014.1, forward strand.
TAATGAGAAATTGTTTGGATTCCTGGCAGCCATCCCCCCATGCTTACCGTGGAGCCAAATTCAAGTTGTCAAACAACCAATGTAGCCTGAAACTCCTGTTAAAACAGAGCTGAAGCAGCATAGAATATCCTACACCTCCTCCTCGACTACCTCCTTTTCTTTCCATGGCCTCTTTGTCAGCTCCCTCTTTTGTGCTCCTCTCAAAGGGTTAAAGAGGGAGAAGTGATGAGTAGCCCGCCGAGTCTGGCCTCCATTGTGCGTTGGCATTGTGCCACTGCATAGCATGTCGACCATAGACACATGTACAAGGGACTTTTCTCTATTCATGGGTGATACAGTTACGCAGTAATACTACCCTCACCTCCTGCAAATCAATGCAAATATTTTCCTAAGGTTAGTGTGGTATTAGCAGGCAAATGATAACACTGACAGCAGCTCAGTGCAAAAGGTCCTCGAATAAGGTTTAAAAACTTTACCTTTGCCGGGGTTGGGTACCGAACTTTGATACTTTTGTGGCACTGACCGAACTGCCTGTTGAGTATTGAGTATTGAAAAGTGCCTTGTCATTTGATACCTAAGTAGTATTGACAGTTATTTATAATTTTATAATGGTCCCGGATGCAGTCCATTTAGTAAAGTGTTCAGAGTTAAGTGAAGACTAATTGTGCTGTAATGTGTGATGTAATTTTTGTTAAAATTAATTTTAGCGGAAAAAGCATTGTTTAGGAGCCTGTATCGAAGCCAAGGTATTAGTACAGGTTTTGAAAAGTTTTAAATGATACTAACTTTTGTACAGGGTTTCCGCTGGGTCCTTGAAAAGTCTAAACAATTTGCCTTAAATTTTAAAATCAATTGGATTATAATGCAAATGTTACTTTTATAAAATTGCAAAAACATCAGTCTTGCTTTTCACTGTGTTTTTGGGGAAGATTTGTATTGATCAGGCTGTAACAACTAGCCTACCAAGCTAAACTAACACTGAAGCACACTCTGCACTTACTGCGTATAATGAAGACATAAACCATTTCAAACCATGCTCCCCGATTCTGACATTGCTAAAACCTTTATACTTTTCTTTGCCAGATTTCTCTTGAAATAGGTCTTAAATTGCAGTCATGTTTTTAAAAATATCTTTAAAATGTCTTAAATTGTTGAAATGTGCAGAAACCCTGTATGCATATCATTGTTTCTGTCTTGCTGAACAGCTTGGAGAACTTCTAACTTCTAACAAACAACAGTTTTGTGATGCTCCTGAAAGACCGGTTGTTTTTCCTCTCCTCCGTCAGTGGAAACATGTGCTCAAGGACCATAAAACCCCCATTTCCCTCCCTTTCCTCCCTTACATAGCTTGTTAAGGGGAAAACCACTCGACGGCATGTTGTGCAGAACATCGGTCGCTGCTCAGCCTAATTCTTTTTGCAGACCTGCTTTGCCTTCGTGCCGCAACGACGTGAGTCCCGGGGGTGCTTTTAAGTTGCCTCTCCCTCCTCGACCCCCTGCGGAGGTGAGGCATGCAGAGCAGGGGCACTCTGGGAATAAGTACTCCAGGCCAGACAATGGTGGACCGCCAGGGAAGGGGGGGTGGGGTTTGATTGTAACCAGAAATAGAAGAAGAGCAGGAGGAGGATGACTGGAAGGAGGGGTGGGATCGGGGGAGGTCAGAGGTTAGACTGATCCCTACTTTAAAGGTGGAGTAAGGCCATGCAGTTTTTATTGCTGGGGCCCTTGTGTTGCTTTTTGCCCAGCCTGGGGTGGACCTCTGAGCTGCTACTGCATCATGGGGGAGGAGCGTTTAGGTGGGTGTGAGTGCGAGCAATGCATTGCTATCCCATGATGGCTCCAGTTGTGCTCGGTGACCTCTGACCCCGGCCTCCACTCCCCTCGCCAGGAGCTGTCACATAGATCAGCGGTGTGCCAACTCCCACGTGAATTGAGGTAGGGCAGCGAGGAGCGTCTGTAACTGTTGCTTTACTATTTTTGCCCCGAGAGTCTGTCCTCTCAGCTGGCAGATTTTCTGAGGCAGATAAGGAGGCAAAGCATGTGATGAAGCAGCCCAGCAAACATGAAGGAATGCGTCAGCGATACCATTCAGCTCTTGTCGGGCCACCGCATTCCAAATGAAATGGGGTGTGTAACTTGTGACTGGTGTGATGTGCTGATGCGTGGCAGCTGGGAGGAGTCGCTTCCTTTCTCTCAGAGTCTTTCTCTTGGGGGCCGCCGCCTCCTCCGCCTCGCCAAGATCCATGATTTCCTTGGTTTCCATTGCATGTGGAGGAATGTGACTGTTCTGGTCGATAGGCTTGGCTCCATTTTTACCGGAGTGTGACCTCATTTGGCTCTTGAGATCAGTGTGACATGGCCCTTGGTGCACCAGCAGACTCTCTCTGCCTGCCCTCTGACACATGACAGATAGTATTTGTCCAACTGGCACTTGAGGCAATGCTGAATGTAGTGTGTAACTTGCAAGTTTACATTTTCCAACCAAAGACGTCACTAAGCCGAAACATCAGTCATATGTGACTTTTCTTTCTCCCAAACTACTAAAGAAGCCACATGTGCTGTTCTCGAAGCATGGCACAAGCTGTTTTTAGCTCATTCAAGAGGCACACCTTATCCTGCCCTCGGCAATCAGCGCTGCAGTCAAACTTGGCCACAGCACAGACACATTTTCAAAAAGTAGCCCGTCTCCCAGTCTGCTTGTAGCTGCATCAACATAAAAGCCTTGAGCGTTTAGATTTTGTGAAAGGGCGGGATAGGAGAAATCTGAACAAAATGATGCCAGAGCCTGCACCTCGGCCAGAAACGGCTGAGGGAAAAGAAGAAGAAGACAACAGCGGGGTGAGGGAGGGAACTTGGCAGCACCAGCTAACTGAGAACAGCAACGAGGCAGCTCGCACCAAAGAATAATAAATAATGTTGTTGTAGAGAGAAGCTCTCTGTGCGAGGCAGGCAGCGGGAGGAAAAGAGAAAGTGTGGGAAAAGAAAGATGACAAAAACTCTGAGAAGCTGAGTCAAACTTTAATTAAGGGCTGAACGCAGCACTGGAACAGCTGCTGTTGCTTGTGCCACCCCGCCACACCGGCTTTACGGCTTTTTTTATTTTGAAGCCAAGCAGATGTTACGAGGGGGTGGCGATTTTATCGGACGAGAAGTTTGGTTTCAGGGAAGAGGAGGAAATTAAACTCACCCACTCTTCAGACTGGTGATTTCAGGGAATCAGTGTTGAGGTCTGCTGGGCACAGCAATAATGACTGTGACCCTGTAATATCTTGTTAGGCCCCCCACATTACAGTGTGAGAGAGGCGTCTCCATTTCTGTTCTAGTGCTCTTGAGCAACATACTGACCACACACAGCCCTAATTTAAGTGCAGCATAAAACAATGCAATGTATTAATGGTACCTTGTGCTTCCTACTCACTCACTGCAAGCTGCTCAGGATAATAACATTGTCTATAAACGCTAAACTGTAATTTGCATTCAGTGCTCTAAATAATGTCGCTTGTCATAGGGGCTGGACTATAAACCACATTTATGGAATTACCATCATTACGGATGAATTACTGATCTAAATTTACTGAAATTGCAAATTATTTATAAAATATCTGAACCTCATATAATTAAACAGAATAGCTACGACAACTACACATCTAACCAGATGTTTGACCAACAAATCAACCTACAGCAAGGTGCAGCAGTCGATATAGAGTTTAGGTGTGCAGGGTGCAGCATGTAACTGTTGGAGTTATAACTAGTTTGAACTACTTTATACATTTATGGCTACTTTTTGCACATTTTTTTCTGGCTGTTGGATGCTGCTCTGGTGCTCCTCTGTCTCCTTCTTGACTCTTCTTCTCCCCCGAGCCCATGTCTGCTCTCACTGGCTGCAGTAAGTTTTTGCATGTCTCCCCGACCCATTCCTGACATGACCAGCCTACTTGATAGCTTTCAGATGTCTACAGGCTCTCAGGTTTTGTCTTTTAGCTGATCACACATAGCGATCCTGCACCAATTTGCCTCTAATTTGGGTTTTTTTTTGTCGGCAATATACAAAAACCAGAGTTTGGGTGCTTGAGTCACATCACACCTTGATTTGAATCAGATTTGAGTCACAAATGTGAAGACTTGCTTGACTAACACTAACACTAACTCCTCCCATAGGGGATCAATCAAGTATTTCTGATTTTGATTCTGACAAACATTGATAAAAGACTCAACTTTGACTTGTGTCTTGAGACTTGACTTAGACATGAGACAGATGACTCAAAAGGACAGCAAAATTAGCGATCTAGTTGACCTACTGGCTGGTCAAACGTTGAGCGAGAATGCTAAAGTTAAGTTTAAGCTATCTTAGACTAGGCTTTGAATCAATTCTATTGACAAAACATTGTTAATATTAAAGATAACCAGGGAACTGGTTCAGGGACATATACACTATACAGACACGTTGCTAGCTAACCAGGCTTGCTTGGCCTGAGCAATGATTTGGCTTGTCTTGCTTGACTTCTAGCAGGGACTTGACTTGCTTGTTTCTCAGCACAGTAACTAGGGACTTGCTTGAGACTTGAAGGGAAAGACTTGAGACTCGCTTGTGACTTACACATCTATGAATTGCTTTCACCTCTGCCAAAAACGGTCTGCACATGGAAAATCAGGGCCACCATCCTGTAGTGTGAACTCGTTACACTTTCAGGTGATATTCACACCAGCTTGCACTCGACAGACTTTCAGTCTTTTTCCCCTCTGATCCAAATGTCTGTCATCATCATCAGTGTGCAGAGATGCCATTTTGTTGGGCTCCTTTATCAGTGTGTCTGTCTCTCCCCTGCTTTCGCTCTTTCTCATTCTGTCACTCTCCTATGGAGGACGTGATGAAAATGGCTGTTTAATCATGCAGAGAGGTCAACCAATCAAAGGGCCTGGGCCGAGTGATTTAAGGGCCTATTCAGAGCACAGCTGGAGGGAGAGGGAAAGGGAGGGTGAGAGGGAGAGGCAGAGAGAGACGGGTTGGGGTTTGATTGCTGTATGGCACAGGTCACCTCTCATCCACTTACCACTGGTCTCGTTTCACCAATAATTGTCTCTGATAGATTGATGTATAAGCAAGGGGATGAATGGATGGAGCTGGTAGAGGGCAGATAGGCAGAGAGACGCGCACATTAGCGTGCCGACCCGCCGGTGATGAGATACGTACACACTCCAAACTCACAGGACCTCATCAACAGGCGGTATAGACCCACGTCTTCTCTCCATTAACTTTGGCGGGTCGCTTTCACTGTAACTGCTGAGCTCCCCACACACACACACACACACACACACACACACACACACACACACACACACACAGATTGGCGTCTGCAGACAAGGCAGATCTCACCTGAATGTCAATGGGAGTGGATAACAGATGGTTGGGAGGAACAGGGGAAGTAAAGACAGACAGAGACAATGATGTCTCCTGTCTTATACTCCTGTAACATCCCCAATATCCAGTTTATGATTTAGGTATTGTATATGGGGTCATCGCAGGTAAAATACCTTTCTGTTGTCATTTACATGAGACCTACTGTTGGTCCTCTGCTGCGGCCTCACACACACCAAAGCTAAAGCAGAATTTTACAAGCGCTTGTATAATTCTGAGCGCTTAACAGGATTATCACGTTTCAATGTCATTAAAGTGGTTACAACATTGTTTTTACACTGGATGTTCACCAAAGCAGACAGTGCAGACAGACTCAGTATTTCTTTATGTGGTCACCTTATGAAAAGTTAATGCAGCAGCTCCTGCCCTGGAAGAGTCATGAAATGGAGAGATGTATCAAGAAGAGTGAAACTAATGGCTAAGGGTAAATGGTAGGTTTACTGATGTACAGATGCTTTATTTACCTCAATTGTCCCTTTTTAATACCAAATGATTTTTCAACATGCAGGCAGTCCAGCCTATGAGCAGGGTCATCCAGAGCTGATAGTGCTGTTGGTGTGAAAAGACCAACATGAACTAACAGCGAAGTTATTTTGTCCCCTACTTTTCTCTCCATCATCCAACTTTTCAATTAAATTGCATGATCACAAGAAAACATTGATTAGGCTACTAAATAACTTTTATATTTTCTCCAGCAGTGCTCCAGGTCACTGCCAGGCCTTGTCCTGTTTTTTCCCTGTTTTTCTTCTCTGCTCTCTCCTCCCCACATTTTCTTGTCCTCTCTTACCCTCCTTACTCATGAGTCTGCTCATGTATGGCTGTGACCAGTGCTATGGTATATGACTGTCCACTGTCTGTGCACATGACATTGAACCAATGTGTGCCGCATGTGTGTAAATTTGACTGACAAAGAATCAGATATATCTGACCCTGATCGCACGTCACTGATCGGACTTAACTTGCAAACCAACCAATTCTGGTTACCAGCCAATTGATTGGTGCATCTTTAGAAAATGCTATGGCAGTGCTACTGGATGTCTATTACTTCTGTGTAGAATGCTCTCATACTTTATGTGATGGTTTCTCATAACTTAGGCCAAATGTGTTCAATATCAGCAAAAGATGTTATTGTTTTAAAAAAAGTGGTTGAAGTTGCATGCTTGGAGTTTGCAGCTGGCAGAATAACATAAATTATCTTGGAGACTCTTGGTTTGCTCCACATCTGCATGGACGTGTAATGTAATCATTTGTATGTCTGGCCTGGAAATTGTGTGTATTCTTTCACGCTAGCATCACAAAGAAAGACTGAAGGGAGTTTCAGCAGGTCCTGACAGGGGTATTGCCTGATCAACTTTATTGAGTCAATGGTATTGACTTCAGCTCCTGTTCACATCGTCACCCTGACATGGCAATTTTCCACAAGGTTTCTGGGTGAAGCTAAATGTTTGAAAGGGACGTTTCTCACTCCTGCCCTGTATTTTCTGCCTGACTGTCTCTCTTCAGTCTTTTCCTTTTCTTTCTTTCCCTCCTGTTTCCTTCTTTGTGTCTCAGAGCAAGCTGAGTGTTAGTTTGCTGGTCAGTAGCCTTACATCGACTTTACACTGTGACTAATCGCGCAGAGTTAATGCATTTGGCTGCTGCCAGCTCAGTTAAATTAACAACCCGCTAAGTAAATTTTTGTTTTGGATTCATTTGGTATGCTCTAATGCATGATGCTGGCTGCTCCTGCTGAGGTGGTTTGCAAACAATTTACATTTAATCCTGCGAAGCACCAAAAGAGAACTACAGTACCACAATTTATTGTGCTTGAACAGGCAATGACAACCTATTGTGAAGAGGGATAAGACTATGATGATTTTGCTGATATTTTTCACTACTTTATGACATTTTATAGACGTTGAAGCCCTAGATTAAAGATGACAATTAACTTCAGTGTTTGTTGTTTGATAACTGCTGATTAATAAAACAATTTGTACAGGGGCAAGTAAGAACTGACCTCAGGCATGTAGATTCCTGACCCACTTCTTTCCCATTTTTTGAGTTCACATCTTCAAATAGATTATTTTGTTTTTATTAATTGTTCAGATTTCCAAATTACCCAATTTACAGTGATATAAAACACCACCAGAATGCAACAGAACACTCACATTTTGCTAAGTAATTGAATCGGTCAATCAATCAGTCAATCAATTACTAGCATTTTTTAAATTATAATAGGACTGCGATTAATGATTATTTTCTTGATTAACTGATAAGTTGTTTGGTCTTAAAATGTAAAGATAAAATGCTGAAAAATGTTGACCAGTGTTTCCTGTAAAGCATCTTGTTTTGTCCACAACACAAATATATTCAATTCACTGCCATAGAAGAGTAAAGATAACAGAAAATGTTCACATTTAAGAAGCTGGAAACAGTGTTGACTTTTCTTGTTCTTTCAAAAAATGACTCAAACCAATTGTGATATCAAATTATCAAATTAATCAAATTATTAAAATTGTTGGGTATTAATTTAATAGTTGACAGCTAATTGATTAGCCTAATTGTTGCAGCTCTATTCCAGTCTCTTCTGTTAAATCTACTGAGATGAGACAGTATATCCATATGTGTTTCTGAGCTGCAGTATATTCAGTGGTAGAGACAGATTTTGTGACTTTGTGCTCAGCGCTGCTCTGCTTGTGTTTCTGATACAGCCAGTGAGTTCGTATTTGTAGAGTGCCACTCCAGCAGATAGCTGGCCTCTTCCTCTCTCTTTCTCTTCCTCCCTCCCCATCTCTCTGACCTTGCGTCGGCGTGTGCTGATGAGCGCTGAGTGGATACACTCATGAGTGGTCTGTGTGCGCACACGCGTGTGTGAGCGCTGGAGAAACCGTGGGAGCTCCATTTGTTGTGTAAATGCAAGCCGCTAATTGACTGCCGGGCACTCAGCCTCTCCTTCACCGGCTGAACCCTGCCCTCCGCCGGGTCCCGGGGATCCTGCCAGGGGAATGTTTGCCCCCCCTCGCACACACACATCCACACGCGCTCGCAACACCCTCCCTTTCCCTCTGTTCCTCTGTCGGAGCAGGCCTGGCACTGGGCCAAAGTGAGGATGGGCACGGCGCGGGCCTCTCTGTTCTCGCTCTCTCTGTCTGTCTCTGTGTTGAGTTCTCGTAATGAAAAGCTACACAGCGTTTAGTCATGATAACATGCTGGGCTTTTTGACACTCTTTTGATACAATTTCTCATCTCAAAAAACACAATGAGAGCTCTCTTTCTGTTCTGATTTCGCTATTGTTACATGAATTTGATCTTATTAGAAATGAGCAGACCTTGGGACATTTTTATGAAGAGGTATCCACTCTTGTAGCATTTGCACGTGCTAATAATGCCGCATATAAATGAAGTAACCCTCACCACGCTAATGCTCAGGTTGAAGTCATTGTTAAGTTAGAGTTAGGGCCCAGTTTCCTAGCCACAGTAGCCCTATCAGTTTTATCCTCAGCGGTAAGCCTACATGAGACACTTAGCCCAACTGTTGGCTGGCAGGAGGCCCAGATCTGACACATGCGGAGACAGAGCAGTTTTTATGTAAGGCTGGCTGCATTTACAGCCCATAGCTACAGATAATGCCCTCTTGACCTCTCTACTGAGTGTTTGTGTCTCACTCTAATATCGCATGCAAGTGCCTATATTCAGATATCAGGGTTGAGTAGGTGTTTAAGTGATTGACATGTTGGTATTTTGTGCAAAAAAAAGTATAATGAGGGAAACAGAGTTGGGTGACTACATACACTACAAATCCTTTCAAAAGAATGTGAATATGCTTGTGTTATTGTAAACATTGCCTGTTTCCTAGAAATCTCATTCTCAGTTTCTCTGGATTGGCTTCTGTGGCTTTACTTCCTAAACACTGACACAGGCGTAGGTGCAGATCCTGGAGATTCTCCCCGAATTTCTGAAAAACATGAAGTCCCCCCCCCCCCCCCCCAAAAAAAAAAAAAAAAATTTAATAGAAGGTGACGGTACTTTTGAAATAATTCACAGATATACACAACACTTAACATGGGTTAAGATACCAAACTGAACTCGTTCACATGGCTTGGAGATGGCACGGGGGTAATGTGAGATTGTGTGAGTTTATTACATCAGAGGTACTGTTATGAAGGAAATGCAATCAGAATTACAATACTTAGTTGGGAAAAACACATGCATACACGCACACATACAGGATCAGACCCCTTGTGCTCAGGTTTTCCCAGGCCAGTCCATTGTTCTGCAGAGGTAAACATCAGGGAGAGGAACAGACAAACAATAAACTGACACACTCTCCCGTAACACTCTTGTTTAGACTGCAAACACAAAAGAGCAAGTGTGTGTCTGTGTTTGTGTGTGCGTGTTTGTGTATGTGTAGCCAGCACCAAAGCAAACTGTACTCCTGAGAAGAGGAGGAACGTCGAGTTGCCGTACACAAGAATGGCAACTTGCCGATATCATACCATTAACTTCCCACGGTTCGAGGCATCCAAATGTCAGCTATGTCACTTTTCCATTCTTAGCAGTTCAGAAATGCTGAGAATGCAGTGGACTGGCAGTGATTTAATCCAATAGGTAGCCACAGTCAAATGCTCTGTCATGTTAAGCTTGTTTGATGTGATATCCACAGTGTACTTCACAGTATTTCTTCATGGTATGCACAAGAACGGCACTTGACTTTCAAAACTACACTTAAATGTGAAGGACTATTATTTTAGGCATTCGATGGCAGCAAATGAGACACAAAGAGACAAAGCAAGGATTTAACATCAAGCTCGCCACTTAGGCTCCAGAGACAACAACAATAGGATTAGCAGGCACGCTAAATAACTAAGGCCCAGGCCAAGCCTCTTATACTGTCACAAGGCCTTTTTAATGTATGTTAATATGGTCACCAGCTATTTTAGTACAAAACATTGCCTTAAAATTGCATAAAAGCGCATTTTTAGATCACAATAGAAATATGTGCATATTTCTTAAAAAGGATAGTTTGAATTATTTGAAGTGGGGTTCTAGGAGGTACTCACTGATAGTGTGTGTATTACCTACAGTTGATGGCAGCTGACACACCCCCAGTTTGGAGAAGCAGAGAGGGGTACCAGCATGGAAGCAAAGCAATGAACTGCTTTGAACAGTGTTGGCAACAAAAGGTATTTTATCCACTTAAAAAAAGGCCCAACTGAAAAAAATTTAAAAAGTGTATGCTACGTTTAGAATATTTTCACCGTCAGACAGTCTTTTGTGATGGAAACTGACAATGTATAAAACAACAAGGTCACACAATAACCCAAACAAACTAACAGATTTAGGCAGCAGTATACCAGAAAGTCCTGTGTCTTGCAAGGTAAAATTACTAATTATGTCTATGGAGTTTGACTGGATAGAATAATATTAGGTATGTATTGTATAACAATGGTCAGAGAAGGCTGTCTGATGGCAAGGTAAAGTGGTGACAGTATTCTAAATATAGTGAACACTTAAACTAATATACTTTTTTTTTTTAACCTTATTCACGTGGCTAAAATACCTTTTGTTGCTAACTCTGTTCACAGCAGTTTGTTGCTTAGCTTCTGTGTTTGTGTCACTCTCTGCTTCTCCCATTCTTGTATGGGGGCCTATAGACTGGTATCCCATTGTGAGTAATACACTGACCATCGAAACCTCATACAATCCCACTTTAAATAAGCTGAACTATCCCTTTAAGAGAAATAATGACCACATTTCTTGCGAAAGATGGCAAAACATACTTACACCAAGTTATGCATTTTACAAACTACTGTAAAAATGGTATTGAAGATATCTCAGGCCATGTCATCTTCCTTGTTTCTGTTTACATTTCACAGTGTGATGCACTGAATGAACCCGTGGAACTGTTAATTCCCAAAGTTGCCCAACAGGTCTGATTCACTGCAGCAGGAGAACAGGAACAACTAGTATCCATGAGTAAAAACAAAGTGAGAATGAAAGAGAGAAAGAGAACGGTTGATTTGGGCTATCACCGTGGAGGACCATTAAAAGCAAATGCATTTCCTGTTTTGATCCCTGCTGTAATCCGCACCTCTGCTCCGCAAACACATTCACTGCCAATAAAGCTTATTGAATCATATTGACTGTGTGCGGAAGCAGGGGAGAAAGAGGGAGAGACAGAAAATGACAAGGTGGCTGGAAAAGTCGAGTGAGAGAATGAAAAAGCAGAAAAGAGGAAGTGAAACTGAAAGACGAGCAGAAATGTAGCGTAAAACAGAGCTGGGGAGGAGGAGGAGAGAGGAGAAAAGGGGGAAAGTAACAGAGACAGGGGAAAAGAGCAAATTGCTCTTCCCCCCTGCTAGCTGCACCAGCAGTATTGTAGCCAGACAGGCAGTGTTGAATCTGAGTCAGCAAGACTTGAACTGGGGCCCTAGCCTATAGCCCCGGGGCCACTGGTAACACACACACACGCACACACACAGGCTCACACACAGACACGGTGTCAGACCTGTCGCCCTATTCTCCTCAGCCCTCCAGCTCCAGCCCTAACTATAGCTGTTCAGCCAACCACTCTTAATTAGTAGCTGCTGCTGCCGCCTGCCCTGCCCCGGCGCCACTGTGGTAAAGCCCCGGCCCCATGTCTCTCTGTGTGTGTTTATTCTGTGCATCAGCTGCAACGTCTTTGCAGTATGTATGCATGCTTTCTCTGTGATATATACGTGTGCAGACGTTACAGGTGGAGCAGGAGAAACTAAAGACCTCATATTGCTGTGTTTGCTCAGCAGACTCTGTGGTTTTTGTGCATCCCATTGTTGCTCCGTCTCTTAAGTCTCCTTTTAAACTCTCCATCTTTCTCCTGTTGCCGCTCAAGAGAGCTGCCGCCTTTAAACTGCCATCACAGAGGAAAACTAAAAAGTGCCACTTCTGGAAGATCACATTGAGTTAGTGCACGAGAGTAGAAGACGTGCTCTGAGAGGCTAAAGAGACTCTTTCAGGGAAATCTATATTTCCCCTATTTCCGATGTTCTGGGAGCGCTTTAGTAACAGACTGTTGACTTCACAGTTTCAGGAGATGGCTTCAGGATCTGGTTTCACTGTTGTTCTTGTTGAGGTTTATGCCTGTCAAGAGAGCCAAGTGTGTGTATGTTTTTGTGCATGCTCATGTGTATTTATTGCTTAAATACTTGGCCGTTCTTCAACGACCACAGGAGGCTAAGATGGTATTGCACACAGTACTCTTTTCTAGCTCCCTGCCTGTGTTCAGTGTCCATACATCTCCCCCCTCCCTGCCTCTCATCGCGTCCTGTCATGTTCATAGTGCGAGGCGGTGGTGAAGGTCTCGTCCAAGCTGTGGATCAGGCTGACACATTTCTCCCTGAGGACCCACCCCAGTACAAACACATAGTTGGAACAGCTCCGCCACAGCCACTGGCCTGCTAATGAAGACCATATTACAACGAGATAGAGAAGGAGGGGGAGAAGACAAGCTTAGCTCAGCACAGGAAAGACACACAGCTGGGGAACAGACAGTGGATAAAATTTAACTAGCCCCACATGCACACTTGTCATGCACCCAGGTTATTTTAGTGAACTAAAACTAAGTTAAAAACTAAAACTAGGTATTAAACAATAACTGAAACAACATTGTGTGTACAAACTAAAAAGCAAAAGTGTACAGGAAATTTCTTTTTCACTTTGGTCAAATTTGTCAGAACAACAAGCACGAGGAAGCATCGGAGAATGTTTATTGAGACTGAGATGTCTACATGACTGTGAGTCAGCTGCCTTCACATAGTTTTGTGTTTGCAGGGTTCAACATAAATGTTTTTACCACATCTTTAAAATGTCAGAAAATAGTGAAAACTGTCCATCCCAGTCCAAGGTGATGTCTCTCAGTGTCTCATTTTGTCAGTCTTAAAAGATATTCAGTTTAGTATGATAATAAACAAAGAAAAGCAGGCAATGTCCATTTTTGAGAGGAAAACAGCTTTTTCTGCCAAGCTTTGCATCATAAATTACTTGAACGATTAATTGATTATCAGAATAGTTTAGTTTAATGCTCATTACTTGCCTGACATGGCATTTTACTGTGCCGGGCAACTAGGCAATACTTAATGTTGAGCCCTGGTTTGTAGTATAAAACCTACTCTGAACTTCTTCTCTGACAAATGTCCTCATTATGATTAAAAAAACTAATACTGAAACTAATAAAACTAAACTAAATGCTTTTAAACAATAAAAGCTAAAATGAAAAGGGCAAACCCACACTGCAAACTAACTTAAACTAAACTGAATTGAAAACAGAAATTAAAAAATAAGATAAAAATAAAAACTGATGAATAAATACAATACTATAATAACTCCACCATGCACACACATTCAGATCTGTTCCTGGAGCAGCACACAGACCACAACCCGCTGCAACACAGTGACCCAAATTGGCGCCACTGCAGCCCCCTTTCACTCCGAGGCTGGATCTAGGCCACATGGACTCACGCTGGCTGGACGAAACACCTCAAGCGTCGCCTGAAAGCCGTCCGTTCACACACAGCTACAGCAGTGCATACATTGATGGATGACTCAGAAATCCATTGTGAAGTGAGAGATTTGGTTGTGTGCTCAGCCGCGAGCTTGTAAAATAAATGTTTCGGAGTGCAGCGCTGCTGCAGTTGAGGCTTTCCAGGATTTCTCTTATTTGACATGATAACAGCTTTAAGAGGTTTTTGGTGGTGGTCAAAGCGGTTGTGGTCAGCCTACATAATCTGTCGATCTCTTTTTACTCTCGAGTCTCTTATTTTCATCCCTCCTCCTGCTTCCCCAGTGAATCAGCTTACAGAGAAGCTTCATGTTCTGGTGTGCTTGTTAAGCCCCATATGTAGCTGCACAATATCCTTTCTTTAGTGACAGACTGACGCGTGTGAGCACCCAAAAAATGAGATCAAAATAAAGACTTCTGAACTGAGCTTTAAACCGTCTGCATCTGCTTTGCAAACGCACCAATTTACTGACCGACAGCTGGCTTCAGATCCTTAAAGATCCCAAAGTTTTATTCAAATTTTGCCTGTGCTTGCACTGCACTGTCTGGGTTTATAGGTTAGGGAGAAGGAGTAATTTTTTTAAAATTTTCTGCCTCCCCAGGAACGAGTCGTCTACATTTCGAGTAAGAGTTTCAATTGCATTTAAGATGCTAATGTAGCCTTTGGGGTGAGCAGAAATGGCTTGAGTGTGCTGGCGCTTTGTTTTGTCCCAGTTATTCATTAGGCTTTAATAATTGCTGCATCTCGCATCATACAAACGCCGCCAGGAGAAATGGATTCACTTCGTTCTCTCCTTGGAAAGGTCAGGGCGTATAGCAAGACACCTCCCCGACACGCGGATTTACGATTCATGAATCAGGTCTCTCGGAAAATGTGCTTTCTCTTGGACGATTGAGCCGCAAACCCGCTGTTTGTGTGTGTATCTGTGTGTGTGTGTGTGGTGTGTGTGTGTGTATCGCTGCTGAGTTTAAGGCAGCCGTTGAAATTCAAATGAGGCGTGCAGGTCGAGACTTGAATATTCCTCGAGAGAGAGAAAGAAGCAGGGATCTTCTGAGGATGTCTCTTTCTCTCTCTGCTTTGGCATTGTGGGTAGAGGTCACAAGCATGACTCTGGTGACAGGTTCTTGTCATCGTGCGAGCTGTAACCTTCCCCCCCTTGTGAAATCACGACTTTTAACAAGCCAGAACAGATCATACAAGCCATCCTTCAGCACACCAAGGGAAGGGTCAGCCGACCTGCAGAGGAAAGTGGATTGCAGCGCGGCGATGGAGACCGGCTTAGTGCTGAATCCCATTATCAAACAGCGTTTGTCAAATAATAGGTCAAGGCCCACTTGTACCAAAGACATATTAGGTTGTGGTTTAATTCCAGAGCTTTGTGGAACTGATTTTGCTCTGTGCAAAGTGATTTGTTGGAGAACAAAAGGGTTCTTGTATTAAGTGTGTTCAGATAGTGGACTGAGGGCAAAGCTTGATCTCTGTTGCTCTGTAGAATACAGTGATAATAACAAGGCTGGCAATATCCAGACGAGAGCACAAATATTGCTTTTACTTTGCTTTATACTGGGACGACAATTGTTAATATTAATGTTGATTATATTTTTTGCACTGTTTGTTGTAGGACTGAGACTGATCTACCGATTCAATGCTATCACAATGATATGTATTGTGATTCTCAAGTATTGAGATTTTATTTTGAGTTTTGATAGTATAATTTGTTTGCTCTTTTGACACTAGACCATGGGAAAAAGCTGAATCATACACTTCTAGAGACTGTATATCATGTTTCTGAAAACAACGAATATGCCAGTCAGTCTATGTTAGTTTTATTTCAGTAACATTGTTGCTATATTGCATATACAAGTAGTAAACACTGCTATATTTAGGCGTTCCTGCTCACCAAGCTAGTGCCATAGGAAAATATTCAATAGAATGAGATGTTGAGCCAAAAATAGAGGCTCTGGCTTTTTTTTTTTAACCCATTGGGAATTTTGAGTTTGAGTTGAGATCCTTTGAGATTGCTGTAGCTCAGTCCTTAGTGAAGAGTGTTGAAACTGCAAAGTAGCAGATTGACTTAGCAATGTGGAGTCAGCAGCTATTAGTTCATTTCCACAAAGCATTGGAAGATAATGGATGGCTTAAGACATTACCTGGATCAGTATGCTAATTTCTTTTAGCGCCTTAATGGCAATTCCCATTATGAGTTAGCAACGAGAACTAGTTATTTCTATATATCAAGTCAGCAGTCAAAAAATTTTTTCTCAGTTCTTTCTCCCACCCCTAGTTTGTAGTGACATTAACATACTGACTTTATTTCCAACAATGCCATGCACTTAATAAAATCAAACACTAACAGTATTGCTATAGAGCTGTATGACAATAAATTGCAGAAACTAAAAGGCCTCATGTCTGTACTTCATCCAGTTTTGCATCTATCCTATTGAGCATGGCATATATCCCAACAGTTCTTGCATCATTATCGATGCCATTTACTTCACTTTGAAGCTGAGAGGCCCTGCTTGCATAAACACCCAAACAATGTACGATAATGGCGCTCAAACAACGCCTCAGCCATATTTCCAATCTGCTTTGAAAGTGGCGGTGAGTGGCTGAAATAAGCGAGGGATTGGGGAGTTATGAGTGGCAGTGGGTCCCCGGGGGCCCATGGAACATGGCAGGTCATTTGCCTGGCCGGTATGGGTGTGATATATTTGTACACTCCGGCGAGGTGGCCGGCTGAGAATGCGGAGGAGGTGGAGGCAGCGAGGCGCTTATTCAGCAGGCTGGAATGCAATAGAATCAGAGGGGGGACTTAATCAGACTGGGGCAAATAACATTTAAACACATTTAAATCTGCAGGGAGCAGAATATTTCTTATCTTGTAATGATTGCGTCCCCCAGTGAGGCTGTGTCTGTCATTCACAGTGATATTCAGACCCGAGACTAAAATTACCAGTTTCATTCATCTCCTCTGTAGGGTACACTCTGTGTGGGGCTTTGCAGAGAGAAGTTTGTCTTCTCTCTGAATCCTCTTGTCAAAAAAGTTGGCAAGCGTACAACTAGAAGGGCATGTGTGTAGCTTTAGGCCCGTGGCATCCAGTGCAGCGGTCGTCCTACAAGCCGTAGTCGTGCCAAAGAAGACTCTTCATATTGAGCTCAATGTTATGTTGAACAAGACGCTGATATATTTAGTTCCTCTTCTCTCCTGTCTTCTTTCCCTCTCCTCCCTGCTTTGTCTCCGGCATTCCTCTCACTCACCACTCTTCCTCTCATCTTCCCCCGCCGCTCCCACCAGTCTCTCCTTATCTCTCTTCCTCTGCGCTCACATTTCTGTCTTTCCAACACGTCTCCCTCTGTGTTTTTCTTTCTCTCCATGTCTGTTCTTATCCTCCCCCACACTCCTCCTCCTCCTCCCCAAAGCTCTGCCGCTGCGTCCTGGACTCTGTTGCCGTAACGACACCGACAAGCTCTTTGGACACTGTTTTGGCTTTGTCTCTCATCCGCCTCTTTCTCCTTTTTTTTTCATACGCTGTCCTTTCCCAGCCTCTTGTCACTCGCTACATTTAGACACGGGAGTGTCTAATGTAAACTTAGACGGACAGAGAGACCGTCGGACACCCACAGAATACACACACACGCCCTGTTTACACTAGCACCACATTTATTAATTGTTCCGTCTGCCAAGTTGAAAGACAGTTTCGGTTATATGACCTAATGAACGTGTGCTGGAGGTTGCCGTGTGTTTTGTCTCCTGCTGAATCTCCCCGTTCCCTCCCTCTCCTTGTCTGCCCTGTGACTGACTCACAATGGCTGATGTTACTTGTCCTTCTGGACCGACCAGTAGGCCCGGCCCTTCCTTTTGGGAGGGCTCCAAGAACAGGCAGGCGCCTCTAAAAAGGCTCTGATCATGAAATGGATGTGTTGGACTGAAGACTGGAATCCTACTTTAGACTTAAGAGCCAAAAAGTTTTTGGCCTGGGGAGGGATATTTTGGTAGAAGAGTTGGTAGACTGTGGCTGCCAGTTGGTTCATTATTGACTGTTGGAGAAAAAAGAATATGTTATGCTTTGAGGAAAACCTTCTTTATTCCTCTTCCCACATGCTCATGTGACAAATGCTACTTTGATACAATGAATTCATATTATATTTGCCTATAAAAATGGTTTTACTTTGTGCTAGGAAGGCGGGTAGATTTCAAACAGTACAATTGTTCTTTGTTTTTCAACTACAGTATTTTAAACAGTAGTATTTTCTTGAAGTTATATTTAATACAGTTTTAATTATATATATGTGTAGAAAAGTATTTGTTATGACCAGTGTAGTTTTTGTGTACTTGGCCTATGTTTGTTTCAGGAGGATCCTCATTAACTAACTCCTCCTATGAATTAGTTGCATGAACTGTGCACCACAAAAGGCACTTGTCACACCCTCTCTCTCAGCCAACAGACTGAGCAGGAGTCAAGACCCTCCACACCACTTTGTTTATTCTTTGTTTCCTTTATTTAATAAACATAACAAACATAAAGTTTGGTTTAACCAGCTTTGGTTTCTTCCTTCATGTTGCTTCCCTTGAGCCAGGGCCGTAACATGTCGGGGCTCTTCCCAGATCTCGTATGGGATCCAGTTCAATAGTTTTGGTTATTTCCCTAGATTTTGGTGGCCCCCTGCTTTATAACAATATTCTTAAACAAAGATAATGCATTTTTCACTAGATGTTACCTTGATTAGCATAAAGAAAACAGCTGAAGAAAACGACCGTGGGAGTTGTGTGAAAATTCACACCTAAGAATCACAGTTAAGGTTAAATTTTCACAATAACAAGATTTGTTTATTAAGGAGATGCTGCTCACAGATTTGAAAATAAAGAAAAGAGCTGCAGGCTGTGATGTTTGGTAAGGAATTGATGAGTGAAGTCTGACTGGATGACCTGAAGTTTTCTCTATGGAAACAATGAAAAAGATGAATTCTAAAAACCAGCGGAGAGACATTTTTTCTGTTTCTGTGTCTGAGTAGAGACTATATTTAAAGTCCATGTAGTGATAAATGCTCGACTATTGAAGCACTCGATTAAAACTCTAAAAAATCTGTTTGGAAGTAGTAGTGCAGCACCGTAAAGAGTATTGTTTTGAAGTACTTTAGTCTAAGTTGAAGTGCTGTTGGCTGTAGTTATGTGACAGGCACTCAGTTAGCCCACTAGCTGAGAGAAAAAGTTTCCCTTTTAACTAAACATGCACAGACTGCTCTCCTCTTATCTCTCTCCATTCCTCCTCGTTCCGCCTCGCCGGCTATCTGAAAAGGTATCGTCAGCTCCTCTCATCTCACCCCTCTATCTCTCCCTCTTTTCTCTCCATTTCCATCACCTCGCCTTTTCACCTGCACCATTTTCTCTCTCGTGTCTCCTCATCTCCCGCCTGATTATTACACCCTTTCTCACTCGATCTCCCTCTTCTCGTGCTTATATTTTTTCATTCTTTCCTCCAGCCGACCATCTAATTCAGGTTTTTTAGTCTCTTTCCTGAGCACATTTGTGTCTGTAGACATCATTAAATGTACATTTACCCATTTAATGTATTAAAAGAGAGGACAAAGTGTCATTACTGTATGTGTTGTAGTTATTACTAACTGTTTAGTCACACACGTCCACATTTACACACCAGCCTTCGTCTCCGTCTCTGTCGCCGCCTCTATAGTGAAGCAGTGATGCATATAGCTCTGTGCGCTTCACCAGGAATACAGTATGTGCTGATGATCTGGGACAAGACAGGAAATCGTCTGAGCTCATGGGCCCCTATTCTCTTCCTCCTTAACATCATGCATGGGTGTGTGTGCATGCACATTCACACACGCTGTCTGCTGGCTTGAATGTTCACGGGCTTAAAACCGGGCTCCTGAGCTAAAAACAGTCGGGATAGACGAGCTTCCTTTGTTTCAGCTCCACAACGGCGCGACTGAAGATAATTGGCGTTGGCCTCACATGACTCAGATGTAACAGTGCCATTTAAACTAAATGAATGGTGCTGTCCCACTGAGTTCCTGGACATGGCAGCGTCTTTGTTTAGAGCGTAAGCTGTTGTGGATCTTCCTGTATAATATTGTGATGAGTTTGACCGTGTGGGTCAGTCTGTCATTGGGTGGCAGACTGGCTCATTTGTTGGCCAGTGTTTCTTGATTTCCATGCAGAGCAAAAGGTTAGGATGCATCTTTTCTTTTGCACTGACATATACAGTAAACTAGAAATCAGCAAGGACTTTTCCCATCAAAAACCTACAAATAAACAAGAGCAGCAACAATAAGTCAATTAGCTTCTCAAATCTGAATATTTTCTGGTTTCTTTTGTCTTCTGTGATAGTAAACTCCATTAGAACTGCAACAATTAGGCAATTAATCCTGGGGGCTTTGCGAATCAGTGATTAGCATTTTTCACCATTTTCTAACATTTTATCAACCAAACAGTAATTGATTGATCAAAAAAATGATCAACAGATTAATCAAAATGAAAATAATTGATGCAGCCCTGAATTAAACTATGACCTGCATTAAATGTTGGAGACTAACTGTCTATGCCCCTTTAGTTTCCACAACATCTTGACATAGATTAACACACTATTTTTCAATGGCTTGCCTGTTGAAGAGTCAAACCCACATTCCCCCAGGCAGAGACATCTGCATCAACGCTGATGTCTCGTGACCCATCTGAGGATATAAATCGGCCAAACACCATGTGACACAAGCCACACGCCTGTCTTAAAGCATTTAGAGCATAGGATAAAGCCATGTGGTCATAGCCAATGATATGGTTACTAATACTTCTCAACAGCACACATCCGGAAACAGTATGGGCCTTAATGGACAGAGATGGATAAGGATGCTGTCCGAGTCAATAGTGAACCAGCCCAGATACGATGTTTGTCAGTGCACATATGAGTGCTTTTCCTCTTGTGTGCTGTCATTAAAACAAAGCTGGACATTTAATCGTGTAAAGTCGTACTGGATGATGTAATGTTTCAGACTGAGGGAGGAAAAAGGAGAGCAGATGGTCAGTTGTCTGTCAGCATCAATAAACGAAATAAACGGAGACCATATCTAGTGCGATGGGGCACCAGCAGAACTCACAGCTGAGAAGATATGAGCTAGATTAAGTCTTGGACTTGTGTCAAGTCTTTGAAGTGCTCAGGTCAGATGTCGGCCTCTTTGTGATGTAATCTCAATACTTAAATCAAAAAAGGATTCTGGCTGAGATAGTTTTTATCTAGAGATGCATATTTTGTCACATTCTTCCTGTCAACAGAGACTAGTGATGCCACAGATAAGAAAAGGCCGAGAGCAGACTGTACTTTGGACTTGATTTTTGTTTTTATTCTCAAGTTATCAACTGTGTGGCTCTTAGAGAGTGAAACTTGACTGAGACTAATGCCAATTTGGAGTTGATATCTGCAGTTTCTCATTAGCTGCTCTTGTTTTTGCTTTATATCTCTTGCATCATAACCAAAATAGTGTTCTAATTCTTGTGCAATCCCAGGCTGACCATTCACCTAGGACTGACAGTGTTGGCGGTACACATAAGCTTACACTGAAACATAGTTCAGATTAATTGAAGTGGGGTTGTATGAGGTACTTATAGATTGTTGTTGTATTACCTACAATAAATGGCGGTTGGCATGTCACCAGATTGTAGAAACAGTTAGAACAAAACATATTTTAGTCATCTAAAATAACATCAGTTGTCAGACAACCTTTTGAGGTGGAAAACTAATGTTATATACTGTAAGCCAAATATCGCTCTGTCTTGCTTAACTAGACTCCATTGGCAAAACCGATAATTTAACCTCGCAGAACATGGCGGTGGTTTACCACTGCCTCGATCGGTTAGATTGTTTGTGTTTGTTGTGTTTATGTGACTGCTGTGAATCTAAACAATCCTTTTAAAACACAGTCACACAAGTCACACAATGACACAAACAAACTAACAGATTGCGGCAGCAGTAGACCAGCAACTTCTGCTTTCTCAAATGCTCAATTACTGATTTAGCCCCTGGGTTGGAGAGAGCAATATTTGGCTTATTTAATGTTGGTTTCCCACCTGAAAAGGCTCTCTGATACTAATGTAAAGCAATGAAAATATTGAAAATATAGTATACGCTTAGAAAAAGTAATTGTTTAAGTGGCTAAAATGTGTTTTGTTACAGATTCTGTCCACAGCAGTTCATTGCTTAGCTTCCTTGTTGGTGCTCCTCTCTGCTTCTTTAAACTGGGGATACGTTGACCAGGATTTCTACTGTAGCTAATAGACTGACTATTGATAAGTACCTCATACAACCCCACTTCAGATAATCCAAACTATCCCTTTAAGTCAGAAGGGGTGAGGCTCCCTTTATGGCGCCATTAAAACAAAAGGAGACTGTGATTCTTTTTAATACCTTTCTCCTTGAAGCGACTCCTCTTCCACCCGCTACCACCATCGACAGCCCTGTCCTCAAATCCTTAGAGAGGGGATTTATAATGGCAGTACTGTTTTTACAACAATCAACACTCTGGCAAGTTTTTACAAAGCGGTGCAGCACAGGCCCACTCCAGCATTCTCAGTGTTAAGGGTCAATCAAGCTCATAAACGGAGGGTGTGAGGAGGAGGAGAAAGCAGAAGGAGTGAGTTGCAGTTGAGGGCAGCAGTGTTTGGTAATAAGCTGTTTTGGGCAGAGCAGGCTGCATTCCATCATAGTGAACTCAGCAGGGAGAATATAAGCAGCACTATGAAGGAATGCACCGGTTTTGTTGTAATAGAAAGAGCTCAGAACAGCCTCTTCATGGATGCATGTACCTTAAACAGGCTGTATTTTTTTATCATTTCACTGCATATGTCTTCATGAGTGCAACATATTAAAGTTAGCCTACGTAGTTTCAGTTGATTAATCAACTCATCGGTTATCAAGCACAAAATGTTTTGACTATTTGGGTCCCACATAACTCAGTCCACTGGCTGAACCTGTCCTCACCTGTGGTTTCATGACATCAGCACCTGAACAACCTGCTCCTAAAGCTCAAACCACAGCTTGATTGCTGGTGTGAACAACTGTTTGAAAACCACAAGGATGTTTGTGGTTGACCTTCATTGTGAGTGGCATTACTCACAGTTGATTCTAGTCATGGGGTGGCATGTAGATGCATGCTGGGTTTGTGATTAGCAATAACAATACCTGGCACCACTGACACTCCACAGGGTAGTTTCCTTAAATATCTATGCAGGACAAGTGCAGTTTTGTTTTGTAATGTTGTGCTCTCCAACGGTCATATTGTGGATAGAGAGTGGAGGTGTTAAAGGTCATGTTTATATGACCAACAACAAACCTCGGCTGCTGATAAAATTGCATATAGTGTCTCTGAGACGTGTAGAACGCTCCACCCCAATAAAGCTGTGGTTGATTTAAGCAAGCTTAAGATGTGTATGTCATCACAGTGAACTGTTACTTGCCTTTTGTAAAAGGTTGGGTTTTCATTGTGTGGTAGTATGGTAGGTGCATTCAGGTACTTGGTTGGTTGTCAAATAGCATTCTTGATGTTAGTTGACATAAAGCTGCCCCTTGTAACAGTAGGCTAAGCAAATTTGGATGCTGTGAAAAGGATAATTTGAATCTGGAAACATCACGCACCATAAAAGGTGCTGTTCGGCAGCTTATCTTTAAAGTGAGCCCACTGAAAAGTGGCCACTGCAACCATATGTGGTAATTATAAGATAATGATGACTAAATTAAATTGTTATCTGCATATGAATATGCAGAATCTGTGGGCAAGGAACAAGTATCGGAAGCGTTCTGATTTCTGTTTGTAGTCAGCGGTTTATAGTCTGAGTTGCCTTCACCAGTCACGTTTGAACAGGCTTTGGTTACGTGCAGGTTCATGTGCAGAGCAAAAGAGGCAGAATGCATGGTCCAGTATGCAATGTTGAAACCCATGGACTGTTGTCTAATGATGATTTAGCTTTTAATTTGTTTTTCCTTTTAATTTATCTGCATTTATATGCACATATCTGTCTATAGAGATTAGTGTTTAACTCCATTCTCCCATCTCAAGTCGGTAATTGGCCTGTAAACAATGACTTGTGAATGGAAAACGAAGTCCTGGCCCAGATAGCTGCTGGCTACGCTGGAAGACCCGAAACATTGGCTGTTGCCCTCAGAGGAGAAATTGTTATCAGACAATAGCCTATGGGTTCCCAGATTAGATAACCATCAATGCTGAAATTAAAAAACAGCCATAAAGCCTTAGCTATTACTCATTCAGTAATATCTATTAACATTAGCTAGCGTTCTCCACCATTTGTTAAGTAAAGCTTTCCTGGCAAAACCTCTCAGTGTACTGTATTGGACAAGGAGCTGCTCTGTTGGCTATGAACTCAGCTTTTCAGTTGTAAGAGGAGGAATGTTTTATTTTCACTGTTTGAGACAATGTAATCAGTAATGGCAGGAATAAAAGAGATAAAAACATGCAAAAAAGTGAGCAAGATATTTAACTGATATTGTTCAATTTAATTCTGAACAATCCTGTCTAGCAAGACATGGTGACATAATGCACCTTACAGAGTTCAAGTTAAGTGAGCAACCTGCTGTTGTGTGTCATCACCTGCTCTGATTATTCAACCTGACTGTTGTTCTCTTTAAGCCATGTCAAACAGACACGGCATTAGCTTTATGCTCCAAACAACACTGCAGGCTCAGTGAAATATTGCCTCGGTGAGCTGGTGGTAAAATATTGAACTAACTGCACGGTTACTGCGTTACTTTGTGACTCATATCAGGCACATTGTGGCCTTGACCTACATATCGCCTACCTCTTCCACCTTCACACACATGCAGACATACACACACACACAGTCAGACACAGGATTTGTCATGGAAAGAAAAACCCAGTCGCACAAACACAGTGGAGAGATTAAGAGTAAACCACTAATCTGACGGTGCCTGCATCAGTGTGTTTGTGTGTCTGTGTGCTCCTTTTTGAAATGTGGGCAGGTTTTATGCGATGGCTGGTTCAACCGTTTTTCATTCTGTCTTAGCAGCAGCGGGAATGAAGACCTTTGTTTTTCCAGGAATTTCACCCCTGAGAGAAAAAACGGATAGGAAAAAATGTGTTCCCGTGCTCATGTTTTGTTGGTTGTGATCTTCATGAGTTAGATGATTGAACAGTTTGTATTTTATGTAGGTTTTTGGCACTGCTGTAAGTCATTAAAGGTGGAGAACTTGATGGAGGAGATGGGGGTATAGAGATGTGAGCTGAGTGAAAAGAAGGGAATTAATGGAGAAGATTGGGGTGGATATAAAGATGGAGACAAATACAGTCTGTCTGCTCTTTATGTGTTATTGTAGTGACAAGGGCTGCATGCCTGAGAGACACCCCGGGGCGCTCAACCTCTGTGTTCACCAGCCAAATCAGACACGATGTTCATAAACTGTTCAGAGCGGCAAGATGGAGCCGTTCACTATCGAACCACCTCAAGCTGCTCAGCAAGTGTTCAAAACACAAAGGCTGTTTCGCTCTTTGTTGAATGCAGAACGTTAGCTAGACATGAGATTTGAAGGATAAGGCAGGGCACGCACACACCTGTCACATAGATTACCTTACACACACATATATACATGGTATGTGTGTATTTGATGAGGTGATGAATTCCACATTGACGTCTGTTCACAGCATGTTCCCCCTGCATTCCAGTTTGGAGCAGACGCTGTGTAAGATCGCCAGTGGTCATATTCCGAGAGATTGCTGGAAGACTGCTTCGTTTACATGGACCCTAATATTCAATGAATAGTCAGAATAACAGCCCAATCAGAATAAAAATGCCTCATGTAAACACCTCAATTGGAAGAGATTGGCCTGATCTGGCTGGAAAGGAATGAATTTTCATTTGATGATCTATCCAGTAGGAAAATAACCATTTAAAGGCTTATTCCGATCCTTTCCTTCTTGATGGAATGAAGATATTCTGTCTGCGCATGTCTGCCCAACATGGACGTAGGTGACATGTCATGAAGTTTCCAGGAGGGTCAGAAACACAGTGGTAGATCAGACACTTCACAGCAAGCAGAACCACTTTGCGCATGTCAAAAAAAGTGTATTGGGCATTTATCAGATCACTTTATTTAGCATCGATGTGAACCTGGAATTTCTATTTCGATTGAAGAGATATTGTCCATGTAAACTTAGCTAATGTTCCCTGTGTGTGTGTGAGTTTCCAGCTCGTACTGTATGGTCTCATCTTTAACACATACACAGTATCTGGCGACCCCCATCTTCCTCTGTCTCCTATTCGACAACTGCAGACAGAGCAGGGACAACTGTGTACTGTAGCCCCAGAGCACAGGCACATATGCACATCCACACGCACATTATCACATATTTGTATACCATTGTGCGTCTGAAGTAGGTCTGGTGGCGTGTAATCCCGTTTACCTCTGAAAACACAAGAGTGTGTGTGTTTATTGTTGCAGGGAACGAGGAGGAGAGGAAGATTTTGTGTGATGTAGTGCCCACAGTCTGTCTACTGTCTTAGAGTGGCAGCTGTCTCACACACACATATACACACACACACAGACACACACAGACATACACACAGATATCTGTTATCCACATGGCGCATTGGGTGTCAGAGAAGCAGTTGTCCTTGCACTTATTGCCGCTCCAGCCCTTGAATGTGTCAGTAGCTCGTGTGCCAGTTTGTACCCTCGTTTTTGTGCAGGCTGCTGATTCAAACAGGGAACAAACAGGGAGGACAGTAGACATAAAGTGACATCAGTCAGATTATAACAGATTAACAAGATAACAAAAAAGACTGGTGCAAAGCCCATTTTTCATGTTTTCGATGATTGTTTATTACTATGTGTTTTATGACCCTGTGGCTCAAAAAACATTTTACAACTTTCAGAATCCATTATTCCATGAAACAGAGCTGAGAAGCTTGTAAAGCGACTGCTGTAAAGAATTTATTCTTGGCTAATGTACTTTAACAAAACTAATATACAGTAGAATGAACAGGGGATGATGTTTGAGGCCGTTGTTTCTACTCTGTGGCTTTTTCTCAGCTCCTTCACTGTCAAGGGTAACCGCGAGACAGGTCTGGATCAGGTTTTATCACCCCAGCCGGGCTGATGGCTTGAAAGTCAGCCCAGCAAGGTGCTTTAAAGACAGGGGGCTCAATTTGTTTCAGTGCCTGACTTCCTAACACACACGCGCACACGGATGCACTCATATACACACACACTACTTTTGTACTTAGGAACAAGGCATTTGTTTTGGCAGGCCACCTGCCACAGAGAGAGGGAGAGAAAGGGCACCGGCGCTTGTCCTCCACTAAACTGATTTACGTTGGCACTAAAACAGAACTCATAAGGGCTTTTTATACACCTCAAGACTTGCCAGTCAGCTTGTTCCCCCAGCCAAGGCAGGAAGGAAATGATACAAGATACCACAATATACAATACTGCTTTGTTGTCCGACCTCTTGAAAATTGGTCTTACCTCCCCTGAAATTTGTCTTGGCTCGCTGGGTGATTTGAATATGATGTGGGAACAGTTTGTTTTTGGCACTTTGAAAGTGCTAGCTCATATTTTGGATCTCCTTTCCTCATCGCTAAGTGCCTTTTTGTCACTTTATTCTAGCTAATAAAGTAATGGTATGATAATAAAGCAGTGATATAATGACACAGACATGAAAGATCAGATCTTAGGTCGACTGTTTCAGGTTATGTTGCCCCCAAGGGGAATCCAGAAACTCGAACCACACTCAGTTATTAACACGTATGCTGCTGTCATTCAGCTGTTATTGAAAGAGGAGGACCTTTATGAGCAAATTTCCATGGACAGTGACAGATGGGCTGAGATATTTTTTTGATAATATTCCAGTGAGTTATTGCAATAATGTTGACATTCTGTGATAATCCTCAGCAGACAGAGTTACTGCTTTGTTGTTGTGTTGAGATTTGAGTTTTTGGTGTTGTATGTGGATGGTTTCAGCTTCAGTGTGGGTTATACCTTTTTTACACCAAAATTAGCGCATATATCTGTATTTAAACTAGACGATTATAAAATAGGAAATTGACCCTTTTCTCATTGCCTGTAGACCTGTTTGCTTTTTGTTCTATTGCTTATTCAGTCTCTGTTTGTTCAGCACTCAGTACTTATGTAGTTTCTAACTGAACACTGAAGTTTAGTTTCTCTCCGGCGCTGTCTGTACTTTCAGGTATTTGGTTTATTTTACTGTTTCATGTTCACTGTTCAGCTGATAGGAGAATTTTGCTGCTTCAGAATAAAAGCTTTTAGATAACAAAATAACGGGTGTTTTATTGTGAAATTTTTCTTTGGAAATAAAATGTTTATCCACCGTTCAAGATGCAGCTCAAGACAAGCTTGTCATCAGTTAAAAGCACATCTTCAAGCGGTGTGGTGCTGGGCTGATGCACCAAGTCAAACTGAACCGAGCCAAGCAGCACATGTGTATGAAAAAGTGTCACAGAAGTTACCAGCTGAGGCAACAAGCCTTCATTGCCTCCGCCGAAAGGGAGCGAAGCCGAATAGGAGCAAAAATTAGTGTCCACCTGGGTGTGATGTTTTGATAAATACCTGTGACAAGTGCAGAGTCATTTTAACTGGGACTGAATGCTGTAAGACAAAAGTCAGATGTGAGTAGGTGTTCATGAGTTTTTTGTCTAGTGTAAAAGGGGCTTAAGATTGGTGGCCTGACTGACCCCCCTGAGGCAGCCACTGATTGGGACATATGTCACACTGGTGGGCTAACCAGGCTGCAAATGACTAGCCTGGACCATGCCTACCTGAAGAATGTGTGTGTGTGTGTATTTGTTCAAAGCACCAAAATAGTTCTGAGAGCAACCCACATCCTCCACCCTGAAATAACTTAAGTCAGACTTTGCATGTGTGCTTGTGTCTGTCTGCGAGTGTGTTGTCTGTCTAGGGATTGCCACCCATCCTTCCGTCAATCCATCCCTCCGTCAGTCAGGGTTGTCGGGGGATGGTAATCCATTCTTCCTATATGCAGATAGTGGCGGTGAGATTAGGCAGACCCTGGGAGAGGATTAAGGCTTCAGGGGCTTGGCTCCCCCTCTATCTTACCCTCCTCTCTAACCACCCCACCCCCTATACTAGCACCACCACCACCACCATCTCACCATCCTCTTCCTGCCGCCTGCTTGTGCTGCTCAATCCTTAACCCCCCCCCTTCACCCACCTCCCTTTCCTCCTCCGGGCAAATCTCCAATCTCTGGAGTGGGTTGGCTGCTGAGTGAAGAGGTGGAGGGCAGATTAAGATAGAGACCCATTAGCTTTTTTGTGCACGTGTGTTTGGATTTGCATGTGCATAATGTATTCCTTGTGTGCTTTTTAAAAAAAAAAATCTTTATGCATTGTGTATATTCACAGAGGGGAGGATTTGCAGTTGGTATATGTAGGCTGAAGTATGCCAAGTGTGTGTCGTTTAAACCATATTGCTCTCACCTCCTCAATTATGCCATGGTTGGGTTACAATAATTGACTTTGTGCATATATGAGAGTGTGTGTGTCTTGAGAATTTGCATTAATTTCCACAGCCTTTCCCTCATTGTCACATCCATCTTCCTTTCTATGTTTTCTTTCTTTCTCAAACCCCCAATTCCACCCCCTCACCTCTTCCTCTCAGCCCAGATGTGACCCACATGTTGCGATGCAGTGCAGAGGGCAGAGAATTTGTTGCTCCTCTTCCTTCCTCCTCATCATCATCCCTCTCTTGCCACCTTCTCCCGCTCTTTCTCCCCTCCAGTGGCGAGTGCTGTAATTGATATGCCACCGGCAATAAATCAGCACAGCTCCAGGGCTGAGCAGCGACCATTATCTGAACGGACAGGTTTAGCTGCTTTGGAGAAGAGAGGGTGAGAGGGGGAGAGTTGATCCAGCTCACCACTTCACCAGCAACCTCTGGATTTTCTAGGGCTGTACCCAGAATTTTGTCTGTCGAATCGGATTTGGCTGTTCAGTACGAAGAGTCAACAATTCCTCTTCCCCCTCCCCCTTTTTTGTTGTTCAGTGCTGCAGGAAATGCCTGAATCAGCCTAAATGAGTATGTTTTACAAGTATCATCAGGTTTAAATGTCTTTCATCGTCATATATGATGTGAAAAAATCAGATTTTCACACAGTCAGAGAATGTAAAAGTGTGCTTTTTCCTGTGTGCAGATCGGATATAAATCCCTGCACTAAGACTGGATTTCTAAAGTTTACAAGCTGCCATGCTGTTGCATTGCTTTATGTGCAATGACACAGCTAAAAAACAAGAGACAAAACTTCACAGCACATGTTGTCTGATGGCTTTTCTAATAAATGTGGCAGCTAATATAAAAATATATTTATGATTCCCTTTATTTATAATTCCTCATTGAAATGTTACCCCTGTGAGTTCCGTAAGCCTCTGTATGGCTTCTGTTTCATCCTGTTATTCCAATGCACACTCACTGACAAAAGAAAAACTGCTTGACTTGAGGATTCTGAGTTGACTAAGGGCTCTCTGATGGTTGATTTGAATCCTCAACTTTCATGGAACAGCTCTAGGATTTTCCTCACAACATACATGAGAACGCGGCACCACCGCTGTCTCTGTCAGGATTTGTGCTGATGTCAAACCAAATAAACAAAATGAAGTAAAACCCCTCCTTTCTAATGTTTTTTTCTCTCTTGTTATGTCTCCTGCCCCCCTTTTCAATCCCTCATTCTAATTCCTAGTGTCCATAGGGATGCCGTACAGTCCTGTCAATTGATAGGGTGTTCAGATATCAAATCCAATCAACTTGGCCCCTTACAGCCCGTCCTCTCTAATGCTTTTCCCTGATGTGATAACGGCCTCGGCTCCCCCGATACGGTGGCTGCCCATTCCCAAAGCCACAGACACGCTTCAGCCCCGAATGATTGACATGTTTTTCCTTGATGGTGCCAGATATGGCTCGCAACCTTGTCCCAGCACTCTTCCCACCATTTCACTTTTGCTCTGCAGGAAATTGAAATTGAAGAGGGTTTGGAGGGATAAGGAGGGAGAAAGAAAATGGAGAAATCTTGAGGAAAAAGGAGGAATGTGTGTAAGAAGCTGAAAGACTGACTAGATCCTCAGCAGCTAGATCCGGCAGCTAGGCATGTCTGCCATGACGGGATGGAAGTCGAGCTGGTTATTTTATCAATCCTGTTTCCTCTCCTGTTAGCTTTGAAGTTTATACGCTCAACAAAAACATAAACGCAGCAGTCAAGTTGTTGCTCCCATTCTTCAGGAGTTGAAGTGAAAGATCTAAGACCCCTTCTGTGCACACAAATGGTTTATTTCTCTCAATTTTTTGTTCACAATGTTAAAAATGTGTTCGTGAATTCACCTTTGTCCAAATAATCAATTCACCTGACAGTAGAGCTGCAATAATTGGTTAATTCATTTATTAGTTCATCAAAAGAAAATTAATTGCTATTAACTATTTTGATAATTGATTAATTGTTTCAGTCATTTTCCAAACAAAAATGTCAAACTTTTGCTGGATCTAGCTTCTTAAATGTTTATTGTGTCCAGTCGAGTGCACACCTGTGCAATAATCCTGCTCTTTAATCAGCATCTCTATATGCCACACCTGTCAGGTGGATCGATTATCTTGGCAAAGGAGAAGTGCTTAGTGAACAAAATTTGAGAGAAATAAATCACTTGTATGTGAGGAAGAAATCTTTGATCTTTTACTTTATCTCATGAAAAATGGGAACAAAAACAAATGTTGGGTTTATGTCTTGGCTGAGTGTATTATGGAGATATTGGAAAACTCCATGCTGTCTTGTCACTAATGCGTGTTTGTTAAAGTGTGTGTCATGATGTCATCGTGTTATTACTGGGTAGATAACAAGCAGCTGGAGACCCCCAGATGCAATTTGTTGTGCGATTCACACTCTCTTACATCAAGCCACGGCTGGCCTAAATGAAGAGGAATTACTGTAGGGACGATTTTTTTTTTCGCACGCTCTCTCATTCTTTTTCAGGCTCTCTCATTTGCTCGCTCATTCACTCCGCCTCATTGTATCTTTCCCTCACTTGGAAATGACAAAGGAAAATGAGGCAGCCGGCCTCCCTACGTGCCGCCGCGCTTTAAATTGACATCTGCTCTCATTGCGCGGCGCGACTGTACCGTTGAGCAAGAAATTAGTTTTTTTTTTATAGGCCAGCTCGTCACTTTATTGAGGCTGCTTATGTCGACGAGGCTGCGATCTGCGTCGAGTCGTTTTAATCTCACAGAGTGGAGAGTAGGAGGGTATATCTGATGACTGCAGCTCAGGCCCTTCTGTCTGCAGTAACCACGCCGAGGTGCCTCGATCCGCGGGGCTCCCCTGGTGTTTGATTCAAGCGCAGGTAGAGCTCTGATTAAAATGCAGCAGAAGTGCTGCCTTTTGTTTGGCTCCCGCTGCTCCTCACTCTCCCCTCTGCTCTCCTCTCTCTGTATTTCTGTCTGCACAGTTTCTCCTCCTCTCAGTCTCCTACTTGCTCTTTCATTTTTCTTGCTCTGCTCCTGTGCTTCTCTCTCTCACCTTGTTTTTTTCCTCTCTCCTATACATTTGTCTTCTCTCAGCTTTTCATTTGTGGAAATTGGATGACACCACCTCTCCCTGAACCTGGCTAGCTTTGTCTCAGCTGAGCTATGGTTTGCTATTCCATGAACATCGCCACTACTATTTCTCTTCGCTCCTGCTCTCTCTCTCTCTCTGGCTCTCTCTGTTCTCTCTTAAACTGTTTGCAGAAGCAGTGACTAAAATTGATGTGCAATTCAATGACTCCTCTTACTGAGGTGTTTAATTCTTTCGATACTTGCAAAAGTGAATTTTTTTCCCATCTGAGTGATCACCCACACTCTCTCACTAGAGTTGGGTGTTGACTACTAAATTGGCAGAAGGCGATGTCCACAGTGAAACATCTGTAATGGACGCTGGCAGCGTTGGTGGCGGTGTGTTGGCTGTCTCATAGCAGAAAGCTGACTTGCTCTCCACTGAAGTCACCGCTTGCTCCCACCGGTTGGACCATAACCTCCAACTGTCTCACTCACCACATGTTTGAACTTAGTTGCGTTCAGCCTCTGAAGCTTGAAACTAGGTGCCTTTATGATTGATCATTAATCGATCAGCCATTAAGAATTTAACCGATTAATGTATTAATCAGTAATTAATTGATAGTCTAGAAATGGTCGCATTTGTGCCTTATTTGACACTGTTTTGTCTGATGGAGTCATTCATTGGACAGGAAAACCTTTTTTGTTTTTGGTTTTGTATCTTATTGCTTATCAATGATTAATCAATGAATCGATTGTTAGGATTTTCGACTATTGGTTATGGAAAATGCACAAAATTAGCAACCTTACTTCAAAACAAAGTTGGCCAGCTAGCTATATTGAGGAAGTTCAGCTAAGAAAACAAAGGTGAAAATAACATTGGCCCACAGAAAAGGAACACAACTGCCACCAACGTAACAGTGTGTTTTGGGCTCACCTCACTGGGTGGGTTTAATAAGAAATCAATAAACGAGGCGTGAAGACGTAGGGTTGGGGGGTGTCTACCTAATTGGCATATGAGGATGAGGATGGAATATTGTGATGGACAGTGATGTTGTATCTCTGTCATGTGCTTCAGCAATGAAGCTGAAAAAATAGTGGTGTTAGTTAAAAGTACTGGTTAGTTAAAAATGATTTCTATATTTGTACCTAAATTAAAACATGCTTTCTCTGGACATTAAATAGTGTACTCAAAAAAGTAGTTTTGTTCTTCAGTAAATCAGGTGCAAGGAGCTATGAAAATAATAAGAAGAAGAACAATGGGCTTTTAAAAACAAAAAAAGAAAACAACTCCTGCCTTACGGCAACTGAAGAGACTGAAAAAACAGAAGGCTTTTATGCCGTGATGTTATGATGGTAGGGGGCTCAGTGGTCGGTGACTGTCAGCCATCAGCTCAACCCTATCTCTCAGACATACCTGCCTTTCTCCCATATAGGTGTATAAAACAAAACAGAGCAAGGTTTTGAAACACATTCACCTTCCTCCCTGTGAGCTCAGTAAACTGACCACACTCCCTGACCTGCATGCCTGGTGATTGATAGACAGATAGACTTCCTCCAGAGTGGCTGACCACATGGCGAGCAGGAGGCAGAAATGAGAGAAATGAGAGATAAGGAGAAAAATAAAAGGAAAAACCCACATGCCGGTTCGCCTCTGCTTTCTCTATCCTTCTTGTCTATCTCATGGTTATTGTTTTTTTTTTTTTTTGCCTCCTTCACCCCCCCCCCCCCCCCCCCCCCCCCCCCCCCTTCCTTCCGTACCCTCCTCATCTCTCTGTAGTGTCTCTCATCTTTTCCGATTCGGTGTGGTCATAAAATACCCTTCGTGCAGACACTTTGATAGTCAAGGTGAAATTGAAGCACGGGGTCCCTGGAAGAGTTGCGTCCTGTTTTGCATAATCAGCATTTACAGGAGAACTAATGTCCCAGTATTGCAAGAACATGATTGGCCTGTCAAGCAGCAGCAGCAGCAGCAGCACATGCCTGGCAAACCCTGCTCCTCCTCATCATCGTTGCATTTTTGTTGGAGGACGCCCAAAGGAGCAAATACTCTCCATTTGGACTCCTCCTCTTCTCCTCCTCCCTGTCCTTTACCTGTGAAACCTCCATCCTGTAAATTATCTCTCTCCTGCTCTTTAATATACCACCTCTGTTGTCTGCATCCCAGGTTGTAAAGGGATACCAGCTGTGGTGAATAGCGATCGCTGTGTATTTGTCAATGAAGCCTAAGTGAATGTGTATTTGCCAAGCCCTCACTCTTCATTGATCAAAATTAGCTGGTATGGGAGGACAATAAGGTCATTGTGTAAGAAAGTCGGGCTACACACTAAAATGTGGCTAAAATGATGCATTTAATGACCACATAAAGTTATCATGGTAGCTAGTTTTGGTGGATACGACTGTATATACTGTGCAACAGTAGAAATGTGTCCACTGGTAGAGATTTGACAATACCATTTCCACGCCGGAGCTATTTATCTCATGTGATCCCACGAATCCAGCTGCTTGCAAGGTACCATGATTTGGCAGCAGGACTGCTTAACACGTTCTTATGTGATGTGAGAGTGGCATTTGGTTGCGATAATGCATCTCTAAGCTGGTTTTCACCAGAACAGGTGGCATCCCAAACAGGCTGGTACCGCCTGTTAATTTTAAAACTTGTAACACTTGAAATAACAACATTAATGGCGGCATTGTTTGGGTCATATAAAAAAGCAAAGTCAGCGTATTGACGGCTCTTGTTTGCGGCAGTATTGCGGGACTTCTATTTAAAAGTGTCTGTGATTGCTGTTTTAGGGGAGGAAGCAGGATTGGCTGCAGAAGAGTATTGTGTAAGATAGGGACCCTTGAAAAACCATCAGTGAATGGTTAATAAGAAGTGTGCTGTATATGCAGCATACATTTCAGTCAAGGGTTTTATATTTGTCCTCATATATATGTGTACAGAATATATTCCAATCACAGCTCCCTGAGGGAGGCAGTGTGTGTTGCTGTGCTGCCACAGGAGGCTGACGCGTGGATAAAATTGCCAGAACTGCGGGCGTAATTACAATAAGGGGTTAGTGGATAGTGTGTTGATACTGTTGAAACCATGACAGGAAAGCTTTCGAGCAGACCTGGCTATAAATTGCTTGCTGTCAATGTAACTGTGCCCACAGGCACTTTTTCAACACACACACACTCTCCTCCAAAGCCACCATGGTAAAGTTGAAAGTTATGAAATATTAAAGAGTTCAGTGTTGTGAGTCTATAACTCATTCCAGCTACACTGGCATTATGTGTACAGAGCCTTTAATAATCGCCCGTGCCTCCCCTGCTATCTGCACTCATAATTAAATGCCGACACACATTTGCCTTCCAGACTAGATTTGATATCATTTATTTATCACTGGGGCAAATGTCAGCTTAGATTTTTTTTTTTTTTCTAATTTTGGCTGTGCAGTGTGTGAGCCTTTTAGGCCTCTCTGCCTGCTTGATGCATAATCAATAGGAAATGTTTCTTGGACACTCACAATGTTTCTTCTTTCTGCCTCGCAGGGCTCCTACCTCGTGCCTCCGTGGATGATATTCCCGATGACGCCTTGCAACGACAAGAACAGGACAGCGGATCAATAGGAGTTTTCTTCCTTTCCCTTCATCCTTCTCTCCCTCCCTCAAACTGTCCTCCCTTATTCCTCAATAGAAGAGCAGAAACAAGAGAAAATCCTGACTTGGGACTTGGTACCAGAGCTTGTACTCCTCATCCTCCTCCTCCTCCTCTCTTTCTCCTTTCCCACCCCCCCTCAGCCTCGCCTCTAGACAGCCCAGATATGTGTCCCCTAGCTTGGTCAGTGGCTTCCCCTGGCCAGGGGAACTCTTTTTCTCCTCTTGGGGCTTTTGCTTATCATGAGCTCATCCTTTTCTGAAGGCCAACCCCCACCCTTCAAACGATTTGCCCCTGCTGAGTGGGGGCTCACACATTTGGCCATCCACAACAAAACCGGAGAAGTCTATGTGGGAGCTGTCAACTGGATTTTCAAGCTGTCCAGCAACCTGACCAAACTGCGCAGCCACATGACTGGCCCGGTGGTGGACAATGAGAAGTGCTACCCTCCGCCAAGTGTCCAGTCCTGCCCTCATGACCTCGCCCAGACCGCCAATGTGAACAAACTTCTCCTCATAGACTATGCACAGAATCGCCTCATTGCCTGTGGCAGCACTTCACAGGGCATCTGCCAGTTTCTGCGTCTGGATGACCTCTTTAAGCTCGGCGAGCCCCACCACCGCAAGGAGCACTACCTCTCCAGTGTGGCAGAGTCGGGCACCATGTCCGGGGTCATCATAAGCTCCCCGCACAGTCCGACCAGCAAGCTGTTCATTGGAACGCCCATCGATGGCAAGTCCGAGTACTTCCCCACATTGTCCAGCCGTAAGCTCATGGAAAACGAAGAAAACGCAGACATGTTTAGCTTTGTCTATCAGGATGAGTTTGTCTCCTCTCAGCTGAAGATCCCCTCAGACACTTTGTCCAAGTTCCCCGCGTTTGACATTTATTATGTTTACAGCTTTAGCAGCGAGCAGTTCGTCTATTATCTAACAATGCAGCTGGATACCCAACTGACCTCACCTGACGCCAGTGGAGAGCAGTTCTTCACCTCCAAAATCGTCCGCCTCTGTGTGGATGACCCCAAGTTTTACTCCTACGTTGAGTTTCCTATCGGCTGCACCAAAGACGGGGTAGAGTACCGCCTGGTGCAGGATGCCTTCTTGGCTCGGCCGGGCCGGCAGCTGGCCAACTCTCTGGGGATATCCGAGAATGAAGACATCCTCTTCACAGTCTTCTCTCAGGGTCAGAAGAACCGGGCCAAACCACCCAAAGAGTCAGCATTGTGCCTGTTCACCCTGAGGAGGATAAAAGAGAAGATCAAAGAGAGAATTCAGTCCTGCTACAAGGGAGACGGGAAACTCTCCTTACCCTGGCTGCTCAACAAGGAGCTCGCCTGCATCAACTCGGTAAGCTCAGATCTGTTCCTCGTGCTTTTTGAGTTCTGTTGAGTTCAGACATTCTTTAAAGCCCTTTTCCTCAGAATGAATCAGTTTACGTATCAGTCAAGGCACACATATTATGTTTTGATGGTGCTGACATTGATGTAATCTGCATTAGGATTAGTTGGACCCCCAGGAACTACTCTAATGTTAAAGGGATGGTTCAGATTATATGATGCTTTTAAAGCACCAAAGTCGCATGATAACACAAACTAACAAATTGAGGCAGCGGTAGGCCAGCAACTCCTGTGTTCTGTGAGGTAAAATCACTGATTTCGCCTGTGGAGTTTGGTTTGTTTGGAGAAAGCGATATTTGGCTTACATAACAACAGTTTCTCATCAATAAGGCTGTGAAAAGACAATGTCCATTTATTGTTTAGCTTTTGTGCTGGTACTTGTCTCTACTTCTCCAAACTGGGAGCATGTGCCATCTACTCTAGATAATACACTGACTATCAATAAATAGCTCACACAACCCCACTTCAAATAATCTAAACTAGACAAGAAGAACAAGAACATTACTGAAAATATTCTTACCAGCATGCATGAGTGTCCACACATACAGGAGTCATTCAGATACACTAGTCCTGATGTCGATGAGTGTGTCCCTGAAACTGTCCGCTGCTTCTGTTTCTCCACTCTTTTTTCTGTGGGCCTGCTAATTGAATTCTGGCCCACCCATGCTACATTCATTCATAAGGACCACTGCTACAGGCCTGCAGTGATTAACAGTATGAAGTGTGAAAAGCTCTTATTTCTTTCTCCTGCCGTAGTCTGTTTCACTTTCATTCTGCCCATTTTCCCCCTCTCCACAACCTCTTGGTGCTTTGATTTAGTCAGACAGGGGACATCATTAGCCCAGTCCCCTGGATTTGTGAAATGTCACTCAGGAGTAGTTCTTCAGACACACATACACACAGTATAGTTCCATGCACTGCAGTGTGAGATCCTGGGGGATAGCACAAGCTAGACTTGGTTTCTACTAACTGATCCACGGTGCATGGCCCTGCATGTGTTAGAGAGGACGTTGCTCGAACAGACACACATACTTGCACTCACGCTGGAGACCTTAAAGGTATATTTCGTATTATTTAGTGCAAGGTTTTTGAAGTACTTATCAATATTTGGTTTATTAACAAGTAGATGCCAGTCGCCCTCAGTTAGGAGATGTAGAGAGGGGCACCTGCACCTGGGGGAAACTACGTAATGACCTGCTGTGGACAGGGTAGCAACAAAAAGTAGATTAGCCACTTGAAAAAGGTCCACCTACAAAAAAAATAAATATTAGTTTAAATGTGTACTATACTGGAATATTTTCACTGCTTTACCATAGCCAGACAATCTTTTCCAACAGCAAACTGCCGTTATATAAGCCAGATATCACTCTCTCCATACCAACCAAACGCCTTAGGAAAATCAGTAATTTTACCTCACAGAACATGGGAGTTGTTGGTCAACCACAGTCTTGATATTTGTGTTATTGTGTGATGATTTGGACTCACCAAAGTGACACAATAACACAAACAAGCAAACAGATCGAGGCAGTGGTGGACCAGCAGCTCACATGTTCCGTGAATTAAAATGAGACCCATGGAGTTTGGTTGGTTTGGAGAGAGCAATGTTTGGCCCATATAAAGGTAGTTTTCCATTGGAAAAGAGCAGCTGGTGGCAAAGTAAAGCGGTGAAAATATTCTAAATATACAATTAAACTGATGTCTTATTTTTGGTGGGTCTTTTTTAATTGGCTAAAATAACTTCTCCAAACTGGTGGTGTGCAGACAGGCATTTACTGTAGATAATACACTGACTATCGATAAGTTTCTTATACAACATTGAATAATCCCAACTATTCCTTTAAGTCACTACAAAACAGCACAGTCCAGTTTTTCTCTATTGTGAACATACCTGCTCACATGCTTTGTTTTCTCTGACCTTCATTCCTCATTCTATTCTGTCTCCCGTTGCTTACCCACTCTCTTCATCTGCCTGAATCCTCTTATATCTTTGTTCCATCTTTTAGCACTTACTGTTGACCACCTGTCTCTGCAACGTCCGCTTCCATCCTGTGTGCTCTTTAAATTCACCCATCCATCCCCTCCATCATGGTCTCTCTTAAAATAGCTTAATTAAAATACCTGTTTTAAAGCTTTCTCTTTAAATGTCAGTGCACACCATTTTTACCGGCAGGTGTCTTCGCTGCGCGCGTGCACACACACACACACACACACACACACAACATTACATTCACTCTGTGTTGCATCTAATGGAGTGGGATAAGAACAGCAGCACTCCTTCTCTATGTAGACCCTCATTAGCTCGAGTGCACAGGTGTGTTTTGTGTGCTGGTGTAAGTGATGTGAATGACCCAAGCCAAGTCCCCTTTCACCTGCCTTACTTCCTCTCTTGTGCCATGCTCTGTAGATGTAGTCTCTTTCCTGTTCAGTGGTTGTCTTCATTCTGTTTTGTGCATTTCTTTCTTGGGGCCCATCCACTGACAATAGCTCTGAGGCAAAGAAAAAGCAGCTATCTCATTTATTTCAATTAGACCTTTGCACTGGTACAGCAGGAGCTCTTGGTGCGGAGTGCTGCCGTACAAATCGCAGGTTTGTACAGCAAGCGCAGTATCGTACAGTAGCTCACTGTACTGGCCAGTCAAATACTGTATGTACAGGTGCACATGCCCGGTAGATAACTGCATGGTGCTGATATGCTGCTTACTTCATCAGCATTTTAAGCTAGAGGAGGAATTTATTGCTGTCATGATAACTCTCAATAGACAGACTATCTCACCTCAGAGGAGTATAAACCACTCTGCAATGTGTTTGCTTTTGACAAGACTCCAAACTAGACGTACTGGTTTGCATTTAACATATCGCGGCCTTATCACTGCAGCCTCTAGTAGACCTTTTTTACATGTTATAGCAGGAAAAGCACGGCAGTAACCACTATCATTTAAGATGGCCTCCATTTAAAATGTCAGTTCACCCCAAAAATCAAAAATACATATGTGTTTTAGAGTTATCAGCTGAAAGATGTCTGCCTTGTCTCCAATCTAATGGAACTGGACGGCGCTCGGCTTGTGATGTTCAAAGTGCCAAAATTAAAAAAAAAAGAAAAATCTTTCTACCGTCTGCCAAATGAAGAAAGCATGCATCTACTCATGGATGAGAGGCTTGTGCTCGAGACCGTGCATGATATAAGCATTAATGACATCCTCCTCGGCTGACCTGTGTCCTAGTTCAAGTCATACTTGTGAGCCACCTAAATGGAATGGAGCCATTATTCATTTTATTATTTTTGACCTGTGTATATCCTGCTATGACACAGCGGTGTTGTTATCAGTTACAAAACTCTCTCACTCAAATACTCCATTCTGTATCCCTACCCATCCCATTCTGCCAGTCAGGCCTGTTACCGTGGTAACTGGAGTTTTGATTACTGGAAGGCTTGCATTCACTTGTAATTGATCACCACTTAAACATCCTCTCAAAAAACTGTCACCAGTGATGATGTAATAGCCTCAGAGATAAGCTGGTTGGCTGACCCCGTGACAGCAGTGAGGCTGCAGGGGTCAGCCTCAGGTTAATGACATCGGCCATGTCTGCCCCTAAGCAGCGACCTTATGTCAGCTGCCCACCACTGACCTTAACCTCAGCCAGTGATCCAAAGGACTTCAAATCTGACCTTAGATGAGTGGCTAATATCATTTTTCAGTGTGTGAGCTGCTGCTGTGCAAAATAACTGAACATAACAAGCACAGAGAAGCACAGAAAAACTTGACTGAAATAACAAGAGGACACATGAGATTTTAACATGCATATTTTAACATTAACGACTGGCCTGGATTTACTCCCATGCCAAACAGTGAAACATCATTAACTGTACATGCTAAAAAAAAACACTGGGTCAAGACTGACCCAATTTTGGGTTTTTACCCAGAGTTTGTGTAACTTTTTTTATGGTACTGTTATGGTTATTACCCCAAAGTAAAGTTGTTGTAATCTACTCTATCTACTTTGAAACTTACATGTCACTGTTTTGCTTGTAATTCATGTTTGTTATAAGACTAATCTTGAGCCACCTGTGTCCAACACTGGGTCAAGATATCATATTTTACTTTGGGTAAATAATCCAATAGTAACGTGAAGAAACAACATTAACACTGGTTCAAAAACAACCCGTTTGTATGAAAGTTATGTGAGTCAACCCAGTGTTGCAGACTAGGGCTGCAACTAATGATTATTTTCATTGTCTGTTAATCTGTCAGTTATTTTCCTAAAGTCCAAAGTGATATCCTCAAATGTCTTATTGTGTCCACACTGAAAGATTTAGCCTACTTATTTTTATAGTAGTATCAATAAGAGTATTGATAAATATCGGTATAGATAAGCAGTTTGATATCGGTATCAGTGAAATCCTAATGTTACCTATCCTCACATACAAACTTGGTAATTTTCCCGTCCCCATTCCTCCATCTGATTCAGGTATATTAACTGGCAATCTCTTACTCCACAACTCTCAATTGTTTAAGCTACGGGTGAACTGAAACCCCACCCATAATTCTCACTCCAGCCTACCTCAGCTGCATGCAACTGTGGGAACGGCTGTGTGATGTGGGGGTGGAGGGTGAATATGTTTAGGTTGACCCTGCCACGGAGCGGTGAAGAGGGTGAGGCGGGTGGGGGGACAGCTGTTAGCCACACAGCCATGATGGATAGCCGTGTGCTCTGTCAGCTCCCTGTGTGGAGTTCATATTAGTGCTGGGTCATAATTTCTAGCCTCTGGCCATCATTAGGATGATATGTTTATGGGCACAGTGAGATGGTGGCTGTTTTTCTGTAAACACAAATATTTGGGCATATTAGAAGCCACTCTGTGTGTGTGTTTGAGAAAGCAGACACACACACACACACACACACACACACACACACACACACACACACACACACACAACACACACACACACACACACACCATTCATCACCTCAGCCCTGTTACCTGTCTATATTTGTC
Source organism: Lutjanus argentimaculatus (assembly GCA_034769285.1). Classification (NCBI taxonomy): domain Eukaryota; kingdom Metazoa; phylum Chordata; class Actinopteri; order Lutjaniformes; family Lutjanidae; genus Lutjanus; species Lutjanus argentimaculatus. Next base: position 13,354,929 of record JAWZSL010000014.1, read on the forward strand.
TACTGTGTGTGTGTGTGTGTGCGTTTTTGTTTGTGTGTCTCTGTTTTGTCCCTGAGCTTTATTAGTGAACCCCTGACCTTCTCCCTGGTTTGAGAGTGGATCAATACAAACCATTTCCACACACAGAGAGGGAGAGAGGAAGAGAGAGATGCTAAGTTAGGGGAGCGTGAGATGGAGACAAATTTGAAATACAGGTGAGATAAAGAGAAAGTAGAGAGAAACAAGAGGTGAGCATAAGAGAGGATGAAGAGGAGGTAAATGAGAGAGACGAGAGGGAAAGGAAGAGGTGCAGGACGTGGGCGGAGGTAAAAATGAGACAGAGAGGAAGAGTTGGGCACCAGAGCAATGTACAGGAGAGAGTAAGGGAATTTGAAGGGTGGTGTTGAGGAGATGAGAGAGTCAGAGTGAGTGTGAAAATAACATAGCGGGCCCAGGAGGAGGCTTGAAGGGAGAAGGGAGGGACTGATACAGAAAGGAGGAAATAGCATCAGTGTTGTTGACTTTATTCAGAATGCAGACACATTTGCAAGTTTCTCAAATCTGAGGCCAGTTGCATGAGACACCTTAAGTTACAGTTTTCCTGAAAGTTAAAGTTAAGGTTTCCTTGAAATGAAATCAGCTGCACAAACTACCCTTAAGTATTCTCTTTAAGGTTTCTTTAAAATGTCTACTTAGGTATTTAAGTTTATTTCCTAATCTCGGTCTTATTCTTCAGGGAATCTCGTAAAATTAGTCAAAACATTGCGCAAAAGACTGTGGCAACCAAAATAAGAAAAAAACACACTAAGTACCTCTTTCTTACCTGCAACATGACAGTTTATGGTGAAAAATGATAATGTATGGCAATGCATTTTGTTAAAAAAATATTTCTGTTTTTACATGTTTGGTTTTAGGCACATTTAGTCTAAATGAGAAGGCTATTTATATCATGAAGCCTGTTTTATGTAGTTAGGTAAGCTATAACGTCACTTAAAGTTACTCTCCCAGTCTAATTTGTATTTATAGCTTAAATACTTTAATGTGTAATAAAATCAACAATAATTGACTCATTAGAAGAGAATGTTTATTATGTGCATCTTCTGCTAAAGATTTCTTTCACTGTCAGGCTCACAGTTAAACTGTAAGTTAAGTTGTTAAACTAAGGAGAAATTAAGCCTTGAGTGTCACACCTAAGGAGAAAACATAAGGTTTAATGTGCAACCGTCCACTGATGTTTAGCACGCACACGGTCTTCAAGCCTAGACTTGTGTGTTCTGCTCGGTCTGCTCGCTGTATAAGTGACTGTATTGTGCTCTAAGTGATGCTACATTTTGAAAAACAGGAAACTAGAACAGCAAGCTACAGGCTAGATGAAGAATGCAGATATATTTTCTTACTGATGGCGCCATGAAAACATCCAACACCATCAGTCATGAGGAGTTTGATGTGAAGCCATGTTTTGTGCTGAAGTCATGGTTGGCTAGCTGTGATGTAAATGTTTTGCTGTGTTTTGAGTGAAGGCAGTTTACTTGAAAGATTGATGTCTAGAGATTGATTTGAATCAAATGTCGAAACATCTTTGAATATGTTTTTAAATCTGATTTACAACAGTTTTTCTGTGTGATTTTTGTTTTTGAGATGAGTTGTCAGTCTACAATTACAGCCAACAATATATCTTCTAAGTCTTTAAATTCAGCGCATTAAATGGTGATTTCCAGCTGTTTCTTTCTGGGGATGGCTCGAAACCAGTTTTTCATGTCCGGTACTGATACAATACAGCAACCTAAAATATCTGCCGACACCGATGCCAGTCTTTGTCCTTTGTTCTCTTTTCTTCCTTCAGCTTAAATAACTCCACACATGCGATGACAGCGTTGCTGACAGGTCTCACTCATGTTCAAGCTACTGTGCATATGACACATGCTGCTCATCCGTGTTACTAGTTACACATCGGTCTTTATGACATTTTGCTGAACTTGTAGTAACCTTTGAGGTTATTAGAAAGCTCTACAAGGGCAGTCGGAGTGAACTTTGGTCATATTTGCCTCTAAAAGCTCTCTTTGAATCTCTGTAGCACACTGCACAACCATGGAGATGTCCTGTGACAATCTCTTGTGTTGGTTTTGGGTCTGACCTCTTAAGATTTGATTTCTATGTGTGATTTTGTTCTTGAGATTTGAGTGAAGTGGTCTGATTCCAAGCTGTGTTGATTAAAAAAAAAAAAAAAAAGTGTGAGTTGCCAGCCTACACATAACCCTTGCAAGCAAGATGGTGATGTAAGTGAGAGTGACATGCGAGTGGTGATTTTAATGAGAGAGGAATAAACAGTGTAAGAGGAAACGGCTTGCAGGGAGAGACGGAGAGAACGAAAGAACAGCCAAGGAGAGGGAGAGAGAGCAGCGGGCCTTTTACAGCCAGGGTGTGCTCGAAGGAGAGGCAGTGATTCACCGACAAGAGAGAGGAGGAGGGCGAGAGGAAGAGTGATAGCCCCAGAAATCTTTTCGCCGCCACTGCCAAGAACAGCGGGAGAAAAGGGCGGGTGACAGAAAGAGAGGAGAGAGATAGAGGGAGGAGAGCAGAGGGTGATTGAACGCTGGCTGCTGCACAAATAATATCGTGTCCGTCACCTGGCCACCGCACTGTCCTCTTCAGCAGCTCACCTCTCTGTCATGTCAACTTTGCTGCGTGTGTGTGTTGTGGCTCATCTGACAGTGTGTGTATGTCTAGCAGCAGTAGGTGCTATAACAACGAGGACTCTGGAACACAACCAAACTCCTTTTGGTGTGTGTGTGTGTGTGTTTCTGAAATATCACTGAATTTAAAAAGGTGTGCTCCGGTTAGAGAAAGTCAGGGTATTTCTTTGCTCAGGGGTCACTTTGCAGAATATATTTTCTTACCCGCTAAATTCATCACATTAAATGGTGATTTCCAGCTGTTTTTCTCCACAGCAAGCAAAACATTAAACTTGAAAGCAGTTACCTTTTAGGTTATTAGAAAGCGCTTCTTTAGTTGCAGAAAGTCGTGGAAAAGTCATGATGTTTAACACGAGGGCAGCGGAGGGAACTGTGGTCACATTAGCTTCTGAAAGCTCTCCTTGTGTCTCTTCAGCTCACTGCACTGCTAGCAGTCCTTGTCAAAGATGTCCTATGATGATCTCCAGTGTTGGTTTTGGGGCTGATCAAGGCACTCTGCAGTTGATCAGCTTTGCATATATAGGGAGCCTGATCCATTTTCATTGTAAATATTGTACTTGGGGCACACCGGCTTTCAAAGCAACCCTTTGTGCTCTGTTAAAATACTTTGATGGTAACAGAGAAACAAATAAATGAATATTAACTAGAATATTCACTTTTTAAGCATACTTTTTATGTTCTGCTGTTGGTTAAAACTGCAGTTGAAATAGCATGTTTAGCTCATGCAGACTAAGAAGACAGAGTATTCAAATCTTGCCCAAACCTTACTGCAACTTTGGCCTTACTAACTGCATTATACAAGGTGACTTTAAAGGCGCTCTATGTAATAAATGGCCACCTGGTGAATTCATACTAAATACTGATACAACAAATTGTGGGCAGCATGTCCACAAAGAATTACACAGTACTTCCCACAGGTCTTTCTTTCTTTCAACAAACAGCTTTATGAGCAAACATAGTAACACTGTCAGGACTGTTATAAAACCTTTATAAGCTATTAGTTTAGAAGAAACATTGTGGGTTCTGCTTCTGATTCAATCTTTTCTTTCTGATTCAATCGTTTCTTTCTTTGCCATTGAATTTTCTTGGCTTCTTCATTCTCTCATGCAGTATGGTGGCAGACTCACTATCTCACTATCGCCTCTTAAGGTACAAAATGGTATTACAAGACAGGACGGGCTGGGGCTGGATGGTTAGCACGCTAACTTTAGTAGATATCTTTGCAACACATTGCATAGACGTCTTTGACATAACTTTAAAACTGATAGTTGAGGTTAAAACTACCACGTTTGTAGCTTACAATGTTTTTTAAAATCTTACATATAGCTCCTTTAATTAATCTTGTAGAAAATAATGGGATAGTAATAGGAATAATGGTTTTAAGACCTAGAATCATCTAATGCTAAGAGACTTAAATTGAAACTTCATGGAAAAAACAAAAAACCCAAAAACTTTTTGTACATTCCTTCTCCTCATTGGAGGCACCACTGGTACTTGTCTCTACACGAGGCTCATATCTGACCCAAAGACTATTCAAATGTCAAGCTGCTTTCTCTCGATCACAGATGGATGGGGAGGTTTTGAACTTTGTCACGAGCCAATGCATCAATCAATTGGAGAATCGGTCTTAGCCAAAAAAAAAAAAAAGAAAAAAGTCATTCACAAGTATTCCTTTTTTTGTTGATGGTGCATTGGGCAGCTGTCACATCAGCATCAGTGTCAGAGGTGAGATTTGATGCTAAGCCTGAAATCAATAATGAAGTGATCACTTGTCCATTGTAGTTCCTTTGTTTTTTGGTAGCTTGTTAGTGACAGCGCTCAGTGCTGTGGTATTTCTGCACTGCGTTCACAAGACATTACTCATGAGGGTGTGTGGGTGGTGCTGTTATTGTTTTTTCAGTACAATGTGCTTTGATGTGTGATTCTTTTCATATATAGTTGATTTAAATTAGATTTTGTTCTTATTTTTCTTTAGTATAAAGACTTTTGTTGTTTATACTGAACTGTTTGGTTCTGTTTATTCCAAACAAACAGATATTTGTGCTGCTGGAGCTTTAAAGTTGTGTGTGTTTGGTCTTGTCAGAGTAGCTGCTGAGAGGAGCATGGTTATCAGAATAAGTAACGTCCTATGGTGAGCTGCGCACTGGAGGCTGATTACAGGAGTATAGCAGATGCAAATATTAGAACCGGTTCTTTTCTCCTATGGCTGATAAGAACACCCACTATAGGAGTATATTAAGCTCGAGTAGAGCACACAATGAGTTTCTAAGGTCCTGTATTTGCTCATTGATTTAGTTTTCTGGTTTTGTTTAAGTTCGTTGAACGTGTAATATTTATTTGGCACGAAAAAAATTGATAATGGAATATCAGGTTTTCTCTCTGCTGAGTTTCATTATGTTGTTACAGAGAAGACAAAGTGGAACTGGCCGGATCCTAACCTTATTAAATCCATCATTATGAATATCATCTAATGAAAGTAACACACTCGTGGTCTTTGTAAAACACAGTTGTATTTCTGCGGACCTAATCTAAAAGGATGTGCCGGCAAATGCGTTTAAGTAATTAGACCTGATTAATTGAGCCCGAGCTGATGAGCAAAGTTAATTGACAGTCTAAATGAGTTGAGCTAGGAGACAGCGATCGGGGCCGCTTGTCTTAAACGTTATTGGTACTCATGGGTCATGTTTTGGTTAATATTTGGTGATTTGATCTGAAATGAGAAATTTGTTCATTTGTATACACAGTCGACTTTTGATTGCATCACAGTGGCGTGTGTGTGTGTGAGCTAACAATGACACACACATTCTATGCTCAAGTGTGGCTCTCATCCCATTATTAAAGGACAATAGAAAACCTTTTGGAAGAGACCCCATGCAGTCTGTGTGTGAGCTGCTTAATTCTCGCTCTCTCTTTTCTGACCTTTCTCCATCTCTCTGAGGAGTGTTTAGCTCAACAAATCCCCATCTCTAGCACCACTCTAATGATACTAATTGTCAGTGTAATTATGTATTGATCTGTACTGTGTGTGTGGGTGGTGTGTTGCATACATCATTATCAGGAGTAATCAGAAAATGTGGGGCAGGGGTTGTGCTTGCATTGCGCATGCTAATAGGCTCAGTGTGTTTGTTTATTTGCTTAAAGTTTTTTGTTTTTTTTTTTACCTTCGCGGTTTGCTTCCCCTGTAAATGAGCTGAATGTACGCAGTCAGCACAGGTTTATTCTTCATAATCAGCCACCATTCATGCATGTGGTTTTTAGAATACCTGCTCTCTTCCAACAACGCCCTGGTTCTCAAGTATCATAGATACATTACATTTGGATGCTTCCCACGATAACTAGTGGGGCAATTGTGGATCTGTCTTTAGATAAAGGCCTAATTTGTAAGATTTTGGGGTGATTTATTTCCCAGGATATAGCAGAAATGGAATATAATTTTCAAAGTTTATTTTCATTATTGTGTGATCTTGTTGCTGCCTTAGAATGAGCCATTTATATCTACAAGGGTCTCCATGTTGCACTGCTGTGGTTCTACAGTAGCCTAGGATGGACAAACCAAACACTGAATCTAGATGTGGCCTTTTGCATTTTTCGTGAATTTTGCAGCCACTGCAGGTTCTCCTTTACACTTGGAAGGGGAAGGTGAGGCAATACCTTGATGTTATGCCCCAAACAGTGCATTCAAAAGTTGATGTTTCCTGCTGCAAGAAGACACTGATCACCACAGTTTACAATAAACACATTTCATTTGCAATTAGTCCAGCTCAGATTATTCGTTATCAAAAAGAAAATAAATAAAGAAGACAGGTTTTCCCCTATTTAATAGCCAGGTTTATATGCAAATGTGAAATGACATAAAAAAAATGTTCCACTGTAAAACAAATAAAAGTCATATATAATTCCATTTTTCCATGCACATATCAATGTAATGTATGTGGTCATCTTAACCAGTAACATGTTGTTTCAGATACACTAGAAATACACCAGCATGACTGAAATGTTAGATTTCAGTCTCTTATGTTGAACATTACTGAGCTTACATCTGGTCACATTAATCATATACTTCTTTACTGCCTCTAAATATGTCTTGGATTCAGTCACAGGTAGCATTTGAATTTCTTCTAAAGTCTTTTGAAACCTTTAAATCTGCTGAACCACTCTTCCACCACTGGTCACTGAGCAGCTCCATCAGAGCAGTTGGAGGTTAAGTACTTTGCTTAAGGGCACCTGTGGTGGCTGATGATAGAGGGACGAAGTGTGTTACTCACTCATTTTTCCCACCCACATTTCCCAGCTGGTGTGGGGATTTGAACTGATGATCTTTTGATCAAAAGCACTCCTCCTGTCTGCCTGTGAGCTTGCGTTGGCATTGGTTTATTTTCAGAAGACTTTAGGTGTGTGTTTCTTCCTGTACATGCTCTCTAGAGGACATACTATTTCTCCTCTGTCTCTCCCATTCAGTTGGATTGTGGTCTAAACATGTGGTGACAGCTTTTGGAAGCAGCTCTCTGAATAGGTGCCAACTCCTTGAGGTTTCACTGTCTGCCTGGAGTGCACTCAACACAGAAATTACCACCCTGCACCCCATGAATTCAGCACTGGTGCAGCCGTCTCTTTTTCTAAATTATTGATCAGTGAGGATCCAGTAATGTATTCTAGAAAACAGCTACAGCATTTTGGATGGAAAGAATTTATAGACTGTAATTAGTTTGGTGAAAAATACATTTCTTCCTCAGACAGATTGTTTTCCTTATACACATCTAGTCTAGTCTTGTTTTAGATCATCAGCCCGTGGCAGGATAACAGAACGCTTTTCCCTCAAGATCTTGTTGATGCATTGTGCATTTTGTCTAACACCTTTGAGAGGCAACCAATCAGATACACTCTGTCTCCATGGAGTCAATCACGTCACAGCTGATGTCAGTGAGGAGGAGGTTTCAGAGGCGTGTGCGTGTGTCTGTGTTTTATATTAATGTACTACACTATATGTCACATACTGTGTTGTCTTTTTGGAGATTAGGGTGTTTATTGGCATAGTTGTGATTTTCTTTTAATTAAATAAAATTAAATCCGCCTTAAATTTATAGAAAAATACACAATTGACTGTCACGCCCTCTTGAAGGTTTAAAATTGTAATTCACTGCAAAATAATATTCAAACTCACAGGGAGACTGTCCAGTAAGAGAGGGAGTCATGACTGAATGATCATCATGAGATGAATATTTTTGAAACATTATGAATGGCCTTTTGATTGTTCGTGCTGAATGGATGCAACAAAATCCCTAAAATAGTTTTCACATGAGCGAGTTTAAAGGCATACTATGCATGATTTTCCTAAAACAAACAAAAAAACAAACAAAAAACATATATAGACTAGTATAAACATAATTCCTCTCAGTCATCACTTATGACCCATTCAGAGGATGTAGCAGTGGCTGTATTTGCACAGAACCTGCCCTGTAAAGACAGACCTGCATTTGCTTATTTTTTCTTATTTATTTTACTGTGTTTGAAATGCTTCTGGGTGTCAGCCTTTGAGCAGCTGTGTGCAGGCCCCAACCAATAACACACAGGGTGTGAGGACAGGACTCTAGTTACATCAGTGTCTCAGTCTCTCCCCTTTGCTATATGTCTGTGAGAGCTGCAGACAGAGAGTTACATGCATGTACATACACATACAGGTAGAGCAGACGGATAGGACATAGTTTCTCGTTTGTGCTGTATTCACTCAAAATTTAGTGTGGTTGTGTTTATTTGAGCTTCAGAACTTAAGTGCTGTGAAACAATCAGAAAATGATGTTCTATTTCTCTGATTTACTGCTTTAATCTTGTTAAGCTGAGCTGGAGAGGAGCAGCCAACTTTTATTGGTGTATTTACAAACAGCAACCGGCATATTCTACCTTTAGGTAATATGAGATCGTAAATATCAGTGACCAGAGAACCCTTTTTTTAATATGTGTATGTATGTGTGGGAATACCCTGGGTGTATTCTAGTTGAAGTGGACAGCCAGGTAATTGGAAGCAAACCTGCAAATTTAATTTTTGGGTTGCATTTACATTAGTAGTTGTAAATTATTTTGTGATGTTTGTTTAAACCACATCATTTTGTATCACCATTCATGATGTAGTAGAAACCCAACAGCATCATGACAGTAATATAATTTAAAAAAAGATAAATATTGCTACATTTTCCCAGCCATACTTGTAAGTATGAGTGTGTGTGTTTGTTGCCATTTTCCAACAGTTGTGAGTCACAGCTGTTGTGTCCGGATGTCAGTGCTGTACATTGAAAGATATCAGAGTAAGCAAACATCATGAAGCCTTTAATACACTTTGATGTGGACTGAGGTCAGTTGGCTTTGTGTGTGTGTGTCTGTGTGTTTGTCTGCCTCCTCAGTTTATGGCTAAATATTAGTATATGAGAGAGGGACCTAACCTATATTCTTCTTTGACGGTGATTTCAACTGACTTTGACCACACAGACACACACACACACAGACAGGCAGACTTTGCATTATGAATGTGTAACTATGGATACCATGAGATGCTAGCGCTGCTCTTCTTTATTCTCTAATTTATAAATCGGCATAAGGGTGTGTCCACACACATACACACACATACACACACACACACACACACAAACATAAGCTGCAGCATTTCTGTTTATTTTCTCGACTCCAGCAATGTCTCCATGAGTTCAAGGCCCCCGCTGAGATTTCTGGGTAATTTATGAGCTGCCCTCTCTCAGAATCCCTCACTCCGCTTGCAGCCAGCCGCATGCACACACAGACTCATGCACATGTCAGGTAAAAAAGCACCTGCATCTGCCAACATACTCTTAGTACTGTGTGTGTGTTTATCTGATATGAAAACAAGGTGGAAGGCTGCAGAGGAACAGCTCCTGCAGTTGTGGTTGATGCCAGATAATTTTCCTTTCCTACTGTCCAATACTCTGTTCACACACACGCATACAAAGACTTAGCAGTAGGTAATTTGTGAGCGCCTTCCATGTCTTCATGTTATGTTTGAGGCTGTAGGAAATATGTGTTCCTATAGATGTGTATTTTAAATACATGTTGGCTTGAGGAGGAGACGGCTGATGACTAGCGAGGACAGAGGTGTCTTTTCCTCTGAACCCTGCTGTTATCATTAACATTAGCCACTTCTCTCCCTGTCTAGTTTGTCCTCCCCAGCTCTCCATGATACAAAAACACATTTCTTTGTGTAGTTTTCTCTGTACAAACAGTTTTCACAGATAAACATACCACCTGTCAATGCACTGTGGTGCTCAGTGTTGCTAAATGAGTGTTTCTGGGTTTGCCATACATGTTTACCTTCCATCTAAATAGCTATAATTCACAGTAGTGTATTCCATCCACCACACCATGTATGTTCCTGTACATAAGCCTGTATTATATTCTGCTGTTCCCTCATGCTTCACTGAATGGAGGTTACTATTGACGAATTCCACTTGAGGTCAGCCTAATGTGTGCCCAGACATATTTTCTTGACGTAATATGTTAAAGAAATAGCAATCATGGGGGAATGATTATTCAACCATTTCCTTTGGCGAGCCAGTGCACATCTGTAATCAGTCAGTGTTATTGTGGGCTAAGTTGTGTGTACACGCGTGTTTAGGGCCATATGAATGGCCATATTTCATGGGGTTGCAGTGTGAAGTGGGTGGAAGCAGCTCCACCCAGGGGAAACCACCACAGTTGTGGCTGTTAGCCAGCAACACATGTGATCTTTAGCTGTTTCTAGAGACCACTTGGGGTTTATATGTCTATATATACGTTGTGTGTGTGCGCGCAGTGTCTTGGACATATATTTCTCTGTGACCTTGAATATCAGCTGACAGCTCACATGTACCATACACACCCAGAGGTGTAATGCTTCACTCTTAGCCTGTATATTGACCCTTTCAAAACTCCCATTAAAGATCACAGCTTAAGGAGATTTATGTGTTCTCACTCTGGGTATATTGCAGAGCTTAAACGATTTGTTGACTGATCAATTGGTCGATCAGCAGAATATTAATAGCCAACTATTTTAAAAATTAATCTTTTTTTTAAAGCAATATGTGCAAAGCATTGACTGGTGATGCCTTCTCGCAAGTGAAAGTTTTCTCTTTTTTTCTCAGTCTTTTATGATAATAAACTGAAAAGACTTGGGTCAAGACAAGACAAGATAAGATGTCACCATGGGCTGTGGAAACTTGAAATGAAGGTCTTCTGTCCACTGACACACTACATGGCTTTTAATTTGGTACTCTAATGACAAACTATAGCTGGCTAACTACCTCGCTAACAAACAGTTAGGGACAGGGTTGTATTAGTTAGCCTATATTGAAAGAGGAAATTAATGAGAAAATGTATTAATTTTCCAGCAATGTATTTCACAAGCTAGTTAGCAGCTTAGCTCCACACCACAGTCTGCTCAGTTTTTTTTCCATTTTCTGTTATTTTATAGCCAAAGCAGTAGATTAGTAGATTAACTGGTAATGAAAATAATCAGTTCTTGCAACGTCCATATTCAGTGTACAAATAGTCTTTGTCTGAATAAATACAGGGTGTCCATAAAGTCTCTTTACAATTTAACAAATTTATTACAAAAGCAAATGAATAGACAAATCTGTGGAAATTATTACAAAATGAAAAGTAGATATTGATGTTTTTTGCCTCATTTAATACACCTCTATATGGGCACCATTAGTTGCACGAAGCACATCAAGACGGTACTCTATTTCTTGCCATGTTCGCTGTAGCATAGCCTCATCAGTGGTGGCAATGGCATCAGTGATCTTTTGCACGAATTGACGGACGTGACGGTGGATGTTTTCCATATTTAATCCTGTAGTTTCTCTGAGTCTGCGTATCTGATTTTGTTTCATTAAACCATGATATACATTGTGCCTTTTCTTGAGGAGTGGCCATTTTTTAGGGGTTTATTTAACAGAACCTATTTCATCTACAGGGTACCTGAAATACACAAATGCAATGTGATTAAAAACTCTGATAACCACTGAGTACATAGAACAAATCTGATTAACATATCTCATCAATGGCTTTTGTAATACATTTTTTAAATTGTAAAAAGACTTTATGGACACCCTGTACTTCTTTGTGGAATACAAGATTAGAAATGATTAGAATAGTAGTTAGGGAAAAAACATTATCTCCTGTTTTCAGATATGACTCACACAATTGAACTTCCAAGCCCCCATTGAACTGCAAATCCACAAATTCATACAACGCCACATGCATCCTGTGAAAATCAAAACAAGAAACCTCCTCTTCTGCATTTGTGAGGCCCTGCAGCCAAAGTCAGCGGAAGGTTGCTGGCTTAACTCTTTCATCCCCAGCAGAGTTCTGCGTCTTTGAAAACACTGCAGAACATTAAATACGGTCTCCAGCCAATAACCCTGCAGAGACCACAGTGAGGGGAATATTATTTCCATACTGAATATCAGCCCTAACTCACGTGGGAATCTTTTGGTGTCTTAAATTGCAGAGGAAACCACACAGAATGTAGCCTCCATTTAAATGCTTTCCAACCTCAAGGGAGACGCCTTTTATTCTGTGCTGATCTGTGCTGTTTAAACCTCTCAGACCTGCAGGAATGCTGTAGCACCTTTACCCTTGAGTGCCCCACAGAGATCTGTATAGGCTACTGTGCGTGTGCTAGTGTGTGTGTAGTGGTGTGTGTTAACCCCTTATGGACTCCAGGGGCTACTGTATACAGTGTTTTCGACAGTTAGTCTCCTCCATAGAAGATGGATTAACCCTTTTAATTTGTTTCCCTTTGGCTCTGACGGCCAAACAGCTCTTGTGTGTGTATTTGTGTGTGTTAGTGTGTGTGTGGGGCTGACTGTAGTCCAGATTGATGGATTTCTCTCCCATGACTATATGGTTTAAAATGGCTGCCTCTAGTTGTATGTTATATGAAGACTATGGGAATTGTTCTGTTGCTTGTAGCCAAAAGTGTGTGTACACAGAAAATAAACTGGATGCCTCGGTTCAATGACGGTCTTTGTGTGTATGTGCACTGCAAAAAAAGTTTTGAAATTGCTGACCGGTAATCTCTTATTCAGTTAAAGATACTACAAGGGACTTTCATATTTTGTTGATTTTTGAGGTCTCTGTGGACAAAAGAATTAGAATTAGAATTTATTTCAGTCTGCAAATAGAAATAAGGACATCATGTATTAATCTACAAATGCATGTAAATAAATGCATAGCCTCTTACAGAAAATGGCAGATAGTTAAATAATACAGTGCAAAACATTACAATAAAGTAATTTAACATAACTTAGACAGTTCTGCAGTCTGAAAAAGGTGTAGGCTGAAGCTACAGCTTATAATACCTACCCTTCAATATGACATCAAAAATTATATTATATATTCATTTTATCCGGCTAACACTAATTATTGTGACTTTGGCTGGGAAAATGTAAACACATGGCAGGCATCAAGTATCAGTTATACAGAAATAGCCGTTCTTCGCACTGAGGATCTCTAATGTAGGTCACGTAGAGGTATCAGCAATAAATTGAGAATGTTTCATAACCTGTTAAAATTGAGGTACTTTTAATGTATTTTTCATGTTAGAAAAACTTGAATGGTTGAGATTTAGAAATTTTATATTTCAAAAATGTTTAACTCATTAAAGCGAAAGCAAAAGATGATAACAACTGTTTACTTTTCAAGCACCCAAATAATGACAAATCAGGTTCACAGTTCACTGTGAACAATATTTGTAATACAGACATTTTTGATGTGTAAATATTCAAGTTTATCTAAAGAAGGAAAGTAAATTTTCTCAACAAAAGATTATAGGTCAGCAAAACTTAAATGAAGTCAGTTGTTTTGAAATGATGAGTTTTCTATTTTTTACTATGTGTGCGTGTGTGTGTTTAGGTGTCTGCACTGGTTTGCAAGTCCTCACGTGTGTTTGCTGGTGTGTGTTGTCTGTCAGTCGCCTTTGTTCCGTGAAAAGAAATTGCCCCGCGGCCATTAGCAGTCACAAAAGAAAGTTGTTTCAGGTAATGGCTGTGTGTGTTCCTGTCTCTCACTCTCTTAAAAACACACACAAATGCACACAAATACAGGTGCTTCAATTAATATGTCTTCTCCTCTTTTTTCTTTGGTTTTTATTGTGTGACATCGCCTTGCAGAGGAAGAAATGGAAAGCAAGCTCTTTCCCTTTCCCTAGTTTATATACCTACTGCCCTACACACACACACACACACACACACACACACACACACACACACACACACACTCACTCACACCTCTATACACTGAATACAGGTCCAAGGAGGTATGTAAGGCATGGAAGAAAGAGTAGTGACTTAGTAAGTGACGGAGTCCGAGGAGGGATGGATGAAGAGGGAGATGCAGAGCGATTGGGTGAGAAGGGACGGATGAATGGAGGCAGAAGAGGACGGGGGAGGGAGGGGGTATTGATGTCTGCTCAGTTACTGCAGCTGGAAGGAGACGAAGAAAGTAGAGTGAGAAAGTAGAAAAAGACAGAATAACGGGTTATTGACATGTGCTGGGCTGTGGGCAATTTAGGTAGATCGGGAGTGTGAGGGAGGGAGGGAGGGAGGGAGGTGTTATCTTTTCTCCTGTGTGGATCAATCAGATGATGTAGTGATAAGACTGTGGATAACACCACCATTTACACACTCCAAGTGTGTGTGTGTGTGGACTTGCTCACACTTGCATTGGTTGGCTCTGGCTGACACACTGATGCCCATTCAGTACCACACTTTAGCAGCCAGTCAGCAACCTCGTGTCTGACACACACACACACACACACACACACACACACACACACAACACACACACACACACACACACACACATTTGGTGTCTGTCAAAAACAGTACTGTCAAACCAGGTCGAGTCAATTTTATTTATATAGTGCCAAATCATAACAAAAAGTTATCTCAGGTCACTTTTCATATACAGCAGTTCTATACTGTACTCTTTATAATATTATTTACAGAGATCCAAGTTCTCAACCTGAGCAAGCACTTGGCAGCAGTGGTGAGGGAAAGCGTCCTTTTAACATTCAGAAACCTTAAGCAGAACCAGGACCAGGGTGGGCGGCCAAAGTAAAAAGCATCCAAGTACTTTTTCAAGTGCCATTTTTATTATCAAATCATCAGCTAGTAGCTGTTACTTTGATTATCTGTTAGTGGTTAGGTAGGTAGCTCTATTTATTGCTGTGAAGAAATTTCAGTCTCCCATCAATGTGCGCAGTAAAGTATAAAACTAAAGCGTAAAATGTGTAAAAAATAAAAAAAGTGTAAAACAGTGTACAGTATACATCAATAAAATAGGTAGTGAAATGTGCGAAACAGTGCTAAAATATAAAAGAGCGGTGCAAACAGACTCCACATGTATCATCATTGCTGTAACACGTGGACTGTGTAAATAACGGTAAGAAATTTATTTAAAAAAACAACAACACATGTATAGTTATAAAAGCTGATGAACTTTGAAACAAACAACAAAAAACAAAAAAATGTATAAAAATAGTGTAAACACAAATTATAGTGACGATTATATTCAATTAATTGAAATATTTCCCAGAACCTTTAAATTGCTTGTTTTGTCCGATTAACAGTCAAAAACCCCAGGAGATTAAATTTACAATTATATAAAACAGCAAAATTGTAAATCCTCACATTTGAGAGGCTTGAAAAAGTTAATACTTGGCATGTGTAACTTAAACAATCCATGAATATTTTGCAATTAGTTACAAATTTCCTGACAATGGTTGATTTGATTAGTCAGTGATTCATTAATCAGCATTAATCAAACCACACTGATAACCGATTTACTCTAAAAATGTGTACAAAGATACAAATTGTGTTAGTTTAACAAACTATTCATTGTCCGTGGAGCTTTAAGCCGACTTCATAGGCAACTTATTATACTCTGTCTGTGTGGGAGTGTGTGTGGCGACTGGTTAAGGCATCATATGGGTCAGTGAGTTGCCCGGGGCAATGGGCCCCTCGTGACACGGGAATGCTCAGATATTGTCACATGGTCACCAGCATTACTGCCGTGTCACCGCCGTGACGGAACACTTTACAATATGCTGAAGGCTTTTGCATGGTGGGATCCAGTTAGGGAGAAAAGAGGGTGCGTTCATGAAAGGCTGGTGTTTGAATAGGCCACTTTAACATTTTGGATAATCAAGTAAAAGTGTTGAAGGTAGATGACGCACCTAAAGGCTTGTTTGTGCTCCCACTGTGATATTGAAACAAGTCACAAGTCAACTTTTAGACGGCTCCACTGCTTTCAAGGGACATTTTGAGGGACTTCCTTGGAAATCACAAAAGCGCTTGATGTGTTGAGCTTGATCCGGCTTCCAGACCTTTGCTATGTTTCATACCCTGCTCTCTCCTAGTCTGTCTTCTCTCAATACTTTGCACTGTTTAACATAAAGTCACACAATTTTAATTGTACTGTGTGAAGCTGCGGATGTACTTAATCAGGAGAAAACCGTGTTAGTTGCACAATAAATACACCAAACCTCATGTAAGACTCAAAATAATGCAGTAAAATGTCATCCTCAGAATAAGAATTCAATTCTGAACCTTTTTTTTTCCTTTATTACCTCTTGTCTGATTGCTGTCTTTTCTTTCTTCCTTCAGCCGCTGCAGATAGATGATAACTTTTGCGGCCAGGACTTCAACCAGCCTCTGGGTGGAACCAGCACCATCGAGGGGATCCCCCTCTTCATCGACAAGGATGATGGCATGACCTCAGTGGCGGCGTATGACTACCGTGGCAACACCGTGGCTTTTGTCGGCACACGGAATGGCAAACTGAAGAAGGTAGGATTTTTATTTTATATTTTAGCTATAACAGGTTTTTCTTTTATCATAGAAATTGGATGAAATGTCAGTTGTGTTTTTGTTTTGGTGCTTATCATTTCAAGGACATTCGGAGAAATGGATGTAACTGATTTAGTGTCGTATTTGTTTGTTTTGAATGGCAAGCAGCTTTTTAGCTAGTGGTGGTGGTTGTTCACTTTGCAGCTTAGTCCTTGTGCACTTTGTAGACACTTTTTAAACAGAGAGGAAATGCTGTCAAGTCCATTTTTCTCTTGCTATAGTAGCCATTTCCAACAGGGCATTTGAGAGCCTCTTTAAAACCTGTTCGTTTAACAAGCAATTTAAAGCAAGACTGTGGCCACTCCCTCATCGATTGTGATGGTAGTCACGTCAGGCATAAAATGTTACTGCTGTGTCCCAATGCCGTGTAGCACCTCGCCTCTAATTTTAAGAGCTTGCCTTCAATCAATCCAACAGCAATGACTGGCGAATGGCTTTTCTGTTCTGGTCAGCTGTGTAGTGAGGATTAATTCAGGTTGGTAGATAAGAGGATGGGACAGAGGGATAGATAGGTGATGGATGGATGGAGTTTTTAACTTTCTTTGTTCTGTTAGAGTCTGACTTCAGTTAACTTTGCTTGATATAACTTTTCAGAGAGCAGTTTAGGAGTGGATTTCTGGATTATTTTTGTTGTCTTTGGGGGCATTTGTGTCAACAACAGATACAAACTTTGGCCACACTGATGCAGCTGTTGCTCTTGGATGAATGTTGACTGTACATTAATACAACCCTGATTCCGAAAAAAGCTGTGACACTGTGTAACAAAGTGGAACAGTGTGCTGTCGTCTGACAAGTCCACATTTCAGATTGTTTTTTGGAAATCATGGATGTCGTGACTTCCAGGTTAAAGTGGAAAAAGACCATCCAGATTGTTGCCAGCACAAAGTTCAAAAGCCAACATCTGTGATGGTACAGAGGTGTGTTAGTGTTCATAGCATCATGGGTAACAGTCACATCTGTGAATTGCCCATTAATGACAAAAGGTAAATACAGGTTTTGGAGCAACATATGCTGCCATCCAAACGTCTCTTTTTCAAGGGCGTCCCTGCTTATTTCAACAAGATGATGCCAAGACACATTCTGCATGTGTTACAGCAGCATGGCTTTGTTTTAAAAGAGTGAGAGGGCCTGGACGGCCAGGCAGGCCTAGGTTTGCTGTATATGAGTGTAACGCTGTGGTAAACATGCCCTGTTTGAACAATATTTTCTCTTTGTACCGTATTTAATTAAATATAGTTTGAAAGGGATCTGTAATTTGTTGCATTCTGTTTTTATTAACGTTTAGCCACAGTGTCCCATCTTTTTTGGCATTGGGGTTGTAAAACAGTGACGATTAGGTTGAATATTCTTGGTTGTCAAGGCTTGACCTGTACATAACTGTCTCTGTGATTGATGTTAGATGTACACTTATACAATATGCCATGATTATGATTTTATCTGTGTTAATATGCTTGTGTGCAGCCTGTGTGTTTGTTACTATGTGTCATGTCTTTGTGTGTGCGTGCGGTGGGGTTGTTGTGTATCCAGTCTACGGAGGACAGAGCTCTCAGGGTAAATGGTAGCTCATTAGAATTCACCCCGTTTTCCTACGCACTGCTCAAGACCTGTCAACCATTCAATATTATGAATGTATAATCAGCCTGTGTATTTGTGTGCCTTTAATGCGTGTTTGTGTATGCACGCAGTGTTTGTGTGTTTGTCACTCACAGTATGCATAATAATGTGTGCGGTTGTGATGGCATGGATTTGTGTGTGTGTATGTGTGTGTTTATGAGGGAGCGAGAGACAACAAACAATACAATGTTGACTAAGATTCAGCACTGTGCATTTGTCAAAGTGACACCCATTCACTTAGCTTGGCACTGGTCCATTTATTTATTTAGCTATCGTCACATGTCTTTTCTTCTGTGCTGGTATGCACTCTGGTTGAGATAGGAGTGTGTAT
Organism: Lutjanus argentimaculatus; assembly: GCA_034769285.1. Classification (NCBI taxonomy): domain Eukaryota; kingdom Metazoa; phylum Chordata; class Actinopteri; order Lutjaniformes; family Lutjanidae; genus Lutjanus; species Lutjanus argentimaculatus. Next base: position 13,373,459 of record JAWZSL010000014.1, read on the forward strand.
GTGTGTGAGTAACATCACCTGAGAAAGCATTGCTACAGCGGGTTGTTGAGGTGTGTTGTTTTTATTTGTGTGTGTATGTGTGTAACAACAGAGCCAAAGAGCCTGCAGTTCTTTTGGCTGCCTTCTGTTTCAGACAGAAAATCCCCAAAACAACAAGAAATCTGGTCTTGGAAAATATTCAATTTGCATAGAAGGAACAATATCTAAAAGCTGACTATTCGAGCACACACACATTCACGCAGCAGACTCACAGCAGTGCCAGTTTGAGTCCTGCTATGAAGAAACATCCAATGAAGAATGTGGCAGTAAGAAAAAAAAAAGCAAAGTAATAAAGAGACAGATGAATAAGAACTGGAAAAAGAGCAACTGAATTAGTAGCGTGTGATAACAGATTCTTCTCTGCTCTGCGTTTTTGTGGGTCAGTGTTCCTATAAATGATTTTATTTGAGTGCTCATTAATTTATCAGTAAAATAAAATGTTTGAATCATCAGGATCTGTTTCTACTAGAGATGAGCACTGAAACCTGGTGCCAATGTGGTTCCTATATGTCTGGTGACTACCTGACCACACTACCTGATCACAATGCAGATTATGTTGTCTCATTTCAGTGCCACCTGTCTGTTGACATCACCTCATGTGCAATCACTAGTTAACATTAAGGCAGCACTCTCTCAGCATGACTCTGGTGACAGGCAACATTAGCCTACATTTAACTAGTAACTGCCTTAAACATAGATAAAATAAGGTGTTAATTGCGTGTAAAGGGTGGAGGCATCTGGTAATGCACTGGATACACTTGAAAGAAGAAGGATGCACCACGCTCAACTGCTTGTGTGACCCCATGAAAAGCACGTCAGCTGGCAGTGTGGGCGTCCTTGGCCCCAGCAATGGGGTGCATAGACATAGTTAGCAAATATGGTTTTTATTTCTGCAAAAGAACTGGTTTGAAGCTGGAGTTGAATACCAAGAATACCAACTTAAAATTTATTTCAATATTACTGTAATTAGGGATGCACCAGTACCCACACCGGTATTGGGTATTGGTCTGATAGCTCCTTCAACACAAGCAATTTGATAAAAGGTCGAAAGAACCAACATGATGAAGAGTTCAAGGAGTTTCCTGATGCTAGCAGATGGAAACAGCAACAAAAATTTATTACATTTTAGAAAGTGAGGATCATCTGATAAACATTGAACATGTTTTTAAAGTGTTTGTAGGAACTGTAATGGCATTTTTAAGTACTCACATTGCTTCTTGGTGTTGGCAGCTACTCAAATGTACTTGGTACAGAAGTACTTGTACTTGGTCTGAAAAAAAGTGGTATTGATGCGTCCCTAACTGCAACTATTATTTAGTGTTAAATTCCTGTAGTTCACCGCTTAGCTAGCAGTATCATTTTAGCACCGGTATTGGAAAACATTCAAATTATACCAGACCTTAGTTTCTACATGAGTCTGTTTTTAGCTTTTGACAGTTTGGTGTTAGTGCATGCAGACCATGATGCCATGATGGAGCGCGTTCCTATTCTTACACTCAACTCTGGAGAGCACTGGTTTTGAATACTGTTTATGTAGCCATGCCTGAGGATGTGGAAGGGAGAGAGGGGTAAAAAACAGGGAGAATATTGGTAGGATGGATGATTGCACTATAAAGGGGGCAGGTTTCTTGTGTGTTTTTCTGTCATAGTTTGGGAGTAACGGGGGCAAGGATTGACAGATTTTCAAAAAGGTGTGTTTCCAGGTACAATAGTTCCAAGGCTATATCGATAAAAATAAACAACCATTGTGTTCCAAATGGATCTTGACCAGGGTGCTGGAATACGTTTCTGTTTAAAGTAACAGTATCTTACCTGAAGCATCTCTTCATTCAGCATTTGGCTGAACTTGAAGGGCTTTGATATCTTGTGTTATCCCCATTCGGAGTCTATTTTTAACCACCTCTATTGCTCAAGGTTGTCCAGAGCAAGAAGACAGTGGCACAAACAACATGTTTAATGCACTAATGAAGTCCCTCTGTGCTCCGTTGGCCACACACGCACACTCACACACACAGGGGAAGCTTTTACTAATGAGTCCTGGTTTGATGGGACAGAGATAGGAGAGAATACAGGGAGAGGAAGGGAGATAGATGGAAAGATGGAGCAGATAAAGAGGAGAGCACTGGGAGGCGGAGGAGAGAAGGAAGTGATGAAGAGAGGTGACGTCCACTGGTGTGATTAACTCATTCCAGCGGTCATCTGGATACCGCTGTGGTCAAGGACACAGCAGCGGACTGGCCGCACTTAATATTTAGGATTAAAAGCCTCCATTCCCTTTGACTGTTTCATTATCTCTGTCTGCTCGGGTGAGTCTGTCATTGGTCACCATGTGTCTCTGGTCATCTGTCAGGACGCCAACTTTACACGTACTGTACTATATCTCATTGTCATTCTTTTCTTTTCATGTCTGTTAAAAGGAAGTTTTTCCTCGCCACAGTCGGCTCAGTGCTTGCTTGTTGTCGGAACCATTGGGTTTTTAAAGAGCACGAACTAGATGTCCGTGAATGTTTCTCATTCGTCCAGGTCATTGTAATCTCAGGAAAAGATTAAAGAGAGAGAGAGAGAGACTAGCTCTGACTAGTCTGACAGGCATGAACTGATGAAGCTTCTTGGATGAGAAGCGAAACGTCTTCAATAAGACTTTTAAACAAGTCCAGTTGCTTTCGATTTAATCTTTTCCTGAGACACGAACTAGATGTGCTCTATATGAAAAGTGCCCTGAGAAAACACTGTTATGAATTGGAGCTAGACAAAATAGAATTGAAATGAATTAAGGAAAGCTCTGTCTGTAGTAAAGCAGTCAGCAGATGGACATTGAAGTGATACTCTAGTGATACGGGCAATTTTCTCGGGCACTTCTGCACTTTAAGGCACTGTTGAGCATCGACAATGAAAGGGCATTCACTGTGACTTAGACACACTTGCACACATATACAGAAGCTCCATAGGTGGTTCGAGGACAACAGACAAAAGAGAGGATCTCAGTCGATAATCCAATACCTATTGTAAGTGCTGGTTTTAGATACCGCACACACATTTACACACAGACACGCTTTGGGATTCCTCAGCTGCGCCCTCCATCGGGGGCCGACTCAAGCCATCTGCTGTTTGTACGCGGCCAGTGTGCCAGGTGGTAGGAGCCCCCACAGCGCCCGGTGTGTGCCCATTGTGGCTGTGCCAGCCTCAGGTGGAGAGGTGCTGCCCAATACCCATTCATCTGATCCGGGCATCAATGAAGCATACCTTCTGAAAACAGCAGGACCAAGTCACGGTATAAGACTAGTTTTAATGGCTAGTGTAACAAAAAACAGAACATATTGAAAAAGTAAGACCTTTGTTGTAAAGTTTATTAATTGAGGGACAACAGTCTTTCAAAATGTGACTCTTTAAGCAGAGTGCCTGCTAGTTAGTGTGAATGTCTTGTAACCAAAAGATAACAAGACTAACCTACACCAGCCAAAGTGTTTCCTTAAACTGATTAGCATCGGTTCTGTTGAGGTGTCCTTGAGTAAGAACATGGACCCCTATCAGTCCTGTCATCATAAAGGATGAGAGGATGACAGCATCAGCCAAACAGCTACAATCTAAATATCAAGTGCCAGATGGGATTTTACATGTAATAGCTGCTACACATAGTAACACACACTTTTATGAATGATGGCTCTAGACATCAGATTCTGTGAGTTTGGTTGCTGGTTTATTTGATCAAAAACTGTGGAAAATGAATACAAATGTGGTCTACAAAGCAAATGGTCAATCTCTCTTAATCTTGCATTTTTTGTTTAACAGAATAATAGTTTGATTTAGTGCTTAGGAGTAAATACATTACAGATTCTAACTGTGTCTTTGTGTTAATATTGTGTATAAGGTGAACTAACCATCAGTATACGTCATTTTAGAAAAACAGAGCTTGTTTCTGCATGTTTTGTTTTATGTTCAATGCCATGTTTTACATCCACACTGTTTTTGTAGTGACCACACTGATGACGTGGCATTGCAGGGGTTAATAACAAGTGACAGTTTGTCGTTTGTATGTGTATATTGCTGCGTGGAGTCGCTGATGTATTCCGCTGGGACTGCCGGTGTCACCATCAAGAGACCATGTCACGGCCTAATTGACTGATGATTGTTATTCTACTGGTGCATAATGCTGCCCTGTCAAACTCCCCTGTGTGTGTGTGTGTGTGTGTGTAGGCACGTGTGTTTGTGGTTTGCATTTAAATATCCGTGTCCACCTCCCAGCCTTTACAGAGAGGACCTCCACCCATAAAAGGAATAAATAAACACACTGTGGAAACACACCAGTAACATTTGACCAGTAGATGCAGTCTGGAAGAAGTGATGATGGAAGAAATGTGTGTTTTTCGCTTTCTTTCATTCCGTAGGTATGTTATCTTTCTGTTCGATACTGAAAATCTTTTCCAGAAAATATGTCATAGTGACCTGTTTGTGTGTATTATGTGTGTGTGTGTGTGTTTGTATGGTTTGTGTCATCATTTGGCTCAGACAGCCAAGCCACGAGTTGTTTGGCCTGGACAGCGGCACAGAGGCTGGCTTTGTATAGGCTTTTGGTAGCCCTCGGTCATTAGTTCACACAACTGCATGCGGTCACACACACACAAATACACACACACTTCAACACTAACCCAGAACGGATGAGAAAGAGACAGAGGAAATGGAGATGCGGAGACTGATGAAAGGGATCAGATACGGTAAAAGGGAACAGAAGTTAAGACGGAGCGCTCAAGACAAAAACAGATAATTTACACTTTGCATTTAACACTGAGTTTTTCCACTTAATTTAGCTCTTTCCCAGAGCGCCATCAGTCATCCAATCTTATCAGGATGTTCCCAAATTAACAGCAAAATGTGTCATTTTCTGCAGCAGTTTCTTCTCTCTCCTGACAGCACAGCTTTTAAATGGCATTTTCCAATTACATACAGCCCAGTAAAGCCATAATGTGAGTGTGACAAGCCGAGCATATACAGTATATCTTTCTCGCCACACGAACCCACTCATAGCATGCAACCTAGCATGAAATCAGCTCAATCAAATGAGAGCCCATACATCAAGGACGTATGGTTTCTCGCCTGTGTTATCCTAGTCAGGACAACTGCAGCAGACAGGGCTACCACAGGTGCACTCTGGGTGACAATTTGTGAAGATTTGTTTAGGGGAAACAATCCATATTTGTAAGGGTTTCTGACTTTCAGGCCTTAAAATGTCTTAAATACTGTCTTAAATATTTTGATTGGTCTTAATGGTTGGATTATAAAGTCAGATTACTTATATGAAGTTGCATTAAATCAACTGCAAACAAAACCAACATAGAAGCAGTTACCACTAACGCAAACTGTGCAGGTCAGTCAGAATTGATCAAACACATCCAGCTAGTGTATTGCAATGTCACTTGTGGGCCAACGTGGCATCTCTGCTCATCAAAAAATAGCCACCTCTAAAAGTAAGACATTAAAATCTTTTTTTGTTAACATTAGGGATGCACTGATACTTTTTGTTTTCAGACCAAGTACAGATGTTTATGTTTGAGTACTTGCAGATACTGAGTACCAATATGAATACTTAATAATGCCATTACAGTTCTTATACAGAAAAACATGTTTTATTTTCATCAGATGTTCCTCACTTACAGGTTACAGGAGCTACTTTTTTGTAAAGTGGTATCGAGTGTGGTAATGTTACTTCCATTTAAAATGGGTAAGTGCAAGTTAAGTGAGATCTGGCTCAGGAACATTGTATTTAGTGCTTGGTTGAGGTCTGCTGGACCTTGTGCAAGAAAACGCTCAAATTTGGAACTTTGGGTATAAAGGCATTAGTTACATGGGAAGTCAGAAAAATGTAAAGCCGCCATAAAAAGCCACCAGCAAATGCCTGCCATCACCCAGTATTGTTCTTTATTTTACATTGGGAGCATCATAGAAGTCTGGCCCCAGAGAGACCAACTCCACACTAACAAGCTACTCCAGTAAGTGAACTACGTACAGCGTCTGGATCAAAGCCAACATGAAAAGAGGAAATGCTTTGGAGCTTACACATGGTATGCTAGTATGGATGTTAAAAAGGTCTTGAATTGCATTAATAATGGTCTTAAAAAGTCATAAATTATATTAGTATAGGTTGTGAGAATAGTTTTGTCTATGTATGTGTGTGCTGAAGTTTGCTGATATCAATTATCTCTTGTCATTTCCACCCCGAGTCTTTCTCCCGTCTGTCGTCATGTCCTCTTGCGTGGCCACACTTAACCTGACAAAGCTCACAAAATATCTCCCTGTGGACACACTCTCTCACACAGACACACATATTTATACACATTTGCCTCAGAGGGCGTCCTTGCAGAATTTCCCACAGTGAATATAAGTTGTGTGACAAGGCCTTGGGTGCCGCCATCCTGAGAAACAGCCCTATAGATTGTTGGATATTATAAGCTTAAAACATGTCTAAAAGGCATCCATAACTCTCATTCTAACTAAAATAGCCACCGTAAAAACCACAGTTATGAATTAATAAAAGGAATCATCCGTTGCTTCTTCACGTCGCCTCTCTGCGTCTGTTCCCCCTCTCATTTTCTCTGTTTCATCTGCTGCTCACATATTCTCTTTCCGCTCTGTCTTTCTGTCTCCGTCTGTGATCAAAGATTCTTCTGCCTGATAATAGTTGAGCGTTGTGTGTGTGTGTGGTCGTGCGTGTGAACGCTGAGACGAGATGGAGTGATCGCTATTTTTCTCTAATCATTCTCAGTCATTAAAGAGAAGGGCAGAGCACGCACACACTCACACACACACGGAGAATATAGACATCGAAATGTACATACATGTTACAAGTTTACTGGTGAAAGTATGTGCACAACCTTCCATAACACACACGTTTCTCACATCTGGCAAAATGGGTTGTAGCACTTAGGTTGTAAGTGTAGACTGTAATGAGGGGTCTTCTTAAAAGATTTAATGCCACCCCATCACACACACACACACACACACACACACACACACACACACACACACACACACACACACACACACACAGAGAGAGACACACACACACACACACACACACACACACACCACACTGCATGGTGTGAATCCACCCACACAGTCTCATTAAACCAGTGTCTCTATCTCCACACCTTTATCCTACATCTGCCATAATAATTCATATTTCCTTACTACACTTAGAAATAAGAAACTAGAACCATGTTGGGTTCTTTTGCTTGTCCCCATTTGAGAACACTTTTTGGCTCCCGGTGACAATTTACAAAGATTCCGCTTGAAACGCTTCCAGAGAGGTTCTACGTAGAACTCACATAAAGGGTCATATAGAACCATCTGTAAAAGGTTTCACCCAGAACCCCCTGATGAGAGGCTCTACAGAGAACTCTTCTGTGGTGTAATGGTTCCACCTAGACCCATGTCTGGATGTTGGTTCCATGGAGAACCTTTTCCACTTTCTAAGGGTGCAAGCAAGAACCCACCCAGAAGTTTCTACTAAAACCCTTTTATATTGGAAGGGTTTTCTTCTAGAAGCTATCTAGGATATTCTACCAAGAACCTTTTTAAACTGGAGGGTTTTATATAGAAGCACTCTGAGGTTCCACAGAGAACCCTTTTTCATTTAAATGTGACATCATCATTTAGTAAATGCAAGGTTTAGACCCTTCTATGGTGGAGTGGTTTCATGTAGAACCATGTCTGGGAGTTCTATCCAGAACCTTTCCCCCTTCTAATGATGCTAGCAAGAACCAAGGGTTTCATGTAGAACCCACTCTGGGGGTTCTACTAAGAACCCTTTCTTTCTTTTTCTTCAATCGTTGATGTTTGGCAAATGCAAGGTTTTCACTTGAACTATGTAGAACTAGAACTATCTAGAATTCTTCGGCTTGTCCCCATAGGAGAACCCTTTTGCTTCCTGGTAGAACCTGTAATAAAGATTTTGCTTGGAACCCTTTCAGAGGATTCTGCCTAGAACATCTGTGAAAAGTTCCATCCAGGAACCCCTTATGAGAGGTTCTAAAAGAAACCCTTCTGTGCTGTAACCAGAACCCTCTCTTGACGTTATGTCCAGATCTTTCCCACCATTTAATGTAGGTGTTCACCCATTTATTAGTTTCATCTCGACCCACAAATGTTCTTTTGAGAACTCTTTTATATTCCATGGGTTTCATGTAAAACCTACCCAGGGGGATCTAACAATATAATTTGTAATTTGTCTTCCAAGAGTTCTGTGAAGAACCATATTGTATTCTGCAGAAAAAAAATTATATTGTGGTCATCCATCATGTTAACAATCTTATGTTACATTTACTATTGTTTAAATTGAGAAAACATCACAGTAATATTTTCACCCATTCTTGAGAAACTCTTTCTTCCAAAAAGGGTTCTTTGGCTGAAAACTGTTCTCAGTGGAACCCCTCGTATTAGAGAATCCCTGATGAACCCTTTCATCAAAAAAAGGGTTCTTCAGAAGCAAATGGTTCTATCTTATTTCTAAGAGTGTCCCAAGCACTGGCAACATTAAGAGACATTATGAATTACTACAAGTTGAGTGTACCCTTTGTAATCTTAGCCTAATATCTCGTCATGAATTCAGTGTAACTATTACCCAGTCATTTCACCAGTGCAGTGCGATATGTTCAAAACTAATCACTTGTAAAGCGCAGGATAAGTTACAGTGAGCTCCTATGTTAGCTAATGCCATTGATGAGAACAGTTCAGTCCTTGATAATCTCAGCGCTAATGCACTTTAGGCCGGTCCAACAGTGTGTGACTGCACTGCGCAGCACTCATTCACTACCTCTGCGTTCCCATCCTAATTCACTGCTGCTACCAGGGGTTAATGAGGCAAAGTGAGGAGTAGATGAGAGAGAGGAGAGAAAAAGCCGGGAGAAAGGGAGACGGAAGGAAAAAAAAGAAAAGAGCAAGGGAGATGAATAATAAATGTACCATGCTAGAATCCATTTTTAAGAGAAGATTAGAAGAGTCTGGATGCAAGCTGGGATGCTCACATGATCCAAGTGAGAGGACTAGGCCAGCCCTGTTTCTAGGTCATCTCCATTAAACATCTCGGGATAGAACATCAAAGAAACCCTGCTTTTCATATCGTATATATGTGAAAAGTTACATGCCCTTTACTTTTTTACTTTCTGTCAATTTTGGTAAGTGTTCTATAATTCTATATTGAGAAACAGGGCTGCACCTGATGATTATTTTTATAATTGATTAATTGTTCAGTCTATAAAATGTAAAAAAAAAAAAAAAAAAAAGTGAAAAATGCTCATCACGATTTTCTAGGACCCAAAATGACATCATCAAACTGCTTTTTTTTGACATTGTCCTTTGAAAAAATGATTGAAATGATTAATCGATTATAAAAAATTAGAGGCAACTAATTTCCTTTTGATTGACTAATCGATTTTTATTAACTAATCGTTGCAGCTCCATTGAGAAATGGACAAAAGTTAAATAAGGTTTTGATGATATTTGCAGCAAATTTCCACTGGTGTTGATATGGAGCTATATTTGTGCCTGTAGAGATGGAAGTTGTGTGTAGAGAAGGGGATTTAGTGTCTTGGCATAGTTCTGTTCATGCCAACTCATACAGCCAACAGCACACCTGGTAGATGGCACAGTGCCAAGGCTCCGTGGGCTCACTCACTTCTGGCAAGACACACAACCACATGCACACACACACACATACACACATCTACTGACACCAGAAGGGATGTCATATCTCAAGCTAACAAGCCAAAATGAGCACACTCATGCAGGTATATACAAACCTGGACACACACTGAGGCAGGTTGGACGGTGGCACCGTGTCCAGAGGGTTCGGCATGAGTGGCACAGTGGGCATCGATCACCTTTGGCTCACAGTGGCTGTATCTCACAAACAGGCACACACATGCATCTCGCACACTCATTTCCTTGCAATTAAGCCCAGCAGCCCCACAGTATATGCCTTGGCTTAGAATAAACTGTCTTCAGATGGCTGTGCAGCTCTCCACAAGCCCTAAATAACCACACATGAAAGCAGTGGTGGAAGAAATACTCAGATCTTTTACTTAAGTGAAAGTATTAGTACCACACTGTAAATCACATTCAAAATCTCACTGAAGTACGAAAGTCTTAGCATTAAAATACCAAAAGTTAAAGTACTCATCATTATGCAAATCAGAATTTCCATCAGAATCATATGTATTATATTACTGAATTATAATTAGTAATACATTAATCTGTTAATCTCTTTCATGTTGCAGCTGCTAATGTTGAAGCTAATTCCAGCTACTGTATTTACTGCTGGGTAGATTAATCTATAATAATACATCATGTTGATTTATATTTTGTATCAAAGGGATTGTTTGGATTATTTGAAGTGGGATTGTATGAGGTATTTACTGATAGTCAGTGTATTGTCTTCAGTAGATGCTTTTGTCACACCCCACAGTTATGAGAAGCAGGGAAGGGCACCAGCATTGAAGCTAATCAATGTTCTGCTGTGGACACGATCAGCGACAAAAGGTATTTGCTATTTAGTTCAGAATAGTTTCACAACAGCAAAGTAAAGCAGTGAAAATATTCTCAATATGGAATACACTTAAACTGATATTTATTTTTTTAAGTGGACCTTTTTAAGTGTCTAAAATACACCGACCCCATCCACTGCAGTTTATATCTTCTGTGCTGTTGGCCTTCTCTTCTGGCATCTACTGTAGCTAATGCACTGACTATTGATAAGTACCTCATACAAGCACACTTCAAATAATCCAAACTATCCCTTTCATAATCTGAATTTGCAAAGTGACTAGCAACTAAAGTTATCAACTCCATGTAGTGGAGTAAAAAGTATAAAGTAGCGTACAATGGAAATACTACTGATGGAAGTACAAGTACCTCAAAATTGCATTTAAGTACAGCACTTGAGTAAAGGTATTCAGTTACTCTCCACCTTTGCATGGAAGCTACAGAACCCTTTAGCCATGAAGTGGTAGGATTATCAACTGTTTACAGAGAGACAGACATGCATAAAAGTAGGACATATATGGAACAAGACACCTCAATGATTCCCTTAAATCTGTGTAAATAGCAGGATGTGAGGGGCTTCTCCATCTCCATTATAACAAATGACGAGTGTAAATAGTGTAAATATGTGAGTTACTATCAAATTAGCTAATCTACTGTGAAGAATGCAGACAGCATGTGCACACATACACACTCTCCTATGGGAAGCGGCTGTGCCGTGCTTATCAGATTACCCATTGCCGAGCTAATAGATTTTTAATAGATTGTTTTTGATTAGTTCCTCTGGTTTAGTGACGTTAAGATGATTAACGGTTGTGTGTACAGAAACAAACACACATTTGTGTTCGTCTGGACCCACATACATTTGCATACAGTGTTGTTTTATTCGAAAATGTGATTACTGGAATCATTTTTGTGTGTTCTGTCACAAGTGAGTCATCGTGCGGCTGTCATATGCTTTGAGAGGATTTCCGGGCCACAATGTCAAAGGGACAGTTCACCCAGATTGCCGTCTTGATTGTGAGTTGGTGAGCTTTGCTGATATCGCAGTAGTGATGTCTGCCTTATCTCGCTATAATGGAACAAGATGGCTCAGTTATCCACTGTCGCTTTCATGAGCAGTTTCATGTAGTAACCATTTTATTTCTAGTAGAAAGAAAGTAGTTCTGGTGGATTCTATGGTAGAAAGAAAGTAATTCCTACATGAAAGTGCTCACCATATAGAATATCTTGACTCACCGGGTCATGATTTCTGGAAAGGCATATTGCTGTTGAGTTTTTCAAATTTTTTTCTTTTTTTTTTTTTTTTTTTTGGCGTTTTGAGCACCACAAATCGAGTGCCATTTAGTCACATTATATTGGAGAGAAGGCAGACATCTTTACGGTTGATATCTCATACACAACGAAAACAATCTAGATGGATAAATAACACTACAGATAAGAGAAAAAAAAAAACATTTATTTTTGTTTTTGAGGTGAACTGTCCCTTTAAAGCTGGGCATAGCGTTTGCTCTCCCCCTTTCTCTCACAAACACACACATACTAAAACACCCTTGAGATACACACACAAACAACTCCAAATGCAACAGCTCCCTGCATTCATGCTTCTCACACAGCATGGTGGCGTCTCCCGCCGTCTAACTAATTACCCCCCCCCGCCCTGCGGCCCCCAGAGGGAAAAGCTTCAGCCTGAGGCCTCGTCACAATGTTAGCTGGCTTGCTAACTCGCCCCCAGCCTGCCTGTTTTTAGCCTGCTTGCCTCCTGACCACTGCTGGCCATATTGCACTGACCCCGTGGCTAATCCTGTTAGCGTAAGAGTCTGTGATAGCCAAGCGGAAAGCCAATACCCACATGCTGGTCTAATGCCCTCTGGCTAATCTTTTAGCGTAACAGTTGGCCAAAGTGAACTTACTTCAGTTTCTTTTGGCTCATTTGTTATTAGTTCTTGTGTGCAGTGCAGAGAGTCCACTCTAATTACTGAGCTGAGATTTCATTTAGTGCTAATTAAGAGGAGTAACAGTTGTTCCAGCAGTGGCTTAGGTTCTTGTTTTTAGCGTTAGCGGAGCTAGCAAAGAAATAGCTAATGGCTCTATTATGGGTGCAGCTGACCTTGTGGCTTCACCATTTCCATCTGCTAAGCCCTTAAAAATGAAGAATTAGGCATTTAAGAGGAGGCTCGCTGGGCATGGAGTGTTATTCACTTTCTCGCAGAGGGTTATTTCTTTTTCACCGCCTCTCTCTTTCTCTGTTTCCCTGCATTCCTCCTTCTCCTCTCGTACTCTCCCAACCAGAGTCTGTTAAGCCTCATCGTCTCCTCCTCATGGTAAAATATTTATCCATCCTTTCCTTTGGTTCAAATGTTTCAAACTGATGGAGTCTTTAATTAGTCATGTATGCATCTATCTCTCTTCTGCCTGCCTCTCTCTTGTTCCCCCCTTCAGTTCTCGTCTCTTTCACACAGCCCCTCTGTTTTTCTCTCTTTGATTTACTCACACCATTGCTACTCTTCTTTCTGCTCCTCTCTTTTCTCCATGGAATTAGTCATTAGCTGACTGACTGAGCTGATTGCATCTATTCCCAAGGCTAGCATTTGTTTGTGCATCTCCTTTCTTTTCCCTCCCACCTCCAGTCCTCTTGCTCCACACCCACTCTTTCTCCCAACACAGTCTTTCTCATTCTCCTCCCATCTCATTCTCACTTTACCTTTCTTTACCCCCCCCCCCCCTCACTTCCGTTCTCCACGCCATCTTTCCCATAATGTTGTCTTGGTCTCAAATACTCATTTGGGTTGCTGAATTAGCACACCAAGGTACACACAGACACTCCCAGCAGTCTCTCCCCCATACCTTCTCCATAACATTAATTGCACAGTGTCATTCTAAATTGGCTAACACCAATTAAGCCCTCACTATTATATTTAATTGGTCATTTAGCTTGGCTACTGTTTGAATGCTGTGTCTCCCTGGAAATGGTTTAGTTGGCCTCCGACAGCACATGTGGCCATTTCGGAGACAGTTTCCTCCCTCCCTGTGGGTTTTACAATGGTCCGGCCAGCTACTGACACTGCCAAGAGCCAAGATGGAGGGGGAGTCGGGGTGTGTGGTGGTGGAGGAGGAGTAGCAGCAAATGGCAGGGGGAGAGATATTCTCCTCTGTCTACCCTCCACCTCTCTCTCCAACCATCCTCACACCCCTCTCCTTCTCCCCCGCTCCTCCGTCCATGTGTTGCTGGTGGATTAAGCTAATTAAAGCACCGCAAACAGGGTCCCCAGAGAGAGGCTGCATACACACACATATTTTGACACGCACACACTCATTAACGGGTGCAAGTACACAGGCTCACACAATAGGAGAAACAGGCAGGAAACATCAGAACATGTGCACATACATAGAAAGATGTGCACCACACTCTGCATGAACTGCCGCAGCAGATATTGGTAACTAAGGACACCATACATTATACAGTGGTGGTCATTATATGGCCCTCTCACTGCATCATGTAGATACTTTATGGAGCACTTTCTTCACTGTAAACAAGCTGGAAATCCCCTTCAGTGGATTTCAATGGATTTCTGAGGAGATTGAATTATTTGTCATTAGCCAAGGACTGAGCTTAAGTCAGTGTAACCTCAACCCATATGCATCATATCCAACTGAATCTTCAGACTGTTTTCGCTCCAAGCGTCAGTCGAAGGAGTCTCCGGTGTGTTATCATCCATAAGAGCCTTGTGCTGTCTATTTATGGGTCACTGGCAGGGAACTAGTGGCCCAGAAATAACAGCAAACCCTCTCCCTTCAGCCTTGGTTTGTGTGTGTTTATGGGCTTGTGTGCATGATCTGACATGGATTATGCAAGGATTGATGCTAATATTTTTAAACACTGGACCCACAGGCCCACCAAGCCCCTACACTTAGTGGCATTTTTTGGTGGCACAAATGTAAACTTATGTAAAAACAGTACAGAGAAGGCAGTTTAATGCAATTTAGCACAGCTTTTCTAAACAGTGACACTTATGTTGGCCGCTTTTTCCAATAATGATGTTCTCGGCGGAAAAATTCAGCACTTTTCATGTGGATGTTCTGTCACTGTTGGTGGTAAATGTGGTAAACTGAAGCAATAATTGCCTCGGTGCATGCCATATTGACCGGGAAAACTGATTTCTCCTTCTGCAAAATCTTTTGTACCTGCATCCAGTGATGTCAATGGATATATAAGCTTGGCTTTTTAGTCTCCTCTGGGTAGATATATTTTCTCTTTGCATGAATCATATTGGATTGTTGAACATTGAATCGATATATCAGTCCAGATTGATTTATCTCACAGAATGGTGAACTAAAAGGCACAAAGCAATTGATTCGTTCGTGAAACTGTAACATTGTGTTGGTGATGTCGGTGGCTCGCTGTAACTTGGTGGTTACAGGGAGCCACCTACATGGAATATTTGGTGGCCACAGAATTATGTCGAGCTGGATTATGGCCTCTATAATGCAGCAGTTCAGGTGCTTTTAAGACAAGATTGCCAGCCAGTGTGGGAGCGTTCATGCCTTTATGTGTATTCATGCCAAGCAAGTCCTCACACACACCTGTATGTCTGTGACTACACGCTGGAGCATCAATGCGAAACACCAAAATGTCCCAGAGTCAAATAAGAAATGGTTGGAACAGATGAAAGAAAGAGGCGAGGACGGAAGGAACCCCTCCATCCTGTCATAGAGAAAGACAGGAAGAGAGGGAGCGCTGTGTCCCTTTGTAGGAATTCCTTCCGGATGTTTCTGCTTTCAGGATATTGGCTGTGTCTCTGGAAAACTGCCTGCTTCCAGGGAAACCTATTGGATTACTGATAACCTTGGAATGGATAGGGCCAGCAGCACAGAGGGTGTGTACTGTATGAGAGAGGGGAGGGGGAGAAAGCGATGGGTCCGTGGTCTTCGCTGTTCTTTCACTCACTCATCGTATTTTCCTCTAGATAAATCAATGACAACTCTGACATTAAATATGAGTATACGCATGGATTTGGTCGTTCCCCCTAAATTGTATTTGTCCTCCCCTCCCTGTGCCGTGAGAGGGTATGGCTTTTCGACTGCACCGGTGCCCCCCGTGAGAGCCCCGTTTTTATTATTGTGCAGAAGATATCAGAGGGTTTTGAGCACACAACAATAAACACGGTCACACTCGAGCACGCACAAGCACACACCCAATAATAAGGCTCCAATAACATAGGGGTCTTTACTCCAAGTTGTCTCCAAATCCCCCAGTGGCGGGCCTGCTCCTTGGTTGCCATGGCAACAGTAGTCAGGGCAGCCACGGCTGGCGATAGTGAGGAAGAGGAAGGATGAGAGAGAGAAAGAGAGTCACAGGGAGCATTGATGTTTGTGGTGCAGGCTGGGGATTTGAACGCAGTCACAACATTGGAACTGGGTTGCTGCAACGTTGCTGAACGTTAAGAGCTGCACACAGCAGAGGCACAGTGCTGGGAATGCAGTTTCAACTGGGGGTGGAAATAAGTGGGCTTGTAGGTCATGTTTACCCCTCTGTGTGTGTATGTGCGTGTGTGTGTTTGTGCGCGCGCGTGCGTGCATGTGTGCACGCGTGTGCAGGCGTGTGTGTGTGTGGTGTAGAGAGACAGACAGAAATGTGAGTGAGAGAGATGAAACTGCAGAGACAGCACACTCACTCATTAACTCCCTCGGCATGTTCATTCTGTCTTCGTGTTTGTGCGCTCGCAGATGAGCTCTATGTTTGTGAGGACATGCTCAGCCATGCACAACACAGTGGCTGCGAACGGGGATTCAGTCTCCACTCTCTGTTGCTTTGATATTACATCTGCTTACAACCACGCTATACAATTTTAACTCAACAAAAAAATCCATATACATGATGTAAATATTCCTGCTTTGTTATAACAAAAATGTATTGTGTAATATTTGATTGTATAAGAATAGTATAATCTTATGTAAACTGTGATGTGGTTTTGTCTACAATTTAGCTTCCTTAAAAGGGTTCAGGGTTAACTGGAAGTTGGGTTGTATGAGGTACTTATCAATAGTCAGTGTATTAAGTACAGTAGATGGAGGTTGGCACACCTGCAGTTTGGAGAAGCAGACAGGAGCACCAGCATGGAAGCTGAGCAATGAACTGCTGTGGACAAGGTCAGCAGCAAAATGTATTTTAGCCACTTAAAAACTGTCCACCCCCCAAAAAATCAATAACAGTTTCACTACAATTTATTTAAAATATTTTCACTGCTTTACCTTGCAGTCAAACAGCAGTTTCTGACAGCAAACAGCTGTTATATAAGCCAAATAGTTCTCCCTCCAAAGCAACCAGACTCATTAAGGAAAAGCAGTAATTTTACCTTGCAGAAAATGGGAATTGCTTGTCTACAGCTGCCTCAATCTGTTTGTTTGTTTGTGTTATTGTATGACTTCAGTGAAACCAAACTATCCTACTATAAAACACTGAAGTCACACAATAACAAACTAACAGATCAAGGCAGCAGGAGACCAGCAACTCCTGTCTTCTGTAAAGTAAAATTACTGATTTTGCCTTTGGGGTTTGGTTGGTTTGGAGAGAGTGATATTTGGGTTTTATAATAGCAGTTTCCTGTTGGAAAAAGGCTTTCTGATGGCAAAGTAAAGCATTGAAAATATTGTAAATATAGTGTACACTTAAAGTCATGTTCATTCTGGGTGGACCCTTTAACATCAGTCGAAAGCTGTCTTCACATTTTTTGACTCTCAGTCAATACACAGTCGTTGGTTAATGCTATTCAGCTGACAAACCATTACCACTGCCAGAAAGATGTGAAAAGAACTGCAGAAACGATGTTCCAGAGCGAATCTTTTCTCTCCTCTCCTCACCATATATACAGTAGAGAATAGTGCAACAGACACCGGATGCACAGCAAACAGGCAGTTAGTGTCAGGGCTCCGATGGAAAATCCATAGTTTCATTACAGGCCCAGTGGTATGAATGTGGCCGGGAGGCGACCAAAGCTCTATCATGGGCCCTGCGGGAGCCAAAATGGCTGCATTTAGTGATGCAGTGGAGTGAAGAGGAGGCAAGAGGGTCAAGGCTGCCGCTGGGAATGAAGTGTGTTCGAGAGAAGCAGCCAGATAAAGTTCGTGTGCAGTAACTGGCACAGCAGCTGTAGTTGTACCCGACTCACCTTCTTTCTGAGACTTCTGCTACACTGTCTCTGTGTCAAGGACCTCACAACGGGAAGTGACATCAGTGCTGTGGGTCACAACATAATGCTGTTTATTACACCGATCTTTGACACAATTTATGTAACAGACACAGTTCTTTCTATACAAGAGATTGAAATGGCAACAGTGACTGTCTCTGTTTGCTGTTGTCCTTTAATATATGTTGTACTCAAAATAAAATGTACACAACATGCATGGCTCTTTGTGAACTGTAGCCAGTAGGGTTGCAAATTTTGTGCATTTTCCATACTGGTAGTTGAGATAGCTAACAACTGATTGATAATTAATAAGGTACAAAACACATCAGATTGTCTCATTTTTTACATCATTTTCATTTTTTCATTTTTACTTTTTTTCTCATTTAAAATTTAAGTTTCCTTATTACAATTACTGCCATTTCTATACCATTGATGAATGCATCAAATCAGTGTAAGCACATGTTTAATTAATAGCACTTTCAACATTATCTTAAAACAAAAAGTGCAAGCAGTTGCCAGCAGCATTTCTCAAGGTTCACTAAATAAAAAAAGAAGCTCACTGAAGTAAATAAAGTAAAAATAAATAAAACTAGTAAAACTTAAATTTGTACTGAATTTTTGCATTGGCCTTACACCTGCTTAATTAAAATAGAACTTATATCATTATTATAATTTATCTATTCGGCAGTAGGATGTAATGAAAAAACACCTCAATTCTGATGGAGTCAGTAATCGGCCAGACAGATCATCAGTGGACTCCCAATTCTGACTAAACACAAAATCAGCTCCTAAATTCACTGTACACTGATTCCTGTGTTCAACCAAATCCCACATGGCTTTTTCTTGCACACATACCTTTGCCATTCACTAAAAATCCAGGATTGAAGTCACACAGCCACTCAGAGTTATTGGATAGGGAGAAGGTAGCGCTCGTGAGCCGCTGGCCATTGTTTGTCCCTCTAGGTGATTAGAGTTAAGAGGCAGGCTTTAAGGGAAATTAGCTTTCGATTGGGCCTTCTGATAAAGAGGTAGGATTGTAATTGTTAGTGACCTTCCAGGACCAGAAAGTAAAGATCAGGTGAGACATATTGTCCACAGTAATGTGGATTGATTTAAAAATGTTGTTTATTTGCTGAAAGTTTTGTGTCAGCACAATGCTGGAAGAGTAGAAGAATACTTTAATCTTTTCCTCCTCCTCTTTCAATGGCCTCTGGAAAGCAACAAAATGGTGTACTACAACTAGTCATATCTACGAATCAAGCTCAGTTTTATGTACGTGTATCAGGGCTGGACAAATCAAAGAAGCCACAAGTTTTTGAAAAAGTAAAAAGACCTGCTGTGTATGAAAGGCGTTCTGAGATAATGTCTTGTTTTAATAGTGATCAGAAGTGATTTTTTACCATATTGTGCAGCCCTAATATATAATCATGTTGAGACAGAAGTGTGACTTAGTTGAAAAAGCTTACAAATGATCCTCATTTTATAGCTTATACATTTTATGCTGTGTATTCATATCCATCCATGCTTGTGCAGGGTTTATCATGGTTCACTAGCCTCTTAGACACCCTCTCATCATCCATTCCTCCATCCACCTTCCCATCCCCCCCGCTCTCCGGGTCCTCTGATGAATTGACAGCTGTATTTTTTGTCACACTTGTGTTTCCACGTGTACCTAACCAGATGATATAATGTCAAACGCTGGAGAAACAACCCGATTCCTCTGAGGAAGAGGCGAGTGAGGGATTACGGAGGAGAGCTGTAGCAGAGGAGAAGGAGATGAGAGGAGAGGCGACACACACCACACACAACACACAACACACACACACACACACACACTTAATCAGACTGATTGCTTGCGGCTCTGACTCCTCTCATTGCATCATCTCTCTAATGCATTGGTCCTGCATCACTCTCTCCCGCTGTGTGTGGTGGTGTGTGTGTATGTGTGGTGTGACAGTTTAGAAATGCAGGGTCCTCAGTAGACTGGTAAAAGCCACAAGGGGCACGTCCTCCTGATGTTATGAAACCTTGGATGTTCACCAAAATGTGTGTTTGTGTGCTTGTTTACGGCCCTCTGATTCACATCCAGTCAAGTCTGTTAAGTCGGCGAGTGTTAATATGTGCATACCATTTATCATGGAAGGGGATCTCTTCAGAGCACATTTATATAGAGCCTATTTCATTAGCAGTCAAACCTGACTTGCATCTCTCATTGAAACAGTTTGGGAATTAATAAATGGCGTACTGGATGACTGGATGCCTGGATAGATGGATGAAATAGTGAGTGTGCAGAGTTTAAAATGCACAAACAAGCTTTTTTTTGTTCACAAGCATTAAAAAATGCATATTTCTCAGTGCTGACATAACTGACGTACATGTTTTCTCCTACCCCTTAGTTATGACACTCTTTGGAGAGACATACATTCACTCACACTCACACTCACACAACACACACACACACACACACACACACACACACAACACACACACTTGTGACTTGTTCTTCATTCCCATCTCCTCTCCTCAGAGAGAGCGATGGAGCCAGGAGCAATGCAAATTGGGTAAAATGTTCCGGAAAGTGGCTTTTCCCACTGGGACTTCTCAACTCCAGCACTGAGTTAGCACTCTGTGTGTGTGCGTTTGTGTGTGTGTGTGTGTGTGTGTGCCACAGTTCTCGCTCTTGCATCTGTGGGTGTGAGAACGCCAATTGTTCTGCATGTGTTTGAGTGCATGAACGTGTGCATGCCTGAATGTGTGTTGGTGTTCATACCCATTTCTCCCAGGCTGCCGTGGGCTACAGACCAGATCTTCCTTGTGATTTTAGGGTTAGTTCAGAGAGAGAAAAAGAGTGTGTGTGTTAAAGAGAGGCGATGGTGGAAATTGAGGGCACCTCTCTGTCAGACCTCACCAATTAGCTGTTAGAAAGTCTTGACTAGCTGTTAATTTGACCATCGATAGAGACGGATGGAGAGAAGAAGACAGATGGAAAAGAAAGAGAGGAAGAAGGAGAATGAGAAAGGAAGAATTTGAGAGACGACGGAGATAAAGGCGCCATGATATTTTCTCAGTGATGGTCAGAGCTGGCTATTGAAGTGCGATATTATGGCACCAACTGAACTGCTTTGACCCTATTGAGTATTAGAAGACACCTTGTTATTCTATACCTGATTTCAGTAGTGAGTGTCGGTGAGCCATTAAGCATGCAACATGCTTGTACTAACATCTAATAATGCTGGTGATTGGCTGTCTAATGTTACACATTGTAGAAACCTACAAGAAATACACTATATTGCTGTTATGCCCAGAGACTGAGATCAAAATATTTATATACTGTTATTTACCTGATTTATGTGCACTTTTTCTCTCTGTTTCACCAAAACCCACACACAGAGTGGAGCAGAGGAGAGACAGGTGAAGTGACGCTTTTAGCTGAGCTAAAAAAGATCAGTGATGCTGTTTTGCCCTCATTGTTCTCTGTGAAGTTTGCTGTAAGTGATGCTAGTGATCCGGTGCATTTTATGGGAGTGAACACTGCACTCGACTGTGCTTTAGTTGTCAGCAACCAGTTACATGGAAGGTAGGCCCTGCAGTGTCATAAGTTAGTGATAAATTTGTTTTAATAAAAACTCAACTCCTCATATTTGCTCCTGATGTTCTTCACCACTGATTTGGAACAAGGAAATAAAGGGAGTAACAGGCCAATCAGCTGGTAGAATGAGAATGGTCATAACCTGGTCCTCCTCCTTTTTCTTTTTCTTCTTCTTCTTTGGATGAGACAGACTGCTTGTCATTAATGCTGATTTTGACAGATATTTATATTTCATAAAGTCCATTACTGCACTGATATTCCCTCAGTTTCTTCACTGAGTCCAGTTATTCAGGTTGAGTAAATTGCCTAGCTAAAATACTGTTTCTCCAGCTTCTCCTGGGTCTTTGAACATGTTCCTCTTTTGAGAGAATGATTATACCTTAACGTGCAATGGAATTCTTTTTTTGTTGAAATTGATGTTATAAAATTGGTAAAAACAAGTATTGTTGGAAGTATCTGTACTATAGTCAAGATATCTGTATTTGTACTAGTATTGAAAATGTTTGAATAATACTCAGCCCGAGTGATGGTTCACAGTGATACAACCAACTCATCGCAGTCTGTTTTCTTATTTGGAAAGCATATACTTCCATGTTCAGTTGTGAGTAGAAGTAAGGCCTTCAGCATTTACTCTACAGCGTTAGTCCTCAATGTTATGCTCAAAGTCAGGGAAAAAGCTGTTATTGTTTTTTTTTTTTAGGTATTGCTGGTGACTCCCATAAACCAGTGACTTCCCTGGTTTCCTTTGTATTTGTGATTGAAAGCTAACGTTATTCTTCTGTAAGTGACTAAACTTGAATGACTTTGTGCATTTAACTGCTAAAAAAAGAAATAAACAGGATGTAGAACAATCAAAATAATTCAGCTGCTGTTGAAATCAGGTTTCTCAGCTTGTTGCAACAGTTCAACTCAGAGCAGCTGACAGTTTGAATGGCAGGGGAGAAAAAAAAGTCTTTCATACGTTGCCAAGTTCCTTCGTCGTTGAAGAACTGCATCGCATGCCCTCCTGTGAGCGTGAATCAAGTTTACCTCTAGATGAACTCGGGGACTTGGTATGCTTTTCTGGCATTACCCGATGCTCCCACCATGTCCGTTGCGGGGGTTGTATTGTGCTGGTTAGAATTTATTGCCCTCTCTGCGTGTGCGGGTGAGTGTATGTGTTTCTCTGTGTGTGTGTGTGTGTGTGTGTGTACCCGGTTAGGGCGGACAGTGAGGCATTGCCCCTTCACAAATGGGCCATGGAAAACCTACAGGTTGGACCATCTGCCTCTTGCTTGCATTTGAGCGTGCGTCTTGTGACTTTTTTTTCTGAATGGAAAGGTATTGTCTATTCAAAGTTTGTGACCTGGCCAAAAGCAATTTACCCAAGTACACACACACATAAACAGTAGATTTATGCATTGGCTGACTCAACAGACTTGGCATCGGAAAACTTGGAGGATGCAGGAGAGGAAGACAATGGGGACTGTGATTCTTAGTTTTACTGGAAACGATGCAAAGAGGAGGGAAGAGGGAGAAAAGAAAGACGAGGAGGGAAACTTGGAAGAAAAGGCCAGAGAATGGGTCGGGTTTGGGAAGGCAGAGCTGTAAATAGTTTAAGGCTGGAGGGGAGGAAATGATGGCGATAGGGAACAAAACAAGGTTGTGAATGTATTTGTAGAACGACACAAACACAGTCTGTCTGCAGCTACAATCACAGAGCGGGTAAACATTACCGAAGGGATTTTCAAGCCAAAGAAGTGAATTGCCTTTTGAAAATGCGCAAATATCATATCAGTATCAGCAATATTGCGTCTTAAGTATGTGGGATACATTTTCATCAGCCACTTATCTCAACAGCCTGGCAAACGCAGCCCCATCAGACATATTTACATCAAATCCCTCCCTCCTTCTCTCTCCATCTCTCCTGTTTTTTGTCCCAGGAGGAAACCAGCAAAGTGTGTTTTTAAACGCAAAGAGCGAGCCACGCCATCTGTAACATGCTCGTTTCTGGAAATAAGAATATAAGTCTAATTGAGCTTTTTAATTGTCCTCTAAATCCTGCTGAGCGCTCATGCTGCTGCTTAGCGGTGTGCATGTGTGTAGGTGTGTGTGTGTGTGTGTGTGTATATGTGTATGTACAGTACGCATGTGTCCGGTCTGTTGGGACGTGAATGTTTCTGCTTGTAAGTGGAGAGATGCAGAGAGCGAGCATGCAGGCTCCTTCTGTGCATAACGAGCTAATGGTAGCGTGTGGTTACCCTTTGAAGAATCTATTAGCGTGTATTGTGTTTTTGTAGTTTCGCAAAGTGTGTGTTTGTGTGTGTTTATGAGTCAGGAAACTGAGTAAGAGGCATCCATGCTGGATTTGGTGTGTCATTGTGGCTCCTTTTTAGCCACTCTTGAGCCCATCTATGTGTGTGTCTGTGGGTAAACAACTGAGTGATTGCCATTGTTGACAGTTGAATTCCAGTGTAACTCACTTTCATTTTAAAGTGGAAGTAGAGAACTTTTTCTTGATCGCACAGTTAAAGGCTGTAGAATAAAGGCATCATTCGTGTTAAGATTGATTCCGTACTAGTCTTGCAATACCAGACAATTGGAGATCTCACGCATTTGACCATATTGAGACAAAATCAGATGTGATGCAATTAGCTGCAGGGTTGTGCAGCATTGTGGAGGTTATGCAAGGGTGTTTATTTGTGCTTAGAACATAACCTCTCTAAAGAAATAGGGAAATAACATTTTATTTCTGGCTCTCTTGCTATTAGTACTTCCTTACCTCATTCAGTCTCTACCTTGCATGAACACAGCTGCTCGCTCTTTCTCTCTAACAAATAGACACAAACCAAATAGTATGGAATCAACACAGGCTGTGAGACAGAGTGGATATTTAATTTTTCCATTGCTTCAAGTCAAGTCAGCTGGAATAGAGTCGTGTGTGTGTGTGTGTGTGTGTGTGTGTAATTAACACCACCTCCAATCAGGCCTTATCTTTGATTGCATGTTGGTGTTAATTGTCTGTGTGTCTGTATGTGTGTGTTTTCGTGATTGTACACTGTATGTGTGAGAGAAAGTAATCTAGGATTTCCTCCGTGTTCTATATGGACAACTTCCCCCTGCTCATACACACTTCCTGTTTCTGTGTGTGGGACAGCAGGAGAGCGACATGGAGGGAAGTGAAAGGGCAAGATAAGCTGCCAGATGTTTGGGTTTTTGGTGTGTGTGAGCGCGTTAGAGAGACAGAAAGAAAAAAGACACAATAAAGAGCACTTCTATAAAAAGCAATCTTGTGACAGTCCAGTGCTCTCAGCTGACTGTCTGGAAACTTTTGCTGTGCTTCTTTTCCTCTCGCCTATTTTGGTCCAGGGGAAGCCTTCTCACCAGTTTGGCAGTTTTTGTTTGTGTGTCAAAGAGGTGGCACGCATTAAATCTAACACAGTATTCACTCACTTCCACTTCTTTGTTTACGTACTAGCAGCAATTGATTTGAACTTTATTTTAAGCATGGTGCCCTGCAGGAGGAGACTGAGAGAGATGGTTAGATAGCAGAGTGAAGAGGGAGAAGAGGATTTAATGCTCAGTGACATGTGTCAGAGACTGCTTTTGTCAATGACACACACACATAAACACAGATACTAGAAGCGTTTTCTTAGATGCTGATGGTGGCTCACAGTATCCTGATGCTTGTGCCATTTCTCATCAAGTGACGCTGTTACACTGCCATCAGTCTCTATGTGTTTGCGTGTTTTGTTTTTTTTTGTTTTGTTTTGGTTGGTTTTTTTTTGGCATATCATGCCAAAAATAAAGGGCTAGTTTGGATTGTTTTTGAAGTGGGATTGTATGAGGTGTTTATTGATAGTAGATGTCGGCTGCCACATCCCCAGTTTTGAGAAGCAGAGTGAGGCACCACTAAGAAAGCTAAACAATGTGCTGCTGTGGACACGGTCAGCAGCAAAACGTAAAAAAAGTTTATGCTATATTTAGAATATTTTCACAACTTTATTTTAACATCAGTCTTTTTGCCAGAAAACCACTGTTTATATATGCTCAATATCTCTCTCTCAAGACCAACCAAACTCCATAGGCGAATTCAGTAATTTTAACTCACAGAACAGGGGAGGTTTGTGGTGGCCTGCTGCCTTGATAGTTTGTGTTATTGTGTGACTTCTGTGTTTTGAAAAACACTAACTTCAAACTAACCATTTGAAGCAGTGGTAGACCAGCAACTCCCGAGATCTGCAAGGTGAAATGACTTCTAAAACGGCAGTTATTCATCGGAAAGGACTGTCTGACGACAAGGTAAAGCTGTGAAAATAAGCTAAATATAGTATTCACTTTTTTGGGTTTCTAAAATACACTGTTGCTGACCCTGTCCACAGCAGTAGATTGCTTAACTTCTGCACTAATACTCCTCTCTGCTTCTCCAAAATGGGGGCGTGTTGAGTGCAATCCACTGTAAGTTACACAATGACTATCGATAAGTAACTCATACAACCCCACTTAAAATAACTGTGAACTATCCCTTTAAAGGTGACTAAGGTTTGAGTGTATTTGAGAGCGAATATTTCCCCAGTCACCCTCTGGTTTTGTTTTGTGTTTTCTCAGTCCAATTTCTTTCCTTCTGACTTCGTTTCATTCTCTCCCTCCTCCATTTTTCTTTCCCCTCCCTCCATACCTCCGTCATGTCCTCCCTCTGTGATATAGAGGAATGAGAGTTGACCCAGCTGGCCACCGCTTTAGACAAACTGCGCTCTCTCTTTCTCTCTGTGTTTGCCTTCATCTCTTCCTCACTCGAACAGACAAACGCACACACATTATCTGTTAGTAATTGGCAGCCAGCAGCTTCTGATTTAAAAAGGTCTCACACTCACCACTCAGCTTTTCTCCAGCTTTCTTCTCTTTTTCTCCTCCGTCATTCCTCCCTTTATCCCTCTGTGGGTCTCTTTGTTTCTGTCCTTTCCTCTCCTCAGAGCTGCCCTTCTCTCTGTTTGTACTTTGCGCCTTTGGGACTTCTATGGGTTCAGCTCTTTCAGCACATTACGGCATAATATTTTAGTTATGGTTTAGTGTACTGTAAATCATGTAAACACAGTTTCTCCATGTGGGAAACAAACACTATTTGAAATAAAAGGCTCACAGAAACTTGCGAACAGTCACTTCCTGGTTTTCCTGATAATGTCCCTCGTGATTTGGATTTTGCCAGATTTGCTCATGCTAATTGTATGACTGCTGCCCGGCCCTGCATGAACCCGCAGAAACATACAGCCAGTCTATTACAGCCTCTAATTGTCTTAATTTGACAGGAATGTGGTTGAACGTGGGTGGGCTGCATCATCTGGATTGCTTTTGGTGTCAACCAAACCCATCCCCACCTCCTCCTCCTCAGAGACTGCAGCCATTGGTTGGGCCCCATTGTGTTACCATGGCTACAGGCCAAACCAGAGGCGGGGCATCTGTCCTCCACCTGGTTGTACCAGCTGCTTGGGCACTGCCATGGCATGCCTGGAGTGTGTGTCTGTGTGTGTGTGTGTGTCTGTTTGCAAGCCAACTCCAATGCAGGCAGAGAGGAGTGTGTTCCTTTATGTATGTGCATGCTATAGGCCTACACTTCCTCAGTCATCGTCTATCTCTCTGCCTCTGCCCTGTGTGACCTTGCGGTTACATAAGGCAGTGTAAAGTGGCTCGAGTTGAGCAGCGGAGGTATTAATAGATGTTATTTGAGTGCAGCACGCCAAGCTTGCAGCCCACATATAGAATCATATGATGTGTCTACTCAGCTGGGCCCAGAGGGTGGAAAGCTGCACCCACCTTCTCGTTCAGCGTAACCGTCGCCACTTTTCATCGGTTAGAAAGTAGCGAGTGAATGATTTATTACCCCTCAGCTCCACTCATTGGCAGGGCGACAACATCCGCTTCCTGGTTTTGTGTATTCACCTCTGCCCATTGGCTGGGAGATGAAAAATCATGTTACACTGTTATCAACCTCCAGCAATGGTATCCCTTCCCTTAGTACCTGTTTACAGGAAGGGATAGCAATGCCATTACCGCCAAATATGACTTCCCTTTTATCACTGTGGAACTGTTACAGGCTATTAAAAGGATAGTTTGGATTATTTGAAGTTGGGTTGTATGAGGTATTTATCCATAGTCAGTGTATTAGTTTCAGTAGATGCCAGTCTGTACACTCTCAGTTAGGAGAGTGGGGCACCAGCACAGGAGCTAAGAAATGACCTGCTGTGCACATATAATGGAATATTTTCACTGTTTTATACTGCCGTCAAGTAGCCTTTTCTGATGGAAAACCGTTGTTATATTGTAAGCCAAATATTGCCCTCTCCAAAGCAACCAAACTCCAGAGACAAAATAAGTCATTTTACCTCACAGAACACTGGAGTTGCTGTTCTACCCCTGCCTCAGTCTGTTAGTTTGTTTGTGTTATTGTGCTTTAAAAGACTAGTTTCACCAAAGTCACACAATAACACAAATAAACTAACAGAGTAAAGCAGTGGTAAACTCCTGTGTTCTGCAGTGCAAAATTACTGATTTTCTCCTGTGGAATTTGGTTGGTTTGGGAAGAGCGATTTTTCCATCAGAAAAGGCTGTCTGATGGCAAAGTAAAGTAGTAAAAATATTCTAAATATAGCATACACTCAAACTGATATTGATTATTTTTAGATTGATCTTTTTTAAGTGGCTAAAATATCTTTTGTTGGTGGTCCTGTACACAGTACATTGCTTTGTTTCCATGCTGCTGTTCTCTCTGCTTCTTGTAACTCAGAGCATGCTGACTGTCATCTGGGTAATACACCAACTATCAATAAGTACATCATACATCCCCACATCATATAACCCGAACTATCCCTTTAATGCTTAAACAAAGACATTTGTGTTACTTTCAGTCTGTGCTTTGCACTAAAATGACCTGCTTACAGGTCACAGGGGATGCTGAATTAGCTGATCTCAACTGTCAGAAACCCAGAAAAAGGAAGGTCAGATATTGCGAAATGATCATGTTTCTAACATTTCGGAATGTTTAAAAAGAGGAGTTGAGGGTTAAAAACATGTCAGAAGTGTATCTTCGTCATTTTTCCTTTTCACTCGCGTCACTAGATGAGTAATATCACAAATGTAAGGGAGTAAATAGCACTTGGGACTAGGTCATGTCTTGCTTTTAGTGCGTGCACATACACATGCGCCTGCACACATGGCTGGCACATCTGCTAAATGTCACCATGTATACTCCACAGCTGTCCCTTTCCACTGTCTCTCTCTCTCTCTCTCTCACACACACACACACACACAGACATAAATGGTGTAGTGTTGAGCGTGTTTTAATAGGGTCCAGTTTGAGCTATGTGTGGTCTCTTATTCCCTGCACACTCTTTAGATGACTTTAGCAGCTTTGTGTCTCTTCGTCATCCCTCAGTTGTTTAATTGTTTCACTTCAGTCTGTACTGGACTTCACTCCTTTCCACTTCCTCTCCCTCGCACTCTGACACACACACACACACACACACTCATACAGATGGAGAACAACATTTTCTCCCTCTCTGTCCAGTCCAGTCTTTTGGCTCTTGAATCAGTTGTGCTCGTTGTATTTGGTGGGCAGCAGCCAAGACCATCCCTGTGGACCATTACAGCACACTAGGAGTGCGGAATGAGCCGGCAGGGAGGGAGGGAGGGAAATGGGAACTGAGCTGAGAGATGGAGTGAGATACAAAAATGTAAAGAGGAGAAGAATGCTGAATGAACAACACAGAGATGAAGTGGTAAAGGAAGCTTGAGTGTAGGGGAGGCGTGAAAGCCACATTGCTCTAACTCTCACTTGTGTTCCTGTCAGTGGCAGTCTTCCCAGTTCTCCTTTTTCCTCCCTTCCTCAGTTTCAGAGGTGGATTCCCGGCACCAGGCCCGAAACCAACCAAGCCAGGGACTTTCCTCTGGACCCTTCCCAATGAAGAGTTAGCAATCTGGGCAAAAAAAAAAAAAAAAAAAAGTGGGTGGCCTCACCTGGAGATGTAGGGATGAGGTTATATTTTGTCTTGGCATACTGCAGGGTCAGGCTTTTGGTTTCAGACAGAAACTAATGTTGCCTTTGCCTGGGTAGAGGAAAGAAATGGGCGACTCACACTGAAGGAAGTGAGTTATTGAGAGCATATGTGTGAGAAAAAAGCCAAACTGCTAAAAAATATTCATTGTTAATCAACACAATCTGCAATCCGCCGCCTTCTTCACCACTTTTTATGACTTCTGTCATGATGAATCAGATTGATTTCTTATTCTGTTAAGATGCTCGTGCACAAAAATGAACAGAAGTTCACTCACAGTCATGTATAGTAGATACACGAGCATATTTTTCGGTTTTGAAACAGTTAATCACTCCTTCTGCTTATTCAGGTTCAGTGCATCAATAACTCAAACCCCATCCATCAGGATCATCTCTCCCCATTTCCCAGCAGAAGGCATTAAATTTAACCCCATGCCAAGAAAAACAGAGTTCTGCCTCCTGGACAAACACAAATAGAGTCCAACCGTGAACAGCAGAAACCCCATCGGACCTACAGATCACGTACCACATCAGCATTAAACTCAAAAGCAACACACAGATTTTGGTGTTTTTGACTCAAACCCAAAGTTAATTTTTACCCCATGCTCTCTGTCTCCCTCTCTGATAGTATCCTGTTATGTGGAACTGACGCTCACACACACACGCTCAAACACACTCATCTCTCTTCCTCAGTACCTCCCTGCACTGACTGTTATGAGGTTGCTATGCCAATGTCTTTCCAGTCCCCTCTTGACATATGGAGTGTGTTGGTGGATAAGACGAGACTGGTATGTGTCTTTGTGTGTGTGTGTGTGTAAGTGCACAGAGGTGTTTTCACACATACAGAGGCATTGACAAACTTGTAGGCATACACCAACACACACAAACATAATGTAGTTGGTGAGGCAGTGGAGAATTGCATTGGAGGACAGGATTAGGGCAGTCATGTCAGGAATGTGCCTCCTCCTCTCTTCTACAGTAACCAGGAACAACACACACGCACACACACACACACACACACACACACACAACACACACACACACACACACATACACATACACATACACATACACATACTACACATACACAACACACACACACACACACACACACACACACACAGCTATCTCTAAACCCAACATCCTATACCTTTCCCTAAGTTTGCACTTTTGACCTCCTGATACAGTCTGTAACAGACACAGAAATAAAGGTTGGTGAGATGGCCAGAATTATTTAGTATTGCAATAACTATCACGCCATGATCTCCATTGACGTATCATATCATACATTTCAATATCAAGTGCGAAATGAACAGTTGATTAATGAGTAACCCTTAATAGCTCATTTACACCGACTATTAAAGGGGTTATTTATCTTTGGTGAACTTTGAAACCCGAGTTTGAGTCGGTTACACCTTTGAGGGAATGGAGGAATCTGATGTAGGTTTCCCTGTTTTGCCCCTTCCACTTTTATTTAACCTTCCTCTGACAGGTAATATAAATCAACTGACATTTAGGTAGCTAATTAGCTCTGACTCCTAAGATAGAAGCTCAGCGAGCTCTTTTGACTGACTATCATGTGGCTAGCTTGCGAGCATGCTAATATTAGCATTTCTCAAAGATGTGCAGTTGAATTCCAGTGTTTTACTGCTTTCCTTGTTGTGTGTGATTGTAAATTAAACATCTTTGTATTTATTACTGTTGATCAATAAAATACAGACATCAGTTTGAGCTCTGGTAGCTATATTGTGATGACCATTTTTCATTATTTTCTGATGTTTTAAAGACTAAACAACAAGATAAACAAAAATGAAGACTAAAGAAACAAGGGATAGTTGAAAGAAGGATTGTGTTTGTGTTTGCATCTTAGGATGGATTAGTTCATCTTACTGGAACACTAAACTTTCAGGACCATGTTTTGAATACTGTGCCATCCTAACACACTACCACTCACTGATTAAACACAGACACACACAAATACTCACACACACACACACGAGGCCAACCACTGCTGTAAATCGCTCTAAACCACACTATAAAAGCTCATTTTAAACACCATCTGCATTCCTCGTTCTTTACAACAGTTACAACAGCCAGCCGTTATTTTGTGTGTGTGTGTGTGTTCTGTCATTACTTTTCTCCCCCTCTAAACCTCCTCTCATTTAAGCCACCAAGCTTCCTATTGTTACCAGCAACCTTATCCTTAATTTAAAACATCTTCTGTGTCGCCAACTGACGATATTGTGGTCCGCTGCTATTTTGTGCCCTGTGCTCATCTTGTGTACGTCAACTTCTCTCTTTCTCCTCTCCCTCAACGTTTCATGGGTGTTTGTGGTGCGTGTGCAAGAGCTGAGTAAGGACTTTACTTTTGTGCTGGTATGATGGAAAGACGGAGGAGGAAGATATTGTTGAGAGAAAAAGGGCGACGACTTGGAGAAAGAGGAGGATTAAGAGGAAAGAGAAAGTGTCAAATCAAAAATAAAGAGGAGGGGAAAAAGTTGAAAGAGGTGCTTTGGGAAAGGGGGTAAAATAAAATGAACAGAGGGGAAGATGGAGAAATGAAAGAAGCGGAGGAGAGGCAGACATTTGTGGCCAGAAATGGTTTGGCACTGATTACACTGAGGTGTGGTTTTGGCCTGGATCCCATTAGCCTCTTGTGTTACATCTATTACAAACATCTGCCACCACACACACACACACACACACACACACACACACACCACACATACACATACACATACACACACACACACACTTACATGACGGCACAGTCAAAACAGACCCACATTTTAACCACTATAGAATTCCTCCGCCATAATTCTGGTTCTTCCCAAGAAAGATGGAAATCACTCATCTCTCTTTTTCCCTCTCACTCTCTTTCTAAAAGATGCTATTAGAGGCACCAGTGGCCATGTAATCACTTTGGCTCTCCCACAGGAAGACACACACACACACACAGGCGCACACACACACATACCTGCCTTGGTAATTACAGCTGAAGATTAGGTCCTATTCGCTGTAATCCTAGTGAATGGCTGATCTAGTCAGTAAATGGTGGGTCAAGCGGTGCTGCATCGTGTCACATCAGGAGTGGGAGTGTGTTTTATGGTCTTCATTTCTTCCAGCTGTTAATTGATGCCTTTTTAATGTGACTGATTTAGATTAACTCCGCACACACAATCGCACACTCACATGTATTCGCTGCACGCAAGCATCTCCGCTACACATGCAAATTGATAGACTGTCTTGCACACTTTGTATGCACACACACTTTCATTCATACAAACACTCCCTCCCCCACTCCTGCGCTCACACACTGCACAAACACTCCACTCCCCGGTCGATCTCCTCCACTGTTTGTATGTGCTCCACTCCTCCTCAAAGCGACATACACACTCCACAGATGATAGCATCTGTCCGCCTCATTGCATTTAGCACTCTTCCCAATCTATGTTTAGTTTTCCACCTTCCTGTGTCTGATAAGGCGAGCAACTTGTTAGCATGGCATGGATCTCTATTTTTTTCGCAGTGGCTCGAAGAGTTATTAGTAGGGCCGAAAAAAAACTTTTCATTTTCTCGATTAATTGATAAAATATTGATTACGGTTTCCCAAAGCCCAAGTTCCCCAAATGTCTTGTTTTGTCCACAAA
Source organism: Lutjanus argentimaculatus (assembly GCA_034769285.1). NCBI lineage: Eukaryota > Metazoa > Chordata > Actinopteri > Lutjaniformes > Lutjanidae > Lutjanus > Lutjanus argentimaculatus. Next base: position 13,406,480 of record JAWZSL010000014.1, read on the forward strand.
CTAAAGATGTATAGGTCAGAGGACTAAAGAAACCAAAAATATTGCATATGCATTTGACAAGTTGTAATCAGAGTTTTAACTTTTTTTTGTCTTAAAAAATGACTCAATACAATCAAACAATTATCCAAACATTTGCCGATTGATTTAATAGTTGACAACAAATTAATCAAAGGAGCAATATGTAAGATCCCAGAGTTCAAAAGTGAGTACAGCAGTCCAAAAAGCGAGTTGGAGCCATAAATGGTTTATTAAATAGATTAAATCTATGTTTAATATATGAACTATTAACAAAGCGACTTGTTTTGCCCAGCCCCCTCATCCCCAGACTCAGGCAGGTTACATGCAAGCTGTCGGAACAGAAGCTACACAAGGACAAGATGAGTGCAAAATTATAATTGGACAGCAAGAAGTGACCTACACTGTAAGTTGGTCTGCTGTTTATAACCGTCAGTGTAAAATTAAGCCCGTTGTCCTGAAAATAGAAGCTCACTGCTCTGAAAATACACACCCTGGAGTTGGACTTAAGTGACTGCCTGCCAGATTCCATTAACATATTGCTCAATTAAACTGTTATAAATATCTACTCCTTCTGAAAAATGATTAATGATTTGTTATGACTCATAAACAGGCACTAATTAATTCGGTGAACATTCTGCATTAATTAATTAATTAATTAATGTGAGAAGGGCAAACAAAAACAGACATTCTGCACCAGAATGGAAATTTCAGAGGAGAGCATACTGGCTATGGCGTTGTTGTCAGAGAAGCCAGTATTTCAACTTAACTTAGTTTCCTTAATCTCTGATGACACATCATGGTCATTTTATGATTTGGTCCAGTAAATATTTCACATATTTCTCCGTTAATGGACTAATCGTTATGGCTCTAGTTATCAGTGGTCACTGAGAAAATCATGTACCAGGCTCTCATATGCACGCACCCATAGCTGTATAAATATTAAATCTAGTCTTTAAATGTATTCACCTTACGTATGTCTTTAACATAAATATCCTCTCAGCAGTCTTTAATGTAAATGTGTAATATTGTTTCAGTTGAGATATCCCATAAGGGATTTGTGTGTCGCCTCAATGTAAGAGGAGGTCTTTTCTCATTTGAATGGCGACACTAAAAAGGCATTCAATTGGAAAGCTCTATCTTCGAGTCTCATCTTATTGTATATGATAATGTTGTGGTGCAGTTTCTTCCCCCGTTTGCAAGACAGCTGATAAAATCAGTCATAGTAAAGCACCTCTCTAGATGCAGCGCTTTTCACACTCGCAGCTTTATATATATGTGTGTGTGTGTGTGTGTGTGTGTGTGTGTGTGTGCGTGTAACTCCATGCAGATGATTGAGTTAGTGTGATTTAGTGATGGTCGGAAGATGAAATGCCGCCGCCGTGCCGTGTCTAGCGACTCCTACACACACTTATCTGACGACTGCTAGCTAAAGGCATTTAATTTGCAGGGAGAAAGGAGGGAGGGAGGAAGGGAAAGGTAGAGGAGAGAGGGAGGGGGAGAAAGGTGAACACGCGGGAGATAAATGAGCAAAAAGGAGAGAAATGCATCGCAGGGAAAGGCTGAGGATGCAAGACATGGGTAGAGATAGAGGGATAGAGTGATGACAAGGTCTTTTAATTTCAGTGAGCATGAGGATTAAAAGGCCTTAACAGTGATGAATAGGTTTAATTTGCTGTTAAAGCAGCTCACTTACTTTCAGCCTGTTTACACTGTATTGTATACATGCATGTGGCACCGGGAGAGTCATACCAAACGTGGCTGGGGCCTTTGTTCCTTCTCTCCTCTTTTTGTTTTTTCTTGCCTCCTCTTCCTCCACAGCCTCTGTGTGTGTGTACGACTATGTGACCTTTTATGAGCTCTGCTGGTGAAAGGCCACAGGCTCACACATGAATAACCATGGTGCAGACATGTGGGTGAATACCGAGCCAGTCAATAAGAGTTGGCATAGCAAGTAACCTGAAATGACAGAATACTCTGGATTACACGGCCGCGTATCTGAACTTGTTGACGAGCGCTGTAAGCTTCAAGATCTTTAATAGAACCTGTCAGGTGCAGCTTGTCCAACACCTCCAAATGTACCATGTCACTTGTCACAAATCTCTACTCACTTTAACAGATTTTGGGGGAAATGAACAATAGATAGTTGTGGCAGTAGGAGTTTATCTTGTGTAGAAACATCAAAAAGATAAAAATAGATGACTTTTGTTAGAATCATCTTTTAATGGAGCAGAGATAATAATGGGCGAGCACTTGAGAACCCATCATTCTTTGTGATTCTAAGTACAAGCGACTTGAAGGTGCGTGCATTAGTGTCAGTAATGAGTGGTGATGTGTGGAGAGGAGTGTGTTTTTGTCTGAGTGCTGCTGCTAGTCATGACGTTTGTTTGCTACACAGTGAGAATAAGGGGAAAGGAAGATGATTTTTTGCCACATACTCTGCATTCCTTCTCATTTCTTCATCTAGGTTGTTCAGTCTATCTAGTGTGTATATGTCTGTTTAACTTAACAAAAACAAATGCTTCTCTGTTCACAATAAAATGCAATTTTATCTTGAAAAAAGACACTAGGCAACAAGCTATGGCTTTCACATAGAGCTACAGATACCATTTTTTCCCCCAGGAGGCCAAAGTCATGACCCACCCTACTCTGTCTCTGATTGACTCACACTACTATTCTTACCCTAACCAATCACTCCTCAAGCCTAAACCTTACGAACCCAACCAACAAGACCAACAAGGAGGCTACTAGGCAATCAAGAGGCAGACAGCCGCTCATGACTTTGCCTTCCTGGGGAAAAAGTAGTACATTTGTTCAATAATCCTGTTGTTTATTCAGCATCTCAACATGCCACACCTGTCAGGTGCGTGGGTTATCTTGACAAAGGAGAGGCGCTCACTAACATGGATTTTTAGCAAATTTGTGAACACAATTTGAGAAAAATAAACCTTTTGTGTGCGCAGAAGAAGTCTTAGATTTTTTTCACATCAACTCATGAAAAATGGGAGCAAAAACAAGTGTTACATTTATATTATGAGTATAAATAATTTAAAAAGAAAGGACTCTTTGCCATAGCTGGCCCTCCTTCTGTGCACACTCTAAAAAAATAGAAATACTGTCAAGTTTCACACCGATAAAGCAAAAGAGGGTAAAATTCATGGTTGCATCTGCTCTCTTTCCCAGACCTTAAAATAACCCGCTTCAGACACACACTGTGTTTTGATAGCAACCACAATGACATTCCACCAAGTGTGCGTGTGTTTGTGCGTGTGTAGCCTATATGTGTTTGAGTGCACGCCTCCTCCATCACTGTCACCATAGCTCTTTGTCTGTCTCGGTTCTGTTGAAGGAAAGGCTGCCTGTTCTCTGACTGTCTGACCCACATATGGTACAAGTTTACTCTGAGCTCTTCTATATGTCTGCTTCATATAGTGTGTGTGGTGTGTGTGTGTGTGTGTGTGTGTGTGTGTGTGTGTGTGTGTGTGTGTGTGTGTGTGAGAGGAGATGGTGGTGGGAGATTTGTCCCATAGATGTATTGGGGCGATCACTCACTCATGTGTGATGCTCCATCTGCTCCCAGCTTCTAACTCACTCTGCTAGCCAGCCAGACACACACACACAAACACAACATATTATATACACACACACCACCTTGGAGCGATGGGATTTTTTGCTAGATAAAACAACTTATTCATCAAAACGTTTTTGTTTTTTTGTTTTTTTTTTTCATATATTGAGGCGATGCTCTGCTCTCACTAGCAGTGCACTGCAGCAGAATGAATGTACAGAATGAGTGTATATCCACTATACTGTGCCTGCATGTGTGTGTTTGAGAGTACAGGCTCAAGTGAGTGCCCCTGACTTCCTGTATTACTGCTACACACACTCAGTGAGAGGTAAAAGGTATGTTTTTCTTATTTTGAGATGGAAAAAGTATGTTTCTAATGGCAACTCTTGCCGTTGGAGAACAATTGATGGATTTGTTTTGTGTCTTGCTGCGTTCAAGTTCTGCCAAGCTCGCCGTGCGATAGGAAGTGAGTGATTTCAGGCCTTTATCTGAATGCCTGTGCTGCTGATAGAAACCACAGCATAAAGAGGGACACAGAGGATATGGAGGACGTTTACATGGAGCTGTCACAAAGTTGTCTCCACGGAGCCCAATAATATATATATACCAATACCCCTATACCAATAGACTACTTTGTTTACCTTTTTTTCTACTTAATTCAAACCCATCATATCAGTGGAAGTATTCCTGAAATATTTCCTCTGCATTTAATGCATTTATTTTTTCCAGACGCCACAACATGTATAGTATAGTCATACTTTTGAATGTTTTTGTGGCATCCAGGCACGCTGAACTGCCAACTAAAGCAAACTATGGGTATACAGAGTATGGGGTGTAGACAGTAGACAGCAGTACCAATCACACTCGGGTTATTTGGTGTTTTTGGGTGATTTTTTTTTGGGGGGGGGGGCATTGCTGGAGCAGTAAAAAGACTAACCAAGACCCACCTCAACATCAAGGAGGTTTTATTTAATTTTGCTGTCGAGTTTGAATGAAATGTGTTTTACAGGCCAATTAGAAACATGTCGTAGTTTGGTAGAAGAGAAAAACCTGAATTAAAAACGTGTATGGTTCCTTTTGGAACATTTTTTAACTTAACTGGATGTAGCGAAGTTACCCTGCGGATGTTTTATTGCAAACTCACTGCTCAGACACATCTCCCAGCGAGAGTCGGGAGGACAGGAGGAGGTGCAAATATATCGGCAGTCATGGGTTGATGGGTTGATGGTGGCCGGTTAGAAAATTTTAACAAATTGCATTGCGAGAAGTCTCGAGACTACATAATACTGGGTTGTTTCAGTCGATATCTTATTGAGGTATTGAGTACTGCTTCCCAGTCTAAGGGTTAATGGGTCCACACTGGCTTGAGCTGCTCTGGACTTTGTAATCATATCATATGATCTTAAACATGTAATATAAAAATCCCAGATAAAAAGCATATCACTGATATAAATTAAATATTGATAGTAATAACAGCAGGAAGGTCCAGCTCAGTACAACCAAGTATTAAGTTACAATACAAAAACATCATCTTGGTACAAGAGTCCCCATAGTAATGTCGTGTTGTTCAGTCCGTCCCACAGTCCAGTGACTGGCGGACCCTGCCACTTTTCTCTCCTCTGTTCATGACCCTCTTGCTGCTTTTCTTCATTTCCTTTTGTTCTGGAGAGGGCCACACTGAATTCTCCTCTTCACCAGGGCCCCCTAAATACATACACACACTCTCCACACACACACATGGGGGCCCCCCTCCACATCAAAGTCAGGAATGTGGGGCCTGCTACCATTATGCATGGGTAGACCTAGTTATGTCAAGTTTACCCCTTTATAAAGGTATCTGTGTGTGTGTGTGTGTGTTCCTACATGCTATTAGTGAGCCAAGCATGCTTTATGTTCACACACACATGCATCTCCCAGTCTGCTTTGAAATGTCAAAACTGTTACTCAGCTACATGCTGGTGTGTAATGGCTCTCAGTCAGACCTGTGAACACCTGGACCATTTCATTCAGTCTCATTCCATGAGCTGCTAATTCATTTTCCTTCGAGTCTTTGAAGTCCTACTTGATTTTACTTCCCCTCTTTTATTTAAATTTCCTGCGTAAAGCAATATTTCTATATAGTGAGAGCTTTTTTTAAATTTTTTTTATTAAAGCTCCTTCTGCTCTTCCATCCTTCTCCACTTTTCTTCCTTCCTTTCTTCCCACAGTACATCCGTGCTTTAGAAGACACACAATTGATGATCTTTGTCCCTCTCTGCCTCCAAGTCTCTGGCTTTCATGTACACGGGCTCCATCAGTTGTCACTCGCGGCTATGACAGGCATCATTCTCAATGACGTGCCGCCGTCTTATCACCCAACTCTCTCACCCTCATACCGCCAGCCTCCCCTATCACCAGCTAGCTATCCTGTGCGTCTATCAGAGCTAACCAGGCCTGCCTGGCACAGATAAAACACGGTATTAGGGCTTTTGGGTGGATCGGTGGGTTGAGGGAGGTGTTAATGCACAGAGAACAGATTACAAAATAAAAATGGATGTTGTAGGAGGAAGAGGAGGGTGGTGATGGTGTAGTTTTGGTTGTATTTGTTTGCAATCTGTTTTCTCATACAGGGATTACGCAGTGTTTCTGAATATCAAGAGGCATGTCGCAGAGAAAGAAAGTTTAGGGATGGTAATAAAATCCCCGGGGATGTTTTAGAAAATGGGACGCACTAGATTATGTTGTTATTCTACAACTTGTTTCACTCATTTACTGCATTAGATATCAGATTTCAGTTGTTTTCAACTTTGTGGGGCCACTTCTCTCCAGGGAACACGATTGTAGTGGAGTCACTACTTTGTCTCTTTTTTTGTTTCCACTTTTGCTGAGCTGACAAACACCATTAACAATCCTGGGAGGAATAACAGTTGTAGGTCATGAAGATCTCTGAGTAGCAGTTTTACATCAGAGCCATTGAGAGACAAAGACTCTAGTTTTTCCTCCTGCAATTTATTCATCTGCCGTTCTTTGCCTGTGGCTTTCACTCCTCATTACTCTGTGCTCTTAAACTCTCTGCTTTGTCTTTGTCCTCTCCTCCCTCTCTCAGTGCTTCCCTAACGTCCTTACTGAAGACAGTGCCTCTAATGTATTTAAGGTCTGTTAATGTTACATTATACATGTTGACAAGAGAGCAGAAATGGTGCTTTCCCTGAAAACACAAGCACAGCATCATTCTGTGGATCCATCCATCAAGCACTTAGCGGGAAAGCTAAGCAATACAGAGCAGACAATGAGACAGCAGCAGCGTCCCCCATCATCACTGACTGTTGCATTGATTTCTTGGCTTGGTTTACACACACATATTCATTCACATAGAGCTGTGGATGTATATGCATGTAAACATAGACTTGTGAATTTATACATGTGTGAACGAACACATGTATAAATTCACCGAACAGATTTGTGCACGTTAATACACTATAGGTGTTTGTAGATATATGTGAAAACTGACAGAAATATGCACAAGCATGCCAGACCACACACGCATACACACACATTTCCACACATATTTGTATGCTCAAAGCTCTACTAAGCTCCAGGTGCAGAAGCCTACTTTGATTCAGACAAATGTTCTTTATCCATCCATCCATCCATCCATCCATCCATCCATCCATCCATCCATCCACATCCACCATCATCCATCCATATCCATCCATCCATCCGTTCAGTTTCATATCCCATAGTCCTTTGTTCTCTCCCTGGTGGTTTCCATATTCTCCGGCCAGTCTTGGCTACAGCGCCTGTGGAAGAAATTGATTTGAGACGATTTATTACCTGTTGTTTTCACACGTCACCCACTCGCACTCTCCCACTCTTCTGTTTTCTCTCTTTCTCACCTTTCTCACTCTCCCCACACATTAAGAAATAACAAAAATGTTAGCACTGCATATGAACTTCATCCTCAGAGAAAAAGGGAAAAAGAATGAAACAACGTAAAACTAAACAAAACACATGATGGAAAAGGTTAGATTAGGTTGGAATCAGTAATGGACCAAAGGAGATAAGCTATGAAGAGACAGTTGTTTGTGCATTTGGGATTTTGACAGGAAGATGCACAGAGAAACAAGCAGATGGACACAAGCAGAAGATAGGAAGGCTGACAGAAAGACAGACTTTTACTCTCTGGATTATTGTGTGTGCAAAACCAGTCTAGGCTGGGACTGGTCATTAGCCAGTGAACTGGACTTGGGTGTCTGGTCCAGAGATAGATGTGACTGCCAACTGAAATGCCTCATTTTTTGTGTGAGAGAGAAAATGAAGCAGAAAGCCCACAGAACAAAACTATTATTTTACTTCTGCATACAGGCCAACATTTTTCCTTATTCTGGTTGTCTTTACTTAAAAACGTGCATTGGTATGTGTGTGTATGTGTGTGTGCTCATCTAGATGCGAGCCATCCGTGAATGAAATGTATCCTTTGTTTACGGGCCCATTATCTAGATAATAACATCCATATTTCCTCTCATCTCCAGCGCTTTATCATAGCCTTATGAGCTCTTTCTCTTTTCATTCTTTCCCCCTCTTTCTCCCACGCACGCACGCACGCACGCACGCACGCACGCACGCACGCACACGCGCAACGCACGCACGCACCACGCACCACACACACACACACACATCACAGACACACACACTCAGGCAGTGAGAGATAATAGGATTGTTGGCCCTGGTTTCTTTTGGTGAGATTGTAAATACATTATTTCATCGTGAAGTATGTGTGCTTGGCATCCACGGTGCAAATGTCTTTGTGTGTATGTGCGTGTACATATCTATCAAAGAACATATTAACTTATGCATATCTATCATCGTTTGTGTGTGTGTGCATGTGCCTGTTTTCATCTTATCATTTCTCATCTGTCTGGGTGTGAACCTGTTTGTCTGTGTGTATCTTTGTGTGTGTGTGTGTGTTCAGTATCATTTTCCAGCTAGTCATTGCCTGCTGTCCCTTCCTTGTCACAGTGGGCTGATAGCAGTGCGAGTCGACAAAGCTCAGTAATGGAGAGCTGATACTTGCCCTCCCCCCTGTCGCTCTGTGCTTTTCATTTGCTGCTGAGATGACTTTGGCTCACAGCCATCCCAGCCAGCCAATCTCCTATCTCGTATCTGCACCATTACTTTCCATATCTGGGCAAATTATTCACCAAAAGCTCACAAAGAAAATTTGAGCATGTGCACGCCGGCTTGCTTGCACTGCGAGATAAATAGCTGCATTTGTCTACAGGTGTATTGGATGATTATGTTTTCATTCACACAAAGATGACGTCTCACTGTTATTCTCTCTTGGCTTTGTATGGGACCACAGTGCTTTCATACACAACCACTTTTTGTCATTATTTCAGTTAAAAAATGTTTTCATTAGTTCCTCCTAGGTGCTGAATAGAGCTGTCTTTTGTACAGTTGTAATAACACCATTATCCAGTCAATAATGTTCCTTTCCATGCATCTACCTCTGTAATCATGCCTCATTTCTATTAAGCCATTTACATGGCTCCGTAAAGCAGGCGCTTTCAACCTTTTTTCAAAATTTTTATAATTTCACGCTGCCTACCACTTTAATAATAACCACCTGTTACTGCTAAAGTAAATGCAGTCTTATTTCTCCAGCTGGAGAAACATGCACAGAGGCTACAGTGTGTTTAAAAGTTTGGTCCGGGGGAAAAAATGCAATGTGAGATACATTTGTTGGATAGTGTAAGGTGTTGTATGAGGTGTGAGAAAACAAAGATTGATATGTTTCAGTGTTTAACTGTGTCTTTTGCTAGTATGTGCTGCAAATGCACAGGAAGGAAATACATTGTGTTTGATGTATAATAAAAGTAAAATTATACAAAAGTATAATTTTGAACTTATTATTTTCTTCTGTTTAACAATGTATCTTGGATTTTATCAAGCAACAAGTTAGTATTCATCTACTCCAAACACTCCTCTCTCCCATGCTTTATATGTGTGCCGGTAGCTGCTTCAAAGTAAAAGCCCTCTCAACATTTTGTTCTTGCTTTATTGTGAAGGTCTTTCTTGTAAAGCAGTTGCTGGTAGGTGCTGTGCAAGGACGTGTTTGAGATTGCCTGAAATGCACACTCATTGCTTAATAAATGGTTGGTTTTGTGGGAGTTGTTGTCACAATAATAATGCAAATGTGATACGACATAACGCTCTACTCTACATTGTTTGAAATTTTACATAAACGGTCAACCATAGATCATATTTTTATCTCTATCATATATTAAAAAGGCATTCAACCTATTTAATATACCCTGTATGGATCCAACTCGCTATATGGACTGCAGTACTTATTTTTAAACTTTAGAGTCTTACATGTTGCTCCTTTAAAGGCTTGGAAAATTTTAAAGTACTTTTATAAGAATGTTTAGAGTATTTCACTGAACTGTTTTCTATTTCCCTGCAGATCTTGGTGAACTCTGTGAGTCCCAACCGTCCAGCGGTGCTCTACGAGAAGGTGACTGTTAGTGAGGGAGGAAGCCCCTTACTGAGAGACATGCTGTTCAGCCCGGACCAGCAGCACATCTACACGCTGACTGACAGACAGGTGAGCTCAGTGTTGAAGATGCACGCATAAATATGCACAAACCCAGGCCAACATGCACACAAAAACACCACAGCACACACTCAGAATACATCTTTCTGTGCAGCTGTGACGTGGCAACCAAATTAACATGGAATTGAATTTATGAAATTCATACAAACACATGCAGAGTGTGTGCAGTAATGATGCATGAATGTAGCCTTCATTAGCCTCCATATCCAGCATCCCGCAATATAACAGTAACCACAGGTGATGGTACGGGGCTAACAATGCCTTGTTAACACACGTGGCTCCAATTACATGTGTTCGAATGGACCCACAGACCACACACACACACACACACCCCACACACACACACACACACACACACACACACACACACACACACAATTCTGTTGTATTGCATGTTGCAACAATCATTTCTGCCACAGTACCAACTGTCCTGAGCAGACCTCACCACCATTAGCCATTAGTTGCTGTATATGTTAACCCTCCTACCCATTGTACAATCGCAACACAACTCATCCCCACTGGATATAATTACACAGCAACACACACACACATGCACACACACCACCTACACACATTACCACCATGACGATTCTCTAATAATCAAGACATTACACTCACAGAGACATACAGGGACTGTTATAGGTCACATGTGGTGTGTGTGTGTGCCCGCGGTCATTACCAGCCCCACCGCTGGTGAGTGCTGTGCCTACTTTGATGGTGAGTCGGGGGGGGGGGGGGTGGAGGGTGGAGGAGAGAGCATGTCGCATCTCTGTCGCTCCCCAGGCCCAGCTGCTCCCCTCGTTTTTCTGTCTCATTAGTGTGGTGAGTGAAGGAAGGAGGGTTGGAGGGAGGGGGGAAAAGGAAAGTGGGGCTGTACATGATGTGAATATGTCTGTATTTAATAGATCTAAAACGGGCTTTGGGGAAGGATTGTCTGATTAAAAAGGGTGAGATATGTGTCTGAGGTCTGGTTTGTGACGGCTGTTTGAGGTCAGGCAAGTCCATTCTGTATCCTGCTAAACCAAAGCGTGACCAAGAAATGACATTTGTTGTCTCTTTTTCTTCGTTTATGTTAAAGGCTAGAGGTTTGTGACTGCACCAATTAAATTAGTTATCTGTGATACACTCTTTGTATTCAAAATAAACTGCTTTTGCAGATAGGACTGAATATTGTCTGAAAATATTCAATATAGCTGTGTTTCCACTGCAGGGACCAGGGTCTAAAAAAAAGTACAAGGACTTTGGAGGGTGGGGCCTGTAGTGCTGAATTTTTCTGATTACTCGATTACTTGCTGCATTTTTAAAAATCTGCAGCTGCACACGGGTTTGTTTTTTGTTCACTGTACTTCAACACAGTCCAGGTCTGTTATTTTATAGTTGCACTATGAAATGTTGTCTAAAACAGCTGTCACTTTTCAGATGTCAGAGGACTAATTTCCTTCATCTTCATGGGTTCTGAGATGGCAGTGGGAACACAACAATAAGCTGAAATATTTAATTGAAGTATTTATTCTCTGAAAAGTAGTTCCTTGGACTAAAAGTTATGGGTACTTCTGGGGCCGGTGCATTAAACTCTGTAGATCCTTAACTAAAAACCTGCGTACGCCTAAATATAGGCGTATGCATGCACATTCTTTTCATCAGATTTATGAATCTGTATGCAAGGTTCTGTTTTATAAATCATGCAACTGGCCACACATGCACAAGCCTCATTTCCACTGCCACTGTTTGCCATAAACAGACATAGGTACAGCCTGATTCATCTGTCTGCATACTGATACTTGTGCCTGCTCCACCACTCATTAGACCTGTCAAAGTGAAGAACGGCAAAAAAGTGCAATTTAACCAATTGTGTTGCATTGGCAAGGTTCTCCAACAACACCAGAACAGCTGTCATTATGTACAACCATTAGTCATGGCTGTGGCTATTTATTGAGCCTGTACCATTAATTTCACAAATAATAACACAATCAGGGAGATTGGATAAAACCTGAACAATATTCCACTATAAGATTACGTCTTTCACCTTGTCATCTCAACCTTATCGTATCACCCACAAATGACTCTAGAGTGTACATGAGGTGCACGCATTCTCACTGCATGATATTATCTCACAAAGCTCAGTTTATGCATGTCTTTTGTGTGTAGGCCTTTATACATCTTGCCTTTGGACTGCTAATCAAAAATTAAAAATTGGTGTGTATCACTATCTCAATCAATTTGATACTATCAAGATAATCAGTCCACAATCATTTACAAAATATATGAATGCATTTTTAATGATGCGATACGCCGATACAATCAAAACTGCTTTTATATGATTTGATTCAAGATTTGATATTTGGCTTTTTTAATAGGTGTGACTAAAAAGTATATATTGTTCCCTTTAAAAAAACAAAAACAAAAACTCAAATACTGAAGGAGAAATATCACGGTGATGTGTTCCATCACAGTCATTGTTTCAAGGAGGATGAACTTTTGACCAAAATGCTGCTTACTGGTATTGGTAGCCTCAGTTCTGAGGTCAGTGTTGCCCCTTTGAATTTTCAATAACACTGTATGTGTGCATGTTCTGTAAATAAATCATCACATAGTTTCAGTTTTGAGGTATTAAGGACTTCTTAAATCACTACTAATTTAAGAAGGTGACGGAGTGTGTTGCCAGTACACATCGTCGCCTTCTTAAATAAGTTGTGAGATTTGAGGTGCCATGGGTGCATTTTTTCTGATACATTTGTGAGTTTTGAAGACTTTAAATTTGATGTAAAGGATTTCAGGCAGTAGAGTACACAGTACTCTAACATTTTTGTTGTGGGAATCGTAGATTTCGTGGATCACTTAGAGCAGGTATGTGATTAGAGAAAGCAGCACGCTACAGAAGAGGGGTGGGTCATGTACACCAGCACACGCAGGGTAGAGGAACAAAGCACACAGACAGAATGAATGAATCACTGTGTTGGTATGTTAGTAACACAGATACAGAATGGGTATTTACTGTGACAGATGTAGAGGCATACGTAGGTTTTGTGTGAGTGTCTTTTTGACTTGGTGGCCTGCTCCACTTTATCTTGGCAGCTGGAGCAGCTAAGGGTATGAGGGACACACACACGCATGCACACACACACACACTCAGAGGCGCACTCATTTTTAACTTAGAGACACTAGTGTAAGACAAGAACATATACTGGGCTCACATACTTGTACACTTCATGCACACACACACAGATGCACCCATTTACACTCAAGGACGTTCGGTCTCAATCCAACTCCCCTCATGCCCTTTTCTTCAGAACCCCCTCCTTCATTCTCTCTCTCAGACACACACACCTTCATCTTGCTGTGTGTTTGATCCCCATTAATGGTTAGCAGGCTCAGGTTAAGGGGGGGGGGGGGGGGGGGGGGTCTGCGTTTGCCAGACCTCCTAGCTAAACCCCCTTTCCAGCACTAATGACTAGAGGGGGCAATTCCCTCCTCTCGCCCTCCGTCCTATCCTCATCTTTATCCTCTGCCCTCCATCTATCCCGCTACGCACCCACATCTCTACTTTTATAAATCCGTGCCTCGGCTGCTACACACTCACACACACAGACACACACACACACACACACATGCTCCCATGTTTCCATCTAAGCCCAAATTGAGTCCTCCCCTCTCAACTGCCTTCTACTGATCCCATTCCCATGTTTTTAATGATCTCTCACTATCGCTGCTGTGGCCCTCTTTTCTACCCTCCCATATACACACACACACACTTGGTCTTTTTCTTAAAGGAGGCAGAGGTGGAAAATTGTGAAATTGAGAGAAGGATGGATAGATGAATGGAAGGAGGGAATTGAGGGATGGTGGTAGGAGGCTGGGTTTGAACTGGAGCAGGATGCTTCTGTGCTAACACACACACAAACACACCCGGAAGCTGCAACCAACCTCCGTTTTCCCTGTTTTCTCATGAAATAGATACAGCTCTGCTCTCATCCTGAGAGTAGACATCTGGGGTTGTGTGTGTGTGTGTGTGTGTGTGGTGTGTGTTGTGGTGGGTGTGTGTGCGTGCCTGCCTGCCTGCCTGTGTGCGTGTGTGTGTGTAGCCGGTTGCCTGCGGGGGTTCCTCAGACAAGCCAAGCACATTAAGGTGTCACTGGACATATCCACTGATGCGTAGCCCACGACAAGTCCTCCCTTCGCTCACCCCCTTCCCTCTCACACACTCACACTCACATTTACACACTTATACACAGACATACACACACACACACATACACACACACACACACACACACAAACGGAGGCCCATGCGGTGAGTCAGAGTTAGGGGCGAGGCCTAGTGATTTATGACTTGCTCTGTTCCAGCTATATTCATCACTGTCATTATTATCAATGGAGGATATGACAGCAGGAGAGGACGACCTGCTGTGTGCGTGTGTATGTGTGTCTGTGTGTCTGTGTGTATGTTTAAGAGTGTGTGTGTTTGATGAGAAAGTATGTTATTACAGGAAATTTAAATCAGTTTACTTGTGACTGTAGCGGACAGTGTATGTGTTTGTTTCTGTTTGTTGTTTGTTTTTACCACAATTGCACATCTGACTCTGTGTGTATGAGCTAATCCTGACATTATTAACAAGGGTCCATTCACTCATCCTCCAAGCTTTACACACACACATTGCCCTATTCATATTACAGATGTTGCGTTACCATTCTTTCCTTCCTGATACAAATTCTGATACTTAAACTTTGTGCACAGGCTGATACCCAGTACTGATCCTCTGCCACAACCCCAAAATTATTCCGTCTCAATCCTGCAAGTCTGCAAAGGAACCCAAGATTTGCAGCTCTCGCAAGATTTTCTGACGGTTATGTTCAAAATGTCCACCTCTCGAGATCTTTCACAGGTCGGTGGTTCCCTTCTAGACACTGTGTCTACTGTTGCCTTGTGGCCCTCGGTAAATGAACAAGCTACCCTTTTGGAAGGCGATATTAATGTTCTTCAAATTTCACATAGTAGTTAAACACTGGGTGTGACAATAGCCAGAAAGAGATAATGGAGACATGAAGAAAAAATGGACCAGCACATTTAAGTGATGAAGTACTGTTTAATATAGAAACACATCAATTCATATTTCTTTAGGTATTTAAATATTCAGGTATTCAAGATTTTCAGGACCAAAGTCCTTTCTGTTAATATTCTCGATTGAGTTCTGGCAAATACCCGGGGAATCTGTAGGGTGTCTGGTCTAGACGGGGGCACTCTTCCTGAAGTAAAGGCTTGTGTGTTTTGCATTCTGTTTTTTTTTTTTTCCCCCAAAGTTGAAGTTTGACATTACCGTTGGAGCAGTCGAGAACTGCACAGGCTCTTCCTGACTTTGTAGACATAATTGTCTAAAGCAATGTTACGAAGTAAAGGTAAAAATAGTAAATTTACACTTCTTATGACAGCTCGCATCCAACCGTGCACATACTGGTACCATTGTATTGTTGATCAGTCAGTCAGGTTTGAAACGTTGGCCTCAGCCCACCAAGATACCGACAAATCCTGAAGAAACCTCAACTGGGAAATAAACAGCCTAGAGGATAACTCCGACTCCAAAGACCTGCTTACCATGAACTGGCTAATAATGTGGGACCATAATGTGACATGATCTGAAAGCTGGTGTTTCTGTCCTCCACTGACTATATGGGACACTGGAAGTAGCAGGGTCCCATTTCAAGGCTAATAAACGACGTGGCATTGGATCAGTGCATAGACTTGCGTACTCACTGATGCCGAATTTTTGATAAGGCATTTCCAATTCCGGTATTGGAACAACCCTAATTCATAACTCAAACTGTGTTATTGTCGGTGCGAATGAGGAATGAGGTTAGTTAAGTCGTGCTTGTTTACTAAAATTGTTACTTTTCACAAACACCCAAAAAGCTTTGCTAAGAAGAACAATGTAAGTCTTTGACTCAGCACTAAGTTTTTGAAGCATCTCTCTTCTGTGCAAACACGTTCACTGTGGGGAAATCATCTTGCGGTGTCTTGGCTCAGTCAAGACTCTCCATCATCAAATCATTCCCGTTTCTGTTTTATAGCCAAAAAGGTAGAAAGCTGTTACTGAAGTTGGTGCCACAGCTGCCATTCTTGCAGTCTTTGTACACGTACCCAGCGTCAGTGTCATACACACACACACTCATCCTCGTGTCTTTGATGGCAGCCATGCATATGATAGTGGCGTGGTGTGCGGTGCTGGCTAATTGCTGAAAGCATGAATATTCATCTCCTCTGGTGTGGGAAGGGGGACTGTGTTTGGAGCGAGCGTGAGCGTCCTGGAAACAGACGAGAAGGACTTGGAGGGCTTGATGTATTATGTGTATGCATGAGACAACCTTTGTTCACGTGTCAAGCATGCTATGCTGGTACTGTGTGGGTGTGTTGGTGTGTGTGTGTGTGTGTGTTGGTGCATAAAGCATTTATGTCTCAATCTCATTTTGTGCCAGTGATGGCTCATGTGCTCATACACTGATTCAGCCACATCTGCATATCTTTGTAGGCATCTGCATTTGCACACACACTCATACGCCTTTAAACATATATTTGTGTGTGTGTGTAAGAGTGTGTGTTTGTGTGTGTGGGCTAACACCATTGTCTGCTTTCCATTCAGCATCTGAAAGAGATTTCCCCTCCACATTTCACCAAGACTCTCATCCCTCCAAGGAATCTGTATTCATGCACACACGAACACGCACCCACACACACACACACACACACACACACAAAGTTCTTGTGCCATTCACAAGACACTGGTTTTAGTCCTGACAAAAGCAAACAATGGTGTGTATTATGTTATTGGCTCTCTCAACAAGGCCTCATCAAGTAATATCTTACCCATAGGGTTTCGTCAGACATCAATCCTCTGTGTGTGTGTGTGTGTGTGTGTGTGTGTGTGTGTGTGTCGATCTGTTTACATTCACATATTACTGGTTCGCTGCCAATCTCGTTAGCAAACACATTAGCACAGACTGACATCAACACACATAATAAGCAGCTGGTTGTATCAATCAAGACTGACATTTTAGTGAACTAGATACAGCTAATCAGTCACTTCTAAGTAGCTCAAAGATTAATTTCCCACAATTCATCAAACTCTGGCCGATCGAGGAACTCCCGAAGTTAACAAGTGAATAATGCAGCGTTTAAACACCACTTAGAGTGTATGTGCAGCACACAGGAAAAATGATTTGCTGAAATGCATGACCAGATTTTAAAGAGGATTTTTTTTTATTATTTTATTTTCTTCAGTTGGGTTTATGACCCGAGTGGTGGTACACAGTAAAGAGAAATTTAGGTAGTTTTTAATATATGGTTTAATTAAAAATGGTTTGGTATTTGTATTTCCCAGTGTTCAGTGCTTGTTGTAGGTGAATATTGTGTGTTCACACAGAAAGTGAAGCGGATTTTCACTTGAGGGTGTGTGTCTGTGTTCAGTTCAGCCTCTGACTGAGCTGCACACTCAGACACTCTGGTTCTTTCTGTTATTCCCCTCTAGTCTCTCTCTTTTTCCCCCTCTTTGTTTTGTGCATTCATGAAGTAAAGTACATTGGACCAGAGCAAGATCCGATGTGACTTAAGATGTTTTTTCCTCGAGAAGTTCCAGCTCTGCGCTCAACAGCTGTCTGTCAGTGAGCAGCAGCTCTCTCCTTCCACTCCACTTGTTCATCTTTACAAAACACTCTGCAAAACCTTGCACTCATTTTTCGCTCATTTTGAACAACTCAAGCTTAATACAACATTCACAAGTTATTTCAGGTTTAATTTGGGTGCCTTTTAACACTTTAATTGCTAAATAGCATAGAGTTACTAGCAATAGCTACATGTTACATGTAAACTGTGGTGGCTCTCTAGTGTCAGAACGGCCAGTAAAACAGGCACAGTGACCTTAGAGAACATTATCTAGAGAACATAACAGTGTCCATAGTGAACATAATACATAATAGGTTGCTGGAGTGAGGTTTAAGTGGAAATAGCCTGTTGGTAAAATAATGGTTTGCCATTTTGCAGCTATTATTAAATAGAGCTATAGATTAGCAATTTGTTCTCATATGTATGAAACTAGAATCATTCCCAAGTATTGTTTTTGGATTGAGTGTCGTGATATTAAACTTGGTATCAAAGCCAAAATTTTGGTGCCGTTACAACACTAGAAATGAGCCCACTCACCATCCAACCTGTTCATTTAGATTTATGAACACGACTCCGGCTTCCCACTCACTGGCGTGACAGTGTGAAGCTTGAATGAGCACTTAAGGGGGCTGTCCCATATTCCACACACACCAACCACTGACCAGGCACACACACGCTGTCTCTGAGCAAGGAGGTGGTCATTGTTATGTAAATGTTAATAGATCTGGTGCAGCGAAGCAGAGACAGGAGTACAGTGACGAGAAGGGAGAGGTGCTGGTGTGGGTGGTGTTGGTGGTGGTGTAGCCATGTACGTATATGGCACTCAATTACAAGAGTTCAAACCATTATAGCGCCCTCCTCAGCACATGCACACACACACACACACATATACACATTAATCATACATTAGTGCACACCCACATGTATGTAAATGTCCACATTTACAGACCTCATGTCCTTTTTTATAACGGAAAATGTCTTGTACTGTCAGTTGGGTACTCCTACATTGGTTGTGTGTATAAAAATACATTTGTAAGAGTAGTGAGAACATTTGCTGTGCATTGTTTCTTAAGACAGACTTTTTGGATGGAATGGTATCATGTCAGTATGGCTGTAATGTATGAATAGAATATGAAAAATTAATACAAAACTGAATAGAGAAAAAGACAGCTTTCGGCTTTCTGTCCTCCTTCTCTCCTCTGCTCTGTGTGCTTCACCACACATACGGAGCAGAGCAGAGGAGAGACAGATGAATTTCCCTTGAGTTGACAACAACTTGTTATTTTTCTAAAAAGAGTAATTAATGTAATTCATCTAAAACAAAGATGGACAGATGTTGACTGCAAAGCCAGGGAGCTTTCAAAGACGTTTGTCCTGCATATTGCATCAGTTACTGTGATATTAACAGTTAACATGCTAGCTAACAGTGATCCCTGTTTTTATACTCAACCTCACTTTTCAAAGCACCAAACATTTTCTGGTTCCAGTTTCTTGAATGTAAGGTTTTGTTGCTTTTTGCCAAAAACATCACTTTGGCTTTAGTAAACAGTGATGGGTGTTTGTCACAATTACCCAACAAAACAATGCACTGGTTTAACAAGAAATAATCTTCAAATTAATCACTGATTAGAATAATTCTTACATCCCTACTCATTTCTGTAATTTGATGAAAGAAGAGAAAGAAAACAAACAGAGAGAAATGAAGCCAATTCCCTCTGACAGTGTCAGAGGAGTCTGACCAAGATGCCGTTATAAGCCACAGAGGGATGGTTTCCATGTCTCTTAATATCTAAAACTTTTCTCTTTTTCTCTTTATTGTGTTTCCTGCCTTTTCTCTCACTTCCGTCTTTCCTGTCGTATCATTCTCTCTCATGGGTTTTCCCCTCTTAAAAAAAAAACTGTGTACTTGATTGAGTGTGTGCGTGCACCATCAGAGAAGTGTGCTCAGACACTTGTCTTGGGCGTGATGCTATCAGTCCTAATGGAAGTCTAGCTGTCACTAGATAGCTCTGTCTTTCTCTCATCTCTCTCTGTTTTACTCCGCTGTCTTTTCCCAAAGGATGGCGTGATAGAGCAGACTGATAGGGTTAGGAAAGAGGACGAGATGGATAGGGAAGTTAATGGTTTCTCTCTCCCTCCATCTCACCCCCCTCCCCTTTTTTCTCAGTCACTATCAACCCACCATACAATTCGGTCCTCCTGTTGCTTGACAGTGATTGGGGCGGAAAGATGTGGCTTTGACTGATTGTCATTGGATGAGGCCAATCAAAAACTGGCATGGCCCCGCGGAGCCGCTCCGAGTGGCACATCACCGTATTCAGTCCCTTGCCGTAACCGCAAGCCACACTCGGTGGAACAATGAAGTGTCGCTCATGCATGACAGCACCGGGAATTGTTTTGAATTTGAGTCAAATTTCTTTTCAAATTCATGCACAGCGGGCCTCGCCAGACCCAGTTACGAAGTATCAAAAGGGGGGAACAAGCGGTGTGGAAAAGCAGAAGGCAAATTTTCTTCCAGTGTTCACCGTTGGAAATTACAGAAAGATGAACGTGATGCTGATAAACACAGTTGGAAAGACATTTGTGCTCAATAACTAAGGCTGTAATAAATGATTATTTTCATTATTGGTTGATTTTTTTCCCCTTCAATTAATCTTTTTGTCCTCAAAAAAGTTTAATACGTCCATCACAGTTTTCCAGAACCCAATGTGACCTCTTCAAGTTGCTCCTTTTGTTCTTACATTTCTGTGTTATCAACTGGAAGCATGAAGCATAAAGGACTTGGGTGTTTACCAGCAAGGAGAGTCTCAGGAAAGGTGTTATTAAGTTTCATTATGGGAAATGTAAGAGCCAGCATTTTTGGAGCTTGATCCAGACTGCAGACTAAGGAGGCTTTCACATTAGAGACCCACACCTGGACCCAAATACACTTCACCTGACAGTCCAGTTCATTTGATTAGTGTGAACACTGAGTACTGCACTTGGGCACGGTTTGTTAATGTGAAAACACCCTAAAAGTCAGGATGTGTCCTCCTCTATTACATCAGTTTTGCCCATAAATTGCTGGACATCCCCCTTAATTTTCTGCCTTATTGTGTAGTTGACTAATCCAGCACAAATGACTTACAACCCTAAAGGCCGAGTCAAATATCTGTCTTGCACATGAATCATGGTTGCATACAAGTATGAGTTTATGAAGTATTTTCTTCTTTTAGTGAAATCAAGAAATATGACTCTTTTATCTTTGTTAAAGTACAGATTCATTTGTTTCAACCAGTTCCTTCTAATTTGCAGTGTAGTCATTGTGATATTTCAAAAGCTCCTGTAAAACATACAGGCAGTAATTTTGAATGACAGCATACATATTAGAATAGAGTCAATCAGACAGATTTTGTTTATTCTGCTCAGTTCTTTGCCACAATCACTATTCATCCATACACCTACGAGGCGTGACTTCCACACAGCAACTCCAGTGAGAGCAAATAAAGAAAAGCAGCATTTTCCCCTCTTTCTCTCATCTGCTTCTCTCTGTCTGTGTATATGGTGGTGGGTCGCTTGGCAGTGCTAATGGAAATGCCAGCTGTGTGGCTCCTCACTCCTCACCAAGTCCATTTACTAAAGTGACAGAGTCATTTACCAGGCCGCCGGCCTCTCCCATCCTCACTTAATTAGAAGACCCCTAGGCCTGTCTACCTTAGCCGGTCACATTTACCTCTTTCTCTCCTTTTCTCTCTCTCTACAGTCTCTTTTCTTCCATTTCTTTGTTTTTTGTGGTTTTTCAATCTCCGTCTCATCCTTTGTCTCTGTCTCACTTTTCTCCTTTTGCTCTCTCATTCCACTTTGTTGTTCTCTCTCTTCTCTCTTTCTATCAGTCTCTGTCTCACAGGAGGGACAGAGTATTATGGACAAATGGCTACACAAAGCCTGAGAGTGTATTGACCTATAGTTTGAGATTAGCCCTTTTTGGAAGAGTTAATGGGAATGTCCATGTGATGAGGGTGGCGATGAAGAGGGATGAGATCTCATATCTTTATTTTTCAAAGTTTTGTCTTACTTTTTTACTCACTCTTAGCTTGTGTAGTTAGTACTTATGATTGATTTACTCTTTTACTTATTTTAGATATCTCTTTCTATGAAGACAAAATGTTTCCTATTTTTTCCTATGGTAATTTTGGCAGGTGCTATTGCTTAAGTATTGAATTTACTGTTGTTGTTGCAACCTTATAAAGGACAAGGAGACCTGTTGTGTTGTTTAGCTTCTGGAGACATTTCCTTGTTTGCGTTATTTATTTATTTTTTTCAGAGGTAGGGTAATCTCTATAAAGACAAGGGACAAGTTTTTGGTATCAGAAGCATTCTGGTTTCAGGTAGACATTGTCATATGCCAATTAAGTAGATATCGCCCAACCCTGCAGTAAACTATGACCAATGTACAGAAGAGGAAGTCTTGGCTGGTGAATCTGTTGTCTGGATATCCACTGGCTACACCAGAAGCCCCAAAACATTGATTGCCCCCAAAGGCTAAATCATCATCAAACGATTGCCGATAGGTTTCACAAAGGGAAGCTGGGTGAATGCTTTTCAAAAGTTTTACTACTACATTATGTGAAGGTGCTTCTTTATTAGTTTGAAGGTGCTTACAAACACACATTTTGAACTGAGAAAGCAGTCAGACAGCTGCAGTGCTGTCTTATGTGTGTGCCCTCTGTGTGTGTGTGTACTGTATATATGTTGTCTCCCTGTGGCTTCCTAGGAGAATTGGAATTTGAGTTGTCATCTTTATTGGCCTTGAACTCACGATACGTGCACACACAAATGACAAATAAATAAGTTGTTTGATCTGCCTCTTGTTTTCACCGGGATGGAGTATAGAAGAGGAGATCAAAACACTATTTCAGAAGAGGAAAAACAATGAAGCGGATGAATAATTGAGCCCAGCACAGCAGAAAAGGGATAAAAAGATAAATTAAAGAAACGAAAGAGAAGGAGAGCTCATCTGGAGGGAGAAACAGCAGACAAAACACAATATGAGAGAGATAAAGATAGCGAGGGAGGCAGGAAGGGCAGTGGGCGCAAAAAATATTGCAGGGAGTGAGTTTTGAGAGAGAAAACAAGAGATTACTGCTATCACAGTGGGCACCATTTTCTTCCACTGTGACACATAAAGATGTAATTCACTAAAACAGGTTTGCAGCAAACAATTTGAGTTGACCACAATGGCCAGATCTGTCAATAACATCTTTGCAGTGTTACAGTGATTTAGTATTTGGACATCATTCAGCAAATTGAATGTGACAGCAGATGATTTTTCGATGGAACACAATGATGTGATTGCTGTTTCACACTTTTCATTTCTCCTACTACCCAACCTTTATCCATCCTCCCTCTCCTTACCCATCATCCCTCTCTTTGCCCATCCTCCCTCTCATCCTTCAGCACCCTCTGCATCCTTTTCAGTTCCAAACACTCCCAGTCTTGTTTGCTTTGCTGCTTATCTCCAATCAGTCAACACATCGAGCTCCTAGCCAGCCATTGATCTCGTAAGCCCCTTACAATCCAGTCAATGCACACATGCTAACTTAGCCTTTGATACAACACCCCCACCCCCTCCACCCTGACTAGCCCCCCTGAGCAGGTATTCCAGCGCTGGAAGAACTAGCTCACTTACATGGACACCCTGTTGAGAGCCATGTTTCTGCACTATATGCCTAAGGGATAGCTGGAAAAGTTACTAGGGGTAGGAAGAACTCCCATTTCTAATGCTTCATTGCAGGCATGACACAGTGATGGCAAAGCTGAAGGTGACAACATGAATTACAGTAATGACAGCTGCAGGACATGATGGAGCTACACTTGCACCCTAACGAATAAGTCCTGATGTATCCATCTGTCTTTCTATTTCTGTGTCACCCTACTGTTATCAATGTGTCAAATAAGGCAAGTAAAGCAAAATAACAGACCCAAAAAGACCAAGGCTGAACAGGAGCAGTTCAAAAGTTTTAATAACAAAAATAAATGTATAGTAGATCTCTGGGGATGAAGATGCGGTCCAAACACAAACACCAAAATCCAAAAATCCAAAACAAGGTGAAAGTCCACAATCACAGGAAAACGCATGAAAAGGCTGGGATGCTCAACATGAGGACAATGACAAACTAAGGAGGGAAAGACACGAGACTAAATACAGAGAGAAACTAATCAGTGGCAGGTGAAATCTGTGATCACCAGAAACAAGAGGGAAGGAAAAAACTTCCAAATAAAACAGGAGCAATATGTATTTTTGATTTGGGGTGAACAGTCTGTTTAAACTACAAGAAGAAGGAAGATGGTTGACAGTTATTGAAATAATGCAGGTGTTGTTAATGTCAGTTTTACAGATAGGAAGCGATGGTGGGATGATGACAGGTGATCACCTCTCCTCATTTTCCTCATCTTCCTCTTCTTGCTGTCTGCTCCATCCATCAGCTGCTGGTTAAACGAGAAATCACCAAGCAAGAAAAATTTATTTTGTCTTTGATTTTTACTTTCAATTGGACTCTTTCCTCCAAATTTCTTTTCTTCTTAACCACGGCTAGTTAAGATTACAGAGTACAGTTTGGATGAAAGGAGAGGAGCAATAAAAGAGCCACAAGTTCATGAGCTCTTTGAAAACATGTGACTTTTTTCCCCAAATACATGCAGTTTTCTTAAATGTATCTATGGCAAGCTGACTATGGATGTGTGCTCTCTCCTTTAATTGACATTCTACCCTTTGACCTTTGGAAGCACCCTGGAAAAACCAAATTACTCTGCTGTTGCAGGATTAGAGGCATATGAGGTTAAGCATGAAGCAGAAGAGGTTCAGTGGTAGTTGTTGAAGGAGGCACGGGTGTTACTAATTTATGATGCAGAGTCTCATGCAGATATCTAAAAATAACTGAAAATAAACTGTGATTTTCTTCCTTTTGGCTCCCAGACAGTGTAGCCCTCTTCTGGTAGACGTCTCAGCTACGCCCCCTCCTCCGCTCCTCTACTATAGACTCCCCTTGTGTTTGAATGTTTAAAAAAAGAATCCGCAACAAGGCCGATCCTTTTATGTCTCCAGATTTAACAACCAATGAAAAGTAGCGCTGAAAGCTTTACAGGTCCTTTGGGTTTTGGGGGTGACCGTCGCAAAGCCTGTTAGTGGGACGTTTAAAGGCAGGTGATAGCGCTCTGTAAAAACAGATTGGAGAGGAAAGGTGGAAAGTTTATAGCAGAAAGGAGATGTCATGGCATTGCGATATGGTCAGGGTAGAGGGGCTGACAAGAGAGGAAGAGAGAGCACGAGGAAGGAGAATTGAGTTACAGCGCTGGATGCTATTGTAAATAAGGAGATGGCAAGAGAGAGGAGATGGCGGGCTTGGTTTATAAGGTCATTTAAAGGAGTAATGTGGCACGCTGTCGGGAATTGGCTTTCATTAAAAGAGCCATCGAGAGAGACAGAAAGAAGGAAGACGGCAAGGGAGTGTGTATATGTGTGTGTCTGTGGATAAGCAGAATTCCCAACACACGCAGCCACATGTTTTTTGGGTCTACATGCAGTTACACAAATACATTCCCAGCTCCAGTAAAGCATTTTATATCCCCAGTGGGAAAAACAACCATCATAGCCCCCCTACCACATCAACCGCTCTGTGCCACTCTCACTAAATAGCACTATAGTGCATGCTTATTCAGTATGTGGCCAAATCTGGCCTGAGTCCGGCCATTTGATCATTCATAAATATGAAAAAAAAAGTATATAATTTGGATTTTATTTAAATAACCTCCTAACATTCTAAGATAATCGGTGTTTACATGTTTATTAGAAAGCAATCATTTTAGTAGTAGGCTAATTAGCCAATTAATTGGTTGTTAAGCCGAGTCAGTTTCTTATTAAAAGTTTTAACTCGGGCTGTTCAAGCAGACTTATCCTTCCTAAGTCTCCACCACTTTTTGCTCCGTGCTTGAGCAAACTACCCAAGTCTTTCTCCTTATCCTGTAAAATTAACATATAGGGTGAAATATTAAGTTAGCTAATGTTAGTAAAATACTAGCTAACTAACTAGCTAATGTTGGCAAAATGCAAGGTAACTAGCTAGCTAAAGCTCAGTGTAGATTAGATAGGTAGTTAGCTAGTGTTTTGCTAGCGTAAGCTCATTTAAGATGTGGATATGTCACTTTTACAGGTGTCCCAGCAATGTCTTTTAATCATCCTCAAAATTCTTTTCAACTTAGACAAGCCTAGCACATAGCATATTTAAGTGCAAAAAAACAGGAAAGGAGGAAGTTGACCAAAACACTTGTAGTTGGAGCACTGAGTGAAAGAGGCGAGACTTATGAAGGGTCAATAACTAATAATTAATAAGTGGAGAAAAGCACAAAAAGGTTTACACATTTAAATTCATAACTTTACAGCTCAGACATAGAAAATGTAAATGTCTGGCCCCTTGGCACTTTAACTTTTTCAAATCTGGCCCTTTAAAAAAAAAAAAAAAATAGTATATATATATATATATATATATATATATATATATATATATATATATATATTATAATTATATATTATTGAATGGGCCTGCCATAGTGTGTTCACTACTACTAGAACAGGAACAACTGTGAACAATAGGCCATATCTATCATTACACAGGGCAGTGATAAGGTTATGCTTGCTCACCAAGGACCCGTAGTGTTAGTATGATTTATGTGGACCATTGTCCTTAATCACAGTCATAATGATTTATGAAGAAGAGAGGGGGAATTGGTTTGTGTCTGTGATGATATGAGGAACAGACCATTCTTTCTCCTTCTCTCCATTTTTTTTTTTTGTTAAATCGTAAACTGTGTGAATGACATCTTGTGATGATTTCTTTCTCCTGAGGTGTCCAGTCACATCTCCTCAACTATAGCTGCTTTTTTTTGCCTCATCCATCTCTCCATTATCTGCTCATTCATTCCCACTCCTTTTCCCGCTTCTGTCATCCCTCTATTATCTAAGACACACCAATCCCTTGTTCCATCCTTCTTTCAGCTCTCCTTTCAGATGAAAACTAGACTCACACTCATTCTGACAATGACACATAGCAGCCGTCTGCCACCATATCCCATCTACTCAGCACAATGTCCTCGCCGATTCGCCCTGTGTGTGTCTTCCATTATACCTCTCTTTCCCTCTATTCATCCATCCCAGCCGGCACTTCCAGTAGATGACCACCTCCCTCACTTCCCCCACTACTGCTAGTTTGCATCATTTCATCTGTCTTTCTTTCTGGGCAACTAGCCAGCTAGAAAGCTACTGTACTGGGGTCTGTATTGACTTTAAATTGGAGAAGTAACGGCATGTTTCAGTCTGTAAAATGAATAAATGAGATGCTTGGAGAAAGATACATTTGGAAAGACAGTTGTGGGGCAGAAGCAGAAGCAGAGCAATGGAAATAACTAATTGTATAGTGGGGAAAAGGGCTATCACAGTGATGCAATATCCCCTGCAGTCATTTAGGTTGTGGTATTAGCGTCATTGTTTTGTTTGTTTTTGCAGATTACATACTCAGTACTTACGATGAATGAGGCAATGCTGTGCAAGTGTGACGTTATCGTTAAGTGTAACTCTCATTTCACTGCCCATCTGAAAACTGTATGGCCTGAGCAAGCTAGCTGCTGTGCGCTTGTCAAAGTTACATGACATTGCAAATGAATTCCTGCAGATCATTTCTTTGACACACATAGCTATATCATTACCTTCAGGGCATGTCTATGAAGTGAATGTCTAACTTTAATGCTACACACAGCATCAAACACACACACATACTGGCACAGAGCAGAACGGGCTTCTGTATAACAATAACGCTACTGCTAGCTGGGCTAATGTTAGTGCTGTAGTATAAACATTAGTCCACCCCCCCAAACATGCTAACAGCGAGTTCAGCAGGTTAACCTGCAAAATAAACACTAAAATAAACATGGCAAAACTTTCAAGTTTGAAGTCAGGTCACAAACAACCGTTATCAATCCATCTTTGAGTTTGAACCGTTACTGGCCCTCATGTTGTTTCTCAAATTTTTTGATGGAATTGATTAATTAATTTAACACACCTTTAGAGCCTGGCCTCATGAACAAAGGAACAAACATGAACATAGTGGTTGCTGCATTTGCTTGCCATCCTCTACGGTTGGCTTGTCAATAGTGCAGTATTTCAAAGTTGTGGTTATTGCAACAGCCCTAGTGGGGAAAAGTAAGGAACAGAGAAAAGAAAGAAAAGGCAGATTAGTGGCACATAGTGTTTTTGTCTGTCTGCCCTCTGCTTGAGTAGTATCAATGCGTCAGAAAGCCCCAAGGCCTGGCTGATACAAGACATTTCAGAGCATAAATGAGTTCCATCATGTCATATCTATCTCATATCTGTGTTGTACTTAAAGCTCATGGAGGAATCCGCAGCTTCGGTTTATTTAATATTTCAGTGCTGCGTTCCTTTGTCCGCCTGGTTTCCATCCTGCTGCTAACCAGCGTTATCTCTTACCTCAGGCCTCTGCTCTCTGTCCGCCATATGTTTTTTCTTTTCTCTTATCCCTCCATATATCTCTCCCTCTACCCCCCTCCTATTCCTACCTCATAAAAAAGTCAGCCCCCACTGGGCCAGACACTACTTTAGTCCCCACATACCACTTGGGCAGAGTTCTCATGGTTAAATCTGTAGTTATAATAGTGGTACCCTAGGGTAGGGTTGTTAAAGGCTGTTACTTACTGATCAACTGGCTCACTCTCAGCTGCATGATTTTAAAGTGGCAATTTGATACATGCACACACACACACACACACACACACACACACACTATGGGAGGGGGATCAAGCAACTTATCAACATGGGGCCCATTGGTGAAGAAAAGTTGAATGTGGCCGCTGACACTTTAAACACATGCACACACAGACGCGCAAACACACGTGCCTACGTACTTTGTTTCACACTAGCATTTTGCGCATATGCTAGCAATCTGTCTGTCACACACTTAAACACACTGAAGCTCTCGCGAATATCTTGAAATACACACTCACACACACTTTCAGACCCATTGGGGCCATGTTGTGAACCATCTGTCATCACCTTTAACAAGAGTGGAGGGCTAACTTGAACACTTGATCTCGTTTCTAAGGCAACATCTGTAGCCTGTCACCAAGCTCGTACATCCAGTGAAACACACACACACAGACACGCACACCAAGTTTTGTCACATAAATGCACTACGGTCTTGTTGCACAGACTTTGTACAGACACTTTAATACACACACCCACAACCACACACACACACTGGGGGTCTTTCTTTCTGCTCTTCTACATCCCATTGGTTTTTGAGGTCATCTGTCAATCACAGCTCTGTTGCCACAGCCACCTGTCAGGTGTCCCAGCATGCATTGCGATCCCCCTCCTGTACACGCTCCACCGGAGGCTGTCACACACCGCTGGACCAGAATCACTCACCAGAACACACACATGCACAAAGACACACACACACACACCTACACACACATGTCTCACAGACTAGCTCTCCTTCAGTGTGAGGATGGTACACACAGACACAAACACAAATGCACACTCTGACTGTTTGCTGAATTGAATCAGTCTGATAAGCTGTCAAACGCTCGTCTCCATCCAGCTGAATGTGTTGCTCATCTTAAGAGTTTGATTACGAGTAGGATACTAATTATTTCTTCATCATCTCCTGCTCTCTCCGTCTCTGTCTTTCTTTCTTTTCTCTGTCTGTCTCTGTCTCTCGGTGTGTCCCTAGGTGGTGAGAGTTCCAGTGGAGAGCTGCGAGCAGTACATCACTTGTGGGGAGTGTTTGGGCTCCAGAGACCCTCACTGTGGATGGTGTGTCCTCCACAATGTGTAAGTACCACACACACTCATGCACACATTAACACACTTCACCCTGGTAGCCCTGACATGCAGCCCTGGTCTGTTGTATAATGGATAACTGTGAGAGAAGTGTATTAGTGTTCGAGGTGTGTGTCGGCTGATCATGTTGAGGTGGAGGCACCAACCTGAATAGTTGCACATTAAGCTCACGAGCCTCAGGAGACTGCAATTCTTGTTGTTTAAAGGGAAAGTACACAAAAACCTACCTAAAATAAAAATCAGATTGTGCTTTCCCAGAATCAGTGATCACATCTATTGTACTGATATTGAATTATTTATCAGCTCGGTCCGCGCTTCTTCAATATTATTCCATGTTGACAGACTTTTTCGAATGTAGGGGTTATAAGGCTTTTCCATTGTCACTTTTGGCTGCACCCAATCAAACCAGATTTGTATTTCCATTACTAGTTTTAAAGCAGTGAGATGTGTTGCTGTTTGTCCATTCACATATCTGCTTAGATTTTACTAACAGCACTCTTGTTGAACATGTACATGAAACAGGTTTATTTTACTACATGTAAATGCTCAACTGAAAGGTGACCTGTCGTCCAAATGCTCAGTGAGACTATGACAGGTGAGGTGTATAAAAGAACAAACTGTAGCACCTAAACACAGCACACAGTGGAGAGGCAGCAGATCGCTGCTTTGAATGTGGCCTGTTTTGACCTCAGAAACTATTTTTAACACCTTGATATAGCTTAAGTAAAATGCCTCCAACACTGATTAATTAGTCACATAATTACGATTCATAGAAGAAGTCTAACTTTAACAACTTGAAAGCTCCCTGCCAGTAGAGATGGATTTAGTCTGTGTTAGTCTGTCAACTGGCTAAACCTGTTTATAGCACACGAATAACAACACAGCTTGATAGCCTGAATCACCAACACTCCCATTTGTCTTTGTGATATTTAGCTTGTTTTTGTACATGAGTGTGTTGTGAACATGATTTACTACACAAATACCTTTTAATACGTGGGAACTTCTTGGCAACAGATTAAGGATTATTAGTCACGTCTAGTGTTGGTGTTTGGTTTGTAGACTCTGTTGTATGTTTGCTTTGAGATTACTGTGTAAGGTTAGATAAGTTACAGTACGAGAGGAGATTTGTAGCTATGTTTACAAAATGAATCTAATCACCCATAAGTGTGTAGATATACAGTAACCCTTGCTACATTTGCCTGCACACTAATTTTCACTATTATTCAGAATATGACAATATTCTGTTTGTATATTTTGAATAAGGTCTTATTCTGAATGTACAATTTACCGATTTCAACAAGTGGGATATGCTGGTATTTTTCAGGTTTTAGGAGCATTCTTTAGACATGTATACAGCAAAATCAGGATATACGTCTCAATTCAGGGTTTTTACCAGTTTGCAACACACAGTTTCTTCCCCTGTGTGTTGTAAACAAACCAACTAGGCAAGAGTTAGAGGTAGAGATGCATGCAAGAAAGAACAGCACACATTTCTAATTGGAAAGAGAAAAACACCTATGTGAATGGGGCAACAGTGACCTTTTTAAGAAGGTGGTTGAACAAAAGAAAGAGGGAGGCTGTGTTCACAAGGTCAAACAAGTCCACCACTCAGGGCTCCACACTGACTTTTTTCCTCAGTTCCTCAGTTAACAACCATTGTCCCAAACTGAAGTTCTTTTTTTATTCCGTATAATAATAAATCTAATTTTATTAACCTGTGGGACATGGATAGAGATGCGGAGGAGAGAGTTCAGCATTTTGTTACACAGTGACCCTCTACAGTCAGACTTTTTTTATGCAGGAAAAGACACAGCAAGAAATTGACTTTCGGAACACAAGCATGATCTTCATGATCAATTTCAGGCCCACAGCACCTTGCAGAGACTTTTCTCACAACACCTGAGGCTCAAGGTGCTTGAAGTGCTGCCCATGGGTCTCTCTCAATGATTGATTTTGTGTGTGTAATTGTGCGTGTCACGTATCGTAGAGCTTGTGCAGGCAGCGCCATTATTTTTCAAATGTGAACACCTAACAATTAAAATGAAATATATCCCACAATGCATAAATGTCATAATTTCATTTGTACTGATAAGTTTCTCTCCTGTCCCAGAATTGACCAGACAAAATACTAAAATTCTATCTTGATGCAGAGAAGCAAAATGGCTCAAGCGGTTCCAGCTGTTCCACTTATAGTATACACTGCTGAATGTAAACAGGAATATGAGAGGATTATTCATTTTCATTAGCCATGTAAACAGATTAGTAGGAATATCTTTTTTCAGAATAAGGGCAAAAAACAGAATATTTTGCGCATGTAAACATATGTGTGTCTATGTAATCTCTCCATTTCTTCCCTTTGACTTGAGGGCATGTGTGTTTGTGCACACAGGAGACTGTGAGAACAGTTACATGGTATTGAAAGGTGACAGGATGTTAAACCACATTTGGAACACCTCGAGCATTTGGCACAACGCCATCTCTCAGTGCATTAATTAAACTTACAAAACATATTACAAACCTGTCTTTCCTCAGCACACACGCACACACACACACACACACACACACACACACACACCACACCTGTGTTCTTCCATTTTGCGCAGACGCGCAACTTTAGAATGACACACCTAATCATGATGGACTTGAACCAGTGATAACCTTCCATTTGGGCACATTTTTGACCTCATGTCTTGAACGCAGCCCACTCATTTCCTACCTGATAGTGTTGCCAAATCTGGCTGAGGCCCTCGCAGACAAAATGGGGAGGCATTAATAGGCAAATTATTTATAAGCCTCGTTTCAGCCCTCTGGTGCTTTTAGCCACATCTTATTAAGAGCCATGGTAGTTTCAATCAACAGTGGAATTGAATGGGGAATACACACACACACACACACACACAAACACACACACGCAGGTGTTTTTAGACAAATGAGCACGCTTCATTCACACAAATTCACACAGTCACGCGCCAGAGGAGCTGTAGCAGGAAAAAGGGTCCATAATGAGAAAACGTGTACATACCTTTGTGCATCTCTGCTCATGCCTGTACAGTGTGTGTATGTGTGTGTGTGTGTTAGTGACTCTCCGGGGAGTGGTTGGCGACAGCTTTTTCTTGCTGAGCGCGAGTGAAGGCTAACTAAACGAGGGGATGCAGGGGGGAGAGGAGGCAGTTAGCATTTTTTTCTGCTTCCCTCTTATTGTTAAGGCCTCGTAAATACCACATCAGCACTTTCCTCTCACCACCGCCGGGACCAGTTGTTGTTAGCGCAAAGGTAAAGTGATAGCTAATGCATTATGAATAGCTAATAGTAAAACTGCTACAATATGGGGCTGTATGCTGATTTTTTTTTTAGCATGATCAGTTGGCTCGTAATAAGCGGGGGAAATTGCTGACCCCGTTGATATGCGGCTGGGAGGAATTGTATCATTTTTACGGTTCAGGGAAACTTTAATGATTGCCTGTATATCTTCTAAGAAGTTTGAATTGGGTGGGGTTGTAAACTGAAAAGATGAGGGGGGGACTGGATGTTCATATAGCTTAGCAGTTCTTGCACAAATGTCAGGGCCAATAAGGTAATGATATAAAGGCCTACAGTAATGGCGGGGGGAAGCTATTAGCTTATTTGTCTTCTATTATTGCTCCCATTTCTGTGTGACGGTGACGGCTGTGCATGTTTGTCATCTTAATATGATTGTCATATTAGCTTAACAGTTGCTCATATCCTCTGTCTCTTCTCTCCTCTCTCACCTCTTGTCTCACTTATCTGTTCTTTCCCTCTTTTTCTCCTCACCTCTCTTCCAATCATTCCCATTATTTCCCCGTCTCCCTTTCTTTCCCTCTATCCTTTCTTTCTCCTCCTCTTTTCTGCTACTTTCCAGCTGTTCACGCAAGGACCGCTGTGAACGAGCTGGAGAGCCCCAGAGGTTTGCCTCTGACCAGCGGCAGTGTGTGGAGCTCACCGTTCAGCCAAGAAACATCTCTGTCACCATGTCTGAAGTCCAGGTACAGTTTCTCTTGTCTGTGTTCCCAGTTGAAATTACACAACATTACCATTTAAACAATACGGGAACATGGATAGTCTGGAAAAGGAACTTACATATTTTGTTGATTCTCAAGCCCACTGTGGACAAAAACGAGTGTTTCTACCGTATTACTCACAAAATGTCAAAAGTCTAAATAAAAATCTCCTCTTGCTTCCTTTGAACTGGCTAACATACGACTCGCTGTAACTCTGCAGGGAAAAATATAAACACGGGCTTGTTTTGTCTGTTTTCAAGGAGAGTCCAACCCCATGGCAGGCATCAAGAACAACTATACAGAAATAACAGATCTTCTCATTGATTGTCTAGTTAACTTATGTAGGTCATAAAGCAGCATCAGTAATAAATTGAGACTGTTTCATAACCATTTAAAAACTGATTGTACTGGCTTTATGGTCACGAAAGCCACTGAAAAGGGCTTAGAGCTGTTCCATGAAATTTATTTTCATCTGAAACTAACGCAGCCATTTTATTTAACAGTGGTCCCATGATTCACTTCCACCTGCTGCTTAAAAGTCTGCTGCACTGCCTTTTTGCCATAACATTGTCTTTATACATCTATATATGCATGAAGTACATGAGTAAGTGAAGTATGAGTCCTAAATGCTTCAAAAATACAGATTTTATTTGCCAAATGTTCCTCCAAAATGAAACGAGAGAAGTGGCACTAAACACACAAGCACCTGGGTGTTATGCTACATGCCTCGATATTGTGGACTCCTCATGTTAAAATTTATTTGTAAAAACATACAGCAGTGCCTTTTCTTTCTTCACAGACTCTTCACAGCTAGTAGCCAGATTATTTTTCTGTTTTTTAAATAATTGATTCAGAGTTTCATGCTGATCTGGCCTGGTTTAGCAACCTGTCTCTGAAACAGTAGCTCCTCTGACTCTTTGCATGTTTTTAATGGTGAATACCAACTTCTGCCCTCAAATAGGCGATTTAGAGTCCCTCCATTTGAATGTAACAGGCTGAAGATTTCTTTTATACGTCAGTGTATCCTGTTGCTAAACCAAAATTAGTGTGCGGTTACACTGAGATCTGAATCCAGAGGATATAATGTGATATGTATTGTATATCTGTCATGAAGTTCAAGAGTCATATGTGTAACGCTTTGTTTAATCTGTTTGTAATCTCTTGAATGGAGCTGCCCATGGATGCAAAATGAATTTCATTGTATACTGACAATAAATCCGTATCGTATCGTTTTTCAGATCTAATTGAACAACAACTCATCATATTAGCACATAAGGCTATGAATTTAAAGTGCTGTCATAGCAATTAAAATCTTAAGTATAATTTCTGCAGAGTGCAGCAGGTCTTCTGTTATTTCCCATGCCTAAAATGTCTGCATTAATAAACTGGTACAACTGCAGGGAAAATGGTTATGTAATGGTCAAAAGAGGCAGACAGATCACACTATGCAGCAGTGAGTGGTGGACATTGTTTTTCTCTGGCCTCTGTGTCATTGTCGTGATGCTTACCACTGGTAATGATGTCCACATTGACCTTTCCTCATGAAAAGTCCTGTGAAAGTCACAAAATATTACACAAAGAATGCAACTCGTGACTATCTTCGTTTAGATTTAATTAGGAACTTGCTTTTCTTTTCTTTGTCTCGTCATCTCTATCATGGAAATCTGTAAGTGTGTGTCTCATTCTGTCAGCAGCTCCTCACTGTAACCACATACTGTAGGTTTGACTGATTACAGTTTCTCTCTGCACATTAACACGTACACATTAACCTTGCTGTAATAGCTGTTCCGACTGACGCACACATGCGCACACACAACCACTCACGCTCCTTTATTTCTGCTGCTGTCAGACACACATACCCACGCTTCACCCCCACCGTCTCTCCTCCCCCAACACCCATTAACCCCCATGTCATATCTTATAACAATCCATGTACACCATGTCCTTCCATTGATCTTGCACTGATTGTCCCTCTCCTTCTCTCTCTCTAGCTGGTCCTCCAGGCTCGTAACGTGCCCGATCTGTCAGCAGGGGTCAACTGCTCCTTCGAGGACTATGTGGAGACGGAGGGGCGGATCCAGGGCGCACACATCTTCTGCATGTCTCCCTCTGTCCGGGACATCATCCCGATCACAAGGAACAAAGGTTGGGACAGGAAGGGCGAAGGGTGGTGAAGTCATCGGGGTAGTGAGGTCACTGAGTGGTAGCAGTTAGCATTCGGGGTGTGGATGTATAGTGTTTTGATGGTATGTCAGGAATTTAGTAATGAACTCTTTTTATGTTGGTACTCGTTATTCAGGGTTTGTACAAAGTCTTGAAAGTTTGGGAAATGCTTAAATGCTGTCAGTAGGTTTGACTTTTAAAATGTCTGGCTTTTTGAGCTGGATAGTAATCATGTTCCTCAAAGAAAATTAAGAGACAGATTCAGCCCGTACTGTGCTGTTGTCTGTTTTTTAATTTTCTTTTATTTGGCCATATTGCTCCAGTAATTTGGCCAGCAAGTTTTCTCAAAGGAGGGTAAATTAGAGCTCTAACCCTTATCTGCCAAGTTATTGTGAGCAACGTTAGGTACGTTGGTTAGCTAGTAAGCAAAGCTAGCTAGTAACCATTGTAATGTTTTAGTAACTTTTTTAGCAAGCTAGGAAACTATATATGCCGATGTTTTGTTAAGGAATGCAGAGCAGTTCACCAGGTCCCAACAGCACTCTAGGAAATGCTTAATTTTAACTGTTATGTTTTCAAGTTTAGGAATCTGCTAGACTTTGAGTATACCCCTTGAAAAAGGCTTCATTGTCAACATAACCTAGTGTTTCATCTACACAGTCACTCGTAAGACAAAAAATCTTTACATATTGAAAATAAAACAAACCCACTGTAATATTTGTCATTCACAGACAGATAAGCTTTACTCTGGAAAGCATGAAATAATTATGATGAAAACATACAATTAAAGTTAATATGAACACAGGGTAAGATTGCTATATAAAGGAATTTGCAATAACATTTATAGTATCAATTTAGATTTGATGATAAATGCATTGAGAGTATGGACATTTTTTGGTTTTGGTACCTTGAAAGTGATTGGATTTTACTCTTTTAAAGCTGTACAAACCCTGCTTATTCCATTCATCACATTTTATGTTGTATTTGTCCGTGTCACTTTTTGTTTTTATGTCATCTCCCCCTCTTTCCCTCTCCCTTGAGCCTTTCTGTAGCTGATGAACATGTTCTCTGTATGTTCATCACCATGGGATGATGCATTTCCTCCTAAAGGGTCTTTTTGTACGTCAGAATTGGAGAAGTCTAAAGCTGTATGTGCTTTGACCAGAACAGAATTTTAATCTTACCAGATGATTTGCTTAGCGCATCTATATTCAGAATACCTTGTCAGCACCAATAACGCTCGCCCATTCCCTTTCAAAGCCCTGAACATGAGTCTACATTTATCTACTGAAAATAGAACTGTTTTTGAATTCCCATTATCATGCATTATGCACTGTTGTCAGATTCATTTTATTTATTTTTTTCTATCTAACCGACACTGGTTATGCTCCTAACTTCTTTTCAAAGCAGAGACTTCACTGTGGTTTATCGTTATATTTAAAAATATCTGCAACTTTTTTTTTCTGCAGAGATTATTCACCTGTTTCATGTCCAATTCTGTCAAGCCACACAAAGATGATAAAAACTTGTTTCAAAGCGCTGAAAACGTGTCAGATAGTGCGCTCCAAGTTTTCTCAAAGGGACATCTCAGTAGTTCTTCCACTGAGCCCATTATGCCCCATTATGAGTTCTCATCAGCTCTGGCATCCAAACACTGATTGGTGCTGCTATTTTTAATGCCACCCCACTGAGGGTGTGACATGAGTGGCGTGTTGCTAAGCTACAGTGTTTCTTTGTGTGTGCGTGTGTTATCTGTTCAGGTCACAATTGGAATTCAAATATAAAGTGTGACATTGTGTCATTGAATATATTGTTTTAATATGCATCCAATTAGTCAGATTTATTCATTGTAATTAAGTGAAGTTATTATGTGTGAATTGTGAGCTGTTAAGTAATTAATGTAGGTTACATATTCCTGTAAAGCTTAAGACATTTAGGCTGGGTTGTACCAACAAGGATTCATATTTAAACCTGATTAAAACATGGCTCAACTTTAAACTTTTTACCAAATTTGAAAACTAGCTTAAAAATAAGAGAGGTTAAATTTAAACCTCTCTTTAAACCCCAGTTTAGTTGTTACTCTAAACCTAGATTAAACTTAAACTTACACTTGAGAAGGTTTGACTTTTAAAATGGTTGCCTTTTTGAGATGGATTGGACAAAATAATCAAGTTTGTCCAAAAAGTTAAGGGACAGACTTTGTGCTGTTATCTGTTTTGTAATCTTCTATTATTTGGCTAAATTGCTCCTATAATTTGGAAGGAGGAATTAGAGCTTCTCTGCCGAGCCATCATGAGTAACGTTAACTAGACTAACTAGACTTTTTAGCTATCCAGCAATCAATGTAATGTTTTGTTAACTTTTTTAGCTGGGTAGCAAACGATGAATGCTCACATCTGGTTAAGGATTACAGAGCAGCTTACTAAGTGCTGACAGCACTCACATTTATTTATTTTTTTTCAAATTTGGTCAAGAAAGCATCTCCATACTGATTAAACTCTATTTAATTTCAGTTTACTTCAATAATCTTAACTTAAATGTTTCTGTTTGTTGCAGGTGACAAGCGGGTGGTGAAGCTCTATCTGAAATCCAAAGAGACGGGCAAGAAGTTTGCCAGCGTTGACTTTGTCTTCTACAACTGCAGCGTCCACCAGTCGTAAGTTACAATGATTGAAAATTTCTGGATGCATTTGATCGTCATTTGCTTATTTTTTGTCTTGTTTTAGTCTTTTCCCTCCTGTTCTTTAAAGAGATGGTCTCTCTGTCCCATCTCCCCATGGGCTGTCTCAAGTTACTGTCCATGAGAGATACAGTTAGACTCACACACACACAAATATCCCTCCCCCCTCCGACCTCCACAGGAGGCTTGTGTTACCATCGGAGTGAAAAATCGAACGTGCAGTATATGAGAAACGATTGGGATATGAGATGGTAATTCTAGTCTTATTATCATAACCCACGACACACGCTAATGATACTTAAATGATTAATTCATTATGCGATGGTCTGCCGTAATGCCTCCCAATCACAGACTCTAACCTCATTTATGCCTCTTCCCCACTTGATAAAACAAATACTTCCAGCTTTCTCCAGCACTCACATACTCAGTCTGGCAGTTATTTACACAAGACAGACAAAGGCAAATACTGTAATACAGTAATACTGTAATACGGTGGAGGAAGCATTTTCGATGACTTAGTCTCCTTCACACTCCAGATGCCCTCAGCTAGCTGCCCAATCGCAGTTCACTGCCTCTCCTAATCCACCTTCTGCTGAAAATCTCCACCACCCATCGAGCCACACCCTTAGGTCAGACCAGCCACGAGCCCGACGCACCCTGCCGGGGTAAAAGAATCCTCCGACTCCTCCGCCCCGCCCCTCATGATACCCTCCCTCCTGTCCATCCACGGCTGATCCAGGGGAGGCTGAAACGTCTGCTGGGGTATTAGCCTTGGGGCAGCAGATGGCTCGGCAGCCCCTGGGGTACCGCAGGGCTCCATCCTGGCTTCCCAATGGATGTTAGATGAGCCTCCTTCGAGGATTGACTGCACATACACATAGACATGCACAACCACACCTCTCTCCGCTCCGTCACCTACAGCTCATTGAAGCCCTGAATGTCTCGGACACCTAATCCGTTACTGCAACCTTTAACCCAGCTCCCCCCGTCTCCCTGCCCTCGTACAGAAAATCCCCTGCCACGACAACGATGATTAGCTCAGCTGGTTAAGGGTGTGGCGGTTTACAATGTCAACTCAGTTAATTCATCTCCCATAAGGATGCTGTGATGTTTGCTCTAATTTCCAGAGCCTTTTACTGACAAGGGTTCATCTGTAAATACCGTGACCTCAGATTACTAAATGTTAAAATAGAAAATACCCAATTAAAGAAGACATGTAACTAGGGATGGGAATCAAGAACCAATTCCAGAGAAAAAACGGTCCCAAATTGTCAGATCAGAATTGTATGCTCCAGAGCTTATCAATTCCTTTTATCAGTGTGGGGATGTTTTTCTGACAGTTGCAGATAACAGTCAAACTCATGTGTCTACACTAATGGAAACTTGCAACATTGAGATGAAAACAGTGCTGGTTGTAATGTCTGTAAAATGCTACTTGCAAATAAGACCAGCCACACCAGCAATATGCTGAAACATCTTTTTAAGCAACATGGGCCTAAATTCCAGGAATGTATTTGGCACAACGTATGAGTGCCACTGCTTCCCAACTGACCAGCACGTCCGTTCCCAAGGATGAATTATGTGAACATTAGTCCAATGCAGGCCAGCTTGGCAGACTTTTTTCTTGACTAGGAAAACTGTTGTCTGTTTCTGCACTGTGTTCAGACTCAGAGATAATAAAACAGTTGCAGAAAAGCTGTGTAGGCCTACATTTTTCCAAACAAAAAATTTATCAGGAATCGATAAGGGAACCAATAAAGAATTGAACCAATAAGAAGAATCAATAATGGCACTGGTATCATTGAATCTTGCCAGTTCTAATCTGTAGCTGTAACACAGTCCCCTAATGAA
This sequence comes from Lutjanus argentimaculatus, assembly GCA_034769285.1. Classification (NCBI taxonomy): domain Eukaryota; kingdom Metazoa; phylum Chordata; class Actinopteri; order Lutjaniformes; family Lutjanidae; genus Lutjanus; species Lutjanus argentimaculatus. The sequence continues at coordinate 13,446,912 of JAWZSL010000014.1, forward strand.
TGTATTAAAATATGATGGCACATTAAAGATCCTAATATAGAAATGATCTCACAGACCAAGTGTAAGAAATGTATCAGAAGTGACGCAGACACGAGAGTCGCCCATTTGAAGATATTACCCCAATGAACTCTGATTAAATCCGCTCCCTGATCTAATACAGCCTCTGAGTGATGTAATGGACACGTTTAATGAAGTTACAGATATGGCACGTTGCATCTTCGGCAGCGACTCTGATGGCGACGAGAGATGCTGAGATAAGAATCCCATTTGGAGCCGGTACTCCGGCCCGCATACCCACCCGCCCTCTGTACCCCCCTCTGGACGTCAGTGTGTGGCATCTGATGAGATCAGACTGGTAATGTCGTTGCTGTAATGACTTCAGTCCCACACAGCCACACGCAAGGTCCTGTTTCCAGAATGCTTGTCATTCTTTACAAGGCTAAGTTTTCCTCTAATGGGCTTAAACTCAAAACACTGCAGGCTCCTACACAGTGAAGGATGCAGACAGTCTCGGAACAGGCATTTCATACATTATGGGTGTCTATTCTGTATACTGCTGACATTAAAGGGATAGTTGGGACTATTTGAAGTGGGGTTGTATGATGTACTTATATGTAGTCAGTGTTTTATCTATAGTAGATGGTGGTCGGCATGCTCCCATTTGGAGAGTCAGTAGAAGTACCAGTGCAGGACACTAAGCAATATACTGCTGTGGACAGGGTCAGCAGCAATACGTAATTTAGTCACCTAAAAAATCAATATCAATTTAAGTGCACGCTATATTTAGGATATTTTCACGGCTTTATCTTGCTGTCAGACACCCTTTGACGACAGGAAAACGTCATTATGCAAGTCAAATATCGTTCTTTCTCCAAACAAACAAAAATCAGTAATTTTGTATTGCAGAACACTGGAGTTGCTGGTCCATCGCTACCCTGATCTTTTAGTTTTTTGTGTTATAGTGTGACTTTGGTGAATAGGAAATATCCTTTTAAAACATGGAAGTCAGACAATAACACAAACAAACAGATCAAGGCAGCAGTAGAATGATCTATCGAGTTTGGTTTATTTTAAGAGAGTGATATTTGTTGTGTATAACAACAATTTCCCCTTCGGAAAAGGCTGTCTGACAGCAAGGTAAAGCAATGAAAAGATTCTAGACGTAGTGCACACTTAAACTGATATTGATATTTTTTCAATGGGGCCTTTTTTGCCTAGCATCCATGATGGTCCTCCTCTGTGCTTCCCCCAAACTGAGGGCATGCTGGCCACCATCTACTGTAGCTAGTACACTGACTATGGACATGCATGTCACACAACTTTGCGTCAAAAAAAATCTGAACTATGTCTTTCACACTACCTTTTGGAAGCCATGCGCCTGACAATGGAATTGCTCTCACTGTCATGTTTCTTAATGGTTTACACACACATACAAGACATCCAAACCCCATCCCAAAAAACACACACCCCTCCTGCTTATTTACTCAACTGATTACGTCGTGGCCCTTGCCTTTTCAAAAATGCCATAAATTTGCATAGTGGTATTAATCTAATTAGAATTCCCACTGTTTCAGTTTAAGGGTTGCCGAGATTGAAATAGAAAATCACCCACGGCCATGATTGCTCCTTAATTAAATATTTCCATACGCTTTTTTCTCATTCCACAGCCCCCCATTTATTAAAGATAGTGAGGATAGTCTGGCAATGAATTGAGGTTTAACTGTCTGTGTAAGGCCGTGTGAAGCACCTTTTCTCGCTATGGTTAATGTGGCTCGGGCAGTGACTGGGTCATTTGTTGTGTGATTGAGGGTGCACTTAGAATAATTGGGAGAAAAAGTGTATTGAATTTCATAGAAAGACAGTTTTTGATAAAGAGGAGTCTAAAAGCTGTGAATCCAGGGAAAAACTGAGAAAAAGAGTGCAGTTTGAAGACTTGAATTATAAGCATTTTGTTTTCCAAATCTTACAGACATTTCTGGCCCAATGATTGGCACATTCAGATTGCACATTTTTTTCCTATACACTGAGCACTCAGACATGCATTAATAAAATTATGTGCATGAAAACTAGCCCCTCTGTGTTTTATCAGCCCCCCTTAAATTTTAAAGGGACCCAGTAATGATAGGATAGACTGTTCTAGAGGACCATTAAATTATTCACCTTCTCTCCTTTGAAATGAATAGTAGCCAATAAATAACTCATTTTGCCAAGTGCAGGAGTGTCAAACGCACCTCACTAGGAGAGCGGATTGTATTTAGCACTCCAAACTGACCAAGGAGAGGAGGGAGGGAGGAAATCACAGCCTATTGTGTCAGGCCCCTGACAAAAACACTGCCGATCCAAAGCTAGCATAGCTCGATTAGCATCTGAATATGAACGGATTAAATTAGCATTATGAGCATGGCCATACGGGGAGCGTGTCTGCGGCCACTCAAAGCCTCTGAGTGGCTAAGGGCGATGGCGAGTGACAGGAAGGAGGAATAAGGAGAGACTGGGGGGTCTGAAAAAGGGAGCCCACCCCCGGACAGGAGAAGGAGAATTATCGAATGTCCCCAAATATGGCCCTGGGTGGGCTTTTCCTTAAAAGGGTTTGCGCCCAGACTAACAGAGGCTGCTCGTGACAGGGGGGCCCCAGTACCTTGGAGGAACCAAAGAGCGAGCAGTAGGGGGTTGTCAGACAGGGCCCACTGCTGGCCTTGGGTGGCGCACATAACAGCACCGTCTTTTATTTCTGTCTTTTATTTCAAAGGACGTAATCATAAAAGTCACCGAAAGTTGGCGGTGGTTACCTGCTGATATTTTGCTTGTTATTTCAAAGTCACTGATACACTAACAAGGTTGATTTGACATGAATAAAAGATAAAAGTCAAGATAAAACTGAATAGCAAGTCTTAGTGACAGACGTGTTGACGGCTGTTTGAGTGTGAACTATACTAACTATACATTGTACTGTTCGCTGCTTGGTTCTGGTTACCTGCTGTGTTAAGTTGGTGATGTACTGTATTTTGATGAGTGCTGATCCATTGGTGGGCCCCCAACACAAAGAAAGACTCTTTGACATTCAAAATAGTGGTTGATGCTGAGCGTACAGACACCAGTAAGCTACACAATGAGCTCTGCTAACTGGCCACGAGTTCATTTGTCTTGCATCAGTAATGTCATCGGCTCTTTTGTTGAGCATTGACACCCCGTCTTCTGTTTCTTACCAACTCACTCGGGACTAAACATTGAGCTAAACCCCCCCAGTTCTGCTATCTGAATCCATGATGCACTGTACGCTAACCCAGCCTAGCGTAGCCTAATCGCTTTCCCTCCATTTGTTGGCAACATTGACAAATCTCCTATTTGCTCTCGTGCGGTATTAAGAGGCCTGTTATTTCCTGAGCCGCACATCCCTCATTCTAAATGGACAGCTTCTCTCAGCACAATGCTAAATTGGTCAATTAAAGCGGCAGTGGGATTGAATTAAGCTCCAGCCTCTGATCTCGCTCAAAAGGAGGGGTCTGGGCTGGAAACGATCACTTAAAGTGCGCACCTAACAAACGAGCAGCCCTAATTGATCCAAATGAATCCACGTCAGGGTTTGATGGAATCGCATATGGGCTCCGTTGCAGAGCTCAAGAGTTAAAGCTCTAATTTTTCATGCGGATGAGGGGAAAAGGCAGTTGGCATTTTACACAGGGTTAAAACACACTTGAGAGCTTGTTGGGGAGTGTGCTGCTCATAGCAGCTCAGACAGACGCGCAAATTCACACCTGGCAGATGTGGCTGAATACAAATCGGCCTGGTTGTTAAGCACTTCTGCTCACTCTTTTATTGTTATGGATCAAAGCCTGCTTACTTTGACTGTATTAAATGTACACTCTTAGAAGTAAAGGGGCTAACTAGAACCATAAAAGGCTCTTCAGCTTTTTCTATAGGAGAGCACTTTTTGGTTTTTGGTAGAACTTTTTATAAAGGTTCCACTTGGAATCCTTTCTGTACCATTTGTGAAAGGATTCACCCAGAACCCCTTATGAGAAGTTCTAAATGGGGCTTCTTCTGTAGTGTAATGGTTCCACCCAGAAGCCTCTTCAGGCAGGGTTCCACCCTTCTAAGGGTGCTAACAAGAACCTACTGAAGGGGTTCTACCAAAAACCTTTTAATATTCCAATGGTTTCATCCAGAAACCTACAGAGAACCCTTTAATCTTCTAAGGATTTTGTCTTGAACCCAAGAACCCTTTTATATTCCAAGGATTTTATCTGGAACCCACCCTGTTGCTTCTACAGAAAACCCTTTTCTATTCCAAGGGTTTTATCTAGAACCCACCTGGGGGCTTCTTCTGCGAATGCCTATAGATCCAAAAGTTTTATTTAGAACCCACCCAGGGGGTTCTACAAAGAAAGCAAAGATTTTATCTTAAACCTACTCAAAATTTCTACCAATAACTCATTTATATTCCAACTGTTTCATCTAGAACCCACAGAGGAGGTTCTGCCAAGAACCATTTTATGGTATGGTACAAAAAACCCTTAACAGCTTTTAATGCAAGTCTTACAAAGAACCGTTAACAGATGCTTTCCTCTTAAAAAGTAATTCTTCAGAAGCAAATGGTTCTTAGTAGAACCTCAGACCAACAGGAAGAACCCTTTTGGAACCCTTATTTCTAAGAGTGTAGTTATTTTATTATATTCCTAATAAACCATATGCTCACACAAACCATACGAGCTAAATGAGACACATGGAAGAAACTACAACAAGCTTTGTAATAAAATGAAAGCAGTTTATTTGAAGCCTCATAATGGTTACATTAGATAATGTTGTGTGCATAAATGAGATACCAAGTAGCGAAGTATCTCTGCAGGGCTAAGAGAGGACCAATAATATGAAGCTGTGTTGATAAACTGTGCACTTGAACTTGTCTGGCTCTCCTCCACAGGTCCCCTTAGATGTGCACACACACACCAACCACACACACACACACACACACACACACACACACACACACACACACACACACAAACTCGTATTCACTTCCCAACTTCCAACCTAATGTTTCCTCCTGCTCCCATGAGACTCCCAAACAGAGCCCTGCGGGCTACACCCCCTCTTCTCCCCTATCTGTCTCCCACGATACCTGGCGTCTCCACCTCTCTCAGGGAAATCCACCTGCTTTTGATCTCTCCCTCTTTCTCTCCCTCCCTTCTTTCTCCCATCTTTCTCTTTCAGCCCGTCTCTCTGCACCTCGCCTCAGCTAAAGCAGGTGAATTTAAAATGGTGGAGCGCTCTTAGCCCCACGGATGAAAGAGAGCTTTAGACAAAGAACAGGGGGGAGAGCTTTTTAAAATGAGACGGCAGCGAATGAAAGAGATGGATAGAGCGAGGGGGGTAGAGACGGAGAGGGACAGAAAGAAAGGCTCAGAAGCTGAATGAATGGAGAGAATGATACAGCAGAGGTATAGAAAGAGGGAAAAAAGAGAGGGAATATATGCAAAAAGTCGGCCATTTGTGGGGAGATCATTGAACATATAGAAGCAGCAAGCGATGGACAGTTACAAGCCAGTGGGGAGTGATGAATGAGGGAAATGAGAGGGAGAAAGAGGTTCAGACACTTGATAGATAGGATGGAAAATGGGGGGATGAAAAGTGAGAGGAAGAAAAGAGGATTCCAGACAGGGTGGGAAAGAGTCCAAAATTTGGGATGATATATAGACATGAGACAGTGAAAGGAAGAACATCTGAGAAAAAATGACTCGCAAAGAACAAAGACCACAGTGGGACTGGTATTTATGTTTTAGTATATCCTGTTTTATCACTACTTCACAAATCAAACTGTTAAATCTTAGCCATGTTTGAATGCTTCTTTCACCCTTTATTTTTAGTCCTTTTTTTTAAAAATCCTTCCCTTACTCTGTATGATATGTGCTGTAAACACCTGGTTGTATTTTGAAAAGTTTTAGACAAAGTAGATTGAGAAGGAAAGGTTAGATTTTCACATTATAAAATTGAATGTGCTCACTTAAACATCCCGAAAAATCCTCTTTGTATGCCCCTAAACTGCCCCTGAATATTTGGCTACAGCTACATTCCTTATTCCAGTGCACTTAGTTAAGGGGAAGATGTGGTCCAAGTAAGGACCACATCTGTCTTCATGCTCAACTGAAGCCTTCATTTTGACTACACACCAGTAAAGTGACTGCATCTTACATGGCTGTGATGTTTTCACACTGAAAAAATCTGTCCACAGAAAGACAGAGAGACAATAGTAAGCAGTATGAATACCTGCCAAAGTACACAAACCTGCTTCTGTTATAGCCTCCGCTACAGTTGGTGTTTCCAGGACCACATTTTGCCATGATGAGACACACACACATACACACACACACACAAAACAATGACTCAGAAGGTGAAAACAATACCAGCCACATGGTGCGTTTGCTGGTAAATACACCACCACCTCATTCTGTCCTATTTTTGCCATCACTCTGCTTCGTCAAACAAAGCAATGGTGCAGTAAGATAAATAATTTAGACTTGAGGCAGAAAACAGGTAGACCTGCTAACTCCCTAACCGTCTCCTCTTATCTCTTTCTTTTTAAGCTGCCTGTCCTGTGTAAACGGCTCGTTCCCATGCCACTGGTGCAAGTACCGTCACATATGCACCCAGAACGCCAACGACTGCTCTTTCCAGGAGGGACGTGTCAACATATCTGAGGTAAGATTCATGCTGCGTTATATGCTCCTGCCTTTTTGACAACATTTACATAGCTCTAATGTAGTTTTATTTGTATTCCTCTTGACATAAATATGAGTCAAAAATACAGCTCGAGAGATTCAATTCTTAATAGTCTTGTTGAATGTATTTTTTTTTCATCCATAGATTTGAGCAAATCTACCACAGTTTTTTGTGATATAACCATTATTTTTCACATACACTGTAGCTGTGATCACACAGTGAAAGCCTGGTCATTTTCTCCCGCATGCAAACACAAATTATAGCAACATCGGCACAAATTGTGTTCAGCTCTCCACACACACCTAGCACCTTCTGTGGCTTTCGCCTCAGGGTTTCCTCACATCACCCTGCTGTGTGTGTCTGCTGTCTGTATGTGTAATAGTGGCTCTTGGCACAGTGACAACAGCTTGTGTACTGTGCAGCAATAATTCTGTCGTGGCCCATAAGGCCATAAGCAGGCCGGGATGAATGACTGTCTATGGAAATACTGCCTTGTTCCTACATAGCCAAATGCTGCATTAGCATAAAAGCTAATATCAATCGTGCTGAGTGGCGGCTGCAGCGGGCGACATGCAAGGCATAACAAGTGTTTGTCAACTGCTGGAGTGTGTACGAGGATATTAGTGATGGACACACGGCTGTGTTATGTTTTCGTTTTTTCTTTTCACTCTCTCATGCACACCAAACACTGCCTCGCATATATTAACATGCGCAGAAAAATGCATTCAAATGCAGATCTTCTCAATGGACTTGAGGATGTAAATCCACTGCACTCCCAAGTGACTGACAGTCATGCCTGTTCTTTATCTGATTGATGCCTCACACACATATATGCGCAAATACACTCACGCACACACACACACTTCCATCCTATCTCCTTATGTTTGTGGTCTGACTCTCCCTGTTATCTCTATGCAGATTAAAGCCCCCCTTGTTGGCCAGCCTGAATCGCCGGCCTTTATTAATTGGTCAACCTTTATCCAATTACTTTCCTCTTTATCTCTCCTCTCAACTGGAGCTGTGTAGAATCCCAAACACTAGCATGCTGAACCACAGCCTCCGCCGTGCCCGTCCAAAACAACACACGGGCCCAGCCTTCACGCCTCACGGAGCTAATGTTAGCGGATTAGTGCGCCCATCTGCAAGACATGGGGAGAGCGCTGGCTAGCACACTCTGAGCCGAGAGAGGCCAGAGGGGCAACGGATGGATAAACAGGAAAGGCCTGCAGTGACAAAAGGAAAAACGGAGGAAAGCAGGATGTGCAAGCAAACATATAAATTGTGAAGTAATATTGGTGAACAACAGGAGAGGAGGACTCTTGAGTACCAGGCGAGGTGAAACATGTAGTCGTGTAAGGTCTACATCTGACCTGCTGGTTAATGAGGCAAGAAGATGTAAAATAGTCTCCTGCAACACAGTGCTCCAACTATTCAGAGCTAATGTAAAAACGTATATTAGGTACAGTATGTTTTGCGGCTGGTTCAACCAGTATGAGTACGAGCCAGTGTTAATTTTGACAGATACTAATATGCCATTTGGTTTTGGTCACATTTTAGTCATCTGTATCATTTTAGTTTTTGTTCAGTGTTAGTCGACTAAATGTCATCAGTTTTTATTCAGTTAATTTACAGTTGTTTTAGTCAACTAAAATGTAACAGGTTATTTGTTTTAACTTGTGTTGTTCAAGTTTAGTGAAAACACACCAGCATGGATTAGGTGATAAAATAATGTTAGCTTGAAAAACGAAAAAAATGTAAGTGTGTTTATGTCTGCATGAATTTCAGGATGACTTACCTGCAAATGTTGCTTCAAGTTTGTTTTGTTTTTATCGCTGATTGTTGCTCCTTGACGCCACATGTGAAATTTCTCCATATGTCCTTCATCCCGAAGGCTGACATTTCTATTCCTTTTATCAGACATGCTGTAAGTGGAAGCTCGTTGATATTCCATTTAGACCAGAGCTGTCCATTTCTAACCTCCCTGCCGCACAAAGAAGAGACTGGATTTGTTCTCATCTTGTCCCTTCCTAACATTTTCATCTCGTTTTTAATTGTCAACAAGAGTCAATAGATTTTGTCATAGTTTTTGTCATCATAGATTATTTTTCATTTACTTATCGTCTCATTTTCAGTCTGTGAAAAAATGTTGTTGACAAAAATTATTAATTAACGAATTTAACACTGGCAAGAACAAAAAGAGACAGCATGACAAAGAGAAGGAGACAAACGGATGGAGAGATTGAAAAAGTAGAAGAGTCGGAGAGGCAGCAGGAAGAAAGAGGGGGCACAGACAGACCGGCTGACAGTGGCATGTGGACAGAGAGACCTCTCCTGTCACCTCGTCTTCCCAAGAAACCACCGACCACATGCTCCACTAGAGAATCCATCATCTGCACTGACACACACACACCCACCATGAACACACACCTACTATACTTTGTGTCTTTCATGCACAAAAGTGTAAACATTCTGACAGTGACATGCACGTGCACATACACACACATACACAGAGTCATTCATCATCCTTCTCCTAGCTGCCATATCCATTAGTTGCGCTCTCAATGCCCCAACAAGTACGGCTCTTCCTGTAGGCTAGACTTATCCTTCTCCTCTCCAGGGCCCATCTCTCTCTCTCCCGCTCTACACCTCATCTCTCACCACTTTGATGCTCATTCACCTCTTCTTTTTCTCATCCTTCTTGTTCTTCACCTTGCTTCCTCTCTGTGTTGATCATATATAGCCAAAGTCAGGAGCAAGAGGATGGAACTGTGCCTTACACCTTTGGGTTTTGTCTCTTTGTCAACACTCTAGAAAACAAGGTGTGGACTAGAACCATAAAGTGTTGCAGTGTCCTCCAGGAGAACCATTTTTGGTTCCTGTTGGAACCTTTTACCAAGGTTTCAATTGATTTCTGAGAGTTCTACCTAAAACCCATCATCAAGGGTTAAACCTAGTACTGTATGTGAAAGGTTTCGCCCAAAACCCCCTATGGGAACTTTCCACCTTCTAAGCATTCTAACAAGAACCTACCTCGGAGGGCTCTATTGAGAACCCTTTTATGTTCCAATGGTTCCATCTAGAACCCACCAAAGGGGTTATATGAGAACCCTTTTATATTCCAAAGATTTTATCTAGAACCCATCCAGGGGTTCTACCAAGAATTATTTTATACTTTGATACAAAGAATCCTCGACAAAAGAGTTCTTCAAGGATTTCAACCATCATTAAAGAACTCTTTCTTCCAAAATGGGTTCTTTGGATGCAAAGGGGTCTGAACAGAACCCTCAACCTTTCAAAGAACTTGATGAACCACAAAAAAGGGGTTCTATAGCAAATGATTCGAGGTAGAACCTCAGCTTTTCAGGAGGAATGCTTTTTAGAACCCTTATTTCTAAGAGTGTAATTGGTAAAGTGGGAATGGGTTGGCATGCCATCAGGGATCTGTGTGTGTGTGTGTGTGTTAGAATGTGTGTGAGTGTGTGTTAGTGTCTGTGCACATGTGCTAGCACCCTTAATTTAGACCTCAAATGATCCTTTTTGGCCGTGCTGTAGCTCGACTCTGAATACAAATAGCAGAGTTTAACATACGAGTGAAATCTGCTCCCCCGATAGGAGACATTTCACTCAGACCTCTGCTGCTCCCTCCTGCAGAAGAACACAGCAGACGGATTAAATGAGACTCATCTTCACTTGACTGTGATCAAAGGCCAGATAGAAGTTTTCACACAGGGTCGAGAGGTGGCTGCTCCTCACGTCTGCCTGTCTGTGTGGTCTGAGTGCTGTTGTACCGACTAGACAGCAGAGCAAAGGGTGGAATATGGGTCAAAATGCTCAAATGTCCTTACATTTAGCAGCCAAGACCAAAGTTGACAGCTGAACTTTGAATGTGTGCAGGTCACTTTTTATGATAGACCCTCTCCTCACTATTATTCTTCCTTTTTTTTTACCATCCTGACAGAAATGCTAAAACATAAAAAAAAAGAATAGCTGCAGCTCAGTAAAAAAAATCAATAAATGTCCTCATTCTAAATACAATAAACATTTGACAGTTGAACATCACACAATTCTGCCTCTCCATCCTTTTTTTCACCTCTTCAAGTGTTTTGCTCTCATGTCCGACAGTATCTGAATCTTGTGTTGCCATAGCAACCCAGAGGCTCGGCGTGTTGCCGACGAGGACTTCTTTCTCGTGTTTTGTTTGATGTTCTCCTTCTTGCTCAACAACACAACACTGCCTCGTCCATCTGTAATTTGTTCGACCAAATTACATTGCATGGATTGAGTTTTGTTGTGATCGCCAGGCAAAAAAAATAAAAAGAATAAGTTAAAAGAAATAAAAACCAAGAAAAAATGGATTAAGCAAACCAACCAAGGAGTAAAAAGTGTTCTTTGTTTTTGTGAACAGACTGTGTCAAGATAGGGAAGAAACGAGAAGGAAAGGGATGGATAGACAGAGTAAGCAGGGAGGAAATAAATATAATGAGTGACATTTCCAAATCAAATATGCATGAATCAACAATACCTCCAATGGCACAACAAACAAATTCTCGAATTAAGAAGCGACCGGGCGGAAAATTGCAGGAGAGGAGTAAGAGCTACTTTATTATAAAAACAAAAACAGAGAGGGAGAGGAAGGAAACCGTTTTTTCTTTCTTCCTTTTGTCTTCTTTCCTTCTTTAAGACTCTTGATTGCCGTTTCTTTCTCCACTTTTCTCCCTTCTTTCTCCTTCTCCTCTCCTTCTTTCTCCTTCCACACCCCCGGAGAGAAAGTGCTATTCTGAGCCAAAGCCTTGATGAGTGCCAGGCAAGGTTCAGGGTGGTTGGGCTCAGCTATGTTAAGACATGCTTACGTGTTTGTTTTGCTGCAAAGCGAGGCTCAGTCTCACTCGAGCAATCAAGGCAGCGTTAACTTGATTGAGATTTGTGGTGCAGCGCTGCTTCTTTTTTTTTTTCTTCCTAAACTCTCCGGCTGTCACTTTTGTACCATATCTGTCCTTTTCTTTGCTCCTCTTCTTTTTTGTCATTTTGAATTTTAACTTAATAGACAGCAGACAGATTTAATCCCTCGCTTTTCAAACAATGCTGATATTGTTGGTTTTGGGTTCAGATCCAGACTGAGGAAATTTTAAGAGTGATGGGCATCACATACAAACTATTAACATTCTTTGTGATTCTTCCAAATGTGGTCAAGTGGTTTGCATTTATGTCCAAACTCCACTTTCTGTCAGGATGTGGCCATTAGAAACATTAAGCCGTCCTGCACTTTATTTTAAATGTAATACAGCACTCAATAGCATCCTGTTTCTGTTCAGTCACAGTAGCTTCCCCACGAATGTCCTGACCTGTGTCCTCCATGTCTGATTGGCATGGAATGTGTGGCTCCAGTGGTGAATTTTTTCACTCTTTTGTAAATTCAACACCTTCCGCTCCTCGTCCCGTCCTCCTTCTGTCCCCTCTCTTAATGTATGCAGGATGGGTTAAACAGTGTCACCCTCCTACTCATTCGCTTTGCTCTCATCCACCTTATTTCTCATCCTTGTATGGATGTGTGCAGTTTGATGTTTTGGGAAATATGCCTTTTACTTTCCTGCACCCAGGCTACACTGCCTGCGTGAGCAGCGCATTGAGTATCATGTGCGGATTGGAGTGACGCTTCATTCTCACCTATTTCTTTCATGTGACGCAAAAAATCGGTTGAGGGCCAGTGTTTTTCCAGTGCACTCTCTTTTTTTCTTTTTTCTTTTTTTCTCTTTCTCTCACCCTCCCTCCGTCTCTGAACAAGAGGAACAAAAAATCACAACTCTTCTCCTCTTTTCAGAACTCTTCTGCAAACTCAATGTTGAAAGTTAGGGCTGGCAATAACAGCATCACAGCAGCAAAACTGTCTGTGTGAACAGCACAGGCACGCAAGCTACAGCTGTTCATCAAGGTAGCTGTTACGCACAGGTACACATGGGCAGTGTGGCCCAGGTGCTAGACAAGAGGATCTCTACAGCTCTCATGTCTGCAGGGTAATTGTGTGGCTGAAGCCAGCAGTCAGTTAGCTTATCTTGGCATAAAGACTGGAAACAGAGGGAAACAGTTAGCCTGGCTCTGTCCAAAGTTAAAAAAAACATCAGCCTACCAGCAGCTCTATATTACTATGTATGTATATTGTATAAAAATGTATATTGTGGGGGCGGTCATTTAGCTCAGTTGGTAGAACATCTGCCCCATGTATGGAGGCTGTCAATCCTCTGCAGCAGCCGCTGGTTCGACTCCCGCCAGCGGCCCTTTGCTGCGTGTCATCCCCTCTCTCTTCATCCCCTTTCCTGTCTACTCTTCAGCTGTACTGTCCAATAAAGGCATAAAAGCCCAAAAATATAACTTAAAAAAAAAAAAAGTATATTGTATAAAAATGATAATTTGCCATTCGGGGGGTTTATGCTGGACTATTTCTTGGCTTTGAGCTGTTGCCAGGCAACCAGCAGCGACACCAAATTACTGGTCCTGGCCAAGAAATTACCCAATAGTCTGTTAGATATAACGTGTTATTTGGTGAGCTTCAGAGGTGCTCGTAGGCGGATTTTGTAACCTTTGAACAGAGCCACGCTAACGGTTTCTAACTGGCTGTAGCTTCATATTTAACATACAGACATGACAGTAGTATTAATCTTTTCATCTGTCTTTTCACAAGGAAGCAAACAAGCATAATTCCCAAAATGTTGAACTGCATCACGGCAGTTGTGCTGGCAGACACAATCGTGTATTCACACTCAAACTCTACTGTGTGTTGCCAATTACACAAATGTAATGTTAGTGTATGACACATTGTCCCCAGACACTAAATTAATAAGAGAGACTCGATATAGGCTGTGCTTGGAACAAAGCAAAGCACCACACAGATTTATTCCTCTCTCTCACACCCGTAACCATGCACATACACTTATAGCACACAGGCTACCCACACATTCTTAAACAGTCACAGAAACACATGCTGCATCTCTGCCTTTCTTTCCCTTTCACACACACACTCTCCATGGCTGAAAGGGTTATTTGTGATGGAGGTGTGAAGGCCCCGGACCGTGACATTCTGGCACACTGTGTTTACCCTGGCTGGTACTCAGACACTGAGCAGAACACACACACACACACGCAGACACACACACACTCCAGAGAAGGACATCCCACAGATTGTAGGCCAAGGCCGCTTGAGGGGCCTCGCTGTGTGCATGGATATACGTATGTGTTTGTCTATACTGCTGTAGTGCGTCTGTGTGTGTCTGTCACTGGTTCTTATCAGGACAAAGCACAACCAGCAGCACAGGGCTGCAGGGGGCATGTGGGTGAGGGGGGGTGGGGGAGTGGGCAAGTGGTTGAATAATATCCACCCTTTCCTTTTCTTTTTCCTCCTTCAATCTCTTCCACCTGGTGTCTTTATCTGTTCGTGATATCTGTCTTCCTTCCTCGTCATCATCCTTTGTTTCCTCCCTTCTCTATCCACACACTGCCTTCACCCAAAGCGTGTTTTGGGGAGTGTTGTCGCTTTTTTCTGCCCATTGTCATGATCAACAGAAGACTCCATTGTTGTCCATGTGTCCTACGCTCTTCCCCCATCTTTCTCATGCCTCATCCATCATTATAAACAACTTTATGTTTTGATCACTTTCTTCTTCTTTTCTGTTTATTAGTCCATTTATTTCCTTCTCCACCTAAGTGCGTCATGTAGCTCGTAGCTGGACATGAACGCACACCCACACATGTGTGTTTCTGCCTCGTATTAAGAGGAGATGTGCCTAAGACATGTTTAATGAAATATAAACAATGTGGGAACAAATGGGCGGAGGTGGGATGTAATATCCCCCATGCAGTTTTTCAAAACAATGCAGTCCTTCCAGTGCTTCATTTATTTCACCGGGGACAAACCAAAGATGAACAGAGGTGCTGTAATTGAGACCAGATGTAAACAGAGTTAAGAGAGGAAGAAAAAAATGCAAAGAAAGAAACAAAGACAAGGCATGGAGGCAAGTAGAGAACCCTGGCAGTAACAAGCAGCAGATTACATGCAGAGTGACGCATTTTATTTCCCAAATTCGCTCCGTGGTTGAAGGGAAGGGAAAGGAGGGAGGGAGAGAAATTGAGGGAACATGGAGAGGAAGTGGAGGCGACAGGGTGAAGTAACCACATGCCTCCTTTGCCAGATGGAGCTTATTCGGACCGTGATCATCCAGCGTTTAACCCCTGGTTTGGTTCGGTAGCACTGCACCGCCTTTAGCCGTCCAAACGGCTTCTGACAAGCCTCCAGCCCTCTGTGTTTTTGTGAACTTTCTCACGAAACTTCTCAGACGCTTGTCCAAGAGTCAATAATCGCATTTCCACTTTGGGGAAATCAGCGTGGGATTGTATCAGGTGTTCTGGCAAACGCTCCTTTACATCCCTCTAATTCGCTAATAGGGAACAATGCAGGGGATTGAGGGAGTTTAAATGTTTTTTGAATACTGGGAAGGTAATTCAATTCTTATGGTTTCATCTAGAACCCACCCAGAGAGTTCTACTGAGAACCCTTTTATATTCCAAGGGTTTTATCTAGACCCTGCCTGGGCAGTTCTACTGAGAAACCTTTTATATTATGGTGCAGCTAACCTTTGACAAAAGAGCCCTTCAAGGATTTTAACAATCCTTGAAGGACTGTTTTTCCAAAAAGGGTTCTTTGGATAAAAAAGGGTCCTTAATTAAACCCTTAGTCTTAAGAAGAACCATTGACAAACCCTTTCTTCCAAAAAGGATTCATCAGAAGCAAATGGTTATGGGTAGAACGTCACCTCAGCAGGAAGAACCTTTTTGGAACCCTTATTTGATAAAGTGCATGTTGTTCTTCTGTGTGTATGTGTGTGTACTTCCCACACAAACATTCTGTGTATATCAGAAAAAGAAAAAAAAGCATGAGAGATTTGGTTCTTGTCCTTGGATGCTGTCGCGCACACAGATGTGTTCATAGGCTAACACACATGCACAGCCTGTCACATATGTATGCAGATGTTTCATCTTCTCTTCTTTCTCCATGCTTATTTTTAGCCTCACCGTCCCAGCTTATCTTCCTTCTTTTGCTGCCTCTCCTTCAGCTATTCCTTATGTTTTTTCAAAAGCTTTACCTAAAATTCCCTCACTTACTTACTCTCAAAGTGTTCCTCACATCATGCATCAATCCCTCTCTAACAGAAGGCAGGGAGGGTGGGTCGCCCTGGCTGGGAGACACCGTGGAGAGACCAGCCTGTCGTACCCTAAGAAGTGTGCTTAGTAGACAACTACACAAGGACAGCAGAGTTATATTTATGGAGGAGGGTGGAGTTTAGAAAATGCAGCAAAGTGTTTATGCAAATTGGAAGGACACTTTCTGGGACTAATTGGTTGAAAAGTGTTAATCCTTATATGACATTGAGAAAATGCATAGCCAGTGAGTTGAGCAACATCGCTGCTAGGTTATTCTCTCCTTGATGTAATCCTATGTCGCCCCAAGAAGACCCACTGATGCAGGGAGTATCACCCTTGCTATGCCAACATGCTGGCTGCAGCGGTGAATACACGATGAATCAGCGAGTGCTTAATGAAGAGCTAATGTGAAGTAAAGATTCATGCACACAGGAATATGATGACATGATAGATGCACAGGGGTATGCAGGCCATGCACGAGTTTGTGCGGTAGTGTGTGCGAGTGTATGTCTATGTGTCAGTCACAGGTCCCGGTGGTTTAATTATTCAGGCTGTATTAAATCTTCATTTCCGCAGCGCTCACAGTCAGCCCACCTAATGGTGAACACAAATGAATATTGCATTTTCACCATCAAGCCTCATGTGTGTGTCAGACAGAGGAAGAGATAAATGCAGAGTCACTGAGAGAAAGAGATGACGGCAGTTGGAGACAGATGAATAACACTGCAAAGTGAGCTGAAGGAAAAACAAACTGAAAAGTGCAGGCAGAGCGGAGCAGGAGAGGGAGCGTGATTGAGAAACAGCGACCGCCTGCTGGGATGGAGAGGCATAGAGAAAGAGACGGGGGAGAGAGAAAAAGCCTGTAGCGTGCTGTGTCGTCCAATCTCACAAGACCAGCTAGCTGTCTCCATCATGTTGGGCTTTTCACCATGCTGTTTTAGTAAAGTGGCCTGCACTGATTTTTTTATTCCAACCTCCATTTAACTGACACAATCGCACTCCCATGGAAACTCCAGATGGTCAGCGATGCACTGTATACAAGCTTTGGAGACATGGAGGTGGACACTGGTGCCAGTGGCATGCTGGGTATCACTGAGTTTTTAATGTAGTCTAGAATTTCATGCCTTAAAGACCATAAAATGGGTTTATTTTTTAAAGGCTTAACATTATTTTAAAATGCAAGGAACCCCCATAGAGCCAGTAAGAAAAGCAGTTTGTTCATTCATTTTCTTGTGTTTAGCCTCCTGGTGGCTGACGACACACTGAAGCTGGGTCGTTCACTTGCCTCCTCTCCGCTAAACTGCTGAACTAAGCATGTGGTTTGCTGATGTGATACTTTTTGTTTTAGGTTCCATTGTGATGCACATTATTTTTTAGAATTGTTGATCATTTCCTTACATTTGGTTTCACTGACCTGAACACCATGAATTGTATGGTTTCTGTAATGTATGGATCCCATAGGATACAGGCTGTCCTGTTGCTGAAGAGAATACCTGGCATTAGTGATTAGTTACCCTTATACTCTACTATGGTCTGGGTGAAAACACAATTCTGTTTGGTTGCAGGTGTCCATTAATTCCTGATAATGGACACCTACTAATTAGTTTAAGGAAAAACTATCTAGAAAAATATAATCTTTTGCTGCCAGTGTGTGTGTTGTGCTTTGTTTAGGCATATCTTGTCAAAAGTAGTCTTTCTTAGATGCATCCTGTAACTAAAGAAACTATTTTCAGACACTTTAGTGTGAATGGAGCATAATGTTCTCAGCACAGTGGGGTAGACTGTGGCACAGGTCATTGTTTGAAAACTGAAGAACACTGCTGAGCTATTCTGCTGTTTGTTTTCTTAGTGGCACAAATCAGTAGGTGTCTGGGCTCGTTCATCTGGTTTCTGTTTTCTTTCAGCTGCAGATTGGCAAGCGGGCTAACTGCACACTGTTAAATTTCAAATTCAAAATCAGTGAACCTTTTCCACTCTGGATTCTTGATGACCAATCATTTAATGCTGGAGGACAAGTAAAAAGGTGTGGAGAGTCAATCATCAAGCAAAACTGGATACTAAAATGAGTTTAGATCGCTTTGGTCCGTATGTCCACTTCTTTTTGATAACAAAATTTATAAATTCCGTGGATCCTAGTTCTGAAACACTGTGTGTAGCAGAGAAGAGCCATAGGCAGCAGGCAGGAAGGCGAATCTACCTCTGAAATCAAGGTTTGTCTTTGAAAAGCTGAAAAGCACAAGGTTTGATCGCTGCTGACATATCTGGGTTAGAATGATAACGGGGTGCCAGGAATCCCACCCCACCCCCTCTACTCTATAAAAATCCATAAGTGTGAAAAAAACAGACCCTTGCTGAAGAAATATTCACACATTTCCTGCTTTTTTTATATTGTTTCATAGCATACAGCGCCGTCTATGTCGAGAGGATAAACTGTGTAGGTTTGTCAGCTTGCTTGTAAGTCAAGGATAAGGGATTATGAGATGAAATCAAAGAGTGGCAGAGTGTGAGAGTATGTATGTATACGAGGGACATATATGTAGGTAGATTCAGTCAAGCTCCTGCTCTGTTAGACTTTGATAATCCACACTGAATAACATTCATGTCACACAAGCCCTGCATCTCGCTTTAATTCAAACTCTCCTTTCTGTGCTCCTTCGTTCCTCTGCACTCACTCTCTTCTCCCGTTTACTCCTCATCTCTCTCTCTCCCTCCCTCCATCTCCTCTTCCCTGCATCACTACTCTGCCTGCAAACGTAGGACGTGGGCGGACAATCTCACAGTCCCTTTCAAGGTTCAAAGTCCCTTTTCTTCCTTCGCTTCCCTCGCTCCTGCACTGTTCTACATGTTGCCGCCTTATTAAGTTGTTCCACTCTCTCCCCCTCACCCTCTCTTTCTCCCTCCCCCAGCAGTAAGTGTGTGGTTGGTCACAGAACATCTTTCTGGTTTCTGCCTGCTAATGAGGCTGCCTCAACTCTCTCTCGCTCTCTCTCCCCTCTCGCTCTCTCCCTCTCTCTCTCTCTCTCTCTCTCTCTCCCTCTCCTCTCCCTCTCTCTCCCCCTCTCTCCCTCTCTCCCTCTCTTACACATACATGCCACCATGTATTCACCACACCCCGCAGCTCATGTAGATAATCACTTTTAATAACAGATGCACACTTGTGTGCTGTTTATTACATGTAGTGATGTGTGTACATACAACATCTCGGAGATTTTTAACCTATATTTTACATAGACACACGCCTACACACACTCCTTCTAATCTCTATTACCAGTGATTTAACTGGGGCGCTTTTTTGTCTCGCTCCTCTCATCCCTGTGGCTGGTACGGGTCCCAAAGAAGTATACACACACACACACACACACAAACACATGGCCGCTGGCCAGCTGGGACACAGAAGAAGAGGGACTATCTGGTCCTAGCTGTGACAATGTGATGTATGGCATGATATTGCATGGCTTATATTAATTAAGGAATAATTTGGAAGCAGGCTTCCATTAACAATATGCTGGAAAATGTTAATACTGAAAAATGCCCATGTCATGCGTGAACGACATTGCTTATAGGTTTAAGCAAGAGAACTACTTGGTTATATTAAGGAAAAGACAGTGTTTTGTCTTTGCCATGTGGGTGTAAATAGCCAGTGTGGTTATTTACACCCCCAGGTACAAATGGCATTGTTGGCCACGGATACCTGGGTGCTTGTTTTTGCCATGCTAGGCTATATACGCCCAGGTGTAAATAACCATTTTGACTATGTACACTCCAGGTGCAAATAATATTGTTGGCTTCAGATACCTGGGTGTTTAGTGTCTTCCATAAATAAACAGAACAGTTATTGGCTGAAATACAACTAGTAACTGTAAATTTTATTCACCATAGAAACACTTGCACTGTAGAGCTATTTCTAAAAAGAAGCTTTCTGTCTTTGAAATATTATATATATATTATTATTATAATATTTTACAACCCATAAAAAATGCAAATAACACTAAACCACTGATGTATGGGAACATTTTGTTTTTTCAATAATGTCTTCATATTTAGTGAAATATGAACTATATCACATGATTTCACAACATTCACTGAATTAGCTATCATCTCGCTGCACACTTCCTGCCCTCCTCTTCTCCACTGTTTGTATGTATTTACACTTCCTCTCCATAAAAACACACAAGTGGCAGGTGGAAGGAGAAAAAACCTTTTTCCTCTTTGGTCTATGTGGACAGGATGTGTTTTTTGGGCTGCCACCTGCCCAACGCTGCAAAAACAGTGTTAGAGACTTCCCTCCCAGTGGAGTTTAACACAGCCAGCACATATGACACACCGCCTCATGTAAGTCACTTTGGATAAAAGGATTGACCTGATGCCATATATTATGATATAATATTAATGCATAGTAGACCGTAACAGGTGTAGATGGAACTCTTTAGTTTAAGGTTGCAGACGGCTCTTTGGTGTCCTACGTGAGACCTCTTGTCACAAAGCCTTGGGGGTGCATGTCGACAGGCAGTGGGGGAGCATTCAACACTCTCCATGCCCCATTGTCAAGCCCCTGTGACTCACACACACACACACAACACACACACACACACACACACACACACACACACACACACACACACACACACACCCCGTACTTATTTGTACCAGTGTGCCCCCCTCACTCCTCTGTGGCCATCCATGCCATCTCATCTCTCCCCTGGGCTCCACATATCGCTTTACTTCATTATTTAGCGTGTTATTTTTTCTCCTCCCTGATCTATAGTCCCCCACATCATAGAGGCGGCTAATTAATTATGGATGGACTTTAGGAGGGGGGGTGGGGATTGAGGGAGATGCGGGGGGACTTTAAAAAAACGACTAGACACCCGCCTCATTACATATGCGCAGTGTTTTTGGAGCTTTATTAATTTATATCTTGTCAGGCTACAACAAAGCCTTCAGAACTCTTTTGGCTTTTTGAAACATTTATTTATTTATATAGCATCCCACTCTTCTTCATCCTCCAACCCTGCGCTCTCCCTCCACCCCACCCCACCCAATCTACAGTATGTCCTGATTTGAATCTCTCACCTTCCACATATCTGCACACACACATGCACTCTCTCCTGCCGACAGTCTCATTATCGGCTCTTGGCGGATGTTAAAAGGTGTTTTGCTCACTTGCGAGTCGAGATTATCTCATCCACCCGCTGAACACTTGTTTTATTAATTATTTTCTTATACCTTTTTTTTAAATTTGGTGCGAAACAAGGTGGCGTTGTACACATCAGAGCGCATTGGAAATGAAGGAAGGAATATTTCAGAACGGGCTTGACCTAGAACGACAGCTGCTCTCCTTTGAGAGAGCTCACGGCGACGTTCAATCAAAACTGGCATCTGGGTGTCGGCAGTAAGATGTCAAAAAATATAGGTCAAGCATTGTGTGATTGTATGAATACTATTGTGAGGAATGATGCTTTTGGCTTGGTTTTGTCTCCAGAACAAATCAAGGTATGTCGCGTATAAGAACAAAGCTATTTCCTCTTATTGTGTATGCAGGAAATATTCGGTGAGGTAATATATACAATACATCTTAATAATCTACATAATTATATATGCCTTTACTGTTAACAAATGGGAACTGTGGTATGAGCCTAAAGGCAGCAAAGCTAACAGCTGCTGTTGAGGGAAAACAAACATAGAGAGGTAAGGAAAGCCCTCTGGCTACTTGGCTTTGAACACAAGTTGGAGACTTGGATGTCCGCCATCATAAACACACACTTTGTAACATATACACTCATTCACATACTCAAAAACACAGGTACTAACACACACTTTTACATCCTGATCCAATCATGGTGTGAGGGCTTGTACTTCACAGGTAATGGTGGATGTTTGTTTACCCGACAAAGAATTTTCAATTTGGCAAAGGCAGTTTTCTGCTACAGCGTCCACATCTGTTGGTGTTAAAAACACTTATGAAGATGTCAGAATGCAAAGACGGTGATCAAAATCTCAAAATAGAGCAGATGTTTTTGTGCCGTGTTCTAGTGTGGAGAAACCATCTGTGGCGTGCATTCCTTCACGCATCATCTCCACTTCACACGCATCTAACTTTTACTATAAATGGCTCTTACTGCTTACAGTAGAGCAAGATAAAGTGAATCTCATAATGAGGCGGGTTGCTGCAAAAAAAGAGGTCTCACTCTGGTGCATTTCTGTGTAGAGAGATGCTAAAAATCACCATTCGGTCGCCTGTTGATCAGTCATTTAACTGAATCAGCTTACCTCCTTGAGACACTTACTGCACACATCCATACACTTACTGCACACATCCATATTTTCTGAACCTCACACACACACACATACACACTCCTTTCTCTTCCTCCCCTGTTGGTCCTCCTGAAATCTACCGGATGGAGTGTCACATCTGGCCAACAAAAAACCACAGCATCCGTCTTCACAGATGAAATGAAAGCCGAGAAGTCAGGAAAAAGGGGGGAAAAAGATCTTTTCCAGCTTCAAACGAATCCCCCTGGTGAAATATTGTTTCAGTGTACTCTGCACTTTGTAGCCTCTAATGCCGGCTTTGAACTGTTTTGGCACCTGTCACAAATACTGATGAAATAGTTTCTCTCAGCAGAGCATTTCTCCCTTTATCCCTCTCGTTTTCCCTCAATATCCTCTCTTTTTCCTCCCTCCTGCCTCCGTCTCTTTCCCAGAAGCCCTCTCCATTCTGTCTGGGATGCAGTGTGATCTTAGAAACCAGCAGCTTTGTGCAGTACGATTTCTGAACTCTTGCAACATGCCATCCATGACCTATCCCGGTGTTGGTTCACTTGGCATCGGCTTGCATTACCATTATAGTCAGACTTTAAAGTCTTTGATGTAAAGTGCTGCAGTTCAGAGTAATTTTATTGGGGGCAAGCCATCTGACCTTTTCATATTGTATGTTGAAAGGGTTGTATGTATTATTTGATGTTAGGTTGAGGTACTCATCCATAGTCAATGTACAGGAGATGGCGGTCAGCACACCCTCTGTTTGGGGAAACAGACCATACAGAAGCTAAGAAATGTACTGCTGTGGACAGGGTCAGCAGGTTTTAGCCACTTAAAAAAGGCCTTCCTAAAACAGTCAGTATCAGTTTAAGTGTATGTTTATTTAGAATATTTTCACCATTGTACTTTGATGTCAGACAGCCTTTCCCGATGGGAAACCGCCATTATATGAGCCAAAAATATCACTCTCTCCAACCAAACCAGACTTCATAGTCTAAATCAGTAATTTTACCTTGCAGAACACAGGTGTTGCTGGTCTACCAATTACTTGATCACTTAGTTTGTTTGTGTGACTTTGGTGAATCTGGACTGTCCTTTTAAAACACCACAAGTCACACAATAAATGAAACAAACTAAGAGATCGAGGCAGCAGTAGACTAGCAACTCTCGTGTTCTATAAGGTAAGGGTTACTGATTTCAACTACGGGGTTTGTTGGTTTGGATAGAGCGCTATTTATCTTACATAATAACGGTTTTCCATCAGGAAAGGCTGTCTGATGTCAAGGTAAAGTGTTAAATATGTTTTGCTACTGACCCTGTCTACAGCAGCACATTGCTTAGCTTCTATGCTGGTACTCCTCTCTGTGTCTCCAAACTGGAGGCATGTCAACCGACATCTACTGTAGGTAATACACTGACTATTAATAAGTATCTCATACAGCGCTACATCAAATAAACTGTACTAAACCTTTAACTGTAAAGAATTTGAACATCCTGCTTATACCTACATATTGCACATGAGACAACAATATTTAACCCATTATTATTAGATTTCTTTACTGTGATTTACCTTGTGATGACAATGCAAAGGATTGAATGAAGGAAAGGGATACTATAAGGAAAGATGACTGTGAGAGAAATCGACGGGCAGACAGCTGACCTGACACAAAGTCGATAGAAGGATGAATAAAACATCGGTTAGCTGCAGCGTGCGCTAGGGGCTATGCTAGCTTCTGACACACTGGCGCCTACAAGTTAGCTTTAGCAGCAGGATGCTTCTTTTTTTGGGAGGGGATGCTCTCATGGCACCTTGGACGATGCAAGCCCACAGCTTTTGACAGGAGCATCATTTTTTACTGAGACAGGACTTCAAAAGCCACAAGTGCAAATCAGTCTCTACTTTCTTCTTCTGTCTTTCTCTCTCTCCGTCTCTGGCCCCCTCCATCAATTTCCAAGCGTTGTCTGCGGCTCCAGGCAGTTAATTAAGTAGGATGTTGTCAGGGGGCTTGGATACGTGGTGGTGTGGATGAAGCTTTGACTGTAGGCTGGATGGAGGGGATGGATGAAGAGACAGAAAAGGTGGAAGGATCTAGGCATTCCACTCACATATTTTTTTCTGTTTCTTTGTCTCCTGTCTTTTCTTTTGAGCCTTTCTCTCCATTTCTCTTTTTACTTTCATCAACAGCTATCTGACTTCCTTGTTTCACTTTGTTTCCAATTAAACTTGCCTCCTCTGCTCTTCCTTCATGTCTTTCCCTTCATTTCCTCCGTCTCTCTCCAAGCATCCTTTATGTCACCCTCCTTCTCTTCTTCATCCTCTCCCTCTTCCTCCCTCCACTGTTCTCTCCCTCACTACCCTCTTCTGAGCCATCCATTTGGCCTCCCCACCCTCCCCTTGCCCACCTTCCTCCTAGTTGATTTTACATCAGGTTTTCTGTAGCTCGGTCGCTTCCTCCTATAGTATTCCCCTCTCTCATTATGTGTTATGCATGTGTTTGTGTGTGATCAGACACACAAGGCCAGGGCTAAGCAGCCTAATGAACAAACTCCGGCATTGTGTTCGGGCCCCGGGGACATGCTGTAGCTTCTAATGTACAACAGCTCAGAGGAGGGGAGGGGAGAGAAAAAAATCACTGACAGGGAGCCAGCTATCTGCTTAAAGGAAAAGCTACCACAAGAAGTGAAGTAGACGATGTGTGCAGTGAATATTTTACAAGGATCTGGTCATTGTTTTCCCATCCAAAGGTTTTCTGACTTGTCAACATGTTGTCCGGTCCTGCAACTCTGACTGGCAGGAACAACACTGTCCCATTATTTTGGACAAGAGGAAGGACCAAGATTTCTTTGTGATTCTGAGGTTGATTTGATTTTAAATAGGTAATTGTTTGTTCACAATAAATAAACAGAAAAAATGTGTATTTCAGCTGCGTTTAAACAATTGGTAACACTGTTTGAAGAGGTGTGAATAAGACTAACATGATACTGTCAAAACCATGACATGACACCTGAAATAACATGAAGGAATCTTTGGGCACCCCTATAGCTCAGTTGGGAGAGAGTGCACCCCATATACTGATATACGCTATATCTAGCTCCATTATATTCAAGAAACGGTCAATATCTGCAACTGCAACTCACACCAAAACAATCTAGATGCATAAAGAGCACCACTGGTATGAAGAAAAATATGTATTTTTGATTTTGGCTGAACTGTCTCTTTAAGTCCATAGCTTTGTCCATGAAAAAACTTGCAAGCCCTGCCTGCCACATGTCTCTTATTATGTGAGTCACTTAACAATGTCTCCAGGTTGTAAAATGTGTGATTTGTCAGCAGTGAACTGATTTGTTGTCCTTTTGGCTCCAAAAAATTACAGTACAGGGTGGGTTAGTTCCACCCAAGCTCTAACTCATGTTGTATAAGATCTGTCACCCGCCCTCCTGCTCTTTTTCTCCCTCTCTCTCGTTCTCGTTCTCTTGACAAGATCGGCGTCGCTGCCAAATCATGGCATGAACGCTGTAATGACTTCATTCCTTCCAGCGCATGCACACATGCATATCTAGGAAACATTACATACTGAGTGGACTGTCCTGTCTTACTCTGCCTCAGTAAAGTGAACACATGCGAGCATAGACGCACATTAATCCAACTGCACATTAAGAGACGTATCTGTCCATTATGCCTCGATGCAGGGATACCCTCCAGCCTCCAGGGGTGTGTACTTGAGTGGATGGGGCTGTTTCCAGATGACCCAAACAACTCTGTCAGCTCTGGACAATATCAGTGATGGAGTTCATGAGTTCATTACTCCACTCCACATGGACATAATACACTGGAGTCCATCTTCCTGCCATGACAATGCAGCACTGTGTGATGTGAATAGTTTTATTGGGTAGATAATCTTTTGTGAACTTTATACTAAAAAGGCTCTCTTGCTCAAGTGTTGTCGTGCAGCTTTTTTATTTGCTGCAAGGCCAGTGGGAGTATTGCACAAGCCTGTAGCACATGCTTGCACACTTGCTCTTCTGACTCTTCTGAACAACTTCACTCTGTTCTTCTGTAACTTAACCCTTTTGGGGCAACAAAAGATTAAGCATCTCTTTTTGTCTCTGTAGGACTGCCCTCAGATCCTTCCCTCAACGCAGATCTACATCCCTGTCGGAGTGACCAAGCCGATCACCTTAGCTGCAAAGAACCTGCCCCAGCCTCAGTCAGGACAAAGGAACTACGAGTGCGTCTTCCACATCCAGGGAGAGACCCACAATGTGCCCGCCCTGCGCTTCAACAGCACCTCCATCCAATGCCAGAAAACAGCGGTGAGTAAGCCGGGATCGTACATCTTAAAGCATCCTAAGCCCTGTTGATGGTGGTGTGTTCCAGTGTCGTTATAGGCAAAACCAGAGTTAAACTGAAATGGGTGGATGCTATCTTGCCATTTTGGTGTTGTTTACAGAGAGTATTTAGCTGCTGTTTTGTGTATCATAAGGAGTCAGATTGAAAGATGCAGACAATGAGGCCATTTTGTCAAAGGAACTGACAAAATAAAAGCAGTTGGTGTAAATTGTAGTTGTGAATAAACCCAAAACCGCAGCCACTGTGCAAGCTTTAACATGAAAGTCACTTTGAATTTTGTGTTGGCTAAAAGCATCGTCATTTAGCACTGTTACCCTTGTCCTAATCAATGCAGCTAGGTAACTAAATCATGGTCCCCGTAAGGTCATTGACTCAGTCAGGGTTTAAATAATGGTGTCCTGCAACTAATGACCACTTTGGACACTAACATGCTCATTGTCCTGATAGATAACCAGGCACCACTTGGACTCTGGCTCAGTCACAAGTTAGATAAATGATCCAATACTGATCTTCCCACATTGAACTGTTAGTTAGTAAAGAAATATTGACGTCAAGAGTAGAGCCAGGCAGATGTATCGGTCAGCAGATACTGTCAGTCTCATTTTCGCCTAACACAGCTAGATCGGTCTATATCGGTACTGGTATGCATATTGTCTGATATATTTTTATTACTAAACTACGGATTGTTTTAATTTTTTTGTTTTATAAGCAGCATTTTATGAACATTTGATCATCTAAATTCAGGTTTTTTTAATTCATAGCCATCTGTAATGATCAAAAATCCAGTATATTGATATCAGAGGCTTTTTAACTCCTTAATATCAGTATAAGGTTAGGCAAAAGTGCACACAGACATTTGAATTTGAATTGAGACACAGTTAATAATAATCAGTATCACTATAAAGTGAGTAAGATTTTTCCAGATTGTACTGGTTGGAATCACAGTGGATTATTATTATTCAAGCAGCAGACATTGGTCGAGTCTGAAGCAAGACCCAACCGATACTAGAGGTTGGGGGCCGATGCCGATATTAGGCAGTGATAAACGTTCAATGTCGATATATTGGATAAGATGAAAAAGGATCACATATATATAAAATTGCTGCCTATAAAGCTAACAAATAAAAACAATCTGCTTTTTGTTCTGTTAAAAAAAAAAGTTTTCATATAGAACTATATCAGACAACATTTATGCTGACACCGATATAGACCAATATTGCGGTGATAGGCCAATATTGGGATGATAATATCAATCAACTGATACATCAGGCGGGCTCTAGCGTGAAGCTGCTGTGGTCAGCCATCACAGTTTTGTTCTGAGCTTCTTTTTTAAGTGTCTCTGTCTGTGGCTGGTAGGCGTTGTTCTCAAGGATGTTTTTTTTTTTTTTTTTTTTTTTTTTTTGGCAAAAGTTTTCTAATAAGAATTTGTGTGTGTGTGTGTTTAGGGGATTTACAGGTAGACATAGGAGTTTGTGCGTGTCCTGTGTGTTGAAATATGGTTGTGTATATATATGCGTGTATATATGTCTGTGTTTGTGAGGCTTCAAACTAGCGTGACAGATAAGAGGTAGCTAGCGTTGCGCTTCACTGAGGCTGAAAATGTGAAGAGGAAGTCTGTCTCTGAACCTAGTTGGGAGCGGATTGATCATGTTTACACCTCCACTCTATACCTCTCTCTCCATCTCTCTCCGTTCCTCTGTCTGGCTGCAGAGCTCATCTTTCTCTCTGCCTTCCTCCCTCCGTCTGTCATACTTTCTTCTTCCAGCCATTTCCTTACTTTCCTCACTGCATCTTCTTCGTGTCTCATACACTCACTTCTGCTGCTCACCTGTCGCAATCTATTTCTATCTTAGCATGTAGTGCAATGCAACAAAGCTGAGGTGAGATGAGAGCCGGTGCTGTAAATTTTATTTTAGATGATGGTGCTGCAGCTGTCACCACAACATGTTGCATATGGAATAAAATGTCTGACAGATTAATAAAGCAAAATCATCTAGAAGTCATCATGTCTGTCTAATGAGCTTTAACACCTTAGAGAACTCAATCACCTGCCCATTTGCTACACATTGTCATGATAGTCACAATCGTATGCAGTCATATAGATTGCTGGCTCCCAACCTGGTGGTTCCGACCTCTACTAAGGGTCACCAAAGCTCCACAAGTGTCATGAGGCTTTCTTGATTTTAAGGGATGTAGGAATTTTTTTTAAAAATATACAGAAGGCCTATATCCCAGTATTTCATTCATTTCTGAGAAGAAAACTAAATGAAATTTTTAGATTATTATTTAAGAAAGTGGTTCTCAACCTTTTCAAGTCATGACTCCCCAGAAAAATCAGGTTGGTGTTCACAATCCCCAGGCTGAGAGCCACTGATTTAAAAAATCTCACAGGATAGCATCTCAAGTATGCATGATTGTAAAAAAAAAAAAAAAAATACAGAGAGAGAATTCTTTCATTAAAAAATATCAGCTAAACACATCTCTCATGCAGTATTCACGGGAAATAATCTGCTCAAAATTCATCATTGACCTAATCGGTCATTTTACACAAACGTCCTGTAGAATTGTGTTCACCATTCGTATTAATTGTGCAGTTCATCAGTTGCTCTATAATGCGGTTGTTATGCATTGAACATAATAGGAAAGATCCATAAAATATGTCACTTAGTCAGGAGTCGTCAGTTTACTCAATGATAGAAAACCGGTCCCTTAAGGAAAAAGGTTGGAAACCACTGATATAGATACTGGCAGACACACACGTACAGCACACACACCAGCAGCAGCCTCTGTTTAGCTGTATGGCTCACTGAGTAGCCGCTGTGACAGCTAGCGCAGCATTTGATTCTGTCCGTATTGATGAGCAGTCTTCAGGTGCTGGCACACGCTAGCAAAGTTGTTTGTGAAGGCAGGGCTAATTAGCTAGCGATGGGGTTGTCTCTCCACAGAGATGTCTGTTTATTGACTGTTTATTGTAGCTGCAAGGCCAATGCTAATCAGCGGCAAAGCCTCGCCCCAGCCAAAAGCTGAATTTCTCCATTTGATGTCCACACAGCAGACATGCTAGCAGCAATTAGCCCTGGGCTGTCAGCGCTTAGCCCTTGTTAGCAATTAGCTGTGCCAACTTGACTGCACGGCCAGTCAGATATCGATGCAGCGTGTGCATCCAGTCTGCACGAGGTTATAGTGAGATTCAACGGATGAAAAAAGATGCCAGCTGCACGAACTTGCCATTAAGGCATAATTCATCCAGGCCTGAGCTTATGAGTGTAATTATGTGTCATGAATTATTAGGATGAGAGTCTTATTATAGCTGTGGAGCAGTATTTCAAAAGAACGAGGGTCTTAAATATTAGTTTATCCCTTTATAGACCTTCATATCTCTACTTTTCATGCGCGCCCCTCCATGTTTGTTCCTACTTTGACAGTGTTCAGCACCAACTTAATGAATCATGTATGACTCTGCAGTAGAAATAGACTTCATCTGTTATGCTGCGTACACACTGCTGCCTCGGCTTGTAGGCACACACAGCTATGGGGATAGGGGTTAATCAGAGTCTGTGCATGTGTGCACATGTGCATCCTTCAATATGCCTTGGGCTATGGATCCCAGGATAGCTGTGTGTTTGGGTGTGCAGTTTCATTATAGCACTGCAAGAAGACTGTTAGAGGGGGGCAGGGATGGGGGGGAGTTGCTAATCAATGGGATAAACACAGGGGTGCTAATCCACAGTTTAGCCTTTTGTTTGAGACACACATAAGTGTTTACTGACAGACACTCACTCACTTGTTGTAGGAAAGACGAGGACAAGGGCAGAGATGAGAGCTACAGTGATAAATGCTATAAAGTATTAAAGGACAGTACAGGGAAAGAGCAGCGGTGTAACTAAGTACATTTACACAAGTACATTTTTGAGGTAGTTTAATAAAGTAATTCCATTAGAACTGCAACGATTAATCAATTAGTTGTCAAATATTAGATAAATCTCCAAATATTTTAATAATCAATCGATTTCAGTAATTCTTTTAAAGAAAAATCAAAATTCTCTGATTTCAGCTTCTAAAAAGTGAAAATTGTTCTGGTTTCTTTACTCTCCTATGACAGTGAGCTGAATGTCTTTGGATTTTGCACAAAACAGACAATTGAGGATGCTACCTTGGATGTTGGGAAACACTGCACTTACATTTTTCTGGCATTTTTATAGACCAAACAACTAACCGATTAGTCAAGGAAATAATTTACAAATTAATCAACCAGAAATAATCGTTATTTGCGGCCCTAAATTCCATTTTATTTTATATTATACTAGTACTTTACTACCTTTATTTGATCAATTGAGTTACAAGTTATCTACTAGTTAACACTATTCTTAAATTGGCCTTTCTGTATAATGAGTACTTTTATGTTTTAAGATACAAGATTGACATTATTACTACACACGGTTCACACGGTTGTATAGCGAGATTAGGATGTAATTCCCTTCTTGCTGCTCATAAAAACATTTAAAATGATTAATTAAATCTCACATCCTGAGAGAAGAGGCTGCTCTGTAGTCTGATGGTACTGCAGCAGTACTGCAGGGTGATTTTGATGCTAACACTTGTGTACTTTTACTTGAGTAAAGTTTTAAATGCAGTACTTTTACTTGTAATAAGGTATTTCTGTACTGTGGCATTGCTACTTTTACTTGAGCTAATGCTATAAGCACTCATACATTCCATTAGTAGTCTTTAATAGTCTCTAATATCATTATTGATTTGAATTGTATCGCCCTTTTTATTGTGTCCTTAATGCTTTGGCAACATTGTTCGCGAGACATTCATGCCAATAAAGCATATTGAATTGAATTTAATTGAGAGGACAAAACACCTTGAGGTGGGGAGGACAGGGAAAAGGATAAATGTAGAGGAAAGAAGGATTGGAAAAATGACAGGAAGAGAGGTAATACTAGATCACTGTGAAAAGGCAAAAAATGGAGATTAGAGTAGTTCAGTTAGACTAGCAAAATTGGAGCGTAGTAGACAGTTTCAGGTGAGATAAATGGAGAAAAGTGAGAGGGAGAGTGATACTGATGAGAACAGAGAAAATGTGTGAGGGAGAAAATCAGCTCATGAATCTCTCCTGAGGCCAAAACCATTCTCATTTCTTTCATACAATATCATCATCACACTACCCAAAAGAAGTAACTATCCACAGGATATTCAGAATATCCACCGTCGGATCATGTTTAAACTCTAGTTTCCCATACTTTACTCCTTTTACAGTCACCATAATAACTCAATACTCTTATATAGTATCCCCTAACAGGAGGCTGTCAATAACCTACTGTATATGTGACACACATGATATATGATAGTGTAACATCAGCTCCATACTAACCTTGTTGGTATCGACTTTCCATATCTGCTTATGGGGGAAGAAATATGGTGCTACAGTATGGTATTTCTGTATAAGGTTACTGTACATACCAACTGGTCCCAGAGGGGGAAGAGCAGGCGCATCACAAGACATGAGAAAGAATGCAGCATTGCAAAAAATGCGTTGGATTTTGCAAGCAGAGACATGAAACAAGTGGGACACACATTATTCAAGACTTTGAAGAATCATATGTTCAGGGTACGGATTTTAAATGTGCTCAAAGCTGTAAATTTCTGCTGTGTTGAACTTTCAAAAGGTTTTTATTGTGAAAAATATGGTTGGTCACACACTTTCCCTTTCTCACTTTTGAAGTTGGGTACTGAGCCAAACCTAATTCAACATTTTTGGAACCTGTGAAAGTTGATGAAATGGCAGATTGTCCAAGGTCCTATAGCAAGTTAATTGGAGAAAAAACGCTGATCATTTTGTCAAAAAAAAAAAAAGAGAGACTCCTCTCCATATTTCTTAGTGCCAAACAAGCCCACATTACCACTGACACATACGGAGCCATCCGCCAGGCCTTATGGTAGCAGTTAACTCCGGTCAGCAGCAACCAAAACAACAAGCTGGTGTCTGCACCGGTTCCTTCCGGTTTTCTGACCTGGCCCAAGCAGCTTCCTGGTGTGTGTGGCCCAATCAGAGGCCGAGGTGAGAGTACAGGGGCCAATAGAATGCTGGGAAGTTGTGCTTGGAGCACCAGACGGGTCATGGGAGTGAATAAACACATGTACACACAATGCTCGCACACACAAATGACCATGCTCTGGGGGTCAGCGAGGCTGATGGAGCACAGCTGGGCGTCGACTGAAGGCCGAGGTTGAAAGAAGAGAATTGAACTGACTTTCCTTTCCTCTCCCCCTGCCTTTATCTCCCCTCGTTCTGAGCTTTTTTGCCCATTTGTACTTCAGTGTCTCCATTTTCCTCCTCCACTCTCCCTCTTTATCCTTCTTTCTTGTTACTCCCTGGAGGGCAGGAATGAGAGGACAGATAATATCAGCGCGGGCCTTACACCATTACCTTCCGTCTGATAAACCACTCGGCCACTCCATCACCGTCTTTCTCTCACTCCTTCACCAGTGAGAGGAGAAAAAAAAAACCCAGCAGACACAGGGGCTGGAGGAGAAAATCTAGTTTGGGATAGGGTGTGTGTCTGTGTGTTATTCTTCTGTGTGCGGAGAGAGCAGCTGTTTGTTAAAGGAGAAATAGGAAGTATCAGGGGTCCTGATGGCATCCAATTAAGGCAGATAAAATGATGATGAATTGCACTCGGGCAGCGGAGACGGACGCTCCTATGTGTGTGTGTGTGTGTGAGCCCTCGCACACACACAGGAAGACAGCAGAGGGAGAAAGCAGGGAAAGCAGCCATACAGATGTGGAGAAGGAAAAGAGAGAAGAAAGAAAAGCAAGGAAGTTTTGAGCCAGAGATAGCAGGAGAAAGAGAGGAAGCAATGAGAGAGATGGATGAGGAGGAGGAGGGAAAAAAAGAAGAGTGCAGTGAGAGAGTTTGGAGGACAAATAATCTCCTCCCCCTCCAATGGGAAATGAGGGAAGGATGGCAGGCAAGAAAGATGGATAGATAGATGAATAGATGGATGGATAGACAGAGCAAATAGAGGTCTAGAGAAGAGGCCAAACATGTCTGCAGGGAGAGTGGTTACCAGCAAACCACACTGGTCTAATAGTGTCACACACTCCCGCATGGTGTGTGTGTATTTGTGTGTGTGGGAGAGACATATGAAGCACAGTGCTGATGCAAACTTCATGTCTTCTGTGACTTTTTGGAGACTTTCTGGAGTTTATAGGATTTGTGAAAAGATCTCACTGACTGTAAAACTAAAAAAGTGAAAATTATAGCCTATAGAAAAGAAATACTTTTTAAATACATATAACTACACACATACTGTGCTAAAGGTGGCAGAGACGAGGCTAATGAGGGCCTTGGCGCTGGTCGGTGGAGAGTAGGCGCAGCAGAGCATGGTACAGCCCGGTCTGGCATGGCCTGGCACAGCTTAATGAGATATAAACACTAGACCTGCCACCGCAGTCAGCCACAGCACACACTGACACTGTTTTAATTGGCTTGCAGACTCTGTGTGTGTGTGTGTGCGCGCGCGCGTGTGTGTGTTCAGTGTGCGGGTGGATTGAAAGTGCATGGGAAAACTCACTGGAATGTATTTTAGAGAGCTGCAGCAGATTGAAAACCATTTGTTGTTTCATTACGTCGTTGTTGTGTATGTGAATTAGTTGACTTGTTGTGTTGGGACATTGTGATTATCGAATAATCTGTTGATCATTTCCTCAATTGATCGATTAGTTGTTCGGTTCATAAAATGTCAGAAAATGGTTAAAAACAAATGTTGATCACTGTTTTCCAAAGTCCCAAATGACGTCTTCATATGTTTTGTCCACAACAGAAAGATGTTCAGGTTATAGTCATAGAGCAGTGGTTTTCAACCTTTTAAGTCACGACCCCCCAGGATAATTAGGTTGGTGATTGTGACCCTTCACCCCCATCTGCCTTAGAAACTCAGACACGAAGACCATTGCTTTGACTCTCACAAACACGCTCAATAAAATCTATTCCAAGGTAAATATCACTGGCACAGGCAATGTAATGTAAAAAACATTCCTAGTCTAAAATATGGCCATTTCCCATAATTTTTGTGCTGTTTTATAGTTTTAATCATTTGTGACGTAGCTGTTACATTTTTTGAGGCCAGCTATATTTTGCATATTTTTGAGTCTTTTATGTTCAATGTCCTCAAGGGGCTTATGTCACTGAGAGCTTCTTTCCGCAATCTTTTATTTTGTTTTGTTCTCCAAAGAGAACAAAATAACACTTCGTTACATCTATTTGATGAGGCAGGTGTGTAGGAGATGGGTGAGTGGACCAAAAAGTTGAAAGAACACCCACACATTGTCTAACTTGCAATGTAACATTTATTTGCGATGTTTCGGTTCTAGACCATCATCATGCAAACAGCTTGTGTCAAGGAGAAGCCATCTAAAATAGGTGATGGTTGTTTGTCTGCAACCAATCGCATTCATTCACATTTTTTTGTACATGGGCAATTGATCTCGTGACTCCTTGGGGTCCCGAGTTGAGAATCACTGTTAGATATATACTGAAGAAACCCTGAAATATTCACATTTTAGAACCTGAAATTGAAGAATTTGGATATTTTTTTCAAAAAAAAATTACTCAAAACCATGCCTCGATTATAGTATATAATTAATTGATTAATCAACCAATTGTTTAGCTCTAATTGTGAGAATTTAATGAGGTTTTGTATCTTATGTGTATTTGTGTGCGCTCACACAAATACACACATTTATTAGGTATGTCCATGTTTACACTGAGTGCTCACAGTTCCATCTCCATATGAGGCAGCTTAAAGTGAGGGAAAGAAGAGTCATCTACCATCTTCATCTCTACCTCCTCCTCCTTCTGTCCAGCCTCCTCTTTCCTCTTCATCTCCATCCCGTCATTGGCTTGCTGCCTCTCCTCCTCTCGTGACAGGTGAAGAGCAGCGCTCCCACACTCCCATCTTGGATAAATAAGAATTAATTGCAGCTTGGCTATCAGCATATGCCAGCTTCTCCACCCCATCCTCCACCTCACTTTCATCATCTATTTCTCATTTCTCTCTTTCTCCTTGTATCTCTGCGATCTGTAAACTTTACTCTGAATCTTCTCTCTCTCGTAAGGGCGTTCCACCCTTCAATGTGTTCAGTTCTGTGTGGTGGATTGATGGGCGAGAGAAGCAGTAGAAGTGATTGTTGGAGCAAGATTCTCCTGCTGTTAGCCTGATGAGGAGAGAGGAGCAGAGAGAACCAAGGGAAGACCTCTGCCTGCCTCCATGTCTCTTTGTCTGACTGAATATTTTAGATCCATATAGTAGTGGAGTCACACACAGACTGTTTGTATGATAACCAGTAGCCTTTTCATTATAATTGATGTCTGCTATGCTACCCTAGAGTTGATATTTGCATATAACTTTATGTATAATATTTCATAAGTAAGGTTGAGTACTTGGTTGCTATATGGCTGATACCTGCCAGACCAATTCACAGATTATGCAGATTACAGTGCCTCCTTTGGTGCAAGTGTTATATTTAGGTAACCTTTAATCTGTTAACAGTCCATATTTTATTCAAATTTGCCTTAGCAATGAAAAAAGCTGTTCTTTAATGTTGTCAAGTGTCAGTTTGTGCTGCTTTGTGCTGCTTCAGACATCATTTAGACACCATTACCTTTTTAAAAGTATCATTTTAGAACCAGTGTCAGAAAAAGCCCAAACCATACCAACCCTGTCCAAAAGAGGCATATCATTTGGTGTTGTAATTGAGTGAATTTTAGTAGAAAATCTACTGCCCCAAAGAAATCGATTTATGCAGAATAAACCACACCAGCATTAACAGCAACTTCATAGCAAATTAAAGGATCAGAGCGTTTTTTTTTATGAATGACTTGAACTTGACAGGAACTCTGTGGAATTAATCAGGGAGTGTATCTAATACTAGTGATGTGTCCTCTGGCACACTGGGTGTGTCACAACTTTCAGTGGTAGAGTTGAGTTCTGGAGAGTCACAATACCAGAATTTTAAAGTTTGATATAATACTACTGTAAAAATATACCTGATACCTCTTTTGATACCACAAAATAATTTTAAAAAAGTTCTAGGCCCACAAGATAGGATTTTTTTTCTTATGTTTTATTAACAACCTGCACACAGTGGTACAGCAAAAGTGCTGAGTCATGGCGGTCATGGTAGGTGGCCGAGTCTGGTTCTGCTTGAGGTTTCTGCCTGTTAAAAGAAAGTTTTCTTTTGCCACTCTCGCCTTAGTGCTTGCTCATGGTGAGAGCTATTGGATCTTTGTAAATAATATTGTAAAGAGTACCATCTAGACCTGCTCTGTATGAAAAGTGCTCTGAGATAACTGTTATGATTGGATACTATACAAAAAAAGTTGACTTGGAGTTGCTGTTCTGCAAGCCCAATTTCAGGCAGCACAGATTTTTACAGATTTGTTACTTTCATTACAGTAATTAATGGATATTGTATCATTTTAAGCATTCAGTATTTAAAAATTAATGAGTATACTTTATACTTTTGACTACATTAGTCTCATCTCAGTTTGTATTTCAGTCAGTGATGCTCTTAGTTTTTTCTCTTTTGTATGCATGTGTGCTGTGTGGCAGAGAGTGCTACATATACGTGCATATAAGTACAATACATATAAGTATTGGTGGCTTGCAAAAAAGAAGTCTTGTGACAGAGCGGTGAAGTTTGCAGCGAGGGAAGAATGGCCACCAGAAAGAATGGCCTGAGTTGACAGAGAGGGAAAAAGGGCGAGGATATTGAAAATATGGACGTTTCTGCAAACGACCAAAAATCAGCCTTTTGTCCGAGGATAAGTCTAGTAAGCTTACACTAGCTTAATGTGTAGCCAGGAAAATAAGAAACACTGGCTATGGCAGCATTATTTTTCCCTCAAGCCAGCACTTTTCTCCCCCCCTCCCCTCTCTCCCCTTTTCTTTCCATCAATGAAGAAAGTATGTGTATGTGTGTGTATGTATGCACATATGTGTGTTTGTGTGTGTGTGCGTGCAAGAGATAAGCTGGGTAACTGGGTCCGGCCATGCCCTCCAATCCTGTTAGCATTAGCGATTAGCACTGGCTAACAGGCCCCTATTATGAGTAGAGGCTGATTCCACGCCGCCTGACCCCACACATACAGTACATACACACACACACACATATACACACACACTAAGCTATAGGAAGGATTACCACTTGATCCTTGATTACGAAGCCTTATCTGTCTGGAAGTTGTGTGTGTGTATGTGTGTGTTTAAAAGCGTACGTTGTTGTGTATACATCTATACGTTGGCAAACGCCTTATCTAGACTGGCAAAACACATTTCACATGGACCAGCATTCAGTGTTTGTCCTCTGCTTTTCTTTAGCCTTGTCCCAATGTGACTTCTGGTGACAGTGCATCTCATATTTTAAATCTAGATTGAAAGATGTGTCAGGTCATACTTTTCGATAACTGTCGTCGTCACCTTGAGAAAGCTATGGAGAGAGCAGGAGAGTAAACTGTTCTATCCCCGGTATGGGCCTGCCCTGGGCTACTTTGATATTTTTAGCTGTCCAGCTTGCGCACACCTTCAAAATGACTAATTATCAGGCTGTGACCCTCACAGAAGGTACCCGTTGTTCCTTCATACCTGCCTTCCTTCACCCCTCCTTCTCCATCCATCTATCCTCACCTCCCCTCCTTCACCTCCCCTCCTTCAGTTTGCAGCGACAGAGGTCCAGCAGGTGATGTGTTTGCATTGGCACTTTTCTGCTGCGAGAGTCTTGTGGGGCTACAGCTACTCCCCCCTTTGTAGCTGAAGACCAGCCAGGGTGAATATGCTGTCATCTGTCCACTGCTAAAAGCACCTACAATGGGAATGTCATGGTCAGAACTGGACCATGGAGCAATGGAAGAAGGTGCCCCGGTGTTGACAAGGTGTTGACTTGGCCTCCAAATTCCCGAGATGTCAGTCTGATCATCTGTATCTGTGGGATGTGCTTTTAACTTTGCAACTTAAAGGACTTAAAGTATCTACTGCTAACCTTTATTTGGAGTCCTTTCCTTCACTTTGTTTAGAGACCTAGAAATGGTCTTGATCTTGACTTGGTTTCAACCTGTTAAAGTCTCGGTTTTGTCTTGGTCTTCATACACTCTGGTCTTAGTCTCAACTTGGTCTCAGTTTAGGCAGTCTTAATTACAACACTGCTGTGTGTATATATACCTATGTTGTCAACTCTATTTTTGTCTTTCCACTCTTGTTCAGTTTTTCTGGGGTCTTTCACATCTTCTCACATTAAAAGCTGAAGACAAAAGTATTGTTACCTTCACCTTCTCATTCTAAATGATAAAATACAGAACGTCATGATTTTGTCCCTTCTTATTTACATTTCTCTCTCCTCTTCACACATGCAAATCCTGACCTTTTGAGAGCATCCTGCTTAATGTTTGCGTTTTCATATTGGAATCTGCTGTGCAGTGAATAAACCATGTGCAAAGGTGCATGTGTGTATTCCCTGAACTGTGTATTGTGCAACAATGCTGGTTCAGTATGAAAGTTTAATAAGCCTTTGGTGCAATGAGAGGAGATGAGCATTGGATCATAACCTAACCTTTACTACGCCTCCCCCACCCTCTGCTGCCCATTAAACACACATACACGCACATACACACATCTCCCTGACTAAATATTCATGTTTGTTGTTGAGTGAAGGTACATACACAAGCAGATCCCAGTATCCCCTCCCTGAACATGCACTTCCCCTTGGAGGATGGATGTGAAAACACAAACACATACCTGTAACATGGATGAAAGAGGGAAAGAGGAGGGCAGGCAGTGTTATTGTTTTAGCTGTCAGCACCTCCACACCTCTATTGGCTGTGTGCTTTCAGTGTGAAGACTTGTCAGTGTGTAAAGCAGGGTTAAGAGGTCCACACACATCTATCATCTATTTCTCTATCAGCGAAATCAGCCCCTCTCAGGTGATTCAGAGGGGGATTAGGCAGTGCTCTGATTGGCTGGTCAGCTGAGGCAGCAGGGATGGAAGTGAAAGAAGGCTTGACCCCATGTGCTTTACTGTAGCCTGTCTTCAGTCCTGAGGGTATAGAACAGGTAGCATGGCTACAAGAAAAGACAGTTAATGACACTGAAATAGAAAAATGGACACAATATACAACTTACAACTTATTTGGCCTTGTATTACATGAGGAAAATGTCCTGTTGTTGGACATTACATGTCTCTGATATGATGGCTAGACTGGGATGACTTCCATCCAAATACTGGAAGCTGAAAAATGGGAGGTTTGAGGATTTAAGGCTCATGGGCTAACACCCAACCCAATCAATACTCAGTGTTGGGGTTGTACAATTTCAGTAATTGACTGCTTTGGCTCGTGTAGTTTAGGCAGTTAATTACAAGTTACGTATTCATAGAATTAGCGTGATTTTTTTTTTAATGACAGTCACCTGCTCTTTGATTCAAATCACCTGTGTTTTGCAGCCAAGATGTTTGATTGAATACAGTGAATTTCCCGAGAAATTTAGCATTTTCCAGATTCCACCTCAACCATTGCTTCCTATACTCACCTTAAAACACATGCTCAAGCTGCCTAAGTGAAGATCTGCCTGCCTTAATCCCTAAATCAAACACATCTACACTTTACTCAGTGTCAGCTCAGTTGTACTTCTGTGTAACAATTTGAGATTCCAGACTCCAAATGATATTTCAGTATCCTTTCTGGTGAGTTGCCACCTGAGGAATGCAGTTCCTGTTTTCACAAACTTTTAGCTCTGCTTTGCTCCACTAACCCCCTGAAATAAAAATATATGTCTCTGTGTTAGCTTGTGTGGCCTCCTCTGCTAGGAGAGGGTCATGTCGTGATGGTAACCTTAGATTTGCAAAACTCTAGAGCACTTGATTCAGCACAGGCTTTAAGAGGTCAGGTGTTGTAGTATAAAAAAGCCACAAAGTTCTTGTAGGATGGAGGTTGTGATGGTTGAATGGGCTAAATGAAGGACTTTTATCCAGGAGACTTCCATGTGAAACCAAAAGTTATGGGTGACTTTTTATTTTTTAGACTTTGTTGACTTATTATTTTCAGTTTTTGTTTGTTTTTTTCAAAACTACTTGATTATGTTCAGGTAAAGATCATGGTTTAAGTTAAAAAATAACAACTCAATGGTGACTTAGGGTTTCACATGGCCTTTTCTGGAGGAAAGTCCTGAAAGCAAACTTCTCCTATCTGTGAATTGCTTTATAATATGAAGAAACAACACGTACAAAATTTGCGAGAGTTTTGCACATCTAGGGTTACCATCTAGACATGACCCAAGGAGAGCTTTATATAAGCTTGCATAGTTTGGATTTTGTCATTTTTGCCAACTAAAACAATTAGCAACCCTTTTGCTTAACGAGCAGCCACTTGATTCTGTGTTAATATAAAAAAAATGGCTTAATGGAGCTTTATTGCTGCTGCTGTTTTGGTTGTGACCGCTTTCAGTTTTGAACCACTGCGCTGCTGTTTCTGAATGTGTGAAGTCTACCTGTTCTCTAGTGTTCCAAAGGCAAAGCAAGTCTAATTGCCAAGAGAATAGTTTCTAAATGTCTTCATCGACTTTTATTGCCTTATATGAAGTTGCTCTTAGCTGGATAATACCCCTCTTTTTCTTGTTCTGCCCCCTCTCTTTTTCTTTCACTCTCTTACCATCTTTCTCCCACTTGCTTCTCTGGCCTTTCAGTCTCTGTTTCATCTCATCTGTCTCATCTGTTGCTCTCTCTACATCCACATGTTCTCAGTGCAGTGTCCCTGAGCATCTTCCTTTTCTTTTCCTATTCCCTTTCTTCTTGTCTCTCTTTGTCTTGCACGCAAACACTCTCGTATGTTCCCTCCATCTCTACCCGGTGAGGAGGTGCTCTTGTTCCCAGGCAGACTGGGTGGTCTCTGGGGGAAGAGGAAAGGAGGGGGGGGATTGAAGAAGTTCATATGCTCGGACTTCAGTGGAGAGAAATAATAGCCGACATCCAAAACACGTGTTGTTGTGCGAGCACCTTATCTTCCTGCGTTTTCATGTGTTTTGTATTTATCATTTTTTATTTCCTGTATAGACTCTGCGATCAGTCTTTGATGCATTTGCTGGCATCCGTCTCTTGGAAACTGTCCCGTGTGCCGAATGCATATTTATAGTACAGTGCGCACATGTGTTTCTCTGGACATGTTTGGTATATGCGATAAAGGAATCTGCTCCATATTTCCTTGTTTGACTGTGGGCGTTCTGGGGGAAGGACGCAGGGGGAGAGAAAGTACTGAGATTGATGGGGGAGGAGGTTTGTAAAGAGGTGGGGGGAAGGAATAATGAGAGGGAAGGAGAGAGAGGAAAAGGAGGGGATGGAAAAGGAGGATTGGGCGAGTGGGTGAGGCAGAGGAATGTGTGAAAAGACCAAGGCAGACATGTCAGGGAACAAATTGAAAATGCCAATTTCACTTTAGCCCCCACCAGCTCAGGCGCTTACAGGCCAGCCCCGGCCTCTTATTCCATGTGTAAATGAATGGTGTCCACAGAATAACATACAATCACCTCTCTCTATCCATCTTGCCCTCGCTATTTCTCCTTCACCCCTTCCTTTACTGCCGTATCATCCTCTCTCCACATCTTTTCCCTGCCCACTTTCTCATCCCTTCTTTTCTCCATCTTTTTATTGTTTTGCTCCCGGCACTCCACTCACTCCACCTCTGTCTTTCCGACCCATCAGCCTTTCCAAACATTTTCCAGTCTTTTAAACATCTCTTGTCACTTTTGTCCCCTTTTCCTTTCTGCACTTCTTCTGCACTCTGTCCCAGCCACTTTTCAGATTGTCCTTTTCTTGACACCCCTGACCTTACCTCCCCCTTTCTATACAAACCCCCTGCATAACTTAAGCATACATATTGTGTTGTTTATCCTAAGATACCAGATTTTCACGCCCCCAGTTAACTTTTAAGTTTCACTCCATTCTGGGGTGTCTATTGGATCATTATTATGTTATTTGATCCCATAGGCGATCAACAATTTAGACAATATATCCATCAAAAAGGTTCAAAGGCATTTATGAGTGTATGACTCTGGGAAATAGTAAAATTCCCCCAAACTGTATCTCTTGTTTGTAATCAAATCATACACATTAAGGCTATTCTATGTGATCTCCTTTTGATAACTAGTGTAATAATTTTTCAGTTCCATTCAGTTTCTGTTGCTCAGCAAATCAACTAAATGGTTTCAACTCTGTGAAGATCTAGTGTATCTGATCTGTTGAAGGTGAGTAGTGTATTCTAAATCCTGGTAGCTTGCTATATACAGGACTATACTATGTACAGTATTGTATATATAGTAACTTTGTGTAAAGGTTTTCTTGTGGAGTGCTCTGCAGGCCAGCTCCCAGGTGGAATTACTCAGGAGTAAAAGTTTCCTCTTCAATAGTTCATGGCTACTAAATAAATAACAGCACCAAAATGTGTCTGAAAACACTTTTTTGAAAGAATTTCCCTTAAAAATAAACTCCCAAGAGCAGAGTAGTAGTTCTTCTGAGATACATGGAGTCATCCTCCTTTATTTGGATATCAGCATCTCAGCCTTCAGGGACCACTGAATGTAAATCATCCAATCACAAAAAGTGAAGAATGAATTAATCAGCCATTCATTGTGACATTGCTGTGTCCTCTCATTTTCTTATCTTCTCTATGCACATTTCTTGCCTCAAATACCCTCAAATTCACTATTATTGCAGATGTCAAGATAAATCTCACAGTATCACATTGGAGTGGCTGATATCACACAGTGGTGAAGTTGTAGCTAGATTCAATCTGCGAGGGCCCCATCGCCTCGGGCTCGGGGCCTTTCACATTGGATTTTATCACCACTCCACTAGAGGAGAATAGTCCTGCAATCTCTCAGCCCGAGGCCATTGAAGATAGTGACCATACCAGTAGTCATGAGAGTGACTGGACAGCCTTTGACTGACAGAGGCATTAGGTTAACACAGCCTATCCCCACTCTTACCAGCCATCGCCCTCACATGACTGCGGCAGCCACCTCAAAGCACAAAACAGGCAATCTCTTGCTAGCTGGCATCTGTTTTATGTTGTATCAAAGACAGTTAATGAATGGAGTAGTTAATAATGCAGAATGTGTCTCAGATTAGGGAGTCGGGGTGGGGGGTTCTTGATGAATGAGTATTTTCAGATGATTGTGTGTTTACCTCTGTGTTTGGCTGCTTTGCAAATGCGAGAGGGGGAAGTGAGGAGGCGGTGTAACTTCTAAAGCTGCATTTTATTTGCCGGTGATAATCGTGGCTGATAATTTATTTGTTCGGAGGTTGGGGAGGGGTCTCACAGGAGCTCTTTCTCTTGTTATTCCTTCAGTTAACACACCGCCATCACAGTGCCACTTTTGAAGCTTGTTGTCTCATTTAAAGCGATTCCATAAAACTGATTATGCCGACGACGAGTCAATTACATTTCAACTCTTATTAGTTCAGGATGCAAAAATGAAATTAGATGAGAATATTATTGTTGGAGATGTATTACGCTTTTCATTCATCACTGGAATGGAATGAGTCATACAGTGATGGGGATTCCAATCTCTTAATCAACTCTGTGCTCTGCCAGCCAGGCAGCAGCGGATGTGCCGCGTGTTAAAATCACAATATAGCCCGTCTTTC
Organism: Lutjanus argentimaculatus; assembly: GCA_034769285.1. NCBI lineage: Eukaryota > Metazoa > Chordata > Actinopteri > Lutjaniformes > Lutjanidae > Lutjanus > Lutjanus argentimaculatus. The sequence continues at coordinate 13,491,125 of JAWZSL010000014.1, forward strand.
ATCATTCATTTTTATTGCCCTTCAACAGTGTGAGCACTGCAGGGTATGACATTATGACCAGCCACTAGCTGAAGTGAGTGAGCTCTTGGTATTGGCAGATTCTCTTTCTCTTTTACCAATTTAATATTTCATTAAAAGGCAGAGAATGTCTTACAATGATGTTACTGGTGTAAGAATAATATTGTTTTAGGTAACGATACATGACTGCAAATGCTAATCTTGATGTTGTCTGTTTTATGTTTCAGTATACATATGAAGGCAACGATATCAGTGACCTGCCAGTGGATCTGTCTGTGGTTTGGAACGGGATGTTTGTCATCGACAACCCCTACAACATCAAAGGTGAGTTAATGTGGTGTCACACATTTAGGATTGTTTTTTTTTTTCTTTTTCTGATACTGGTGCTAAAACGGTACAGGTGCCTAAAGGGTGCTGAACTAATATATTTTTAAAAAGAGGAAGCACAAAATGTTTGTGCTGTTGTTTTTAAACATTTGTTGCTCATCTCATTCAGTGTTGGAGTGCTTTCAAGTGCAATACAGCCAAATTTTAAACCGTTTAACGTGGCATTTTAACTTTTTAAGGTAGCTACCAGCTAACGTTAGGCTTCTGTACACACAATAGGGCAACTTTGTCAACAGACGGCTGAAGTTGCTCAGAAATGAGGCATTGACATCATCAATCTGCATTCCAAGTTGGTCCACTAGGCACTGGACTAAAGAGTAGAGTAGAGAACATCACTTAGCATAAAAGTAATCTGAAGTCTTTCTAGTTTTCTTATCATCAACATCATGTGTATCTCTCACCTTTAATATGTGATATTATAGACAAACTCATTTCAAATGCTGTGCTGATTTGTCAGTTTTTTTGTTTGTTTTTTTTTTTCATCTTTCTTTCTAAGTCATGGTTGATGTAGCACCTCAAAAACTAGAATCCAGGACCTGCAGGAAGTTGTATATATAGTAGTTGTGAATCTGAAAGAACAGCTCCAGCTGCGGAGTAAATCATTTATATTATGACCAGAATCCCTCGACCAGCTCACTCTTTGCAGCTGATGTTCTTGGTCTATAAGGGGCACAGACATTGTGTTACTTGCTCTGTGTGTGTGTGTGTGTGTGTGTGTGTGTGTGTGTGTGTGTGTGTGTGTGTGTGTGTGTGTGTGTGTGTGTGTGTGTGTGTGTGTGTGTGTGTGTGTGTGTGTGTGTGTGTGTGTGTGTGTGTGTGGTGTATGACATTTCAGACTCAAGGCCAGTTATTTGGGGACAGAATGCTGATTTTTGGGTCAGTGGTTAAGGTTAGGTTAATGGTAGGGTAAGGGTTAGGGTTAAGCAAGTCATGGTCATAGGTAGGCTAAGTCTTCAGGTAATGAATGACAGAGATACTGGAATAGCGCAACGCTGTGCTGCTTGTGTTAAGATGCCATTAAACACTACAGTTCCAGGTGCATGAAAGTTAGCGTTCACACCTGTTTTAGAGCACAGGTGCTGAACATTTTTGGGTCATTTGTATTCACTAATACATACTGTATATTGGCTAATAATTATGTTTGTCAAGGCTCAGGTTGTACCCTATGAGATTTATAATTTCTAATAGGTAGCAAATACATAGGTAAGGAAGCAGATCATAGTAGTTACAGGCTGAAGCCCAAAGTGAGCAGGCAAATGACTGATGAACCTGAGTCAAAGTTATCATTTCAGGTAAATATTCTCTGCAATGGAGCATTAAATTTGCATTTGTTGTTTAAAAAAGAGTTTAGGGTTGTGCATTATGTAAAGAGATTATACCAATTAGTGCAGTGTTAAGATAGCAAGAACAGAACTTTTCATCACACTTCAGGATCAGATTTTACACCAACAGTAAAGCGATTTAAGTCAACAGTCATCTGTCACACAATTTTGCTTCCAAAGGCAGCTCAAGGTTTTGTTCCTTACAATAAAACATTAATAATTGATTTTCTGTTACTGAGAATCACCAGCTGTTACACTCAGAAAGGTTATTAGTGGGCCTGAAGGTTCATTCTTGACCTTGAAACAGAAGTTTGACAAAACAAAGAACAATCTTACCTCAGATTGTTTTGTTTGACTATTGATATGGGTTACTAGTGTCTAGTTTTTATTGTTTTAGTTATATTTCAACCATTTGTTAGTGCAGTAGTGGTTCATACTTAGCATCCATACTCATGCATCAATACACACAATACGTTTAACATGTTTGATGAAAAATGCCTTAATCAGGTGTAAAATAATATGATGGATATTTAAACCATTTATTTTATATTGCAACTCATTTTCAGCTCAACAATGCATATCATCTCATTGTCATAAGATGCTTTGTCAAAGGGATATGTTATTACACCCCTATTGCGCAAGATTCCAGATGTTCACACTTAGGTTGAAGGGTATTATTATTAAGAATGTATGTAATATGTATATCCTCTTTTTAAAAAGTACTATAGTATATACAATGTGTAACCACGCCTCGCCCACCAAACAAAGACCTCATGTGTAATGATTGAAAACGTGCACATATTGAATGCAGTACTGTGAGGGAAGACAATGAGATCATGTCTGTCGGATATAATTGCTGGTAGGACAATCTTTATAGTGCTGTCTCCATAATTATTGTGGCCTATACAGCACAGCGGGGTCTGTAACATTATTCCCCTGCTGTGAGGTAAAGTAACATCATCGCCAGCTACTACTGCGTTCGATACGGCCTGTTGATGACAAACACGAGGAGGTTTGTACAACAGAGGGAGTTGCGTTGTCTGGTCCTGTTTGTTACTCTCTGATGGTTAAAGGAACAGCAAGGCGTCTGGATGATTTTTCATGTAGTATTTCATTATAGAGGTTGTTGCATCTCTAAAGTCTGTGAAGCAGCGTTCATTGCCATTTTGTCAGTAATGTAAGGTAACACCACAGAGTCAATTTGTTCTATTTATTGACGTCACTCCCTGTAGTCTAAACGTACCAAGCAAGCTGTTGAAGTCTCAAATTTCACATACACTGATGTGTTATATGGATGTGTTTGTAACTCATACCAGACATATGTGTCTGAACATATCAACCCCACTGCAGTCCACAGTAATGGGGGTGTTTATATTCATGGGGGCAACATAAAATGCTTTGATAGCCAATGCTTCTCCCAAGGACAAAGTGTGTGTAAATGGCATCTGTTACATGCAGCAGCATTGACAGGGTACAATATCAGCAGTGTGTATCAGTGTCTGTGCATTGTGTGTGTTATCTTCAGTCTAAATCTCCTGAAGTACAACCGCAGGCGACCTACAGCCCAAAGATATCTCCCCGTCTGTGTTGCTGCCAGTCCCCTCCCCATTTCTCAATCATGATAATCATCTGGTGGAGTGTGAGCGATGCTCACTTGTCTTAAATACTGATATGTTAATGTAATTAGAGAGGAGTCGTTTAGCAGCCAGTAATTGGTACAGGGTTGCTTTAAAGCTGCTCCATGACCAATGGGATTTGGGGATGGAATAGCAGCGAGAAAGGAAAAAAAAAAAAAAGATTTTGCTGTACAATTCCTGAGGCCTTTGGGAAATAGTGCCTTAACTCAACTTCGTCTCAGTGACATTGAACAAGTTTTGGATTTTTTTTTTTTTTTTTTTTGTAGAAGTTGAGAAACTTCAAATTTAGTTGGTTTTCAAGCTGTTTTACCCTTCAGGTTGTTGTTTGCTTGTGTAATAATTCAACACAGCAACTTTATTCTCTCCTGAGCCTCATTCCACCCACAATTATCCATTCTTATGGTTTCAAATATGTTTTATTGAGCCAAAGAAAGTTATACATACAGTATATTTCTGTGTCAGTGCTCATTTTCATAATATGAAAGAAATATAAAATTGTAATACTGTACATTTACAGGAATAAAGCAAATATAAAGGTATACAAATGTATCAAACAAACACACTGAAAAAGGAAAGAGAAATTTTCAAATAAAGAAAAATAATTACATTAAATAAAAATGGTTAAAGATAAATAAATGTTTATATACTAAACTAATAAAAGAAAAAGTTTCCTACCTTGCATGTGTAAACATAGATTACAAATCCAAAATGTATAAGGTGTGCAATAAGAGGTTTCCAAGTGTTATTGTGTTGTTTGCCTTGTAAGGCACATTGTATCCTTTCTAAATGTAATGTATTGATTAACTCACATAGGAACTGTTGTTTATTTCCGTTACATACATGGTGGCTTTTTTTGCTGTGATGACACAGTAGAAGAAGAATTGTTTTTGGGCTTTGTATAGTTTTCTAATGCTTATAATACGCCCAGAATAATTAGTAAAGGTTCCAGTACTGGTGGAGTATTATAATCCTTCCTTATTACATCATTTTCTTCTTCCTTCCTTCCTTACCAGCCCACCTGTATAAGTGCTACGCGCTGAGGGACAGCTGTGGGATGTGTCTGAAGGCGAACCCCAGGTTTGAGTGCGGCTGGTGCGTACAGGAGAAGAAGTGCTCCCTGAGGCAGGAGTGTACCCCTCCAGAGAGCACATGGATGCACGCCACCACAGGAAACAGCCGCTGTGCACACCCCAAGATCACCAAGGTAAGCTGTGACAGTAAAAACACATGCTCACACATCATAACAGCATACAGCAGCTCAGTGTGCTCCTGAAGCTCAGCAATGATACAGAACTGCATGCATGCACCTACAAGTACACACACACACCTCTTTGAGCTGGATTGAAAGTGTTTAGCGCTTGACATGCTACAACATACAACACACACTACAGCAAACATATGGAACTTTACAAAGCTTTATTACCTTTTTTATTCAGGATTTAAAACATGCAGTAAAAATACTTTTTTATAATGATCCCACTAAAATAAATTAGCAGAAAGTTTTTTATATAAACTTTTCAGCTGACTACACAAGTAAAAGTAAAACCTCATGAAATTTCTTGCCAAAAAAGTTAACTGACGCCGTCTCCACTCACATGAACACCCTGAGGTCTGCGAGGCCAGGGAACAGCCCACTCTAAAATCAACATTGCGTGGTGCTGCTAAATCCAAAGTTAAAGAAAAACTCTTCTCTTACCACCGCTAAAGTTAAAGCAGACACTTCAGCTGTTGTTTGGTGCATGTTGCACAGCAACTCAGCCTCCTACACAACAAACAAGTCAGGTTTTTGTTAGGGCAAGGGTCAGAACGGAGGGGGTTCAAGTGACAGTATGGCCTTTGTAATGGGTATGATTACCTCGACTTTGGCAAACTTTTAAACTGAAGGCTCGTTTTTTCAAGAAGTCAGAGGGTTGCCAAAGCCAGCTCATTAGTGGAACTAAGTTTTCCAAAAGAGGAGAAATGTCTACCTGTGCTGCAGTGTCATTGTTTGGCCTCATTGAGTGAGAGGGGCATCATGGGAGGGAAGGCGGCAGGGAGGAGAGACGACTTAGAAGCCATCACCATGACTGCAACCACAACACAGATGGGCCGGCCAGGAGGAGGCAGTTCACACACACCAAGACTGAACACACTGACGTGATTAGAGATGATGGCTGCACACACACATACACACACACACCTGAGGAGGCAGAGAGGATGGTTGTCTGGAGTGTGTGTGTGCGCAGAGGGGAGACAAAGAAACAGAGAATGTGGTAGTGTGCTAATTGTGTCCCACCATGGGCGCAGAATGTGCGTATATGTGTGTGTGAGTGTGCATCTGACAGGCTGGGTGAGCGAAGGCGTCTAAACACCATGGCGTACCCATCTGTTGCCACCGGTAACCGTGGCGGTAGTCCTCGTCTGACTGTGACCCGGGTCACCGTCCCTACAGCTCACCACTGGGAGTGACGCACACGTGCACGCCCTCGCAAACTCACACAGTGCGCACACTTTGAAAGACATGTGTCTTGACGTTGGACCTTGTCACCAGTTCTCATTCATCCCTTCTCTTCCTTCCCTCTGTCATTCCTTCTCAAGCTTTTAAAGGGATAATTAGGATTATTGTTCTCCTGCATAACTGGGTTGTAACGAGTGGTTATTTGAGTTACTGTTGCCTTTCTATCATTTCAAACCAGTCTGGCCATTCTCCTTACCTCTGGCATCAACAAGGTATTTTCATCCAGAGAACTGCTGCTCACTGAATATTTTCTCTTTTTTGGACCATTTTCTTTAAACCCTAGAGATGGTTGTGCATGAAAATCACAGTAGATCAGCAGTTTCTGAAATACTCAGACCAGCCCATCTGGCACCAACAACCACGCCATGTTCAAAGTCTCTTAAATCACCTTTCTTCCCTATTCTGATGCTCAGTTTGAACTTCAGCAGGTCGTCTTAACCATGTCTACATGCCTAAATGCGTTGAGTTGCTGCCATGTGATTGGCTGATTAGATATTTGTGTTAACAAGCAGTTGAACAGGTGTACCTAATAAAGTGGCCAGTGAGTGAATAATGGCGGTTTCTCATCAGAAAAGACTGTCTTATAGCAAAGTAAAGCCTATGGATAAGCTCCTCCGCACAACCCCTCTTCAAATAATCCAAACTACCCCTTTAAGATTTCCTTCTTTGAATTTAATTGTATCTCAAATAAGAAAAAGCATCATCTCAGTCAAAATGAGTGCCATTTCTCTCCTTTTTTAAATGAGTGTGAAATATATGTATGGTTTATAATGCATGCCCATTTCAGCGATGCAGACTTTCATGGCCGGAGCCCTCAGTGCATTTCCTGTGTGACACGGGTTCGTCTCTCTGAATGCGTAATGGAGATATTGGATAATTGGGGCACTGGCACATAGATAAATCCTCTCCCTCTCTTCTTGCTCGCTTCAGTTATCTCTTTGAAACAAGCGTACAGAGGCAATTGGGTTGTGTGTGCGTGTATGTATGAGAGAGATGTGTGCGAGGGAGAGGGGGGGAGTGTGTATCAAGGGGTGAAGTGGGGATGTGTGTGTGTGTGCGTGCAAGCATGTGCTCCTGCATGCATATTGAGAGGTAAATCCTGGCCTCGGGGCAAGATGTTGGTGGCAGTCAAAAAGCAGGCATAGAAGAGCTTCAAAAACAGCAGGAGGAGAAACCTACTGCAGGTTTGAGAACATAGAAGAGAGACAAAGAAGAAAAGACAGAGAGAGACACTGGAGGAAACGTTATCATCGAGCCGTGCTGCCAGCCTCACCTCTCCTCTCCACCTTTGACATTTACAGTGTGACATTTAATGCCAAAAGAACATCCACAGGCGACAAAGAAAATCTCTCCCCTTTTCTTCTGCCATTTCATCCTTCAGTTGTCCCAAAGAGCATCACATCCAGCACACAAATTGAATATTACTCCATGTTTTTTTTTTTACCATCTGTTCAATCAAATCCCTCTTTCCCTGTTTGATCCCCCCGTTTTTTTAAAATTCTTTGTGCTTTATTCAGGCTGTTTTGTTCATCATTGCAGCACGCTAGGATTGCATGGTTGACAGGACTAAGTTATGTTCAGGATCATATTAATGTTCAAATGGTAGATTATGGATGAATAGGCTGATTGATTTTATTTACATAGTAGTTGCCATGCATAGAGCACAAATGGCTTCCCAAAAGAAACAAAATAAAATACAACAGAATACAATAAAAATGATAAAAATATAACAATATTAGAGCATTAAATAGTAACTCCGGGATTTCACATGCCTAATTTCACAGCAGCTTTTCTAAAAAATTGTGATGCAGCTTGTTCCGGTGACAATAAAACCGCACTCTATTCTGAGTGTTCCAAGTAACCTCACCAAAAAGGCTCAGGATTGCACAAATTCTAGTGAAGTGTGCTTTATTTCTAAATGATGAAGTGCACCTGGGGGTATTCTACAATAAACAAAATCTTTTTGGAGCTGAAACTGAGTCAAAATAACAAGCACAAAACTATAAAAGATGAAAGTACATAGAACATTCAAAAATGTCAACAACAATTCAATAAAAAGTTGATCACAAAAAAAAGTCAACAACAGTGACCACCTTTGTGTTCTTTTTAGTAACTATGACAAAATTTGAAAAAAATGTAAATAATAAAACACTGAATCAGTTCATTGAGATGTACATGTATGACGTTTGCGTGGGAGACTGCTATGATTGCTGGAACTCGCAGGAAGCTACAATGATTTGTCAAATTTGTGGAAAACTGGTGATTGGACAAAATTACAAAGTTGCTCAAAATTAACAGTGAATAGTTGAATTTGCATGAATTGTTGCAATCAACTTTCTGCAGAGACTGATTAAAACAAGGCAAGATATTTGTTTAAAAATGACAGTAAGAGGAGACAGTAGCAAAAGAGTGTCATTAAAACAAATAAAGGTTATGGCCATATACTGAAATGTTTCTGTAACACTATGCTTCAGTTACAAGAGCGAGGGACAAAAAGTCTGCAAGACAATGCAAGTTTAAATAAGACTTCCACACAGAGTAACATATTTGTGTTACCACGATCCCTATATTTCATACCAACTAGATCATAGCTGAAAAAGGCCTGGAAAAGTCCTGGAAAATGACTCCTATAAAAAGCGGGGACCCTGACAACATACAGACATACATATTATACACATATACACAGCTATCCAGAGCTTTCAGAGCAGCAGGCGTCCAATCCATTTGGTCATTTGTGAATGTGCTACTGCCCATTTCACGTTGTTCAGTAGTGTGCAGTTGGGGACCGTTCCACTAATGGCTCTGGCGCCTAAGCACTGCTCTCCAAACACGACAATGGATGTTTTAGGCTCTAAATGATTGGTTTTAGACATTGTAAGAATTTGGCTGTTAGGCTGTTAAAGTGCTGTTGCTATTGTGCTGCATTTATTCTCTGCACTGACATTGTGCACTAAGATTAATTAGTTCTCCTTTCACAACAAGCAAACACACAGTTTTTGTGCACAAACACACTCTGTACAAAAAAAACAACACACTGGCTCCCACACACAAACACGTACTCTCTCTGAGGAGTGTACGCTCAGATGTAAAATGGTTAAAATCAGAGATAAAATAAGCTACAACCTCCAATTTGTGCCTTGTATGGTATCCTCAAAATCACATTCACACAGACAGTGACACAACAACAAACACACACACACACACACACACAACACACACACACACACACACACAACACACTGTCTGGCGCTCTCTCCCAGTGTAGTGCAGCAGTGTCCTAGTACTGGCCTTGGATGCAGCCTGGCCCTCCATCATCCATCATCTCCTGCCTGCCTTCTCCTAGGGGACGGGAAGAGCATTACAGCTAGCCCTTAGAAACCAATTAAAACAACACAGGCCATGCCAGTGTATGTGTGTGTGTGTATGGGGGGGTGGGTGTGCATTTTTAGCATTTTAGCATGTGGCACACTTTTGTGCTCTGTGTTTGTTTGCTTCTTTGTGATCTTTCACATATGAGCAAGTGTTTTGTGTTATGAAAAGTGTGTGATTTTGCATGGAGTCATGCCTTTGTTCTGTTTCCCAGCTTGTGTACTTGCGAAAGGCCAATGATTTCTCCCTCATGCATTGTTAAGCTGCAATATTGGCCTTTGCCAGACTTCTTTGTCTCTCTCAACCTCTATTTCCTTCTCACTTTTGTCTGTTCTCTTCTTTCATGTATCATCTTGTCACTCTCCCCTGTTCCTACTTTCAGCCATTTATTTTCTTTCCTTTATCAACCCCTCAGATCCTTTTCACTTTCCTTACATTTCCTCCTCCCTTCCTTCCCTTCCCACCTCCTTTCCATGGTCATTCTTCTATCCTGTACTTGTATCATCTTCCCCTCTTCCTTGTGCCTTCTGTCGACCAACATAGAGAGAGATGTCTTTCTCTTTAGAGGCTGGTATCGACCAGGCCTCTGGGTTTTCCCATTGTGTTTCAGAGCTAAGCAATAAGTCTCACTGTTACAGCATTGAGAGGAACAATAAAACAAGCCAGTGCTCAGTAAAGCTTATTCATTAAAGGGATAGTTCGGATGATTTTATATGGTGTTGCGTGACGTACTTAGTGATAGTCAGTTCATTACCTACAACAGGTGCCCACTGACACTGACGTTCCCACTTTGGAGAAGCAGAGAGGGGCAACAGCAGAGAAGCCCAGCAATGCTGTGTATTTTCGACACCTAAAAAATTATCAATATGATTTTAAATGTACACTATATTTAGAATATTTTCACCACTTTACTTTGCCATCAGACAGCCCGTTTTGTCAGGAAACTACTTTTATATAGTATCAACAAATATCTCTCTTCAAACTGACTAAACTCAAAAGGCAAAATGAGTAATTTTACCTCACAGGAGTTCCTGGCTTATTGTTGCCTCCATCTGTTAGTTTCTGTTATTGTCTGATCTCTGTGAATCTGAACTATCCTTTTGAAACACCAAAGTCACACGATAACACTAACAAACTAACAAATCAAGGCAGCGTTAGACCAGCATCTCCCACGTTCTGCAAGGTAAAGTTACTGATTTCAACAATGGAGTTTGGTTGGTTTGGAGAGAGTGATATTTGGCTTTTATAATGGTGGTTTCCTGTCAGAAAAGGCTGCTGTAGGTAATAGACTAAGTACCTCATACTACCTTGCTTCAAATAATCCAAACTATCACTTTAATTTTGCAACTGGATGTCCGCCAAAATAATTAACATCTTCAATCACATTATTTTCCACTTGGTCACATGTAAACATTTAGTGGCAAAGACTCATATTATTGCTGTTGTCACTCACTTCATTGCCTCCATCAGTTTGTTTGTGACTTTTTGTTTTCGAGAGGGTTTCATATCACAGATAAACTTCAGAAACCTCACGCCATGTTCATATCATCTCTCTCCATGTCCCCTGCTTCCCCCTTTCTCCTCCTCCTCCTCCTCCTGCTCTTCTTGCTATAACTAGCAGATGCTATCTGTGCACTGCCGCTCAGCTGGCCACAATAGGCCTCACACAAAGCCTCCGACACAACGGGACAAGTCAGAGAAGATGAGAAAGAAAGGGAGTTTGAATGGGTGTAGAGTGCTGCGACGGCGAGAGGAGAATAGAGCGAGTGTTTAGGCTGGTGGCTTTTATCAAAAAGAGCTTTTTGTTTGTGTTGTTTAGTTGTGGATGTAACAACTTGTGTATGTGTCTGTGTGTGTTTGTGTTTTGATAAGCTAGTGCTTATAGAGAAAAGAGAGATTTGATTACCATATCTGAAGATTCTGACTGGTGCACCACTGTGTGCCACTCACTCTTTTGTCTCCAGCTCCAAATATATGCATTCAGCCGCACTGAGCAAGAGACAGAGAGTGAATTAAAAAGACACACAAGTCCGGAGAGGAAGATGGGAAAGGGTGAGGAGGGGAGGAGGGATGTTCATCAGAAGCCTAGCTGCTGTAAGATGGAAAACACTCCTTAATTATATCACTGTGGCATTTCAGTTCTGGCCTGCATGACACTGCGCTTTGTTCCCATTGTGTGTTTCTGTTAGTGGTGTCCTGAACACCTGTGGCTTTTACCAGCCTGCCACCTTTTCCATAATGATGTCAGACTGGGGATCATTGTCAGCTACCAGGTGGAGAAATAGAGTTGTAGAAAGCAGGTTGAGAGAGAGGATCTAATTTATATGTGAGACAGTAGATACACTTATAGCAGTGTTTCCCAAACTCAGGACTGGGGCCCAAAATAGGTTGCGTACCCATTTTCATAGGGTTGCCAATTGGCAGAGTACAATTCATACCATATTTCCTCAGATAGGAACAAACAGTGCAGAACTAGAGACAAAACAGTTCTTAGCAACATCAGTCCTTCAATAATATTTAACACAGAAAACAAGATATTAAAAACATAAAGTCAAAATACAGCTGGGGTCCAGAAATGTAACAGCCAACATAAACCACCATGGTCTGCATAGAGCGACATTTGTATTTTCAACATAAAACAGCTAACTTACAGTAACAGACCACTCAGCCGGGCCACCACTACATTTTGCAGTTAATATAAACTCAATACTTCCTGTATCCTTTTGAAATGAACCCCCCTTCATATTTCAGTCGACAGTGCAAGATTGTCATGGGGTGGTGAGGAACTTAACATTACATACACAAATTACTGTGATGCACTTTTGCAATGAAATACATACATTTCACATACTTTTAAAATTTGTGGTTTGTTGTGTTCATTTTCAATTTATAAATGTAGGTTTTAGGGCAGTTCATGATTTTTGTACGTCTTGAGCTGAAAAAAGTTGGGGAACCCCTGACTTTCAGGAATACATTGATATGTTGGGAAATATACACTTTCTTGCCGAATACTAGATAAGATAGATACCACTCTTATATCTTAACGGTAAATATTAGGCTGCCAGTTAGCCACTTAGCTTAGCTTAACACAAAGACTAGAAACAGCTAGCCCAGACAAAATCTGCCGTCTGGCCCAGACAGTACCCAGGTAAGACTACAATGTTTCGTTATTACAATTTGGATTTCATACATTTTAAACAAACAAGATATAACATGAATTAGTATTATTGTCACTAATAAATTAATTACGGAGCTTTCAAGTGCTGGTAGGTGAATTTTAGTTAATCATCTGCTCGTGGTAGCTTCACATTTACCGCATAGACATGAGAGTGGTTTTGAACTTCTTGTCAAACTCGCAGCAAGAAAGTAAATAAAGGTATTCCTTAAAGTGTCAAACTGTTCTCTTAACAAGTTTTGGCACCAGTGAGCTCTGTAGTCCTTTTCTAACCTGTTCTACACTCATGGGGTGTTCTCATCTCTTTTTAAAGTTCAAACAAATTTGTTACTCTGAATGCCCCTTCACACTATTATTTATTACAGCAGAACTTTTGACCAGAATCAATTCATTTCGCTGGTATTGCCGGATTTGCCAACAGAGGCAATGTGAATTTACAGGGGGCTTTGGCTTAAAGTTAAACTTTGGCCAAATGTGACAAATGAATCAAATTGTTTTGACTGTGCTGACCTTTGATGCAACAAAGAGACCCAGTGAGTCCAAAATGCGCCGTATGGTTTGCAGTCAGTTTTTTTATAGTTCACTTTTTGTCCGCTTAGCAACCAGTGGGCCAGTAGTCACTGCATCACCAAGATTGTAGCACCTCATGTTTTGAAAGGGCTCACAAACAACATTTGCTTTTTGAGTCTCTGGTGTGACTGGAGGTGTTGCTGCCTTTAGAGCTGGCTATTAAAAATACAGATCATTGGTTCACCACTAGTTTTGAGACACATGCAGCATGTGGTTTTTGGCACTTAGCTCCCTCTCTCCACATGTGTTTGTACAAGTCTGTATGGATTTCCAAGCACCATCTGTTGACTCCATACTGTATTATCTGCATAAAACGGGAAGTTATATGTGCATGCATATTAGTGTGCAGTGTCCTTTAGGCTTCATACCTGAAGGCAAATGTCTGACAAGGTGTAATAACAGGAGCTTAATCACTGATCATTTTAGCCTTCCTTTGGCAAGCCAGGTCAAAGTGTGAGCTTGCCCACATCCCCACTCCACCACGCCCAACCACCAACGTCTCATCCCCTTCACCTTCCTCCCACCCTGCTGCGACAAATGACCCCACCCCCCACCCCCACCAGGTTCTAATCCAATTAGCTTTAGCCCTAATTATACTAAGCAATGACTGATCACCAATGGGGCCATTGTCTGCATTGCGGGCTGGATGAATGGGACCGTGATTAGCGACTGGGCTAGCCTCCGGTAGCCATTAGCACCTCCGCACACCTTTCACAGACCTCTAGGGGAAAGAACTGGAGCAGAGGTCGCTGTGCGCAGTAATTGTGTTCAGTAGATTAATCGTCACAAGGTTAAATGAGAGATGTAAGCGGGGGCTTGATGGGGGGGTCCAGGTTAAGTGTGTGAGTTGGCAGGTTGTGAATGTTTGACTGAGTTGAGGTGGAGTTAATGGATCTGAGGTCATTTTTCATCACACTTAATGAGGTAGCAAGTATCTGATTCATTCAGACTGGGAGATGACCATAATGACTTAAGTAAACTCTCATTCATGCTGACATACAATATATGTTCTATGATTTACTGCTTTGGGTGAAAATCAATGGCTAACGATATGTCCCCTCTAATCTGTTCTTTCCACCAGTTGTATCCAGAGACAGGACCCAGGCAGGGAGGAACCATGCTGACCATCACCGGTGAGAACCTGGGGCTTCAGTTCAGAGACATCCAGAATGGAGTCCGCATCGGCAAGGTGGCCTGCAACCCTCAGGAGGACCAGTACATCAGCGCTGAGCAGTACGTTGACACTGTCTCTTCTCCTCTTGACTCCTTCCACTCACTCTGAGACTCTCTACTTCCGTTCTTGCCTTTGTCCAAAACTGGTGTGACACTGATGTTTACATGCACACTAATTTTCTACTGTAATTCAGAATATGACAGCATTCAGAATTTGATACAGCTCATGTAAACTGCAGATTCCGTTTGGATATTCCTAATTAGGCCTTATTCCGAATGCAGCATTTTCTTATTAAGAAATGTGGAATATGCTGATCTTATTTGGGTTTTAGGAGTCTTCTTTTTTGTGCAGATATTTTCTAACAAAATACAAATGACAGTAGATTGAAAAGAAAAGCGAAAAAACATAAACCCAACCCATCTACAAAATACACCTTTCCACTAACTTTTTAAGATGACCTGCTCAAGGTCTGATATTACTTGGTGTGGAGGAGTGCCCTTTTGAAAGGCTGGAGTAGAGATGCATGCACATAAAAAAGCCCCCATTTCTGGTCAGAAGGAAAAACACACCAAGTTTCCAACATTATGAAAAACTTGGCTATCAACAGCTTCAGCTTCAGTATGCTTTGCATATGGTGTATAATTCAAGCCATAGGATGTATAACATTATTACACATTAATCGGAGTATGTGCGGCTGCATGTAAATGGAAATATTAGAGGAATATTCATTTTCATTAGCCATGTAAACAGCTCAGCACGAATATTGTTTTACTTGGAGTAAGTGCAAAACCCTTAATGTTTTGCTAAGCACAACACCGTGACTCTCTCAGATCTCTGCTTCTTTTAAGCCTCCAATGCAGTGGTGTGAAACTCATTTTAGTTTGTGGGCCACATACAGTACAGCTCAATTTGATCTCAAGTGGGCCAAACCAGTAGAACCATTGCATAATAACCTCGAAATAACAACACCTCCAAAGTTTTCCCATTTTTAGTGTAAAGAAGTACAAGTACATTCAGAAAATGTTCACAGGTAATGAACCATTCATTCACAAAACAGATGATGAACAGACTGAAATGTCTCATAATATTAATTTTAAACCAAGTGCAATTCTGACAGAACCTGTTTTTCTTCATTCACTCAGTCTGCTGTCACTTTGCAAAGTCATCCAGTGAGCTGGATTTGACCCTTCGATGGGCTGGCTCTGGCCTGCAGGCCATACATTTGACACCTCTGCTCTAATGGTTAAACACAGCTGTACTTCTTTCAAGTCTTTCAAACTCTCACTTGCAGACTTACTGTGCTACTTTTTGTGTAAGTGCAGTCCATGTAAATCTGACAATCACTGAGCTTATGTGGAACCTTTTATTCCACTAATACTTACAATAATTGTTGAATCAATGACTTTGGCCCATTCTGGGAGAAATGTAATGATATTTGAAGCTGGTGGTCTATATCTGCCTAAAAAGTCTTCCACAGATGAAAGCTGGTCATGTGAACGCTCCCTCTGATTAAATCATGTGGAAATTCTGAATCCAGGCAGGGTGGAACTAGTATATTATATTATTGATTACCACTGTGACACAAGTTTTCTCAGAATAAACAATCACAGCTCTGAGTTGTCTCATGACTGAACTCTTTGTTGTGACTCTTAACAGGTCCCCTCAATTCAATAATATTCTGTAGTGCTCATGTAAGTAATATCATGGGAATCATTAATTAGATTTCATTCATGCTACCCAGAAGGATCGGAGGGCCTTCAGTGAAACTACCAGATGAGTCACACTCTCCATTTCATGTTGAATTCATCCAGAGGCAGAGAAGATACAATTTAGGACAGAGAGGAAGAATTGGGGACGCTCGTCTCAGCTGGAGGTGTCCTCAATATTCTATTTCCAACTATGTAGCTGTCATTTGTACACAAATGCTCCATTTGCTGAGTTTTGCAGCACAGTCCCAGCAGATTTGTTTTTTCTCTCTGCCCCCTCACTAAAGAAGGAAACTAAGAAATGTGACTTTGATGGTTTGACAGTCAGAACAACAGAACGCTGTGCAGCTCTTGCCGGCGATGACAGGTGTCCCCAAAATGGGTTTAGAAAATACAGCGGTGACATGTCAGGCTTGATGTATAATGTATACCCTCATATACTGTTGTATTCACACAGAGTATACCATTTTTACATTTGATTGTGCAGCTGTGGAGAAATGTTAAGTGGTTCCGTGTTGTAACTTTTCTTTGCCACGTGTTCATTTTTTCAGTCACATTCAAAATCACCAAGGTTTTGACGTTTAACCCTGTCAGGCCTGTAGCACTGCATTGGCCTGTTGCCATAGCACCCGCAGCAAGAGGAGGAGGAGGAGGGCACGGCTGGCAGTGAGGCTGTCATGCTAATTAAAAGTGATGTTAGCCATACGGCACCATTAGTGGCCCGGTTGCTCTCGTCATTCCTGTGACCCCATCAGAGCCGTAGCACAGGAGACGGGGCAGGGTTACGGGACTGACAGCACAGGTCAAAGGTCAGCTGGTGGAGGGATGGGGGAGAGAAGGAGTTGCGTTAACTGACACCGTTGGGCAAAATGTAGACACATTGTTCTCACTCTTGCTGTCTGTGTCTCTCTGCCAGCACTTTTTTAAAGAATATTTTCATTGGGGTTTTCTAGTTATAACAAACATTACAAGTCAGTCTGATGGTCAGATGTGGCAGAAAACACAGCAAACCAAATAAATAGGCAATTAAATAAAAAATCATAGTCCAACCCCAATGCAGAAAGGTACATACAGTTTTTGACATCCCTGCTTTTCAGCAAGACAAAAACAAGACAATGTTGTATCTGTTACAGCAACGTGGCTTCATAGTGAAATAGTTAGAGTACCGGAGTGGCCTGTCTGCAGTCCAGACCTGTCTGCCTTTGAAAAGGTGTGGGGTATTATGACACGCAAAATATGACATTGGAGGCCCTGGACTGTTGAGCACCTGATGTCGTATTTGAAGCTAAAATGGGAAAGAATTTCGCTTTCAATACTTCAACAATTAGTGTCCTCAGTTCCAAAATGCTCACTTGAGTGTCGTTAAAAGAAAATGTGATGTATCACAATGGTAAACATACCCCTGTCCCAACTTTTTTGGAATGTGTTGCAGGCATCAAATTCAGAATGAGCGTATATTTACAAAAAACCATGAAGGTAATCAGTTGAACATTAAATATCATATCTTTGTGCTGTATTCAGTTGAATATAGGTCAAAAAGTTTTTGCATAATTGCATTCTGGTTATATTTCCATTTTACACAGCATCCCAGTTTTGTTTTTTGCTTTTTTGTAATTGGGGTTGTAATTAAAACAAAAGTGAAGATACAGATGTTACACTAATTACAATGTACAAAATTTATTAAAGATCACATGGGCAACTACACTTTACAATCTTATTCGCCCAGCCCTCACCCCAGTCACTAGCTTTATTGATTATTACCAACATCAAAAACTGCATGAAACTCCCCCAGATGTTTTCAGAAACTCCCAGCTTTCTTTAGTAATGTATGTTAGCTTTTACAAAGCAATGCATGATGATATCTGCTTAATATATTGATTTATTCTTGATTTGTTCACATTTTTCCATCCTATAGCTATTGCTTATTTGGCTTCTAAGAGAAACAAGTCTATTAGTGCCTGATCTCTCTTCTTTGTAATAAAATCACTTGGATAAATACACATAATGCACAACTTTGCCTCTGCCTGCACTTGTACTTCACACAGCCTGTCTCATTCCCTGTTTTTTTGTGATTATAGTGAAATTGAAATGCAAGAGCATACAGCATTTCTCATTCTTTGAGTATTAGCAGGCTTGTCATTCACCTCAATCATTAAATATTTACTAGATGCATCTGATTCCACGTTGAGAAAAGTAAATTATTGCCAGTATGAGGAAAAACTGAACATGATATCCCTTTTTTTATTGCCTTATTAGTAGTTTCTGTGTGACAGTTTGGCATATGTTTAATTTTTTGCCATCACATTCCACCTCGGTAATTTGATTGAGGGAGGTATAATTTATAATGCTGTCACCTCTACAAATGTACCATGAACTTTCTGTCTTTCTAACCACGTAATAACAGCTCAATGTAGCCACCTGTCATCTGCACAGTAATGATGCAAGTCAGAGCCGCAGCTCCTAACTGAGAGCTGTCCAGCATTTTAATCACGGCCGCTGTCGTGGTGTCAGACCTGGGGAATAAATGAAAGGGAAAATAAAAAACAATGGAAACACACGCGCATTGGAATGTGCAATTCATTGTCGCTGCAGCGCTGCAGTTGCCATGGCCACCTGCAGGGAGGATGGAAGCAGGAGAGTTAATAACTCATCTCGGGGAAAGGAGGGAAGCTGAGGGAGATGTGTAGGATATGAGCTCGTTCAATTAATCAGCCTCTCCCGCTTTAACCCTCTCTTTCTCCTTCTTTCTCCTCCATTCTCTGCCTCTGTCGCTCATCTGCACTCTCGCCCTTTCTCTCTGTCTCATTCGTTCGCTCTGGCTAATTAACAGTCAAGTGTGTCTCCAGTGGGTGAAACATGAAGTAAGTGTGCGTGCGTGCGTGTGTGTGTGTGCGTGTCTGCATGTTCTCCCCATGGGCTACACTGCCACCCCCCACCCCGCCCCACACTCAATCATTTCTCCAGTGGATTTTCATTTGGCCAGCCAGCACCCAAGGCCAAGTGCAAGACGCTTATGGTTGGACAGTATGCACTGATACAGACACAAAACTCCACCCTGTCCTAGCACTGCAGATTTCCACTAATAGAACATTTGGTCTGATTTTTGTTATTTTTATGAATAAGGCTTCAGAAACTGTTTATTCCAAACAATAGGAGTTCTTTTCTGACTTGTGCAAAGCCGAGGAAAATTGTTGCACCATCATCTGTTCTGTGCTGTTCCTTCCTCTATCTTTCCATCACTTGGTCCTTGTTTGGCCAAGAAACAAATGACTTGTAGTTATAGTGCAGGCCGTCAGGGTTCAACAGTAAGGATTGCCTACTTACCCAGGGCAAGTAAAATGCCATGTCGCGGTAATATATTTAGCACCTCTCTTGTCCAATTGGGCAAGTGTTAAAAAAAGAATTAATTGATACTATTAATTGATTAATTGTTAAAGTAATTTTTCATGCAAAAATGACAGAAACTGGTGTTTTCAATCTCAAATATGGAGACTTCTTGCTTTTCTCCATTTATTATTATATTTAACTCAAAATCTTTGGGTTTTGGTCTGACAAAACAAGATCTTTAAAGAAGAAGAATAAACGTTATCAATCCCCCTTGGGGGCAATTCAATTTTTTCCACTTTTTCCATTGTTAATTATTTTACACATGCGTACGTAGGCCTGTATACACTCATGCACATGCAACTTGTGGGAGAGGTGGTAGAGTGATGGGTACCCCAAGCAGTGCCTTGCTCAAGGGCACCTCGACAGTGCCCAGGAAGTGAACTGGCACCTCTCCATGCTACCAGTCCACACTCTACACTTTTGGTCTGAGCTGGGCTTGAACCGGCCACCCTCCAGAGCCCAAGCCAAGTCCTTACGGACTGGGCTACTGCAGCCCCAAGAGGAGAAATAATGTATTTACTGTACTAAATCATAAAATGACCAGTATATGTCATCAGCATTAAAGGATACATGCTAAGCTGAAATACTGGCTTCTTCAACAACGCTACAGCCAGTATGTTCTCCTTGGAAATTTCCAGTCTAGATTAAATATGACTAAACGTAAGTCTTTAGTCTTCATTTGATAACTGCTAATGAATAACACAGTTTGTACAGGGGCAAGTAAAAATTGATGCTGGTGAGTGGATTTCTGACCCACTTGTAAAAACACATTAACGTTGAACCCTGCAGTGGTCATGGAACTCATCTCTCCACCTCTTTGTTTCCCCTTTTTCAGGATTGTGTGTCGGCTGAATGACGCCACAGGTTACAGGGTGCAGGAGGCTCAGGTGGAAGTGTGTGTCAGGGACTGCATTCACCAGGATTACAAAGCAGTGTCCACCAAGGCCTTCACCTTTGTGGTAAGTGTGTGTTTTAAGAAAACAATTTTAGGATGTTTTTAATACTATATATGAAATCTCCTTTGAAGTCCAGCAGCCATGATCGATCTGCCTGTCCTCTGCTCATGTCCCTCCTTAGTCTCCATACTTTACCCGTGTCCATCCCACCACTGGGCCGCTGTCTGGAGGAACAAGGATCACCATTGAAGGCAGTCATCTCAATGCAGGCAGCGCTGTGTCCGTGAAGATAGGACTGCACCCCTGCCGCTTCGAGAGGCAAGTGAATCCAAATGACCTCAAAAGTTTACCGTTTGTTTTGTTAGCTCATAGTTGATAACACTTCCACTAGAACATACACTGTACAGAATTACTTAAATTAGCTGTAAAATTGAAGGTATTACAGTAGTACACATTACAGTTTAATAATAGCAGTGGAGCTGGCAGTCAAGTCTTGACCAGCCACGAGCAGCTGCTGTCATACTGTGTCCACGCTGGAATCAAAGAGAGTCTGTTGGAGCTTTGACAGTCACTAGACCCACATTCATGGCTCTTTTGTTAAAGTTTCTGTGTGGTACCTGTGTTGTAGCTGAGCTAATGCTGGCTGCTAGAGAGGCTGAGAGGCTATCTCAGTGTGTGTATGTGTCTGTGGGGTAATGTCAGTTGTTGTAGCCACAGCCCTGCTGTTTATCATGGGATCATCAATCGAGGTAAACAATGCAGTCTGATGGTGCTTCTACAGCCTTCAAGCCCAAACCACTGAACCGAAATGTAAAAACCCATGAAATCATATTTTTTCATTTCGTATTTTTTTGAACACTTCTTAAGACATGTCAGCATTGATTGTTTCGTCACAACACAGTAATATAATTTAGTTTACAGCTTAAAATACATGTTAAAGTGTGTTGTAACTTTTAATGTCGCTGTGACTCTGAAGGTCTCTTTTCAAGAAAATTCATGATGCATCATGACACCACCCCCTCAGTCTTTTGCTTCTGCCATCTGCCATCTTTTCCTTTTCTTCAGTGTTTAATTATTATAGTTATCACCTGTTTTTTTTTTGTTTTTTTGTAAATCACCCTTCTCCTGGGTCTGAAAAATGCAGCTGGAAAGCAGCTGACCTGCAGTACTGTAATTCACAGCAATTGTGAGAATGACAGTGTAGCTTTTCTCGGGGGAAGCTGATATCATTGTTCAGTTGTGCTGTGAATGACTTAAGTGCATGGCCCACGTTTTGTTAGAGATATGACTATAATTTGGCAGGAATGATATGGTGTTGCCAGTAATTGGTAACTCACATTTTTCCTGCTTGGAGCTCGTGTTTGAAATACGTAATTTTTTCTTCTTCTTCTTCTTCTTCTTCTTCTTCTTCTTCTTCTTCTTCTTCTTCTTCTTCTTTCTTCTTTTTTCTTCTTCTTTTTTTTTTTTTTTTTTTTTTTTGTTTTTAGAATAATCTGCCACTGTTATCTTCTGTTGTCACTCACTCTGTGAGAGATTGCCAGGATTTCAAGAAGAGGAGACAAAGATCCAATTTGATATGACTCTAATTCCTCCAGCCAAGAACTCTATTGTTTCTTTGAGTCTTTTCCTGGCAAAGTGACAGCAAACTGAGCTCTGGACTAAATCCACTCATGTATGGTGTCTGGCAGATGGCAGAGAGAAGAAACTTCACAGAAAAGAAGATGAACTAAAACAAGCACCTATATGTACTGACAGGAATTTCCAGGCAAATGTTTGCACTACTCTTATACAGTTTTCCACAGAGCTCTTCTTGTTTCCCTTCATACAGAAATCTCTCTCTAATGCTGGTGTTTTTATTATAGTGCTTCCTTCCTCTCAGGCAACAAGTGACAGGTTAAACTAATGAGCTTGGACCTATCAAGTTCTTTTTATATCATATCAAAAGAAAAAGTAAAGGCCAATTTAAAGCTCTGTAGCACATCCCGAGAAAGGTGAACATAATAGTCTTGGCCTTTCATTCACTGAGCAGCAATAACCTTTATGGCCAAAGTAATGAACTGGTTGAGTCCATCTCTTTAATGTGTCTTTGTATTCAGTGAGCCCTCCGCTTTAATCAAAGCCTATTTACCCCAAGTCACTCATCCTCTTATCTCCCTCTGCAACCCCTTTTCTTTCCCTCTTCATTCTTTCTCTCTGTATCCCCTCTTGGCTTTCTTTTGTGTGGCCGCAACCTTGTCAGAAATACGTACGGGCACCACAGGCACCCTCGAAGGCGACAGTGTTGTGAATACGGTTGTCATGGAAACGCAGCACTAGTGGAATGTGGAAAAGCTGTGGGGTTTTTTTTTTGTGTTTTTTTCTTAATATTGCCCTTCATTTTTTTCTTCTATCTTCATCCCCTCTTCAGTCCCCTCTCAGTCTGAGAAATTGCCTCCCGGTAGACAGCGGGGATGTGTCCGACAAAGACGTTTTTTGCTTTGCTTTTCTTTCGCCATTTTTTCGCTCTAAACCCAACCCAACCTCAACCCTGTCAAGCAGCCCTGGGATCTCGCCACCAAAATAGGTTTTTCTCTCTTTCATCTTGTCCATCATCTTCCGTCTTTTCTGTGGATTCCACTTCCACCGCAGATAACGGGGGAGGATTTGTGTGCGGATCAGCTTGTTCTACTCATGTTCAAAATTTCACACTGAGCCACCTGCCATCATGCCTGCACAAATGCACACACACCGATTTGCACACTGTAGGATATTAGCAGACGACAAGAGACACAAAACACATACTTACACAATATTAATCTTCTACCTGCACACCATATTTATATGCAAATGCATAGATCTCCACGTGCTTGACATTGATTTTGCATGCGCGGTACATAGGCACGAACACACACGTGCCATCTCACTGGTTGCCATCCTCCCGCCGCTCGGCCAGCAGTGCCCCCCCTCTTGACATGGGGAGGGGACAGTGCAATGAGCCACTGGAGTGGAGCGCAAAGTTTCTGGCAGCAGCACAAAGTTTCCCAGCAGGTCACAGCTGGCTGCCTGTCTGCTAGGGAGGGAGTTACATCACACAGAGAGACGACCAGCCTGATCTGCCACTTCAGATCTGTCAGCCAGAGAAAGCGCAGGAGGGAAGGAAAGACAGACACAGAGAGAAAGACAGACAGACAGACAGAGAAAGAAAGAAAGAGCTTTGAAGTACAGCACTCTGTGATTCAAGCTGATGAAACCACAGCCGGACAGACTGAAAGATGTTGGCCTTGTGGATGGGCGACTCTGTCACCATTATGTGTGTGTGCGCCTGCTTTTTTGTAGCATCTGATAAATAATTTATGAGTTATTTAAGGGATGAAGTAGGACTTTTTTTCCTGTGCACCCACTTCAGTTTTTATTCTGTGTGTCTATCTCAGAGCCTTTCAGAGAGTCGACTCCGAAATACTCCAAATCCCCCTCAAGACCTTCTGGTACTCATCTACTTTAAAGGTCCAGTGTGTAAGATTAAAAGAGATCTATTGGCAGAATATGGAAGACATAATATTCATACGTTTGTTTTTATTTAGTTACCTTAGAATGAGCTGTTTACATCTTCAGAGGGCGCATGTCCTCTTTCCATGGGGTTCCCATGTTGCACCACCATGTTTCTACTGTAGCTAGTAACAGACAAACCAAACATTGACTTTTAGATATGGCCTTTCAGGTTTTTTGCTAGTTTTGTGGCCACCATAGGTTGTCCTACATACTTCGAAGGGGAAGGTGAAGAAAGTTGGTTGCAATCTACAATCTCACTGCTACATGCCACTAAATCCTACACACTGGTCCTGCAGGGGCTCTTTCACACCTGCCTGATTTGTTCTGGACCTTCTGACTTTTCAGTTTGATCTAAACCAAAATTACAGGTGTGAAACCTCCCTCGGACCACAGTCCGGAACAAACAAACTGTTTGGGTCTCGGATCAAATTTATCCGTTTACACAGAAGGAGACCAAATGTTGAACAGACCTTTGTTCTGACAACTTCATAAAGGGTCATTTGGGGGAAAAAAACTCACAAAAATTCAGAAACATTTCAGTTATTTTCCAATAGGATGAGAGAGAGGAATTGAATGACAACATAATGATGTCAGGTGCACGCCTGTCCACAAAGCATCCAATTGCAAGTATAGGGAGACACGGCTCAAGTAGGTGATGACAACAGGATGGCATGTCATGTATAGTTCTTTAGTGGCCTCCCACAATTGCAATGTGAAACCAAAACTAACCAGATCAAATGCATACAATGTAGCAGAAATGTGAACTGTGGTTCAGACTTTCAGGTGTGAAAAAGGCCATTAGTTACCTTTGTATGTAATATCTGTCTTTTTCTTGCTCTCCTGTCTATCCATCCATCCATCCATCCATCATCTCCTGCTCTTCCAGGCGGAGCAACAAGGAGATAGTTTGTGTGACCCCGGCAGGACAAGCCCCAGGCACCACCCCGGTCATGGTGGACATCAACTCTGCTGAGCTGAGGAACCCAGAGGTCAAGTTCAACTACACAGATGATCCCACCATCCTCAAGATCGAGCCTGACTGGAGTATCGCCAGGTGAGGAGGCAATCAGACAGTGTTTCCCTCGGCTAGTCAGGGTGCAGCAAAGATCAACCTTTGGATGGTGCACATTAATAAACATTTCTGTAAATGCGCCAGAGTTAGCTAAGAGGCTATTTTTCATCTGTAGTCCCTGGACGGATGTTTCAAAGTCAACCTAAAAAACAGACTATAGAATTGAAATTACAAAATTATTCATGATATTTAAGCACAAAAAAATATAACAAAAGAAAATAGAATATTAATGTTAATAGAAACATCATTCAGAACTCCCTTATACTACATTGTCAATTTAAAACAAGCAACACAAAGGCTCATAAAACAAATAAAATGATTAATGTTACTAGAAACATGGACAACGACAAGTTTGTGCTGCACTGTTAGACATTAACTGAAACTTGCAAAGTAGAAGCTTTCATTCCCAGTATTGCATATATAGTTGCAAGTCAACACTGAATATGATTTACACTGATAAAGACAGAGGAAAGGTTTGAAAACTGGGCAATATTCGCATAAAGTGATGGATTTTTTATAGCTCTGCTGTACCATATATATAGCAAACTCCGTTATTGTATGATACATCAGCATGTCATATGATTATTTCATTATCTATAATTTACATCAACACAGTTTTTGATCTAGGATTCTCCTTGATGTACAACTGTAGAACAGATACAAATGCATCAATACATTATTTATCCCCTGGTGGTGCTTTTGCCATACATTAATGCCTTTTTTCAAGCAGCATAGCCAACTAAACTGAAATATGAACTCTACGTAAAAGGTGATAAATGTATTATTCTGCTAGCATACTTCCCAGTTCGGGTCTGAAAGAAAAAAACTAAACATTCCTCTCTCCGTTTTCATACTCATCTTGCTTTTCAAAGGCGTATTATTTATTCTGTTTATCTTTATGTTTCAAAAGTAAATCTTTGAGAGCAGGAACAGCAGTAAAGGAGGCTCCTGAAGCAGTGCACCGCTAGTTGATGAGCTGCAGCAGCAGAGATGTATCTTTAAATATTACTTGACTTATTGAAATGAGACTACATAGCCACGGGAAGATTTCCTGTGCAAACACAAGCTGTGTTGTGCAGCAAAAAAAGAAAAAGCTTGAAGCTTCCAAGTGCTAATGGGCTCACTAGCATGACCTAGAAACTCCTCTACTCCTCAGCTCAGAAATAAAGCCAGCACACACACAGACATACACACACACACAAACACACACTGTTGACTGTCTCATTTACTTCAAAGTATAGTTCCAGGAACATGTCATATGTTATTTCCTGAGTTTTTTACACTATGTTTTTCTGTTGCATTTACTTAAAATTCTCAGATACAAGCTGGTATTCAAATGATGGGCAGATTCCAAAAAGTAGCTGAACAAAAAACTAAATTACTTTGCACAAGTTGCATGTCACAGTCACAACACCGTTCTCCTTCAGTTCAACTTTGAACACTTGTAAGAAACTCTACACTTCCTGCACATATTTCACATTAAAGGCTTACCTGGAAAGAGGTGGAATCACTGTATGCTCTCTGAACCCCAGCAAATAAAAGTCATATAGTTTTGTTATTAAAGGTAAAATATGCAGAATTGTTTGTAAGCACACCATTCAAAGTTGGCCCCTCCTCCCGGACTCAACCAACAAGAGAGGTAGACAGTGAATGAAGTGAGGGGCCAGTGTCAGATAGAAATAATACATTATTTTCTGTGTGTGATGTGTGTAGAACTCATGTGTGGAGAAGGAGAATGTAATGTAACTGTTGGAAGCTACATTTTTCCAACCTCAAAACCTGCACACTGTATTGGCTGAGGCCTACACACCCCTGTCAAACAGCCAATGATGTCCTGTGCACAGCAAAACATGAGAAAATAAAAAAAAAGGCAGAGGGCAGCGTCTATGCAGATACAGACACCACCATACACTTCTAATGAGTCATAAGTGATGATTTAAAGGGATTATGTTTATATGAGTCTATACATTGTTCTTATTTTAGGAAAATGCTGCATAGTATGCCTTTAAAGCAACACTGACTTCTGTACTTCATGTTCCTGATATTTATTTGGGAGTATCACCTCTGAGGACAGCCAACATTAGATTACTCCACCAGACACATTCGCTGTTCAGAGAGTGTAACAATCCTCTACTCCATCATCGCAGGGGGTTGAGGTGAAAATGGGAGCCGCGTTTAAAAACTCTGCAGGGAGACAAAGTCTCTCGTCATGCCAAAGAGGTGTGAGCAGATGAGAAGTCTCATTTGGAACAGGATGAATAAAAAGGTTGAGGGATTGTGAGGGGAAACAGGGAATGAAAGTGTTGGCTCCAGCCTTAGGGGGGAAATAACCTCAGCACTCGGCTTGTGTTTGGTGTTTCGCTCAGCGCTCCCAGAGGAGGAGGCGTGTGGTTCTCCGAGCCAATCACGCCTTTATTTACCAAGCTATTTTGTCGCCACGTCCCCTTCGATGACCCTTTTGCCGCGGCTATTGCAAACAGCCTCCCTTGTCCAAAACACAAATCTGACATGACTTAGACATGTTTGCCACCATTCAGGAAGAGGTTCTTGGGCTAACAACACAGACACATGGAACTGCAGAGATTGCATGACATTACACCTTGTTTACACAGTGTAGTACAATACACATGGTACACCATATAGTGTAAACTGTATGTGTGAAGAAGATTATTATTAATCTATTATTATTATTACTTATTTTCTCACTGAGCTACCTCCACCGAGGCTTGCCATATATTGATACAAATCTGATTTACTCTTTGTTCTGTTATTTCACCAACAAATGAGTAACACTATGTAAATCTCCTGAATTCTTTGCACAGTTGTTACACCAGACTCGGTTCATCACTTCCAAATCTGTTGCCCTTTCTTTAGCCTCATAAAAGCCCTATGCACTATTTTGCCTCGTTCTGCTAGCAGCTAGCTCCTTAGCCTCTCTGAGTGCCACTTAAACGGTAAGCCTTTGAGTGGCCTTACCTTCCTGCCTCAGATACCAGCTCGATTGGCTTTATTGGTGTTCAATGTTCTTTGTGTAGTCATTTCTTCTGACAAGACTTCCAAAGCTAAAAAGCCTCTCCACATGTGCACTAGTCTGTGGAGTACGTGCTCGAAGAAAGACTTGATCATAAGTAATTTAATCAAATCATCCATCTTGAGACCCAATTTGACACAATTTTAGTGTCCACCAAGACTGTAAGCAGTGTCTATCCTCTGTCTCAAATGCAAAACCAGAGACCCTCAGTCTCCTTTGGTGACAGGTGGTGATACTGTACTTCTTGCAGTGGTGGAAATTAAATAAAATTTTAACAGTCAGGATTGCTCATTTGAAATCATAGCTAAATAACTGAGTGCTTAAATTACAAAATAACACATTATGTTATTCATTAGAACATAAAAGCATTCTGAGCACTCTAACAACTTCCTTTGTAACATGTTAGCCCAAAAATTGTCTACTAGAGCTGCAATGATTAGTCAATTGCTTGGCAACTATTAAATTAATTGCTACTGCAACTATTTTGATAATCAAGTGATCATTTTGAGTCATTTTTCTTTAGGTCTCTATGATAGTAAACTGACCATCTTGGTGTTGTGGACAAAACAAGACATTTGAGGACATCACATCGTTTAAATGAGAAAATTATTGACAGCTTAAATGATAATGAAAATAAGTGTTAGTTGCAGCCCTACTTTCAGCCATAAAATGGATGTAATGTGAAACTGAATAGATTGCAAGTCCTCAGCTACCACTGCTAAAAGAGAAACCCCACCAGAGCCTCTGAAATGGTCGATATTTTTGAAAAGATCTTTCTTATAAAGCTTTTCAATACTTGAACAATGATACAGAATATGCTATTTTTTGGTGTATCATTCCCTGTTTGAAACTTAGCAAAATACCAGCCAGTGTATCGTTTCTGTAATATGTTTGGGGGTTTTTTTTGTTCATCGTGTCAGTGGTGACTCATAGGCGCCAGGCTTCAAGCCTTGCCTTAGCCCACTCCAGTTTTTAGGTTGTATGCTAACTTATTTAGCTGCTGTCAGAACACCTCACATCAGATAAAGTTCAGCCTCTCAGGCCAGCAGAGGCTGTCGAGATGGCAGTGCGGGGGGAATGGGACTCTCACCCATATTACCCATGTCTCTCCTGGTCAGCGTCACATAGACCTGAATAGGTCACAGGTGTAAAGGTTACAGAGAGCATGTCAGATCACTGACAGCGGTGCATTCGCTGGGTGAATCTCATGCAGTGCAACTTTGATACACCCTGAAAATATCTCCCCCGGCTTTTGAGAGGCACTGAGGAGAGGCCAAAAGCTCCAGCTCTCACGAGTGATGCTACATATTCACTTATTCTTCCCTGCAGCCTCCATATCGGTTTAAAGAAGCTTTTAACATTCATGCGAGGGCTTTAGCATTACTATCATTACCTGAAAATGGGCTTCCATGAATAAGCAGGCGAAAG
This sequence comes from Lutjanus argentimaculatus, assembly GCA_034769285.1. Taxonomy (NCBI): domain Eukaryota; kingdom Metazoa; phylum Chordata; class Actinopteri; order Lutjaniformes; family Lutjanidae; genus Lutjanus; species Lutjanus argentimaculatus. The sequence goes on from JAWZSL010000014.1 coordinate 13,520,322, forward strand.
GCTACAGCAAGAGCGAGCATTAATGGTAAATCGCCAACTGGAGGGCCCTCTTGGCTCCCACAGAGAACAGATTTATTAACATTTATCTCTCCTGATAGGCCTGTTGAATAGTGTATGCTCTTGGACCCTGCAAGAAAAAAAGCAGGAGATACATGAATATGTGACAAAAAAAGTGCACATAGAATGTTTTTATTTCCCCAGCACCATTGTATAATTGTGTTTGTCTTGATTTTCTCTACAATAAGTCTTGTTATCTTCTTTTTTTTTAGTGGAGGAACCATGTTGACCATTACTGGAACCAATCTGGCCACCATCAAGGAGCCCAAAATGAGAGCCAAGTATGGAGCTGCCAAGTCAGAAAATGTAAGTGGTCAGATCCAAACGCCCGCACACAGTTTTTATTGACAAAACAAAAAAAAGCAGTGACTTGACTTGGCAAGTGAGACGGAGTGAGACCAATATAGACACACAGGTGTGTCTCTCCGCTGTCTCCCTCTCCCCTCTCTCTGTGGAAAAACTGATTTTCAGACGGTACACACACACACACTCCTGGGACACATACAGAGACGCACACACCTGACCCGCCGGTCAACCAGCCAAGGGCCCATTTTCTGTTTGTTTTTGATGTTGAATTTCCTTTTAGCAGTTTAACCTTTGAAATGTCAACCAGCAATAAAGCGGCTCCGGCAAATCCCCCTCTCTTCACCTAGCACCACGGGGCTCAGCTAACCTTTCTGCTGCTCTTAGCTGAAAGTAAAAATATCCCCTTCTTTTTCCTTTGTCCCCCTCTCTGCAGTCTTTTTTTTATTTTGCTTGGTTAATGTTTCTATTGACCTATAAACACAGTTTTGTTCTGTGTCTGTGTGATTTGACACCCTCTGTGTGTGTGCAAGCATGTTAGTATGTGACATATAGAGCACAATGTAAGGCTATAACATGCTGTGAAACTATGCAAAGGTCTCCTCAGCCGTGCTGTGTTGTTGTTAGCAGCTACTGGCTGACCTCTCCTGTTTCTCTGCGTGTCATTACAGTCTAATTTGTTCTTCGCTGACTGATTTAAGTGTCGAAGCCCACAGGGGATTTCCAGATGATATCAACACTGATTACAACACTGATGTTATTAAGCCAGCCTCTTCCTCATTATGTCATTACCGAGACATTTAATCACTCATATCACATAACCCTGTTTCAGCCATCATATATACTGTTGATTAGTCAAGCTAATCTTTTGGGTTGAAAATGTACCCTTTTTAAAGACTTAGGTTGACATTTTTTTAATTTGCATGAGCTACTTATCAATAATCAGTGTTTTATCTAGATGGTAGTCAGCATGCCCCCACTTTGAAGATGTGGAAAGGGGCACCAGTACTGAAGCTAAGCAATGTACTGTCATTGAGGGGGTCAGGAAAAATACAAAAGGTATTTTAGTCACTTAAATAAGGTCTACCTAAAAAAAAAAAAAATCAGTTCAAGTCTATGCTATATTATCATCGCTTTTCCTTGTCATCGAACAGCCTTTTCTGATGGGAAACTGCTGTTATACGAGCCAGTTTCTGGTCTCTCACTCCCTCAATCTGAGTTTGATTGTGTTATTGTGTGACTTCAGTGTTCTGAAAGAATAGTTCAGATTCACCAAAGTCAAACAATGACAAAATAAACTAACAGTTTGAAACAACAGTAGACCAGCAACTCCTGTGTTCTGCCAGGTGAAAATACTGATATCATCCATGGAGTTTGGTTTGGCTGGAGAGAGTGATATTTGTCCTCTACAACAGCAGTTTCCCATCGAAAAAGGCTCTCTGATGGGAATGTAAAGTGGTGAAAATATTCTAAATGTAGCGTACACTTAAACTTATATTAGACTGTTTTTTGGGTGGAACTTTTTGAAGTGGCTAAAATACCTTTTGTTACTGATCCTGTCCACAACAGTACATTGCTTAGCTTCCATGCTGGTACTGTCTGCTTCTCCAACCTTGGGATATGCTGACTGGCATCTACTGTAGCTAATACACTGCCTATGAGTTCCTCATACAAACTCACATTAAATGATTTAAACTATCCCTTTAATGTATTGCTGACACTGCAAATGGTGTAGAAAGGTTGTTAGATTGGAAATTGAATCTCTTCATCCAACTCAATCTGATTGTTTATCATATTTTTTTGTGTGTTCTCATTTTCTCCTTCCCTTTCTCCTTTTTCCTTCTCTGTGTCTCTCTCCCTTCTCCAGAACTGCACGGTTGTTAACAACACTGTGATGGTGTGTCTGGCGCCCTCTGTGGCTGGGTCTGACAAAGGCTTCTCAGAGGCAGGCAGCAGCCCTGATGAGATTGGCTTTGTCATGGATGACGTGCGTTCTGTGCTGGTGGTAAATGAGACGTTCAGCTACCACCCGGACCCCGTGTTCGAACCCCTGAGCCCCTCTGGCATGCTGGAGCTGAAGCCCAGCTCACCGCTCATACTCAAGGTAAATTGCCTCATGCTCTTTGCATTGATCTGTTTTGGCCTTGTCTCTACCTGGCTTTGCTTTACGTTCATCACCTCCTTTCTCTCTATATTCTTCTCTTGACTTTGCTTCTCATTCTCCACCTCTCTTTGTGTCTTGTTTTCTTCTCCTTTCTCCCTTCTTGCATCACCTTTCTCATTTTATTCCTGCCGTCTGTCCTTTTTCACATAATAGACCTTGCATGGGTGGGAAAAAAGGGTTCTTATGTCTGAGTGAAGGATGTCAGGATGGAGTTTGTGGTGGTTTTTGCATCAAAGCTCTTTTTTTTTATCAAAGGTTACTCCATAAAGATGTGGAAGAAATGTCTTAAAACACACTAGGACTTCAGGACAAAAGGAGGTTAGCTACGTGTTAGCACTCAGTTGACACACTAGAAGAGCAGTAATAGCAGATAGCAGCTTTCCAGCAATGTGGAGTATTGTCAGCAGCGTTAAAAGCTCAATCTCACAAATGGTTATTTTAGAAAATGCTGCAGTGACCTCCCAGTCAGCATCCAACACAGCTGATAAGACACTGACAGGCATTTGAAATGATTTGCTCCAAACATTCCTTTACAGACACTTAAACTCCCTCCTTCCTCTTCCTTTGAGAGTTTTTCTTTCAACGCAGCCGTTTTTCAGATGTGACTCAACCTTGAAAGATGTTATTTCTTCGCCTGCTGTCTCCAATGGGGTTTGGAGACCTTTAAGAGAAAAAAAGTGGCTTCTAAAACGACCCCCCCTTTAACATCAGGTGCAAAGGAAAGTAATGTTTATAAAGTGGACCCATGCATTGCCATGCCACATGCTCAGATTTCTGTCAGATATCTTCTGAAGAGAGACTTCATAGCCATGTTTACTCTGAGCCATAAGAAGCAGCACGCATTTGAATCTGCAGCGCATTTATAAAGGCTTTGCCCCACCCACCCACGCTGTCTTTTGTCATTTCACCTCTCCCCTTGAACTTCAAAGCCTCAGGAGCGAGAGGGGAAATTATCATGCAATTTCATGGAAAACGAAAGCCTTTTTTCTCTTGGCCAATCAGGGTGGAGTTTTTAGAAATGAAGAAGAATCACGCCTGTAACTTTAAATATGATTCTATAATGAAAAGCTCTGATTGCCCCACTGTGCTCCGGGTGAAGTATTGCAGGAATAAGCACCACAGAAATGGCATCCTATTAAATAATTGTGGAGAAATTAGACGTTCATCGAGATTTTGCAGCAATTAGTTGCTCGCATTCTGCAAAGCATGGTGGATTGGGATGAGGAGGGGTAGGTGGAGGTAGTGGAAGAGAAGAGAAAGCGGATTTCTGTAGGATTTATTTATTATATCTGCCAACACCCCTTATGCAAATAATATATTTTTACAGTCCTTTGACAGCATTTTTACCTGTGCCAGCCCTCGGCCATTAGATCTGGATCCAACTAATATCATAGGAGGATGTCTAAATTTAGTAAAAGTTACATTTTTTACTCAAGAGCAATGTCATAGACTTGGTAATTAGTTAGGAAAAGTAGAGCGGGAGTCTCACATTTTGCTTCTTAAAACACTGTTTTAAGTTTAAATCTCAGGACACCTGTCTGTATATATGACAGGTGTTCCTTATGTATGTTTTACTAAAGGAGAACAAGGTAGACTCTGTTGAAATCATAATCTATATTTTTGTTCGTACACATTTTAAAGGGATAGCTCAAATTATTTGAAGTGATTTGATTTGTATGAGGTATAAGCAGTACAGCAGATGGTCGGCACACACAGCAGGTCGGCACATGCTCACTTTGGAGAAGCAGAGAGGAATACCAGCATAGAAGATGTACTGCTGTGGACACGGTCAGTATAAAAAAATACTTTGGCCACATTAAAAAAAAGGTCCACCCAGAAAAATTCTATATCAGTTAAGTGTAATTCTACTAATTTTCACCACTTTACTTTGCGGTCAGACAGCCTTTTCCAACAGGAAACCACAGTTATACAAGCCAAATATTGCTCTCTCCCAACCAACCAAACTCCTCAAGGAAAAACATTCATTTTACTTAGCAGAACACAAGAGTTGCTGGTCTACCACTGCCACTGTCAGCTAGTTTGTTTGTGTTATTGTGTGACTTTGTGTGTGTGATGTTTTTAAAGGTTAGTTTAGATTCACAGAAGTCACACAATAACACAAACAAACTAACAGATCGAGGCAGCTGTACTCCAGCATCTCCTGTGTTCTGCAAGATAAAATTACTGTTTTCTTCAAGGAGTCTGGTTGGTTTGGAGTGTGAAATTGGTTGATATAAAAAAAAAGGTTTCCCATCAGAAAAGGCTGGCTGATAGCAAAGTAAAGTGGTGAAAATATTTTAAATATTCCATAAACTTAAACTGAAATTGATCGTTTTTTTTCAGGGGTGGCTAAAGTATGAGTTGTTGCTGACCTTGTCCACAGTAGTACATTGCTTATCTTTCATGCTGGTGCTCCTCTTGCTTCTCCAAACTGAGGGCATGTCGACTGCCATCTACTGTAGGTAATACACTGACTATAAGTACCTCATACAACCCCACTTCAAATAATCTGAACTATCCTTTTAACTTATGGTTTGGTCAGTTTCTATAAGAGGTATCATCTGGCAGCATCAAGCAGAAGCACTGTTGCTATAGTTACCAGCAGTTTAAAGTACTTTGCACACTGTTGACAGGGTACCTGCCAGCCAATCAGAAACACATATTATGTTTTTTGTAACAGCATAAATCACAGTCAGAGTGGATCCCTTTGTGTTTATACTCAATGATTATTATTATTTGTGTGGACCACCTCAGACTCAGACCTCATGTAAGTAACCAAAGCGTGTGTGCGTCTGTTTCCAGGGCCGCAACCTAATTCCTTCCGCCCCAGGAAACGCTAAGCTGAACTACACCGGTGCTGATCGGGGAGACGCCCTGCGTTCTCACCCTGTCTGAGAGCCAGCTGCTGTGTGAATGGCCCAACCTGACCGGAGAACACAAAGTCACTGTAAGTCAAACTTTTCATACTTGTCTACATCACTGTTTGCTGAGTGTTTTCACATTGTGTGATTTGTCATTCTTCTTTATGTTAACGTGATACAGACATACAAAACCAGATAATGAGCATCATCATTACATATTTCTGTCTTAAGTACCTGTTATTTCATCATCCCAACAAATTTTTGTCTCACCACCTCTGGAGCATCTGGCTTCCACATTTCTTTCAGCCCCTGAGCCTGTCTTCATCTATACCTCCTGTTCTCTCTGCAGTTTCCGCTGTGCTATTCATCCCCCCTTCTTCCTGCCTTTTCATTCATTCATCTCATTCTTTTCTCCCCATCCATCAGACCTAAATCTCTTCAATTACTCCACATTTCTCCTCCCCATTCAAATAGCTGTATGCTCAAAAACACACACCCCGTCTCTTATACCGCTGGCAGTGTTTGCGACTGTATTTATGTCTTAGAGGCTTTTGATTGGTCTCGTTTGGCTGGTATCCTCCTTGGGATTTGAACAGTATTGATATTCAATAGAGACCAAAAAATGGCTAGTGGGCGTGAGAGGTCTGCTTCTATTTTTACCCTCCTGCATTTGGTATTTCATAGACGTAAGCCAGTCGAAGATGGTATAAAAGGAAAGAGGAAGATGGGGGGGGGGAATATCCTAGCAGGTTTTTTATTTACATGTTCTGCATGACAGAACTGTTTTGATGTGATATGGTTGAAAGTCGTGTGTGTGTGTGTGTGGACTGTGTATACATGTATGTATTTCACTGGTTCCAAAGACAGCCTCGGGGCACAGATGTTGCCTCCCCCAACCCAGATATAAGGGGTTGGGGTAGAGATTTTTGGCTTGAAGCTAGGTTTGCTGCTATAAATGCAATATGGGATTTTAACATTGGCACCTTGCATAATTTAGCATTATGCTTGATTTAATATTGTTGCAGCAGGTGTACTCCTACAAATTGTCGTCATTTGGAACTGTAGGTCTTGCAGATGAAGGTGATTATTATGGGGATAATTCGGATTATTTGAAGTGGTTGTGTATGAGATACTTATTGATAATATTAGTCATAGTAGATGGGGATCAGCATGCCTCCAGTTTGGAGAAGCAGAGAGGAGTACCAGCATGGAGTCAAAGCGATGTACTACTGTGGACAAGGTCAGCAGCAAAATGTGTGTTAGCCACCTAAAAACAGGTCCATCTAAAATTTAAGTGTAATCTATATTAAGGATATTTTCACTGCCTCACTTTACCATCAGACAGCCTTTTCTGAGAGGAAACCACCGTTTAATAAACGAGATATCGCTGTCTCCACACCAACCCAACCGAACTCCATAGGCAAAATCAGTAAATTTACCTCGCAAAACACAGATGTTGTTGGTCTATCCCTGCCTCGATCTCTTAGTTTGTTTGTGCTTTTATGTGACTTCTGTGAATCTGAACTAACCTCTTAAAACATCCAACTCACAAGTGGCTAAAATAACTTCTGTTGCAGACTCAGATCACATCAGTTCATTGTTTAGCTTCTGTGCTGGTACTCGTCTCTGTTTCTTCAAACCGGGGGCGTGTTAAACTGCATCTACTGTAGCTAATACACTGACTGTCAATAAGAACCTCATACAACCCTATTTCAAATGATCTGAACTAAGCCTTTAAAATTCCAAAACAATGTCCCTGCATAGTTTCTGTATGATTTTCCCATGATGCATTTATGTGGTGTCTCTCTCACCTGCTAAATAAACCAGAGAGTGTAACATTTCTGTTTTCGTCTATCTACTAGGTGCGTGTTGGGGGCTTTGAATACTCACCGGGGACCTTGCAGATCTACTCAGATAGCCTGCTCACACTGCCTGCCATCATCGGTATTGGAGGAGGTGGCGGCCTGCTCCTGCTGGTCATCATCGTGGTGCTGATTGCTTATAAGCGGAAGTCGCGAGATGCTGACCGCACCCTCAAACGACTGCAGCTGCAGATGGACAACCTTGAGTCAAGGGTGGCCCTTGAGTGCAAGGAAGGTGAGTTTGGACAAAACCGGGCCATGAAAGGAGTGAGAAGAAGTTACTTTCATACTGCTTGTTTTCTCGTGGTTTCTTTTCATCTCTCCCTATTTGGCTCTCTTCATCTTTCTCCCCAAATAACTCCCACGTCCCCGAATAACTTTCTGTAAATCTCTCCCTTGCTGCAGCTTACCTCAAACGCTGCACAACTCCCATTCACTAGTCCTATCCATTTCTCTCTCTGCTTTCTCCTTCGTTCTCTATTTCTCCCTCCCTCTCACTGCCAACTGTCCCCCTGCTGTTAGGTGGCAGTGGTGTGTGTGTGTGTGTGCATGTGTGTGTGCATGTGTGTGTGCATGTGTGGGTGTTGGTGTGTTTCCAGAGGAGTACTTTGATCTGAGCCAGCCACCAGATGTTGGCTCTCCACCCCATGAGAGAGCCGCCTGGCTGGCCTCGCTACCATCCGCACTGAGAGTGGGAGGCAGAGATGGAGGTTAGATAGACACAGGGCACAGAGGTGGGAAAGTGAGGGATAGTAAGGAGGGAGGGGTTTTGGCACCGGCTGAAGCAGGGGGAGAGATGGAGGGGAGAGAGACTTACACACCAGTACATTAGCATATATTCATTTGGCAGGAGACAGCGTGGATCCAGTGAGAGCCTACTGATGCTGTTACTGGTTTGTCTGGCAGGAGAGAGAGAAGCAGATGGGGAGAAAGAGAAGGAGAATACTGATAACCATGATCATCAGAATACATTTGTTTTAGAGATCACTGCACTTGTTGCACTGCTTTAGTTAAACCCCAAATATAACTATAACTTAAGTTTATTCTAGGTACTAGTAGGGGTGTCAGATCAAGATATGCACTGTGAACATGAAGAAAAATCTAAATATCGATTCAAACTTTATACTTGCACATAATGAGTTTGTGAAAAACGTTTCAGTAATGTAGCATTTAGGGCTGATATGAATAATCGACATAATCAGTATTCAAATTTTTTTTTTTTTCGTTTTTTTTTTAAAGAGAGATGTTGTGTCAGCTGCACCGAAAAAGAGGGAAAAGACTGATAAAAAGCGAGAAATGGAGCTCCTCTATGGCATTTAATTCTAGTGCATTCACATGCTTTTCGATGATCCCATTTCCTGAGTTGGGAAGTCGTTATTCCAGCGTCAGTGTGTTCATGAGCTTTTTCATTGTATGTTGAAAAAACATCAATGCTACGAAGGGTAGGCTATGTTATATGCCTAATCTGTTTGTACCTGACATGTTATCAGGGCAAATGCTATAAAATTAACTTTTCTAACTAATCTAGGTCACCCTGTGTGGACAACAACTAACGTTTTCAACCAAATAAGATATTACAGATTACATGTGAACAAAAAATTGATATGCAATTCATGAATTAATAAAAATTCATCAATCAAACATTTACTTGTCTGCCATGTTCCTGCCTATACGATGTCAACCGACATTCCAAATTGTTCCGACTTGAGGGATGTTCATATGAATTTTCCCAGACAAGAGCTCATTTTTCCTAATTTTCCCAACACCACATGAATGCAGGATTAGTTTCAAAACCCACACAGACATAGAAATCAGGTGCATACAAAAAAAGCATCCTCATGAGGGGGCTTTTCCACTCCAACACCTGCAAGTCCTGCAAGCAAAGAGCAGTGACGAGCACAAGCTTCACCCTCCCTGTGCGTTTGCAAGTGGTCTACACTCGCTTGCCTGTCAAATTGCCTTTTGAGATTTTGGAGGCGCTGATGAAATATACGAGAGCTGACGTCTCTCGTCCTGTCCTCATCTGTTATTAGTATCATATTTATAAGTAAATAATTACTTCAAGTTTGAAGCCCCAAAAATGGTGTTCAGGGCAGCCTATAGAAAACAACATTGCATTTCAGTAAGGAGGGGATATAGATTTAGAAAAGAATGTTTAAAATAAACCAAACAGTAAATCCTGACCCTATTGTGGGTCAAGCTTCAAAAAGGCCATATCCTACACTTCTCATAATGCAACTTGTTGTTTTGTGAGACCATCCTTGTATGATAAATGTAGCCTGGTTCCAGATCTCTAAATTGCTGCCTTCTCCAGGTGGAGAAACAGTTGACTAATAACAGTTGACTTTGCAGACATGATTAAAAATGGTGACATCATCTTCCTCCAGGTAGATAGCTTGTTAGCTGCCCAGCTACATCCATGACAAATAAAAACAAGAAAAGGCTACAAAAATTGTGTCAAGCATGCATGAGATTGACCCAGCTTACTGCTGTTAAGTGAGCCAGTCATCTGCTAAGGGGGATGACTTTGTGTTTTTTTTTCTGTGTGCACGCACTACACATCACTCCTCCTGACACTCAAGCCCTCATGTCCCGCTTTTTTGCAACAATACGTACAATCCCACATGCAGACACATACACACACACGTAAACTCACGCAGCAGGTCAAACAATGATTGGCTGGAGGTGTGTGGTGGTGAGTCCAGGTGTCCCGACCCTGTCTGTCCCCCGCTGTCACCACTGTCTGGAAGACGACAACAGGATGGATGGAGGGAGAGGGGATGGTGCGAGGGAGATAAATAAGGCGGACAACTTGTGAGAGGAGAAAGGGAGGGGGGAGGTGGACACTGAGGAAGAGATGGATGGGAAGATTATAAGAGAGAGGAAAAATGGGAAAGGATGTGGGTAGTACTAGAGGGAGAAGGAAGTTTGATGTGAGGATAGTGGGAGATAAAGAGATAATGCTGGATAAATATTTGGTTGCAGAATAAGAGGACAACGTGGAATGAAAAGAAGGGAAGTGGATTTTTTTTTCCCAAGAAAGTCCTGGCCAAGAGAGCGGCAAACAGAAATGTTGCAGGCGTGCAAAAATATTGACTTTAAAGATAGATGAAAGAAAAGAAATGGAGAGAAGAGACGGGGTAGGGTGGAGAAAAAGAGGCCGATTAGAGATGCAGAGAGAGATGAATGGCACGAGGGGAGAAAACAGAAAGATGGAGGGATGTAGCAGAGGAGAGACATCCATAGGGGAGGGGGAGGTGACCTCTAAGATGTCACTTTGAAGGGAAGAAAGGGAGAAAAAGAGAGATAGGAAAAGAGGGATAGGGTGACACAAGCCATCTGTTAGTCTGGGCTTTGGCTCGTTATTTGTTTGGGTTGTGTATCCATGTGTTGGTGTATTTTGGATGACGCTATAGGGCACACACACACATTGGAGTTAATGGAACAGTATAGCTGTATATTTCCTCCTTTAGGGAGTTTTATCATTATAAAATACTGCAGAATCAAGGCAGTACAACAAAAGCATTAGCTATATGCACTATTGTACGGGATGTGAGTGAGAGAATAGGTTTGATCCCATTTGTTCCCTTTAGATGTGAACTTGTGAAGCCACTGGAGTATACAGAATGGGGTCAGAACACACACTCCCTGGGAATGGAAAATGTGTAAAAACATTGACACATGCACTCACATAAATCATCTGGGCACTAGGTTATGTGTTCAGCTGTGGGGCAAGACACGAAAAGTGCGTGTGTGACGCTGCAGCTGGAGCGTTGTGAGGTGGCAGCGTGTAATATGTGTGTGCTCACAGGCTCATGTTCCTGTGTGCAATTCCATCCTGAACTAGCCTCCAGCCACTCAGTACCACAACGCTTTTCCTCCTCTGTCCTCCCTCCTTCTCCGTCTTCCCTCCATCTTTCTCTCAGCAGCACAGAGCGAATGCACAATGCTGCTTTTCACCACTACTCCTCCGCACGCCTCCATCTTTTCCTCAAGTTCACCTGCGTGTGCTGCTTCTACTTTAAAACATCCTGTTTGTGCAGGAGGTTTGCATTCTTCAGCTCTTTGCATTCCTTATTCTCTTTTGTGTGTCCTTTCAAGTTTGAAGCCTTAAAGGGATAGTTCAGATTATATGATGCTGGTCATATGAGGTACTTACCAACATATATGTATATATATATATATATATATATAATATTATATAACCACTGTTATATAAGCCAAATATCACTCTCTCTACAATAACCCAACACCATAGGCTAAATCAGTCACTTTACTTTTATAGAACCCAGAGTTTCTGGTCTACTGCTGCCTCGATCTGTTAGTTTGTTAGCGTTATTGTGGATATTTTTAAACGAATAGTTTGGATTCTCTGAAGTCATGCGATAGCAGAAACAAATTAACAGATCAAGGCAGCTTTAGATTGCTTTGTTTGGAAAGAGCGATATTTGGCTTTGAGAATTTTAGCTGGTAATGACCACCTTTGAAGTAAGAATTCCCTACTTTTACATCCAAATTCATGCTTCTTTGCCACTCGCTTAAACCAGTCGATTACATAAAATAATGTTTCTGTCTGCACCATTCCTTCTAAATACACCAATCTCCCACAAAAATACCTCACCTGCACTGGTTTTTAATCTTCAGAAATCTGTGTATCACTTGAAATTTACAGTAAGGCATTCTTCAGGATATACTAATATGTAACCATTCTCCTGTCCTTTGTGTAGCCTTTGCTGAGCTGCAGACGGACATCCATGAGCTCACCCAGGAGCTGGACGGAGCAGGAATCCCCTTCCTGGACTACCGCACCTACGCCATGAGGGTCCTCTTTCCTGGGATAGAGGACCATCCTGTGCTCAAGGAGATGGAGGTACGGGTCAGTAGAGAGCGCTCCACACACACAAACACACACCAAATGAGTGAATGAAAGTTGTTCTGTGAGTGTGTTAGGTATGTAAGTAGAAATTAACTGTCTGAAGACAGGATTTTAAGCAAGGACTCCGGTGAATAATGGGAAGAAAAAAGAACCAAATTCATCAACTGTGTGTTAAAAGGAATGCCTTAATTTAAAATTCAGAAAGTTTGGAAGAATAGTACGCCTGGAAGAAAAAACATAAATCCAGTGGAGATTTTTGTTTTGATCTTCTCCTGCATTTTTGATGTTTTTTTTTTCTTTTTCCAAACCAATTTCTACAACTGCAAAAGGGTTATTTCTTTTAAAGTTTCTTCTATCTCCACGAGGGTTTGATCAGTTTAGGATTTAGAAGGCTGATGTTTAAACTCCTCATTGAAACCAAAATAAGTGATAATCTCACAGAACTTTAACACAGTTTCTGTCAGAGGAAAGAAAAACTCGAGAAGAATCCCAGTGACAGAAAGAAAGTGAGAGTTTTTTCACCCACTGTTTGAAGACATTGATTGAACGTTCACAATTAGATCATTTTTCACCAGGATTTAAAAATAGTGAAAATTTTCATCCTTTACAATGTGCAAATAATAGCCTATTGTTACTTTGGAGGCTAATGCAGAAACCACATCCAAATTTCTCTGTTGAAAGACAGAAAAAAGCCTGCATCACACAGGACTCAAACCTTAGTCTCCTGGATGAAAGTCCTGTATTTAATCTATTCATTCACCACCCTTTATACTACATCACCTGACTTCCTTTAGTATTTCGGCCTAAAAGCTTCCGAGCACTTCTTGCAAAAACTCTGTAAGACTTAACTTCTCCCAGTACCACAAGTCCTAGTGCATATACCTTCAGAGTTGTTGAAGCTTTAACCAGTTTGCCCTAAGTACTTACACATGCATGTTAGGCTACTACAGAATTTCTCCCATAGTGATATCCTGGAAGCTTCTTGTCGGCAGCACACAGCCTACAGAGTCCCAAATTTACGACTTTTTATATGAAACATTAAATGCGCCTTCGTGTAGACCACATTTTACCTACCAGTGAGATATGACTTTGGAGAAATACCTTCACACTAATCAGTATCATCTATTTCAACATACAACTGAACAAATTAACTAAGTATTAAACAAATTAGTGGTTTGTGTAATGTTGATGAAGTGGCCACATTTTAGCTGGTTGAAAAGGGGGTGAAAACAGGTCTTAGACTGATTATCACTCAGTTTCAACTAGATATCAATGTTGAAATCCCAGTTGGTGGTTAATGTCAGCTGGAAGTTTTAGAGGCTAATTTGATGTGGACTATTTGAGTATGTCCACCAAACATCTTTCATCTTCTCACAGTATCGTACTCAGACATGTTTCAAGCCCAAACTAGTAAGAAATAATGACTTGTGTGAGAGTAAGTCTCAGGGCAAGCTCCAGTTTGATGTAATACAGTGAAGAGAAGGTTCTTTTTGGGGAGTGAGCAATGTCTGAACTCCACTAAGTCTTGCTACAAGTGATAGATTGCCTCTACCTGACCGAGCCTGTTTGAGGCTTCTGAAAAAGCAATGTTCACACATTCAATAAAACACTCTCTCCTCCACTACTGCTCCTTTCTGGAGAGGGAACACTCTATCACTCACATGAGCCACAGCTGCACGGACACTGTAAAGCAGCGTGCACACATGCTTCCATCATTTCTCTGTATACATTAGACTCGCACACATAACATCACATGGAAATGCATCCCACTGACACGCATGTAAGGTGGGCGGCTGCAGGGACGGGGGCCTGGAGACATCCAGTATCTGGCCATGCTATCACCTGTATTCCAAAGGGATTGTGTAGCGCGACATTGGATTTTCATTTGTATGGCCCAGGCAATCACAGGCCACAGTAGTGCGCTAGCAGGCAGATCAATTTCTTATTACAGCATGAAGCTCACATTCTCACTTCAAATCTCTGCTGCTCTCCCTCAGAGGAGGAGACGAAGAGAATCTGTGGTGATGGTGGGTAGTGAGCAAAGGAGGGAAGCAGGAGAGTACTGGGAAAAGCTGGGAGAGCATTTGGACAGTAAAACGTAGTAAAACAAGAGTGCAATCTTTGAGAGCCTTCTTTTATGGATGCATCTGGAAGCTGATTTTCTACATATTGTATGATACAATATGTAGATAAATAGGTGACAGTTTATGGTAAGGGCCTATGAAAAATCATGAATTCATACACAACTTCATGTGTGAAAAAGTATGAATTCATTCATGCAGTATTTCTTAAACTATCAGGACTAAGCATTACTTCTTCATGAGTTAATCATGTTTGTGGCCTTTTAAATGAAGACAGCTCTTCTTAATGTTTAGGCATTATGGATTTGGAAAAAACACAAATGCAAATTAGATCATAATTTTGGACTAAAAATCAATTAGTCCTGCCCCTTCTTGCTCTGTGCTCCAATAGTAGTTGAGTGAACTTGGTACTTCGGTCAACTTTCAGCTTTCTTTTCCTGTAAGTCATGTTAGCAAAAAATAGCTAGCTAATGTTAGATAAATGCTAGCTAACTAGCTATGATGATTGAGATGATGATTGAGATACCTTAGTTATTGCATCAATTAACATGTTTCTCTTGTGTTAAGTCATGCATGAGAATCTTATACATTCCAGATAGTTTATGAGGTAGTACATGGATTAATTCATGGTTTTTACTGTATGGATTCAGGATAATTTGTGTGCCCTTACCATAAAGTGTTACCAATAAATATTTTATAAGTGTATCTGCGTGTGTGTGCACGTGTCTCTTTTGTCAATGTATCTTCATCTGATATTCCTTATTATCACACATACTCATTAATCCATTTCTCAACAAAAACTCACAACCAATTCTTTTCTCCACATCCTCCTGTTCGTCCTGATCTCAACCTCTTACCTCACTTTTGCACTCAATTCCCTTCTTTTCATCCTTTTTCTCTTCTTCGCTTCCACCTAAATTCCTGCTTCCTTTACACCACTTTCATTCCTTCCTTCCATTTATGCCTCCCTCTCATTTTTCTCCTCTGCATGTCCAACCAATTTTTCCTCCATTCCTCTCTTCCTCTTCTCACACTCCTCCTGCATCATCACCTCCGTCCCTCCTCTCCAGGTCCCCGCTAACGTGGAGAAGGCCCTGACATTGTTCGGCCAGCTGCTGACCAAAAAGCACTTCCTGCTGACCTTCATCCGCACCTTGGAGGCACAGCGGTCCTTCTCCATGAGAGACCGTGGCAACGTAGCCTCCCTCATCATGACGGCGCTGCAGGGGGAGATGGAGTACGCCACGGGCGTCCTCAAACAGCTCCTGTCTGACCTCATCGACAAAAACCTGGAGAGCAAGAACCACCCGAAGCTGTTACTTAGAAGGTACGAAAACATGTCACACGTGCACAGAAAGTTTCCCCACTGAGGGTTCAAGTTTGAGGTTACGTCCCTTTGTTTATCACACTCCTCACCGCTTTAGGGCGTCCTTGAGACGAGGCACCCTACTGAATATGGGCACCTTGACCATTTAGCCTTCCAAAAAGAAAAACAACAACAAAAAAGTTCTGCTACTTCTAATTGTTCCCTATTTCTCATGCCCTCCTGTTGTAATGGCAGTGGTAATGCCAAAACCAAGCAGATAGTTACACTCATTATGGTGCTAAAATAGGAAGAGAACAGAATATGATAGAAAATAGAGGATGATGCCTAGCGAGACGGCCAAGTGATTTGTTTTTCCACGTGCAGCTAAAGTTACGGAGCAGGAAGGCAGTGGACAGGGACTGTGGCTTTTAGAGGCCTGTGTGACGTTACCTCGCCTCTATCTCTCAACCCTGTCCCTGTCAGAGAGGATTACACCCCTGAGCACACACACACACTCCCAACGGAGCCGCAGTCAGACAGACTGCTCTCATACACACACAACGAGGAAGGTGGAAAGGGGAGAAGTACGAGGGAAGAGAGGAGGATTTACAAGGGAGGGTGTGAGGGATTGAGAGAGAAGAGGGAGAAGAATATGAGGTGAAAGACAGAGTCAGTGAGAGAAAGGTGGATGGAGCAGAGGGAGGCAGGCAAATGGTGATTGACAGGAAGAGAGGGCAACATGTCTGGAGGGAGACCTGGGCTGGAGGCAAATTGATGGAAGGAGAAACATATGGGTAGAGAGACAGAGAGAAGAAGATGGTAGAAAGGTGCAATATGGTGGGAGAGGAGATAGGCGGAGGGAGAAGAGACGAGGAAAAATGGGCTGCTGCAGACAGCCAGGCAAGAGAAGATACACGTATTTAAGGAAAGACACAATTAGAGAAATGGCCTGTCTCCAAATAAATTGGAATTAGACATTAAATGATAAAAAAGTTATGTTTTTTCTCCTCTCCTCCTTCTCCTCTGAGAGATATTTAATTAAAAATCTAATCAAATAAATGACTCTCAGCCAGTGTGCCTGTGTGAAGCCTTTTCCAATCCCCTCTTGGGGCGTACGGTCACAACACGCTGTCCCTGCTAACTACACTAGCCTCGGGAGCTGGCGTTAATAAGCTTGGCAATTATTACACATGGTTCACCCTGTTTTGGTCTTTTTTCCTGCAATAGATAGACTTTAGACTTTTTTAATTTTAGACATATACATAGAAAAGCACAGGAGGAGACTTAATGGTCTACTCCCATGTGGATTTCCATCCTCTTTGGTGAAATAATGTTGCTGCATTGGGGTGCATTTGTTTTGATTTGCATGTCATATCAATGTGTGTGGCCAGGAAAGCTGCATCAACTCCTTTTCTTGTAGCAAAACAGGGTCTGTACAGGTGCTGTAAATCCTTGAAAACACTTGGATTTTAACGTGGTGTTTTCAAGGTTTGAAAAGTGCTTGGATTTTGCATAAAGTGCTTGAAACTTCGTGAAAGTCTAATTGTATCACTTTCATAATACAAAGCACAATTCCAAAAAAGTTGGGAAGCTGTGTAAAATGTAAATAAAAACAATATGTAATATGATATGCAAATCCTTTGAAAACGGTACAAAGGCAAGATATTTAATGTTCAAACTGATTAATTTATTGTTTTTGTAAACATGCACTTATTCTGAATTTGATGCCTGCAACGTGTTCCAGAAAAGTTGGGACAGGGGCATGTTAACCACTGTGATATATCACATTTTCCTTTAACAGCACTCAGTTTGGGAACTGAGAACAGTAATTGTTTCTCATTCTTGCTTGATATACAATTTCAAGCGCTCAGCTGTCTGGGGTCTCTGAGATATGGTCTCCATGATATTTGGTGCTTCATAATGCACCACACATTTTCACTGAGACACAGGTCAGGACAGCAGACAGGCCAGTCTAGTGTCCTTTTACTACAAAGGCGAGCTGTTGTAAGTTGTGCAGAATGTGTCTTGGTATTGTCTTGCTGAAACAAGCAGGGACATCCCTGAAAAAGATGTTGTCTGGATGGCAGCATATGTTGCTCCGAAGGCGTCAAAGTTTTTGGAATTGGAGTTCATTTCCACTTGAGCCTTGTTTAGAGTAGTCTGTCAGTCTTTTTTAATGTGCACACTCTGATGGAACAGTGAGGGGAAGGCAAAGAGACGATAACTTGCTATGAGGTTCAAATCATGATTCAGATCAATTCAACTCAAATCAAATACAACTCATGACTGAAATGACAACCAAATCCTTGAGCAGCCACCTGTAAAGTAAGTTGTAGCGGGGACTTTTTGATTAGGGTAACGTTACATTAAGGACCATTATTAGGTTGTAGTGAGCAGTAAAAAATGTAATGAAATTGAAGTTATTTGTCTAGTGATTGTTTGAGGGATATATCGGCTTTGCCAGATTGTACAGGATGCCAGGTCTACTTACAGACAGGATAAATATTTTAAAACATGAAACTCGGCTATATTTTCTTTTGATTTGTCACCCCTCAATAGAATTATATCACTAAACATAATTTTGTGTGTTTATAGCACGGTAACTTCTGATTTAATGTAATGAAGACTTTACCAATTGCCAATTTGCCACAGCTGTAAGGTGCTGGAAAACCTTGAAAATGTTTGAAAAGTGCTTAAATTTGATTTTTAAATTTGACTTTGGAAAACATGTAGGAACCTTGTTGAAAACTGGGTCGGGACATCGTTTTACCTGAATGAGATGATGTTACGAGTCGCCCACTGTCATGTCCTGACATGCCCAAAAGCGTGTTCTGTCCAGGTGTATTCGCCTCCGTGTCTTCGCTCCCTGTTGTCTCATCTTTCATCCGCTATATTTTGCTGACAGCCATGAAAAAAAAACCTGCTCCACATACATCAAACAACAGTCATACGGGGAGGCTTGCGGAAGCGTAGGAGTTCACGTCTTGCTCCCGCTACAGGCCTTCACTGGTTTCACCAGCACATTGGCCTAGTTTCCGGTGTTTTCCTTTTATTCTCTTACTATTCCTCAATTGTCATGAAAAAACACAGAATTTCTGTACAAAGATGACAAGAAAATATCTTCCTGTGTTGTCATTTCTCAACAGAACATACCTTTGCTCACCTTTTTTGCACCTTGTGCCTCACTAATGACAAAAAGATGAATATTCACCAGAAGTTTTGGGAATATGGCCCAGTTAGACAACCCAGTAACCCAGCAGAAGTCTCCCGTTATCTTTAATGCATCCCCCATTCATCTAAGAGAAAACGAGGGATGGATAATTTAGCAGTTTCTCTCTAATGTGAAAAGGAAGGATGACGATGACGGAGAGAGGGTGAAGTAATCTCTTTTTGGCCCTCCTGCTTTCTCCCCTCATGTACCCTCACTGCTGGTCTCCCTTTCAGCTGTTTGACAAATTAGACACAATAAGTCCATAATTAGAATGCCTTTTAATTGCTTTGTTTTCATTTGCCGGTTGTTCACGTGTGTCTGCTCGAGAGCGTGCACGTGCGGAGGTTCCCCTCATTACACGGCAGGTTTGTGATTAACGAGAGAAGTTAGCGAATTATACTAATTGCTGTATTTTTAATGAAGACGAGTGGCTTTGCTTGGAGGGGGAAAAACGTGAGCGGGGAGAGGGTGAAACAATGAAAGATATGGAAGGGTTTGTTTTGCCAAGTTAATTTGTTTGCATGTGAGGGTGGGGGGAGCAAAGGAGAGCAAGGCTCAAGTGTTTGAAGGCTAACCGTGCGACGATTGATAACGCTGTGTGTTCTCTTTGATGTGCAAGCGTGCCCCCCCCCCAGTGATGAAAGTGTTTTTGCCCACAGATTGTAGCCACAAGGGGGGTTTTCTGGGTGTTCTTTAGCTTGTTGAAACAGGGGCGAGCAGTTTGGGATGACTTCCAAACACTCCAGTGGCTTGTGCAGAGGTTAACGTGCTGTCACTGACATAGAACCAACCAGCCCATTCTCTATAAGACTTGGTCGTCTTCAAAACCTTCAAAAAAAATCACCCAGAAGCATTCAGAAGCTGTTTCAAATGAGAGAAATGAGAATTTGTATGTCCAAGAAGTAATCAGTAAGGACTAATGCACTCTGTGGAATAACTATGACAGACTGAAAACATGTTCAACATAAAGTTTAAACAAATGTTTAGAAATAATACGGGATGTATGATCAGAGAGGGGAACTAACACCAGTAAGACAGGGGACAAGATGTGTAGGTTGATTTTGATTTGTATTGTTTTCTTTGCTTTATTCTGATTATTTTCTCCTGTTGTCTTATGAATGTTTACTTCTGTTTAATTTGATTGACTTGTCTATGGTGAAAACTGGGGCAAAAGCTAGAACATTCATGCTTAACACAAAGTTTATCAGTGCAGTATTAAAAAGCGGGGTAGGACTTGATAAGCATTCACTTCCTACTACTCCTTTTCGGACGTGAAATGTTAATATTGCAAATTTGCCGAACATTTGCTGTAGGGATGCTAATGGTTAATCATGAATAGATTAATCATTGATAAGGATTTAGCTGATTAAAATTTAATTTACCGATTGTTTTGTGTACCATTTCTCCAGAGCTCACAAATTTTCTCATGGTTTGGTTTGGTCTCCTTTGTTAGTCTTTGTTAGTCACTCGACATTGTTTTGTCAAATGCAGCCGTTCTTGATTGGGAGCCTTGTTTTATTATTCTGTTTGTTTGAATTGTTTGTGCTTCATGAATTAATATTTAACATAACTGTGCCGCCAGGATTGTTTAACTAAAACTGTATTTGCATGTTGTATCTTATTAGTGATTAATCAGTTGTTAGCATTTTCAGTTATGGGTTAAGGAAAAAGCTCAAAGTTTGCTATTAAGTTTAAATTTGTTGTCTCTTGTTTTTTTACATATACGTACATATGTATATGTTTTTATACAGTCAAAATAAAATCTAACTCTAGTCCAATTTTTTTTTCACCATCGCTCTCTAATTTTCTTCATCTGGTATTTCCCTCTCACCCTCATCCCTCCCCTTCATTTCTGTCTTTCAGGACGGAGTCAGTTGCTGAGAAGATGCTCACCAACTGGTTCACCTTCCTGCTTTACAAGTTCCTCAAGGTAAAATTGTCTGTCACACACACACACACACGCAGACACACACAACTTTTGAAGCAATTTTAATACCGCTGCTGTTTGAGAATAGAAAAATGCTTGACTAACGCACACCCTCACACACACACATTCACAGCTGCAGCATTAGATAAGGCAGAGGCAGCAGGCTACCTATCCCTTACCTCTGCCTTTCATGTGGTAAATTCTCCTTTCTCCGAATTGAGGAATCTGCAGTCTGAAGCGCTGTTCAGACACAGCTGGTCATGTTGTTGTGATCGCTGTAGCCTGTCGCAATAACCTGTCCTCTCTTTGTGTCCCTTGCTGGATTCTTTTACAGCCAGGAAAGTGTGTGTGTATGTGTGTTCCTGTGTGTTTGTATCCCCCCCTCAGAGCTTTGGGGGCTTAGCAAAAGAGGAAGCCAGAGATCTTACACAAATGCATTCTCTCATTTCTCTGTCTGTCTGTCTCTGTCTGTTTTCTTTCTGGTTTTGAATTCCTCTCCCTCTGATATGGAATCAGAGAGAATTATTGAGGCTTAAACTGTACTAAATTCTTGTTTCCACGCGCACATTCTCCACATTCGAACATGGCTGCAGCTAATCAGTTAGCAGCGGGGCCTTAAACCCCCGCCAGGACAGGCATTCTGGTGGACAGCGAACCAGCCAAGCCCCTGGGGGTCCCAGTTAGCATCTGTGTGTGAGAGTGTGTCAGTTTTGGGTGTGTGTTTTGGCTCCAAATGCAAGACTGGACAGCCAGAGTTAGGTTCAGAGGCGGGGGAGTGGGTTACCAGGGAAGCTGCTAGGAATCATGTAATAACAGCTGTGTTTATGAACTTAAGACAAAAACAATAAGAAAAGACAGGAAGAGGTGGAAGAATGTAGAGCGAAAATGGTCAAAAGTGGTTATGGATGGATAAGAGGAAGCATTGGGGATGTGAAAAGGGTTTTAAAATGAGTGCGGGAAATGGAGGGATTGGGAGAAATGAGACTTGCTGTAGCTAGCAGCAAGGTTACTCACCTAGCTTTTACCTGACCTCCGCAATTCAGAGCTTCTCTTTCTCCTGAGTTTTTAGGGGTCACAGAAAAGAGAGGCCTGGAACAATTTCAAGGTTCAGCCAGGTGTGAATAGAGACGGGTAAAGGTCAAGTAGTTGTTCAAAGGGAGGAAATAGATAAAGCTTTTACCCACCAAAGGGAACAGGAGTAAGAAGAAAAATCCTTTTATCCATTACCCTATTCTGAGGGTTCACTTGTCCTCTTGTGCACTGGCCTGTTTGAGAGAGCCGGGGAGTCACGTGGATGCTCTTTCTGCACCAGAAGTGCTGTGAGTTGCTTTGGGTAAAATGGCAAGTGAATGTTTTAGGATGGTGTATGGAAATGTTATTTTCAGAGTGTTGATAATGAATAACAATGATGTAACAGGAGACAACAGGACACAGCAGTCAGAAACAAAGAATATCAGACATTAGCCTGGGTTTAGGTGCAGCACAGAGATGGTTTGTAGATGGAGAGGATGTCAGCCCGCCGGTGTGCTGTGTTTTCTCCATATGAAGCAGGCAGTGCTAGATTATCCCACAGAGTTCATCTGACAGCTCACTAAGATGACTGACAACATGTGTTGATGCAAGAACATGCCCAGCTGAAGGGTGGAGGGCATAATTTACAATAGACCTCCTCTGCCTCCAGGCACAAATTTGCATGTTGAATACAATCAGTGAATCACTGGTTATACAGCATTCATTTGAGACCAAAAGCGATGTGATGTGAGTAATGTGCATCCTTAAAATGATAATTCCAGTTTATTACAGCTTGGGTTCTTTTGTCACATTTTTGGTGTTTATTTCCGTTATATTGTACTCACCAGTGATGAACAGAGCAACATCACCACAATGACTTGTTGGTGTTCACTAAACAACACAGTGATTCCTGAGCGTTTTGACTTATGGCTCCTTAAAGGTCCAGTGTGTTAGATTGACAGAATATGGCAGAAATCGAATATAATATTCATAAATATATTCCTACACACCGGCCCTTTAAAATGAAGCAATGTCTTCTCGTGACTCCTTGCTGCAGATCACATGTATATCCAAGTTTATATCCAAGTTTTATTGAGGAAACCCCATGACTTGCTGTCGAAAGCTCCAGTAATATCTTATAATGTGACTTTGATTGTTATCGTTCTTTAGATTTTTTGTTTTAGTCAAGCTAAAAAAAATAGTAGTAGAAAAAATGTTTTTCTGTTATTTTTTTCCCATCTTAAACATCTTACAGACCCTCAAATTTACCTGAAGGGGTCCTGACCCTCACGCTGAGAGCCACTGATCCAACCAAAACGTTAGTAATAATGTTTCATTGCACAGGAAAACTGTGGGAACACAACCACCGCGGTAGGTGCGGTAGGTCAAAGTTAAACCAGATATCCCTCTATAAAATGTGATGGATCATTACAACAGACAATTTGAGTGGCCATTCTATTGTTTGCCTTTGTTTTTTCATTCGAATACATTTTTAAAAATGTTTTTTGTTTGTCTAAAACCTGTCTGATTGTCTTGACTGCTCTTGTTTCTTGTCCCGTCAGACTTCTTCTGAGTAACTTTGCTGCATTGCTCTGTGATAGGAATAGAAAAGATAGCCAAAACTACGAAAATAAGACCCAAGTAGTAATAACCATAATTATCCTTTAAAGGAGAGCTGAGAAGCAGGCAGTGCTCAGTTGACAGGCCGGCAGAACGAGTGAGTGAAAAAGAGAGTGAGGGAGGGAAAGAGAGACAGGGGCCCAACATCCCAGCGCTCGTTGCCTGGTTGACACGTCTCGCACACCAAAGTGCTTCTCCAAGCGTTTTTCACCCGTCAGTCGTTAACCTTCTATTAACTCCTCCATCAATTGCCACTCACTCACTCTCACACTCTGCTTCCTCTCCTTTTCGCTCAGTCACTTACTCACACACACACACACACACACACACACAGAGATTTACAAAGGGTGTTTTTTCCCAAAGAAGAGACACAGGGGAGAGGAAAATGGCATGTGTGTTGTTAGCCTACACAGGCCATGGCCTCGTCCTTTACTGCTCTGCCTGTGGTCGGCTTAAAGAACATTAGAAATATAATTGGAGAGTTGCTCAGCAAAGCTGCACACTTTTTGCTGTTGTGTACTTTTTTTTGTAGGTAAAGTTTTTGCATGGTTGCATTTGTACTTTGCATTTTAACAATCTGTCTTTCCCTCTTCTCTTTTCATCTGTCTCCTTCTTCCTACTTTCTTCTACCGCTTTCTCTCCGTTTCCAGGAGTGTGCCGGCGAGCCTCTCTTCATGTTGTACTGTGCCATGAAGCAGCAAATGGAGAAAGGACCAATCGACTCGATCACTGGAGAGGCCCGCTACTCCCTCAGCGAGGACAAGCTCATCAGGCAGCAGATTGACTACAAGACTCTGGTTAGTGGACACAGACAGATGGATGGCACATCGAGGGGATAGTTTGGATTATTTGAAGTGGGGATGTATGAGGTACATATCGATAGTCAGTGTATTACCTACAGTGGATGGTGCTGGGCGCACCCCTAGTTTGGAGAAGCAAATAGGGGAGAGGGGCACCAGCACAAAGGCTAAGCAATGTACTACTGTGGACTGGGTCAGCAACAAAAGGTATTTTAGCCACTTAAAAAAGGTCTACTTATAAAGTCAGACAGTCTTTTCTGACCGGAAACCGCCATTACATAAGCCAAATATTGCTCTCTCCAAATCAACCTAACTCCATAGGCAAAATCAGTCATTTTACTTCACAGAACACAGGAACTGCTGGTCTAACCGCTGCCTAGATTGGTTAGTTTTTGTTAGTCCTCTCTGCTTTTCCAATCTGAGGGTGTTTACAGAGCTAATAGACTGACTATGGATAAGTATGTTGTAGAACCCCACTTCAAATCCGAACTATTTAAAACAGATGTACATACAGTATATATTGATGTGGATTTAATATGCACCCAGTATTCTTGAAAAGCTTTACTTGCTAAATCAGTTACCAATTTGTAGTTGTTGACAACAATGGCAATCTAAAACTTTTTTTATTTTAATTTTATGACATAAACATCAAATAGGTTCAAACAAATAGGACCTATAATAAGTGTGATGAAATGCATGTATAGCAGTAGTAAAGAGCTACATATGCAACTGTCCGCAGTTGAATATTGATTCTAAATAGCCTTAAGAAGTGTTGGTTTGCAGGTCAGAAATCATTGCAGGGTCATGCTTCCCCACATCGATACTTAATGCTCCCAGTCTGTGCTGCCATCTTGGTCTAAATGCGACTCGTGCCCTCTAACCTTTGCCCTTTGTAGACGCTGCACTGTGTGAACCCGGAGAATGAGAATGCTCCCGAGGTGACGGTGAAGAGCCTGAACTGTGACACAGTGACGCAGGTGAAGGAGAAGCTGCTGGATGCCGTGTATAAGGGCACACCATACTCCCAGAGACCAAAGGCCTCAGATATGGACCTGGGTAAGGAGAGGGAGAACTGCCACACACACACACACACACTTCAAGAGCACAGATGCACTACTACAGGGGGTAAAGAGGGAATCGTTTCAAGGGCTCTCTGAAGCAGGAGGGGGCCTTTTAGACAGGAGAAATAATTCTGTACAAAAATAAATTCAAGTCAGGGGCCAAAAGTCACTAAAATTATTCATCATACCCATTTTAATTTATTCAGTCAATGAACTTGCAATGCTGTCTGCATCTTTAGTAAGTCACAGCAACTTAACTTTTGTTTGGAGTTTTTGGAGAGTGTATCTATGCAATGCATGTCCCATTTCTCTCTTTATTCCCTCACATTAAAATCCAACTCCATCTGTGTACTTTTCTGGGTTTTTCAAATGGAAACTCACACTCAGGCGTTAACAAAAAGTAGTGAAGTAGGTTAAGAGCACTGATGCCGAATGTCATCGTGCAGAGACCTGCATCAGATTGAGTGGGAAAACATTATTAGATGGGCTTTTAAACATTGTATTTTGTTGCTAAAATACACTTACTTTTACCAGAATTTGATTCTTCATATTTTTATACATTAAGAGCACTACTGGGAAGCTACAGCATGATAAATTAACCTAAAAAAAAAAGAAGGAATTGACTTGCCCTTTAAAATTACTTACTTGGATCTCCTCTGTGTGTCCTCTGTGTGTGTGCGTGTGACAGAATGGCGGCAGGGTCGGATGGCTCGCATCATCCTTCAGGACGAGGATGTCACCACTAAGATAGACAATGACTGGAAGAGACTCAACACCCTGGCTCACTACCAGGTACCCTGCTGCTCAAGCACCACAAAAGTCCCATGATGCTTGGTGTCTTTGTTGGAACAATAACTCCTCATTGATTTGGTTACATGTTATTGTTGCTTTTTGAATTCACTGACTTACAGTAGTTAGTGGTTGGTGTTATGGGTGTCATTGTTTTGGGTATATTTCATTTTCATATATGATACACATTGTTTAAAGATGTAGTAAGTCTAGTGACTTTGCAAAATAAATTCAGTTTGTGTGATTGGACTGTAAGCCTGCTGCTGGACGTCTTGTTAACTGAAGTTTGAAATTGTGTTTCAGGTGACAGATGGCTCAGTGATTGCCCTGGTGCCTAAACAGAACTCAGCCTACAACATCTCCAACTCCTCCACATTCACCAAGTCCCTCAGCAGATACGGTACGAGAGAAGGTGTGTGTGTGTGTGTTTTGTCTGTGTGTATGTCTGTGTATGTGTATGTATGAATGCTTGTTTCCCTCTTTCTCGAAACAGTTTCAGTTTATAAACAAGTACACTGCATTCACAGGGACCTATATCATAAATGAATTACCTGAAACGTACATTCATTAAAAGGTTCTTTATTTACACAGTCGTCGGCATAGTACTGACATTTTGGTTTTCACTGCAACTTTTCAGGCAAATTCCCATTTTCACAACCAAAAATTCCCATCATACATCCCACAGAAGATGACAGTTACGACAGCTGTCAGCAGCACAGTTTGACATCGAGTAGAGTGGCTGGTTTTGAGACAGAACTCAGCTGGTCCCTGGCTGTCCAGCTCCTTCACTGCTCACTTCTCTGATCCCCTTCATACCTTGCATGCTTTTTTGGTGATAATGTAGTGTAATGCAAAATTCCATGAAATCCATGTTTAGATAAATCAAAGAAATCAACCACCTGCGCTATGTAGCACACTTTATTGCAGGAGATGTCACAGATAGCTGCTTGGTTCTGCCGCTGTGAAAAATGGATGTGTAAAGTGCAGAAACCTGTTGCATTGTCGGTGATCCTTTAACCCCCAGCATGTGATTTAGCCAGTGCCTCCTCCAATACCAGGACAAGTACATTTGAGACCATATATGGTTGCTTAAAGCAAAGAACAGTGCAGCTGTGATAATACTTTCCAGACGGCTCAAAACTCAAACTTCTCATGAACTCAAATCCATCTGCCCAGACTTCATGAAGAAGTAGTTGTCTGATGTCCACAATAATGGGAGTACCCATGGGAGCCTTAAATAATACATCATATCATAGTAAAACCTGTTCTGCATGTAAATTGGGGTCAAAATATGTCGCCAATGATATTAAGTGCCATAAAATAAAATGCAAAATGCCGTCTGATACCTCACGCGTTGTTTTTCCTCCTCTCTGACGTTTATATATGCAAAGAGGCTGCATTGCTGAGGGTTCAACTTTCTGTACACTTGCCAAAGAAAAATCTGTTTGTCACGGTCAGCCATGTTTTTTTGTTCACGTTTGGCGTCATGCACCTGGAACGCATGGAAGTTGGACGTTGGAAATTTTAACTGGGAAATGCCGACCTCTGACTTTGACTGGAATGCAGCATTAGATCCAGCACAGTTGTCACAAATGGATTGCCAGGAAGACGAACTGGGAAGAAAATTTAAAAAAACGTAATGACAGAATTGACAGTGTGCATTGTGGGCACATTAACCCAACTATAGAATGCACTTTTATGCCAAATAAATGCAAATCCAGATACGTTCTTGGCACCTGTTAATGCTTGGTGTGAAGTGGACCTCTGTTCCTCACTTTTCTCATCTCCCTTTTCTATTTTCTAAATCCTTCTCTGGTGAACAGTAACTCTGTTCCTGAGCTCTGCCTCCGTGACACACACATAAATACTCACTAACACCCCCATCACACTCACACTGTACTTCCCTGGTCCACATTCTCCGCTGACATTTTGAACCTCTCAATCCTTTCCTGCTTTGTCACGGAAGTGACAAGCATTCAAACTGAGAGCGTAATGCTCTGTGTCACAAAATAGGGGATCACTGTCCAACAAAGGGAGGGAGGGAGGAAGGAGGAAGGGAGGGAGGGGAGCAGGAGGGAGAGTGACAGACAAATTTATTCTGGAATGAAAGAGTGACATGCAAGCAGAAGAAGCTGTCACCTTTCAGAAATGCTTTTAACTTCACACAGAGACTTTGCTCTCTGTAGCTGCCTCAGATTTCTTATTCATGTATTTTTTAATACCAAGGTAGCGTCATGTACAGATATTTCACCTTGAAATGGTGATCAAGATAAAATTAATTATACTTTTATAAAGTACAGACTCGCAGCAAGTTCTGGGCTACTTGATATGTGTAATGAGATCATATTTATCTAATAATACCCTTACCTTCTCAACCCAAGGTCCTGGATTTCTGCAGGATAGAGCCTATAAAGAACAAAGATATTTGTCAAAATATTGCTTCATATAACAACTAGTGCCCAAAAACTCCATAGTGTGTGCTTAAGTTTGAAGAATCCTGATGTGCCAATTATATTTTATTTGGTTCTCAGCTATTGATATCATCTGACAAGCTCTAGTATCGGATACAATACAACCAAAGCCAAATAAAAGGCCATATGAAAGTCCAAACACACAATTCAATTCTACACGTTTCTGCTCTTTCTTAATGTTATTTATCATTGCTCATTCACTCAAATCTCCTCCATGTCTCTTCCTCCACCTCCCCCCAGAGAGCATGCTGAGGACGGCCAGCAGTCCAGACAGCCTTCGCTCCAGAACACCCATGATCACCCCAGACCTCGAGAGCGGCACCAAACTGTGGCACCTGGTCAAGAACCACGACCACTCAGACCAGAGGGAAGGGGACAGAGGGAGCAAGATGGTCTCTGAGATCTACCTGACCAGGCTGCTGGCCACCAAGGTATTGAGAAACTACACACTTTAAGCCTAAAAAAAAAAAAAACACTCTACCACATCCCTGTCATGTACTGTAGCCCATTTCCATCAGCAGCCCCTACCCCTGACCTTTGTTTGGTGGTGGTCTCAGAGCTCATTAACATTTTTCATAACCTTTTACACAAAGACACACATATACACAGGATTGAGTATGTGTGTGTGTCTTAATTAGGAGGTTGACCTTTGACTATTGAGTTGTTTGGTTGGTGTTACTGGGCCCTCTGTTGGTGGCCTCGGGGCTTTTAGGCCCAGGCTTGTACCCTGCGATCATTACTCATAAAATTCCTCCAGACCACACTGTGGAACCTGTACTCAGGGTTTTTTTGTGTCTTCAGACGATGATCTGAAAGGTTATTTGCAGTTTGAGTTGATATCCTGGAGAAACAACGATCAGCCAGTGTGTATTTCATCCAGAGTAAGCTGTTAGCCACCACTGAGCAGAGTGTGATTGAGTTCCCATCACTGCTAAAATGTTTTGTGAAACAGCAGTTGCAGCCCAGGAACTATTTGATATTCTGGAACTGTCGAGGCTGCTATGATCCTGGCATCTTTACCAGTGCTGTTTCATGAGCAACTGAGAGGGGTTTGTCAGTGTTTTGCTACTGGAGTGTTGGTCAGGTTATTCTTGTAAATGGGATTTTCAGCAAAAGGAGAGAAAGAATATTTTAACTTTCATCTTAAATTTTGGAAGTTGGAACAACAAGGCAATAAAAAGGGTTGGCCATTTTGATTGACTGTAATGAAGACTTTATTATCGTCACACAAAAATTAAAAAGACCCGGACTACCCGGAAAAACCCGTGTATAGTGGGGGCCCTTGCCATGAAAACATTTGGGAACCCTTGATCATAAAAATATTTTAACTGAATGAACAAGAATGAGATAAAAATAACTTAAAAAAATCATAGTAGGATCAATAGGCCTACCTTGCTGTTAATCCTCAGGAGTCTAAAATTGCTCAGAAATGTAATGGTTTGTTTTTGCCCTGTAACAACACATTATGTGCTAAGGCCACATTACCTAGATTTACTTTTATTAAATGCTGTTCCTCCTGAACATAAGCAGTTTTTTCTTTTTTTTTCTGTCCACGCATGCAGTCGTTAAAATCAGTCATTAAAGCCATGACGGTGCCGTCATTAAAATCATCACCTCATCATCACAACTAGGTTACTGACAACAAAACCATCTGGACATGTGTTTATTTAGCTCCAAGAAAAGCTTAACTGACTTACTTTGGGTCTACAAAATATTAAGTATTCAACATAAGCTTTAGAGTTGCAGATTATGTAAACTTTACTAATTGATTGTTGGTAACATTAATGATCAATTAATCAATAAATTGCCAATTTAAAAAAATAAAAAATAAAAAATGTTTGCTTATATCCAGGGTTTCTGTGGGTCCTTAAAAAGTCTAAATCCAATAATCTGAACTTTAGGCCTAAAATTGTCAGAAATATGACGACAGGTCTTAAAAATTGATTGGACTATGAAGTTAACATTACTTCTACTCCCTCAATCAGAAGTTTATTTCCACACTATATATTGCGTATCCCCTGACAGCACTGCATATTCTATGATACATATAAAGATGTAGAAGCCTACATGTAATTGAATATCAGATAATATTTGAAGCACGCTCATACATATAAACTCTGCTGTGTTTCAAATCTTTATTTGCCAGCAGATCAATTCAGTTTTACACGATCACTCAAAGTCTAAACTGATCGTTGATTAATGCCATATCATCCCTAATACACATGGACTCCAGCTGTTTTGTCGAAATCTTCTTAGCTTGCATGAAATCACCAACATTAACAAAAAGCTTGCCAACACACAGCGACTGCCTGTACGGTCTGCTAACAGTGTCAGGCTTTTGTTCTCATTTGCAAGTACTAACTATCTTGGTGATTCAGCTCACCCTGGTACTTCCTCTCCCCCCCGATGTTTCACTCATTAGCTGTAGATTTCCACTGTTGGAGCTCCAGGTAGGAAAGTGCAAGGTTAGCGGCATCCCTCGACTGGGAAAATGCAAGCCAGAGGAAGACAATGGGGGAACTTGAAGCACTGCAGTTTGTTCTTATTTATTACAGCCCCCACAGCTTTGTGTGTTTTAGGAAGCTGATTTGTGGATGTGTGAATGAATACAAAACTGCAGATTCAACTTCTGGCTGGTTTAAATAAGGTTTTGTAAAAAGGTGGCCTGGATGCTTGAAGATTGAGACGAAGGCGCTGAACGCTTCTGGGAAATATCAAATCGTTTCAACTTCAGAGGAATTTGTGAGGATTCAGAATCTCCAAGGTTGTGTGATGTGGTAAAAACAGTGGAGAAGAGCCTTAGGCTGAACTCTCATTGGGCCCCATCCTAAATACTGTAAAGAACAGTGAGCACTCAGCACCATCACAAACTCTCAGAAAGTTGGAGTACTAAAAGCAAAGCACTGTCATTCTCAAATACCTGCCACTGACAGCCATCGCCTACAGCCAGACCATCACCAGCAAAGAGGAAGCAGAGGCTGTTGTCTAGTGGTTATAACTCAACTCTGTGCTTTTATATTCCTCTCAGTTACATAAATGAACAGAAAACGTATCCTTAACCTTGATGTCTTTCCCTATAAAACCTTGTGTACCCCGATAGGTTCACATACGACATTATTGGTATTTAAATCACATTTTTCTGACATTTACACCAAAATACCCTGGGATACTTCATTGTAAGATGCTTCAGCGCATTTTAGAATTGGAGCATAGAAGAGATATGTAAGCCATAATTGCAAAATAAACCCTGTCAGGGTGATGCAGGATTTGAATCATCCTGAAGGTTTATTTCGCAATAATGATCTGCTCACTGTATATTTCCCCACTTATTGCTTGGCTACGTGTGAAATAAATCAATAATTTGACACAAAATATTCATTTAAAATAATTTTTTTTTGCTAAGTCCTCCAGAGTCCATAGCATCCATAGCAACAGTCTGTTATTCATAATGCATTCAGAAATAACAGACCATAGAGTTGTAATTGATGAATCAGAATTGAGCATTTAAAGGAGAGATATGTAATGTCTTTACTGTACTAAATCATAATATGACCATGATATGTCATCAGAGGTTAAGGAAACATGCTTATGGTGTTGCAGGATGTTTGTTTTTGTTTGTCTGTTTCACATTTATTAGCGTTAAAGTTAATGCCAAATGTTTGCCCAATAAGTAAGTGTGGCAGTTGCTGAGCTCAAACTACAGAGTGTGTATTTTTTGGAGCAGTGAGCTTTTGTATTCAGGGTAACAGGATTAACTTCACATTGACAGACAATTCCCTGTTATAAACAGCCGATTGAGTGTAGGACTTATTGTCGCTTGTTATTGTCAAAGTATAACGTTAGGCTCATCATGTACTAATGTAGGTTCAGTGTCTCCTGCAGCCTGCACGCAACCTGCCTGGTCTTTGAATCTGGGGAAACAAGTCGCTTGAACCATAGATCATATATTAAATGGAGATTCAACCTAATTAGTACACCGTCTATTGCTCCAACTCACTATCTGGACTGCAGTACTGATTTTTTTATGCTGAGGGCTTTCGTACATACACAAGAAAATTTCAAGTGTTTTTTGCAAACTAACTAAGCCAGAGTTGGTTCTCCTGCTCAGGGTACTCTCCAGAAGTTTGTGGATGACCTGTTCGAGACCATCTTCAGCACAGCACACCGAGGCAGCGCCCTGCCTCTCGCCATCAAGTACATGTTTGACTTCTTGGATGAGCAGGCGGACAAACACTCCATATCAGACTCTGATGTACGGCACACTTGGAAGAGCAACTGGTGAGTTTGTGTGTGTACACGTTGTGAAAGGGCATCATGGGGAGTATTTGGGAGCTGCTTTGTGTCTCATTAGTGCTGTGAAAAAAGCTGCTGTAGTTTGAAAAAAATTTAGACTGTAAGCCAGCAAATATGCAACACTTTACAGTGGTAGTGCAGCAGAATGTACAGCATTCCTATTTCTCTTGCCTCAGGTATTTTATCACTCAGACTGCAGTGCTCTCTGCACTTTAATAGTCTGTCAAGTCCTTCTAACAGTGCAACTCTTCCTCTGTCTTCTTCCTACTCTCTCAATTCTCCCAGTCTTCCTCTGCGGTTCTGGGTGAACGTGATCAAGAACCCCCAGTTTGTCTTTGACATCCATAAGAACAGCATCACAGACGCCTGCTTGTCTGTGGTGGCTCAGACCTTCATGGACTCCTGTTCAACATCGGAGCATAAGCTAGGGAAGGACTCGCCTTCAAACAAGCTGCTCTACGCTAAAGACATCCCCAACTATAAGAACTGGGTAGAGAGGTACGACAACATGTCTTCAATATGTTTTGTCTTAAAACTGTTTTGAAAAATAAACATTTGTCACAATCTAAACTGTTTTTCTTTCTCCAGGTACTACTCTGACATCTCCAGGATGCCAGCCATCAGTGACCAGGACATGAGTGCCTACTTGGCGGAGCAGTCACGCCTGCACGCCAACCAGTTCAACAGCATGTCGGCCCTACACGAGATCTACTCCTACATCGTCAAGTACAAGGATGAGGTGAGAAGAGCTTCCTATTTAACCTTGATTGTCGGCAGTTATGTTTTACAGACATACAGTCGATGTTATTTTTGTTTTGGTAAATTAAGTATTCTGTAAATCTCCACATTATTTCCATCTGCACAACAACAGAGGCATGTCTAGGGCTGCAACTAATGTTTAGTTTCATTATCAATTATGTGTTTATTCCAAAATGTCAAAATATTTTGAAAAATCTCATCACAATTTCAGAGTCCAAAGTGACATCTTCAAATTGCTTCTTTTGTCCAACCAACAGTCCAAAACCCCAAGACCCTTCATTTATTTTGTCATAAGTGACAAAGAAAAGCAGCAGGTCCTTACATTTTGGAAGCTGGAAGCAGCAAATGTTTGACACTTCTGCTTAAAAATGACTGAAACAATTAGTTGATTATCACTTATTATTAACTTCCCTTTTGATTGACTGTTCCATTAATTGGCTAATCTTTGCAGTTCTTGTCATGTCATACTCACCACTCTGCTGCTCGGTTTCTCTTTTTTTTTTTTTAAACAGAAATGCCCTTTTCATTCACTTCCAGGAGGTTTTTAAAATTAGGTCTTCGAGCCTGTCCGGTTATTGGTTGGATTTTAATGTGAAAAACCTACAGGATGTGTTCTGTTCCACTGACGAAACGTAGTAACAAATCTGGAATTAATATGTGGATGAAACTGGTATTTCAGTTTAAAATAGAAATTCAGAGCAGCAGAGTGGTGAGTATGGCCTGACTCCGTTGTTGTACAGATGGAAGTAGTACTGTGGAAATTGTACATTGCTAAATTTACCAAGTGAGAGACTGCTACGCTTTGGCTGCATCGAACACATACATATGCAGACCGTACGCGGACAGTTTGTGGAGCGGCTGCTGCAACACTACGCTTCCACAATGAAACTAGCTACACCAGACGTGGAAGCAGCACGTGAACGGTGCGTATGCAGGAAATGACTAGCTTGTTGGCAGTTTTGGGTCTTGTTGATCCGCCTGTCAGCAGTTATTTTATCAGTACCAGCTGGAGGTTGCTAACTCTGTCCATTACACAAACTCAAGAGAAGCTGAAGTTTCACAGCACAGTGCTGGTTCCAAAAAACTTGAGACACAACTCCACACAGTCCCAAAAGAAAGCTCACTATCTTGTTTTGCCTGTGATGCCTACGAGCTTCAATGTAGCCAGTAAAAAGACACATTCCATTACATCCAGTCTGTGAACAGTCTGCTGCGTTACGTCTTCTATGTCACCAAAGCGTTTGTTCTTAATTTTAACTGGCCTTTGTTCGTGGTGGCTATTTGAGACCAGGCTATCATTTGAGTCCCGGCTTTCACATGAGAATTAATGTAACGATTATGAGCCATCCATGTGGGATGCAGGCGTCCTCTGACAGCCTTGTTTAGGAAGAATGACTCCATATTTTGAAAGCACGATCACAGCACATTTCAACATCCACTGACCTCTTCACCTTTCTATCTCCAGATCTTGTCGGCACTGGAGCGGGACGAGCAGGCGAGGAGACAGAGACTGAGGAGCAAGCTGGAGCAGGTCATCGACACAATGGCCCTGACCAGCTGAGGACCATCCAGCACCTCCATCTTCCTCCTCTTCTCTTCACTCCTCCTCTCCATCTGTCTCTCCTCCTCGCTCCTCTCACCCAAACAAACAAAACTCCAACCCCCAACAATACGACAGACAAAACTGCAAAAGGACTGAAGCAGTATACTGCAAACATGGGGGGGGGTTCGGCAGAGATGGGCGGGCCTGTGTACGCTTACATGTGTATGTGTGTGTGTTTGTGTGCGGCCCCGTACAGCGTGTGGGCTGGTGTCTGCGTGAGAGACTGCGACACCGGACGTTTTCACACACGCATACATGGAGAAACATGTCAACTGACAGCATTTGATTCTTGTGGATGTTGGTGTTTGTTGTTTGCTTGATTTTGATTTCAGGAGTTTTGTTGTGACAACGCGATGGTCAGGAAAGAAACTATGGAAGCCTGGAAAGGACACTCCATATATGGCGTCATTAGCAGGATGGACCAATCTGTGAATGAGCCAGTGGAGAAAGGCTCCTCTAGGTCATGTGACTCCAACGGGTGTCACAGTTTTAAAGGATGTTAGTTTTTTTTTTTCTTTTTTTTGTATAAATGTAATCAACTGCCCACTCTCTGATCTCTCGCCACTTGTATTACTGCTGAATTTGCACAATTTACAGAAACGTTACAAAGGAAGACGATATAGATATTATATATAAATACAGCTACGTTTTTAAAGAAAGATTAGGGAGAAAAATTTTTGTTGTTTTTCATTTTAAACCAACAAACAATAAAAATACAACAATACAAAACATGATTTGATATTTCAAAAGAAAAAAAACAACGTAGACAAAAAAAAAACAACGAAAAAGAAACAAAAAAGTCGTACTGTGCCATGTTTTCTTTGAATGTTGTTTAGTGCAAAGACATTTTGTTAGATGGAATGTGCTACCGTATGATTTTAAATATGAACATGCCTAGTGACTGAAAAGAATTGTTTGAGCAATGACCCATCATAAGATCCTTTTGTTTAAAAAAGCAGGAAGTCCTCATCATCTTCTCGAGGACAGTTCATGGTGTCATGGTGATAACATGAAGTTGCTGTTGTCTCTAATTCAATCAGTGCAATCTTTTGGTTTCAGAAAACCAAATATATACTCGCAGGATTGTTGCTTTATCATGGCCACGTTTGTACCCGGCGCCGCGGCTGGTTCTGTTCTTCAGAGGGTCAAGAAGTGACAGTTCAGTGGATCACAGTAGAGTGACTGAACAATGAAGTAGCTACATTGCACTACCTGAATGAAATACTCCCTTTTGCCCCGATGCCACGCAGCCACCATAACTAACCGGTTATCCATCCCTTGAAGGGTCATTAGTTTTCCTTTTAGAGCAAAGCCAAAGCCTCCCCTGTTTGCAGACGCTGTTTACGTCTTTACAGGAGCAACAATGAGGTCAGGTAGAGCTTAGCCGAGCCCCTCAGTACTGAAACAAAGTGGGGAAAAGCTGTTTTCAGCCTAAAGCCACTTTTCTTTTTTTTCATTTTCTCAATGTTAATACCCAAATTGAGGGGCAAGAAAAAGATATACTGAGTGTTTCTCTCCACCTCTAACCTATCTATCTACCCGAGACAGGGGGGTTTAGCTTTTTATCCATGAGGGGGGGCTTATAGAACGATACAGAGGTGAGACACCTCTGTTCATTAGCTACACAAGGCTGAGTAATCCTCTCTTAGCCTGCAGCTCTTGTTTCAAAACTAGCCTATTGCCATGTGTGGCTTAAGCTTTTTTTTTTTTTTTTTTATATTACTGCTCTCTTAAGAGGATTTCTTTGTTTCTCTTTTTTTGAAGTCTTGAAGTCAGGGTTTTTGACTTTGTGGTGAGAAATAATGTTTTCCGATTTTTTTTTCTGCTTGCCGAAAACCAAACTGTGGTCTGTATAATGTTTTGTTGATGTTTTCATTTGTAAATTGTATACTTTTTTCATGATGAACAAAAGCTGTTTGCCATTTTTTGTAATCAGGTTTTGTTTTGTTTTTTGTTTTGTCTTTTTATTTTCAACATGTAAATTGTACATTTTACGGTACACAGAAGACGAAATTCTCTTCGGTTTTGCCTGAAGTTGAAGTACTTGACCTGAACTCGAGGTTTTATTTTCCTGATATCGAGGATCAAAATGAAATTGTTGCATCAGATGAGCATCTGTGTCTTTGTGATGGAAATGTGACTTGCTGCTTTAACTCTTGTACCTTGTTTTTTCTATCAAACATTAGGGCTGTCATTTTATGCTGATCATAAATGCTGTCGCTGTCCATTTTTACGCCAGGTTCCTTAAATACAAAAACAACAATCTTCTCTCACATCCAAGAATACACTGTAAAGAAAAAAAGTTGAGAAAACCCATCATTTCAAGTCAACTGGCTTCAGTTTTTTTTTTTTTTTTTTTTTCTTGAGTTTTAAGACAAACTGACTCTTATGTTTTGGAATAATCTAAAAAAAGTTTTACTGACCTGTAATCTTTTGTTGAGAAAATTTACTTCTTTAAATAAACTTGAATCTTTGAGTTTTAGAAATCAAAAACAAAATCAGTGCTTGAAAATTTAAATGGTTACGACTGAAAATATTACATTAATGGTTAAACATTACTCACTATAACGAATTTACTCGTTTCTTTTTTTTTTTTTGACAAGATTTTTTTTGTTTCTAAAACTCAAAGATTTAAGGGTTTTTTTTTTTAACAAGAAAAGTAAATCATTTCAACAAAAGATTATAGGTTGGAAAACTTTTATTTCTTTTTCAAAACTTAAGAGTTTAATTCAAAACTCAGAAATTTAGTGAAGACATTTGACTTGAAATTCTAAATTCTCTCAACTTTTTTTTTCTTTTGACAGTGTAGTGAGCACAACTTCTCAAATTAATTTCAACCCACCCTTTTGTTTACATGTCAGAGACGTGACATTGTTTTCTACAGCTGCATACATATGAGCCTATTCAACTGGATGTCTGTCGGGGCTTGATAGTTAACTGTGTACCTGCCAAAACAAACAGTCTTGAGGGACCACTCTGCCCATGCTAGGGTATAAAGTTCTCTTTTTTGGCTGACCATTTTAGCACACATTAGATATGTTTCAATCATTGATATTAAAGAGAGACCTGCAAAACCCCCATCAAAATATGTTTAGCCCACTTTATAAACATTGCAATGTTTTTTTTTTCTTCAGTATACAGCTGAGTTGCTGCATTCGTACATTTTGCTGCTCATACTGTAGACCACATTGGAAAGGAAATAGATGACTGCTGAGGCCAGAGCTCAGCGGTGCTGTTAACAGCACTCCTATGAATGATCAGTATTGAGTACAATGTACAGTGGGGACAGATCCCCTCACTCCCTGAAAAAGCACACAGACGGAAACCAGCCGAGGCTACAATGCCCAGTTGGTGATCTGTCAGGCTTTTTACAGACACTTCAAACATTCTCGATTCATTCTCAGGTTCATGCTCCATTTGTGTTGTATTCTGCTTGTAATTTGGTTGATTAAATGACTGCTGGGGGGAGCTGGCTTGTTTATCGTTTGCATGGTTACTTGCCTTTTAGATTGACCTGCTTTGCAAGTCCAGACGCATCTTTAGAGAAATTTCCCAGCCACCGTTCTCTATCCTTCATTTTGCACTGTTTGGTGTGATTATTGACTTGTATTTATTGTAATTGAGGTGGCATACAGCATGTCTGTTGTCTAAAAGTGTTTGGTGTCATCTGGAGGAAGCTGACAAAAAATATTATCACAAGAACAACACGTGGTTTGACAGGGAGTTGCTGGGTTTAATGCTGTTTTCCTGTCAAATCACAACAAATCAACAAGTGAAGTTTACTACACTGACTTCAGTGTGAGCAGATGCAGCACAGTCATGTATCTAATGTTTAATTCTCAGCTCTTTAGACATGCTCAGTCACACTTTTGCCTTTCCAAAAAAAAAAAAAAAAAACAGCTCAATCAAACAAGTCCTGGCACCATTCTGTTTTCATTTTTTATTTTTTCTGCTTTCTTCCAATTATGGAAAGTTTGTGGTTCTTTTACTTTCTTTTTTTTTTTTTTACATGGAAGTTACATAAAATCCAAGGAAACACAAAGCAAATGAATTTCGGACAGAGCTGGCAAAGGAATTTTAATACTACAATAACTCAGATCCAGAGTTTCAGACTTGAAGCAACTGTCACAAGTTTGCAGGTTAACATTCATTGTGTAAATATTCTGTTATTTCCTATTTTGCAGATTTACTACTTGTAAATAAACACACATCAAGGAGAGATTAAACATTTTTTGCTAAATAAAATGTGGCTTGGGATTTTTATTGATGCAGTTTTTATAGATGGATTATTGAAGTTGTAGTCATGGATGTAGTTACTGTATGGATTCATAATAAGATCTAATATACATGGATATGTTGTAAAGTAGCATGGGCTGTACAGTTCCATACCTCACACTTTCTCGCTATGGTCAAGACAATTAATTTTCTCTACCTTACCTTCCTTCCCACTCATTCTCAGAAACTGTCCAATCGCCTGTGCAACATTGATAGGATTCTCATCCCCAGTGACTACAGAAAACATATAGCGTGCTAGCATTATGTGGTGTTTTGTGTTTCTCACCTAGACCTAATTTGCAGACTTGACCAGTGAATGTGTAGTATTGCTTTTAAAATATGACCAACAACACAAAGACCTGGTCACACCAGAAACTAGCACTGTGAAAATTAATCCATGTCTTCATTAAAGTGGTCCTACAAGCTTGCTGATGTAGGGACGACTCACAGGGCCATTTGGAAATTACTGCAAACACTTGCTAGCCATGGACATGCTGAGACTAGTCAGTCACGATAAGTCCTGAGCTTCTTGTTTAATTTATTTAATTTATTTATTTTATTCTTTTTTAGTTATTGAAAAGGGGAAAAGGCTCTTCAAGATAGCAAGCTTGCAAACTTTTAGCTCAGTCACTGTGATGATAATAAGTTTACACAATTATTGAAGATATTTCATAACTGCCTGGAAACTGTCTCTTTTGTGTTGGAAATGTATACCTCGACAAAGGAGTTTTCAATGAAACTGAATGCTATAAGGCAGCTAATAAGCTAAAATAGCATCATAACTTTGGGCTTTCAGCAATGTCAAGATGGTCTATAGCATGAAATTATAGGTCAAAGCTCACTAAAGTTGATATTGATGTTATTACCCCACCTGTCCCACGACGTTCATATGACCAGACCTTTAAGGGTATCTCCAGTATTTTTCAACCTGGACCCTATTTCCCCATGTTTTTGTGACAAATGGGGACAATTTTTGAAATTGGTCCAGCACTTTTTAACTGACTAGTAAAAATGCAACAAGCCTAGTGAACGTAACCTACATTGATGGTGCACTATTGCCTGTAAGGAATACATTGCAGCCCGTTTTGCGGCTGCTGGCTGCCACAGTCTCACTCAATACTGGACCAGTTTCAAAGATCGTTGTGCCCATTAGTCACTTTGACACAAAAATATGGGAAAATGGGTTGAAAAATATTGATGCTACCTTTAAACCCTGCTGTGAAGAATGTTGCTACATAGTTAGTAGGTTAGGTTATTAGGTTATGGAACCTGAATATATTTTTGGTACAAAGTGAAATGTTCCCATAGCATCAGTTATAAAAAAAATTGTCAAGTACCGTAAGCTGGAATGCTTGTAAATGCTTGTTTGGATTTGTGCACTACTTATTATTTAATCACATCATTTCTGTTTTAAATGATAATTTTGCCAAAATATCAATGTTTTACATTTGAAAACAGGGAAAAAGTCATTTTGGTATCGGCACAGGAGCGTATACTATCTGCACTAGTATGGATACTATCCTCACATTAGCCTCTTAATGAGCTGTGTCATTCAGTATCAAAGACTTAAGGTTCAAATTGTTCACAGTGAAGAGAAACCTTGTCAGCCTGCAGTGTGATAGCTTCCCTCCTCTGTCTCCCTGCCTTTCATAACATGACCAGCATCATTAATCATTCTCGTGGCAATGTACTTGAGTGGCTGGTGGAGGTTTGTTCTCTGGAGGTGTTAATACTAACACGTTTACCCCCCAACCATACATCATACTTGCACTGCCCTCAGCTTACACGGGCGCTTACATGGAAGAGTGGCTCTGAGTGTATAATACAGCAGAGCGTCAGCTGGCTCAGAGAGGCCAGGCCAGTGGTTTTCATGCCATGTATTGTTGCTGAACAAGACGGCACAGAGCAGCAAAGAGAGAGAGGGACCCAGACGAAAGCATATTGGAATGAACCAAAACCACCTTGTCCTTTTTTTCACGGCCTGCCTTAAAGCGTCAGCACTTCCCTCTCTCCCCCTCAAGCGGATTCAATGAGCCCAGATAGACAGAAAATGTTATCGTTCGCACCATGTGTAACCAGCCGGGCTAATTCAATTAAAATTCCATCCAAGGAGGAACGCTGAAATTGCGTAATGGTCGTGGGAGCACTGAATCTCGTAATGATCCTGTCAAGAGGCAAATGATCTTGCAGCGCGAACATTATGATAAATTCCTTGCAAAGCACAAGATGCTCGTTTCTTCACCCCCCCTACCCCCCGCCTCCCTCCTCCACCTCTCCTTGCATGCAAAATTCTGTTGCCATAGTTAATAAAGCCATGATCTGTATTTGCCCCCCCCCTCCCC
Source organism: Lutjanus argentimaculatus (assembly GCA_034769285.1). Taxonomy (NCBI): domain Eukaryota; kingdom Metazoa; phylum Chordata; class Actinopteri; order Lutjaniformes; family Lutjanidae; genus Lutjanus; species Lutjanus argentimaculatus. The sequence goes on from JAWZSL010000014.1 coordinate 13,561,994, forward strand.
TTTCCTCTTTAATCTCGTTTAGTTACAATTGGAGAGGGCTCTGTGTTTTATCACACACTGAACCCAGTGAAATTGGAATTCTATTTTAGCTGAGGAGTCTTTTGGTATCTGTCAATGTGTGTTGCGTCAAGAGTATGGCGGAACCGGGGCACCATGAGTGGCAGTGGTATCTATAGGGCCCCTAAATCCGGTGAGCGGTTCAGTTTCTCCTGGCGAGGCGAAGGTGACAGCCGTGGCTGGTTGGGGGTTGCTACGAGATGGATTACTGTCACCGTTCTAACTTATGGTACGCAGAAAAAGCGATGTGTGAGTCTCCAGGAGAGGAGTGGGTGTTAAGTACAGGTGCTGCCAACCTTCAGCCCACAACAGACGCACACAGTCACACTATCCAAAGCTCCACAAGGCAAGTGCAAGTCTGCAGCACGGTAGAGATTTAGTAAAGAGGTAGTCAGGTTAGCTGGCAATGAATCCAGAAACACACTGACATCTTATAACTAGAAAGATGAAGTTAAACGAACAGTTCACCCCATGAACAAAAATACATATTTTTTTCTCTTACCTTTAGTGCTATTTATCCATCTAATTTTTTGATATGAGTTGCAGAGTTTTGGAGATATCAGAGATGTCTGCCTTCTCTTGAATATAATGGAGCTAGATGGCAAAGTTCTATTTTGCAGTGATGTTTCTTTCCAGAAATCATGACCGGTTACTCAAGATAATCCACAGACCCGGTTGTGGGCAGTTTCATGTAGAGACTATTTTTCTTCAGCCGTCCACCAACCGAATCCCCACGCAGAAGGAAGCAAGTCATCATTTCTGGAAAGACATTGCTGTTGAGTTTTTCAAATGCAATTTTTGATGCTTTGAGCATCACAAGCTGAGCGAATCTAGTCCCACAATATTGGAGAGAAGGCAGATCTCTGTGAAGCTGATGTCTCTAAAACTGTCTACAGACCCCTACAGACCCCTAAACTGTATGCACTATTTTTCCCAGGATGGCAAAGGCATGATATGCCCTGCTTTGCTTCTGATTGGCCTATCCCGATATTCTAACCCTTTAGGTCAATTAGTTGAAACGCGTCAGCGTCCTTTCCTCTCTTTTCTCTCTGTAGAAGAGTACATTGGACCAGGCAGACAAACCACTTCACCACTTGTTGGATTAAAAACATACATATTTTCCATTTTTGTATTGACCAAAGACCACCTTGTCCTACCAAAACTCAAACAACACACACTGAGCATGGCAGTTTTTTTCTTATTTTTTTCACCAAATATCACAATTATTAAGTAATGCAACTTGATTACCATCCGTTACTTTTGGAGTACATCAAGTAAAATTGTTTTGCCTAACATAATGTTTTATGTTTGTTGTTGGTTTATTAACAGTTTGTCCAGCTAATCCTACTTTAGTGATGCCCAAATGCTCATTTAGATTAATAACCATAACTCTGAACTTTTAAAGGTATTTTAAGTTTGTTATTCACACTTCACACTCAAAACTGACAAACTTAATCTAGGGTGTGTGTTTTTACCCACATACCATCCCGGGCGGGCACCATCATCATCACCAACAGTTCCACAATATTTTTCAGTAACAGTCGAAGTATTGACAGGTTAACTGGATTTCTGTGTTGCTAACATTACTTTGGTACGTGTAGCCAACAATAACAGTAGGTCTTACCTGTCGATGTTTCTTTGAATTAAGCAGAACTGTCACTGTGCTGTGATGTTGTTCCCCTTTCCTGATTCAAAGACAAAGTAATGTTAATGTTAAATTTCCACCCAGTGAAATCACTGTCACTAAAGGCCAAGATAATGAATTAAATGTAAGATGAGCTGGGTATGTGTATGTGTGTAATTTCTGATAAATAATCCCCATTTTTACTAAAAGTAGCTAATTGGATTACATCTTATTTTTCTGTAACTGTAATGGAATACAGTTACCTTTTTTTGTATCCTGATTACATAATCCCATTACATGTAATCTGTTATTTCTCAAACCCGCCTAGGGACAACAAAGAACAGACATGAGACACATAAATTGGGTAGAGAGAGACAGGCGATGCCACAAAAAATGAACTTTATTTTGTAATGACTTTCCACTTGAACCTCATCAAGTGATGGCTCTGTGTTAACTACAAACAGAGAAAGATATACAGCATATAGATGATGTTCTATGTATTTACCCAACTTAACCATTTTAACTATTCTTAATTACCAAACAAATTATCATCTCTGAACAAAGTAATATATTCATAAACAAACAATACATCAGTTAAAGACTGGTATTAGCCATAAATGGAACTGACAAATATGTGGCATTACAAAGCTGACAAACAAAAAAACAACTCACTTTTAGACACATTTACGAAGCATAAGGGAACACAGGTCTGGCTGGCAGCAGAGCAAACAGAACAATGATTTCTCTTCCTGGTTATAAGAGCTCTGATTCAGGGCAGATTGACTTCACCTGCGTCTAGTTGACTCCAGACAGCGGCGCGTTTCTCCTTCCAGAGCTCAGCAGGGTCGTGGTAGACAAGGAAGACTTTCACTTGATTTGGTTAACTCAGACTGCTGAAATCTGAACTTCAGATGAACTTTATAATGCAGTTTTATACAGAACGAATACTGTGGATTTTGCCCTACATTTCTTGCAACAGAATATTGTAATATAGACTGAAAAAATCATAAACTGTTCTAAAATGTTTGTTTTCATCATCATCAGATTAGACACCAAACATTTCAATCACTTTAATAAAGTTAAAGAGAAAACAACTTGATTTATATTATTTCTATAAAGCTGCAAGTAGTTATAATGAATTAATTTATTTTCTAATCAGTCACCTGAGGTATTTGTCCTCATGATTGCTGGTAGAAACATAATAAACAACTATTTAATTGTTCTGTGGAGTATTTGAGGTCATTATCATTTTGACAGTCAGAGAAAACAGAGGCTGTCACAAATTTCACAATGAATCCATTAGAAATCTGCACATATATGGCTGAGATAGGCTCACAATCACAAGTACCTCTCTCAAATAATGTCTCAGTTTGTAGCCAGTGTCACATAATGTCACACTAATGATGGCAATGTTTCTTGCATGGCCACCAGCCTCCCACGGCTCCGTATTGCCTAGTTATTTACCCGCATTACTCCTTAACAAACTTTTCACACTTCAATTAGACACTTAAACAAAATCAAGACAACTTCTCCAAGCCATTGAGTGCATTTTAAGGGAAGCTTTCAGCACGTCGCCGCATCTGCGAGGTGGAGTGAAAGTTCCTCTGTTCTGACTGGCTTGTTAATTTCTCCACAGGTAGAAACCATTACGGCCGGCGTCTCCCTGTCAGGGCCAGAGAAAATCCATTCCCTGCTCCACTGACCTAAAGCTTCCTGATGTCTGATTAACACGCATGAGTTGACAATCTATATGGAGCGTTGCAGAGCTTTTAAAGAGGTTGTCTATAGTATCTTCTGGAGCTAATCTGCTGAACACAGCCCCGCTACTCATGACTGATGGTTTCTGAGTCTCGTGCTTCATATATTTTGCCCCATTTTTCGCCTTCAGTCAAAACGCTCCAGATCGATTATGAGCTGAACTTGACTTCCAAGTGTCACCTTGTTCACCTTGAAGCTCCCCCTCCTCCCCACATATACACATACACTCTTTGAAACAAAGGTGCTAACTAGAACCATATAGGATTCTTCAGCTTGTCCCTATATGAGGACCGTTTTTGATTCCTGGTAGAACCCTTTTAAAGGTTCCCCATGGAATCCTTTGAGGGAAATCTACCTAAAACCCAACATGAAGAGCTACACGTCTACGAAGGGTTCAAACTAGAACGCCCTGTGAGAAATTCTAAACCTTCTATGGTGTATTGGTTCCACTCAGAACTTATCCAAAACCTTTCCACCTTCTAAAGGTGCCAACAAGAACCCTTTTATATTCACAAGGGAACCCACCAAAAGCTTTGGTTTCTGAACTGGTTCTGTTCAAGATTCTTGGAACCTTGATGCTATTTAGTGAACCAGTCCACATTTCCACCAGTTTTGAGCGGAACCATTATAATCAAGAACGTCATGAACTGGGGCGCTGCACGGTGCATCACACGCCCACAATGCATGGCACTGCTTTTTTTTTTTTTTTTTTTTTTTTTTTTCATTCCTGCAGGGAACCACTTTTCAGGTTCTGAATCAATTTATTTTTGATGGAAATACCTTCTATCCAGAACCTTTCCAACTTCTAAGGACACTTTTCTACCTATTTAGCTCTGCTTCTTAAACCGGTTATATTCAAGACCTTTGGGACCTTGGTGCTATCTAGTGAACCAGCCCACATTTCCACTAGTTTTGAGCGGAACCATTAAAATCAAGGATGTCATAAACATGTTTCTTTGAGTGGAACCATTGTAGTCAAGGATGTCATCGACAGATGGTGTTGCACAACAACATAGAATATGACACACCCACTTCAGTTTGCAAGGAAAACCTGTTATTTTCTGGTTCCAGCTGGGACCCAACTTTTCAGGTTGGTGGAAATGCTCAAAACAATTCAAAATCAAGTGTGAGAAGCGGAACAGGGTCTGTGCCATGTTGGTGGAAAAGGCTTGCAAGAGTTTCAACTAGAACCCACCCATGGGGTTCTACTGAGAATCCTTTTATATTCCAAGCTTTTCATCTGGATGAACCATTTTGGAACCCTTATTTCTAAGAGCGTACACACATAAGCACACACAAACATACATGGCCCCCTGAGGAGACCCCCCTGCTGTGGATGGGAAGAGGTGGTCTGTCTGATTCGCCTGTCTTCCCCGCCAGGTGATGGGTCACCTCCCCCAGGATTCGGAGGAGTCTGTCCGATTAGCCCATCCACCCCTCACACCTCCACTCAAGGATGGAGAGATCAGCTGTGTCTGTGTGTGCAGGCATCCTCATGCTTGTGTAAATGCGTGTGTGTGCAGAAATGCTTTCACATGCATGCATTTCATTATCAGCTCACACACACGAGTGGTTTGTGTGCAGTCTGGAGGTCAGAGAGGTCAACTCCAGAGTTCCCACACAAGATACTGTCAGTCAATTTAATCACGACTCAACCAACTGATGGTCGGCACCAGATTGATAAAATACTTTAGAATTGCTGCTTATGGCTGCAGTCCACAGTCTCTGTCTGTCTCCCTCACAGACACACATGCAAAAAACACACCCACAAACACACAATACACCCCCCTTTGATCTTCAAATGTGTGTCTTCGGCTGCAATTTTTTTCCCTGTGTCTTGCAGCTTCAGTGAAGCGAACTTGAAAGCCGCTGCTTTTCCTCGGAGAGAAGAATGAATCTCTTTAGGTCTATTGTGGCATTAAGCTTTGAGGGGGCACAACAAAGAAGTCAAATAGATATGTACACATTTTTCACTTGCTTATTTTTCTCCAATTATTTGAATGGCTCTTGAAAGAGCCGTTCCTGAGACAATAAATAGAATAATTCTCGCCGTTATTTCCCCGCTTGGTAATTAGCTACGATGCGTAGCAGTCAAAACAGATAAAAAAATTGCATTGCATGTTCTTTAAAGATAACAAAACGGAACAGATGAAATGGAAAAAATATGTTTACATTCTGTTTCTTATTCAGAGACACGCACATGTGAATCAGCTTTACTTATAATACATTTTACCGTAGGTGATTAATGCTGATTAGACGTATCAGAGTAAGTCAGACGCTTCCTAAACCCTTCAAAGATTTAGCCTAAATTTGCCCTTTGACCCCCACATTCAGCTCGTCTGTCGGTCTTTCATGTGTGATCAACAGAACATGCTACTGTTCACTCCGCCTCCACGCTGCCGCCGTCCTCCCATGCATTCACCGCTGTCACTTTGATGTCAGAGGGACGTGGTGTGTCTTAACGACCCGGCGCTCATGAATTAATTAATCACTTCTTGGGAACGTCTCAAACACAGCAGCTTGTGATCAAGTGCATTGTGGGATTGAGATAAGGCACGGACATTGCCTGGCAATGGAACTGACACAAGGACCCTTAATTAGCTCAATTAATTAACCACGGGGATGAGGCCACGGCGGAGGGCTGTGTGTGTGTGTGTGTGTGTGTGTGCGTGGGAGTATGCATAACAGAGTTGACGGCTACCTGGAGATGGAGGTTTAACTGCTGGTACAGTTCTTCACCAGGATGTGGCAGGGAGATAAGAGAAAGGGTTAATTAATATATGCTGGCGAGGAGGACAGTGCTGCTCAGGGAGGCTGTTGCGAGTATCATCACTATCACCTGCAGCAGAGGATGTCTCTCACTGACCTTTAGGTCTCATACTGGGACGATGTCTTCTTCATGAAAAAACTCAAACCTCACGTGTGTGTACATATTGCTGCGTGTTTCTCAGTCATGAACTACAGTGTGGTGTGTGTGTCCTGTGTCTGTGGATGTAATGATTCCCTGTGGTCTCCTGTGTGTATTATAATACTAAAAACATTTGACATGTGCTACTACACTAACACCTGTGGTATTATAAGAATAGTTAAACAATTTGGGAAATACTCTTATCCCTTCTTTGCTGGGAGCTACGCGGGAAGATATATACCACTCTCATGTTTGTCCAATCAGTATTTAGCTAGAGCCCAGAGGCACTAGCTTTATACTGGGCTTAGCCTAAGAAGCAAACGTTTACAGGTAAGACCAACAGCTAATTTTAGCTACACAGACCAAATGCTAATGTTAGCTACACAGATCAACCGCTAGCATTAGCTTTACAGACCAACAGCTAATGTTAGCTACACAGATCAACCGCTAGCATTAGCTTTACAGACCAACTGCTAATGTTAGTGTGGCAGGGTAGCTCTACACTCCCCGCCGTGAGGGGCAGTGTGGCAGCTAATGAGCGAGCGATCGCCTATAAATACACCCGGTCGGACCCTTCCTCTCTCTCTCTCTCCGCTTCCTCTTCCTCCTTCACGGAGCCGACAGCCGCGTGCGTGGCGGCGTCTCGCGGGTCAGCAGATCGGGTTTCAAAACAAAGGTATGCATGCTCTGCTCTACTCAATTTATGCAGCGTTACGTGCGTGTGTTTACTCCGTTTTTTTGCTCAGTCTATCAGTGTGGTGTTACCGTGAGCTGGACTGTCTCCTTTGGGCCTGTGTGCGCTGTGTGCGCTGTGCGCTCTCTGTGGGTAAGGCGCTTAGTTTGTCTGCCTTTTATATTAAGCTGCCGATGGTCTGGTCCGAGGTTTATTGATTATTATTCTCTCCCAGCCATCGCTGGCGGAGTCTGAGCTGCGGGCTTCCTCCTCCTGCCGCTGTTGTGACACCTTGATCCTGCTCTCCGGTAGGAAATGTTTATTTGTAGCTTTTGTTGGTTTTTTTTAATGTTTATACACAACTTCTAACTAGGTTAATTTGTTTATTTTGCAGTGCGCGGCCGTCACTTGCTGCTGTGAGCCTCACTGCTGTTTTGGTTCTGTTCATCGTTTTTTTTAGTCTCTTCTGTTACTCCTGTGGCTTGGCTAATGTGAGACTCCAATCGCCTTAATTTGGCGCTCTGATCCGGCTCGTACAATATCGGACTCTTGTTTATTCCCACTGTCGGCGGCCAAAGCCGTGGCAATACAGCCTGGACACGTGGTCAGTGCAAGCCAGGAGAGGGTGTCCCCACCCTCTCATAAGACGCAAGCCAGCTGGAGACTGTTTACTCAGAGTGGCAGACACTTAATTACCTGAGTTTATTTCTATTTCATTTGTTATTTCTTCCTTTGAATTATTATTGATTGGGTTTTTGGTTATATTTGATTTGTTGATTAGAAACCTTTTTGTTTCTTATTTAGATCATTTCTGATTTAGAATAGTTTCTTTTGGGTATGGTGTGTGAGGGTTGCCTTGATTTCCTGTTTTTAATTGTGTTCTTTTCCTTTGACAGGTGCTGAGGGCCCAGAGCGACAGCGGTTCCCTTGGTGGTGGTTCCTTTTCACATTTTGGTTTGCTGTGTCACGGGTGCAGTGTAGTTTGGATTCCTCCCTTTTTTTGTTGTCACCGCTGTCGTGGTAAGCCCCAGCCCTGTCCCTTTTTCCTTTGGTAACTCCTCATATCACTCCTTATCATTATATTTATTATTATCATTTAGTCTGTTGCTCCTTTTTAAAATAATTGTTTAATAAAAGTATTTTTATAATTGGAAATCACGCTCTTGTCCTGTGGGATTTTTCGAACTGTGTGCCTTGGTTCAAATTGAATTTGGTCATTTCTAAATCCTGTTTATATCCTGGGGTGAAAGCCCCCAGGTGGCGTTGTCAGCAACTTCCTTATACCGCTCGCCTTGCCACATTCTGGCGTTGTCGGCAGGATCCACAATTAAAAAGGACAGACGTGATTTCCATTTTTTTATTTTTGTAGTGTTTGTGCTTAACTATTGGTATTGTGATAGAACCAAGACAGCAGTAACGCAACAGTCATTTTTCATACCCAAAATCATTATCTTTTCCTTTCCTATCGGAGGTTTAGGTGTGGTAGTTTTTTTTGTTGTTGTCGGTATGGAGGAGGAAGTGCAGCAGCTTAAGGAGCTTGTGCTGCAGCTTAAGGCAGACAACGAGCGGCTGCTCCGGGAGCGTGCTGCGTCTCATTCGGCTCCCAGTGGGGCAGCATCAGTGTCCTCTGGTACAGTTAGTGGTGCTCCTCCTGTTGTGACGGAGCGGCTGGTGGTTATTCCCAGGGACCGCAGATGTCCCGTGTTTAACGGTAGGTCAGGTATCAGTGTAGCTGAGTGGATTGAGGAGATACAGGCATGCATGCGAGCCCGCCACCTCTCTGTTGCTGATCAGGCCCTCTTTATCATTGACCATTTGGAGGGAGAGGCACGTGAGGAGATTAGGTTTCGACCGGGTGTAGAGCGTGATGACCCAGCTCGCATTTTTTCTATCTTGCAAGAGCTGTATGGCCATTCTCCTGTCCTATGTCACTCTGCAGCAGGCTTTCTTTGCGAGGCAGCAACAGGAAGGTGAGACACTGCAGGAGTTTTCGTTAGCATTGTTAGCTTTAATGCAGAGCATCAAGCAGGCGCTCCTGATGGGATGCCAAACTCAGAGGTTTTGCTGCGCGATCAGTTTGTAGAGCATGTCCTGGACAGTTCTCTACGACGTGAACTAAAACAAATGGTTCGACGCCAGCCCTCGGCTTCATTGCTAGAGGTGCGTGGGGAGCCATCAGATGGGAGAGGGAGGGTCTTCCTGGGGGTTCTCGTGGGCGCAGCTGCTCTCTTCCGTCTGCTCATGGGTTGCAGTTTAGCGTCCAGAGTCGTTACAACCCCGGCCCCGGCGGCTGTTCCCCAGGGGCCTGGTTTAGCTGAACTGATGGACCTCTTAAAGAGTCAACAAGAGCAGCTTAACCAACTGACCCGCACCGTAGCTTCCTTGCAGGCCCCCCGACCCCAAAGTCGGACGTCACACAATTCTGTCGTATGTCGTAGGTGTCAACAGCCTGGGCACTTTGCCCGTGAGTGGTGATGGTGAGCGTGTTCCACCTCGTGCTCGTGCTCACTCTGTCTCTGGGCTAACTTCTAACCCTTCTAGGCCTGCTTTGTCCACTCAGCGGCCGGAAAACTGACGCCCGCTGAGCTTTTGAGCCACAGCTCGGTGGGGGCACCTCCAGGCTCTGTAGAAAGTAAACTGTCTGGTTTAATGTCCTCTTGTCCAAATGTAAATGTTTTGATGGGCAATGTCTTGGTGTCATGTTTGGTGGATACTGGGTCCATGGTTTCCACCATCACGGAGAGTTTTTTCAGGAGCATTTTGCACCTTGGGACCATGATCGCCTGCAGTCCTGTAATTGGTTGCGGCTCCGGGCAGCTAATGGCCTAGCCATTCCGTATGTTGGCTATTTAGAGCTTGATGTGACCCTTTGTGACAAGGTGATGTCCCGTTGTGGGATTTTGGTTGTTAAAGACCCCCCTGGAGCTGTGACCTCAGTCCCTGGAGTCTTGGGGATGAACGTCATTAGACGTTGTTATCAAGATCTTTTTGGGGCCTATGGCCGGTCGCTGTTCGATGCACCCTCCGTGTTACAGGCCCCTGGCCCAGTCATTGAGGCTCTTCAGAAATGTCACCAGGCTGCAGTCCAGGTTCCTGAAAACCCTGCTGGTTCAGTTAGGGTGCAAGGTAAGAGGGCCCTTCGCATCCCTGGTGGGATAATGAAGATGGTGGCCAGCACGTGCTCATCACATTTTTCAGATCAGGCTGTGCTGTTTGAGCCCCCTGACTCTGGTCTGCCAAATGGGTTGCTGGTGTCTCCCTGTTTGGTTCATGTTGTCCGGGGTACGGCGTATATTCCGGTGGTCAATGTGGGGACAACTGACATTCTCCTGTACCCACGTACCTGTCTGGGTGCTCTCAGTAGCGCCCAAGTTGTTAGTCTACCCACAGGGGTAACTGAAGTGAGGCCGACTACAGCTACCGTCTCTTCCCAAGCAGCTTCTAGCTCAACCTCAGGGGTTGCGCCACAAGTAGACCTGTCCATGTTGACAGAGGAAGAGCAGGTAGAGGTGAGGTCTGTGTTACAGGAGTACAGTTCAGTCTTTGCAACCCATGATGGAGACTTGGGCTGTACCAACCTTGTGTCCCATGACATTCCACTCTTGGATGATGTCCCTGTGAGGCAGAGATACCGCCGTATCCCCCCCTCTGAGTATGAAGCTGTAAAAGCTCACATCAACCAGCTTCTTGAAGCGCAGGTCATTAAGGAGAGCAGTAGCCCTTATGCCTCGCCCATCGTTTTGGTCCGTAAGAAGGACGGCAGTTTGCGCTTGTGCGTAGATTATCGTCTTCTTAACAGTAAGACTAGGAGGGATGCTTTCCCTTTGCCTCGCATTGAGGAAAGCCTAGATGCCCTCAGTGGTGCCCGCTGGTTTTCAACCATTGATCTTGCCAGTGGGTACAACCAGGTGCCAGTATCGGAGCCAGATCGGCCCAAGACTGCCTTTTGTACTCCGTTCGGACTTTTCGAGTTCAATCGGATGCCTTTTGGACTGTGTAACGCCCCAAGTACTTTCCAGCGGCTGATGCAGAGAATGTTTGGAGATCAGCAAGGTCAGTCTCTCCTCCTGTACCTCGATGATATTGTCATCTTCTCCTCCTCTGTGTCCCAACATCTGCAGCGTCTGAAAGTTGTGCTTGGTCGCCTTCAAAAGGAAGGCTTGAAGGCCAAACTTGAGAAGTGCACCTTCTTCCAGAAGGAAGTTAAGTACTTGGGCCATGTTATTTCCAGTGAGGGGGTCTCCACAGACCCTGAAAAGATTGAGGCTGTGTCCAAATGGGAACGGCCCCGACATGTTTCCGAGCTGCGCTCCTTTTTGGGTTTCGCCAGCTACTACCGGCGTTTTGTAGAGGGCTTTGCCCAATTGGCCAGTCCTCTGCATAAGTTAGTGGCTGAGCTCACCAGCAAAAGGTCCAGAAAAGGGTCAGAGCAGGCTCTTGGTGCTTCCTGGACGTCCCAGTGTGAGGCCAGTTTTGAGGCCTTGAAGTCGAGGTTGGTGTCGGCCCCGGTTCTGACTTATGCCGACTTTTCTCGTCCTTTCATTTTGGAGGTTGACGCTAGTCACAGTGGCCTCGGGGCAGTGCTCTCTCAAGAGACCGACAGAGGCGTTCTGCCTGTAGCGTATGCCAGCCGAGGCCTTAGGCCCACTGAGCGCAACATGGATAACTACAGCTCCATGAAATTGGAATTTTTGGCGTTGAAGTGGGCCATGACTGAAAAGTTCCGGGAATATCTGTTGGGCCATAAGTGTCTGGTTTTCACTGATAACAACCCGTTGAGCTACCTGCAGTCTGCCAAGCTTGGAGCCACTGAGCATCGCTGGGCTGCTCAGTTGGCTGCATTTGATTTTGATATCAAGTATCGTTCAGGTCGCAGTAATCGCAACGCTGACGCACTTTCTCGGCAGTATTTGTCTGGTTCGGGCTTGGCTGAGGGTGTTGTGCCAGGCACTTCAATCCCCAAGGCCCTTCAGCTTGCAGCGCGTCCAGACCCAAAAGTGGTGGCAACTCAGGGTGTTGTATCTGCTTTTTCCATCTCACTCCTCTGCTGATATTCGTGCCTTGCAGGAGACAGATCCCCTTGTAAGTGAAGTTCTGGTGTTTTGGCGGAGACAGGCTAAACCCCACTCCCGCCGAGAGACCGCAGGTTTCAAAGCCAGCCATGGCTTTGTTGCGTCAGTGGGACCGTTTGGTCGAAAGAGAGGGTGTGCTCCACCGACAGGTTTTTCAGCCTCATGGTGGGAGTGAATCCTTCCAGCTGATTCTGCCTGCTGTCCTGAAGCACGAGACTTTAAATCGGTTGCATCAGGAGCATGGCCATCAGGGCATTGATCGGACCACCGATCTGGTGAAGCAACGTTGCTACTGGCCAGGGATGTCCGCAGACATTAAACGGTGGGTCCAAGAGTGCGAGCGTTGCCAGGTTGCTAAAGATTCTGGTTCGGTTCCACATAGTTTCATGGGTCACTTGCTTGCCTCGGAACCTAATGAAATTGTGGCCATTGATTTCACCCTGCTTGAGCCTTCCCGCAGTGGTGTTGAAAATGTCCTGATTATGACGGATGTTTTTAGCAAGTTCACTGTTGCTGTCCCCACACGGGACCAACGGGCCCTCTACTGTGGCCCAGGTCCTCCTTACTGAGTGGTTCTACAAATTTGGTGTTCCGAGCCGTCTGCACTCAGACCAGGGTAGGAGCTTTGAGAGCGCCTTGATTTACCAGCTTTGCCGTTTGTATGAGGTCGCTAAATCTCGCACTACCCACCCGTACCATCCAGCGGGCAACGGGCAGTGCGAGCGTTTTAACCGAACCCTCCACAACCTTTTGCGCACTCTTCCAGCTTCCAAGAAACGGGATTGGGTCTCCTGTCTGCCTCAAGTGTTGTTTTCATACAATACCACCCCTCATCAGGGTACAGGAGAGTCACCTTTTTATCTGATGTTTGGTAGAGAACCTCGTCTTCCTGTTGATTTCCTCTTAGGGCGAGTTCAGGATCCGGTACGTGGGGAGGTACAGGATTGGGTTGTTGAGCATACAGGCCAGACTTAATGTGGCTTTCAAGGGTGCTCGGGAGCGGTTGCTGGCTGCTGCTGGTCGCCGGAAGGAGCGCCACGATCAGAGAGTTCATGAGGCACCTTTGCCAGTGGGCCAGTTGGTGTATCTAAAAGATCACAGTGCTAGGGTCGGCATAAAATCCAGGATATCTGGAGCCATGTTGTTCACCAGGTGTTAACAGCCCCAGCAAATCAAGGGGCAGTCTACACTGTCGCTCCGGTGCATAACCTGCATCAGGCACGAACAGTCCATCGAGACATGTTGAAAGCTGTTCTTGGCCCTGAGTTTCCAGCAGCCCCTCCTAGGGCTCCCTCGCCTTGCAGACCAGGACAGGTGGAGGCTGACTCCCTCAGTGATGGTGATTTGTGGCTCTTGGTGCCTGAAACACCTTTGCCTCCTGCAGGTCCAAGTAGTTCCTCTGCTGAAACCCGTTCAGAGGTTCAAGCCAGCTCAAGTGCACTTCCTACATCGAACGGCATTGTACCATCTGCTTGCTCTTTGTCCCCCTCAGAGCAACCTAGCACCAGTCAGCAGGTTCCGCGTCGGACTGCTCGCACTACAGCTGGCCACCATTCTAACCCTCACCATCTCCCTTTGCCTGCAGGCCAGCATGGTAATCCATCACAGCCTGTGTCTAATGCCCAAATGGTTGTTTTCAGGCCCTGGTGTTAGCATCTGTATTATCTTTGTTTCATCGTCGGGCCGACGATGCAAAATCTGGGGGTAGATGTGGCAGGGTAGCTCTACACTCCCCGCCGTGAGGGCAGTGTGGCAGCTAATGAGCGAGCGATCGCCTATAAATACACCCGGTCGGACCCTTCCTCTCTCTCTCCGCTTCCTCTCCTCCTTCACGGAGCCGACAGCCGCGTTGCGTGGCGGCGTCTCGCGGGTCAGCAGATCGGGTTTCAAAACAAAGGTATGCATGCTCTGCTCTACTCAATTTATGCAGCGTTACGTGCGTGTGTTTACTCCGTTTTTTTGCTCAGTCTATCAGTGTGGTGTTACCGTGAGCTGGACTGTCTCCTTTGGGCCTGTGTGCGCTGTGTGCGCTGTGCGCTCTCTGTGGGTAAGGCGCTTAGTTTGTCTGCCTTTTATATTAAGCTGCCGATGGTCTGGTCCGAGGTTTATTGATTATTATTCTCTCCCAGCCATCGCTGGCGGAGTCTGAGCTGCGGGCTTCCTCCTCCTGCCGCTGTTGTGACACCTTGATCCTGCTCTCCGGTAGGAAATGTTTATTTGTAGCTTTTGTTGGTTTTTTTTTAATGTTTATACACAACTTCTAACTAGGTTAATTTGTTTATTTTGCAGTGCGCGGCCGTCACTTGCTGCTGTGAGCCTCACTGCTGTTTTGGTTCTGTTCATCGTTTTTTTTAGTCTCTTCTGTTACTCCTGTGGCTTGGCTAATGTGAGACTCCAATCGCCTTAATTTGGCGCTCTGATCCGGCTCGTACAATATCGGACTCTTGTTTATTCCCACTGTCGGCGGCCAAAGCCGTGGCAATACAGCCTGGACACGTGGTCAGTGCAAGCCAGGAGAGGGTGTCCCCACCCTCTCATAAGACGCAAGCCAGCTGGAGACTGTTTACTCAGAGTGGCAGACACTTAATTACCTGAGTTTATTTCTATTTCATTTGTTATTTCTTCCTTTGAATTATTATTGATTGGGTTTTTTGGGTTATATTTGATTTGTTGATTAGAAACCTTTTTGTTCTTATTTAGATCATTTCTGATTTAGAATAGTTTCTTTTGGGTATGGTGTGTGAGGGTTGCCTTGATTTCCTGTTTTTTAATTGTGTTCTTTTCCTTTGACAGGTGCTGAGGGCCCAGAGCGACAGCGGTTCCCTTGGTGGGGTTTCCTTTTCACATTTTGGTTTGCTGTGTCACGGGTGCAGTGTAGTTTGGATTCCTCCCTTTTTTTGTTGTCACCGCTGTCGTGGTAAGCCCCAGCCCTGTCCCTTTTTCCTTTGGTAACTCCTCAATATCACTCCTTATCATTATATTTATTATTATCATTTAGTCTGTTGCTCCTTTTTAAAATAATTGTTTAATAAAGTATTTTTATAATTGGAAATCACGCTCTTGTCCTGTGGGATTTTTCGAACTGTGTGCCTTGGTTCAAATTGAATTTGGTCATTTCTAAATCCTGTTTATATCCTGGGGTGAAAGCCCCCAGGTGGCGTTGTCAGCAACTTCCTTATACCGCTCGCCTTGCCACATTAGCTACACAGACAAACTGCTAGCCTTAGAGGCAATCCAAAAGAAGCAGACAGTAACCAAGTTACATTACTTTAATATTGTGATGCTTGGATTAGTTTACTGACCACATTTTTTAACAGGTAATCAGTGTATCAGAATACATTTTTAAAGTAATCCTCCCAGTCCTGTCCTTTAATAAGTAAGACGTTGGGGGGCAGATTTTATGCCTCCTGGCTTCTGCTTATTTAACAGACGCGAGAATAGATGAGCCATCGAGCAGACTGCGCCAGTACCCGGACCTCCAACCTCTAGGGGCCTCCAAAACCTCACCAACTGTAGCCTCATCCTGTCTTCACTTTTTAAAGAATTAAAACAAATTAATTAATTAATTGAGTGCGCATTGAAGTATGAACCACTGACAGTAGAGTTACGTAATTTGCAAATAGGAAAAATAGTGTGATTGTTTAGCAGGTTGTGTCTGTATCATGATGATGACGATGACCGTGGTAATTTTGAGAGGTCATGAGACTGACTTTACCTGAGCCAAGACAGGACAGACAATGGTAAAGTTAGCTACTAACCAACAAACATGGAAAAAATGGTGGCCTGCAATCCGCCTTCCTTAATGTGTATGTAGCTTTGATGATGTTTCACAGTTTGCTGGTGACAAAGTGCAAAGCGGAGCGCTCATTCTCCCATATGGCGAGGATTAAAAATGAACTGAGAACAGTCTCCTGATGGTGGAGTCGGAACAATGACTTTAATGATGTGGTGGAGGGGAGGAGTTTTTTGCAGGTAGACAGGCCGTCGCTGTTATTCACACATCAATGGATTGTCATAATTTAAGGTATTTGTCACCAATGAGAAGTAGTTGACACTGGTTGTTTTTGGAAAACATTAAGACTATTCTACCATTGCTCCTCTGTGCCAGATATATCCTGTATGCAGAGCTGGTCCTGACCTCCATGGGGCCCTAAGCAAAATTCTGCTAAGGGGCCCTCCAAACTGACCGGAGAACCACGAAACCATTTGCCACGCAGTCACACCCCAGTGCTTCCACTACAAATCCCTCCTCCTTTCGAACAGTTTGCTCCATCTGTCAGTCAAAGAATAAGTAGATCTATATAAAACAGAACAAGGTACAAAGAAACAATATTTATTGAATAGAATATTTTGTGTAGAAATCTTAAAATAAGTGAATATTGACATTAAAATAAATGCTAAGGAATTTTTAGAATATATAAAATGTAGAAAATACTAAAACACAATACTAAGCTTTGGGTCTGCTGCCTGGTAATTTAACAGTTAATTGATTTTTAATTCAATATCAGTGGTGGACTTCAATTAAGCACATTTATATCAAGTACTGTACTTATTTTATGCTTTACTTGAGTTACATTTTATTCGACTTTATGCTTCTACACTACATCCTAGAGGCAAATACTGTAATTTTTAATCCACAAAGCAGGAAAAAGACTGTTTTCCTGACTTTTTAGAGACATTGTTCTCACAGCACAGTGATGCTGCAGACATTTTGATGATCTTATAGACCATGATGCATTGCTGTATATTAAACCAGTCAACAGTGGCCTATAAAGTAGTTATAAGTAGCTCAAACTTAGACATGTTCAGCAGTAAACAGCAGTGACATTAAAGCAATAATATTAATCCAAAAACAACAGATGCAATAAAGACTGACAGGGAACATTTTACTGCAACATGAATACTTTTACTTTAAGTATATTTATCTGATAATATTTCCGTTCTTTTACTTCAGTAAGGTTTTGTGAATGTGGACTTTTACTTGTATGATTTTTAGTACTTTTGCATTAGTAGGATCTGAATACTTCCACCTCGGAGGACTAACATTTATGTCCATATATTGTCTGGACAGACAGACAGACAGACAGACTGGTCTCCACAGAAGCTGGTGCAGGAAAGTGTGCATGCGCATATGAACTCATGCTCACGTGCGACAAGGTTATCTTCTGAGCTACGGATTATAAACGCCGCTGCACGTTGGTGCTCATCAAATGTAATAAAATAGTTTTATTTCATTGTGACTTCTGTCAGACACAAAGTCACAGAGCAGCCCTGGATGTGTCTGTAAGCAGGACACAGACAGACAGACTGCAGCACAGCTAACATCAGACAGACAGAGGGAGGAGCATCAACTTAACGTTACTGTGAATCAATGATATCAAACTTAGAGAAGAGGAAACACAAGATTACCTGGCCCAGAAAAATAAGGTAGGCTACTGTTGCAATCAAGTGGTGTAGAGCCTGTATGGTAGAAGATATCTACAGGTGTTGATATTGTCCTTAAGGTTGTGATTATCACTCTGAATCCTCTATTAACTTCAATGTTAGAATGTCCAGATATTCTGGGATAACCAGGAAGTACATCTCAAAGATAAGCCCTAACAATTTATTTGTGCCTGTATTTGCACGTTGAGCTTAGTCTTTATGACCAGGTTTGGGGAGTAAAGCATTACATTTAACAGTGTTACATAATCTGGATACAAAAAAAGGTAACCGTATTCCGTTACAGTTACAGATCAAAAAGATGTAATCAGATTAGTGATGCATTTAGTAAAAATTGGTATTATGTGCAGGATTACAATTTTAAAATGCAAAATACTGACAGATGTTTTGATGTTCTGAAGAAACTGGCCTAAAGAGAAATGTTTTGGATACAAAACTATGGCACCAAATGGACTTAGTGATACTTTTTGGGTTAGGATTATCATTTATTGAATGATGGTCTGTAATAATGTTTTGTGAAGTTTAATCTTATATGTAATGGGGTTATTTGTGATTGATCCCTGTGTTTTGAAGCATGGGAAAAAACAGTGACTGGTTCCTAAATACTTGGGTCCAGCCCCCAGCTGTGTGCTTTCTCTGCCCTTGTGTACATCACCAAATTGAACCTGCACTGTACTGCAAAGGCTCTGATGAAGGCTTTGTGCTGAAATACATAAGCGTTTGTTTATTGTGATATGAGCCAAATAAATAACTGAATTGTGAGTATTTTGTCTTCCTTAACTTGAACACTTAAAGAGTTTCACAACACCACTCTGGTCTGAGTGAAACCAGCTAATCTTACAATCAATTCATTATCATGGGCTCCAGTGAAAAAAATGCTGTAATTGGGTGGAATTTTTACATTTTGCACAACAAATGAAGGAATAGCTGGAAAAACTCATAAACCTACAACAGACGTAAAACCTTACATTAAGCTTAACAATTTCCTCATATTCAATGTTAAGGTGATCATGTCATCAAGTTACATTAGTTACATATTGCTTGGATTATGTTACTGACTTCATTTTTACCACAGGTAATTACTAATTCAATCGGAACACATTGTTAAAGTAACCCTCCCAATTGTTGATGACAGGAATTCATTATTTTATTGTTAATATGCAGTGTGAAGCTGGTCTATGGTACATGTGAGTACTGCCTTTAAAAAACAAACACAAAATTCAAATGATTGAAATGTGAATCTTTTTTTTTCTGCAACATCACATGAAGCAATTAAATAGAAATATTCAAAACTAGTCCAGTAATCATACAGTAGTTGGTACTCATTAACTCACTGAGTTTTCTTTTGCAGCATTGTAAATATAAATGACCTATAGCTGTGCTCTTAGTGGATGGGGCAGTCTGCAAACGGCTGCTTGAATTACTGCATGATATGAAAATTCTGCTGCTTCTGCTCATCTACCAGCCAGCACAGCTGCCAAATGTTCAGATGTGCTTTTATGTACTGTAGTGGGAACATTACAGTTTGTATTCCCTGGTAGGTCATACATCAGCCTGTGCGGAGAGTACATAAAAGTGACTCTGTTCTCTACCAAAGACCAAAAGATAAGTTACTGTGTCATTTGTCTTCAGTGCAGTTATTGAGAATGAATGCACATGTTGGTCAGACTGATACATTAAGTGCTTGCTTAACAAAAAAAAAAGGTTGTACTATGAAGTGTTACACTTAGAGCTGCAGCTAACGATTATTTTCATTATTGATTAATCTGTCATTTTCTAGATTAATCAGTTAGTTGTTTGGTCGATAAAGATGTTAGAAAATTGCGAAAAATGTTGAGTTTCCCAAAGCCCAAGATGTCAAATGTCTTGTTTAATCCACAGCCCAAAGAGATTTGGTTTATTGTCTACACTAAAATTAGCACGTATATGAAGTTTTTTTTTAAAACGCTGCTAAAACAACTAAAAATGGGCAATTGACTCTTTCGCCAGTTGATGGTTTTGCCTTTCAGTTTTCTTTTCTGATGCGTGCTGGAAAGCCGAGACTCAACTCTTATCAGGAGAGCAGAGAGATAGACGATTTTTAAAAGTATATGTCTTCAGCTCTCACCACTTTTGCAGCTTCTGACTGAATCTCTGTGCTATGAAGTTTAGTTTCTCTCCAGCGTCCCTGGATTTTCCATTATTTTGATATAAAAATGCAAAGAAACTGTATATTTTGGCATATTTTTGTTAAATAGGCACACTGTATGGCGACTTTACAATAACTCAAACCGATTAATTATCAAAATAGTTGGTGATTTATTTAATGTTGAAAACTAATCGGGTAGTTGAGTAAGTGTTGAAGCACTAATTACAATGAGTTAATGGTCAATTTGATGTTTAGTACTGTTCATCTGATTGTGTCTTCTATTCCTGTGTTGAATGCACTTATTCATCTTGAATCCTCGGAGACTTCACTTTGAATTTTTTAGCAGTAGTTTTTAGGGTAAAAATATGCAATAAAGTCCAGAAGGCCTGGGTTCCAGTAGAGAACATTAATAGAGAGAAAAAGACTGTAACACAGAGGCAGAGCCAGGCAACAAAGAGAGATGAAGTTTACAGTGCACAGTTCAC
This sequence comes from Lutjanus argentimaculatus, assembly GCA_034769285.1. NCBI lineage: Eukaryota > Metazoa > Chordata > Actinopteri > Lutjaniformes > Lutjanidae > Lutjanus > Lutjanus argentimaculatus. The sequence continues at coordinate 13,582,141 of JAWZSL010000014.1, forward strand.
ATACTGTAGGACTCCCTGTGCCTTTCCATTGGCAATGAATTTTTTATAGCCCCTGTTGCTCGTCGTTCGCTCTCTCTCGCCTTTGAGTTCAGCTCTTCTGGATCCTCAGCTTTCAGAGAGCCGCCAGCCTCGACCTTCTCCTCTCTTCTCTGAGTGAATGGCATTTGTATTGCAGGGGGAGGAAGTGATGGAAGGGAGGGAGAAAAGAGGAAGAGAGGGGAGGTTAGAGCTGGGCAAGGTGGAAGCAATTGCTGCTGCATAGATGGATGGAGAAGTGCCTTCAATGTCAGGTAGTCATGGTAACCTGTCACACCGGAGTCATCACGGGATCGTCGGGAGCGAGTTGAGAGTGATGGTAACAACTGGTTTAGCGCATTTCACCTTGCACTTCACGCAAAGGCAAAGTGTTTTGTCTTCCAGTGGAGGAGCGTTATAGATAATATGTCAAGCCAGTGTCACCGTGTGGAAACAAACCAAGCAAAATACATAAAACGCTGATACACTGCATGTTTACAACCCCATACTGAAGACACACATACTAACATACTGCCAACTACATACTGAGTCAGTGCTGCAGTCTGGATTGGATTGGTAATCCTAGGCACAGAGCAGGTAAAATACTGCAGAGTCATAAAGATATCATTATAACTGCAGTCATGTTAATTACAGTCAAGTTTCCAACTATCATCCTAAACAATACATGTACCAAACTGATATAAACATCAGAAACAATGCTATAGTATTGCTTATAATCACATAAATGTCATGCCTGATTAACATTATGCAAACATTTATCTGGCCACAAGTGTGATTATTTGATTACAGGAAACTATAAAGTTGCTCAAAGACTTTGCTATCACCACAGACAAAGTTATGTGTGTATGCACGTTATGATTGTTTGATCCAGATAAAAGCAGCTCTACTCTACATGTACTGTCTATATGCGGGGCGATACAATCAGTAACTTTATGTGATATCAATGTTTACCTAAAGCAGTACTTAACTAAACAGAATAAATATGATACAGCAGATAGAGATGTTGCTGAAGATCCCCGTTGTGTTGCCTTCAGGGCTCTGTGTGACAGTGGGGAAACAGGACTCTGGGACTGGTTAAGCTTCTCAACTCTGAAAACATGGCAGCACGTTTTCAATTTACCATGAATTTTTGTAAAAGTACCAATATTTGCAGTCTACACACATTTAAAAAAAACAGTAGACATCTCAAAATGTCAAGGCAACTTGCTGCTGCTTTTTTTTTTTTTTTTTTTTTTTAAGCGAAACTCAGTCATATCAACTACCAATCTTTTGTTGCAATAATTTAATTTTCTTTTTTAGATAAACTTGCATCTACCAAAAATTGGCCACAGTGAGCTGTGAACCTTATTTGGGTGCCTCAAATTAGATGGGTTTATTGACAATATTAAAATATTAGTCATTATTATGCTTTGAAATTTTGATATTTCGCAACTTTTTCATTTTTACAGTGCATTTGATTTCATGCCTAAAAGTTTATCCGACATATTTAATGATGAAAAAGCAAATAGAAAAGTGTAAACTAAAATACAGCCTGGTTCAAGAGACATCTGCCTTGCAGTTTGCTCAGGAATAGTCTCAAGGGACAAATACATTGTGGTGGCAGTTGAATATGTACAGTAAGCGCACGGCACAGACAGCACGTAAATCTTGCTTATCTTGTATACATCCGGGCATTTCTCATGTACACAAAGTCTTCATACTGTGCAGCTGGAACGCACCACATACTCAATATGATTCATACTCAGTGTAAATAGTATGTTCCAAACACAGCCACAGACTATTTAAAACAGAAAAAAAGATTTTAATTTGCCTCACTGCACAGCCATGTGCACACACTGCCAAAAATCAAAAATGAGATATCCCCATTAGTCACGGCTGAGTGAGGACAGGGGACCTAAAGCAGGCAAGAGTTGGAGCATGAGAGGATAGCAGGCATGGGGAAGAGGCAGCAGGTGTGTGGCTGATAATGACCAGGTGGAGTTGGCTGGGCTCTGTTTCCCTCTGTCGCTCCACTGAGTCCTGTGGAGCGAAGAAGAGGAAGAAAAAACGAAGGAGAGGTGGAAGGAGGTGAAAGGAGCCGAGATTCTAGGGAGATGTTGCCAAGATGAGGCAGTCATCCCATCAGCATCTTCCTCAATCTCTGTTGCCCCCACTATCGTCTCCTCCACCTGAGCTCTTGTCAAAGCCACTTCTCCTCAGTCAGATCGATGACTGGAGTGTCGGAGCAAAAAGATGAGGACCAACCTGCAACATGGCGCCGCAGTCAGCCATTTTCATCATCGGAATTAGTGATAATTTACTTGCTTGATATGATGCCCTGGATGTCACAGCTTATTATATTCTCACTATATCTGTGCTCCTCAGGCCCTTGTTACGCTCCAGCTGTACACCTCTCTCACCACAGATGTTTTGACGTGTCACAGCACGAAGTCACAGGTGTAACTAATAACATTAATGATGGCTCCGATCCATTTGAATGTGTCAGGAAGTCACACACACACAATACCAGAGCTCTGTAACTAGAACGCCTAAATGGAGGGTAGCCATCTTTAATGTTATTAGTTACACCTGCGTTTGACGAGTCAAAATATCCACCTTAAGAACAGTCTATATTCTGCCATTCCTTAAAGATTGGATGCAATGAGCTCTTGACGTTTCTGGAAACAGTTAATCTTCCAGCCTCCTGCTGCTGTGGTAGACGTGGCTGAAAAGTGCAGATAATTATGTCATATGTCATGTTTCAACAATCCTGTCCCGTGCTTGTCCTATCAAATCAAACTGTTATTCTATCCATAACTGCAATCCCATTGCTGTAACTATTTTACATTAAAATAACAACTTCAAAATCATTTTGATGCTGTATGACTTGTTATAGTGTGAATGGTACCGTTCACATTTGAACCAATAAGGTACCAGCATTAGGTAATATTAGCTGGCTTGCTATGTCTTGTGTTGTTGAATGTGTTTTAATGTTTGGCTGTGTATGAAAGTTGTCAACTCACTAGTTTTTGATCATAAGTAAGGTAATCATGATAAATGCACATGTACAGCTGTCTATTCATGAAAACAGTGTATACGTAAATTGTAAACGGGGCACAAAATCACTAAAAATACCTAATCTTGTGTAATGTTGCTTTAACAAAGTAATTGTATCATTTAATGGGACTTAACATAAATCTCCAAGAGGTAAACATGCATCCTTAAAGCCCCTGAAATCTTAGCTTCAAATCTTAAGTATTTCTCTGTAACATTTAACAATTATGACTAAATAAGCAACAACCTTCGAGTATTGTTTATTTACAGTAAAGAACTCAGCTGATCTGCTTTATCATGGCAGTGTGGGTGTGGTTTGACCAAATTTGATTGACCAAACAACCCACCAGCTGTCATCAGACTGACATCAGCTTTTTCTAACCAAATCCCCATTCCATTTTAAACCAGTAAAAAGAGCACAGAGAAAGGAAACACAAATGCAGAAAATCTTTTATGTGAAATAATTCAAACTGTTATATTTCACAGCAAATTGTTCATGTAAAACCCTTCACTGTGACTAAAAAATTTATTGAGAAAATCCGTTTTCAGGGCCTTTGAATTTTTGCCAGTTCTGGCTGGTAAATTAATGCACTGAAACACTGTTTGTTCAGTGGTCTATTCAGACATGACTTAACAAAGTTTCAACAGGTGGTGGTATTTTTCCAGTAAATGTGACAGAGTGAGCTCACCAGTTTCTATTCTGCAGACAATTTGTGTGTATCAAACTCTTAATTAGACAACTGATAATCAACTTTGAGGACAATATTCCCCAACCTTTAAAAAGTTTGCCATTGTTTCTTTGAAGCTTAGATGTTTGGGGCGGACGTTTAGCTCAGTGGGTAGAGCGTCCGACCCATGTATGGAGGCTGTTAGTCCTCTGCAGCGGCCGCTGGTTCGACTCCCACCTTCGGCCCTTTGCTGCGTGTCATCCCCTCTCTCTCTGCCCCCTTTCCTGTCTCCACTTCAGCTGTACTATCGAATAAAGGCAAAAATGGCCAAAAAAAAAACAAAACAAAACTTTGAAGCTTAGATGTTTGTCTGGACTTCTCAAAAATACAAACATATTTGAAGCTATATGTATATATATGTGTGTGTGTGTGTGTGTTTTGTGTATATATATATAAATGTCTTAGTGTTTGGTAGAAATGATAATGGTAGAAATAAATCATTTCATGGTAGTTGACCAATCACTGGTGAGCCCAGTAAGGCTGTGAAGGCCCACTTGCTGAGTGTCAAAATTGTCTGTTCATGATGATACTTGACAGCTAAAATGAATTTTGTCTGACATCTGAAATGAGTTTTGAGTGGATGTGTGGGGTCTTACATTGAGGACGGGACAAGCTGCAGTCTCACTTCAGAATTTAGACTAATAAGACAGGTATGTTTTGACAACCCCCCCCCCCACCCCCCACCCCAAAGTCAGAGTCATTCTTTGAACAGTTGCAAAGGCTCTTTTCATCACTGAATGCTTTTACTGCAGTGTTACATATTGCTAACTATAGTATGCTATGCTCTCACTGAAGTGTTGTGGATAATATCACAACTTTTCATGCAGTGCACCTGATGTGGCATGTTGAGCTGTGACTGTGTGATTTCTCAGTATGTCTGAGTGGTTGAAGCCCCCTTGGTGACACCTAAAGCAAAGCGTTCACTGACTGGGTCTGCTGCCTCAATCACGGTCCATTAAACTGCACCCACTCCACAATCGTGTCCAGGTCACTGCCTCTGTCCGCCCAAACACAGTCACACACACTCACACACACTGTAAACTCTCTGGTGTGTGCACATTAACACATAGTTCCACGCTGACAAGGTTTGTATCAATCAATTGTACACATCAGGTTTATTTTTAGACTTTTGATGCAAAAAGAATGTTTCAGTGCAAAATAAAAAAAAACAATCAACCACAAATTGACACAAAGATTCAAAACAAGCATACATTACTTATACTTTATGTATTTATTCCTTAGTGTTTTGGCTAAACATGTGATCTGTAGCACTGCAAGCCCAGCAATCTGACTTACAAGCTGTTCACTGAGTTTTAAAAGGTCAACGTAGGATAGGTAATACACTTTGAAAAAGGAATTGTGGAGATACAGTTTGACTGGTGCACACCTACAGAACATGTACAGCACAAGACTACAAAGCAAGTGACAGTTTTAATCTAATTCACACATTAAACACCCACTGATGTAATTTTATATCCCTGTCAGATTGTCATTAGTCATATATCTAGGAAGAACATTTGATGTGATATGCAAGCCCTTCTCTATTTCCCTCCACGAACATCACTGGTAGTGGAAGGTTTTTCTCCTCTGTGGGTTACACTTCTCTTCCACCTACAATATGGCACGCTCTCATGTTTATCCAATCTGATTCTGAGTCTTACTCCAGCCAGAGCAAAAATTGTTTGGGAGAATCTGGAAGAGCCTGTTAGCCGCTGCGTAAAACCTGAATATCTCTTCAGGTGCTGTGGTAGTGTTGTCGCCTGGGGAGCATGAGGTCCTGGTTACTGAATGTCATAATACCTGCAGGCTGAATATTTTTCTGACATGAAAAGAGGAATTTCCTGTCACTAGAAATTGTTAGAATATGAAAAGTAAAAGCAGAGGGGACAGGTCAGTGATGGCATCCCCTACAAAGTATGCAGTCACTTTCACAGTCAATCAGTGACAGCTGTGTCACTTCCTCCTGTTTTAACCTTTGGTTGCAATTTAGGATTATTTTCATACTTGATAAATTGGTTGATTTTTTTCTTGATTACCAGTTGTTTAGTCCATAAAATGTCAGGAAATGGTGAAAAATGTTGATGAGTGTTTGCCAAAAGTCCAAGCTGCAGCAGTTGTAGGGGTCTTTGAGGCTATAAGAACTGTCTCTCTTTAGCCTTTAGTTCTACAGTATTTTGTGTTTATCAGACATGGCACCCTCACCAGATTTGCCTTTCACATTACATATACTTGCGCAAGTGTTGTCTGTGTCAAATTTTGAAAAGTTCAGTCACACTTGTGACCACTTTCAGCTCGCTATTGCCCCGATACTCACTCTGCGCTGTGACTTTAATGAGCGGCTGCTGCCCTAACACCGCTATCTCTTTTTCTCTTTTTCTTTAAACTCCTAGATTTTCTCTCAGCCAGATTTGCTTCCTGGTATTGAAATCTAGCACTGATTGATTTAACGTGAGTTGGTACTTGGTAGTACCAACATAATTTGGTCGGCACCATTAAAAGTACCACGGTGCCCAACCCTAGTTGTCAAGCATTGTAACTAACATCAACTAATGTCTGTTCTACTCATGTCTGACTTACAGGTGAGACAGACATGAAGACGCCAGCACAAGTAGAACCCAGATGACCCTTGTTTGTACAGAGGCGCTGTGATTGGCTGCATGATCAGGTCCAGTTTTTAAAAAACATTAAATACAAAGGAGGAGGCACTCACAGACATACATTTTTCAGCCCAAACTATAATGAATAATATTGCCTACTGCCGCTTTAAATATGATTTTAAGTTTTGTCTGACATGTAAACCATTTTTAAGATTCTTGACTTGCACTCACAAAGTGTCATTCGCCAAGTTTTAATCCAAGTCTTCTCCATGTCTGCCTGTTGTTTCTCTTATGTTTTCTTCTTTATGAACATCCTTTGTATACTAAGAACAATGTTGTGACCAAACTTCATGTCAGTGCATTCATTAGCCCGCCAGCAGCAAAGAAAATTTCCAGAAAAGTTTGTGTAGCTGCATCTTGGAAACACAAGTTGCAAAAATTAAAAGTTTACTTGAAGTAGCGTGAGAAAAGATGAGCGTAAAACTATGTTTGTAGAGAATGCTGTGTTTTTGTGTCAGTGCAATGTTTTTCATTTTCCCAGGGTGGGACCTCAGTGTTTTGGTGGTGTCACACTCTTTGACAACTATCTGCCTTGATTGTTTTCTTGCTTGGCAGATATGATGTTTCTTCCTCCCCCTCCAGCCCCCCACGCAATCTCTCTCTAGAAAGTTTGTTATGTATGCATTCGTTCAGTTTGAAAAAAGAAAAAAAACACTTGTCAGAGTGATTTTGAAAAAGTTTTTTTCTCCCTGCAGAAGAGAGAACAAGTTTGTGACTGAGGAGAGCAAAGAAAGCGTGAGAAAAACAGCCCAGTGATGGATAGTAAGGCACAGGCAATTACAGACAACATACTAGACACTGTGCATATAAGAGATATCACACACACACACAAACACACACCCAACAATATATGCACATACATTCAAAACACTGGCAATGTGAGATAATCTTGAGTTTCTTTTTTTTGTGGAAAAGGCGATATATTCTAGCCAAAATCCAGTTACAGCTCCCTGCTTGGCATACTGATAAACATACAGTACAGAAAGTGCACATACACACACACACACACTTTCACCCACACACACCCATCGCCTGCAACAAACTGGCTCCCACATACAGGCACACATGAGGCACAGCCAAGTCCGGTGCACTTGTAGTAGCAGCGTACAAAGGCCGGCTTCCTTATCATTCCAGGTTCAATTACACACACTTTCACTCGTACACACAAATGAAGGCGCACAAGGCGAGGTGGCAGCCGCGCTATTGGTTTTCGAAGGTGTTCCTGAGCTGCAGAAGGGAGGGGCTGTAATGCAAAGAGACAGATTCAGGTCACTCACTCATTGCTGGGATGAATATAGAAGGAGAATGAGAGAAGATGCTGCACGTTGGAGAGGAAGAGAAATGTGTGGGATGAGGCGAAGGACGATGAGACGGAGGAGAGACAGAGGAGGTAAAAAGGCAGGAACGTCTCAAGTCCTGCAGGAAGATGAAAGGAATGTGATGAGGTTTTAGGAGAAGAGAGAGAATCCAGAAACAGATAAAACAGGGGAAGGCGGGGAGGGGGAGAAGAGGCAAATTACATATGAAATGAATAATCAATTGGCAAGGAAGCGCAAGTATATTTGTATTGCAAATTTCAACAAGACAATTCATAGTGCTTTACATAAAGCATAAAAAGGCATTAAGACAAAATGCAAAAGGAACATAAGGCAATATAAAAAGACATTAAAAGTGCTGACTAGAAAATAACAAGATAAGTCAGGGAAGTAAAAGTTACAGTGCAATTTAACATTTTAATTGAAAGTCTCACGTTTGGTCAAATTTGGTTTAAAAAAAAGGCAGAGGCAAACAGAAAAGTCATCAGCCTTGGTTTAAAAGAACTAAGAGTTGCAACAGACATGAAGTTTTCTAGGAGTTGCTTCGAGATGATCCATAAAAATTGCCTCTCCATGTTTAGTTTTGACTTAGGGGACAGAAAGAAGACCTGTCCCAGATGACCTTAGAGGTCTGGATGGTTCATATTGTAGCAGAATGTCAGAAATGTAGTTTGTCCCTAAACTGTGCTTTGGCAGATAGGAAGCCAATGTAAAGACCTCAGAACTACAGTTATGTGATCCACTTTTTTGGTCTAAGTGAAGATACAAGCAGCAGCACTCTGAATCAGCTGCCTGATCGCTTTTGTTTTTTTTTTTTTTTTTTTTAGAGACCTGTAAAGACATCATTACAGTAATAAAATTAACTAAAGATAAATGCATGGACAAGTTTTTCCAAGACTCCTTTAAATCTTAATATATGATAATAGCATGTTTTTTGTAAATATCTTAAAGCGATATTCCACTTTACATGATAACCCCCTCAGTATGTACTCACCCCTATACCGATGTGAGGATGGGTGAAGATCTTCAGTTCACTAAACAATCCTGGAAAACAGAAAACAGGGTTGCAGCCAAATCCAGTACAATTGCAGTGAATGGTGACCCAGTTTAAAACGTTAAAAAAAGAACACAAAACAAACACAAAATGTCTCCATCCTGCTTGTGTGGTGTAATCCAAGTGTCCACGAGCCGCGACATTAAAATTTAACCACAAAAGACGCCATTTACATCATGTTTTTAGCCGAAATGTCAACTGTAGCATGTAGCCGGTAGGATGTAAACATGGCGTCGATCTCGCGATATTTTCACATGTGCGTCCATTAAGATATATACGAAGTCTTGCGAGATCAACTCCATGTTTACATCCTACCGGCTACATGCTACAGTTGACATTTCGGCTAAAAACATGGTGTAAATGGCGTCTTTTGTGGTTAAATTTTAATGTTGCGGCTCGCGGACACTTGGATTACACCACACAAGCAGGATGGAGACATTTTGTGTTTGTTTTGTGTTCTTTTTTTAATGTTTTAAACTGGGTCACCATTCACTGCAATTGTACTGGATTTGGCTGCAACCCTGTTTTTCTGTTTTCCAGGATTGTTTAGTGAACTGAAGATCTTCACCCATCCTCACATTGGCATAGGGGTGAGTACATACTGAGGGGGTTATCATGTACTGTAAAGTGGAATATCCTTTTAATGTGGCTGTTGAAATTCATGTCTGAGTCCACGACTACACCAATATTTCTGGCTTGGTGTGTGGTTTGTAAAGTCTGTATAAAGGAAAAAGGAAGATTTTCTTCTAAACATGTTTTACATGTGGGAACATAATTGCTGAAAACATGTGAAAACACTAAAAACTATTAATTATTGAATTCCGGAGTTTGGCTGGTAAGCTGTTATTCACAATTTCTGAGTTCAGGATTTTTTGGGCAGACCTAAAACATCTGTCTGCAGAGCAGTCTCGGTGCTGCAGTGTGGTTGAAATCCTGACTGGAAGACATCAAAACAGTTGTTTAGTGCCAATACAATGAATGGATGAGAATAGACGAACACGTGGAAGCTTTACATGCAGAGAATAGGAGAGAAGGAAGGAGGGATGAGAAAGTAGTGGGATACAAATGGAGAATGTGTTAGAGAGGGCAGGCAGTGCCAGAGAAAGGAAAAATAGAGGGAGATGGTAATTGACATGAAGGGAAAGTGACAAGCGAAAAGATGAGTATGTAGGAGGAGGGGAAGAGTCAAAGACAGAATTACTATTGAATGAGGAATGTGGGGTTGGAAAAAGCTTTGGAAGGCGATGCAGACAAGAGGGAAAGAGTACAAGCTGTCATACAGGCTGACATTCAAGATACACAACTCACGAGTATCTTAAATCATTGAACAAAATAGCCTACGTAATAACAAGGAATTGTACTCTGCTTGCATACAATTAATGTTACTGTGGAGTTTCATATTTAAGAAGTAGCAGCCACACCTGATTTTAGAGTCATGTTCAATCCTGGATTCAGTTTCCTGCTTCTGTTTGAGACATGTCTGGTTTTTATATTACGATCATGTTGATGTGACAATACCTGTGAGATACACCTTAAAAATGTGTTTTATCTTTACTGGAGTTTTGATCTGTAGTATTCTTTTTACTCCAGTAAAAATCAGTTTTCAAAAGATTTCACAGAGTTTGTGCACAGAAAAGGCTGAGCTTTATTAGCTCAAGTGCCTTCCTGCCTGCCTGCCTGCCTGCCTTCCCCCTCCTCTTTGTCTTCTGAGATCTGAGTGAGCAGAGATGATGTGCAGAAGAAACAATACAGGCCAAAGTCTCTCTCTCCGTCTGTGTTGCACTCCCACGTGCTGAATATTCAAGTCAGAGAGCTTTTATGAGGATACCGCAGGTGTGCCATGCAGGGGGCCTTTGTTCAGTGGGGTGCAGAACAAGACAGGTGGGCAGGAAACTCGAAACACACTTTCCTTTCCCAGCAAGACCCGAATATAACTTAATAAGTCCCACAGCTTATTATCATAGCAAAGACCACTGATATGCACAGTGATAGGCTAACCCTCAGAGAGTCTGTGTGAGGAACATGTATTTTACAAAGCAGCTCAACTGGACAGAGGGGTCATTGTTGCTTAAAGACTAACTAATAGCAGGGATGTTTGAATTACTGGAAGAAGTGTTCAATTTGGCACCTGATTTCAGTTATTTTAACAGTCTAAAGATATTTTAATCAAGGTTTTGTCAGTGAAATTTTAGCACAGTGCTCATTTTGCTCTGCTCTGCAATAACACAACAAACACACTCTCCTCAAAAAAATATAGTCACTTGCTCACTTTTTATTGCAGCTATCTGTGCTCTCCACTCCAAAGCAAAAGCTGGATTCACAAACATATTCACTAAAATACCATTCACTGTCTGGCTTGGCTTGAGATAAGCAGCTAAAACTTTGGATATCAATAATGCAAAACTGTTTCTTTAGCGACCGTCTGTGTGAAGATTTAGCTTACATTAATCTTGAATTTCCAACCAAGAGCTTATGTATATGGAAGTGAACAAGCTAAAAGATGAGCCTACAATACAAGCAAAGATGTTGATAATTAACATTAGCTTAACTTAAATGTGCTTGCCTGCCTTTTTTGTGTGATTTTCAGTAGGTGGGACTGTACAGTAGATTCATTTTGTCCTTCAATATTGTTTTTTTTTTGTTTAATTTTTCTGCTAACCTTCGCTGAAATTATTTAGCTAACATTACTGAAAAGCACCATGTATGATTATTTACAGGCAGCTAAATCAACTTTAATTCAAGAAGAGATTTTTTTGGTGAAAGAGGATATGTCTTACCAATGTAGAGATACAACGTGTGATTCCACAGATACATGCAGGTGGTTGACAAAAACTTAATTAAAACAGCAATTAGTTCATAGGCACTGATCACGTGGGTGCCCCAGTGGTTCAACACTCACTGAAAAGGCTAAGCAGGCATGGGGAATGTGGCTCTTGTGTATACAGCGTGAATACCAAGGTACTATATGGATCTAAGTGGTCATTTGTTGTGAATGTAGCCAAGGTGTATATATTTTGGCCACAGGAGGGATTTTGGTGACGCCGTCTCCCCCTTTTGTCTAAGAAGACCCTGTTTCAATTCATTTCTTCAGTTGGGTGGGAACATGCTCCTGGCGTACCAATAGTATTTTTGTTACCACTGATGATCGCTGTTTCAGATAACGGATTTAACTTCAGATCTAATCAGAGATTAAAAGATGATGAAAATCTATACCCAAGTAGAACTACTGTTAAATGTCTTAAATATTATCCAACAACAAGTAAAACTATTGGTGTCAAGAGGAATACTGTTGATGTTTAATACATTATCAACAAGGTATACAATCAAAATGAACTTCAGTTTCTCCAAATCTTCAGTCTGAATTACTCCTAACTACTGTGATGCTCTGCCCAGTGGTTACAGTCAACTCTCCAGACCTGTAGCTGTTGTAGCTTTGTTTGTTTTGGTTTATTTATTTATTTATTTATTGTTGTTGTTGTTTTTGTCTGGATGTCATGGTTTTCACTGGCCCTTTTGCGATCGAATAGCCTTGTTGGCTACAAAAATGCGGATGGAAGGTTTGGATATTAATTCAAACTATAGGCCTAATCACCCTAGTGAAATATGATTTTAAAAGTAGTGAAGTAGAATACACAGGGTAATTCTTAGTTAAGCAAGGGTGAAAGTACTGACCTCATTAAAGTACAACCTCAGGAAATAATGCTTTAATTTCCCCTGAAAAGCAATGAGCTCTTTGTATAATCAGTGTGACTTAATATGTGGGATGGCAGTAATATTTTTTATTGATCTGAACCAAGAAACATCAACAGGTTTCTCCACAGAATATAGCATTCATTTCACATGAGATACTAACACTATAATTGGTTTGTACTATAACAAAATTTGTTCCATTAGTTGCAGTTAGAAATTCTTCACCAGCAAACAAATAAGTTATGTGAGAAAAAAAAGATCTTTGCTTTGATGAAGATAATTTTTTATCTAACATGTAAAGTGAAAACCAGCCTCACAGCTTAAAGATGTAGGTTACAGTGAGGTATTAGATGCTTGGAGTGATATACTGTGGTTAGATTCAGCACGAGCAGCAGGAGTATAAACCCTCACTTTCTACTTGCTATATGGTCATAGATCCTCAGACAGAGTGTAAAGGCTTCAGTAATCGATTGCAACTGTGCAGAGCTGTTGGTGGTTCTTTTTTCATTGCTGGATCCACCACTGGCTGCAGGTGAAGAGAGAAAACAGCTCCTTTTCAAATCAGCATGGTGTCTCGAAACTGTAGCTGCATTAATAGAAATGATATGTATGTTTTACTGTAATTCAATCAAATGTTTCACCTCTTAATATAAAAATGGATCCATATTAAAGTTAATAATCTGTTTTGTTTTGTTTTGTTTTGTTTTGTTTTTTTAAGTTTGGGAGTTTTTCAAGTCCATGCGTCACAGGTACTCTCAGGAACTCTCAGGCAACCTAGAACCTTGCTGCTGTGAGGTGACAGTGCTCAACACTCAGGGAACAAGGAAAAGAGAAGAAAAGTTTCCTCAGAGCAAGAGGTGAAGGGTCATGTGATGTGACCCTTAAGAGCGTTGACAGCACTGACAGAACAAGCATGAAGTCAGAAGGAGAGGGAAACACACAGGGTGCATGTTGTTGTTAGGTGCTAAAATTAAACAGATAAAATCACTCAATTCTTCTCTCCAGCTACTAAATTAAACTATTTGAACTAATGCAGCCCTACAGTATCTCAGGCATTAAGCTAAAATTGAATCATCCAAAAGGTATGACTGCAATTTATCACCACCATCCCCTGATTAATTTACCCCATACTAATTACTCTCTCAGCTGATGAGGTTATAAAACGCTGCCACTATTATGAACATTGCAGAAATACCGATCTTCAGTGCTATTTTCCATCCAGAATAGATAGTGAGCTATGCAGTTTTTTAAAAGAACAGGAAGATGCAACAGACAGTTTTGGAGGTATAACACAACAAAATATCTATTTCTACAATACTTGAAAAAGTAGAGACTGAAATCAGTAAAGTGTAACAGTCTGTGTCCCAGCAAGCATTTAATGGATCGCTGTGTGTAGGAGGCTGCCAAGTTTAGAATGAAAACAGGGTTTTAAAATGTGCATTAATTATGTATAATGTTTTGAATTCATTCAATAAATTCAGTCAGTTTGTGCAATGAATGAATTGTGAATCACTTCAACAACTTGAATTCTGTATGTCATAATAATAATAATAATAATAATACATTTTATTTGTCGAGTGCTTTTCAGAGAACTCAAAGACGCTGTACAGGCAATAAAAGCAGCAGAGAATAAGTCAAAACAAAAGATTTAAAACACATACAGCAAAAACAATTAAAGTTCAGTATCTATAGATAAATGAATACACAAAAATAGACAGTTCTGTATTTACAATAACAAAAATAGTCTCTGCATAACATAACAATTTACATGGATAAAAGAAAGAAGGAAAGAGAGAAGGAAGAAAGAAAGAAGGAAAGAAGAAAATCGGAAGTACAGGTAGAGTCCAAAAACAGGGGTATTGTATGTTAAAAGCAGTGCGGAATAAATGGGTTTTGAGAAGTGACTTGAACAGTGTTGGATCAGTGGTGTTTTGGATGTGCTTGGGGAGGGAGTTCCAGAGGGTGGGGGCAGCAACGGAGAAGGCTCTGTCCCCCCATGTTCTGTGCTTAGTCTTGGGGACAGTGAGGAGAAAGGCATCAGAGGAGCGGAGGGTACGTGGAGGGATGTAAGGGTGGAGAAGGTCCGAGAGGTAGGAGGGGGCCTGGTTATGGAGTGCTTTATGGGTGAGGAGGAGGATCTTGAATTCTATCCGTTGTTGGACAGGGAGCTAGTGGAGATTCTGGAGGACAGGGGTGATGTGGTCGCGAGAGCGGGTGTAGGTGAGAGGAGGCGAGCAGCAGTTTACTGAGGAGTTTAGAGGTTGTACCGTAGAGGATGCTGTTGCAGTAGTCGAGACGGGACGTGATGAAGGCATGGATCAGGGTTTCAGCAGCAGTGAAAGAGAGTGAGGGGCGAAGGCGGGAAATATTCTTTAGGTGATGAAAGGCTGATTTAGTGATGTGTTTGATATGCTGGTCAAAGGAGAGATTGCTGTCGAAGATGACACCGAGGTTGTGGCAGTGGGGGGAGGGTGAGAGGGTGGAGTTACCAATGGGGAGGTTGAAGTCTGTAGTGGTCTGGGTGAGGGAGTTTGGACCAATAACAATCATGTCTGTTTTGTCACAGTTGAGTTTGAGGAAGTTAGATTGCATCCAGGATTTAATTTCAGAGAGACAGTTGGAGAGGGTGGAGTTGAATGAAGGGGTGATGGATTTGGTGGAGATGTATAACTGGACGTCGTCGGCGTAGCAGTGGAAATGGAGACTGTGGCGTCAGATGATTTGACCGAGGGGAAGGAGATACAGGATGAAGAGGAGAGGACCAAGCACAGAACCTTGGGGGACACCTTGGGACAAGGGGGCTATAGAGGAGGAGTAGTTGTTGATGGAGATGAATTGTTGCCGATCAGAGAGGTAAGAGTGTAGCCAAGTGAGGGCAGCATTGGTGATGTTGAGGAGGGAATGCAGTCGGGAGAGTAGGATGGAATGGTTGATGGTGTCAAAGGCGGCGGTGAGATCCAGGAGGATGAGGATGGAGAGTAGGCCAGAGTCGGAGGAGAGGAGGAGGTCATTTGTGATTTTGAGGAGGGCAGTTTCAGTACTGTGTTGTGAGCGGAATCCAGATTGAAACTGTTCATAAAGGTCATTATTGTTGAGGTGTGATTTGATATGTGAGGCGACGACGCGTTCCAGGACTTTCGACAGTAGTGGAGAACAGGAAGAAACAAAACAGAACATCAGAAACCTTCTTTGGTGTGGTTATTGTCCACTGTTAATTACAAATATTAATGTAAAAAATATCTCACCAACAATGCTGTTATTTCATCTTTGCCCAGGAAATTCAACAACTTGACCTCCAAAAACAACAATGTTTCACATTCATGTAACTCTAACGACTGTGGTCCACAGTCCTTTGTCTCTAACGACTGACACTCATACCTGGTTTCGGGTCACACCCAGTGATCAACGACTCCAAACGACTGTTGTCAATCTGATTGGAGCACTCATGAATGTGAACACATCTACAGAGGTTAAATACCTGGGGTTCCCACCATTTAGTTAGACTAGCTCTGACTAGTCTGACAGGCATGAACTGATGAAGCTTCTTGGATGAGAAGCAAAACGTCTTCAATAAGACTTTTAAACAAGTCCAGTTGCTTTCGATTTAATCTTTTCCTGAGCTCACCATCGATGTTGTTTGAAGGGTTCTGCCATATGCTGAATGTGTCCATGCACATTATTTTTAGTACATGTACATGAAAATAATATTACTTGTCATAAGCAACCATTTCTAAAATCCTGGTTACGGCCCTGAATAACACACACAAAACACAGGAGTTGGTGCTCTACCACTGGCACGTTTCATTAGTTTTTTTGTATCATTGTGTGACTTCAGTGAATCCAAACTAACCTTTTAAAACACAAAAGTCACCAAATAATACAAACAAACTAACCAACTGAGGCAGTGGTAGACCAACAACTCCTTTCTTCTGCAAGGTAAAATTACTGATTCTGTCAATGTAATCTGATTGGTGATATTTGGCTTGAATAATGGGGGTTTCCTGTCAGAAGAGTCTGTGTGATGGCAAGGTAAAGTGGTGCAAATATTAAACTGATATTGATTTCTTTTAGGTGACCACTTTTCTAGATGGCTAAAATATCTTTTGCTGCTGATCCTGTCCACAACAGCACATGGCTTAGCTTCCTACATCCTCCTGCTGCTTGATTAAACTGGGTGGTGTTGACCACCACCTACTGTTGGTAATACACTGTCTATTGATAAGTATCTTATACAACCCTACTTTAAATAATTGAAACTATTCCTTTAGGACACACATACATATATACATCCGTATTGTAATGTAGGTTTGCAACCAATCTTAAAGGCTGTCACTGAACCCTTAAATTAATATGACAACAGCTACTCTACTTAAGAATCTCATTTATTTCAGTTGAAAAAGAAACTCTTAAAAAGTTGAAAAAGTCATCTTCCTTTGTCCAAAACCTTTATTTAGGCTGACAGTGGTTAATTTTACATGACCTCTCCTCTCGCTGAGTGGCACAGAAACAGTTTTTGATCGCGACACAGGTGAACTAGTGATGAAGTGTTATTTTAATGGAAGTTCTTTTTCTATTTAAGTCCATGACATCTGTCTCCATGCAGCGTATATGTGTGTGTTTTCCTCTGACAAGCAAACACACACACATTTCACAGACACATACCGCTACTTTTCTTCCTTTGTGTGTGTCCCTGTCTGTTTGGATGAAGGTGTGACCTCTGGCTTTTCGACAGAGGAGGGAGAATTAGAAGGAAGAGGGGGAGCGAGGGATGGAGAGATGGATAGAGGGCTTGATGAATAGAGTGGTGTGGAAGAAAGTGTCTCGGCAAAAGAGAAGAGGAATGAGGTCATTATCTCTGTCCTCACCTGTGGCCTCCAGTCCACACACACACAAACACACAGAATCCACATTTCATCAACAGCAGCAACAACTCAGCCCCGCCCTACTCCCCATTCCACCTTTTTTCTTTTTCTTTTTCCAACTCTACTTTGTCTGGACTCGTTGTCTGTCTGATTTCTTCTTCCTTATGTCTCCTCTCAGTCCTGCATAATTCTTTAAAGGCAGATGCTGTTTGCACCAAGGTGTCACTCAGTGACCAAAAATGCTATTTGCACCTGAGTTGAAATAGCCAGTGTGGTCATTTACACCTCTCTTCCTTCCACCCTAGTCACACTGACTATTTATATCCCGGTTGCATATAGCCTAACATGGCTGAGACAAGCACCCAGGTGTCCGTAGCCAGCAATGCTATTTGCACTCTGTACATTTCCTGTTTACACCTGCACAAACTTAACCAAGTAGTTTTACTGCCTAAACCTAATCTCCCAGGGTAGAGTGCTGTCTTTAAGTCATTCATCCACCACAAGCTCTTTATAGCTAAACTAGGGGGCTGGGTGCAAATAGCAGAATAGCTAACACATGACTACGTTCACCTGGATGCAAATAGACACTTTTTTAAACTCCCCCTCCCTCATTTATCTTTGTCTCTGTAAACTAGGGGGCAGGGTGCAAATAGCAGAGTGCTGCCATGTGACTATCCACACTTGGATGCAAATAGACAATCTTTTAAATTCTCCCCCTCCCTCATTCATCTCTGTCTGTGTAAACTAGGGGACTGAATGCAAGTAGCAGAATAGCTGTGTGACTATTCTCACCTGGTGCAAATAGCAGAATAGCTGCCATGTGACTACCCCCACCCCCATTTGTCTCTGTCTCTGTTTCTCCTTTTCGTACAAGTGGAATCCAACCATCACATTCATCAAAGTGATTTCTCTGCTCCTCACATCACTATTACAATCGCTCGCACCAGTTCCCTTCCCTGCTCTATTACTGTTCAATTTTTTGCCTCCCTCTCTCCCACCCTGTCCCCCACTTTAGAGCACAGTAGGTAGGCTGTAATCACATCCACTGGACCATGATCACCTCTCTCCTCCTCTTCCTCTTCTTCCTCCTCTTTGTCTTCTCCCCTCCCTCCCTCACTTTGTGAGGCGGGTCACGCCTCTTGAGGCAGCGGAGCAGAGAAATTGCCTGTTATCGAGGGTCGATTTTTCATGCGCTTGTAAATTGCTTTGTATTGACACTCTGTCAGAGCAGGGTCGACACACCGGCCCGGGCCACTCACCACCCCGCTGATCTCGGGGTGGTGATCTCGGGGTGCTTCCACCGGGATTGAGGGGGGTCAGGAGGGGTACAGCCTGGTGTTTATGTGTGTTTTGTGTGTGTTGGCTGTAATATTTTGAGTGTATGTGTTGAGTGTGTGCACATTTGTGATTTCTGTTGGGATGGGACAGTGCTTTCATTCTGGGTCGGTGAAGGGACCTCAGGGTGGAAATTACAATACTAACAGTAGCTGCCCTGTCTTTGTGCTGATGGTTGTTTTGATGGTGCATGTTCCTTTGAAGACTGTTGCAACAAAACTTATGCAAGTGGTTGTAAGATAAGATGTTTTTTTTCCCCACTTCTGAGTCTGTCAACCTGTTCAAGGCAGGAATGTTGTGCCATCCGTCGTGCCATTCTGTATAAAACTTGTGATACCAGACAATCAGAGGACTCGCTGCCCACCAATCTATTGGGGATTTCTCAATACAACGTAGCTGACCTACATTTTTTCGGGGACATACCTTACCAGAATCTATGCTCTCACCCATCCTGTTCAGTAGTAAGCACAGGATGCCCCCCCAAAAGACTTGGGATTGGTTCAGCAATGAAATTTTCTTTCAGCTCTCTAAATTGTTTCCACCCAGTTTTAACAACGTAAGCTGGGAGACTGTTGGAAGTGTCTAGATCAGGGGTCTCAAACTAGCAGCCTGGAAACCATTTCTGCCCCCCTCTTTCTCTCCCTCTGGCCTATGACATGATGTCAAAAATCTAATAAAATTTGTCCAGCAAAATTATTTTATTGAATTATTTTTTGTAGTTGTTTCATACAGTAACATACCATTCAATTGAAATAAAAACACAATTCTATTTTTAAAATATGTATGTATTCCTGAAGGACTGCATGATGCAATTCCCTGATATTCTATGTCCAGAAGAAAAAGGAAAGCTTGTTCAACAACATTTCTTTATCGGCAAACACAGTGCAGAGCGGGTGACCAAGTTATCAGGTGACATTTATGATCAGTTATGTGACAAAGCTGGAGTTTTCACTGCTTACACTGTGAATTTGATGAAAGCACAGTCAAAACTGCCATGCTCAACTAGATAGTTGTCATCAGGGGTATTAATGACCACAAGTGACAGAGGAGCTGCTGACATTGTGTCCGATGCATGGCTAACTAAAAATGTAGAGAAACTGTTGTTTTGCATTTTTTGTATGATGAAAATATGTTAGTAAAGGAAATTTAAAAAAGTGAATTTTTGGAAATATTTGCAGTACAGAACGCTGAAATGGCTGTCCTATGAAATGACAATACCATCAGTGGCCTCAAGCCAATTTGTGACTTTTGAGTCTAGTATGAAACATATAAACACAGAACGGGCGAGGGGAGACATTATTGTTCTGCCTTTAAGTAGGCAGCAGAGGTATTAATAGAGGTGACATATCTGGCATATGGGGATGGGTGTGTGACGTGTTGATCACGTGTTATATTACTGGGGGATTGAAAAGGCAGCTAACAGCTGTTAGCAGCTAACTCGAAGCAGAAGAAAAGCAACTGAAAATGTCTTTGAGTCCGACATTGCTCACACCACATTGTATACGATGAACAGTAACTTTGTTGTATTTGCAGAATGTGTATGGCTAGCAAAAACACAGCACTCAGTTCACCCACCGTTATTATTATGTTGAAAGTAACATCACTGCCCGACATGTATATTATGTGTCACACTAGATGCAGACTTCCTTCTTTACAGCAGAAATGTGGGGATCTCTGTCTTTACAGAGTTCTTGTGTCTTGCTGGAAAACCTTGCTGGTCCTGTCCAACCTGGCGTGAGAATCTGATTTTATGATACACATCATGGATATTGGACTTGGATATTGTTGATGCTGCTTAAAAAATTTCTGTCACTGATTTTGACTCATAGTGCTTTATTTTATTTTTTAAAGCGATACTGACTCTATGATGACCAACTGAAAAGACATTACATCATTCACAAACTCAGTTGATCTGTTTCTAAATTTGTTGATCATGGTATTACTAAAAAGCCTTTTTCACAGTGAACAGAGTTCACAAGCTGTACATTAGCAGTACCTGCAGCTTCAACTTCTTTGTCTTTGTTGCATCATCCTCCTCTCTACGTTTTTTTTCACTGTTTTTCTGTGTTAATGTGTTGGCGTATGTCTCAAGTTCTACCCAACTCTTTCTCACCCATCTTATGTCTTAAATCCCTCACCAGTCCCTTGTCATTCACGTTGTCTGCTCTTTCATCTTTCACACCTCTTACACACTATTTCTTTCTCACTCTTTCTCTGTTTCTCTAAGTTTTCCCTGCATTTTCTCCTTTGTTGTCACACAAACTCCTGAACCGCAACACTGAGGTTTAACACGTTGTCTCTGTGTTGACTGTTTCAAACATGTGGTGAATTTTGCCTGCTAATAAGGGAACTAATGTATGTATTTTTTACTTTGAGTTATCTGAAATGTTTTCGGCAGTGTTCTTGTATGTGAGCGCAGTTCTTTGGTTGCTTTTCACAATAAGGCTCGATATAGAATCAAAAAGCAAGCTATGAATAAAACACTGTTTCTGTGCACAGCGATGCTGAACACAGGTAGAAGCTGAACAGAGCTACTAGTGGAGTTGACTTAAAGGAATATTCCACTGAAATCTGTCTTTTAAGTATCAAATACTCACCGCCTGTAGGCTTGAAAAGAAGGCTCTGGAAAGTTTGCTGTGTGCAATTTTAAAAAGGAGCTGGCAGCCTGGATTCTCAGTCGGAGCAAAGTCTTCCAATAGCGACCAGTCACAGCCAAAAAAGAAAAACTGCAAAAGATATCACTCAAAGGATATTGGATTTTTTGGCCCATACCAATGTTGATGTATGACGAGACTTTTAAAATTCAAATAACAATATGTCAGCCAATTGTCATTTCTCTACATAAATTCAAAGCATAAACAAAAATCTTGATGAGAATTCTTAAATTCCTCCTGCAGCATAATCCAACCCCTCCTATTGATTCATATGTTCAGAATGAAACAATCCTCACTAAGTCAGCATATCATTAAATTCGCTACTCATAGCTAGCAGACTTTGGTGCTATGAGGACACAAAGGTAGTGTATTTAGCTATATTGAGGCAGTGCTGGGCAGTAATGCATTACTTAGTTACATGTTACAGTAATGTTTATTATAAGAAGCCCACTAATAACAGTATTAAAGATTCAGTAATTAAATTACAACTAGTAATCTCAGTAACACTGTCACTTCAATAATGTGGGGGTCTACATGTTTGTTGCTTTACGCACAGTTTTGTACAGGATTGAGCTGCATTGAACTGACAGTTTGGTCCAGTACCAGTTAGCTTAGTGCAGGTTATGACAGCAGGTGTGGGAATACAATTAGCTACAACTAAATTAGCTACCACTAAAAGAGGAGACATGTGACTCTCTGTAACTAAAAAGTTTTTAAAATTTTTTTTAGCCTACGTGCTGTGTTCTTTTTCCCAGAATGACAAAGGCATTACCTGGCCAACTCTGCCTCTGATTGGCTTACCCTGATATTCTTACCCTAATCCTACCTAATCTCACTCCTCACGCCTCAACCTACCCAACCCAAACAACCCAAACCAACAAAGGCAATAAGTACTAGCTGAACAGTCAGAGTAAGGCAGGTCATGGCTTCGCTCTCCTGTCAAGTTGGAAGGTGAATGGACATTGCAGCCTCTCTGTGAGGGCGGGACTTCATGCAGTTACTGGGGCTAACAGCTAACTGCAGCTGGTCAGTAAGTACCTCCCAAATGTAGTCTGGCTGCTTGATAAATGTTACATTTTCTTTTTCTTTGTTAAGCACTATGTCGACAGTGTTTCCATGTTGCATCGAGTGTTAACACCAGACATCAGAGCAGATGACCCGGATTTTTGTTTGTATGCTGTTATCACTTAACAGACAAGTTGACCAACAGATAAATCTGACCAGTGTTGGGCTGTAATGCATTACTCAGTAACTTATTACTGCAATATTATTACTGTACCTAGTAATATGGATGTAAGGGATTGCTGTTTCCAAAACAGTACTTTTATTACAGTTACCAGTCCACGTAAGGTTGAATTACTGAGTTACTTTTTGATCAAGGTAGGCTATCTTATGATGACATGTGGCGGGTCAGGGCAGGTCACGTCAGCTGCTGGCCAAAAAGCTAAACGAAGGATGAGGGAGTGGGAGAAGCATATTTTCCAGGTGGAAGTATTGTCATTATTTTGAGTTGAGAGAGAATATGTATTGATGGAATGTAATTTGAAGGCCACACTCAGAGAGGGAGACTCTGTGACCACCACAGCCAACATCTGGACAGCCGACAACAAAAGCTTTTGGGTTGTTATTAGTTCACTGGATCGGGATTTCAACTTCACGGTGCAACAAGGCCACCAACAAGATACAAAAGTAATATGGTAATATAAGAAGTAATGTAACAAATTACTTTTGATGACTAAGTAAAGTAATATTACTTTTTAAATGGGTAACAATAAGTAAAAAGTAACTTATTACACTTCCAGGGTAACTTGCCCAATGCTGAATCTGACTAATCTCCTGCTGTATTATTGTGGCAAAATAAAGACGGAACATCAAAAGATTTTTTTTATCACATGAAAGATTTGGAAAACAGGTTTAAACATACAGAGATTCAATGCACACTGCATCTTCATGAAGAAATGTTTGTCCTTCAGTAAAATCTTGCTGCATTAGTCTGTTATGCTCCAGTGTTTTTTTTCCAAATCTTTCCTGTGACAGTATCCTGCCCTTGACAGTAGTGGACAGGCCTGCAGTTCCTTGCGAGTCAGCTGAACTGCGTTTAAACTCTTCCTTCATCAAAAGATTTTTTTTATTTTAAATAGAGTTGTTCCCTCAGATTTAAGTGAACCAAAGGGATCAGGTCCTGGATGAGTGGGTGGCAGCAGACATATATTCATGTTTCTCTGCAGCCATTGGCTTCAGTGTGGTGCCATCTCCCTAGCAAGCTGTGCCAGTGTCTGTGTTTGACACCCACTCTCTTGGTAGGGTGGCATAATCTCGACTGCACTGGCACAGATCTCACGCCAAGCTCTGTCCTGAAAAGATGGAGCAATGAGAAAATGGTTAAAACACACACAAAGAGGCTGAAGTGGAAAGAAGGTGCAGAGGAGAGATAGAGAACTATGAAAGGAATGAAAGAAAAGGATGAAAGCCGAGAGGACGTATAGAGCCTGGACAGGAAGGAGAAAGAGTGTTGAAAAGGAAAAAAAAAGGGATAGAGTGAGTCCAGATGTGGTGTGAAAAAGGGGAAAGGAAAAGGCTGAGACTGATAAATGGGTAGAGAGAAATGACGAATGCCTGAGAGACTTTCTTTCTTCCTTCTGTTCCCTCCGATGTAGAGCCAAGCCAGCCCTCCTGGCAGACGTCTCCTCCTCCACCCCGTCCGCCCCACCTGCTTCCCCTCCCTTTATCCTCCCGCTGTCCTCCCGCTATCCTCCTCCTCTGTCCTGTATGGCACACAGCTGCTCATCCACTCCCCATGCATTAGGACTCATCTGCCATGAGTGCGTCCTGAAAGAACCCTCCAATCTGCAACTAGCTTGTCTCAAAGTGCATTAAAGCTGCACTGGGCAGGACACTCCACATGAAAAGACACCCCGTTTATTAATCTAATTCATAAATTAGGACTGCAGCTGATGTACTGAAAGAGTCCCATCCATTCCCACAGATTCACAATTCAAGTAAAACACCACCTTCACCACTGTTTACTGACCATGCACGGGTAACTACTCCCAAATGAATTTAAACATAAGTGGGTCAAATGTAGTATTAGGCTGGACCATGAACAATATGAAATGATATAGGGCTTGTCATTTGAAACAGATACAAGAAGTGGTGGCAACCATGATCCACACAGTAGGGGGAACGTCAACACCTTATGCTCGACACAGTGTCCCCAGTGTGAGTGTGCACCTCTTGTGTCAAGTGTTATCTCCAGAGGAAGTTATTCAGGACTGTTCGGGATTATTCATTTTGAAGGCACAGCCGCCAAAGGGGAAATTTCATGACTTGACCAACCAGTGGTGTAACTTCATCACTTACTCAGTCACTTGCAGATTTTCTTGTTTACACTGCTGGCCCCCAGCTTTGCTGTGGTCCAGCCAAAAATTGTGTGTTGCACTATGTAATTCATTTGGCATCTTGTTTCTTCTTTCTGGGCACCTGATGAATGTAAGTCCAATGTTTACTCATCTTTTAGCTCTATTTTGGTCTCCACCAACTCCTGCAGGAAATACCCAGTAACCTTGGAACCAGATGAATCTGTGAGCTCATGTTTCATTTGCCTTTGCCGATACATCTGCCCACAAAAAAAAGTTAAACAAAAAAAAAAAAAAAAAAAAATGGAGTGGTGCAGTAGAATGAAACAGAATTTACAAAAATGTTCATGCTGCTTGTTCACTTTTCTCCTGTAAATCCAGTGTTTTCTTACTTTGTTGTTCCAGCCGGAGAAAACAGCTGTCAATGGTAATAACACCCATCTGATATGAGGTTAGTGATTCAGAGGTCTGTAATATCAGGCTGCTTATCTGCTAAATGCTCTTTTATGTTCACCAGCCAGTCACTAACTTTTTCTGTCATTTAGTGCTGGGCAGGTAGCGTAAAAGTTTGGGTTTTTTTAGAGTTTTGTTGCTGAAAACAGTTACCTGCTGCATCTGAAATTAACATCTGATGAGAGTGCTGACAATATAATGGCACAGTAATGTTTACTGTAAAGTTAGAGCAAAGTTGTGGTCCATAAAAAAACAAAATATAAACAATGAGCGAAAGGATGCTAAAACACACATTTGCCGGAAACAAAGCTAGATGATAATTATCTGTGGCTTTGTAACTACGAGCGACCCCTTTGACTGACCATGAAGTAATTTATTAATAATTAATTGTTAGAATTTTATATATAAAAGTATTGATTAGTGCAGCTGTAATTTTTTCAACAAATGATACAATTATATAGTTATATCACCTTTTAAATAAATTAAGAAAGCCATGGATCTGTTTTTATATATCTATCTTTTGAATTTTTCTGCCAATCATTTCTGAGAAGTCTTGATCGAATGATTTTCTGATTTTCAGCTTATTTCCTGCCAGTGAAATTCTCTCAGATGCAGGTTCCAAGTGATGAATCAAAACTTCAATAGGAAAATACTTTCCCAACATTATAGAGTTGGAGTGCTCAGTCTGTGGAGGGCTGGCCTCATAAACAGCTAAAAATGCTGCATTGGGGATTTTTGCATACCCTGCCTTATCAGACTCTAAAAAAAACAAACATGGAATTTAGTTCTGAGACTTTAACAACACCATATTATATAATGTCTGAGTAATGAAGCCATTCAAACTTTTGAGAAATTCAAACTGTTATCTCTCACTGCCACTTGGGGCCACAGAGTTGCAAATTAGGCTTGTTGAGACTTTAAATGTACAAAATGTTGTTTCTCTAATTCCCTTAACAAATAGGTTGCTGCACAGAGATAAGGAACATTTTGCTACTCTGAGTTAGAGAAGTGATGTCTGTTTGAGATTCCATTACTTGTGGAAAAACAAAAGATCTATCTCAAAAACTGGTAAATACTTAACAGTGTATGTTTTTGTGATGACATGGGTCATTCTGCTGTTTGGTCACTGAGAGGAGAGGCTACTGGCAGAAATGTGGTGCAAAATTTGAATGTTTCTTTATCCTGTTTTGCATTTCAAATGGTTAGTTTGGATGACTTAATGTGATGGTGTATGAGGTAGTTATAGATAGTCAGTGTATTACTTACTATAGATGCACGCCCCCACTATGAAGAAGTAGAAGCAATATCGTGCTGCGGATAGGGTCAGCAACAAAAGGTATTTAAGCCACTTAAAAAAGCTCCATCCATAAAATCAATATTAGTTAAAGTGTACACTATATTTAAAATATTTTCACCACTTTCCTTTGCCATCAAACAGCCTTTCCAGACTGGAAACCGTTGTTATATAACCCCGAATATTGCTCTCTCCAAACCAACCAAATTCCCTGGGTGAAATCAGTATTTTTTAGAAGTTGTAGTAGTAGTAGTAGTTTGGTTGGTGAGGAGAGAGCAATATTTGGCTTATTTAACGGTGGTTTTCTGTCAGAGAAGCCTGTCTGACAGCAAGGTAAAGCTGTGAAAATGTTCTAAATATGATGTACACTGAAACTGATACTGATGTTTTTAGGCGGACCATTTAAGGTGGCAAAAATACCTTTTGTTGCCGACCCTGTCCACAGCAATACATTGCATAGCTTCGATGCCCCTCTCTCTGCTTCTCCAAACGTGCCATCTCCTGTAGCTAACACACTGACTTGAGAATATTAAGTATCTCAT
Organism: Lutjanus argentimaculatus; assembly: GCA_034769285.1. Classification (NCBI taxonomy): domain Eukaryota; kingdom Metazoa; phylum Chordata; class Actinopteri; order Lutjaniformes; family Lutjanidae; genus Lutjanus; species Lutjanus argentimaculatus. The sequence goes on from JAWZSL010000014.1 coordinate 13,609,151, forward strand.
ACAACCCCACTTCAAATAATCTGAACTATCCCTTTAATGCCATTCCTAAATTCAGTTTGCTGTGATTTGTTCAAAGAAACACAGCAGACATGATTGGAAAATTGAAAAGTACTATACCTCTACTTTAAAATGTCAAAGACATCATCATCAAAAGACCACAAGCTCAATTTCCTGTGTGTGTTTGAGTGTGTGTGTGTGAGAGAGAGAGCAAAGGGAGAAAAGAGGTGGCTGAAAGTGGGTAAGTGCTGTCATTACTCAATCTCCACAGTTGAGTGTATGCTGTTCTGCAGCTCCCCATTACTTGTCAGTGTTATATAATACAAGACTTTAATTTTTTAAGAGATAGACGTGCGTTAAGAGACGAAAAAACACCAAGTCATATCAGACTGAATGAGGCACAGAGGAGAGGTCACATAAGGAGATGAAATGCTGGTGGAGACTAGAGAAGAAAAAATAGAAATGAATTGTCCTATTTGTCTTACTATGATGTTTCATTGATCAGGCAATGCATGGTGTCGTTCCATTAATGTGTCTGAATTAAGGTGCTATCTTAGCTGTGATGTCACAAAGGAAATTCAGGATGAAGTAAAAGGACCAAGAGGGATTGAATAAAAATATCACGTCATTATTGGCAGTATAGGCGAATTATTGCCCTTTACTGACTCAGACACTCAGAAAACATTTGATTTGGGCCTCCTGTGCACAGTAAGCACTGAAAACAGGTCTTTTCACTATCCACAGTGGATAACTTAGAAAAATGTCCACTGTTGCCTTCATCAAATATACAGTATGTACACAGTACACTCTCTTTTGCCATGCTTGCAAAGCTGTGATAAAGTCTGTTGTTGTTTTTTTAAGTTCTATTACTGCAAAACTTCAGGAGAAAGTTTTGTGTTTTTCACACAGAAATTACTGCTGGGAATTAAAACTTGGATCTTCTTGCTATGAGGTGAGAGAGCCAAAAGCTGAGCCACCTGATGTTGATTAAAATTACAAATCCATGTTATGTGTATACAATAATGTAATCATAATCTTACTTTGATTATGAGGCTGCTTTGATAAATTTGTTAACATGCATAACAAAGGAGGCTTTTGATATTATGCACAATTTCATGCATGGATGAACATACACAAAGGCAGCAGCTACAAAAACAAGGCGAGCTCTGTTGGGGAAGAGCTGCACCTTGTGAAACTTACGATGAGCACAGGCTCATCTGCCAGGAGCACCCCCCAACTAAGGAGCAGCAAAAGAGCTTCGGTAGTTTGTGATGCTGTCCCTCATCTGACTGAGGCAGGTTCATTAACCTGTTCAGAGGTGTCCTTAAGTCTGATCCTCAAGCTTGACCTGTTCTATGGATGTCAAATGTCCTGCTGACCGTGCTGTGTAGGGCTGAGCTATATAGCAATATTATATTGTATCATGATATGAGACCAGATATCGTGATGGATTTTAGACATTGTTATATCATGATATGGCATAAGTGTTGCCTTTTCCTGGTTTTAAAAGGTGCATTACAGTCAAATTAAGTATTTTCTGAACTTACTAGACTGTCGTAGCTGTTCTGTTATTTGTTTTTGCCCACTTAATCATTACTATACATATGATTATTTATTAAAAAATCTAATTGTGTTAATATTTTGTGAAAGCGCTAATAGTCATCCTTACAATATTGTTAAAATATCGATATTGAGGTATTTGGTCAAAAATATTGTGATATTTTATTTTATCTGTATTGCCCAGTGATAAATACAACAGCAGCACTTTAGCTGCTTCCACCCCTTGGAGTACACAACACATCTGCAGTCACAACCTACAGGATCAATAATCATCGATATCGACCTAGATGAAACGTAACTATTGTAATAGGTTTCCCAGCTATATTGCTCAGGCCGGCTACAACATTTCCCAAACTTAGGGTCGTGACCCAAAATGGCAGAGAAAAATGCACAGTATTTCTTCAAATAGTGGCCAGGACCTTTATTTACCTCAACTGCAGAAAATAACAGGTTGTTTTGTCCACAACCCAATTATATTCCATGCACTGTCATAGAAAAGAAAGAAAGATAAGATAAGATAAGATGAACTTTATTGATCCCACACCGGGGAAATTCACTTGTTACAGCAGCTCAAGTAGTACAGCTAGGAAAGTAACAATAAAGTACTTAAAAAATTAAGATAAAAAATAGAAAATATACATATACCTATCAGATTTAAAAATATAGAGTCTAAGAATATAAAATGTTCAAGTACTAAGTACAGGGCTGTACACACAAGACTGTTTACAATATATACACCTTTCACCTGTACATATATGGAAAAAAATAGGGATATATGAGTATATACATAGGCATGTACTAGTAGCTGTGCAGGATAATTGCACATACAGTTGTAAAATACACACATGGTGTGTAGCATTAATATAAAAAATGTAAACTGTGTTGCCTTGCAGAGGCAGATTGCACAGAGGAGGGAAAATATTCACAATTAAGAAGCTGGAATAAGAGATATTTTCTTCTTCTTTTTTTTTCTCGAGAAAAATGATTCAAAACATTTAATCAGTTATCAAAATAGCTGATAATGAATTTAACAGCTGACAGCAAACTGATTAATCAACTAATCATTGCAGCTCTGAACTTCAAGGTAGATACAACCACCAACAGACACTTCTAGAGGGTCATGAGCAAAAAGGATTTTTTTTTTGTTGTTGTTGCAGATTAGATTAACAAAACTACTCAGTCATTAGGCATGATGGGAAATGTGGGCCATCACTACAGTATTGTAGTATGAATCCTCATTTTGATTTGCTCCTGTTTGCCCTGTTATGCTGTTAATACAACCTCAACACTTTCTGTATCCATTTCAAATTAAAAGTCTCTAGCATTTCAGTGGACAGCACAAGTTCATTATGAGGTGGTGAGAAACTTCATACTCATCAAATCTGATTACTGCTGTGATGTACTCATTAACAAATAAATATTTCCCATACATTTTAAATTCACGGTCTGTTGTTTTCTTTAACAGTAGTTTATGAATGTTGATGTTATGGCAATTCTTTTGTAAGTTTGGGTGAGACATCATATTTCTCTTTCGGGTCTTGAGCTGAAAGTGGGAACCCCTTCTCTAGACGAATAAAAAACCGTATTTAATCAAAACAGGTTAATTTCCAAAAATGTTCCAATCATATGCTGTTGCTATCTTCACAGTGATCTAGACAGTATTATTGCACCAGACAGTATTATCTCCAGATGAGATTTAAGGCCTAAGTAAGATATTAAATGAAGGTCCTTACACTGATTAGTTTGGAAATTAATTGCATTATTGTAAATTTTTAATGTAGACATGGCAGGACAAATCTACAGTCTGTATAATGTGTCAGTTGCCAAAACCTTTGGGAATTCCCATTACAACTGCTGTCCTTCTCACCTTCTTATCTCCTAAAAATATAATGCAAATTCTCATTTAGCACTGTAGCAAATGGGGCAGAAATCCATAATTCATGGGGTGACCCACTGACATGAGCCCAACATGAGCCCCAGATATCCACAGCAGGGGATGAGCAGTTTCTTCTTCAGCTGCTCAGAGCACATAGCAAGAAGAGGAGCATGAGTAAGTGACATTTAAATTTGATTGAACCTTAACCTATAAATCATATTTACAGTGCATAATTGTCATGCATGTGTTGTGCTGACCTTTATTCCACCTCCTTCATTCATTAGCCCTACCAGAATTTCGCTGAGATTTGTTGTAATTATTGCAGATCAGCTAAACCAGCAGTAACCTTACTTTAAAAAAACCTTCAAAAAGTTGTAGTGCAAAGAATTCATTGTGGTAGCTGAAAATACATTTGTAAGCCTTGTACACAGATTGCACACACTTGCAAGCCTTTGCAAATAACACTGGGGCTGTTTGAATTCACAAGTACTGCAGGGACAGATTTATCTGCACAGGTAGTGTAGCTGCATGGGGCATCAACCCAATCCAACCAGATATGGGTAAACACACAAGTGGCTGGCTGATAATCATTCACAAGTCACCATGTAAAACTTACTATACACTCCACTTTTGATAGAACAAAGGTGTGAGGTTAGATTGAGGTAAAGTCCTCTTGTCCTGTATCTCTCTGCCTCTGTTTGCATCACAACACATTGAAATTCAAAGGCAGAGTTTCTTTCATTAGCCAAACACTAATTAACTGCGTTTTTATCGATCAAATACATCTTGAATTCTCATCATACTACAAGCTTTTAGTTTTGGCTGACCTTACGAACTCCCCATCGACCAGTTTTTTTAATTCAACTTATCAGACAGCAATGACTTCTAGGACTTTTCCAGCCTCCTGCTGCCTGTGAGAGACACTCTTTGTAAGTTATTTCAGGTGAGCCCTCTGGCATCAACATTTAACTCATGAATGAGTCAGTCTTTGGGTCTCAGTGTGTTGTTGGAAGACTGTGCAGAGCAGTTCATCAGATATACTGATAAGCAGAAAGTCACAAGTTCATCACATATTTCTTTATGTACTAAAACAGTAAAAAGTTCAAGAAAGTTTTTGTCCACAAGTGAGTCCTAGTGACAGGTGTGTAGTGTTAAAACTCCCAAAATAAGCAAGGAATCTCACACACTGTCAATCACTTTTTAAATTTCAATCTTACCTGATGATTACCTTTATTCATTATTGAATAAAGAAAGTACACAAGATTGAAAGTGTGTGGGAGTCCTTATTTGTTTTAGGTCTATGCATTTTTAGTCCTTTGCACCTGTCATGAAGATGTAGTGCTGTGCAAGTATAATTCACTATCCCATAATAATTCCCACTTTACTGGTAACACCAGCTAATTTAAAAATTACCCTGGCATATTGTGTTTACTAAGTAGAGATTCATGCATCACTAAATTAACTTGGGTCCATAAGTCAAAAACTAACCAGTCCATAAATAAGTAAAAGTAAAGATTAGCTGTTACTAAATATTAACCCAGTAACTACTATGTTAGCTTAACTGACAAAACTGACATTAGCTTGCTAATATCTGACCCATTTAGAGTGAAAAGAGATCGGCTGGTAAGAAATATGGTTGGTACATTTGACCTGACACTTGATAAAATACTGTTTAGCAATGATGAAAAGTGGGAAGATTTCAAATTACATTTTACAAAATAACATTGACAAACCCAAAATGTCACACCAACATTTTACTGACCACATAATCTTAGCTTTATTAGCATTTAATACTTCCTCCTCATGCCTAACTGAATGAATTCTTACGGCAGCTTTTAACTCTTAAAACTCACACATCTCTGTCTACATCTAAATGAAACAAATAATCCATTCACAAAAGATTCACACCATAATTTAATTTTTTGATTGTCTGGCAAAATCTAAATTTCAGGAAGTTATACTAAATCTTGTGATTTCCTGTTTCCATTGATTGCTTTTGATTGGACAGCACAGCAGATGTTTCCTAGCAACCAATTAGCACATGACTGAAGTCTTTACTAGCTAGAACATTTGTAAAGTTTTAATGATGCCACCTGAATTGGTAAATCACTAGTTTTAAACTATCAAGTAATATCATAGGAAGAAAAGTAGAAACAGATTTTACAAAGAGCTTCTGCAAACCAAACACTAAACAGTGATTATAAGAAAACCTGACTTGAAAATTTCACTAAACTCCTCCTCTTCCTATTTCTGTTATGAAATATCATTGATTTTTTTTTTTTAAATAAGTTTGGCATTGAGTACCTCATTTTTGCACTGTATATTGCTTTGCTGTTCTTGTTTTTAGCTGTATGTCTTGATCTGTCTTCCTGTAAAGTCTTCTTGGAGTATCATTGAGAGAAAAAAAAAAGATGAAAAACTGATTCATTTGAACTCCTCTCATATGTGTGCTGGCAGTGATTTTGAGAACCAATGTTTGATTTCAAGAAATAGCCTATTGGCAAATAAAAGTCATGCTTAATCAATGGGAGTGTCAGTAGTACATATAAACTCAAAATTGATTTGGCTGGTTGTCCTCTTAATGTAATATCATCTCCATGTCAGCTCACCTGGTCAATAAACATCTTGAAACTTGAGAAGAAAATACACACACACACACGCACGCACTCTTCCTCCCATAATGCTTTATTTATTTACATTTTCATTGCTTATGGATGCGGAAAGAGGGGTGCAGAGGGAGCGAGAGAGGTGGCGGGGAACCATGTTTTTGAACAGGTTGGCGATGATCACAGAGTCTGGGGGGCCAGTGTTAATGACTTATTCATGGACCCTTCTGGCCCCTCACAGCCCCTGGGAATACACCAAACAGATGCAAGAGGGAAAGAGAGAAAGATAGAGAGAAGGGAAGACGTAGGGGAGGGGAGGAGTGATGTGGGACAGAGGAGAGAAACAATGTGGTGGGACAGCGGTGGAGGGAGGGATAAGCTTTGCATAAAAAGGCAAACAAAAGGTGGATGAAAGAAGGGAAATGGGGTGTGGAGGGAAACAGACGGACAGAGCGCTCACACTGGTGACCATGTCCTTATACCTTATACTGGGGACAGTCAGCCAGAGGTGCTGCAGGACAACTAACTGGCTAGCTGAGCAGCTGACAGACTGTTGGCCTGGATCATCACGCTCATTTCCATCTACATCTGCATCCAAGAGAGAAAGAGATTTCTACAGACTTTAATGAGCAGTAAGATGTAGTCCCTATTGTCTCTGTTGATATATTGAGTTCATATACAGTCCATGTATGGGATGCTGTGTGGGCCGCTTGAGGCCAAAATACAAAAACAAGCAGGAGAGATGCATCATTGGCCCACTCTGATTATGCACCAGCTTCACATCCTCCTCCTCAAGATCCTCAATACCAGTTTAACTGGTCAAGGATTTGCAACTGAAGCTGTTAGACAGAGGCAATAGGGATAAAATAAGCAAGGTTTGGGATTGGATATTCAGCTATATCAGTGCCTTCTGTTGAAACATTTTCAACTTTTTGTAAAGTCGATGTGCTTGCCAGTGTCACTTTTCGTAAGCTGACTAGTCACAGCGTGGATGGGGTGGGACACTAAAAAAAGACTGGCATGCTGCAAAGGCCTGGTTCCAAAATGAAATGACTGGTGCTGCATCATTAGAGGGGGTGCACTAGTACCTACAGTGCAGGCTGGCAACAGCAATGAAACATAGTGTAGGTGTTGCAGGTCTGAGTGTGGTCCCTGATGAACAGCTTATCCTGGAACAGAGCAGGAAAAAGTTGTCTTAACAGTCTTAAGGGAATTCAGTTTGTCCCTCCTTTTAAGCAATTGATTGCTTTATTAGCAAGAATAGCACCTATGATACATTGATAAATCTGCAGCCTCTGAAGTGCCGCTCCAGATCACAGTGCTGTAACGCACAATCACCCACTGTTTGTGCTTAACTTCATTAAATCACCTGAAAACAACACCAGGCTGCTGCAGTATAATCATACATATGTCTACACACATCAGAATGGATGGTTATGATTCTATATTCTACTTTTTAATGAAGGAGATGTCCAATTACCATGGCTCTTCATAACAGCCTCCACAACTCTCCCTTCAGCAAAATTAGCTCTTCACAGTGCAAACACTGTCATGTAACATTAATTAACTATGTAATCATGTACAGGGTGAGAAGCATTAGAATTATTGCTAAAATAACATCTGTCCGAAATAATCATCATCAAATCAAATTATTTATTTAAAAAAAAAAATCAGTTGTTACATGTTCGTAATGTTCTGAACTATCCATACATTTAGGTAAAGCTCTCTGTTTGCTGGGCTGTCGTTATCACGTTAACTGTGATTGGCAGTGTTTCAGGCCTGAGACCAGTGATGTGACTAGCTGAGAGAGTATTTAATAATCACCACACCACACCCCGATCTATATTCACTTTCACCCGGTGCTGCTGCATATACAGTACATGAATCAAAACAGAAGATGTGCATTGAAACGCACAGTCCCTGCACCCTGAATATACTCCCAAACAGACAGTGTGGACACCACGGATGTGTGTTCTACCACCTTGCATTTATTATTCAAATTTCAACCTGGGGTGCAAAATATTAAACTGTGGGTACAGTACATACTTTTGCACCATTGCAGAACCGCGCCTGGTGCTACAGTAAACTTTTGAAATGTTCTAATTTTTATGCATGAATGGTTATGATTATTGTTATATTATTAAGCTTGTACTTAGCGTTAACAAATTAGAAAATAGATAAATAAAATCAGATAAATTAAAGTAAAATAATTGTTTTATTTGATGGCCTTGCTGCCCTGATATCAAAGGCCATGTGGCCTTGCCACTAAAATGATGAAATTCCAGTCCTGCTATCGACAAAAAAGTAAAGCCAGTAAATGGACAGTCATACCATCATCACCACATGCACAAAAAGAGCCTTGAATAATCCAAATGACACAACAGGACAATTAGCAGTGAAAATGCTATCTAATGGCACGGTGGACTAAATTGCAGTTTATGGAGCTATATGCAGATGTTCTACTTCAAAGATGAGCGCTGACAATTAACGTGTCTGATCAACACTGTCTTGCCATCGCCTCATTAAAACATGACCCTAAAATAGTTCCAGAGTCTCAACAACTCCTTCACACAGGCCCCGCTAAGAAATGGAAGCATTTGAAATATTGATCAAAACTACTTTTGATTCTTTTCCTTTCATTTTTCCCCTGTCTCTACAACTTCATTATCAAAAACACAGATGAGATTTTTGAGGCCTGGCTGATTTCTCAACTCTCCACAGAATTCGAGACCTTGTAATGTTTTTGCACTTTCTGTTCAAACGCTTGTTTACAAGTCTCCCGATTCAACAATACCTCAGGTTGTTTATCCGAGCCATCTGAAATCTCTGTCTTAATCAGAGTTGTGTTCAAAGGTAAAGATAAGGGCTTGGCAAATCCTTCTTAACCCACCAGCGACACACTTCACAGCGATTTACAATGTGTCTTGTTGTGTCTCATGAAAAAGAAAGTTGCAGCCTTGTCTTGATGGAGTGGCAGATATCCACAAAGAATTATGAGTCTTTGTTTTTCACTGAAACGTCAGACCTCAACACTTTTGAAGCGTGTGGTAAAATTTAGCACTCCTGAGATCTTTTTTGAGCGATAGAAGATGTCAGATGAAGTGTTATTGACTGGCTTTAGCTTGAAACTTGCCCCAGCATCTGCATAATTTAGGATGATGTTGCCCCAGTTTTTCAAACTCTATTTTTGACCTCAAGTTAAATCTGATTTCATTGTTTATGGCAGAGTGCTCCCTCTTTTGGACAGGTTTTAAATCATTGCTGCTCTTTCCACTTTTCTTCCTCCTGCATCTTACTTACTGATTTATAAATTATTGTAAATTTGCTCCTAATAGATCAGTTTATAGGCAAGTACTTGGTGAAATATGTCCTGTTGTGGTTATTTCCTTCTCTCAGTTAAACACACACAGTCACACATGCACACACACACAGTTACATTGCACCCAGAACACTTCTATTGTATATATCATATCATTATAAAATATGAAATGAAGCTTTTCTGTCGACGCTGAGTGAGGGGTGAAATCACTCTCTGCCCACACTCCTCCTCACCTCCCCATCACTGCAGCAACTTTGATGCAAATCCTTAAAAGGGCAGAACTGGCGGGTAAGCTGTGCATCGCCATGGCAATGCGGACAGGGAGAAATCCATTTTTCATAGACAGGCATTGCTGGTCCGGCTACTCGGAGTGCAATGCATGTGATATCAAGAGAAAGGAGAGCCAAGGGGAAAACCAAACACACTCCAACAGCCAGAAGTCTGACAGAAAGAGCTCCAAGACGAGGCTTGAAAAGGTTGTACTTTCCACTGTTTTAGGAGTCAGTTGGCCTGTGTGGCTCACAGTATTGCAGTTGATAAGAGGAGTTTGTGTGACTTACAGTCGCATACACAGAGAAAAGTTACATACAGTACATGAAGGCACACATTGATGCAGACTTTGCTCTACATGATCCCAAATCTGTTCTCACAGCTCTGTACATAAAGTACAGACATGGTAGCGTCTAACTCTTAGCAAGAAAGTGAATAAGTGAATTTCCCAGAATGTCAAAGGGCTCAGACAATAACTGACAAAATATCTGTTGTAAGATGCAAACAAGTAGGCAGGGCATAAACAGGAGGCAACTAGGGCTTACTGGTTCATTGTCTTTAATTGTTACCATGCACTGCATTGAATTATTTAACAGTTTTTAGGCTGTCAGACTGTTAGACATTCCCAGTTCCATCATACTAATCTCTTTTCTTGTACCTGTACCCTGGCGTTTTCCTGGGAATTAAAGGTAGAATAAGAAGGATTTGTCAGTTGCTGTTTGTCAATGCACCAGAAAGATAGTTGATTATTGAGTCTCATTCCCACAACATCAAATCCCAACATTCTGTGAATGTAGGCACTGCTTCACACTTCAGGCGGGTTGTGGGTGATGACTGAGAGGGATTATTTTTTTATGTGTCTATTCATTGTTTTTAGGAAAATTCTGCACAGTTTGCCTTTTGCAAAGAGTAGTTCCAACATCATAACCTGAGTGCCATCTAGTTACATTATATTCGAGAGGGGGCAGGTATGTCTAAGGCCGATACCTCCAACGTCTGGCAACTCACAAAGTTAGATCAAGGGTCTTCAATGTTTTTTAGGCCATGGAGTTCTTAGGTGATAGAGAGCTGGAGCAGGGACCCCAGCTACATTGATTACATTGAATATTTTCGGGTCCTCTCTTGCTCACCTCTAGCTGCCAAGGCAGTAGCAGTTGTAGTACGGCTACTGTTAGCTGCGTTAGCCTCACCCTCTACAATTTAGCCTGTGGTTTCTGAGGTGGAGGGTAGGTCAGTCTCTTGCTCATGAAGTTATAAAACGATTGAGGCTCATAAGAGTGTCTGTTCATTTGGGATAATAATACAGCCAATTTGCCGCTATGTTTCAATAATACATTTGCCCTTATGGGTATGTGCCGCACAGTGATTTAATAGGTTAGCTTGCTCACATGACTGCACAAGGGTTCATAGGGTTTTATCATTGTTTTGTAGATTAAATGTTTAGGTTTTTTTTTTAACAAATAGGCTGACTAATCTTTGCTAATAATATGTTTAATTCATGTTAATGTGTATTTTCAGGAACTACATAGCACTACAGGTAAGAGACAGAAGAAATATGTATTTTTGATTTAAGGGTGAAATGTCCCTTTAAGTTGTGATTGTGATTAGCAATAAGATCCTTGCTGACTTCACCAGTTTTCAATTTTTTTTGATGAATCATCAAGTTACTAACACTCTAAATGGAATATAAATGCAAGTGATTACTCACTGGAACGACAGAGGAGGAAGTTGTCAGGACAGCTCTCTAAATTTTGGCAGTAAAGCTGAGAATGTCATTGATATTTCTAATTTATAGTATATGTCTGACCCAGCATTTTATATAACATTAATAAACTCTGGGGACTTGCAAGAGACGGATTTGAAAAGAATGGTTAAAATTGGTGAAGCAGATACAGAGATATCCTGACTTTTAGTCCCTAGTATAAGTCAAGCTTCAAAAACACCATATCCTACAATTCCCATAATGCAACTCAGTAGCATCTTTCATGTGTCCTTCCCTGCCTGTTAAATGCCTTCATCTTTAAAGCCCCATTGCCCTAAGTTTGTGAGACATGTCATCATCATGGTTGTTCCTACAAAATCAAAGAAGATATTATGCAGCTGTTTTCACTGACTGAGTGGTGCACAGAGTAAAAAGGCCTAGTCACTAAATAATGCATACACTTTACAAGCATTACAAAGCATGCTGAATAAAAAAAGTCTTTGCTTTTGTCTAAGGGGTTTCTGCCTGCACCAGTTGTCCATGCAGTGAAAAGAAAAACACAACTAAAAATATATATTACTGCTCAACTTGGATGCCATGCATACAATGTCTGTTTATTATCTGCTGATACCAAATAATAAATTTATATTTATTTACACCCATACTACAAACACACCCTTTCCTTCCACCTGTTCACAGTGAATTTCCCCTAAATATACACACACCCCATGTAAACACACACACTACTGTAGCTGTTAACACCTGCTTATATACACATTAGTTTTGCATGGGTACCTGTGCAATGACTATAATCCATCATAGGCTGTGCCACCCTGGTATCACAGCGGAGCTACAACACAGGCCTGCAGATGTTGGGCACGCTGCCAGGGCCAGAGACACACTATCTCCCCCCACTGCTTAACAAATGCTGCCTCCCCTCTTCTCCCTTACACACAATCAAACACACACAGGCAGATGCAAATCACATGCACACATGAGCTTGATTACACACACACATTCATCCACAGGATATGCAAGCTGACAATCACAGATGTGTCTTTATTATTCATTGTTAGTTTGCCCTGCAACAATGCTGGGTCACTCTGATATAAATTAGGCAAGATTACTTGGAACTATTTAGAACTCCATTAGCTGCCAAACAGCATCATTTTTCATGCAGCTTGAGACATCAAACGCTCTTATGACAAAATTTAAATTTATGCTGTGATGGAGCAGATGGTAAAGATGATATTTCCTTTTTTTTTTCTTATGTAGTTTATGTTAATATCAATGAGTCCACCTGATCTATGATATAATTACAGAATCATTAGGAAGGTGCATGTAATTTAAATATAATTCAAGCTTTATTTTATGAAAACTACCTGAGGTCACAACCTTCACTCTTATATGTTTCTAATTGTTATCCAGATTACACGCCTGGATGTACAGATGATCTTAATTATTTAAGCGCATTAACAATCTAACAAGCCTTTATTTTAAACTTCAGGAGACAGAAAAGAGGCTTCTCATCTCTCATGCATTTTCATGCATAAAAAGCCTGGAACATAAGTACCATCTGATGCACAGATCAAGTGCTGGCCTCCGCTCGTGGTGTATTCACACTGAAATCAAAAGGCGAGTAAAAATTTAATTGGTCTCTGTGCTCTCACTCTTTTCTCTTTCTCACCAGTTCCCTATTTCTTTCTTTCCTCTCTCTCCCCTTCACATACATGTGTATGCATGCACAAACACTCTCTCTCTCTCTCTCTCTCACACACACACACACACACACACACACACACACACACACACACACACACACACACTGACACACAACTAAATTTGTATTGCCACCCACCAGCAAACTGGCACCAGCTCTTCTCATGCATACTCACACATGCATACACACTTCTGTCACAATCATTTGTATGCAAAGTGGCTGGCTGCGATGGGTTGCTATGGTTGCTGTTACCAGGTTATGTGACAAGAAGCAGCAAGTTGCTTTACCTCTTATTTGTGCCAATGTAAAGGTGTCAGCGTGGGGGACATATAGAGCTGAAGAGGCGATAACACAACAAGAGTCGGCACACAATGGAAGGAGGAACAATAGTGATGGAGACAACAGGAATAAAATGCATCAAAGTTGTACAGTTATGGACACTAAAAGACATTTTAAAAAAAGTCCTAAAATCACATTAAAATTTCCAACAAAAGGCAGTTACAACCAGCAAATTGTCAGGTTTGTGTTAATCAGTCATACAGGCTATATACACAGAGCCGTGAGGGTAGCAATCATGCTAGCTCCGCAGGAAAAAAAAAGGATACAGACACACTAACACAGTATTGTGAGAGGGGAGGAAAACATTCGATAGCCAGCCAACATGAAGGGCTCAGCTCTGTAATTGCCTCCATGAGATTCGTTAGTATGCATGTGTGTGTCTGTGCGTTTGAAGTAAAGTGAGTTTACAGGGATGCTCCGCGTGTGTGTTTGTGTGTATGTCTGGAGCAGATAACACTGACAGCTTAAGGTCATGAAGAAAGGAAGGGCACAACTGAAGACAGCGTATCTTTGATCTCAACACAAGGAATGTGTGACGGTGTGTATGAACTGCCGTGTGCCATACGCGGAGGAGATAGATGGCAGAGTCAGCATGCTGTGCGTGGGGGTGTGTTTATGTGGTTCGGGCATGCATGCGTGTGCATGTTTAATGCATGAACATGTTTGTATTACATGTTTGTCTGTGTGAAAGGGAGACTGATACTTTCTCCAAGTCTTTTTCAGCTTTTGAAAGATTTCTCAATGTGTGTAGAGCACAGCTGGGATGGTACATTTATCTCTTGATTCAATACCATCATGATACTTGGCTGCAGATTTGGTATGTGTTATGATTCTTAAGTTCTGTGATTTGACATTATGATTTGCAGTGTTTATTAGCTTTTTTAACACTAGACCATGACACATGTCAGTCAGTCTTTGACTGGGTTGCAATAACAAAAGATTAATCATCAGACTTTCACAAAACTTGGTTTAAAATGAGTAAATTCAGATTTAAAGCTCTATTGCACTATTAAAAACTTACCTCATTTTAGTAAATTCAAGTTTAGTGACGTATAGATTAAATAAATAAATAAATTTGAGTGTTGTCGGCATCTAGTAAGTATAAAAAGGGGCTGAACTGTTAACTTTTGGTTGCTAGCTACTTAAAAAGTTAACAGAACTTTACATTGTTTGCTAACTTGCTCACGATGGCTTGGCAGAGAAGTTCTAATTTCTTCTCCTTTGAGAAAAACTCTTAATTTGAAGTTAGTTTTAAAGTTGGGTGTAACTTTAACCATGATTTAAATATGTTCAAATATGCCTTATTGGTGCATCTCAGCCTTTGAGCTTTATTTCAGCAGCATTATTGTGATACTGCATGTAAAAGTGGTGGATATAATACTTTTTGAAGTGCCAACAGTTAATGTTGCTGTTCCTGTTCATTAAGCAAGCCTATGAATGAAGAATAAAATCGTAGTTGGTCAGTGTGGAAACCAGAGTAGCAGACTAACTTAGCAATGTGAAGTCAGCAGGTATTATTTTGTTTCCACAGAGCACAGGAGATAAATGCTCTGTATAAAGGGACAGTTTGAAGTTTTCGAGATACTGGCTGTAAAGATACCTGCCTTCTCTTGAAAATAAAATAAAGAGGAAAAACTCAAGACCAGTGTCTCTTTCCAGAAATCATGACCTGGTTCCTTAAAGGTTATGTAAAGGGAATTCGGACATTTTCTTCTAAACACATTATATAGGTCATAAATGTATTGCTCAAAACGTGTAAAAAGCCCTACAATTTAAATTAAATTTAAAAAAATTTAATTGTGGAGCTAGACTTCAAATTGTGTTTCAAGATTTCTGTGTTCAGGATTTTGTGGGCGGCTCTGAAATGGCAGCCGTGTGTCGTATTGCAGCTACCATTAGCATAAACCCGCCCCTGCTGCTCCAGCAGTAGCGCAGTATCCTTGGTGGTTCTCCTGCTCGCTCACGAGTCACAGATAGCGCTGATGATAGTTTGCTGCTAGCTATCTAACCAGTTATGCCTCATCCACCACGTGCATGTGTGTTCCCTGGATGCCACAATGTGCAGTTTAGCGGCTTGGTGACTTTTTTAAAGGGGCCTTCACATGATAAGAAATTTATCCCGGACTCACCGCGAGGTAGGGCGCAGAGAGGCAAAGCACAGCACCACAACCGCTACGACCTGTCTGCCTGATATACAAACGGCTAACTAACATCAGCTCTGGAAATAGCTTAAGTTCATAAACTATATGATTCATAAACCTTATGACCCAACCTGGCTGTTCACATTTCGCCATGCATAACGTTCACTGGCAAGATCGTGGTCTGTTTTTAATGTTGTGTTATAAAGTTTGGGGAACCCTGAAATACTTTTCTTCGGTCATGTCTGGAAGGGAACCCTTGATTTGTGAAATTCTCGTGAGATTGTTGTATGTTGTTCCTTCATTATGATGTTAAGATGATCACTCTCGCGAGATCTTCCGCTGGTCTGGGGTTCCCTTCAAGACTCGACCATCAGTCACTGTCTGCTCTGCTTGTGTCACTTCGACATATCTGTGGTCTCATCATTATCCCGCCAGCGGCGATGTCGAAGAGAGTAAGTTGCCTTGTGTGCTTATAAATGGAATAAATAAATTACCATTCTGATGCAGACTGTGACGAATGAGGCTGATCATCACGCAGGTCAGTGTCTGGCTCTGGTGGCTCAAACGAGTAGGGCTTGGTCAGTACAATGAGGCTGCCAGCATTAGCGACCATTGTCTCCTCCTTGTACAAGACACGGAGACGGGAACCCTCCCGTGCGTGGGCGTGGTTTCAGTGCCTCCAGTGGACACGCCCCCAGCGTTTCATAGCAGAGAAAACTGATCGTTTTTTCATTATTTTGAGGCCTAATTTTATATGCTTAGTGTTTTTTTTTATCATTCAAATTTGGCTGGGTGATTAATAACACGTTTCTGTGTGACAAACTCAGAACACACATTTATTGCTACTTTACTGTAACTTTAAGAAAATCTACACACCTTGTTCTGAGCATTCTCATGTGGGAACTACTTTCTTTCTAGAGTAGATTCTACCGGAACTACTTTCTGTCTACTAGAAAAGAAGCAGTTCCTACATGAAACTGCTTACACCAAGGTCTATAGATTGCCTTGCATGGCCGCATCATGAGTTTTGGAAAGAGAGTACTTGTGTTGATTTTTTCAAATGTTTTATTTTTTTTTGCCACTTTAAGAGCTATGTAGTTCCATTAAATTTGAGAGAGGGCAAACATCTCTGTAGCTGATACCTCCAAAACTCAGCAACTCACACTAAAACTATAGATTGTTAAATAGCACCACAGGTATATATATTTTTGATTTTGCAGTGAACTGTCCCTTTAAAGTATGAACACGTGGTATTGTGTGAAGCATTTTAAGTGAAATGGATCAGTTTCTTAAGAAATTACTGATATCATGATGCTATTTTCTGTCACCACGTTAATGTTAATTCCCTTTATGTGTTAGCATCCAATTAATGGACTAAGCGTTAGTTATCTACATATACATAAGAAATTGATTCAGGAATTATAAAAAAAGAATCAT
Source organism: Lutjanus argentimaculatus (assembly GCA_034769285.1). NCBI lineage: Eukaryota > Metazoa > Chordata > Actinopteri > Lutjaniformes > Lutjanidae > Lutjanus > Lutjanus argentimaculatus. The sequence goes on from JAWZSL010000014.1 coordinate 13,626,118, forward strand.
AATACTAGAGAGAATTCATGTTTTCTCCCATCCCTGATGGACAAAGTTGTGTGTGAGGGTGCTCATGCACAGGTGGCAGGATACGGTGCAGACAATGACTAATAAAATTGAGTCACAAGGTTACAAGTTCCCATGGATGTCACACATCTCTTCTTCTTCTCTCTGCATTTGTAATTTATACCTATAATTTAGTTTGCTCAGGTTAACTCACACAATGTGAGCATGAAACATATCATGAAGGGATAGAAGTCATTGTTAGTTTTTGAAATACCTCTCAAATGACATTAGGACTTCTATACGTGCTATAATCACATAATACCAATCAAAAAGTGTTGATTGGTGTGGATAATGGAAGGCAATCAACACGGTGTCTCTGGACAGTCTCCTAATGGAGCGTTTGACTAATTGACTGAATCTATCCGTGAACTGCCTTGGCCCCCTCAGCTTCTCCGTCACTCCTTAATTGGCTATTGTTCTGTTATTACCAGTTCTCCAGGGCAGAACCATCTGCCAGCTCCAACAGGTGAGTCGTGAGAGGCTCACGTGTGTTTGCCTACATCTGTCTTATGGTCTGTGTATATTTATCTGCATTTGTCGTCCGCACTGGAACAATTATGTCTTCCTTTTTATTATTAATATGCTTCTGAAAAACTGCCTTTGCAACCTAAAATACAGATAGTTTTCTGTGTGAGAACATCCTTCTATTTCCCCTTGAAAACGGAACGGGGACGGCAGCGGGCAGAAGGGAAAAGAAGAAAAGAGGAAGGAGCTGCAGAAGGAGAGGGACCTGTATCATTCATCAGCAGTGCAACAGTGCATGAACCGTGCTGGCTACGGTATTATTTTAACTCTCCCTCTCATTTACCTTATTATCTCCTTATCTATGCGCATCATTATGGTGGATGTAGCCCGTGTGATGAATAGCCTTTTTGATTAAGGATGCATGCTTCCTTTTGTTTAACATATGGAGCGAGCCTTGTGTGTGCTGCTGCACTCCAGCTTCTAACACTGCAGGATAATAATGTATATTAATAGTGTGATCTCTGACCTTGGAGACTCTTGTTGCTTACTTCTAATGAGTTACTCCCTTAAATAAGCTATTAACAAACTAACTAGTTTTTACCTTACAATTTTTATATCATCATCAACTGTCTTGTTTACTGTTAATTAGATCTTTGTTTCAGGAAAATGTATTTAGCTACCTGAACAAAGTTAATGTAACTCTTTACTGGGTGTGCTACATTCTTAGTCAAGGGTAAAGCAAAAGTCAAAGTGCTGCATAATTAGTAGTTTTGGGGGGTGGGGTGGGGGGACCCAGAACCCCAATGGGTTGAGGTCCCTTGAAAAATATGGAATGAAATGTTTGTTTGTTTACAGTTTTTTTTTAAACTTCTAAGTAATTAGTAAATTGGCTGAATAAATTGGTTAAGAAAGTGAACTTTCAAAAAATAAAAAAAATAAAATCTTTTGCTTTTGTGCTCCTACCATGGGTAAGTAGGCTATGTACTTAAAGAGTTTATTTTTTATGGTCTTTTATTTTGAAAATTGAACAGATTTGGATGTTGTTCCTGTGTCTGACTTCCTGTTGGCTCAATCTGCTCTGTAATTTGCTGCAGCATGCTCATGGAGTAGAGTGGCATAGAGAGGCAAAGTCACACCCTTCCAGTGTGCGCCATGGGCCCTGACTCAAGAAAAAATATGAATTGTAGTCTTTGGCTAGAGACAAATTATTTTGGTATTCTGTTTGAATTGTGCCATGAATTACACATATGTTGTTTGACAATTCAAAACATAACTTTTGATGTCAAAACCACCAGTTTGTGGTAGGTTTATTGCAGTTTACTTTAGTTTTATGTGAATCCCAATCTCGCTGCCCCTTGTAATGTTATCTTACCTGAAGTGTTTTATCCTGGTGCTTTAATCAGAGGTGAAGAGAGAGAACGAACAAGACCTGCTGTTGTTGCTGTTGACTACGTCCCAGTACAAAAAAACACATGCATCTTAGCTTCAGCAGCTAACATCAGCTATTGGAAAGAGAAAGGCATGATGTCACTTTTACAACATCTGGGTGTTTTAACAGTTTTATGAGAAACAGCAACGTTTATGACTTGCAAAATTCTCATTTAAATTGACAAACATAAGTGTCATTCATGGCACAATTCAAACGGGATCAAAAACTGATTTGTATCTCGCCGTTGACTGGTGGTCAGAAGGGGCATGACTTTGCCTCTCTATTTTCTAGAATAGCTTCAATCAATTCCAGTGGCGCCAGCGCATCCATAATGCAATGCAGTTGTGCCCAGTGGAATCAAGTGGTGTGGCCACTTAAAAAAAGGCCCAAAATGGTTTAGTCTGCCTCTGCACCAGGATTCATCTCTAAACGCAGCTAATCGAGTCGAGTGACTGCTGATGCTGGTGCATGAATGTGTGAGTCATGTCTTTTCCCAAGAAGGAGAAAGTGGGGTGCCAAATGATAGAAGAAAGCAAACTGAGGGAAAAGAGCTAATTTCTTTAGAAAAAAAGGTGACTAAACAACAGTTTAAGGATGATTTCAGCCAATATCAGCTGTTGTTTTGATTGAATTGAAGGTGTGAGCCAGGAATCTAGTTGCGTGAGATGCGTGAGAGACATGGATCAAGAGAGGAAGGGGGCCCTCAGAGACTTGCTTATGACTGGTAGGGCCCAGAAGTTTGTGCTGCACAGTCCTGGTTTTAGTGATAAAAACAATAAAAAACGCGATTGGAATGACATTGAGTGTCTGGATCCAGTAAAATAATCTGTCAGTGGTGGCCATATTGTTGCCACATGTTCTATCCTCGTCACAGAGAAATTTCAGAGCAGTCTGTCTCTTCAACTTCTCTGAGTGCTTTGTAGTCTCACATGAAACGATTTCTCTGATTTTAACCAGATGATTAAAGTTCTTAGGAATTCCACTGACATTTCCGTACCCCAACAGGTTTACAGTATATTTATTTCTTGGATCTTATACTCTATACTGATACATAACTCTTAGGATTTATTAAAAAGAAGAGAGGAGGTTGATCCATCTCAGATTAATGATGTGCTGAAGCATTCCCCTTACACTTTACTTCATACTACACAGGTGGTGGAACAACAGTAATGTGAGCTGATGCTTATTTATTGAAAGACCAATTGAAACGTGCAATGGCAGAACAGCTGGATAACTTAAAACTGGATGTTGTTCAGAGAGAGTGTGCTCACTGCAAATGTAGATCATCTAATGAGAGAGTCAGTGTCTCTCTCTAAAAACAGACATATGCAGACATAAGATTTTAATGTGATTGTACACAGTTGACGCCCTCCTGAGAGGTGGGAATGTTGATCTTTATTCTGGCAAATTTTACCCTCTGAGAAAGTGGAGAGACATGGATGTGGGATATTCAGTCTCAAGCACATGTGGCTCACTGCCATCTGATGTAGGTAATATACTGAATTTGGATAAGTATCCCATACAACCCCACCTCAAAATACTACGAACTATCCCTTTAAATCAAGGCAAAACTACTCAATTTATGAAAATCACTGTCACTGTGAAAGGAAACTGATATGGACTGGTGTTAGGAGATAGAATTCGATCACAAATCTTCACAGCTTGGCTTTTTGCACCCTTATAACCACGTCACACACCCTGACTTAGCTTTGACTGTGAACATTGTCGCTTTTTACCTGTTTTAACAAATATTTTTCTAGAGATCACAAGAAGCTCTCCAGGGGTTAAAACACGCTCTAACTTAAGTTTTACAGGTGTAACTTTGTGCTGTCCGGAATCAAGTCGTAGTAACAATATCTGTGTGGTAAAACTGGTTAATGTTCCCCCAGTTGATGCAACAATAGCGCAAGACTTAATTCAAAGTATTTTTCAAGCATTTGACATTTACTCAGTAAGAAAAATGCTCCTGACCCTTTAAGGATGTCAAACAACTTAAATAACTGACGCAACACCAACCATTACAACCCATAGATATCATTTTGATGAGCCTGGAATAAATGGAGGCTAACGCTGTCTATTTAGTGAAGCACTTTACTTAGCCACTTCCAATCTGAGTCAGTTTGGAACTGTATCGTGCATGCTGTGTCTCTGACAGGATACAGATGATGTGTTGGAGAGGGGCTGTGCTCGCTAGCCTGACTGTAATGAGTGCTAGCCGCTAATTAGCTTGTTGCTGGATGCCAGATATGGCTGGAGCTAAAGCCCCGTCACTGGAGCGGTGCAGCGAGGAGAGGAGAGAGCTACTCTAATGAGCTCTCAGTGGTGTGTTTACTGTTAACCAAAGTCATGGCTTTACTCTCGCTGTGTCTCCCTCTCCATGCAGCGCTCACGCACACACACACACACACACACACACTTGGATATTCATAATTTGTGTGTGCAAAGGCGTACACACACATAATCAGATACGCACAAAAAAGCACCTCGCTGATTCAATCCTCAGTGTTTGCCAGTGATGGGGGCCTAATTAATGTGGCTACGCTGCAACTCTTCATCATATCTGTAACAAGCAATCTCCACTCAGACATGATAGGCCTGATGTATGACGCATTAGTTAGCTGTGGATGGCTAGTCCACTGCAGAGCAAGAGGAGAGAACACTCTGCTGTTGGTCAGTACACTCTTAGAAATAAAGGGTTATGGCTTCTCCCCATAGAAGAACCAGTTTTATAAAGATTCTACGTGAAACCCTTCATGAGGGTTTTCTACCAGAACCCAACATATATAAGGGTTATAGCTAGAACCATCTGTGAAATGTTTCACCCAGAACCCTGTATGAGGGGTTCTACGGAGAACCCTTCTGTGGTGTAATTCTTCCACCATGAAACCTCTCTGGGGGTTCTATCCAGAATCTTTCCCTCTAAGGGTGCTAACAAGAACCCAACCAGGGGGTCTACCAAGAACCCTTTTATATTCCAGTGGTTTTATCTAGAACACACCCATGGGGTTCTACAGGGAACCCCTCTGTACTCAAAGGGTTTCATCTAAAACCCACATAGGGGGTTCTACCAAGAACCCTTTTATATGCCAAGGTTTTTTTTTCCAGAACCCACCCAGAGGGTTCTGAACCCCTGTATATTCCAAGGGTTTTATCATTTTTATTTTTAACTCACCCTGTGAGTTCTACAGAGAACCCTTTGATATTCCAAGGGTTTAATCCAGAACCCACCCAGGGGGCTCTACCGAGAACCCTTTTATATTCCAAGGATTGTATCCAGGACCTACTCGGGGGGCTCTACCAAGAACCCTTTTTTATTATGGTACAAAGAAGCCTTGATAAAAGTGCTCTTCAAGGATTTCAACAATCATTGAAGAACTCTTTCTTCCAGTAAAGGTTCATTTGGATGAAAGAGGTTCTTAGTTTTACAAAGAGCCTTTGGCAAAGCCATTCTTCAAAAAAGGGTTCTTCAGAAGCATATGGTTTTGGGAGAACCTCAGCTTTTCAAGAGGAACCCTTTTGGATCCCTTATTTCTAAGAGTGTATCTATTCCCATGTCAGCTACATTTTCTTTTTTCCTTGTTTGTCCATTTAAAGGCGCTGTGCTTCTTAACAAGGGCAAATAGACTGCGTTAAAGGACAGAGACGCAGCTTTGTTTACCTATTTCTCTAAGATTGATCACCACAAGGATTGAGGGATACCAGTGTCACCACCAGGCAGCCAATTACCTCCTGAGAGTGTGTGAGACTGTACATGTGGATCTGCTGACTGTTCTGTGGGCCAATCATCAAGCACATGCACAAACACCAACGCGCGCACACACACACACAACACAACACAACACACTACACACACACACACATCATGCAGAGCAGGTATGAGTATGAATCAGTATGTGTTTGGTTCTACCTTGAGTCACTGGCGGCAGCAGCTAGAGGACGTTTGCACAGCAGTGACGGGAGTGCGAGCGAGTGCCTGTGATGTGGTCCCCCTACGGTTCATTAAGAATACAGACCTGACAGAGCAAACTCATTCAGGATGGATGAGCTTAACACACACACACCACACACACACACACACACACACACACCACCACACTATGCATACAAACACACAACACATACATTCACAGTGACTATTGAACTTTTGTATATTTTGCTGTCAAGAGGGCCTCTCTAATGAAAAACAAGTACTTTGAATCTGTCTGTTGAGGCCATTTGTTAAGGCTGTGGTTTGGCTCTAAAGGGCAGACAGTTTGTTTGAATGGTTACGGTTAATGTGCTCAGGACACAGGATGTTGAGGTTATTGTAGGATTTTTAAGTGTTCTTTAAGTATTAAGACAATTGTAGAACAAAGTATAGACAGATCAACAGCAAAGTTTGTATGTGTGATTTTATCTCAAGTTTTTGCTCAGTCCAACAGTTTTGTTGTACGGGATGAAAGAAATCAAGTTACTAGGAACCAGATTAAAAAAAAAAAAATGCTAAACTTGATTTCATTTTAATATACAGTATATCATTGCAGCAGCATAACAAACTTTTGCCAGCCTTGTTTAAAAAAAAAAAAAAATCCTTCCTTAAAGGTCCAGTGTGTAGGATTTCGGGGGATCTATTGGCAGAATATGGCAGAAATGTAATGTTCATGAGTATGTTTCATTATTAAATAATCATCTGAAAATATTTGTTCACCTGAGGCTGCCATGTCACACCACCCAGAACGGACAAACCGAACACTGGCTCTAGATAAAGCATTTCATGTTTACTGTCAGTTTCAGGGCCACTGTAGGTTCTTCTACACACTTGGAAGCAGAGGGACATATCTGATCTAACATCAGTCCAGTAAATATATGGCTCAATCAGTAGCTAATTATGTTAGCTGGAAACAGCATGAAATAGCTGGCCTGGCTTTGCCCGAAGAAAAAAAAAGTCTGCCTACCAGGACTTCTAAAGATCATTAATTAGTGTATTTTATCTCATTTGTTTAATTCATGTAAAAACCAACATGTAAGAACAAGTAGTTACAGTTTCACAGGAGTTATGTGTTGGACTGCTTCTTGGATGGGAGCAATAAACTTCCTGAAATCTCTGCTGGTTGCCAAGCAGCCTCACAGTGATGACAACACTTAGAAACTTCAGAGCAAGGCTAGCTGACTCCCCGTTTTCAGTATTTATGCTAAGTTAAGCTAAGCTAACGGGCTTCTGGCTGTAGCTTAATTTTTACCAAGATATGGTATCAGTCTACTTATCTAAATTCTAACTAACTAATTTTCCACAACACAACAGATGCACCATAGCTTTTCATATGAATTTTAGTTAAAAGCCACACACAACCTAGTTTATGACAGCATCTCAATTCAGTTAAATTCTCAGTTTTGTTTGACTGTATTTCTTGAAACAGAAGGAAATGTAGGCATGGAGAGATATAAGTGCAGAGGGCTGAGACTGATCAAATGTTCATGCTGGTTTTATGGCAACTAGTCCGGTTGGAAATTAAAAATATATTGTCAGTGATGGATAAGAAACAAGATGACAGATGACTTATTCAAATATATATAAATGTTCGATGTAGTTTCTAAAAACACGGTTCTCAAAGTCATTCCTCTGTTTCTTCAACCCTCATTGTCTCCTTCAGCACCTGTTTTGGCTTTTATAAGGCCAAAGTATTTTCACCCCTTCCTCGTTTCCGAAGCCTTTCACATTTTTGGCCTTTATTGATACACGCTGGCCTTCACATTTGTTTCCTTCCTGCAGTGTCCCCGGGTGAGCTGGGACAGATAGCGGTCCTCAGTTATTCATGGGGTTGTCGAACACAGTGACTGGTGACTTCCACAGGTCGCCCAAGGAAATAAAAACGGTCTCCGTGACTTCAGCGTGGAAAAGCAGGTTTGATTCTTGTCAAAAACAGGAGACATTTTCCCTGTGCAGGCAAATTACACTCAACAAAAATATAAATGCAACACTTTTGTTCTTGCTTCCATTTTTCATAGATGAAGTAAAAGAAAAGCTAAGACTTCTTCTGTGCACACAAAAGGTTAATTTCTCTCACATTTTGAGCACAAATTTGTTAAAATAAATGTTAGTGAGCACTTCTCCTTTACCAAGATAATACATCCACCTGACAGGTGTGACATGTAGAGATGCTGATTAATCTTGATTGATCTACTCTGCCTCTGATTGGCCTACTCCGATGTTCTTATCCCAGCCTTAACCAATCACTCCTCATGCCTAAACCTAACCAACCCAACCAACGAAGATAATGAGCAAAAGCCAGTCAACACAGAGGAGGATGGATCATGACTTGGCACTCCTGGGAAAAAAATTATATCTGTAGTAAGGCCCTACAGATACTGGATTTAATATACCAGTATTATTCCAATATTAGGAAGTAAAAAAATTGATATGTATATTAATACAATAAATTTTATTGTCTAAAATGACATCAGGGCACTGAAATTGTAAACTTTTGCTAGTATTCTTAACACAATATAATTAATATTAAAAGATCAAATATATATAAAATGCACTGTATAAAACCAAATTAAAGCTGAAGCTAAAATGCTAAAAAACAAAACAAAACCAAGAGTAAAATGCATTATGCTTCTGTAACAAAAAACCTTTTACATCAGCACATATTGGACGACTATATAACGATACCCATACAGCTGTGATAGGCCAATATCAGACCAATAATATCGGTCAGGCTCTAATCTGTAGCTCTATGTTGTTTTTCAAAATAAAACTGCACAATTTAGAGCCCAGTCCAAGGAACACCTGTGCAATAATCCTGCTGTTTAATTAGCATCTCTATCACACCTGTCAGGTGGATGGATTATCTTGGCAAAGAGTGCACCCTAACTAACAAATTTGTGAACAAAATTTGAATGAAATTTATGTGCATAGCAGATGTCGTAGCATTTTTTTCAACCAAAGCTTATGAGAAATGGGACCAAAAATGAAAGTGTTGCATGATATTTGTGTTAAGTGTACATCACATCAATATATTTATGTTATCCTCTGTAACAGCTTCTACATGTTTTTATTTTTTGTGATATAACAACATTCTGACATTGTAGAACTAATCCAGCAATTGCAGGTTGGGGAGCCTCTGGTGATGTAAGCTGGTGAGAAAGGTCAGGGGCTGTGGCGGCGCAGAGAGCTTTCGCTCCTTGCTGTTCTGTTCAATAGCTTTTCCCTGCGTGGCTCCAGGTCTCTGCCCGGCTGCACTCCCCACGGCTGTATGAATGACAGGCCCCACTGTCTGCTGCAGCCGTCTACACCTCTATGTGATGCCCAGATTACTTTGTGTATGACACTGTGTGAAGTGAATGTGAATATGTATATGTGTGTCCCTTTCATAACTGAGTGCTGCTCACTGTCGTGTGTGTCAGGTGGCGTAATGAAGCCTCACAGTGTGAGACAGGGAATATATGTTTTTGTTTTTCAATCCATCAGTCCTCAAACGTGTGTGTGTGTGTGCATATGATGATTCTCACCTTACAGCTTGCTGACTGTGTGTGTGAAATATCCTACCTGCTGTAAAAATTGCAGTTTCTGTGTGGATTAGATGCTGCTTCATGTGTTTGCATTTTGCATGCACATGTGTTTGTGTGTGTGTATGTGTGTGTTCCTCTCTGCCTCAGTGTGTATCCTGCTCTACAGCTGGCAGTGTGAGACCCCCTGCGCTTCCAGCCAGGTGTGCGTGTGCACATGTATTTGTATCTGTGCGTTTGTGTGTGTGTGACGGAGAAACAGACAGACAGGACTCTCCTATGGGCTCCATGCTGTCACCTGAGGAAAGCCGATTATGGGACATGCCAGGGTGTCAGGAACACCCCCCACCAACATTATACAGACTCACAGCTTTCCACTCATCTGTATGGATGCAACTGCAAAGAGCCGTCTCTTCTGCTTCCTTCTGCCATCTGGAGACCGGGCCAAGTGCTTCCTCCCCAGCTTGATATGAAATTAGACAGTTGTTGCCCTCATATTTTTTAGCCTGGTTTAACAATTGCTTGTTGTAGTTTTATGTGAATGAGAATATGACAGGCTGGCATGAAGCTAGGCTGAAAGTGAATTCCCTAAAATCAGGATTGGATTCTCAAGTCATGCTTTATGACATCAGCTTGATAATGACTGAATCCAAACACTTGGGGCCTTGTGAAAGGAAATCAAGGTTTGGTTTGAAAGAAAAAAAGAAATTAATGTGGCATAGTGAAAGACAATTGTTTCTGTCTTCTTTGACTGACAAGCATGCCAGAATTATTAGCAGCGCTAGCAGTCTGGCTCTAAGATCTGTAATGTCTGTCTTTGTATCAAGTAGGAGAATGTTGTTAATTTTAACAGGGGGATGGAATCTGTTCATTATGTTCACCCGCGACTAGCGAACTAACTATGAAAGACTGTTTTGGTTCTTATAACAGAAGAGCGGGACTCTGGGAAAAAAAGTTGCAATTACAAATCTGTCTGCTACTTCAGCACCATGGATTTATCAATACACAGCACACTTAGGCTGCTGATATTTCAGAGCCATGATCGGGGCCATTGATTTCTCTTGGCCATTTATAATAACTTATATAGGACCCGTCAAAACAGTTTACAAAGTGCTTCAACAAAGCAAAAGAGCAGGATACCCAGGAGACAATTTGGCAACACAAAGCCAAAACAATGAGACCATACAGAAGCAAAAGCTAAAAAACATGACATCACCTAGTCAATATAAATGAAGATAGAATGGCTAGTAACACACATCATGTAATGTCAATATAAATAAATGAACAAAATGAACAAATGAAAGGAAGAAATGGAATAAAATAATAAAACAACAGTTCATAACATTGATGTAAGGAACCTTTACCACCCAATCTGACAGAGTGACCATCTAGAAAGACATAAATGTGATGTGATGTCTGATTCCAGCATAAGACTTTTTTTTTTACTTTGCGAAACTTCAGTGGCAACATGCATATATACAGTGTGCATGAGATGGTTTCCTAAAAGAAGGCCTCCAAGCCAAGCGTTACATTATAAAGTTATTTTTGATTTGTTTCATAGAAGCAGCTCACTTCATTAAGACAAAGTTAGTCAGTGCCTAACTGCTAGAATGAGAACACACCAATCAGGTAAAGTTTGTACTTTGTATTTCTCTTCGGTTTATACCGTGTCCAGCTCAAACAATAGAAATTGAAGGTGTCGAAATTATGAGAAATTGTTAGTTCTTCCCGCCATTTCCCACTGACGAGTTTGTCATCAGATTGTTTTGACAGCCACATCAAAAGTAATTATATCGAACAGCAGAAAGTTGAAAGAGGCTAAAAGGAGATGAACAAGCTAATTGCCACTATTATGAAGTGTCTGTCTGTTTTTCATCGCACTAATTGACTCCTCTTATTGAGGTGTTTCCCTTTGAGGACACAGTGATAGAATCTGTGAGCCCCTTTGTGTCAGACCTTTATATGTGTTTATCAATCATCTAATGCTTTTCCAATGGAGCCTTGTATTTTTCTAAATGGTGGCCAGGAACAAACAGATCCGAGCCGGGCCAAAAACCTGGTCCATACGGTGACCACGCACACAAACACATACGTGAGTGCAGTCCTCTCATTACCAATACAGCGCGGCCACTGTCAGCTGTGTTGCCAGGGACATTTGGTGGTGGAGAAAGTGACCAGCCTCCCATGAGTATCCAGTCCACCCGGGGCTCTTCAGTACCCGCTAATTATTCTTCACACCTAATCTGAGAAGGAGAAGGAGGAGAGACAGATGAGAGAGGAGGAAGAGAGAAAGATAGAGGGAGCGAAGGAAAGAGGGAGGAGAGATTGGCGACCAGTGGGACTTGTGCTTTCTTACAGGAACAATGAATCACATGTAGCCGCCACCTGTCCTGTGTTGTCCCTTCTGTTGCTCTCAGCATTGCCGACAGGACGACTGTGTTTGTACAGTATCGAGCCAGCCGTGTTGGTATTGGCTAGAATGCCTTTCACTGGGCATTAGGCATTAATAACAGATTGGACAGCCGTTGGCAGAACAATGTCTGTATTTACTTTTTTTCTGTTATTATCAGGCTTTATGCATAAGAGCTCCATCTATTTATGTGGAGCTCCCAAGCAACAGTTCTCCATTGCAACTCCTACTTCTCTTTGTTATTACTCGTAACTACAGTTGTTATCCATAAATGATGTGTAATGATATAATAACATCATTATCCATAAAAGGACAAATGAGATTCACAAAGACGTTTAGTTCTAGTTTCAGTTTGCAAAGATCAAATAGAGCTTCTCCCAGCACCAGCATGTTCTCACTCCCAACTCGTCAAATATGGCAGCCTGGTCAGTAGCCCTACACTTCAAACTATAACACTGTAAGTTCCGTACTAGCATCAGTTTTGCGCACACAGGGTTCTGCGGTCAAGTTAACAATAATAAACATGTCTGAGAAGATTTTCAAAATAAGGGGTCAAGATTAGGGCATTACTTATGGGTTAAGGGTTTGTAATGCAAAGCAACGCAACACAACACACATCAGATAAGTGAGTTATGTAACTTAAGCAACCAATGTAACGTCTTGAACATTGACTCATTTCACATGGGACATGAATCCTGGTCTACTGGGTGAAAGTCCTGTGTTTGTTTGACCATCCATCCACCCCACCTCATCCGTTGGCTGACATCTTCACTCTTTATACCACATCCTCCACCTCCAGAAATTATGCTGCAGGAGAACCTACAGTGTCATTGTTTGAAGCATGGGGGCACCGACCGAGCTGCCATACTTGATATGTTGTGTGTAAGAACAGGCTGGCAAAATTCATATATCAGAGCCCGGCACATCTGTGTTCAGGACATGGACAACAGAAACCTTAAAGCTGCACTTATCAGTATTTCTATGTGTAATGTCAAAGGGGTCACTTGTAATGATGAATTATCATTCAACCCAGCAGTTGTTCTCAGCTCTACAGAGTGTTGTGTGCTTTTATCTCAGTTGTTTTGGTTTTATAGCCAACAACTTTACTCTTTTGATTCAGTCTCACTGCTCTTATCAACCTCACTTCTAGCTTCAGCAGGTAGCTGTTATCAGCGAAAAGGTTCTGATAAGTCCCACTGTACACTCACTGTCTAGGACCAAAGGGCTGACAGACAAATTTAGCAACTAGCTGGTGAGCAAAGTGGAGTATTTTACAGTTCATCAGTGTCACAGACAGAATTAGAGTACCAGGTTCAACACTAATGATATACAATATGTAACTCCTGGGTTTCTGAAAGGCTAAGAGAGCCACAGCAACAATCATGATGCCATAACTGTTGCAGACAGCTGGTTGCTCAGCTATTAAAGGCCCTACACACCCTTGGTCCACCCACACAGGTGTTTTCACTTAATATGGCTGATTAGTCCTCTTCTCAGTACTGTGTGCTTGACTGACAGCTCCCTCACACCCCTGTTAGTTTTCTGGCACCTGTTGGGGCGGGACAATACCTTTACCAGTTTTATGGATATGAACTTTGGTGACATCACATTATTCCCAGCACAACTCCACTCAACTTTGAATCTAATCAGCTATGATAAGTGAAAACACCTGTGTGGGTGTGCAGGGTCTTTAACATTATAAACAGTGCTTTCAATTTTTGTACTGAACTCAACAAAACAGTTGGAAAGAGCAACAGACTCTTAACTGACTCAAACACTAAAGAAAATCAGAAGCTGTACGTAATGTCCCGGCGTTAGGAATGGTTGTCCAGCAAGAAAAACACCATTGCACATATTCAGTGGGCTGTGTGTGAGAAGTTTCTGTTTTCTTTCAAATTTTATTCTTGTCTTGCATGATTCTTTATATATTCTTAATTTGAGTGTCTCTGCTGAGAGTCAGCCTTTTTCATTAATCAACATACCTTTGTGAATGAACCTTTTGTTGAGCCCAGTTGATCACACCTTACCCAACCCCAGCCGCTCTCCCCTTTAAGTCTTTGTAAGTACAATAGCAGTGAGTTCCTGTTGATCAAGAAAGACACAACACAGACTTTCACTTTGGGTCTCTCAGATGTACTCCCACTGGTTTAACACCTAATTCACATTTGGGTTCAGGAAGCTTGTTTTTTCCTTTCTGGTGGAAATCACATTCTGATCATTTCCTGTAAAACTGTATATAACTTGACAAACAGTCCTACTCCAGCAGACAGTATCATGCCCCTGTGTTGTGAGGCTGTCTCTACTGCGCAGTGAATAAAACTCATCTTGAACCAGCCAAAGATTTTGGACCTGAAGGAATCTTTTTCTTCAACAGCTGCATACCACAGAAGTAAACCTGGAGGCTAGAAAACTTTTTTGGAGTTTACGCCAGGCACGCCATTCTCATTAGAGTGAGTGGGTGCCATCTTTGGGTCCAGTATCTAGTTCAGTGGTTCTTAAAACCAGCAAAATGGGACTGATAACATCTCTTAAAATCAGCATGTTTGTCAGTATTTTAATCTAGAAATAAAAATAAGGATGAATTTAGGCCATGTCAGAATAAAGTGGCCTATAACCACTTGATTGGAGCAACATGTAACCACATTCAGCTCATGCATGTGGACATTAACCAGCAAAGAGAGCAGGCTGCTGCTGCTAGCACTGCTAAAATTAGCGACACTGTGTGGCAGCTAACACCAGTGCTGTGATCCTGCTTGGTCTGTAAAGTTTTTAGTGAGTTGTCATGCTTTGTAGGATAATGTGGAATATTCATGGAAGTGCCACACATAAACAACATTAAAATATGATTTGAAGAATGTGATTAACAGTTCAAAATGGCTTTTACTGCATACATTTTTTGGACAATGTCTAACCTTATGGATTAATAAACTTTGCGGAATTTTGACTGCTTTCTGAATGTTTTCTTATCTTTAGACTAGTCAGCTAGTCAAAATTTAAATTTCCATTTAATCAACAGGAACAGTAATCGCCAGGAACATCCCTGTACGTGGACTATCACGTTGTCATGTTGTCCATCTTTCTATAAGTCAGTGGTTTAAACAATGATGCAGTGTAGCTTAGTGCTGCAGTGTGGCCTGGAGGTGGTGGTCACAGCTTAAAAAAAAAACAATATGGAAGCACAATGTGGGTTCAAGTACTGCAGGGTATGTAGATGTAGCATTGTTACCAGCTTTGACAACAGTTAGTTTTAACCTGCAGCCTCAAGTTAATATTCTGAAACTGTTGTATTAGTGGTGCTTCTGGTGAAAGCTCTTAACTCATGTGTGTCTTGATCTCTAATGTCTCTGAAATGGCATTGACTCATTACATAAAGCAGTTTGTCACTTGGCACTTTGACGGAAATGTCAAGTGCGTTTTTGAATGTCAGGATGCTTAAATCCCCGCTTTCGATATATCCTAATGTCATCGGTTTGAAGTTGTTATTATCAGTAGCTTTAGCACCATTGAGTGGTGCAGAGTCAAAATATTTACTCCATTTTTACTCGTGGGAGGAAGATGATATAGAGGAGAAAATGACAAAGTTGCACCATCACCACCCAGCAGCATGTATCATTGGGTGGTTGATTAGGATGTCATATTTTTGTCAGCACTCGTAACTGCTTAATTTCCGATTTGTTTTTTGGCAAACAGAGTCAGGCAGCCGTGATGCCTCTCCAACTATTCCTCAGTGTCTGTGTGTCGGTCTTCGTCAACCTTGGACAACATCCTGAGGCTTCGGGGAGACTTGGCCAAGGTGAAAATTCCTTTTGGAGATTCCCACCGTCCCAGCAGCATATGGACACACGCTTACACTCCACCTCTCCCATCATCCCTCATTCCACCCCGTCCTCAATCAAACCCCTCACCCCTCCCACCTCCGCCGTCTGAGTCTTGAGGAGGGCTCAAAGCACGGCTGTAATTACAATCAAACACACACCCTTTGCTCTGTCACATGCCGCCCTAAAGCCCCTGCGCACAGGCAGCATCTCCATTCATTTTCTGGCTGCCCTAGATTGATCTCCTCCTGCAGCATATTAAAAACTCAATGACATGCTCACATCCACCCATGCCTGATTCTACCTCCATCTAGCGGGGCCTGCAGGATGGAGCAGGGGCGTGGGGGTTTTAAGGCAGCTGGAGACGACAGAGAGGGAGGTTGGTGGCTCAGGATGGGTGGATGCATCGTTCCAGTATTAATTAAACTGGAGCAGGTTCTGCAATCTGTGGACATTAGCTAGCACTGATGCTGCTGCAAGCTGCTGCTGGCTATGTTCGATGTACATGAGCAGCTGATGTCTGTATGGTGCTGGCTGTGCAGAGCTGCACGATGTTGATATAACTGGCAGTATGAGATACAGTGTGTGTGGAGCTCTGCTGGTTATTCACAGCACAAATGTGAATGAATATGATTAGATTTATGGTGGAAATTTGAACAACTTGACAAATTGATAGTAAATTGATAGCAGGCTTAATGCCTCTCTCCCTGAGCTCAGGCATAAATCAGATGTCATTTGGATTCTTAATGCAGCCAGATGGTATGTATTTAAGTCACTGTGTTCTGCCATCTGATGGTGATAGTGAGCTTGTTTTACTGCGCATGTGTACTGTACATCTGTGCATGTTTTTCTGCATTTGACTGATAGAAAAAAGGTGACAAGTACAGTAAGTTTCTGTTTGAAAGCCTCCATAGTGTACTGCGCTTCTTCACGCAGGAGATGTATTTTATCCCAAGCTTGCAGGGCACACTGCAAGAATTTTAATATGTCTCCAAAGATCCAGCTATCTCAAAATTCACAAAATATTCAGGTTCTTTATCCTCATTCTTTATTTTTCTCTGTATATCTAAGGTAGAAACTACCCAACCTGACACATATTGTGGCGTTCTGATGTACAGCAGTGTATGAAAACACAAGGCAGCAGTATACACAGTACATAAATCCAATCTAGCTCCATCCAGCAGCGGAGTCATTCTGTACTGTACACAGACCTCTGTTTTTTTACAAGGGGAAGAAAAACGCTGTGGTTTATGCTGACCCAGGTCTGATCAGAAATGATGTATAGCAGGCACAACTAGCAGAGAACTATAATCGCCTGCCCCGGGCTTTTAATACTGTTTCTCCCTTTCAATTCGGAGGTCAATTACTGGCAGGTTAAAGACATCATTAAAGTGGTGTTTCCTGAAGTGCCTCTTGCTCCCTTGTCAAAATAACTTATGATGCATTGACAGGATTGATTTTAAATGGAGACCAACAGTGTGCCCGGAAAGCCTCGGCGCAGGCATCTATTTTCATTATGCATCACGTTGCGTCTCCAACAAATCTTTCTCTCTCCTTGGACGAACATTGGTGATTTGTCATTGTGGCTTTTTTTCCCCCCCTGTTTTCTTTCATACATTTTTCACAATCCGGAGGCTCATTGGTGGACTAGGCTGGAATTCAGCTGGCACAGAATCTTTGATTTAGATGAAGGTTTCCTGCCCAATTATCTGTTCATCGTGTGTGTGTGTGTGTGTGTGCGCGCGCGTGTGCGTGCGTGTGTGCTTGCATTTATCTCTGCATGTGTCTTCCTGTGTCTGTGTGTAAAAATTAACCTAAGCCATTAGAGACCTATGTATGTTAGGGATGTGCGTGATTAGTCGACTACAAGATTAAACGTTGCTAGTCGGTTAAACTAATTATTAAAAATGCATTCATGTACAGCGCCAGTTAACTGTTGGCTCTAAGATGTTACACAGCTGCCCGCTGCTAGCCAGACGGCTGCTCTTTTCCCTTCGCTAGGTATGGCCCAGATGTTGTTATCAGCAAAGTGGGACAGATCACATCTCGCAAAATCAGTGCGGTTTTGGCAGTATTGTGATCTAAAATGCAAATAAGGTTGTTGTCTGTGTCAGAACAACAATGCATAACCAACGCATAACCACATTCAGCACAGGCATGTGGATGTTAACCTGCAAGGAGAGCAGACTGCTGCTGCTAGCACTGCTTCACTGTGTGGCAGCTAATGTTAGCACTGTGATTCCGCTTGGTCCAAAAAGCTAATGCATTTAGTGAGTTGTCACGTTTTATAGCAATAATGTGCAATGTTTATAATGTACAGTGCAAAGTGCCACACATTTCATTGGCATTTAAAAATAGAATTTGGTTATGGAAGAATGCGATTAACGGTTTGAAATGGCTATTAATATGTGCAACATTTTTCAACAATGTTTAACCATACCACCCCAACGCCTGAGCCTAACTCCACCCACTGCAGAGGCGGGGTGGGGTGCCTTGACAACCACTGTACAGGGTGTGGCCTCATGGCTTCTTAGTGTGTGAGCCAGCACCGACAGAGCTAACTAGCCATGAGCAGCTGCTACCAGACTGTCTGTGTCCACACTGGAAACAGAATCTACTGGAGCTTTGACAGTCACTATAAAGCACATTTGAGCCCTTTGTAAAAGTGTCCGTGTGGTAGTTTACCTGTATTGTAGCTGAGCTAACTGTTAGCAGCTCTTTTAGTGGCTCAGGGAGGCTGAGAGCGGGTCTGTGTGTGTCTATAGGGTGGTGTCAGAACAGAGCCGTAGCCACTGTGGTGACATTAGTTTGAGGTTGGATATTCAAAAAGACACAGCTGGATCTGTCTGTGGAATAGGCTATTGAACTTAACAAACTAACTTCATCACAGTGCCGAAGCTCTAGTGTTTATCATGGTATCATCAATCAAGGGAGAGAATACAGTCTGATGGAGCTTCTGCAGCTGTTAAAAGTGCCTAAATTCAAAATACAGAGTAGACAATCAACAAAAACAGTGTCTTGATCAGTATATATCAGGAAATGAGGCTGTTTCACAGACTAACACTCAGAAGCAGGGGCTGAGGGAGGTGTGCTGCTGAACTGATAAGAAGGCAGAGTCGGGAGAGTTTTTTTATTACTATTATTATTATATATTATTAAATGGTGGTGAATGGGGAGGCGAAATAGAGAGATTGGTTGGTGAAAAAGCTGTCACCATATATGTCACCTGCCTCCAGATCAACCAATAGCAAAATTCAATATCAATAGCTGAGTTTCAACCACTAGAGCACAGCCCCAATGCATATTTGTAACAGTAACTAATATGTAGAATTTAAATACTTTGCACTAAATTGTCAAGATTTGGAACTGAATCAATCAACAACACTGCTAAATGCCCATATACATTGGTTTTCATTTGAAAAAAAGTGATTTTGGGGTTTAGTTAAATTTCCGTTAATTCATCAGGGAAATTAGTTGGCAGGAACACACCTGTGGACCTCACTGTGCAGTGGTGACAGTAGATTGCATTGACCGTCTGATACATAATCTGTCCATCTCTCCTTGTTCAGCCATAGGAGCTGGATGTGGAAATCATTCTTATGAAGGGTTGTCTGTGCAGGTGTCATATTCTCATCTCTCCTCATCTATTTCTATTTGCTGCTTCCTGGATGTAAACCAAAAAGGGCAGTTCTACTGTCTCCACAAAATCAGCAAATGGATGTACTGAAAACGGGATGTTTACTGCTTAGAAGTACAGTGTTGCATCTGTATTAGATGGCAGTCGGCAGGCCCCCAGTTTGGAGAAGCAGAGAGGAGTACCAGTAACGTGGCTAAGCAATACTGTTGTCAGGGTCAGCGACAAAACAGATTTTAGTAACTTAAAAAAATCAGTATCAGTTTTAGTGTACAGTATATGTAGAATGTTTTCACCACTGTCAGACCGCCTTTTCCGCCATCACATAAGCTCTTTACCCACTGACCAGACTCCATCGGCGAAATCAGTCATTTTACCTCTACTGCTGTTGCGATCTGTTAGTTTGTTTATGTTGTTGTGTGAGTTTGGTGTTTCAAAAGGACAGTTCAGATTCACTGAAGTCACACAATAACACAAGCAAATTACTGTTTTTGCCATGGAGTTTGGAATTTTTTAAGTGCACCATTATTTAAGTGGCTAAAATACATTTTGTTGCTGTACAACTGTCCACTGCTTAGCTTCTGTGGTGATACTTCTCTCCTCTTCCCCCAACTAAGGGCATGCCGCCCACCATCTACTGTGGGTAACAGGCTATGGATAAGTACCTCATACAACCCCACTTCAAAAGATCTGAACTGTCCCTCTGAATTACTGCTGTTGTTTAGTTACTTTGAGATCATATTTTTAGCATGCTTGGTTCAATCCTGATGCACAATACTTCCTTTAGTCCTCCCCCTTAATCCAGCTGAGGCTCTGGTTTGGCCTTACTATTATTAAGAAACATATTAGATACACCTGGAGCTTTGCCTCCAAATTTATGGTGGAATAAAGGTGCAAATAAAAGTATCAAACCAGGAGTAATATAGTTTCACCCTAAAGCAACCTGATGCAGATATTAGTTGTTTGTTAGTGTTAGTGTTTGTTTTTCTTGTGTAATTTATCACGTTTGTAGACAGATAAAGCACCATAAAGACTAACATCTCTGTGAGACTTTGGTGCTGAAAATGGAATTTTCTTTTCCTTTATGCAGGACAGATGGAACCGGGCCTCATTAAAAATGGCCATGCGTGGCAGTGCATGCTGGGAGCTGCTCCGATGGCAACCATTGATCCTTGACACCAGCGATATAGAATAGGGCTTAATGAATTCACAGAACAAAGTGATTGAGATTAGAGAGCGAAAGAGGGAGAAACAGAGAGACAGTAAGACAGATAAAAAATGGAGAGAGGGAGAGGAAGGGAGGGAAAGAGTCAGGGAGGTTTATGGGAGCAGAAAGGATGAGGCTATTAAAGAGAGGGATGAAATGGTATTGTTCCCTTTTCCCTTTTGGGAGTTTTTGTGTCTTTGTGAAGCTATGCCAGATCGCTGAGCCCAAACCGTGTGCTGTGGGGGTGAGTGTGTGTGTGTGTATGTGTGTATGTGGAAGAGATAGCAAGAGAGAAGGGAGAGGGAGAGAAAGTCGATACTCAAATGTGAGATGCAGAAATGTTTGAGGGGAGAATAATTCCTTTTTGTGTGTATGTGTCAGAGGACAGCCTTAATTATAATTGCATAGCAGCTCAAAGCAGGAACTCGAGCCAAGCCCAAGCCAAGCCATGCTGAACTAGACTAAACCAAGCTTGGACCTACTCCGCTCAACATGCTTTGCGCTTTAAGCCCTGGCTAATTGGGCCAAAGGCAAGCAAAAGCCCCTTCCCAGCTGTGACGGGCACTGGACTGGGGAAAGAGAGGGATGGAGAAGTGGAAGAAGGGAGAGACATGCAGAGGGAGATTACATTTTCCCCTCGATCCATTTACATGAACCCCCTTTGGATCAATAACATTTTGTATTCTTCTGCTTTTTTTGACATTCTCTCCATTCCGTATGCACAACCTTTTTTATTGGCTCAGCTGGTAGGGAACCCCAGATGTTGCATTCGCCTGGTTGCTCTCTCTGAGTTAAAAGTGATGTCTAGAGACTATCGACAACCAGGCAATCTGGCCAGCTAAATAGAAGGACCGTGTGGAGAGGCCTGCACCGGTTATTGCAGCGTGTATTTCTGCCAGTCTGTCAATTTAAAGATAGGGATTGGATGTCTCGAGTCCACCTACCAGCTGTTTTTAGCAGCAGGGGTCCCCCTAGCCTTGCCATGAGGATGGAAGTATCGGATGCAAAATAATTGCATGCCTGCCCTGCAGTACCATGGATTTTAACATCCTGTTTGCTGCCTGTGGTTCTCTTTCTCATCTTCTTTTTTGACCCTGATGTGTGATCTTTGTACTGTTTCTATAGAGCTTTAACAGTGACTGTCCACTTTTTCTACAGCTCTGGTTCTGGAAGTGAATTTTCCATTCATCCCCTCCATTAGTGTTTCAGAAAATCCTTAAATAAAGAGTTTTAAGCCTGGAACCAAGCCAACTAATCTCAAGATGAATTTTGACCATAAAACATTTTATTCAGAGCAAAAAAAAAAAAAAAAAAAAAAGATTGGAGAATGTAAAAAGGCAAGGGTGCAAGACTGTGTATATAATTATTATAAAAGGAGCAATATGTAACAATTTGCACATCCAAAAATGAGTACAGTAGTCCAAATAGCAAGTTGGAGCCAGGTTGAGGTCTTATTTATATATATACAGTCTATGGTTGAAGTGAGAACTGTAATTTGACACTAACAAGTGATTAAGAGTCTGTAAACTGATCAGCTGTTTATTACGATCAGTTGTCTGTCAATGTAAAGATAAGCCTGTTATCCTGAAAACAAAAGTCCTCTGCTCTGAAGAAAAAAAAAAAACACTCTGAAGCTAGAGTTCAGTGACTGCCTGCCTTCTGCCTGCCAGACTCCATTAACATATTGTTCAGTTTAACCATTACAAACATATACCCCCTCTAAAAGATTAGTAATGATTTGTTACAACTCAAGTGAAGAAACTACTCATCCCATAAACCATTGCAATGATAAAGCTTCTGTATTTATCTTCTGTTATTATTATGGTGTTTATAACGTTAATACAGTGTTGTAATATATCATTGTTTGTGTTGTGTGTGTATATAATATTCACTGCAGCATAACAACATTATTAGTAGGCTTCGTGTTAGCTAACATTAGGTGCCTACCCATTCACAAGTGTGGTAAACATGTCCATGGTAACACCAAGCTCCACCATCAGAGGTGTTGCTGTTACACTTAAGGGCTGTGGTTAGTGTAGTACCACTCCATAACATTGCAAATGAAACTTTTTTTCTTAAAACATGGTTGATATTATACAGACCTGTGGCTTCTGCAGGAGCATATTTCACAATCTCAGCTTGTGGTCAGTCTACTTTCAATGGTTGCGACATTATGAATAAAAATCTAAATTATATACATGTATTCAGAATATGAATGTGATTTTCACTTCTAAGACTAACTGTTGAGCTATATAGGAAGCCACTCATATATTATGTATTTCTACCATATGCAATTCTTACATTGCTATTAAATTAGGTTTTTCTACCAGGCAGTGAGGTTGTTGCATCATATATTGGTCTCAGTTGCTAACATTTTAGAAATTAAATCGAGAAAAAACAACAACACAGATACTGAAGATATGAAGACGCCGTGTTGTTACAGCTGATTGCATGATCTGTGTGCATTTAAGCGAGTGTTTGTACTGTATATGTAAGTGTGTGTGTGTGTGGCTGTGGGGAGGAAGGCTGTGCCCTCAAGGCTAATCTTCAGCGCGCAGACAGATAGGCCGACACACACACACATACACACACACATACATGCACACCCATGCACATATGTATTCACTGCAGGCCCCCTGCTTCTCACTGGCTGAGTGACAGCATGACTACTGCATGCAGTCTCTCCATTATTCAACAGCATTAGAGGGAAAGAGGAGAGAGCACAGATGAGAAGTAACAGAAAGAGAGGGAGAGGAGGAGAAGAATAGGCTGTTTGTGCTCACACATGATGTTGGATGCCAGAGACTGTTTTGAAAATAATGGAGGAATCCATCTATGTAGGCTAAAGATGCCATTTGCTTTGCAAAAAAAAAGAGACGAGACAAATGAGAGGGAGAGCATTACAAGCGAAAGCAGACAGTGATAAAAAGAAAGAGGAAAATAGACAGAACAAAACAATTTACAAAGAGGAGCAGTACCAGTCACAAATTACAAAGCACACGGATATTAGGGTCAGGAAGGTCTGGTATGAATTAAAAAGAAAAGGCAGCGGCTCACATGTGCATGTAACTGAATTTGCCACAAAACAAAACTCTCCCATTATCAATCTTCATGTGTCTCTGGAGAGTTTGAGTTATCGCTGACCTCAACTCAGGATATATTTCAGTTAGAAGAGGAGACCTGGAGACATTGTGCATGATGAGAAAAAGGCCCCTATCAGCATCATCTGATATCCTGTCTCAAATGAAAGATAAGCTGAGGTGATATCCTCCTCTGTTGCTGATCTGGATGATTAAAAGGTTGTTTTTGATGAGTTGCCTTTAGATAAACCTTTGCATTTCCACCTTGGGGGCAATGTGGTCTGTGTGTTTTTACAACCATTGACCTAATCTTGGTCTCTCTGCTAGGAGCTAAGAAAAAGGAAAGGAAAGACATAGGCGTTTAGCACTTTAGAAAGAAGCTGCATTCAAACAATAGTCAGTTTGGGATAGTTCAGATTATTTTGTAGTATGAATAGTACTTATGAAATACTTATCGATGGTCCGTGTATTTACATTTCCCTCGGACAGCCTTTTTTCGTTAGGAAACTGCATTATATAAGCCAAATATCACTCTCTTCAAAGCAACCAGACTCCGTTGGCAAAATCAGTCATTTTACTCACAGAACACACAAATTGCTTGTCTATCTCTGCCTCAATTTTTTAGTTTGTTTGTGTTATTGTGTGACTTTGGTGAATATGCTCCAACCCTTTAAAATGCCAAAGTCACACAGTAACACTGGTCGGGGCAGCAGAAGATAAGCAACTCCCGTGTTCTGTGAGGTAAAATTACTATTTTTGCTAATTGAGTCTGGCTGGTTTCGAGAGTGTGATATTGGGCTCATATAACAACAGTTTCCTGTCAGAAAAATGGTGTCTGGCAGCAAGGTAAAGTGGTGAAAGCATTCTAAATATAGAGTACACTTGAACGGATATTGAGTTTTGCAGGTGGCCAATTTTTTAGTGGCTAAAATATGTTTTGCTGCTGATAATGTTGATAACAGTTCATTGCTCTGCTTCCATGCTGGTGCCTGAGAACATGTCAAGTGCCATCTGATGTAGGTAAAACCCTGACTATCAATAAGTATCTCATTATACCCTACTTCAAATAATCCAAACTGTCCCTTTAACAAATCTGTAACAGTGTTTATAGTCATCCAGACCTGTCTCCACATGTTAAGTGTTGTCTCCTGCTGCTTCTCAAGTATTGTCAGTGATTAGCACATGGGTGAAAATCATGTTACACTAGTAGGGCTGATGATGCTTGAAAGTGTGTGATACTATGGACATTCTGCCTTTTTATCTGCCCATGCAAGACCACAACGCTGGGCTCCCCTCCAGTGTTCAGGATGGGGAATGTGTTGGCAGGCTGGTAGTGGCTCCCCAGGTAACTCTGGGACTCACCTGAGCTGCAGCTCACATAGAACCAGACACTACACTGATTGTGTGGAAAGTAGATAAGCACTTCAAAAACATGTTATCGGTGCATGCTGCATCTGTCGGTCATTGAGGATTTGAAAACAGATTAGCAGTCGGTAAGGGTGCCAGCAGACTGGAGGCATCAAAATTTCTGTATAGTTTTCACTGTTTTAGATTCCTCAGTTTTTAAAACGGTTATTTAATGAGTATGTTGTTACATTCAGAATACTATTTATACTGATTTTCCTGACAACCTAATCAGACAACATGAAACCTGCAATAAAAGACATGTTTGAAGGGATTTGTAGGGATTTGTCTTGTATTTGAAGCCATTGGTTTCTATTAATTGCCATACATCAATTTTCAAGATCATTGCATGGAAAGTGGGAGAATTTGCAATTTTATGAGACTACATAAATGCACCATCAGAGATTTTACTGTTCATACCATGATAGGTATCCGTCTGCAACCTGGTATCACACCACAGCATGTAATAGACCTGCTGCTCCTCAATGTCTGGTTAGAAATATTTCAGGTAACAGTCTCAGTTTGGTTAAGTTTAGGCAATAAAACTCCTTGGTTAGGTTTAGGAAAACATTATTTTGGGTTAAAATAACTACTTCCTTAAAGCAATCAACATGGACTATTGGTCTTGAACAAGTCTCCTGTGTGAAAGTGTTTTGCCCACATATGAACCCTGCTATAAAGGCTATAAAGTAGATGTCATTTGTGGTGCTTAAACATGTACAGCTGCTTAAATGAAAATGTATGTGACTGGAATATATGTATCAGCATGGGGAGAGGTTAAAGGGCCAATTCCTGCAGAATTGGCACTATGTGCTCCAGAGTATGTCATCTTGTGATCTATGCTGTGAATTCAAAGAGGACTTTAAGTTTGAAAAATGAGAAAACAAGAGGCATTCCTAGGCTATTTGTACCTTTCAAGTCTCCAATAGCAGAATCCCAAAGACAACATGAAGATACAAAGGTCATTAAGGAAAGGGATAAAAGGTTTTGTACTTTATATAATGATAAATTGTTGGGGGTTGAATATCATGTGTCATTTGAATGTAAAAATACAGTCATTGTTGATAATAGAAAGAAGCACCTGCCAAAATACTTTGTTAGCTATCTGTCTATGTTTTAAGTTATATTATTTCTGCAGACAAATAAATTAAGGGTAGTATGGAAATTAGGTGCCTTTTTGAGCAATGCCCTGCCTCTATTTAAATGACCTAGTTTGTGATACGGATCTATTTTGGTCATTTACCAATGTATTGTTTCTTCCGTTTTATTTTTGCACTCATTTCCACGGTGTGTGGTCAGTGTAATAAAATCTGAATCTGAATCTGGTCCTTTAAATTTTACTACAGCATACATACTAATAGCTTGCTTGTTTGCAGAGACATGCATTTTCCTTAAAATACCTCAAATATGTACTAAAACACAGTCTCTACTAAACTTATGCTGAGAAGTTTTCTTGTGGCAAGACTTTTCCCATTTTTCCCCCTCTTGTTTATCTTTTCCCCCTCATCATTACTCTCCCATTTAGCTCTATAAAACAACCACAAACCATTTCTGCTGAACAATGTTAGCCTAAAATAGGCTTTTGTGTCTCTGAAAGGCCAGTCTGTAATTGTGCATAATTGAGAACACTGTACACAATACATTTGTGTGATTTCATATTAGTCCTCTTGAATACACAAAGCTCCAAGTCTGAGTGGTTTAGATTGGATCGCAACAATAAGCCCTACTCTACAGCGCTGTAATTATGCAAATGCAATGCATGTTTTAATCAAATCCTGTACATAAAGCGCACTCATAATGATTTGAATTAATCACAAGCCATTTAAGAAACTTACCACAAATGATTGAGTGCAGTGAAGAACAGTTTGGGAGACGTTATGAGGAATAGTTTGACTAGTACAATCAAAGAAACAATGTAGCAAAATTAGTTAATAAGCAATAAATCTATCTCCTCTGCCTGATTGCTGGTTATCTCCTCTATCAGACAGAGGATTAGATAGAGTCAATCCAATGAAAACTCTGACGCATCAGAGCATAAGAAGTCAAACTTTGTTAGTACTGTGTGGAACATCAAGAACTCATTGCTTTGACTTCTGTTAATTCTGTAGAATTCAAAGCAACACAAAATATCAAGCTTCAGATCCTCCCGGCATTTTAAGTCATTGCCAACAAGTGCTGCTTTTTATCTGCAGTCTTTAGGAAAGGTGGCATCATACACAAAAACCACATCTACAAAGCTTTGAACACAGTCACGCACAAGCTGTTCTGTCAAGACGAGCAAGCTGTTGTCTCGATGCAGACAGAAAAGACTGTTTCCTCAGAGGAAAACATGCTATTCACCTGCATCTGCTGAAGCTGCAATGATGAGTCTTGATTCTGAAGCCCGGAGTATGGCCGAGGCTAATAGGGCTGCCCACAGGGACCTCTGCAACAAAGCTAATGCTAATAGATATGCATTAATATTCATTTATGTTTATACTGTTATTTATGTCTGTGTTAATGGTGTAGGATACCAGCTGTTCACTTCAGTAGCACGTGATGTATAATTGATCAAATATGGATGAGCAAGCCTGCACTGGCTTTACAAGGTTCAGGTTCATGGTCAGTGATGGGACTGGGTGACATTTTGCGCACCTGGCGGCAGCAGAAGCAAGCTACAAACACTAACAAACACTGAATATCAACTTTTAAGTGAATATGGTTAACTTGGTAGCAAACTGTTGCTTTTACACATATGAAACAACATAAGTATTCAATTTGGAGTTGTATTTTTGTGCACCTAGCAAATGCAAGACCAATTTTCACTCCTCTTTTAGCCCTGTTTTGGTCTTCATCAACTCTTGAGAGAAATATCTGTTTCCTTAGCTGCTAAATGCCCCATTACGTTCAACAGCTAGTCAATACAAGCCTTTTCACAGTGCTGAGTGAAACTCCCGGCCTCTGGTCATAGAGTGTGTGGACGACAGAGCGGAAGTAGTTTTGCTTGCTGCCCACATGAATGCACACATTTTGTTTTGAAGCCCAGAGTTCATCATGCTGAACTTCTGGCGGAAACCACCTAACGTTGGGCAATCAAATAAAAGGGGGCAGGCCTTCTGGAAATAACAGGCAGTGCGGAGGAGCTGATAA
Organism: Lutjanus argentimaculatus; assembly: GCA_034769285.1. Taxonomy (NCBI): domain Eukaryota; kingdom Metazoa; phylum Chordata; class Actinopteri; order Lutjaniformes; family Lutjanidae; genus Lutjanus; species Lutjanus argentimaculatus. The sequence continues at coordinate 13,654,236 of JAWZSL010000014.1, forward strand.
TGCTGGTGTCTGAGTAGCTGGAGCAGTACAACATAGTGCTGCCCCACACAAGGAAAGAAAATACATACCACATGACCATCACATTGTGGAACGAATTACTAAAGCCTTTTTTCTTGGGGAATTGCTTACAAGACAGACCCATGTTTTTCCCCCCTAAACTTTATTGTACACGTTAACAAAGATATTTGCAAGCTAGTGTACGTGATGTGGACTTTTGGGTGGGTTGTACTGATGCTATGATGTAAAAGCTTTGCTTTTACAGAGGAATGCTCTTGTAGGTAGGCAATGTGAAAGCTAATTAACTTTGTCTGTTTAGCTGTTTGAAACAGGTAGTATACAGATTTTTAAGTGAAAACAGATCCTTGCTGCATCTGGAAAGGGCACAGAGAATCAAAACAGTAAAGTTATAGGCCATAAACAATGAGCTAAAAATTGCTTAAAATTCTCCAAGAAATAATTATCTGTGAGTTTGGCGCTATTAGCGACACCTCTCATATACACACAATTATTGGATTCATTGTTGGCATAAAAACATTGATTATGGCAGCTTTAACCAAATAAAATAAAATCAATTAAAAACACTGTGACAAAGTGAGTCAAAATGGATACATATCTTTATTGTTAAATGTCGGTTATGTTCCTGTTGGTTAGATTCAAATAGTGACTGCTCTGTTTTTCGTTGCTATATCAGTATAGCAGTGTTTGTCATATTTTGATTTTTCGAGATGTGTATATTCATTTATTTCACTGTTTGTAACCAATACACAAGCCTTGAAAAATAGCCTGAATCAATCTCATGAGCTTGATTTCCCTACAAGACGTTTGTCTGGAAAACATCCTCTGAGAACAGATTGGGCCTGGCAGCTGAGAGCTGGTCTAATCAGCAAAGTATTGGGAGTGGTATAGATGATGACCTGACTCACCACCTCTCAAAGCCCCTGGCCCTCCTGACAACTGAGTAGATATGCAAATTTAAAGTGAATCCTGATTCTGCAAACCGCATGGCTAATGTGTTGCTTCAGATGTATTCAGGAGACAGTTTGGGTGGACAGTTTTTGGAGAGGGTTGAAAACATTTCCAGAAGGCCAATTTTTTTTTTAAATTGTTGGATGAGAATTTCCAGCAGGATTAAAGTAAATTTAACTCACTGTTTCAGGGAGGAAGAGCACTGTTCGTCATTTACCGCACAATCTGTTTGAAATGATATTTGCCCAAAGTAAATGTCTTTTGATCCTCACCAGAGCACAGCTAGCAAAGCAAATCCAATGCTTTGGATGTCTGTTTGTTGTCACTAGTTGCCTGAAAGGACAAAGGTGTGTAGGATTTAGTGTGGCATGAGGTTTAGATTGCAACCAACTGAATATAACTCGCCTCACCCTCCCCTTCCAAGTGTGGGTAGGACAAACTATAGTGGCTGCAAAATTCACAAAAAACGCAAACAGCACTCTCTAGAGCCAGCGTTTAGTTTGTCCATTCTGTGATATTGTAGAAACATGGCAGCATCTCATTCTAAGGTAATAAAAACACAACAATTGTTGTTTTCAGGTAACTATACACAAACTAAACACAGTTATGAATATTAGGCTTATAGTCCGTCCCTGCCATATTCAGCCAATAAGTCCCAGTAAATCTTACACACTGAAATTTAAAAACTCAACGAGCTGAATGTCAAACCTCCTTTACAGCCAACAACAATATGCTGTATTGTGATTAAGCTCCTTCAAAGTCCTAGTTACTGTGAATCTTTTTCATGAGATATGTATTATATTATTTATATTATATGTATTATATTGTTGTATTTGCAAAACCCATTGAGTTTCCAGTGCCACAAGAAAATATTGGATGAGGAGAAAGCATTTCGGCAGCTTGACCCTGAGGGAGAAATTAAAGGAGTAAATCCCACATTCCTTCCTTGCCATCTTATCTCACAAGTTTCCCCTCTAACTAGATCTGGTGTCACCTTAAATCCAATATTGTATATCCTGACCACACATATCATATCATCACATATCATTATCATTTGAAGCATTGGTTCTCAACCTAGGGGGTGGGACAAGATAATTTCGGGTGGTTGTGCAGAATGAAATAAAATAAAATATTGTGGCAAGACGCATGGAATGAGAGCCATGGAGCAGCTTTATATGTAATATCACCTCTACCAGTGATATAAGGTGAGTTTGGTGGGGTTATGAACACCATCTGATTTTTCTGGAGGGTAACAACTCAAAAAGGTTAAGAGCCACTGATTTAAAGGACCAGTGTGTAGAATTTAGTGGCATCTAGTGGTGAGGTTATCACTTGCAACCAACTGCGTGCCGCTCGCTTCATTCACTCTCCCCTTTCAAGCATGTAGGACTGCCTGTGGTGGCTAGGAATGGTTCTCTCTAGAGCCAGTGTTTGGTTTGTCTGTTCTGGACACTACTGTAGAAACATGGCAATTCCATGGTGTGGCCTCCATGAAAGAGGATACATCCCCTGTAGATATACATGCCTGGTCTCTTATTTGATGTTTCGATCCTTGCTCGAACTGGAAGTTCTTCTGGTCGGCCATCTTGCTGGCCTGTCCCAAGCCTCATATTTCAGCTCGGAGGAGCGATGAGCGAGAATAAACAAGCGCAGTCTTCATGGAAGTCTTTTGACCAGTTGACACTCCCCCTTATTTACTGATCGGACACTGCAGCTCATCCGACTGATCTGATAGATCACAAGATGACTGGGGTTTCACAGCGGTGTGAAGACAAATAACAGATTAAAGTTTCACTCCCAAGTTTCATATTTAATTTATTTCCTGATTCACCATCCACTTAACATCTCAGTTAATTGCAGGTCTGTGGTGCTCAGATTTCAGTTAATCTGCGGATCAAGCAGGCCAGTTCATAAAAATTAAGTTTATGATTATAGTAGATGGATTGTGGGTGGAAGCGCTCTCCCCCAGGAGAGAAGCGGTGCGCAAATGTGCACTTGGCTTAAAAGCTGTGCGCAGGGAAACGTCTATGGCAACTTCTCTAATCATTACAGTAAAACATTAAAGAAAACACTCAGACTTAAATACAACACACAGTAAAGAAATCACCTGGAGACCATGTTCTGATATCTGACAAAATAAATGGTTCAGGTCGTGTCGGGTGGAGGATTTATGCACACATGAAGGATTCAGACAAACTCAGAGCTGATCAGCTCATCACCAAAAATCACCACAAACAACCTTCCTCATTTATTAGAGACATTTTCTTTTCATGATTTCCCCCATTATTTTTTTTATTATGACTACAAATGAAGTTGGAGAGAGGAGAGTCTGTCTGTCAGTGAGAAACACTTTTTCCATAATTTTATGCCATTTCATTCAGTCATAGGTGAGGCTGATGTTCCTAAGTGTCAGATTACATCTTTTCCCTGAAGCATTTAGAATATCAGTAAACACAGGTGCAATAATAAATAAATAATATTAATGTATTAACAGACACAGTCACAGTATAAATGCAGAATGAAAGTGTTTTTTATGTGCAGATGTTTGTTAAACTGGTAACAAGCTGCTGCTCTGACACTGGCGGTGATTGTGAGTCTTTATTAATATTAACACAGTGCACATGTGTGCAGACACAAACTCCATCAGAAGTCTGTGCAGCTGTTAAAGCCGACTGACAGCTGATCCAGCTGTGATCAGCTGCTGCCGTCATCACAAAAGGACATTGCTTCATGTGACACTTCAGAGGAAAGGACGTCTCATGTCTCTTAAAACAGATTTCCTCATGTCCTCTCTCCTCGCATTGTTTCCTTGCATCTCTCCATGAATCCTCGGTGGGAAGGACTAAGACGCAAGGAAAGGACGCAAGTGAGGGACGCATGGATGCAATTTAAGAGACCCATAGAGTGCTGCAGTGATGACATGTTTTTGTAGGCCAGTGACATGTTTTGTTTTTGTAGGCCAACCCAGAGAGTCGCATCAGTCTGGTTCCCACATTTTGTTCAGAGGGACAATCTTTACAAATAAACACCACTTTTATGATTTTTAATTGTAAATGCAATCACCAGAGGTGAAAAGCTAAGCTTAAACTATAAATTAACAACACAATCATGTAATGCCACCCCCACTGCTGTTCAGCGTGACGACATTTACTGTCCACAACAACTTCTGTAGTCTCATTTAGCCACTTGTTAGCAACCACTTTTTTAAAGACACATAAAAGATTTTTACTGACATACTTGATGTCGAAGAACACAATGTGAAAAAATCTCTGTGTTTACCACAGACATTATTTCAGTATTTCAGACATCTAACCAAAAACCCATTCAAAAAAACCTATTGACTTTGAGATGGTGGAACTGGAAGGGCTTTCTGGATTTTAGGACTCATTCCTGCAGCACTTATTGAATGGTAACAAATACATTCTTACTGTTCTTTCAGGTAATTATTTTCAGGTATGATTTGGTAATGAATATATGCTTATAAATATTGTATTCTGTTTCTGCTATGTTCTGCCCATAAATGACACACTGGACCTTTAATCTTATGTGTCTGTTGGAGAGCAGAATTTTTTCCAAAGGCAAAGCAGTTCAAATTGTCAACTTGTATTTGTAATTGTCATCAGTTGTCAAGCTTTTTAAACTTTTGCCTTGTTTTCATGTTAACATTATGAAAAAGTGGCACAAAGTGTAAAGTCAAACCTCTGTGTTGCCTAACGAACTCCTGAAAGAATCACACAATGAAAACAGTTTAGAAAGAAAACATGTCAACTCTGACTGTCGAGTGTCAAGTGACTTAAGATTAAAAATGCAATAATGAGTTTTGTGATAAGCATCTCTCTCTCTCTCCACAGAACGCATGCCTGTGTGTGACACTAATGAAAAGCACAGCAATGCCATTTCAAACATCACTCCTTCTCCTCAACTCAGATCCTGGGGTGCTCTGATTGGGTGACACACAAAACTGGTGTCGCAACCCCTGATGTGTAATTTATGGGAAAAGCAGAAATCCTTTATGCACTCAGGTGTCTAGCTGTGTGTACTAATCAAAAGATGTGCAGTGACAGAACGGAGCAGGACGAGGCACTTGATGTTTTGTCAGTTGGAGTGGCACTGGGAGACGCAGGAATGCTGTACGATTCATCATTTAGGTGCTTTTATCAAAGAGAAAATACACTGGTGCTCCAGAGACAAAGAGCAACAGAGAGATCCGGAAATACAGCAAGTGTGTATGTGTGTGTGTGTGTGTGTGTTTGTGTGTGTGTGTTATGTAAGCACCATTTTTTTTAACAATCCACAGGGAGTCAAAGTTAGAGAAGTTTTCTCTTTGAGCATGACGGAGTGATAGATAGGTTAATAGGTGTTTCAGCAGCACTTTACTGAGCTGTGGTAACTGTGATGGCCAGACACAGATGTGCTCATCGATGCCCTTATGAGTCACCTGCTATAACAAAAAGCAATGATGACTCATTGATTTTCCTCGGTACATGAATCAAGGACAATCATCTGGGTGGTTTCGCTTTTAATTAACACTCTGATGGAGTTTCCAGTCACGCTGGGAGAAAATGGAAAATGAGATGAGAGAAAATAAGAGCAAAGGTATCTTAGTGTCATATCAATCTGCACAGAGTTAAGAAGTCAGATCCTTCTAATTTTACTTTTTTAACTTGAACATAAATCAGGACTTTAACACCGGAAATTAATAACCTGACATTTGCAAATGTGCACTATGATTTATATATAGAATGTGTACTCAGGTCTGAAATTTGTAACTTACTTCCTACCAGTTTTTATGCAGTCATGCATGTTTCAATCAGCTATTTGTGAATACTTATTTTTAAATCCAGGTACATACTCACAAATCTCTGGACACATTCTCAGAAATAGGCATAAGAAATTTTGTACACATTTGCAACTGCAAAGTAAAGCACAAAATATAAAAGTCCTTAATTTTAAGAATGTGTACAATGTGCAATTGCTAGATTTTTCTTTAACACAAAATATATAAATTAGGCTTAGCTAGAAACAAGTGTCACTAATCTGACACTCAACTACCACAGTAGCTTGAACTTTGTCACCACATATCACCACATAAAAGATAGCAAGTGTGTCAGCAAACAGTTGCCTGTTTACATTGAGCAGGTATGGAGAAATGTTACCATTAATGCCTTTCTGGCCACCTAATGAACAATATTGGTAAATTAAGTTTACTTTGTTGCATAAACAATTTTTTGTCATACAAGTAAAACATATGTTGTGAACACCTTTTAGTTCTGTTTTGGTCTCCACCATTTCCTTGAGGGAAATACTATGTGGTTTAGCCAAGGCTGGAATGCAACTCATTTTTAGCTTGGAAATTTCAGGCCTCAGACTAACCCACTTTAGTTCAAAACCTACAGTATTATAATGGACATGTATATGGTTTGTAGGCAATCTTAGAGATTATATTTCGTTTTGCATGCTAGCCAAAGCAAGCTTGTCTCTTCTCATCATCAGCATCAACTTCTGGGCTCGTTCCGTACCTTCACTCTCAAGCTGCAAACTTCTTGTTATCATAAACAAGCTGCTGAATTTGTCTCATTGGGCTGCATCACCTTATGAAGCTTTCTTTTTTTTTTTTATTTTTTTTTTTGGCTTTTTCAGCTCCCTCTCTTCTCTTCATATTCTCCATCTTGTCTTTTTTATGTCTTACTCGCATCCCTCACCAAATACCACTCACTGCAGTGTCCAATTCCCCCCCTAATAGTCAGTTATGAATTCATTGTACATTCTCAGTTCAAATCAGCCAGCAGTTCACTTCAGGTCATTTTAGTTCCAACAACCTCTGCTCTGGTGGCACAAACAACAAAGCTGCTAGATGGAGTGTCCATGTTTCAGCTTGTTGTGGTGTTTTGACACTGAGACAGAGGAGCAGACATGCTCCCAGTGTTTCAGAGCAGAGAAAACTGCTCATTTTTTCATGACATTGAGACCTAATTTTATATACTTAAACATTTTAATTTGGCTTTGTGGTTAATAACACATGTTTCTGTGGTGTGACAAAAGCACTTTACACCTTTAAATTAAACCATGCTTCAGTTCCAATTCATGTGAATGTTTCCCGCTTGCCTAAACATAATAAGTGGCAAAACTTTCTCATATAATATTTCACTAAGACATATTTGCATGACTAATTAATGTTATCGTTCATCAAACCGTTCTGAATTACTTCACACTTCATGTAGACAGTCTGTGACACTTATAGATGATCACCATGAGGAGCTAACCCACCTCCTGGCTGTAACACTCTCGGTCACCATGATTCATGCTGTAGTCATACACAATGTTAATATAACCCATACTGTTCAGCCTTATGCCAGGTTCTGTCTGCCAGGTTCGGAACGAACCAAAGACCTGAATTTGACAGCAGCTACAACTTGTATCTCACTTAACCAAATAGTCTGAGATCTTGAAACAAACTGCCTCAGGTCTGGCAAAACGTTTGCAGTGAGCATGACTGAAAATTTCTTCAAACTCATCTGCACTTCTAAAAACTCCACATCACATTCCCAAACCCAGCCACTAGAGGACAACTCCATTAAGAACCCCCAACCTACATTTCAAATGACAGTATCTTTACTCCAGACATACCTGGGGGGTGGTATTGACTTGGGTTTGATTTAAGCCTGCTAAGGGATACAGTATTTACCCTTGCAGACACAAACAGATGAGCTCATACAGAAGTATTTCATTAGAGACATGGATGTGAATCTTTCAGTTTTACCAAGTATTCTTAATACCAGCTGCTTCTGGAATCAATGTGCTTAATAAATAGCTGCTTACAGAGCCTGACCCCAAGGTCTGAGCTGATGAGTGCATTTGTCTGAGTGAGGAGGCAGACAAAGGGAAAAGCTAATCTCGGTATCATCATCAGTGCATGGAATCAGATAGAGGAAGCGAGTGGGGGAGGCAGAGACAGACAGAGGAAATGAAGAAAGAAGACCATGGGTATTTTGGTCATTATTTACACCAACTCCAAATAAAGAAAGAGAGATGAATGCTGCCATGGTCGAGTGACCACAGATAATACAACATTTTCTTTTCATGCTCAATCATGTCAGTGACAATATATGACAAAGACAGTGGTTTTCATTGTGCAGTTAATGAAATCAACACAGTATATCCTTAGTAAATGTTCAAATGAAAATTGGCTGTGTCTCTCCAGTCTCTCTTTAAAGCTCTCTGAGGTAACATCAGTGTAATTTGTTTGAAGATGGGCCAAAAATCTGATTCAGCCAAGAGCAGCAGAGAGTCTCCATAATCTAGGTGGATCATTTCCCTGAAGGAGGATGATACCATCATACAGTTTTGGCATTAACACCAGCATTATACAGTTTCAGACAATCTGTCACTGTTTTGTCTTAAATAATTTTACCTAAACCAGGCTCCAAATGAGTATCACGCAGCATGTTAGACAATTCGAAAGTCAGACACATTTTTTTTTCATGAGATTAATTCACATTCGTCAATATTTTTCAAACTTGTATCCAATGAATGCAAGCTTTCACATCAATGATGGAATTTTACTAAGTGACAGTGCAGCTTTTATTTTTTCGAACTGTTTTTCCAATGTTTCACTTCCAACTTGTACACATCTGACTAATCAAACTGCTTGTGGTGGACAACATCATATTCCAAATATTCAACATCACAGATCACTTGTGTTCAGAGTGAAAGGAGGGTTACAGTGCTGTTTTTTCTTTTCCTTTTCCTCAAACCCTTTGGACTGGTTTTCACTGAGAAATATTAATGAGTTCTGGTTAAGTCGTGCATTCTTGAAATTACGTCACTGTGAGGTGCACACACATCCACTGCATTAGTTAATTATGTGACGAGGCTGAGGGTTGGGGGGAGAGTGGTGGTTGAGTAGGTGTGACTGAGACGCCAGCTTGTGGAAAGTTTTGCTGAGGACACACTACAGCTTCACCACCTTCCCGCTCAAGGATTTTTGTATGAAAACCAGCTCTTATATTTTGGGATCCACCCAACACCAACCTAAACTGAAATGAAGAAACAAGATGGAGGTTGCCACTCACCAGCACTGGCAAGGTCTGGACTGAGGGACCCACTAAGTGCTAGCCTGCTTAGAAAGCTAACCCCCCTCCTGGCTGTAACACTTCATTGTTTTTGTTTGACAGAACAAATGAGCTTCAGCCTGATGATGGTGTGTATATCAGGTTTCAACAGTCTATGTAAAACTTTGAACTAACATTAGCCTATATGAAAGTAACTAAACAAATATCTTGCATATCTGCTGTTCAATCCGCTCTCTGAAATGACTCCTCTGCTTCTTCAGGCTTGGTGCCAAGTTGTGAAACTTTTGGGTAAAAGGAGCACCAGGTCGTCATCACTTGATGTTGATTCCATCTCTCTTGCTGTAGCATGATTTTTAAAAGAAGCTTAAAAATGTATTCGCAAAATTGCATCATGCTTGCTGTGAATAATCATGCACGTCTAAAATTTGCCTCAAAATTAACCACAATTTTGTGCCTTTTATTTGCATTGCTGTTGGCGTGTAACGGCCTTAACAGATACCAAATATTGTGTCAAATGTTGCAGCTCTGGTGGGAGATGACAAAGTCATTGCAAACCTGTAGAGGCAGACAAAAACAAGACAATTCTGATGCTTTCTTTTAGACCTAAAGTTCTGTTTTGTTATAAAGTCTCATCTCACCAATTGAGATTACACAGCCTGGCTAACAAGCCCTAGTTTGTTCAGTTGATAGCTCTTATTGAGAGAACAATAATATCCTCTGCCGCCTCTCAATCCCCTTTTCTGCTCTGATAGGAAATAGACAATAGTTTGCCCAATTAGATTTTTGAAGAACAAGATATATAGAAAAACTATGCAATGCAGATAAAAACAGTTCAGGTTTTATCTGTCTTGTAATGCATGGATTTATGCTTGTGGAATCTCATTCTTCAAATGACAGCTTGTAATGCCCAAGAGGTTGGATGTGATGACAACCTCATCAATCTTATTACCTGACTCCACAGTTTTAGCTTCTTTTAACTCACTGTTTTGGTTTTACTGCAACATTGCTGTTTTGATTTACTCTTGTTGTTCTTATCGGCGTCATTTCTAGATGCAACAGGTGGCACAAAATACTATCTGCTCAGCACAACAGAGGCCAGTCACAGTTAGCTGGCGAACATAGTAGAGCATTTAGTAGCTAAAGAGAGATATTTGCCTCAGGGGTTGGTGGAGAGCTAATATGAGGGTGAAAATACGTCAAGTTGCAATAAACACAATTCCAAATGAAGGCTAATCTTGCTTTGTCTCCACTGGGTGCATAAATCCACAACAGTTAACTAAAAAGTCCACCATTACGACTTAAGAAGATCATATGTTGATAATATGACTACAGCTTGTTATGCTACCCTCAATTGGCCAGAAAATCCTTTAACATAGGTTTGACGACTAATACAGATTTCTTATTTGTTGAATACACATGCACTGTGCTTTTGTGTCTTCTTTGGTATGAATCCTGCCAATATTGTATTGTCTCATTTACATTTTATTTGCACTATGATATCAGTGAATGCAGTGTAGTATGGCCTGATCATTTTCCCTTAAAATTAAAAAATGACAGTTTTTGTCTCTTAAAGGGAAAACTCACCACTTTTTATGTGGATGCCAGCAGTTCCTGCATGAACTGGGATGCATGCAAGAAAGCGTATGATACCATGTCGGTGTGTACACCACCTAGCCTATAGCTCTGTTGGCCAAAACATAGTGGTAGGTGGTCTAGAATGCCCGCTGGCTAACCCACAGGCAGAAAACAGAAATCCAAGCTGAAATGAAGTATGTAGTTGTTCCTTAATGCCAAATACATGACATCACTGTGACATCACAGAATGCAGGACGAGCAACAGATTTTGCAGCACAAGAACTCAGCTAATATAGCATGCGCTGAGAAATTTATTGCTTCACTTTACTACATTTACCATCAAAACTGGCCTGACATCCACATAAAAAGTGTTGAACTTTCCCTTTAATTGACCCTTTAGTGAAATAGCACCTTAACAATAATAGTTTTAGTTAAGTTTGTTGGAAATAATCAATTATTAATTACATAAGAATAGTTATAGGGTATTGCTATGGAGGTGTGACAGAGTCACCATATAAACTGTAATTAAATATTAATAGATTAAAATATCCACTAACAAGGTGAAGATAGTGAAAATATATGTTATTTAACAGCAGCATTTTTGGCAACAGCAGCAGTGACCAGTCAGAGCCAATAAGTCAGCACAGACAGATAGCCTATGGTAAGATGTAAAGATGGTAGCATATGCATTACATTTTTCATTAAAAAGACCGCTGCTGCAGCAGGCAGATTAAGGGCAGCAGGCCTGGCGGATTCTCCACCATATTATTTATGCCAGCAGTGGAAAAGTCAGACTTGGCTCTCAAACTTAAAGATTTAAAATTCCTGTCCAGATCTCCCTCAGACATTTGATGTTAGTATGCATGTTACATCTCCAATCATTGAAGTGAATATGTATTTCCAACACCTGTCAACTGACGTCTCCAGCCACCACTGCAGCCTTCCTGTTTTAACGTCAGCCTTTAGAAATGCCCTACATCTGCCCTCAGGTACCTCTTACACTCTGTCTGCAATCCCACCATCTCCTCTGGGGCCCATTCATCTGTGTAAGTAATCAAGTGTTTGCACAGCAATGACTTTTGTGATTGGGATGAATTTTGAAAGATAAATCAATTTTCAAAGTTTAATATTTAAGAGAAGAGCTAGCGTGGGGCGATGTTGAATAATGCATTTGGTTATTTAGAGTTAGAGACAGAGGGAGAGTCTGGACTGGCTCCAAGCTGGAGGATATGAGAGCTCCAAAACAGTCTGCTAATGAAAAGGAGATATATTCCTTTGCCCTCTCGTTTGAATTTCATAACTCAGAAACGCGCCTTGTTGCTTTTAGCACATGCACTCTCTTCCTTTCTTCTTCACACTCACACATTTGCCTATAAGCCAGGCTTCTATTTCCACTGCACCTGACTCATTTTAAACAACTTCTTTTCAAGTTTGGATGCTCTTGGGAAGCATTTTTTCAAATAAACTATGCACCACTAACAACTCTACTTTGACTTCACAGTATCAATTAAAGCTGGGTAACCAAATGAATATACATGAAGGTATTTCTTATGTATTATACTGTGGGTTATGATATGTTGATTACAGGTAACTGCCGCTTATCTGTAATCTGTGATGTAAATTGCTTCTACAGTGACTCCTGTTAATAACATGTACTGCTAATTTCTTTTGCCAGTGACATTTTTAAGAAATGCAATTACTGCCAAGATTATGTCCAGTGGGAGTGTTTTCTTAGTTCCCCAGAGACCTGTGTCAGCGTCAAGAGTTCCATGTATGTTAAGGTTTAGGCCACAAAAGCACTTTGGTTAAAGTAAGGGAAGTATTTAAGATTTGATTAAATGCCTTAAAGAAAATATGAAGCGCCTCACGCTTTGTGTTGCCTTAACACAACCACAACCAGAAATATTTAAAGACCTCCTCCTCTAAAAAGTATGTTTTTCTTCTTGTTCCCACAGTTTGAGCTTCACTGTGCAGAATAATGTATGTGCAGGAGGATGTTGGTATGTTTGTCAAGATTTTGCGACTTGGTGACTCAGAGACTTTAATTAATGACACTTCCTTGTGTTGATAAAAAACTTAATCCAGATGTTGCGTATCCTTTAAAAAGCTTTTGCTGTTGCAAATTAGTGTACTTAAATGCAATTTCTAGTTGGATTGTTGCAGCTTTGCTGGAGAGAGCTACGTTCAGCTACTTCCTGAAAAAGCCTGATGCGTTCTGTTTTAATTACCTTATTTCACGTTCAAGTTTTCAGCATTCTCTGGTGGTTTTCAGACCATATTCCAAGCTAAACTGGTACGTACTGGGTCCACCCCATCCTCACTCCCAACACATCATATATGGCAGTTTGGTCAGTGCCTCTATGCATCACCAAGATCCCGTGGAGCTCAGTGTGCAGATCATGAGAGTTTACTTCACTATGTTTACTAGTACTGGTGCAGCTGGAATAATATGGCTAAAACTGTCTCACACACTAGAGGAGCGCATCTAACAACACATTAATTTAGTTGAATACACAAATGTAATTATAGTCAGAGCCGCGTGTGCTGTAATGAAGGAGTAGTGATATTTTAAGGCTCTTGTTTCCAATGATCCTTTTAACTTGTGTGAACTGTCTTTGAGCATCCTGAAAAGTGCTCTGTAGAATAAATATTATCATTATTATTATTCACAACACTGTCTGCAATTTTTTATTTTTTATTTTTGGCCTTCTGTCCTTCATGCATCTGTCAACAGCAGCTCTGTTGCTTTCAGTCTGGATTATGATGGTTATGATCACCTTCTTCTTCATATTTGTCTAATATCATATTTTGCTTTCTTATAAAATATGTCGCTCTGCTACCAGTAAACTTGTCCATGTTGTGATTGGTCAGATGCTGCAAACAAAGCTCTGTTTATGTGAACGCGCTCATGTCTACGTTAGGAAATCCTGGGTTGACTTACTGAGTTGATAACCTGCTTTGTGTGAACCCTTTCTTGTTTAGTCAAGCCAGATCACCTAAAGGTATGTTGAACATGCCCCTTGTGTCCTGGGTGAAAGTCCTGTGTTTGAGTCATCCATCCATCCCACCTCTTCCAGATGTGGACTTTCTCCTCTGAATACTACATCAAAAGCCTGCCGCATTGTAACCCAAACCACGATCTCTTTGCAAACCTAACCAAGTAGTTTTTGGTCCTTTATTTTTAAAGTCTTTATAAGTCTTGATCACGGAGACCAGCACATGCACTAGAGAGGTACTCACAGCATCATAGTTTGAAGTGCAGGGCTATGGACCTTGTAATTAGTAAATAATCTTGTTAGATGAGAAATAAGCAGAAAATTACATTATAACTTTCTGAATGCTACTGCGGTAAAATTCATAAGAAATGTATGCTCCCAGAGTATCAGAAACAGTAAGTTGGAAAAAGCAGTACACCAAATGGAAGATAGAATATTGTAGTATAATTGTCTTATTTGCCAAGCTCCCCATCTCTCTGAAGAGCCTGTTGTCATGTGAATAGAGCTTGGTTTTGTTTCTCAGCATGTATCTCTCCTCTCATTTCTGTCCTTTCAGTTTATCTCTCTCTGCTGATCCCACTGTGCAATCAGATATGCAATTGTTACCATTTCTTTAGACAAAAACATGTTTTGAACGAAGGCGGCTGCTGAACATGAGTCCCCTGAAAATTAAGCAATTGTGTTTTAATTGCTTCTCTTCTGCTCTAGCACCTATATTACTCCTCTCCTTTTAATTCATCTACCCCTCCCTCCTAATAGAGGAAGAATAGAGGCAACAAAAAAATTAAAGCAGTGTACTTTGACCCTCTTTCCTCTGTCCTTTCCACACTGCAACTAATGCAGTTTAATGGGTTTGATTCACCATGACATTATAGGCTCAGTCTGCATGTGTATGTGTTCATGGACATGGTGCAATTTGTGTAGCTAAGATAAATCCACACAGTGTTGTTTGCTCAGTTTCTGTGGGATCATCTATTTTGAACTTCATGTCCTGTTGGTCTCTTTATGCTGTCCAGTGGTGCCTGGTTAAGCTAAAGCCAGTGGAAAATCAATACAAGCCCTGGGAAGCCCGGCAGGGAAAATGTTGCTGTCTTGGGAGAGAAGAGCAAAAAATTGGGAAACAAGAGTCTTTTGACAGATTGCTATCTGTGTGCAGACACACGTATACAGTTATTATTTAGAAAGTCTCAAATATAGATCAGATGTTAAGGAAGGACTTTGTATGATATGAATTTCAAAGGACAGTAATAAGAAGTTATTTAGAAGAAGCGTTCCAAACGCTAGCTTAACAAGTCTTAGGTGCTGTAGTTTGTACTCAGTCATAACACAGTGTGAAGTACATGGTTTGCATGTGTGTACGTTCTTAAATTTTCCTTGCTTTTAGCTGATGAACTAGAAACTAGCTAGCGCCCTAGCCAGCAGATCATACTGCCCAAGATACACACATATTTGGAATTTGGCTTTTACACTTTCTGGCTTTTACCTAAAGCTGAGGTAAGCAATTTTTGGCATCAGTGGTCAAAAGGTCCATAATAACCTTTACCCATAATGTAATTCAAGTGGTCTGAGAGAAAACTAGACTTCTGCTCCTTAGGCTTTAGAAAATCTAGCCCATGACAGGAAAATCTGGCCAATCACACATTGCTAAAATATTGATTCTTGAGTCTCATTCCCAAAATGTAAGACATGGAAATGAGACTCAACAAACAACCATCTTTCTCCAGAATTGCTTACTGCACCTTTAAAAATAGCGATATCCCAACATAAAAATACCCTATTACAAAGGGTGGGTGGATCCCAAAATATTGATACTTTCAATACACGGTCTGTTTTTTTTAATACTGATTCCGGTGTCAACATGATCAATACCAGAAAAAAGAATCAGTTTCAGTTCCTCTCTTCTACATTGTATTGTAAAGTACAGAACTGTCTGTGCAAACAACATTCAGTTGTGCATGTGTTCTTTGTTCCTTCACTGCTGTTGTTCCAACGTCATGTGATTGTAATGTAGTAGTTTGAGGTTCAGGCAAGTTATGTTATATACAGTTTAGTAGTTTAATTTACTGTATAACAATCTATCACACAATTTACAATTAATATCACAATATAGTATCTACAAAGTAACTACAGTAACAATTGTGTCAGATGACCATAGTGGAATAAAAAAGTACTGCATCTGCCAGTGAAATGTAGTGAAGTTAAAGTATAAGGTAGCATAAAACTGAAACACTAAGAATGCCCATAAGTACATGGACTTAAGTGAGTGTAGTGAGGAAGTTCCACTGTGTTCTGGTGTGACTGGGCCTTTAAACTGCGCTCTCTCCTCACAGCTGCACTCTGCTGCACTGTGTAGGTGTCCTTTTATTCTCTCCTAAATCTTACCCAGGCTCTTCTCTCAGTGTTTAGATAGACATCACTCATATGTGTAAAATAACCAAGGTTTGCATGCGCCGTCGGAAACACGCATCCATCTTGTGTCTGTGTCTCTCTCTGTGCTGGTGTGTCTCACATGTCTCTCCGTGTGCAGCAGGTTACTGCAGACTGCAGACAGTAAAAACACATAGAGATTGCTCTCCTCCCAGCTTGACTGATCAGAAGCTCCCTGGTGGATGCTGCTAGATAAAGTGAAGAGGAGGATATAAGGGAGTAGGAGTTATACTGGCTGCCGATGGATTAGCAGCCATGTTTACATAGTGGCTGATTTAGTCTGCTGGAGCTGCCCAAGAATGATTTATTGATACTGAGGGAGATGTGGAGAGTATTAGAAAGTGTGATGCAGACGATATAGACAGACACGGAGAGAGGAGAGGGGAACTCAGGTGTATCTGTGTGTCACATAAGGAGAAAGATTCTGTGTTTGGATGTTTAACTCTAGCTATATCTTTAAGTCAGAGGACAGTGTGTATATTTCTTGGTACATGTACTCCTAAGGAGGCCACTCTCCTTGCTCCTCTGCAGCAGGAGACACAGGGGCTCCAGAGGAGGTGACTGGAAGAAAGCAACCTAGATCTGTCATAAACACACCGTACTACCCATCATTCAGTGCACCTTGAGGGTGAACAGAGCCAGAGAGGGATGATGAGTGGAGCAAAAGAAGGTGTGAACACCTCTCAGGGCCTCATCCTTCCATCCTGACTTCTGACAACTGACTTCATTGTGTTGAGCAGGTGACGGGCTTTTAAAGCCTGTCAGATGGAGAATCGGAGACTAGTGGTTGGTAACATATAGGCTGCAATCAAAGGATTGTGGAGTGCGTGAAAAGTTGATTTTTAACAAGTGCTGAATAGAGAAATGATCTGCAGACTCATCCTTCAGAAACATACACATATATATACATATGTGTGTGTGTGTGTGTGAGAGAGAGAGAGAGAGAGAGAGAGAGAGAGAGAGAGAGCGTAAG
Organism: Lutjanus argentimaculatus; assembly: GCA_034769285.1. NCBI lineage: Eukaryota > Metazoa > Chordata > Actinopteri > Lutjaniformes > Lutjanidae > Lutjanus > Lutjanus argentimaculatus. Next base: position 13,671,245 of record JAWZSL010000014.1, read on the forward strand.
TTGAGTGAGTTTCCTTGTGTTTGAATGTTAATTTGTCTCTTCATTTAATGATGGTAGTGTGGGATGGACATTGTAAATTATTGTGTCACAGGTGTTATTTATTTCTCTGAAGGTGAAACACTGGAATATTTTTGTCACATGCAGATCCTGCATCATTTTAGCTCCCAGGAAACCACACACACACACACACACACAAACAAAGGGCACCTACATTTATTAGCATTATTCTCATTATTCCCCCATTTGTCTCATTTCTGTCCATCCTCTGGTGTTGGAGGACACAGAAGAGGAGGAGAAGGAAGACTGGGTGCTGGACAGATGGAGAGGAGGAAGGAGGTAGATGCATATATTGGGTTTAGAGCCTGTGCATTAACACCACCTAATATAGAATTTATTCCAGGCTCTACACACACACACACACACACACACACACACACACACACACACACACACACACACACACACAAACGCATTGTTCTCAGTGGGGATCTCTTTATTATTAAAATGTCTAGCAGTGCCCTCTAGGCCCTTCTCCATCACATCACCTGGCAGCCTGCACCCTCACAACCCTGATGCTATGACAAGTCCTCATTAGTTGTACTAATATACCAAAACACACACACACACACACCACACACACACACACATTCTCTGTCTCTCTGTTGGGTGACTGGACAGAGTGTGTGTAGCCTTTGCTCCGTTGCTGCTGTGTATCTCCTGCTGATTGATATGCTAAAACATACTGCTGCTAAAAGCTCACTGGCAGAGCATTAATTACCTTCAAGAGACCAGAGCCCACTTTACACCTGGTTTGGATCTGATACCTGGGTTGTGTTTAGATCTGATGGAGCTGGCAGTAAATGCTGTTTCAACCAAAACACAGAGTACAACACAAGTAATATCTTGATATTATATTTATAGTCTCATGACTGATAATTCTTAAGATTTTCCTACTATTAAAAATGTCATATCTTTCTCACTGTGTTCTTGTGCAATTTCATGTATTACAGTTTTGTCAAATGTCTCTTTCTAAATCTTTTTAAGAGCAGATATTATGTGCATATGCATTAGCAACACATTTTTAGTATTTACACAAAAAAATGCATTTGTGGTATCTTTTGTTGTTACTGTGTAATATGCCCATTTACAAACAGAAAAAAAACTTAAGAAGGTAATTACACAAATGGAACTAAAAATGTTAAATGAATAAGGGAGAAATCTGCTAATAACTAATTATCTCTCGCTTTCACAGAACATGAGGGGCTATGTTGAGTATGATGAGGCTATTTTTGTGTAATTATTTTTACAGCTGCAAGGTTTACTTCACAATAAACCTTTATGATGTTTTTAGATGAAATATTATTCAGAGCAGCACTACCATTCACACAAGTGTGATTGAGATTTAGTGAAAACACAATGTAGGTTTGGGGTTTGAAAGATTGGAAATTAGAAACTGACTGATTTGTTTAATAACAGTTAACATTCAGCCTGAGGATTAAACATGTAATATATTTACTGTACTAAATCCAAAAATATTATGATATGTCATCAGAGATTAAGGAAACAAGATGAGTTGCGATACTGGCTTCTCTGACAACAACACTATAGCCAGTATGTTCTCCTTTTAGGGTTAGGGTTAGGGCTTTCCATTCTGGTCCAGAATGTGTTTTGTTTGTTTGTTTCACCTTTATTAGTTACATCTAATGCAGAATGTTCACAGAAAGAGCTAGCATCTGTTTATGACACATAAAATCATAAAAATCTTTTAGAAGGAGTAGATTTTTATAATATTTAAATTGTGCAATATGTTAATGGGGTCTGGCAGGCAGTGAGACAGGCAGTCGCTTCACTCCAACTCCAGAGTGTGTGTTTTTAGAGCCAAGGGCTTTTGTTTTCAGGATAACAGGCTTAACTTTACATTGACAGACAAGTGACAGTCCTAAACAGTGGGTCAACTTACAGTGTAGGACTTGTTGTCTCTTGTCATTGCCCAGATATAATGTTGCCATCCTCTTGTGCTTATGTAGCTTCTGTCCCTTTAGCCTGCAGGCAACCTGACTGAGCTTCAGTCTGGGGAGGACGGCCGGGGGGAAACGACTCGCTTCAACTACAGACTGTATATGAAATAGGACCTCAGCTTATTGAAAATACTGTTAATGCCTCTAACTTGCTATTTGGACTGCAGTACTTATTTTTTAATGCTAGGGTCTCACATAATGGTCCTTGTAAAGTTGTATTTGAAGCAATAAGTGAGTTGGTTTAACGGAGAGGTATGCAACAGGTGCTTCATTCAAACTTGGTACTATTTATGAAAATGCAAAAAAAAAAAAAACTTGTGCATACTGATTACAGCTTCTCACAGGTAGCACAGGGATCACAACTGCAAGGAGTCTGAACATCTTTATTTTCTGTATGGGGGTCTGGGACATGCGGTATCAACGTAGCTTAGCACAAAGACTGGAATAAGAACAGCAACACACAGCATATTGCACAGAATAAATAAAAGAAACACTTCCAACAACTACAGCTGCAACTACAGTATCTGCAGTCATCAACACTTTTCAAATTGTGATGTCAGAAGCGGCAACTGAGCGTCTCCATGCTTTTGCTGAGCACACATACAGCCAATCTTACTGACCTCAAACACCAATAATGTGTGAACTGTCTGCTGCTGGTTTTGTAAAGAAAGCATCTCTTTCAGCCTTACAATAAGAGTTTGCAGGAAATAAATCACTCTTATAAAAACACAAATGCACATGTCATGTTCTCCGTAACAGCTCATTTCAAAAACACACAGCTTTACTCACATTTATCATCTTCAACAGCACCTGGGGCGTTTTGTTGTTGCTGCGCATTTCAGCTGGCTCCAGCGCCAACCTCCCTCTCACACCCCTTTTAGCAAATTAGACCGTTTAATTAGGAAAAGCTCATTTGTATCAAATCATTTACATGGTGCAGCCAGCCTTTGCCAGGATATTCTAATTGATTATTGTTGCCTGAGGTGCTGTTGGCGTGTGCAGATGTGCCTGTGTGTGCATGTGTATTCTTGTGAATGAGTAAATGACTTTGTGGTAATGATATAAGGAAAAACTTTATCATTGTGGTGATTGTTATGATCATGTATCCATGTACGACAACGTAAAAGCAGCCTACTTACCATATCTCTTTGTAATTGGTACGAGCTATTAAACCAGTATTTTGATACTTTGTGGCAAATATTTTCAGCACATACTGAGTGTTGCCCTTCCTGTTGTTCATTTTTCTTTTATTTCCATAAGTGACTGAGCACATTTCTGCTCTGAAGTGGCTCTTAGCACACTCTTGTGGTGACATACTCCATTCAGTCACCTCTGCAGGCACCACCCACTAACAGGAAACAAAGTTCCTTGATTTCATAGTTCCTTTTCATAAAGCTCCATTTAGGAATAAAAAACCCTTTCCGTAGTCCCTCCAAAAACACCTCTGTTGAGCCGAGTCCCATTAAGGAAAGGAGCAAGCCTACTTCCCCATTGAGACTCACAAATGACCCTTTGATGAGTCTGCTCTTTGACCCTTTATACAAAGCTGACTGAACGAGGGAGAGCCGAGTGCGTGGGGGTTTGAAGGATACAGGATAAAGAACAGAGAAAAAGAGGCGACAGATTATTAGAATTCATCCAGCGGTGCAATGAACGGCCTTTCAGCAGCGAGTTCCTTTTTCTATTCAGCAGCTGCACAACAAAGAGACATTAAATTAAACCAAATGGTTACCATGGCACCCTGTGTGAGTAAATGTTTCAAACCTTCTCTTTCTTTGCATCTTGGAGGCTTTTTTTAGGAGCATCCTAATAATTACAGCCAGAGAGGAAGAGAAAAGTTCAAAGGTGTCAGTAATAAAAGGAGAACTTTTTACGCAAAAAACATAAATGGAGTTGGAGTTAGGGGTATGGAGACTGGGAGAACAGGAGGTGTTAATAACATGTGGTAAACCATCAATGTACTATATAAAACCATAAAATTACCCTTTTGAAATGACAAAACTGACATCTCAAATTTGCAACTGCAGTATGATCCATTGTATATATACTAAAAATTTACTAGGAAAGCAGAGAAATAGATTTGTTTGCTTCTAATTAACATTTGCCTCAAAAGACATTTATGTGCCCTCTAAATAAAGGTGTAACATCAACACAAGTAATTACTAGAATATTGCACTGATCTCAATATTGACTATTGCACCAGAACCTGACAACGACTAGCTTAGCTTAACATAAAAAAGGATGGAAACAGCACTTACATGTTGTAACTCATTTTTATCTACAAACAGGAATGTAAAAATAACAAGCTGTGGTTTGGAGTTACATGCAGGAAGTATTTATTGGAGGATGGGCACAGTGACTTCATCCCTAGCAACAGCAAACAACTTCCTGTAAAACTATAACTATATATACTATAACCTCTTTTTGCCTCTCAATTTGTATACGGAATAAACAAATGACATACAATTTCATGCTCTGTGCTCCAATCAGTGTTGAGCAAGCTTGGTACTCAGTGGAACCTCTGTCACTTTTCTCCTTTCCTTCTCCTTTCTTGCACTTACGATGATTAAGAGATGTTCAGGGACCTGTAAAAGCAGTATATAGTCACATTGTAAGTTAACCATAAAATTGATAACTGGTTAGCTGGCGTTTTGCTAACATTCACTATCAGATGAAACTAGTTAGTAAATGATTGAGTAAGATTAGCAAGCTAGTTGGCCAGTGTTTTGCTAAAGAGCAAAACCGCACCTACAGTAACAAGCCAGCTAATGACTGATGTAGATTAGCAAGCTGGTTAACCAGTGTTTTGGTAACATTAGTTAATGTAAGGCTAGAGATATACTTACTTTTTAACCATGCATTTGCATTTGCATTTGCAATTTAGGGTTAATTTCTGAGTACAAGAATTGCTCCAAACAGATACAGGATACGCAAGGCAGCCGTGATGCATAGGCTATGCAAATGTGTAATTAAAAGCAAGTATATCCTGTCCTAAAATGTGACTATATACTGTATATGATGGCTGAGGTTCCCAAAATGGCGGGACAAATGAAGACTCAATTAATTAGCTTTAAAGAGGCTGGTAGGTGTATTTTTGAACTTTGGACAGAGAAATATTAGCTGTTTTTCCTTGCGTTCAGTCTTTTTGCTAAGTTAAACTTATCACCTCCTGGCCATAACACACAGACATGGGGGTGGTATTGATCTTCTCATTTCTCTCAAGAGAATAAGCATATTTTCCAAACTTTCATTGAAAAAAAACAGTTGTAAAGTTTGCATTTATTTGACTCCATTGGAAACATTCCACAGGAGCACTCAGCTTTCCATAGGAGCAACTAGCTTTTTTGCTCCCCTAAACCTGTATTAGCCACAGTTGTGACAAAAAGACTCAGGTTGTAAATATTTTTTAATAACTGTGTGCATCAGTACTGAGGAAACTCACAGTAGAGTGATAGGAAGACATTTTGCTTTGTGTTTAGCCCGTATGTGTTTAGACCATGGGAACTGATTCTGTGCTCGGGGACAAGGAATAATTCCACATCTCTCGCAGCAAATCGGGGAGATGACAACACAACCAATTTCACCCTGCCTCTGGACACTCAGATTTACATGCTGCACCAAACAGAAAATATTTGAAAATGTATGAACATTACGGTCTGAAAATGCATGACGCATTCTAGAGAACTGTCTTATTACAGTGGGTGAGGCCTAAATGTCATTCAAAGTAGGGGAAAGGGAGACTGTTTTTACAGCTGATAAATCCTTGAGCAAACCAACAAATGTGTGTCTGTCTGTCTCTCTGTGTGTGTATGTGGGAGGGGTGATACTGGAGATCTCATAAAGAGATGCCATGTCACATCATACGGGCTAACATGTTATGATCTACTAGGTTTTAGCCAAATTGACCCATCCATCAACAACAAGTAGCCAGGTGGTGTAGAGGGAGGGAGGAGGGGAGAAGAGAACAGAAAAGAGGGTGAAAAAGAGTCAGAGTTAGAAAATCACAATAGACAGAGACGGTTTGAGGAAATGCATAAAAGCAAAGTTCAAAATTAAACATGAAAAGGAATATGAAATATGATTTGACTTTGGAACCTTTAATACAGTTTCAATTTGTGTCTACATTTTGGTGCAGATGTTACACATACACCTCCTGCTCTGCAAATTAGCTCTTTCCCCCCCTTTACTCTGGGAAACCCTGCTGTGAATCAAATTTAGCTCGTCTGTGACAGAACCAACAGGCTCCTTTTCTATTGTGCACTTTTGATCTCATTATTCGGACCAGAGACGGATGGAACAAAGCACTTCTTTCCATGTCTGATGTATCTTTGTCTCTTGTTGTCTCCAAATGCCAGAGCCAGTGTGTCGACAAATCCAGCTTTTTCCCTCTGTGATCCAAACCAGATACATCTGTAGTCAGATCAGTGAGAGTGGGCGACTGTGGGTAGGGAGAGGTGTTTGAGGTCCCTTTCTCTTTTGGTAATGAATTGGGTGAAGATGAAGGGAATGTGGACAGAGATAAGAGCACAGTTGTTAAGGTTTTATGAAGACAGATGTGAGAAAATATTGGGCTCAAATAGTCAAACATCAGTGATGAAAGCATGTTGACTTATGATGTAAATACAAAGTGTATTAGCCTCAATATCAAAGGCAACACAGGCTTCCTGATAAATACTTCTCCACTAGTTGAATTTTGTTGCAATGTGGTAAGTTTAAGAAGTAATGAGAGAGTAACCTGGAGACAAACTGGATAAATTAAATACATTATCATATTTTTTTTATTGGGTGCAGTAACTACAGACAAGCACACTAAACACATCAGTTCTATACATACATCAGTTGTTTAGTACACACTGATGTTTACTGGGAATTTGTTTTGTAATTCTTTGGAGTATTGTTATTTAGAGAGACTGATGACAATTATAATGAAAATTACATTTTTAAAATTTGAATGAAAGTTAAGGACACATATTGAGCTAGGCTGGCCAATTATCTTGCCACTAAATGGAATTAATGGGGAATTTTTGACAATCAAGTGTAAGTCAGCCATTTTCAGATACATCAGAAAAAGAATTTTTGTCTTAAGAGAAAATATCATTTAAAAAAAGACATGTTTCGACATGTTTCAAGCACAAGGCTCTTCCTCTGACTGCTTCTGAATAATACAAAGGATGTTAGCATTGTATATGTTAAAGCAAACAGAGAATCTATTAAACCTACAAGAACCCTTTAAAATTCATAACAACAGCTTTCATATTGTTTGGCTTTTGGAGGCCCCTGGGACAAAAGCGGTAGTGTCTCTTCTGCCATAACCACAAAATATGACGTCAAAAATAAAATTATCTAAAGAAGAATCTCCTCCTGCCTCTTTTTAACTGGCTAATGTACTACTCACTGTGACTTTGCCCGGGAAAATATAAATACAGGCTCTTCTGGTCTGCATATGATCTGCTTTCAAGGAGAATCCGACCCAGTGGCAGAAAATAAAAATAACCGTATAGAAATCTTCTTGCTGATGGTCTTGTTTGCATATGTAGGTCATCCATATCAAATTGGAACCAACTAAAACACTATTACATTATTATAACTCAGTGCATGTAGACACTGGTGAAAGTCTCCTGCACACTAGCAACCTTCTGCTACCTTGGACATTCCCTTATCACCATCGCTCAAAACCTTTTTTAACACAGACTACAAAAATAACAAAGCCAGTAAAAGTGGAAGGAGTTAACACTTCTATGCCTAAAAATAAATCCAAGGCTGTGAATCCAAATACATTTAACAAGCTGTCAGCCAGTGTGTTGATAGAGTTATATACCTTGCTTTCACAGTAACCATTGAAACCCACAGAACTTTAAAGCAACATTACACAAGGTTTGGTATGTTTTGCTTTTTGCCCACCACAGTTTCAGAGAGCAATTCTCTTACACACTGCTGTTGTGAGTATGAACAGCTGTACATGTGGCTTCACTAGGAGTACATTACTTAGGATCAAAAACTAGCAAGTCGACAACTTTGCTAACAGCCAAATATCAAGAAAGTGCAACAAAACAATACATATAAGCCAGTTAATACTTAAGCCAAGCGTGGTGTCCCAGCTTTTAATTTGATATGGAGGCTGTGCTCAGTTTTCGTTGCCTGCTCACCAGGCTCTGGTCCTCGCACAACACCACCCCAGGTCTGAAAACCTCCTTCTTCCATAGGTCCAAAGCTCCCGTGCTAGCGGTGTCAACACCAACACTCCTGGCAACGCTACCCAGCCAACAACAGCTACATTTATCAGCAGTGTACTTCACTGTCCATCAGGAAACTCTCACAGAGAGTTGAGGCAGAGCAGCTGGAGGACATCAGAGGGAAAACCAGAAAACATTTTCTCCTTAAATTATGATGCAGTTTTACCAAAATCAACGAGATAGTTGGCGGTGTGTTCAGTGAGTGCTGTGAAGCATTTCTCACTTGACACGGGCACCAGATTTATATATTGCAGTGTGAGGACAGGCGTACAGGGCCCAGAGTGTGAATGAGAGAGGCACCACTCTCCCTACTCCAAGTCAGTGTAGTTTCAAAATTGTTTTGAAGCTGTTTTTTGTGTAGAATAGGTACATAATGTTGCACTGAAGCAGTGTTTCTTTTAACAGCTTGGGGGTTGTGCTGTAAACACAACATACTATCACCTTATAAAGATGATGTGACAAGCTGTTAGCTAACTGGCTAATTTACAGATCCACAGCGACAGTAGTATTCATTTGGATTCATGGAAATAAAACAGATGAGAGCACTGAAGTGAATCAAAACAGTGAAGTTGTGGGCTGTAAAACTAGAACAATGAATTAAAAGATGCTAAAATAGTGGGTTTATCATGACATCACGACCCCTTTCTCATTACACATTGCCATTTAATGCCTTATCAACATTAAAATAGAGATTAGAGCATCTTTAAACCAATCAAATTGAGTAAACCCATTTAAACCTTATACCTTAACTGTTACACTGTTTTGGTCTTAAATACAACCAATTATCAGTTCAGGTTTTATGCACACATATGATTAAAAACAACTCTGTGTAAGTTTTGGTTAGAATCTGTGACTTAAATTGAGGTTATTTTGATTGCACTGAGGTTTATTGACTAGCAATATAACAGAAACCTATAGAAATGTAGTAATATTTTACAAATTTGCTATTCAGTAAGGGCTTTTATAGATTTAAACATGAACCTATTATGAGGAAATTAGCATTATGGGGAAGTGTACCAGTTTGTGTGCCTCTAGAGGAAAGCCTCAACAATTTGCAGGAAGCAAAACAGCTAGTAATTTACTGTAGCTTTCTGGACATCTTTGACCAATTGAATTGCTACCTGTCATACAACAGGTCAGACAAACAGTTGTTGAACTAACAGGCAGCCTCCCTGACAAACCTGCCGCCTTCAGAGCGCTCAGTTATCAGCAGAAGGATTTCCAATAGAAGCTGCTTAAAGATCTTCCGGCTGACTATCCACACACAGAGGTTGCTGTAAGTGATGAGACGAATGGGGAGATAAGAGGAGCTAACTGACCAGATAATCAGGACTTAGTTTTCCGTATATTCCCTCTCCCACACTGCCACAGTCGGCCCTTGGAGCTCAGCAGAACAGACAACCCGAGCTCACAGGCTGGGAGGAGAGAGAGGAGAAAGTCAATACCTCTGACTGCCCCGGTATCCCCCAAAGAGGTGAGCAGAAAAAACAAAAACAGAACAACAAATTTACACACAATCAGATGTGCACTGTAAGATATAGCAATCAGCCAAATCACTATATTGCATCTGATAATTATTCATATCAGTTGCATACAGTATGTCCTCATAGTTTCCAAGCAGCTAGTGGAGTGCTGATTGGCTTGACTGGCATTTACAGTAGCCAGTAGCACCATCTGTTATGCCCCCTGCCATGCAGGTGAACTGGTTGGTGGATGAATGATGGAGAGGGGTGCTATTAGGTGACTTGCTGGATTGAGAGCTCCAAGCAAACATAGCCAGCCAGGGAACAAAACAACCCCCAAAGGAGGCCAGTTTGACGACAGGGAATAGGCTACAGTACTGAGGTGGTTTTCTTGTTGGGTTTGGCTTCCAGCACCCCGGGGCTGACTCAAGGTTTGTAAACAATCTCTGTACTGTATTCCCAGTTGGTTTCGGAGTCTGTGTTCATCCCGTTGACCAGTCTTGCTCACTGGAAGGCTGTTGAGCCCAGTTCAGGTGCCATTTAGGGCAGCTAACAGTCATGGTTTGCTACTTTACCAATGAGTAACCTGCTAAAGCTAGCATTACCTGTCCATCCGGAAAGCTCTGTAATTAGATCACAGAGAGTTGAAGCTGAGAAGCTGGCGGACATCAGAAGGGAAACCAGAAAATATTTTCTCCATAAAATATGAACCAGCTTCACCCAAATCAGTGGATAAAATTATAAAATTATGCTTTGGTACAGTGAGGACCAGTTCCCCAAAAACACTCCAGTCCGCTCCGGTGAACAAATGTATTTTCTCCTTCCATGCTCAACAGTGTCATAAGCCAGAAAGCAATTCATTAGATGCAAACTTCATACAGAGCCTGAGTGCAGGATTGGTCATCAACAGTTTTTAATCATTTTCCAGGTAAACATAAACTCTGAAATACCCCTAAAAATACTCGAGAATATCCACAAAATGACTCTTGCGTCATCGTTGGGCCAGTTATGGTTTATAGGTGACGTTCAGTGCAGTACATATGTGATAAAAATACTTAACACTGATTCTGACTTCATGGGGACTTTGACTGGTAACAGTTCCGGTGTCATTTGCCTAAGCACTCAAGCAAACTATCACTTGGACCATTTCTTTTCTGTCCACTTCTGTCTTGTCTCCGTACTTTAAGGTGCAGAAAAAGCTGTATATTATTTTTTTTTTCCGTAAGTGAGGATGGAAAGAGAGACATAGAGAAAAATCCATAAGCCTCTCTGTCTCTGATCCCCATTCTCAACTACAGCATTATTTTCAAGAAGCACTGGCTTCAAGCGCCTCCTGAGCCTCGACAGTTGGTACTCAATCATGCAACAGGTGTGCCTTCTCCTCCACTTCTTCCTTCACTCGCTGTGTCTTTCTCATGCACCGACAGCAGTACAGGTGATTCTTTCCTCATTGTCATTCGGCAGTCAGCCGTGCATGAAGGTCAATACTTTGAAGGAGGGCATGAGAGGAACAAGCCAATCAGAGGAGAGAGATGAGACGAAAGTGTGATTGACTGGCTTTGGGGGGGTGGCAAAGGGAGGGTGGGGGCGCCAAACGGAATATGCATACCCAATGAGGATTCAGGAGATGAAAGGGCCTTGTTGCTACGGCAACACACCTGCCGTGGTGGAATATCGGTGTGGCTTCATTGATATGAGGGCTACAGGGTTTTAGGCCATGGGGGTTTGAGTGAGGTTGGGTGGAGAGCTCACACTCATTTGTGTGTGAATGTGTGTGTATGTGTGTGTGTGTGTGCGCGCGCGCATGTGTGTGTACTGATCACATACTTGCGCTCTTGCATGTGTGCAAACAGTGTACCACACACTGACTTGAAATGCACCTGTGAAAACACTGCCTCTATCTATTTGTCTCTGCAGCCTCTTTGCTCCTGATGATACGAACCAAACTCAAAAAGCTGTATGTCAATGGTGTGAGACAGTGGGATCACACCATTGACATACAGTTCCCCAAAAGTGAAGCCAAAATATTTCAATCTCTCCCTGGTGCAGCACAGTTCATAAATCCCACACCCTCCATGTTAGGAGATAGAACATGGACCAAACTAAAACATCAAAGAACATGTCAAATAAATTTTTCCCCAAGATGATTTCCATCATTTTAGGTATTTCTTATTACACTGATGTTTGTTCAAGTGTTCATGTTTTTAGTAATCTTGGTTTTGATTAGTTATTTGAAGCTATATAAAGCAGGTTTCACATAATGATTGACAGCCAAGCACCTGGTCGTGATTGAGTCGGCCAGCTGTAGGGTGGGAACTTGAAAGCGTGGTTCAAATGTTGGTCACTGCTAGTGCTAGGCTAGTGAGAGACGGTGGAGCTACATTGCCCACCTTATTTATGTCAGTGGTTCACACCTAAAGATCCGGCTCCTGAATGAAACCAATGCAAGGATGATCCATCACCAAATGTGATAATGATACAAATTTTCCAACTGGACCAGTTTGTGTTCCAGCAGACAAACTCAAATGGTCCAGAAATTGTAAACACAAGTCATGTGGTGGAAAAGAAAAAGAAACAGACAACAAACCACATATCAGCAGATTCAGAGGACCATGCATTTGAACATCTCATAAGACAGCAGGTATTAAATTATTTAAAAATGCAGGCATTTCTCACTTCATTGTGAGTGCAGGTTTTATATTTTGGTAAATGCACAATGGTGCACTTCTGTGTTTGGTGCGATTGGTGTTCACACCAGATATTTACAGCTCCAGACTTCCATTGAAAGCGGTCCAAGACCACCCCTTAGAGGCAAACCAGAGAACGGTTGTTTGGTGCGCACCAAAGTTTGAGTCTGGCATTCATACAACCCAAACAATCCATGCCAAGGGGGTAAACAATTCATTTCAGCTGGACTAAAAATGGCTCATGTGAACACGCTGTTAGAATTGTTTTGTTTAGTATCATCCTCTGTGTTTTCTTCGATTAAGTTGAAGAAAATACCTGGTATTTCAAATTTTTAATGCTACAATGTTATAACTCTTATGACATGAAATACCACTTCAGTTTCTGAAAACATCATAAAACAATGCCAATGCTCACACAGTCCCACTGTCCACTTTTATCTGACCATATCCAATGACTGACCTGAGGGCAGGACAGATTGTCCTGAGTCTGCTAAATAATTGGTCCGATTATCAGAATTGAGTTGTCATTTCCTTGATGGCCCAAGGGTCGTAGCCCTTCAGCTGATAAAGAAACATAGATAGCACTGATCAGAGATGTATAATACAACTTATCATACTGTAAATCCCACATGGTTTCCAGCTGATAAGGAAATTATATATTTACTTGGCTTTTTACTGCAGCCATTTTTCAATTTGCCAGCACACGAGCATCATATGTACTGCATGAAGAGATAAAATCACCCGTCATAGAAAGGTATTATACTGAATGTATGGTGGAAGATAACCTTGGTAGACTGGTTCCATGTGTGATGCAGTACATGATCATATTGTGATATCTTAAGCATCTTAAGGGTCTTTTGAATGATCTTTGGATGCACGCAAATTAGATTTTTTGAACTATTTTCAATTTTGTTACTCCAATTTTTTCAAAAGATTGGAGTAACAACTGATAACAGTAGCCTGGTCACTACTAATTTAGATGGATAAAGGACAGAGAAGAAGACTTTTGACTGCTCCGAGACAAAAGCAGAACAATATTAGAAATATACACGAGTTCTCCTCCCTGCAAGGCCGTATGGAGAAAAGGCCTCGTCCTCCTCCTCCATGTCTCTTCTCCTCTCTCTCCCTCTCATTTATTTCAATTTGTCATGCTTTACTTTTCCCTTAAGAGAGCACGCTCGCTGGTGAGCGGCCACATATAGGCCGCGAAATTGTGTCTGCGCCTTGGCTGTAATGAAACATTTAGATGCAGGGGAGAGTGATGGTTGCGCATTAATACAAGTGGTGGTGTTGCCAATGCAAGCCCCGGCTCCAAGCAGCCGGCTCGGCTCGCCACTCCAAACAGCATGGTGGTGAGAGACCTCTTGTCTCTCAAGTCAACACCGTTTTTTTTTTTCCCAAAGGAGGGGTCAAGGGTTTTCCAGTGGTGCATGATGGTTCAGAGCATTGATATCTGATGAGGTGATAATGGCACACCGGAAAGAATGTCCTGGGCTAACATCAGCACAGGCTAAAACATGGTGATATTGCCAATACCGCAATACATTTAATGATGCTGATAGAAATTGTTTGAAATGAACCAGCTATAAAATATATGTAATACATGTAATAGGGAAACTTTGTATAGTGTAAGAACATGTCTTTAGGGAAGTGATAGCCACCTCAGCTCAATATTGAATTTCACATGAAAGGACTCTTCCAGGTTCTATCATTTCTGTACATGTCTCCACCTTCCTTATATCTACTATACATGTATATCCATATATTTCATGTATACAGGGTTGTTTCAGTATACAAGTATTCAGTAAAAGTAGCAATATTGCAATATAAAAAAAACTTGATTAAAAGTAAAAGCCCTGCATTGAAAAAGTCACTAAAAATAAAAGTATAGCAGTATTATTAGCAAAATATACTTAAAGGTGCAATATGTAAATTCTGCCACTAGGGGTCTCTCTCACTTTAAAGTAATAACAAAAGATGTTGTTTGATAATGCTGTGAAGTAGCATGCGGTCATGGGAGTTGCTGTCCGCATTGTTAAACAACTACATTTGCTGATCGTGTTCATGGACTATTTAATGCATTTAATGTGTTTTATTCACATTACATTTAGTCACCTTCACTGACTTCCTCACTAGTGATGTGTGGGCCACAGAACCGTGGGCACTGTGGTTAAGCTGCAGATTGAGCAGCCTGGGTCATAAAAATTAACATTCTGATTAATAGCAGATGGGTTGCAGGTGAGAAATGGGGTGCATCTCCCCAAGGAAAGAGAGACACTGTGTGCACATTTACACATGAGGCACAACAGTGCAACTTATTTGTTTATTTACTTCTTTGTTTCCTCTGTTGAGTTTCCGTTGTTCTGACAAGTTTATAACCACGGTTTTTAGTCCCATGATATCTGCAGCAGTGATATTACTGTGCATTTGGAAATGAAACTGAACACAGCCTCTCTAATCATTAAAGAAGATGGTTAAATAAAACAGCAGGAAAGCTTGCATTGCGGGACGTAATTTAAAAGGTAATATTGCCTACAGAGACCTGTAATGATGCAGATCTCTAAATCACAGAAATAAGATCTTGATGATTTATGTGTGCATGTGGGTTTGGATGAACTTAGAGCCCATCCACGCACCACCGTTCCTCACTCTCTGATGTGTCTGACGTATCCTGTATTTTCCCAGAAGTGGGAGCAACTAGCAGCTAGTAGATATGCACCATTACCTTCAATAAATTATGTATTTATCTGGGTTTGGGCACTGTTGGAAACATTTGGGATAATGTGAGTACACAACAATGTTACTGTTAGATATTATAGCTTTAAAGAATCATTACTGATGCATTAATGTGTATGTGGCATTTTACTCACATCACTTCTTCAGATACCACTGATTTATTTAATCAAAAATATAACATATTTTATATTTTTTTTCATAGAAAAGTAACAAGTAACTAAAGCTGCCAGGTAAATGTTGTACACTAAAAAGGCTGATTTGCATGGGAGTGAAAGTAGAAATACTTACATACTCACATATTGACATAGTCATTCACACATCGTTCACATATTCATTCAATCATTCCATCATTACAGCAAGTCTTAATTAAATACAAAACACATGTTCACAAACAGAATGTGTAGCACTTCTATTTTTAACCAAGCTGTATGAATAATGAATGAATGAATATGAAAATAAATGTGTCACTAAGTGAATGTTGCTCACTGGAGGTTAATTAACCTCTGCCACTCCCAGCTGTGTATGAAAACTATCCTTGAACCACACCACTCCATAGTCAACACGCCACCACATGTTGTGGCACACCGTATGCTGTTACTGTTGCTTTGTTAGGTGTTAAAATTTTAAAGCAATGCATAATTTCACTTCAAAAGCATTAGCATTCATCTGCATGCATAAACCTGCTAAGGGGCTAACCCTTGCCTTAGGTTGCTAACTAAAAGAAAAGCAACAGACACAGCTTACACTTACTTATGTATGAGTGCTGTACACAGATTCTGCCTTATGCAAATAGCTCCTCTCATCTTGCCGTGTAGATCAGTTGGAAAGGCACAGTTAATATGTGAATTTAAAAATGTTTAACATGCATATCACATTATACCAGAAATGTATTATATATGTTTGTTGACATAGTATGACCCTCTGTATGCACTCATCTCTGAGAAGCACATCTAAGCTTTGAGCAAAGAAAATCATTGCAGTACACCTGTTTTCATCTTCTTTGATGACCCTAAACAGTTATGACCACCTTGTTTTACGCCTAAAGCATCATGCAACAACTACAAAACCATTCAAATTCACCATATTTAAATGCAGATGCAGTTGTCCACATATTCATACACAGCTCCCTTTGATATAATGCCAGATTTTCCACATTGCCATACTCCATTCAACATTTTGAAATAAAATAAAACCAAAGGAATAGCCTATCCAGCAAAGTTGACAGTTTCCTTTTTTCTGTTTTTATCCAGTACTAGCCGTGGCTTCAGGCACACACTCTCTTCATTACATGCATAGCTCCAATGAGACTTTATACATTTTCAGTAGACAGATCTTTTATGTGTGTGCATGTGTGTGTGTTTTCAGAACCTGGTTAAGGGTCTGACATAGTAAGACAGCGAGAATACACTTGTGTTATAGACAGATCAAAGGGAGGCATGTCATTGTGAATTCTTACATCTATCTGCTATTGGAGCCAATGGGCAGACTGAAACTGTAGTTTGTTGAATGTTAGTTTGAGCTTTGTGAGAAATTGTGTGTTTTGTATGTGTGACAGAGACAGGAGGAATCATCCACAGGATCCTCCAAAAAGCAAAGGTTTATACTCATTCCCCAGTTCCATATTTTCTCCACCTGTTTCACAGAAAAATGACTCTCACCAGAGCAACTCTCTCTGGTTTATTCAAAGCAAGCAGCCAACCACAGACAAATTCAAAATGGGGAAAAATATGTGTAAATATGCAATCAGCAGTGTCTGGTTTACTAGTTCTGGAATGTGGGCATTAGCTGCTGCCCGGTTATGACAGTCGTGTATGGTAATTACTGAATTTGATCTTCAACACAACTAAAGGTCTAGGGTCATAGTTGCTCTGCAAAGCTTTACACAAGCACAGCAGTGCTTTAGCTAAATGCTAACGCTAGCATAGCAACATGCTGATGATGCTGACATTAAACCTGTGTCCTGGAAAATATGTTTATATATGACTAATTTGCAAAAGCAAATTCTTTGTGAGAGAAACATAATGCCGACCAAAATTCGTTTTCTACCGTGACAATGAATGAATTCTGTTATTTATTATACCTAGCTGTTCTAAATACATCTTGCGATGCGCTAACTTGGACACATCATCAGTGTCGTATCCAGGCTTCATCGGGTGTTTCAGGTCTTACAACAGACACCCTCTGCCAGCTGACCCGACCAGGGTTGATCAAGCCCCGGCCTGTGTCCAAGTGGCATACTACGCCCCCCACTTGTCCCCCCTCTTCAGCCAGAGCCATCTGGATACCTTCTCTGCTGCCTCCACGTTGTTGCTGATGGCCCTTCTCCTACTCTGACCCATGATGCCCAGGACTCCATAGGCCTTGCTGAGGGAATGGCCTGCAAACCCCCGACAACCCACCTCCACCGGCATGCACCTGGTCCTCCACCCATTCCTGCGGCAGTCCTCCACCAGCTCCTGGTAGTTTTGCCCTTTTCCTCTCTTGTGCCTCCTCCAACCTCTCCTCCCAGGGCACGGTCAGCTCCAGAAGGATCAGCTGTCTTGTAGCATTTGAGACCAAGATGATGTCTGGTCTCAGCGCAGACTGGGTGATATAGCAAATGAATGTATCAGTAAAATGTTTACTGACAACATATTTCATTGGGTGTCCACCTTAATAGACAATTTTGCAATACACTATCCAGTCACAGTGACTACAGTGTTAATGCAAAAGTCAACAGCGACTTGAGGCATGAGATTTATTTATTAATATTTAACTGAAATGACTGTCTCTCTCTATCCTTAATCAAAGTGTTTTAATTACTTAAACCTACTCCAAACAACAATATTTCCTTACCTTAACTAAAGTACTTTTGTTGTTGTTGTGTCGGCGCAAAGTCCTGTACTTTGTATGCCATCCGCCTGCCTGCCAACCATCTACTTGTAAATCCAGTGCATCACATAAATCTATTGTTTCGAAGAAACACCTGTGTGTGAACATAATCTAGGCAGGGATCATGTTGTCACCACAGCATAATTATGAAGACATTTTAATAATACACCAAAGTAATTTCGAGGAGACAGAGTTGTGACACTATCTTGGAATGGGCGCAAAGCTGCTGCACCAGTGGCGCAGGTGGCTTTGCTAATTTACACCAGCACAATTGCCAATTTTGCCACATCTTCAAGATAGCAAATGGTCTGTGTGGCCATGGGTGAGAGGTCTAAAACTGAAGGCAAAACGAAGGCCTGGCCAGGCGTACTTGCTATCTTGTGCTCGGTGCATTAGACCAGCTAAAACCTATTGAAGGGCAAAGTCTGTGGCGCAGTCAGTCTGTCTGCACAAGATAGCAACCGGCGTGTTTGGCCAGAATCACAGAACACATTTCATGCTAAACAGTGTCTGTTTACCATGTTCACCATCTCAGTTTAGCACTTTAGCATCTTTACTTTTGCTAATCAGTGCTAAACACAAAGTCTATTTGTTGAGGCTGATGGTACTCTCATTTGTTTTGCAAGTATTTGGTCATTAGATAAAAAGTAAGAGATTCATCACTATTGTTACAATTCATCCTACAAGTGTTTGTACCTAATTCCATGGCAATCCATCCAGTACTTTTCAATAAATGCATGTTGGCACTAGATAAAAAATAAGGGGATCAGCAAAGTCACTTTAGACATTCCCCTAGAGATCACAAATGTCTATCTCAGCAATCCATCCAGTGGAAGTTGAGATATTTCAGACGTGGTAGACCAGCAATTCCATCCCTAGAGCCACACTGCTAGTACCATGCTAAAAAGCGCATAGCTCTGAGGGAACTCAAGGGAGAAAAGAAATCATGCTATGTATTAGTGTTATACAGCATTAAAGGCAGATCACACAATTTGTCACTCCTGGAGACGGAGGCTGTAGCAACTGAGGACAATGCCAAGCTCCAGTAGAAACAAACCGGCTAGTGAGTCCTCATGTGGCTTACAATGGAAAATGTCTTGGTGAATGGATAGGAAAAAAGCAATATCAGGGAGGGGAAAAAGGAGAGACAGAGGTTAAATTAGCATTTGATAAAAGACACCAGAAATGAGCTTGTAAGGCATTCATTCTCTCACCTGACTAATGTCTTGGTAGTAGCCTGTATGATCATCACTTGTAACCTCGAGCCATAGCATAACTTATGCACTAAAGGCTTATACATTTGCCTTATGGGTTTCCAGAACCAATTTAAAAATGGCTCAAATCTTCCCTAGTAAGTCCATTCATTTGTACTGTGCAAGCAGCACGACAGACTTATGACATAACCATCACGGCTAATGTAATTAGTCTATAGTTATAAAAAGAAAGGCGGTAATGAATTGTTTAATTCTGGAGCGAGAGTAATCCGTTTTCCTGCTTAAAACTTCTATTATCTCATTGTAACACATCCTCTCTGAGAGGAGATGTTCAACTTGCTTGTTGAACATTGTAAGTGTATGTAGCCCACAATGTGATGGACAAATCCTGCATTAACACTTGAACGCACCGCGGTAATAACAGTCACACAATTATGCACACACACACACAAGCTATAGGGGCATCATAACTCCTCGTCCTGTTGGCTCCGTCAGTCTGATCTCCCCTTCAGGTGGTGAGGGGAGCAGAGAGGTGGAGGGACTCTGGGTGGGAGTGCCTCGGGTCTTTTACTGAGGGGCCCATATAGACTCTCCTGTCTGCTGGAGGGTGAAATGAGCCCAGGTAGAGCATACTGAGCAGCGGCTGGTGTAGCGAGACCAGATAGAAGGCTCTTCCACCTTTAGCCCTCCTGCATGTTTTCCAGCTGATAAATTGCATATCTGGCCTGGGAGTGTGGAGCGGGGACGGTCCGTCAGTTTTTTGAGTTGAGAGGCGCTCAGCTTGCGAGCGAGTGTGTAGGATGGCGCTGGTGATGCTATTGGTGGCTGTGGGGGTGTCGGTTCAAAATTCACTGATTGACTTGCAGCTGATGTTTGCTTGGCTGGCCATGAGTGGCTCAAAATCAATCAATCAATAAAGCTCAATACAGCAACAGGAACTGAACACAGCCTAACCACTAAGATGAGCTTTTTATGACCAGGTGTCAGTAGCAGATATTGGACATATATTGGCAGGGCTGGGAGGGTTACTTTAAAAATGTATTCTGATTGAATTACCTGTTAAAAAATGTAGTCAGTAACCTAATCCAAGCATTACAACATTAAAGTAATATAACTTGATTACTTTCCTTTACTTTTGGATTACCAATACACAAATGCACATTTAGATTATAGCGGTAATTCTCACACTCAAACTTGAAGTAAAATCACATAAACTTATTCTGTTCTGGGGCTTGTGCTCACTGTATTTCTGTGTAGCTGATGTTAGCAGTTGGTCTGTGTAGGTAACATTAGTGGTTGGGTCTTACCTGTAAATGTTTCTTAAAATTCAATGTTGAGTTCTTGGATGATGACAGCTGGAAGGCAGAATGTAGACTGTGTTGTAAGGTTCCTCTTTTCTTATTTAAAACAAACAAAGAGAGAAGATTTAAAATAATGGCAAAATTTCCTCCCAGTGAAAGCATTTTTTCACTAGAGGCCAGGATAATGAACTGACGGTAAAATTAACCATATTTCACTTGAATGGAGTTGTGAGACTCATGAACTCTTGTGTGTGCATATTGTTCTTTAATTTAAAATATATTGTGAAATTGTGAAATATCTTGCTGATAATCCCTGTTTTTACTAAATGTATCAGTAATCTGATTACGTCTTTTTTCCTCTGTAACTATAAAGGAATGCAGTTTCATTTTTTGTATCCTAATTATGTAATCTTGTTACATGTAATCTGTTATTTCCCAAGCCTGTATAGTGGGTGTGCTACACAGCACATGCACGCATTGAATTGTGCATTTTTGTTGGTAAATATAATCAAAACGTAAATGTAGCTCTTTCAGAAATGCAGAGTTCTCATATTGAGGCTACTTTGTACAGCACAACACACTGTAAAACCAAGTACTGTTTAACAACCCAATGCATCACCTCTCCCCAAGAGCAAAAAACCAACAACTTTCATCAGATTGATTTAGATGCAAATGGTGTACTCACACATGGTGGAAAATGACACTTGTTTCCTATTTTCTTATTTTTCCCCCCTCTGTGCACTGCTTTGCAAATTAAGTGGAGTGTTTGTGACAGCTTGATGCTGGCGGAAGCAACAGCAAGCAGAGCTTTGGATTGCAAATGTTCCCTGAGGGGGCCGGCCCTGGTTTGATATACTTAATAAACTTCAAATCCGACAGGCTGGCAGAGGCAGCACGCCGCTGCTTATTTCTCTCCCTTCCCACAGTGAGATATGGGGCCCTGTGGAAATGGGAATGGGGAAAGTTTAGACACTTTTCTAGAAAGGATCAGCAAAGAAAGGTGTGTTGGTGTGTGCGTGTGCATGCTTGTGTCTGCTTTTCATGGAAGACCGAACAATATACTGTAGATGTAAGGGAGTGTGTATATGTGCAGGACTGGCACAGTGTTTCTATCAAATAAAGAAGCATCTACAGGGGGTGGACACAATAATATGAAATCCTTTATAATATTATGCAACCAAATGCAATAGCTCTGCAAAAGCCCTACCTCCATAAAGCTTATATATTGTATATTGTGTTTAATATTTGTTGGGACTTGTGCTTTGAGAGGAACTGATTTAACTCTATGGTATTTTTTGAGGTGGCATCATACTGTAAATGTGTTCCTATTATTATATCCGCCTTCTGTATATACATGATTGTATTACTGTTTACACCTAGTACACCTAGCTAAAACAGATTTAGCCTGATATAACAGTCCTGCAATAAATTCTACCTTCAGGAAGGTTATAATGTTGTGCTTTTGTTTTAGAGAGTTGTTGATTCAACTGGATGATCCTTTTGGAGGCTGCAGTTTGTGGTGCTGTTGAAGTGTAGGCTATTACATTATACTGACAGGTGTTTCTATTGTTTCGTCCATTCCATTTATATCACTGAAGGTAGGGTAAATAAACACCTCTCTGTATAATGTGATATAGTTCAACAGCACGACAAAGTATAACATCCTTCAAATGGGGGACTTAAGCCTGCTCTTGCCTAATGTCTGATGAGGAAAATCAAATGACGAAATGGGACCTAGACTGGTCACGCAACACAACATCTCGGAACAAGGTGTTGCACTTGATGGGTGGACCAGTTCTGAGCTGACAGGAAGCAACATGCAAGACTCTGGCAGGACGAGAGAAAGGGGACTCGGTTTACATCGACGATGCTTCATGCTCAAACACAGTCACAGTTGATGGACAATGTTTTTCAGATGTCAAACTTTTTATGTGAAGATGGCGACCATATTATCATCACTATGTTGCTGCTGCTGTTTACATTCAACCTGGCACAAATTTTAAAAATGCACTATAGAACTATTTCCTGGGTGTATATATGTATATATATATATGAATATATATGATTATATATGATGTATAAGTGTGTAGCAGGAAGGGACTGCAACTTTTGTTATGAAACCCTGTCTTTATAATAATAAAAAAATTACCTTAACGCCTTGATAAACCAAGCTAAAAATGCGAAAGCATATGTACATATAACCAAGCCAATATGTTGTATATTTTAAAACAATGAACATGTTCTATTTAGTTTGTCATAATTTTGCATGTTTCTGGTTCAGATTTATATTCAAAATTACATTTGTCATGACAAATGTCATGACAGCCCCAGTTTGGACTGTCCATCAGCTTTCTTCTATTACAACTATACATAATACCATTGTAACTCGAGTGAAAACTCATTCACTCACACAATGCACCATATAATATGATCTGTGGCATATGAATATCATAATCATCAGTGAACCATTAATAAAACTCTCATAATTTATAAACAAATGTGTTAGGGATTTGTTGAGTTATAGTGCATAAATTACAACCAAAGACATTCTCCACATGTCAGCATCCTTCCCAAGTCTCCTCTACACCTTCCTCTAGCTGTCAGCGTGGCCCATTCCTAGAACAAGTGAAAAACTTACCAGCAGGAAAGTGCCATAGCATAATCCTGCAACATCTCTCAGGAGTTCCTTTTAATCCTCCCCTAGTAAATTAAAGTGAGAAATTGAATTAGAAGCTTTTCTTGTCCAATAATACAGATTTAGAACAAAGTATCTGATAGAGAGCAAATACGGTAGTCTCCTCTATTCTGACATATCCTCAGAAGTCTAATCTCTCACGTACATGCAGTGTTTGATGTCCAATTAATCAGAATGCACACAACTGAATATCCCATTTAAACCCCATTATCTAGACAAGGGAAATGCTCACAGCTACCTCAGAGTTTCCTGTCAAAATGCCCATGATCTGCATTTCCAATGATGCCAGCTATTTCCAGACATAAAGAAAAGATAAAGGAGAGTCGTAAGGAGAGAACATATTGCTGACAGTTAAAGATTTACATTAAAAAAAAATACCAGTCCAAACAAAGTGAATTTTGGGTTCACAGTTCTTTAAGTAATATGGGCCAAATTAAAGTCAAAGAACACAAACTGTTTAGATGATAATGATAGTTAGATCTCTATAAGAGAGGCAACAGTTTTTGTTCCATTTGTAGCCATGTTGAATTTATTTCAATCTTGGGATGGAAAATTCTATAAGAATGACCTTAACCATACTTCTTGTTTAAAACTGTGCTCCAACAAGTTTTAATGTTGCATCCTCTAGCATGCAGTCAGGGCTACTTGCAGCAGGCTGGAGTGCTGACCCATTAACATATATTTGTGGATTTCAGATAAGGAAAGGTAATCTTAATCTAACTTGAATTTATAATGAAATATACAGTATAATATACTGTATATGGAATATACCATGTGCTAGGTTTGTCTATGTTGAAAAAAATACTAGATTTGGAGGATTGTTAAACAATTTTGCTGGGAGACTTCTCAGTGACATATATTCATATCTTAAATTAGCTAGTGTTAGCAAAACACTAGTTAACTAGCTAGCTGGTTGTGTCTAGAAGGGGACCCTTAATTTGCTAAAACCTTGCAAGATTTGTATGTGTTATTTCCTCATTGTGCATGACAAACTAATTATGTTTTATAATGTGACAGTACTGTGGATAAAATCTGGGTAGATTTAGGCACAGAAAACACTTTCTTAAGGTTAGAATCATCATGATCATGGTTTGGCTTAATATGATCACTTTTGCAAGATATTTCACAAGCCTGTGGTCCCCTTAGACACAGCTTTTGCTAACATTACCTAATGCTAGCTAAATAACTTTGATCATTAGCTGGCTAGTTAGCTAGCGTTTTGCTAGCATTAGCTGATTAAGATGTGAATGTCATTTTTACAGAAGAAAGAAGAAAGTTGGTCAAGATACCAGTCTTGTTTTTGGAACAGAGAGCAAAAAAGGGTCAGACTTAGGAGGGATCAATATAGATTTTAACCACAGTGGTGTCACATAATTATTTTACTTTACATATTTGTTTGACTTTTCATCCTGGAGGGTGGACCCCTCTACTATGGCTCTCCCTGCGGTTTCTTCCATTTTTTCCCAGTTAAAAGGGTTTTTGGGGGGAGTTTTTCCTTACTGTTTTGAGGGTGTACAGGACATGGGGTGTCACACTTTGTACAGATTGTATAGCCCCCTGGGCCAAATTATGTTTTGTGATATTGGGCTATTTGGGCTAAAATTTGACATGAGTTTTTGACTTGACTTGTCAATTCCTTGCATCTTTACAATATGCAGTTTGGTTCACCTGTAAAATGGCTACTTGGTGCATCATAGGTATGGTAGGTCAGTGCAAAATGAATGAGGATCCATATTTGTATTTAATCAGAGATCAAATGCAACCAGGGCATAATAGAATTTAAAGTTATATCACTTGTCTCTATTCTCATATTATTGATCTTTTGACGTCAGTATGTTCAGCACATCTTGTACTCTTTTTAGCCACATTGTTAAAATTTACATAGCTTGGCCTTGCTGATTGAATTAAGCTGAATGTATTTGGACATTGCACCTTTCAGAGGCAAAGAATATAAAGTAATGGTTGTGAAGTCCTACTTAGTTATCCCATTTGTTGCCCTTTCACGTCCACTGTTTTCATTCATACACAATAGAATGATGTAAGTGGGCTGTAATCTGCCATTTGAGTATGACAGAAGTTCAAACTAGCAGTGACAATGATTAAAATTTCCTGCTGTCTGTGGGGATATTGTGTGACTACAAATTCAACTCCTGGCTAACTCAGAATAAGCTTTAGCTGGAAATCACTTGTTGTTCCTTCCCAACATCCCCCTGGTAACAAAGAAGATTTAAATCTGAGAGGGACCAAATGATGATGTGCTTCAACATGTGCTGATAGACATCAACACCCTATAGTTTCAGTCAATCATTACTTTAGGCATGTCTGTGGCCTTGGACCTTTGTTGTATGTCATCCTACTTGTTCTCGCCCTTTCAATGCTTTTCTGTCAATCTTTACTGGCATTTGACAAATAATGCCATGAATTCCCTTCAGAAATGTGTTCCATAACAACTCATTTCCTTTGTCAAATGACAGCTATGACATCCACAGTTTTTGCCATCAGTTGAGGCTAACAACATGCTGACAGGTTGCTCTCTCTTCATATAGTCTTACAAATGGTGGTCATCATTATGGATTACTCTCCACTTTATGATTAGAATCTTTGAAAACAGAATTTCAAACAAACCAGTGACCTTTCTGCTCAATGCTGCAGAGCCACTGCAGTGAGAGTGTGTCTGAAGTCCGGGTGACGTGAGCCTGGTAATTGTGAACCTCTCTCCCCTTTTCTCCGCTGGCTGTTGTGAGGGGAACCGGCGAGCGTGTGCTGAGGTTGTGAGAAGCCCTACCATTCCCTCTAATAAGCCCCTGTGGGACCTGCATGAACACTGCTGCAAGTACTCGCAAGCCGTCTGCAAAATGAGAGAGCTAGCTACTTTTCTAGTGGGGGACGCTTAACATGGCAAGTGTGAACATTCACGGTTATAGAATAATGACCTAATATTGCTCTCCGCTCCGTGACAGGTTATTGCCAAGCGCAGCGGGGTTACAATAAGATGTCACATTCAATTATGGTTCGGCACTCAGCGCAGCACAAAATGTTTCTGTGCACGAAAGCTGGACTGGTGAGGGTTTGTGTCGAGGTGTGTGACATAAGGATGTTGTTAAAGATGCTGGTGTAGTACACAACTTCCTTAAGCTGCTGAAGTTTCTAAGATTACATCATTCAGTTATTGTTGAGAGAAGTGTGAACATAATTAAGAAATTACCAAAAGACCTTTTCACAGCATGGCATGAAATACACGTTACCAGTGATAGTATTTAAGGTTCCATTTCATTCAGGTCAAACCAAATGTGAAGCACCTGTGACGTCACCCATTGGTTTGTGGACTACCATTTTGAAGCCTCTAGTTTGGCATTAGAGGGTTTTTTCTGCAGCCAGAGCATGTGCAGTACCAGCAAGAGTGTGGAGCTTCTGAGTGATGTACTACAACTTGGGCACTGCTTGGTTTTGGCAAGTCTGTTCAGCAAGAAATAATTGTGGCCACCTGGTCACAATTTCTCTCATATTACAGCTGAATAGTCCACTAAAATTGTTACTGAAAACATGTTAGGTGAGAAATAGTCAACGTAGTAACAGAATCTTAACTTATATTTGATTGGTACTACCAAGTTTGACAGTTCGATTTCAGTGTTGTGACTTTTGGGAGCCTCCATTGGAAAGATAGATGTGTTATATTGAACTAGATTCAGCATGCAAAGATGGCACCTATTCAGAATTGCTCACCTGGCGCATAAGCCAAAAAAGTTTTTCTAGTTTTTAGGTTTACTTCCTGGATATGTGGATCACTGAATATGCACAGTAGTGTTTCCCCCTTGCTCCCGCCGGCGAGTTTTCTCAGCTCTTAGAAAGGTTTCTTCATGTAAAAACTCCACAGATCAAAAAATCATAGTAGAGTCATAGTTGAGTTTGTTTGTTTTTCTTTTATAATTGTGGCTGACAGGAAAAATGTTTTTTGGGCTGTAGGGGAGTTTTTTGCTGCAATACTGTGAATGGCCACTGGGAAAAATTGGCAGCAAGGCTAAGTGAGAATGCCCTGTCTAGGTCAATACATTATATCTATGATTGGAAACACAGAGGTAGCCAGCTGGTCACGATGCGTCTTGTAGTACAGCATACACAAAAGTAAAGTATCTTCAGAGAGAAATAGGCAATGCAGTAACATGGTGTTGAATCATATTTTACCAGCACTGTCTAGTTGATGCTTTGATCTGAGTTTTATGAGTCCTGTGTGTTGCACTGGATGGACTCACTGAGAATGACTTGTCAAAGACAAGGTAGCCACGCCCTAAAGCATATTCTACTTAACCATCTATTTTACCCTAAATGGGACCATAATTTACAAAATGAACATCATGCTGTATTGAAGAAGACTTGAAACTGAAACTAGCAACTGAGACCACAGACACATTAGGAAAATGTTTAATGAGGCAATAAATCAGCTGAGAAGTAGGGTCATTTTACCATAGGTTTTCATACAATCAGACTTTTTTTCCGCAACCAGCAGAGTTGCCTCCTACTTCATTAGAAAGAATGCAGGTTTCAGGCACTTTTGCTTTGGCTTCGTTTTACAGATCTGGAAGCCCTGTCCTCCATATTACCACTGGTAATGCCTGAGTTTACCCTACTATTTCATATCAATATGGCTGCTGTGAAAAAGGTCTATTCTGAATAAGATTAAGAAAAAGCTGTGAAAGAAGGACAAACATGAGGGAGAGTCAGTGAGGTGCAGCTACTTTTTTCACAGTCACATTGTGCAAGTTCCTGCCAACCTGACTTCTCCAGCATGAGATTTCTACTTAACCCCGTCTGCTGACAGGAAAATCTCCACGACAGCTTGTTGTGGTCTCAAACCAAGGCACACGATGAAAGCGAGCAGAATGTCATCAGGTGCTGGAGATGGCGGCTTGGGGGGGCATCGGTGTAATTAATTTTCTGGGAGCTTCGGCCACAGAGCTCCAGAGCCTCTTCCTTTCATTTTATATCAGGTCCAAGGATCTCCCCCTCTTGCAGCTTGTGGTTCTGCTGTAGGGGTCTCCAGCCTTATCTGTAGCCCCGTCTTATCTCGAGCTTGTCCCTGCAACCTGACTGCGGGAAGATTAGCTCTGCACCTCTTGTCGGCTCCTGATTTTTCCTTCAGTGAAGACGGAAAGGAGGCCAACATAAGCCAAGATTAAGCAGGTACTGTGGGTGTGCTAACCATGTTTTTCTGGAGGTCTTCTAGAGCTGTGGTGGTGGCTTGGGGAAAGGTCAGACAAGTTTAGTTTAAGCCTTCAATTTTACGGAGTAATTATACAAGGAAAAGTAGGAAGAAAGCTCACTTGGGAAGATATGGTATAGACCCTGTAAATCTTCACTTATAAATTCCTCTCTTCTCTTCTCTGCTCTGAACATCCCTGATATATATTTCATAGAGATTCCTGATGTCAGGCTCCAAAAAAAATAC
This sequence comes from Lutjanus argentimaculatus, assembly GCA_034769285.1. Lineage (NCBI taxonomy): Eukaryota > Metazoa > Chordata > Actinopteri > Lutjaniformes > Lutjanidae > Lutjanus > Lutjanus argentimaculatus. Next base: position 13,699,906 of record JAWZSL010000014.1, read on the forward strand.
AAGACAGGGAAATGTGTTCTGAATATGACCAGTCGTACAGTAGATGTGGGTCAGTTGCTGGCTCTAAGCTGTCACAGGAAGAGCGCTAAAAGCAGGAAGTTGAAGGCTCTGATGATGGGACCTTCTGGGAGAGATCACAAGCTCAGCCAATTAGCTGCTGAAAGGCTGGTGTTGAACTCTGACCCTGCCTGCTGTACTTTCATTCTACAGAGAGATCTCATTTTGTTCATTAAGCCTGCTGTGGCATATTCTCTGCTGTCTACAGCTTACAATTACACAAGCATCAGAAGCAGGGCAAGGCCACAAATGGTCCAATTACAATTTCACTTCAGCGTTTTGACATTTAGAACAAGGAGAGAGAAGAAGAGAGTTTTTGTAGGGGAAAAATATGATTGTACATTCCTTTAGAGAGATAATAAATCCGCAAATCTCTCCGACCTCCTTGTAAACTTTTCACCTCTCCACCAAGTCATTATTATTTTGACATGTTGTGGATTGTACTATTTTAAGCCTTTACGAGATATAGTATTTTCTAGTACCAAAACTTTTACTCCAAAGACAAAAACAGCCAGCCTTCATTTCTAATTAAATCCTGACAATGTTTAGCTCATGCTGTTATCCTGCTCGCTTATATTATAGCCTTTTTTTTTTTCTTTTTTTTTTTTGGAGGGCTGTTATTCTGCATGTGTGTGTCAATTAAAAAACCTGAAAACCCAAAGTTCTCTGCCTCCTCTCCCACCAAGAAAAAAAAATCAAAGCACTCCTTCCAATCTTAAATAACTGCTGGTGTTTAGTAAATAAACACACTGAGGCAAATTCCAGTACAGTAAGCTGCCGCTTGAATTTTTAATTATCTCCTTTCCCCAAAATGCAGAATCTGTGAGTTAATTGAGTTGAGTTCTTTCTGTGGAAAACTGCATGTAACACAAAAATAGCACTATATGTTATATATACCTGACCTCTGAGACACAGTTCAACTGTAGACATGACAACTGCGTGGGCATGTAGAAGGTGTGTTAAGCCTTACAGCCTTATGTTACCAAATGGACGCATACACAGACAGCTGCAGTGCTCTTTTTTTAAGTCTATATAATGACATCATACTATATGGTGTGTGATATTCTGCTTTTTGTATTAATTTAAATGTCTAGGATAACCTATATCTAAAGTTATTTAGCAACAATTTTCAACAATTTGAGAATGTTTTACACTACAGCAGACAGCAACTTTGAGACTTCTGTCTACAGTGTAGCCCAGGTCATACACTTCACGCTGCACAATCAAAGAAAGTTTTTATATCATGCCAACACTTCTGTCCATATTCGCTCTCTTGCTCTCTCTCTGCTGCGAGTCTGCATCATACTTTTTAAAATCAGTTGACAACATGCCACACCACAGTAGATCGGCATTTACAGGATTAGCGTAACGCCACATGGATTTGCCTGCAGATTTGTCCTAAATTGTTCCAAATAATTAGAGGTATGTGGATGTGCACACAGAGTCCATATTAAGTAAATGAAAGTATAATCCAGGCCTTACACTCTTCTACTTTACCATGAATGCTCGTGACATAATCAAAGCATTTATTGCTTTGTTCTGTAGGATGTTACAGTAGACATAAATATTCATGCAGTGGTTGAATTCATTCTCCATTAACTGTTCACTAACTGCCCCCCTTACTGTTGCTAGGTCACCCTTTGCAGTTTACAGTGATAGCGGTGACTTACTTACCACTTGAAATTTGCAGTAATTTTTTTAACAATGGGTCTTCGATACCATGCAGATGTAAACAAAAGCAGCATTTTCATTTCTTGCCAGTGACTGTGGGTTGTGTTCACTAAAATAATGACCGATCTATCTGATTTTATCAGTTGTAGCTACCTTCTGTAGCATAAAGCATGGTTCTCCAGTTTATGGTTTTGTTTTTTGTTTTTTTTTACATTTTTCAAGCTTATTCTTTTTCAAAAGAGAAGGCAGAGGCCTTAAATATGCATATGTTAGTTAGATTTATGCTTTATTGTTCATATTTTCAAACAGTATGGTTCACCAAATCCAATATAGGACAGGACAGAGCCACTATAGTTATTCTGAACTCTGATATACTAGCACCTCAGCTACATGCAGTGGTTGTTGTAGTCCTGAACAGGTTTTTAGCACAACCTATACCCCCACATGATAATATAGTTAGCTAATGGCACACCCTTCGCCCTTCAAAATAATGCTAGGTTTCCTCTGTAGATAATAAGGTAATTTGCCAAGCATGCTAACGTTTGCAGGTTACTAGAGCTTAGAAACACACCTTGCACACTGTTTTGGCATGTGGGGAAATCCAAAGCATGCAGTGCCTTATATGCTTGGTAAGCTATGATGGTGTAACTGTTTTCTGGGTCTGGGGTTTAGATCCCGATCAATCAGTATGTGCTCTGATCTCATTATCATGTTAAGATACCTGAGATGGAAATGTTATCATTAGATATTTGCTTCCATTTTATCAGCTAGTCTATAATAATGAGAGCTGCCCTCCCCCATGGTACACCTTATCTTTACCACATAGCTCCATTGTGTGTTTGATTTGGCATTTCACGTCTTAGATAATATGCAGCAGAGTCATACTTGTTTGTACAGTACATGTGTGGCTCTATGTTTGCATGTGCATGTACTGAGCACACATGGATATGCACACACAATCCCGTCATCAGTATTTAAATTAGGACTCTCCTGCGTCATTTCAAAATGCTTGACCATCTGCAGGCGTTCTCTCCACCCTCAGAGGGACTTTGGACAGCACGGCAGTGGCTAACAGTCAGCCCACTGTGTTTGCACAAGAACACAGTGTGAAATCTATCATGGCCTCTGTTTATACTTAGGCACTGCTTCATGTCTTACCCCGCTGAAGAGTGTGGGTCTCAGTCTGGAGAGGGTCTGCTCCTTTTGTGTGGGGGAGTCTTTGTACTATAATAGTGTTCATCTGATTAAGTCACAATTTGGCTTCACACAAACCACTAAACACACAGGTTCCTCTAATATGGGCTTTTGCTGTAGATTCTGAACCATGTAAAATAGTTCAGGTGCAATTTCCTCTTTCTCATATACTGTTAGTTGAGAGGAGCCACTTGACCAAAATATTCTACTTTGTTAAACAGCTACAGACAGCTATGGGAGGAATCAGGCAATAATGAATTGGGAAGGTTAAGTAATGATGGCATTTATGGATGGGTAGGTATATGCACAGACTTTCTATAACAGAAAGGTATATAGTATATAGTGTACAGGTATAAAGAAACAAATACACAGTATGTGTATATTTGGACTGTTTACATTCTTAATCCTGTGGACCTATAGATGTTTGGCTTTTATGTTTGGAATGCTGATAAAAACCCTAATTGCCTAATTGTTACCTAACACTCCAGCAAAGAGTCCTGACAAATTTGATGTAAAAAACTAAAACTAATGTTTGAGATTATGGCCTGCAATATACAACTGTAAATTTACAGGAACAAGATAGTTAGGGAATAAGGGGTATCAATGTATCTTTTTATACTTTTTTAAATAGATTTTATACTGTAGGTTCTTTAACAGGTACCTGTTCCGTCATTACTACTGTGTAATCATATGAGTTTGACCATCCTTGAGAGACACAAACAGGTCACAACAATATTTACTGGTGAAGTGAGTGGCAGGTGAAAATGTCTCCATGGAGCTGTTGTTGAGGGACGCTGTTAAGATGTTTTGTTTAGCTACTGCCTTTGGTTGGCATTAAGTCTGTTGATTTCATAACAGTTACAACTGTGATGGGACATAAAGTCAATCATCTTCTAAAACTGCCTCATAAAAGTGTTACTTCCTGTACTTTGCAACAACAAAGAACAGCATGCTGTGTAGCAACAGTGTTGGCACACATAAACCTTCCCACCTCAGGCTTCTGTCCCCTGTAAGTACAGTGTTGTACCTAATAAGTAGCCCTAATTTACAACATATAGGCTAGAGGCCTATATCATATAGGTGGTGGGCTTAGCTTGCCTGAGGGCAGGGGCAAATTATAAAAATAAAAAAAGGCACCACCTGTATGTGGTGGGGCACCAGCAGCATTTACAGTGAAACAGTTCCAAACCCTGGTTAAGATTAAAATGGCATATTGTGTGATTTTAAGTATAACTACTATACTTCTGTAATAAAAATACACAAGGAATTAACTATTAAACAATTTAGAGGCACACAGAGACCACAGAGTCTCCACATCTTCCCCCAGACTTCCAGCTTTGTTGCTAAGTAATGTTCATACTCTACCCCATAATAACAGAACAGGTACCCATTAGTTTAAAAATGCCTGGTTCCCAGGGAAAAAAAAAATCAATTTTAGTTGCATATCATTACCATAAATGTGTAATATCAATATTCTACATGTCAAGTTGTACTAATCACACCACATTTGCTGTAAAACTATGTTAAGTACCTCACGATTTTCTTCCAGTCACATCAGCGAAGGGAATAAGGTGTTTACTGGACCAAAACAACTGCAGTGTAAACAGGTGCCACAGCTACCAACCCTCGCACACACAACACCACACACCACACACAACCCCAAACCACACCACATGTCTCATTCTGCCCACACCACAAATCTAGGAAGCACGCACAGAAATCATTCGAGCACGATAGAAACTCTCAAAATGAAGAAATCACTCGAACTTCTAATGCTTAATAAAAATGATTGTGGGACTTATAGCAAGTGACATATTTGACAAATGCTATTGTGCAATACTCAGTTGTACTCAGTTATATACATGGTTGTCTTCCACATTTACTGAAGGTGATTGCCTCTGGTTATGTAACCCTTTTGGATACTCTCAATAAAACAAATTTCACTTGAGCAGCATGAGAAAAAGCAGAGAGCTTCTCAGCTAAATTGCTGTTTGACACATAGAAACACAAACTTTACCAATATTTCAACTGACCTAATAGCAAACACATGAAGACAAAATTCAATGGCCATTTTCTGTGCAGCAAAGTCATGAAGGCAAAAAAAAAAAAGAAGAAAGAAAACATAGAGAAGAAAATCAAACATTTCTCCGTTGCTGCCACTGAGGGCCACCACACAGTGCAGGCAGCTTTACACATGTGGTTCTATTTTGAGAGATAGAGACAAGAGACAACTTTGGGATGATTGACAAGCAACAGCTGGGAAGGAGGATAACACAAGCCTGGAATACAGTGTCACAGGAACACAGGTGTCAGTCACAACGGCTAATTAAAACAAAGCCAGCAGTGTTAATGAGAAATGATGAGTGAATGTGCTGCAGCTCTCATTTCTGTCAGTTTAACTTTGACAAACTTATCAGCAAAGAAGGACTCAGTGATCTCAAGAAAGTTCGAAGACAAAAGAAAATTAATTACTCTCCTCAGTCTTATACACACAACACACACACACACACACACAGAGTGATGATGGATTATTAGTGAGTGTAGTCACATTTCATGGCTACAAACCGTCAACAAAAAACATGCTGAATAAATCCAAGAAGAATCCTTTTTTTTGAATGAAAGCTCAGCTGCACTTCACTCACTGAGTGCCATTTCCCATGTGATGCAAGTTGTCTTTCATATAGGGAGAGGAAATGGAGAAATAAAACAATGAAGAGACACACCCTTTCCTAATAGAGCAAATATTAAAAAAAAAAAACATATTAGGTCAGATTTTATCAGGATCAAGTCAAGAAATCAAGACAACCACTAGTTGGGAGAGGGAACTGAATTTAATTATATCACCAAAAATATGGAACAACTTAAGAAATTATACAAATAAAAATACAAGCTCAGTCATAAAAAGTATTCTTAGAAAAAAACAGCTGTTTTTTCTTACAACACCTGTTACCCAAACAAAATACCTTGAGGAGGCAACTTCAAGTTTCAGTCCAGTTTGGCAGCAATATTAGGCTGAAATTAAAAAAAAAAAAAAAAGCTATGGATAACATTTTTCAGCGCACACTTCACAGCCACTTTCTCAACGAGCTGATTGTTTTAGACATTTATGAGTAGCAGTACTTAAGCAAATAAAAAACAGTTTGAAACCAGAGCAAATGGAAGGACACAATTTATGAATATTAAATGAAGAAAACAAATGACAGGATTATGAATCTAACTAAAATTTTCAATGCCAGATGGAAGAGGATGCAGAAAAAAAATATTTGTAATATAATTTGATTATTAAGGCATTTGCTTGACCCAATCCCGCTCTATTTTAATCTTATTATTTATTTATTTATTTTAATCTTTTCTGCTATTCAAATTTCTTAACCAAATGTATCACTACTAGTGTTCATGTTATTATTATTGTTCCTCTTTTATTTTGATTATTATTTGTTGGGATGCCTGGATTATGGCGTGGAAGAGTTGAATATAGAGTAGCTAGAGAGTTGTTTGATACCTCATTTTCCACCCTTTGAGAGGTAAATACTGTAAAGGACCACAAATTAATAAATAATAGTATAAAAACAAGATATAGGAAGAGAGTCGCAAACCTTATTTTATAGTTCAAATTAAGAAACTAAGTTTAGCACACTATCAACTGAATTTTCTGGATTTATGTGTGCACTCTTTTTGGTGGGTGGTCTATAGAAACTATGATGGGTCACAGCCCCACATTCAATTACCCTCACTTCACTGAGCAGGATAAGAAGTTCATGAGATTTTTTTTTTTTCATTGTACATTTAACACTAACACAGAGTTTCTAAAAACAGCAAAATATGTTGTGTGACTGACATGCTACACTGGTCAGACAACAGGTTTGAAGAATTGTGAAGACATTTTTTTAAGAGGATGTGAGTCAAAACCACCAAAACTATCTTAGCCACAATCTACTGTTTCACATCTCTGTGCTGCGGCGAAGACTGATGTGTCAAGACATTATAGAAAAAATTCACACGGACAGGGACTACTGTCCTTTGAAATTAAAAGGAATTACAATAGCTGATGTTGTAAAAAAATCATCCTTAAATGTGACAAGTGACCATTAACACTCTAAGATTTCAATCATGTGAAAGACAAATGGAAATTCAGTTTAAATGCACTGCAATATTACAGTCTTGCAAAAAATTACTTAAACCTGCATTCATTGTTTTTTGTTTTTTTTTTACAAAAAAAAATGGAAAAGAAAAATGGGCAAATGTGTTGCAAAACAGTTCCATATTTTCACATTAAGCAGAGATGGAACATCATTAGCATGTATTTGCAGTTGTGTTTGTGTCTGCCTGATGAATTTAAGTCCAACATTCACTCTCCTTCTGGTCCAGTCTTCCCCAACTCCTGAGGGAAAAATCTGACTTTTCTAGCTGCTACCTTTGTCTCCCTGTTGTCTGGAGCTGGGCAGGTAGCGTACAGTGCAGGTTTATCAAAGCTTTTTCACTAGAATCAGTCTAAGTCTAAGTCATGTGACTTGAGTCTATACCTCTGTGGCATGGGAATGTGGTGTCACTTACCTGTCACATCTGTTTTATACAATACCAGTATTTTTAATATAGAATGTACATTTAAATTTCTATTTACAGATTGAAGTTCACTGTAACTGCAATATTTTTAGCAATAAAATGTTGTCGGCCCATATAGTATATGACATCAGATCAAAATATAATATTGGTCCTGTGCACCTGAGACTCCTCAATGTGAAAATAGTTGAACCCTCCTGATTTAAATGAACATGATGCTGGCTTTGACAAACGAGTTGGCTACTACTATACTTGAGAGATCTTTAGCTGTACCCGCTAATCTCTGAGAAGAAGAATTCCTCGCCGGACCCTTCTCCAAACCCTGCCTCCTCCTCTCTAGTTTTGTCTTCATCCATTTGAATGACCTTGTTACGTAGGTGATCTCTCTCTCTTTCCAGTGCCCAATATTCCTTCAGCAGTCTTCTCAGCAGCTTGTTACAGCAGGAACAGAACTGGATTGAATTCTGTTGAGATTGGTCAGTTTGGCACACTCTGCTATTACGGAGCTGTTGAAAGGAAACTGATCTGTATCTTCTTTGGAATAAACTGGCAGAAAAAACAGAAATTGCGGGTTATGATTGCAAAACCTTCCACTGAGGACACATTACAACAGTGACTGCCAATGTGGCAAAGCTGCACTGTAAAACAAAACTTACTGGCAAGACGCAGGGAGATATTGAGGGTGGCTTGTATGATGCACAACACTCCTAAAAATACAATCCCAATTTTGAGAAGTCTTCTTTCTGTGGATGCACACACAAACATACACAGTACATTCTCTATTTCAGGGTAATGAAACTGCAATCTGACTCTCTCCAAAATTCGATCACTTCTTGAAATAATTTTTAAAAAAGTTCTTGTTCTTGATCTGAGCAACAAAAAAACAATCATTATTGAATGTTCCCTGATGCTTCATCTTTCAGATATCACATTATTAAAACACCAAAGCAGTGAGAATAGATTTTACAGAAGAAACAATCATTAATGTAATCCCTGAAGAACAATGCTTTTTTTGCAGTATCTAGTAACTGAATTTCTTAATTAATTTCTCACTTTTTAATCTGTATTTATTCACAATCTTACCTGACTGTTTAGTGTCACCGCTGTTTGTTTCAGTGATCCGAATTTCATGTACCGTGGCGTAGTCAGAAAGCTCAATCTCTTGCTCCATTGTACAAGAGAGAACATCTGAGCTTGAATTCAATGTTATTCTGACAATGCTGACAGTCTCTACACTGTCACATTGTGGCTTTGAGATTTTTTTTAAACATGTTTTCAAAGGAAGGAAGTTGGTGTATTTGAGGAAATAGTGTTTGGTCTCATTACAAGTCAGCCTCTTGAAAGTCTAAATTTAGATGCAAGAGAGGCCCAGTTTCTGTTCACTGGTTGGTTTTTGAATGGTTTTGGTCACTTTGTCGCTTTGGTCATGTTTTAGTATTACACTATAAAATGGACAAAAACTGTAGGTAGTGTTACATTTTTTCTTTAGTTCCCCAAAGAGCGAAGGACAGTAAAAGAAGAGATCTGTGGCTTCAGGCTGTCCGCAGAGATGATAAAAATGGTAAACTGTGAGATCCAGCCAGTCAAACTGTGTCTGTGGCAAACACTTCATCACAAGTTAGTTAATGATGTTACTGAGTAAATGACATGTGTGCCGATTGTGCCTGTTGGTCAAAGCATATTAGAAAAAAGTCTCAGTGATGGTGAAACCAAAGTTTTTTCTGTGAAAATTATGGCCTTACCATAAAACACCTGCTTTTTGAATGGAGTTTGGTTCAACTGTCTGTCCACTTGAAAGCCAGGAGCAGAGGGTTTATTAATGTTGGAACAAAATTCACTTAACAATTTACATAAATTGAGATGACACATCTAATAATACACCATGTAAACCGGCTAAAACCGGCCTGTTTCCCACTTATCTCTGCTTATTTGAAGAAGACACATAATCAGCACAAATGGCAATCAAAATAGAGAAATGAAAACTGATTACAGGTCAGTTTTATTTTCATCCTTTTCATGCAAACATTAAAGGCACAGTATGTAATTTCTACTGCCAGGTGTCTCTCAATCAAAACAAAAACAAAAGACATAGTTTGATGATGTTGTGAAGTTGCGTGGGATCATGGGAGTTGTTTTAATTATTCTTCAAATAAAACACACCCTGATGTTAAATTTAAAAAAAAAAAAAAACTAAAACATTTGGGATAGGTAGTATATCATTCAACAATATTTACATAAAATATACATACTAGTCATTTTTAGACATTTTAATGAGGAAAGTTACATGTTAAACCTTCAGCTGATCTTTATGCAGTTCCAAACGGTCATAAGCTGCAAAGAGAACCAATTTATTAGGTTGGTTAAATCTCATTGTAAGTTCATTGGCAACACCTAGCATTCAATTTTTTTCTGGGACTACAATCAGTGTTGTTACCTACAGCAGTCCTTCTTTGGAGTTTCAGTTAAAATGTGTATTTCACCCAGTATTGCACATTTTTGATTTGTCTAAGAAATATCCAAATATAATGGTCAGATTACCATGAAATTTACTGTTTCACTCATACTCAGCAGATGATGAACCCTTTTTATTTTGGACACTCTATGAGCTCTCCTCCAGTGCTGCCCTCAAGCCAACATGTCAACATTTTAAACAAGATATTTGTCAGAACAGATTTTATATTTTTAACTTTTAATTAAGTTCTAAGAATACAAAAATTCTTACTGTTTGTTCAAACTTTTGTAATATCTAATATGTGTACACATATTGCAGCGTCAAGTAAGCTATTAGTTTTCAATTGCTTACACACATTTTCTGAAACTGTCTCATTTTCACACACACCAATCCAAAACAAAGTTACATAAAACTTCCACATCCAATCACTGTATTCGAACGAATAATATTTAAATAACACAAAACACACACACACCACACCACACACACCACACACACACAAAAATAATAACTAGATAAGAATCTACTGAACTGATGTTCACAGTCTTTTGCTCCCTATTACACAGTAGCCTGTTGTAAATTGATACTGTATGGTTTTATATTATAACTGTATGACAATATGTCTGAATGCTGCTTTTTGTTTTTATCTGACCACAGGACCTCACTGACATCACAGGCAATGGTCTCTTTGACCAAGCAGCAGGGAAGGTATCGCCTGCCATGATGAATCCAGCCCTGTTATGCTTCAGCAGCTCCATCACCACACGCTTCCTCCACTGTTTGTATAAAAAGGATATGGACTCATGGGGACTGCATTCATATACCTTCCACCACCAACCTGTAAAACAGAAAAAAAAAAAAAAAAATTAAATGGAGAGCCTACCTTTTATCCTTTATTCCTGCAGCTTTGATTGCTAATTGAAAAGCAACAGGTGTACAATGTGAAGAGTCAATAGTGTAATTTGCAGGTTGAATTTATAATTCTGAATTAATTTTTATGTGAACAGATGAGATTCTCAAAGTAAAGACTGTGAGAAATGTAGAGCTTGGACTGATTTAGGTCACTTTGTCACTTTGCTCATGTTTTAGTGTTAGACTATAAAGTGGACCAAAGCTATAGGTGCTGTTTCACAGCCATTCTGTACAAATATTGTATGAAATATGTTTCAAACCATAGGGAAACAGACCTTTCATATATCATTTCAAATCCACAAACACAACAATGTCAAACAAAATAATTTAGCTAGTTTTAGTTTTTATCATGAAACATTGCTCTATTTTACCATGATCAAGTATCAAGCGTTGTAAGCACTAAGTTAATAACACCAATACCACTTCCCAATACACCAATGCCACCAATAACACTTCATCACAAGTTAGTTAATGATGTTAGTGAGTAAATGACGTGTGCCGATTGTGCCTGTTGGTCAAAGCATATCAGAAAAAAGTCTCAGTGATGGTGAAACCAAAGTTTTTTCTGTGAAAAATTATGACCTTACCATAAAACACCTGCTTTTTGAATGGAGTTTGGTTAAACTGTCCTGTCCACTTGAAAGCCAGGAGCAGAGGGTTTGTTAATGTTGTAACAAAATTCATATAACAATTCACATGACCTGAGATGACACATCTTCTAATAATGAACCATGTAAACAGCATAAAGTGATGTAGTAAGTGGAGCTAAAACCGGCATATTTCCTTCTTCTCTCCGTTCTTAAAAAGATGTATAATCAGCACAAATGGCAATCAAAATAGAGAAGTGTTTCCACTTTGCCACAGTGATGTAATTTTTTACAGTAATGTTACATTGGACAGACTAATGTTGACAAAACAGCTAAATTAAGTGTCTTAGTGACACGAAAAGTGACAGACATCAGAAATACATTAACTAGAGATTCAATGCAGAAACAGCATCTTATATTTTATCAAAACTGTCCTAATTCTATTGATCGCAGTTTCAGAAGGCTCGGTTGGAAAAAGGAACCACAATGGCAGCAGTCTGGTCTTTCTCGTATCATAACTTAACAGTACACCAAATTCTGTTTCTGAAAACATTTTTAGTGAGAAAAAAAGGCAATGAAGTAACAGAATCTTGATCCATTTTTGATCAATACTGTCTAGTTTGACAGTTTGATCTGAGTTTCATGAGCCTCACGTGTTGTATTGCAGAGATTCAATGAGAACGACCTGTCAATCACACAGTAGCCCCGCCTTAAACCATACCCTGCTTAATCATCTATTTTGCCCTAAATAAGACCATCATTTTCAAAATGAACATCATGCTGTGTAGAAAAAACCCTTTAAACTAGTGATTGAGACCATATACTCATTAGGAAAGTGCTTACTGATGTCATAAATCAAGTAAGAAGTAGAGACATTTTCTCATAAGGCTCTCACGATCTGACTTCTTCTCGCAGTCGCACACTACTGGCCATTACATTGAATGCAGGTTTAAGGTGCTTCTTTTTTCAGACCCAGAAGCTCAGTCCACTTATTCTACTAACTAATAGCTAAAAAGCAATACGGTATTCTTATTTTAGCCTATTAAATTGTCAAAGACCTCAGAATTAGCATTTACCGCCAGTCAAATTAGAGGGTCTGGTTTCACCCAAAAAGGACTGGGGCCATGACGCAAGTGCGAAGTATCCAGATGTACCGCTCTCATCCATAGCAATTTATAGAACTTTTACTTGACTTCAGTAATCAATCCCCCAGTAATCAATCCTCTGATCCTCTGAGCTGAAACGTAACACTGGAAACATCAATATATTTTGACTGTGAGTTGAATGTTACAACACAGTACAGCACATTCAGAGCTGATTTGCAATTTATTACTTCCACATCCACCTTGCCCTGCATTTTCATGAGATCACAAGAAAATTAACAATAGCGACAGCTGGCTGTCAAACATTTAGTGACAGGTATCAACTAACACATGCAGGGTGTGATAAAAGGAGAATGTATACATATGCAAACAGCTGTCGGCCTTACATTAAGATGACACCATGAACATGTGAATTACACGTGTGATAAGGCTAATACATACACTGGCGCCTGTTCATCTTACATTTATGTATGAACTCTGATCCACCCAATTTAATATTTTCCCTAGAGGTGAAATCCAGGAGAAGAAGATGTTCGAACCTGTCACCTGAACAGGCTGCCACTGTAAAACTTTATCAGCTCAAATTAAAGCTTCAGTGGTGTAAATGATACAAATAATGTGGATACTGTACCACTCCCATATCCTAACAACCACAAGGGAACCATACATGATAGAGTTGTGGAGATGGGTGAAATTAATGGGTGTGTTCGACTGGAGAAGAGCTGCTTCATGACACTGAGGTAGATTACAGGGTGCAACAGTGCATTCTAGTGGCCAAGAGGAAAATCACAGCAAGCGTTTGAAATATGTGCTCAGGTTAGAATATTTTGTGGGGCTTCCATTGCTAGTTTAAGACCTAATTAAATTCTGTGTAGCAGCACAGTGACCTGAGGCCTTTTCATTTCTGGTGCTACAGGTTTACATAAAGCTTGTTTAAGGGTGCCTGTTGCCTTTTTGCTGTGGGGAATCATCACTGGAAAAGGCCCAGATTACTTAATAATGCTTTAGCAGATGCTGCTAAAAGGTTCAGCTTTAGCTAAACTGACAAAACTAATTTGTTATGCTGGTGATGTAGTGGTATGCTACAGGTAAAGCTCAAGAAAAGAGACCACAAAGAGATTAGATTTGATGGGTGTGGTTTAGATCTTATGAGTATATCATATATGGTTCTATATAGTATTTATAGACTGAGTCCATCCATGCAGAAAAAACAATCCCAAACTCAGAAGCAGAGGCACACATACCTGCACACATGGTCACTGCACACATTCACCAGAAAACACTCAGCCATTCATGCACACAGCTGCTCTCACACTATTCCATACCATGCATCCGTGCACACACGTTCACATTCAATTACATGAACTCAGGTGCACTCATGCAAGAGGGTGCACACAAACACCCAGCTGCATGCATACAGGGTTTTATTTTAGTGTGTGTGTGTGAACATGTGAGAGCTCAGTTTCTAAAAACAATACATAAATCATGGCAAACAATGGCAACAGTCAGTGGTGTGTCGTGTGTGTTACTAGTGCCTGCAGTGCTGCCAAACAGGCCTTGATGTCACTCTGCTGGCAAGAAACCTATCACTGAAGATCTTTATTCTTTGAAGAATTATTTTTATCCATGCTAGCAGCAAGGCTGTACGGATGGTAATGTCTGTATGTCGACCAGTCCAGAGCTTTGATCCAGACTGAAATACCTCAACTATTGGATCTCCACAAACTTTTGCACACACATTCATGGTCCCCAGATGATGAATAGTACTGACTGAGTTGGTCGGACTTTTCCTCTAATGATACCAAGAGGTTGGATTGCCATTAGCACCACTTGCAGGTCACAGTTTTCCTTATACTATGAACTGTCTCAAGAGCTAATGGATAAATTTGCATTAAAAATGGTTCCCAGAGGATGTATCCTCATGATCCACTCACCACCAGCAGTAGCGAGATGCAGAGTCCTACATGGGTCCAGTTTTGCAAACCAGCAAGCGCCTGCACCCATAAAGCTGTTGTTGGAAAAGCATCTGTAAGTTGGTGCAGCACCTGTGCTCCTGCATCTGTTATTGTGTCTCCTCAGTGTTGATGTACTAGCTTGCGGCTATCAAAAGCTAACACTTTTTTATAGGAACAAAGCCACTGACAACAGTAGTCTTATGCAGTCACACCAAATTTCTCTAAAACATCCAACTTGTCCTTCGACAGTTTATTGTCCACAATTTGGTATTCTCCACTGGCTCCTTTTGTCTTTGTGTCATCCATTTTGATTTACTAGCCAGCAGCTAGCCTACAGTGAGGTCAGATCAGTGTCATTCCATTATTTGGCAGGATATGGGTCGAAGGTTTTTGTTTCATCACAATAAAAAAAATCCTGGCAGCTGATTAGGTTTCATAATATTACCTGATTGAAATGTTAAAAATACTCATACTCAAAAATACTCAATCATTTTCATTTCTGGTTTTTCCATGAAAAAAACCCAAACATAATTCTTGTTCTCACCTGCTGCCCGCTCACATTTAGTTCATTTTTACCTTTGCCTGTAAACATGAATTTATATAAATATATTTTTTATCTGTTAGGCAACTTAAATGTGGGTTACCAGCGGGTAACCGACCTGGTGCAGGACTCTGGTGAGATGGATTTGCAACTTTTGAATAGTTTGCCATGGAATTTGGTGCAGACATTTTTGGTCCCCTCAGGATAAATTTAACTTTGGTTTTATTTAGTGCCATCAACAGATGGAATTCAAATAATTGTGACATTCCCATCAACCTCAACTATATTTTTTGTATAATGCCAATTAGCAAATGTTAACATGCTAACATGATAAACTGACATGGTGAACATTCATTCATTCGTTTTCTGTAACCGCTTATCCGTGAGGGTCGCGGGGGCTGTAGCCTATCCCAGCTGACATTGGGCGAGAGGCGGGGTGCACCCTGGACAAGACGCCAGTTCATCACAGGGCTGACACACAGAGACAAACAACCACTCACTCTCACATTCACACCTACGGGCAATTTAGAGTCACCAATTAACCTATTATGCTGCATGTCTTTGGACTGTGGGAGGAAGCCGGAGTACCCGGAGAGAACCACGCGGACACGAGGAGAACAGGCAAACTGCCACCCTGAAGGCTCTCGCCAGCCCTGCCCGATGAACTCCTTGCTGTTCGGCAGCAGTGCTAACCACCCCATGGTGAACATCATAAACATTAAACCTTAGCATGTTAGCATTGTCATAGTTAGCATGTAAGGATGCTAATATTTCTGCTAAGCAGAGCCTGACAGGGGTGCTAGCATGGTTGTAGATTGTTTTACTCTTGTTAATTCACCAGAGATACTGCTGTTCTGAGCTGAATATCAACATTGACACGACAGTGCCCCAATGTAATGGAATGTCTTCTGCTCTGGACTTTTCTTGTCCTCACATACTCAAAAATTACCCTTACACAGTTTATTGTAAGCTCTATTAAAACTGTTAATTTGGGAATTTTGACAGCCAGCGACATCCTGTTTTGTTTTGTTTTTTGCATTGTATCACATGGTGTGCAGTAATGTCTACAATGAACAGGATGACCAAAGATTCATCTTATGGGGAGGAAATGAGCCAGATGTGGCATGTTGTTTCTCATTAGTGACATGCAGCTCACTTTTTCTCCCTGTTAAAACAAATATGCTGCCTTGACTGTGTGTGTGACAGCTGGAGATGAGTACTCAGTTAAGTGGAAGAAAATAAATCAAAGCACTTGCCATCTTTTTGTGATGATTTGTCTAATTCTTGTCTGGTATGTCCAGGGGGGGAGGGGCAGGGAGGGGAAGAGATGAAGAGGGAGTTGGGGAATGAGGAAATGGTGTGTGTGTGTGTGTGTGTGTGTGTGTGTGATGGGGGAACAGAGCAACTCAGAGAGAAAGACAGATAGAAAGTGTGTGTTTGGACCAGCTGCACAGCAAATCTGTTTATTCTGCACAATTTGGCATCAAACACAACAGACTGCTGAGTGCTTGCTACTGCTTGTGGTGCCCCATTAAAATGGAATTTATTGCTGCCTTAAGAGCAAGCCCGAATTACACATTTTTCCCTCTACACTCCGTCCTCCTCTCTCTTTTCTCTCTCTCATTTGCACTTTTTCTTTTTCCCCGGCTGTGGTGATGGTCGTGGTATGGGGTGATTTTTTTTTCCACTTCTCGCAGCAGCTGTCAGACAAGTCGTCATAACGGCTCATTACAGACCCAAACGGGCAGGTATGGTTGGCATGCCCACCCACCCGTCAGCACATCACTGCCGTCTCCACTCTCACCTGAGTGAGTAGCACTCAGAAATCACACTGAAGACAGCTGCACTGTCCAGGAATGTGGTGGCATGTCATGCAGCTATCACTCAGAATACCGTACGGATATTCAACCGTTTTTAGTGTTTCACGCTCTCACTTCCCCTCAGAGGCCAGTCATTTGGTTGAAAGGTGTGTCATCTGAACAAGTATGAAGACAGTTATTTACAGACAGCCCATGTTAATGTGGGTAATTTTAGACAGTTTAGTACAAGGTTCTTAAAAGTTTGATGACTGACTGATTGAGGTCCGCACAGGAAAACCCATGAACTTGTAGTGGATTTGTGATTTGTCTCATAATAAGAGAGGCGAGTCCCTCCACTTTCGGTGTGCCCCATTGGACATTACTTCAGAAAAAATATTATCGGTAGTTAGTGGTCAGAGACAATTTTTTGTTCCTGTTTGAATTGCACCATGAATTACACATTATATTTGTCAACTTAAAGGATTATTTTACAAGTCAGGAAAGTTGTAATTTTTGGTAGGTTTGTAGTATTTTTGCCTTGTTTTCTGTGAAAGCACCGTGAACTACATTTCTCTTTTTACACAATATATGTCATCAACAGCAATATCACTGTAATATCTTTCTAATTACTGACAGTCTTTTCTTCAACGGTTTTATGACAAACTGTGACTTGGAAAATTATCTCCTGAATTGAAAAATATCATATGTATAATTCCTGGCACAATTCAATCAGGATCATAAAATATTTGTCTCTCGACGTCGACTACAGTTCATATATTTTCCTTTAATCTTTGCTATTTTTCTGTTTTAATCTGTTAGTTTTTCTGCCTCATAGCTGAAACATGTATTGCCTGTGACAGAAATACACTCATATGCATTTGAAAAGGAAGGGTGGGGTTTGGAATAAAGAGCAGCAGAACTTGAGATGATCAACAGTGCACATGGCATCTTTCAAGCACACAGCCAGATTAGCAGAACGCTCTATCATGGACCACCTCAGGAGGAGTGGAGGTAAGTGGGGACAAGAGCCATGCTAACCCAGCTTGGATTTAAGGCTGCTCTTGACTAACGTCTGGTCAAGAAGATGAAACAGACAAAAAGGGACTAAGGCTGGACAAGTGACGGGAAATCAGAAACTGTTGTGCTCACATCTTGCAGAGATCTGCTTCACAGCATCCTGGATCAAGCTGTCGATGACGCTTTGTGGTCAAACACAGTCACAGATGATGGACAATGTTTTTCAGATGTTGAACTTTTAATGTGAAGATGTGAACCATGTTATCACTTTTATCATTTTGTTGCTGCTGTTTACATCCAACCTGATGCAAATTTAAAAAATGCACTACAGAACTATTGCCTCATTGTACATATATGTGCAAAAATGATTATATATATTGTTTTATTTTATTTTGTTTTATATTATATCCTATTCTATCTAATCAACTATCTGTATATATGCTGAAGGTGTGTGTAACATGAGAGAACTACAACTCATTTTGTTTTGCCACCCTGTGTTGTATGATGATAATAAATCACCTTGATAAATGTAGGCAATTGAAAGTGTCAAAATGGAATGACTGCATGCATGTGATGTCATGTTCAGGGGCCACACAAAATTTTTATTTGGGCTGCCACTGGTCCACGGGCCACACTTTGAGGACCCCCTGTTTAATGTCACATCTCTGTTTCAGCTGCCTCCAGATGACAATGACTAAAACAATCAAGTCCCTGTTTAAGATTTAGAACACATTACAGCACCAGCCTGCCAACCTGTTACCCATTTAATTTACACTTGTAACCAGGCTTTGAACTTATGCTGCAAAGAGAGCGTGAACTCGGGGCCCACATCTCGCTCCATAAATCTCCTCAGCCAATGATAAATTCATATTTAATGACCACGGCTATCGTCTGGGAAGGAGGAGCATTCTTTCATTATTGCCTCTTTCCCCTGCTGCTTGGTCGAGATAATTGATTTCTCTGTGGTAACAAGGTATCGACCACGCATGGTAGCCAGCTAAGACGGCGGTTCGATTCAAAGGAGGGGTGGAGAGAGAGAGCAGAGGAGAGAAAAAAAAACAGAGGGAGCAAAGGATGAAGCCGAAAGAAGAGATAGAGTGAGAGAACAGGAGCATTGAAAGCCAACAAGCCAGACAATTATTTGCAGTTAAAAAACTCACTGGCTTTAGGTGGGTGTAGATTGGACAATGACTCTTCTCGTGTTTTTCAGGGCTTTTATAGGCCCGGTGCAGAACATAGTTTGGTATTTCAGTGTTGTATGTTTAATTCACCAAATGGAAAGCATATTGATCACACAATCTGTCACATAATTCACTGAAAACAGTGTCAGGAACCAATCTGGAGGACCACTTTTCAAGCATGTGCTTAGCCTGCGAAGGAGGCACTATTTTGGTCCTGGTCTTCATGTTTATACATTTGCAGCATTAACACTTTTGTTCCCTAAACTTGACAAACTGCTCATTCTCCCCTGCCCATTTTTAAGCGATTCCAAAAGAAAATCTGTATGATGCAGAGCCTAATCCATGAGTAAATCTTCCAAACTAGTGAGTGGGTTCTACAACAACACAGCATGAACACAGAAATGGCCCCCGGCTAGTGACGGAATATGTAAAACACTTTGTTTAATGTTACAAATGTACACTTGACAAAAATATAAACACAACACTTTTGTTTTTTCTCCTATTTTTCATGAGTTGAAGTAAAAGATTTCGTCTTCTGTGCACACAAAATGTTTATTTCTCTCAAATTTTGTTCAAAATTGTTGAAATCTGTGTTAGTGCACTTTGCCAAGATAATCCATCTACCTGACAGGTGTGGTATATAAACATACTGATCAAACAGCATTCATTGCACAGGTGTGCCCTGGACTGGTCACAATAAAAGGCCACTCAAAAATGTGCAGAGAAAAAAAAGACATTATTACTAGGCATTAAACTATGAGTATTACATGAAGGCCTACAAAGAACTAATTATTTTCGCAGGAGGGCAAAAGTCATGACTCGTCATGTTCTGCCTCTGATTGGCTTACCCTGATATTCTTACCCAAACTGTAGCCAATCACTCCTTATGTCTTAACCTACCAGCCCAACTAACGAAGGCACCAAGCACTATAGTGCAGGCACAAAACTGTGGCTGCCAAAGGGTGAGCTGCTGGTTCAGCAAAAAAAAAAAAAGAAAAAATTGTAGCCTTGTGTGCCATAGTTCAAAGCTTAATAAATGTCTTTTTTTTTTTTTAGATAAAACTGCGCTGTTTATATTTGTGTTAAATGCACATACACAAGTAATCAAACACAAGACATGCAAGGACTATTTGTCTAGTGATTAACATGGCTTTTTGCCTCGACAAACGTATTGATTATATACATGATCAGATGGGTGGATTTGACTGGCGGTTATTGAGTTAACGTCTACGAGAGGTGCTGACATTATTGGCCCTGACCTCAAGCAGGCAACGCTCCACTCAAACCCACACCCACTACATGCTGCACTGCAACAGCTTGACACATATGGACTGTATTTTCAATCAGTCAATAACAGCAATAACTGAATTAAACAATGTATTGATTGTACTCAGCTGTTACCAGAGATGGCAACACTTCTGCTGGTTGTTCTGGCATCACTGCCTGCAGTTCACTGTATAAATAGAGGAATTAAATAGTGCTGTTGTTGTTGTGTGTTTACCAGCTTACATTGTAATTTATTTAAGAGCTCTTAATTGGACTAGTTACTCATTTGGCCCTCGCTGGTCCCACAGCAGAGTGGAGCTCTATCACTGCACACTGGGGCATGCTGGAATATGGAGCTACAGAGACACACTGTACACAGCCAGCTGTTTGATGTCTGCAGCCGCCGAGCGTATGCTGCACCGTACAGCATAAATAAACACACAATCCCCCGATGTGAGGACAGATCGACACACAGGAGACCCTATTTCAGGCTAATGAACTATTAATGCTGATTTGAAATTCAAACATTTTTGGAGGGTCTTCTCCGCAGTCGTTCACAGCTCTTTGTGCGAGTGAGAAAAGAAAAGACGCGAGAACAAACTAATTTGGATGAACTCTGCACACCATATTTTCATTTCCACCCCCCTCAAACAGCTGGGCGTAGATCTCAAAGGGTTCTCACGTGCTGTTGAAGCTCTGTATTGAATGAGGCCATATAAAATGTATGTCAATGGGTTCAGCCTGGCTTAGCGCTCTCCACAGCAACTGTTAATGGAATAACTATAAGATGTATAAATGATCCCTGCTTTAATTCATAATAATGTTAGACCTCATCGCCTGCCCACTCAGCCCAATAGATTATGGAAATAGCTGTAATGACTATTGGAACAATGAGCCAAATTGCATTATCATTCAGTGCCACGTCGGCTTTGGAATAACTGGCGCTGTGCTTTTGCTCTTTCACTGGAGATCTTGAATAACAATTGCCAACATTCAATTTACACCATGAAAATGAAGATGAAGAGTGTCAAACAAGAATGGAGGTTTTAGGCTGTGTGATTTAGGCATTAATAACACACACACAGTTAATAGGGTAACACTAATCCATGTCCAGGTGTAAGGTTTTTTTTTTTAGGTTCAATTGTTGGCAACAAAACCCACACATCCTACAGCCTCATTTCAGCAAGGATCCAGCCCCCCACCCCCCACGCCCATCTCATGCATGAACAACACCCACCAAGACAAAAGAACCAGTCTTTTGATGTTTTATTTTCAGCTCAACCGTGGACTTTTGTGTGATCTTATTTGAGCTAAGACAAAGGAATGATCGTTAACATTCAGTTCACAACATCTTGAAAGTAACTACATCATTTAGACAATATTTCATTAGAGAAATAGAAGAATATAATGGAGTAAATGTACAAGAATATATAAAATATAATGTAGTATAAAAGGAGTCTTAGAACCTCAAACTATGCACATTTCTTCATCGGCAGGCAAAACATGGCTTTATATTTGGTTTTACAGGTTAACTTCTGTTTGGTCAACCTGGACTCTACTTTGTCATGATTTTGTGCTTAAGTGTTATTGGAAAGAGCAATTTTTGAAATTGGTTCAGTATTGAGGGGGAGCGCTGCAGCCAGCATAGGTGAAGCTCAGCTACAATGTAATCCCTTCAGGCAACTGCGCACTGTCCGTCCACCAAAGTGCTTGCTTTGCCATTGACAGGCTCAGATTATAATTCCAAGAGTCTGACAATATTATAGAAAGGATTGCTACAGAGATAGACTTGTTTGAACCAGACTCCCTTTGCAGGGACATTAATATTATCGTCATCTTCATTCAAACTTGACAGAAACAAAATAAAACTTGCCAAAAACATATCGACTCATCTTTCCACTGATCCAATAATCACCAACTCTGGCTGTTTGGTCGAAATAAACACTATATTCACAATATTGCAGCTACACAC
Organism: Lutjanus argentimaculatus; assembly: GCA_034769285.1. Classification (NCBI taxonomy): domain Eukaryota; kingdom Metazoa; phylum Chordata; class Actinopteri; order Lutjaniformes; family Lutjanidae; genus Lutjanus; species Lutjanus argentimaculatus. The sequence continues at coordinate 13,722,173 of JAWZSL010000014.1, forward strand.
GCTGTTTCTCCCTGATGTCCGACTTTGCTTCACACCCAATATTTTTGCATCCAACGTAGTGAATTAAGGGTTTATTTCAATCAAACCAGAGCTGGTGATTGTTGAAACAGGGCAAAGACAAGCCAAGATGCTATTGGTGAGTTTTTTGTTTCTGTTGAGTTTGAGACATTGTTAAAATTATTGTTTCTGCAAAGAGAGTCTGGTTAGTTTGGCCAGAGCGATAAATCAGCTATTTCTTGTTAAACAAAACGTATCTTACTCTTAAAAAGGTCTCTCTGTGTAGTGACCCTTTCCATAATGTTGTCAGACAGCAACAATCTGAGTCTGTCAGTAGCAAAAACAAGAACATTTAGTGGACCTCCTGTGCAGTTGTCCGTTAGGATTGCACTGTAGGTTTGTTTTTTCTCTGCTGGCTATAGTGCTCTCCCTTAATACTGGACTGCTTTCAAAAACTGTTGTCTCCATTAGTCACAAAAACATGAGAAAAATAGGATTCAGGTTGAAAAATGCTGAAGTTGCCCTTTAATGACTAAATACTGTGAAACAGTTTATTTAACATTTCTCTTAAAATAAATACTTGAACCAGTAATGTCATTATCATATTAAAATCTGGAGCTGATAAAGGTGACAGTGACAGCAGCAGAGAGGACACATCTCCTCAAGAAAGCTACCCTGGACACAAATACTTTAAACCCTAAGTGTGCATGCAAATCAGTTTTCACATCCATAAATTAAAACAAGCTCCAGATTTTATTTTGTGATGACCACATACGTGAGGCTCAGATCTTGTGAGAAAATATGGGCTGAACCGTCCTAAATCACAGGGGTAACTTACAGCATTCTCAGTGATGTGCTGATATATCAGTGTGATTAGTGTCAGCAATACTAACTGGTTCTGTGCAGAATATACAGTGGATCATCCTCACTGGTTAAGGCTGACACTGCACATCAAAAGTGGTGCAACAGCAGCCTCTAGTGGTGCGTACTCCCCAGTAGAAAATACATTTACTCAGATTGTTAGATACAGTGCAAAATGCAATATTATTCCCATTTAGTATCAGTGTTAAAGTATATAAATCGACATGATTGGTATACATCATAGCAAACAATTAACATAAATATAAAATAAAAGTGTTAAATCATGAAAACAAATTAGATGTCAGATACAGGACAACGGCCAAAGCCAAAAGACAAATAATACAAAAGACTGGCCAATAATATGACTCTTTTCTTTGTTCAGTGCAGCTGTGTATGTCATGTGTGCTTGAGCACCCCTGTTGCTGTGATCACAACCACAGGTTCAAAGATGGACCAACACCAGTGAATGCATAGCCTCTGAACATTAAACCGAAGCATTAAACACAAAACAGGAGATAATGATCTGCGAATTGGTTTTGAATGGTTGTTTGGTCATTAAAGCCCTCGAACGTCTTACAATCACATAGATGTCAGCACAGTTTTGGTCAATAATAAATCATTGATCATCAAAGATAGAAAAACAAACACTTGTGTGCTGGAATCTTTTCAAAGAAAGAAACTGGTTAGAAAGTCTTGTATAACATACTTGAATAAAAAAAAAAAAAAAAATCAGTAAAATAACTGTTATATACTGAAATTGCACAGTAGTTTTTCCACATGACTATGTGAATATATATTCAGTTATGGCAATAAGTCACCCAGCGGTACAATATGAGTCATCTTTTTTTTTTCTTCTTTGCCATTACTTGAGCTGTGGAGAGGCGAAGAAGTTGCCCTGGCGGTTAGAGGCAGCTGATGCTTTGCTCTTGCTCCCAAATCTAAGGGTGGATGGGGTCAGGGGTTGAGGAGGACAGAAAGTAGAATTTTAGCAGTTTGCTAAAATTTGGAAGAACAACTGTGAAGACTAATGTTTTGGGGGAAAAACAGGAATCCATTCTATGTGGACAAATTAGCTCACATCGAGTTAGCTTTATCTGATTCTTGATAATTGGATGTGTTTGGTTTGTTTTTTTTTAGCTCATCAAAGCTTAAAATGTATCTGGAAACTGCTTTGTGACCTAGTGCCTTGAGATCAAACCTGCAAAAGTTCAAGCCTTATAAAGTTTGATACTGACCAAAATTTTTTAGGGTGCAAGTGCTAAGAACCTACTTTGTGCTCGACCTGAATTTCTCACACAGAATTAACAGGTGTGGGATCTTTTTATATTAAACCAACCCATGAACAATGGCTCTGTACCAGCAAGATCTGACACTGTGACAGTGAGCAAGCATGAACAATACCAGGACCTAAAACTGAACTGAAGCAGACAAATGCAATTCAGCCATCATTCATTTTATTATTTACACCTGTGCTTTTTGTGCATGTCAAAATATCCAAGATAACGTTATCAAAGATTAACAAGTCAATTTCCCAATTTCCTAAAAAGATAGCTATATGACAATTAAGATCATTTGTTATAGCCAATATCATTGGCTTGGATTAGGCTAGGGGATGTTTAAAGAATGGTTTGTACTAACAGAGTGTGTGTGTGTGAGTGGACTTACATGGTGGTGCTGGAGAGGGTGTGCATCATGCGCCGGGACAGCGAGCTGGAGGAAGGTGTTTTGGCCATCACCATCTGGTGCTCTGGAGTGGTCACTGGTCCCAATATGCTCACTACAGATCAAATAAAGGTCGATACATCCTCCGTTTATCAGAGCTCATTTTGATATTCGTCAACCAAAGATGCTGAGAATGATGAAAAATCTGTCATTGTGTGTACTGCTTCTACACAGTTCATTATAAAGAAATAGAACACATTGTTTTATTCTCATGCTGTTCTCATTTGCAGGAACTTAATTCTTGGTCGTCATCTGTCAGTAATTTACCTTTGTGGTCTGGAGTGTGGGGAGCATTGTCCATGCCTGCGTTATCTGGATGAGCAAACTGCTCCCAGTACTTTGCTGGAATACTGAGCAAGCGCTCTATAACCTACAGAGACATACAATGAAGCCAATATTTGTAACCCAAACCATTCTGAAGAACAATCTTGAAGCTGACAAAAGCACACTGCCATATAAACTGTGTTGTGAACCTAATGCACAGTCAGAGCAGGTATTCTTTATATTCAATCACGTTACCCTTGGTTGTCTGTTTGTGTCGTGCAGGATGGTCATGGGGTCCGGGTCAGGAACAGCATGACCCACAAGAGTAGGGCCAAACACTCTGGCCAGGTTGTGCACATCCATCTTAGTGTCCACACTGTGAGAGACCCTGTGAAAAGACATTTCACAGTCTTAACTACAATGAAAAATGATCTGTATTGCAGAGATGAAGGAGATTACAACTTTTTTACTCACTCGTCTCAAATTTTTATAAAATTTGGACAAACATCTGTTGAAATGTAATGAAAATTACTTCTGTAGATGGATCATCATGCAGGCCAGAGTGTCTCGGTTGGGTTGAGGCAGGTCACTGATGGTCTGATACAACATGGCGAGACTGTTGCCATCATCCTGGATTTCTACAAAGACATTAACGGCAGGCATTTCATATCCATGTACATTCCCTCTATCCCATGGAGCTCTTCAATGCATTCAATTTAAATACTTGTTCTTTGAAGAATAGTGTTATGTAAACACTCAGAGAGATAAAGACCACTGCGAACAGAGTAATCTTCTCCAAGTGATTCTACGAGTCTCAGAGAGTCTCACCAGCTGCTTCCATGAAGGCTTTGTTGAGGTGGAAGGTGAGCAGCGGCTCTGGAAGGTTTCGGAGGAAGTCTTTGAGGACACCTGTAATGACGTTGATGTCTTCTACTTTGTTAAGCGGAGGCAGAGTCTTTCCTCTAATCAGCTTCTCCTTCAGCTCCTTCACCAGGCGCTCATGGCCAGAGACTCTGTACAGGCCAACCTGGGACGAGGAAAAGATAAAAGAAACTGGCTCTCATTGTCTGGCTGCCTGTGATACCGTACTGCTGAATTAGATGACTAATTAGAAAGAAATTATCTACTGTAATCGCTCAAGGGAGAGGATCAGAGCATTAACATGAAGGTGACAAGTAAACAAGGACTTTAATAAAGTCTGTCTCACCTCATGGAGGCCTCTGTGTTCAATCTCCTTAATGCAGTAGATAACCAAAGCTGGGATTTGAGGGGAGGTGACTGGAGCAAAGTCAGCCAGGGTGGCCTGCACACAAAATTCAGCAATTATATGCAAGTAACATGAAAATAATAGAAAACTAGAATAGTGCACTCAGTAGAGTGCAGATTGGTCTCAGTAGATCTTTGCCAGGCAACAGATGGTGAAGCACCTACAACAATGCCACCACAACTGCCAGCTGCACCCAGTGGAAAATCGCAGTTTAAAAAAAAAAGGTTTTTTTGTATAGTGCATGTTTTCTTATAAAGATGTATGCAAAGTTTTTAGTGTTTTTTAGCAGTATAGTCTCAGTTTTCTTTAAGATGCAGACAGCTGTATAATGGTATTCTGACTAAGCATCCTAGGTTCACCAAACTGTAGAAACTTAATTAGGAAACAAGAAACTGGATGACAAGTCCAAACTTATAAATTTAAATACTGTTAATCATTTAGAACATTTTGTTATTTATTCAGGACATTACAAGCAACCAGGTGGCATTATAACAATATATTAGACATAGATTATAAAAATCTAAATTTTTCTACAAAAGCTGAAATTCTGTTTACATTTGATCTTGGTCAGAGCCTGCATGTCCCAGTGGAATTTGTGGCTATTCAGAAGGTTATAGTTTTGACATAGAGCTGATTAGATCGCTCCCAGTAGTTGGATTTAATTCCAGATTTCCAAATTTAATGAAAATTGTTTCAGAAATAAGTGAGTTGAAGTGAGATGAATCAAACCTTTTCTATGGATGTCAATTTTTGAGCCACGAAGAAGGCTAAAATGTGGCCTGCAACAGATAAGGTAAGCCTTGTTTTTACCCTTGGAGTTGTTGATGACCCATGGGCCCTCCCAGCCAGTTAGAGGAAGTGAGCAGTCAGCAGTTGCTATAGGTTTAATATAGGCTTTTTCAAAGAAAAATTGTGAATCACTGCAACCCCGAGAGATCCTTGAGCATACAGTCATAAATGTGCACAAAATTTTAGGCTGATGGGTAGTGTAGTATGTGAGATTAGCTGCGGACAAGCTGCAGCCCCACTGGTCCTTCACACAGGCACAAAATGAATGATCACATGGCAGAGATAATAATTCAAAATTCTGGAGTGGAAACATAAAAGTCATAAAGTAATGTGAAAATGCACCTCTGTGTTTTTGATGGGAGTGTTAATAGCTGTGGGATTACAGGGCAGGGGGCAGCGCTCACGACACTCTGGGTGGGTCACCACCCTACAATCCTGGCAGCGAAGGAACATCTTCCCAAACTTTGTTCTTCTTCCACATGGTGCACAGAACTCAGACTTAATTACCTTAGTGACAGAGGGAACACAAGGTGAACCTGCTTGTAGTATTGATGCACAGTTGATACAAAGGCTAAATCTGAAACACTTCAGTTCCACAACAATAAGTGTGCAGTCTTACTGTTTTGGCTATAAAATGGTGCTTCTTCCCTCCTCCATTAGCTCTGTGGGTTTGGGGTTGTGCTGGGAAATCTGAGACTGGGTGCTGGGAGCCTCACTGGCAGTCTCAGATTGGTCAGTAGTGGTTGCGATCAGCCATGCTAGAGCAAATGCAATTACATGTTTGTAAATGTTGTTAATTCTGTTATAAAGTCCCATAAGGAGGATCAAAAAAGATCTACAAATTTCTCACCACTCTTTCTGCTGCGTGTCCAATAAGGCACAGTTTCAATGGTGGAGACTGCCTCGACAGCACCACCATTCACAGGCACGGTGATGGTAGTTTTGGCCACTATAGACTCATTCATCTGAATCACATTTTTTAAAAAAAAAGGACATTTAATGCTCTTTTCAACCAAACTGATGAACATTTGAGGGTTTTTTTCCCACAAAGAAAATTATTGAGGTTTATTTTCTCCTTATAACCATCTTATTTATTTGTTATTTTAATAAAGAAAGACAATCATTCACAGGCCGTTTTTCAGATGTTAGTGTTATATTGTACATTCAGCTGCAGAGGTCAGCATTACCCTGTCTGATGTGCGTCCAGTGGAGCGAGGTTTCTTCACTGCCTGTGGAGGGACCTCAGGAAGTTTTCTGGAGGAACGCTGTGGATTCAAATGTACAGAAATATTTTCAAAAACACTTTCTCATGGATTGGCTGCTGAACCCTGTACAACAAATAGCAAGACAGTTGTGCTAATGTATAGAAACACATGAATCAAACCACTGACTGCCTTTACACCTAACCTGAAACGAATTATGAAAAATAGTTTATCATTAATATATGTGAGGAGGCATCTATTCAAAATGAGTCATAACTCACTCGTTTCTGGCGTTTTCGCAGTCTTACAGTCTTCATTGCAGAGGAATCCCAGTCCTACAAGAAAAGTCGAGAAATAGATCATGTAAACCATCATACTTATAAGGCCAACTCATTACAAGAGTCACATAATGAATACTGTTGTCCCATTATTTGAGTTGGAAATCATCATTTCTTCTAAAATATACAGTGAAACTCAATGTACCAGCGAGTCGTCTGTTTGGTCATAGCTGATGTCTGACAGCAAAGAAGCGGATTCATCGATGGTAGTTAACCTGTAAGACAGAGAATAACAATGTTTTGCTGAATTACTTTAATTAATTTTATTTTATTGCCTAAATTGTAAAGCATGTATGCTGTCCCCTCTATACAGTTTATAGCAGACAGCATTCACTAGCTAAACGAAGTGCAACAATCAGGGGTCAGCAACCTTTAAAATCAAAAGAGCCATATTTGATCAAAAAAGAAAAAAATGTCTGGTGCTACAATATTCCTTGGATGCTGTTATTTTTTTTAAATTTGGTATCCACAGTAAGCCTAGGGAGACTCAACACACCAGTAAAATTTAGCCTTGAGGAAAAGGCTCTGAGAAGTAGGTATGATGCACATTTTAGATGATAACAAACTTTGCTGGTGTGTAGGCTACACATTTTTACAATGTGGAGAATGTAACAATCACTTCTGGCCTATAAAAATAATACATTTAAAAAGAAGAGAAGGGCAAAAGAGTCACAGCTTGCTGACCCATGCCTCAAATAAAAGCTTAAGAAAGGATGAGCCACATGGTAAGATGAACATCTAAAATCATCATTACTGTCTCATCAGTACTTTCTGGGGGAAAATGATAATGGTTGTTTGAGAACCACACAAGGAGGATCTGACCTTCGACTAGAGTTGAGGTTGCCTTTGGCAGCCTGTGCTGCCTGGGAGTGCGCACTGAGGAAGGCCAGGGCAGAACGCTGCTCCTCACTCAGGTGGACACTGCCATTGTTCTCTGATATCAGCAGCTCCCGGATCAGCTGTAACTGACGCTCCTGTTAACACCGACAAACCAGCGGGTTGTCAGGGAAAGGTCCATACATTAGAAACACTGACAAACACATTATTTAGTGATAAAGAACAATCAGCAGTTAAAAAGAAATGATAGTTTTATCAAGTGCGGGGTTCAATGGCATTATTTGAAGATCAACTTCTGTTTTCTTCAATCTCCAATCTCTTACATATTCCATAAACACACATGCAAGATTTATAAGTAGTGTTGCACCAACCAGCTTTTCATAGACTGCCTCAGCCTTCTGTCGCCGGCGGATCTCCACATCCACCTGGTTACGAGCATGCTTCAGTTTGACCTCTAGGGCTCCCCTCTCAGTCTCTGCTTTAGCCAGCACCTCTTTACAGGAAACCAACTCCACACTTGTACGGAGCCATTTCTTACGGCACTCCTCAAAGTTCTCCACCATCTGGAGGAACTCTAAATAAAGAGGAGATTGTTGCATTGCCTCAGTGCACAATATACTACTTTCCACTGAGGTATATGTGTATGTGTGTGTGTTAGGCTGCCAAACTTCCATTAGTTTTTAGTGGCAATGATGCAAATTGCCTTTAGATAGAGGACAAAAAGACAGAGTGCTTTGTCGTAAAGTGAATGAATGAGTAACAGAGTTTTCCTGTTAATTGAAATGGAAATCAATTGCATTATCTGTACTACTAAAATGGAAATTTTTATTACACCCTAATAGCTATTTTGACCCCCCTTTTGTGTCATGGGCTGCATCATCAGTTTCCACAGCATGTCTCCTGGCCCTGTCAGCCTTTACTTGATAAATTAGAGGCTTTATACTCAGTACTGCTTCTTCTAATAATTAATTTGCTCCAACAAATATTTTGTCATAATGATTCACGTGTAGCTTATATAACTGATTTACACGTTTATATATTTTGCAAATCTTGTTCATTGTTGTTTCAATTTTTTGAACTGACCTCTGAAACATGCTTTGTGACATCGGGCTAAAATAAATTTAGACATGACATTTTGAGGTGGAAACGCACACAGCAATACTGCTGCTAACGTTAGCACCATTCACCAGTACCTGAACTCCGCTGTGTCTCACTGACATGTTCCTGAAGAAGTGGCAAATACCAAAGCAAAGTGTAGAAATAACTCACGTGGTTCAACGCTCTCATTCAGACCGTCCACCTGGCTCTGAGACTCTGAAACTGGTTGTACAGGTTCACCACTGGCGACTCCATCATGTCTCACTGCAGCTGGGTTAGTATGAGTTGACATCAGAGATCACAGTTGAATTAGTAGGGAGAAATCGACTAGTTGGATGATAGAGCTAGTTAATCTAACTTTTTGTTGATACTTGACATTGTTGATGTTGAATTAGCCCGGTCGGGACTAACGTTAGCGTTGAATGGGAACGTTAACCTTTCTAAGACTGCATTTTATGTCAATGTAAACCTATAAACATGTGAAATAAACACTTAACTACGTCGTAGTACAAAAAAACTCCGCGTAACTCATTTTTACTGGCACGTTTTTAGCTAAAATAATGGCCAGATTTAACGTTACTGCGCCTGCATGCTAACAGTTATGCTAACGTTAACGTTAGCAGGTCTGTGTTGACCTACTTAGGTTAGCTACCGTCACGTTGTTCAAAAGAAAAGAACAAAAACATTTACCTGTGTAATATCTTTCCTGTGGTAGTGCGGTTGACATGTAATGGAACGACGTCCGCTGTTAAAAGCAGAGGTTGGATGTTTTTTTTCCCACACCAGCAGTAACAGTAGAGCCACACCTGCCTGATAAAGTTTGTACAACTTCTGCAAAGTTCAAAATCAGCGCCGGTTTTCTTCGTCGTCGGCTGCTGTGGCGGAGGTCGGAGCGCTCTATCGCCCCCACACAGCCAGCGGCGTAACTGCAGCGGGCCGTGGCGATATGTTTCCTCTGCTTACAAAACTGGATGCGAGCTCTACAAAATCCACTAAGGTAGCCCTGTGAGATAATGTGTTTTATAAAATAACTTGTAATCAAATAACATTTATTATATAACATTATATAGAATTATTTCTGTCTGCTTACAACAAGCAGAAACTGAAGTTGCACCATAGAATATAAGAATTAACATTTTTAATTTATATATACATATATTTTATGAATTAATATATTACTCATTCAGTAAAAAGGTAATATATAAAAGAAGATAATGTATAGATTTTATGTCATCATAGGCTACAAATCCTTCTAATTTGACCCACTGATTTGATTAACATATTCATTTCTTAATTACTTTATTAATCTCTTATTCTTTTGTGAAATTTATTATCAGTTTGTATAGATTTTATGTCATCATGCATAGCCTACAGGCTACAGTTCTTTTTAATATGACCCATTGATTTAGTTAACAAATTAATTTCAAAATTACATTATTAATCTCTCATTCTTTGTACAATTCATCTTCAGTTTGTATAGATTTAATGTCATCATGCATACTTGCGATAGAATTCTTTTTAATTTGACCAGTTGATTGGTCAAATTATCATTTCTAAATTACTTTATTGTTCTATCATTCTTTCGTCAAATTTGTTATCAATTCATATTGATTTTCTGTCATCAAAGGTACATAGGCTACAATTCTTAATTTGACCAACTGGTTTTGATAACACATTCATCTTTTAATTACCTTCTGAATCACTCATTCTTTTGTCAAATTTATTTTTAATTAACAAACTGCCATATGACCATTTCAAGACTCTGGAGATCCTTCATACATTAGAGGACATAAGGGACTTAACATTGCTCTTAATGACTAAGTGTATTTCTTCATCTACTATGTAGAAAGACAACAACAAAAAAATTTAGATAAGGCCCTCTGAGGTCACTTTCTTTCAAATATCTGCTTCTAACCTTCTTAACTATGCCTAGCAACCCCATTACTAATACCCACAGCTTTGATATATGGCCATTCTTGCACAATAAGGTGGTTTTGCTTTAGATGAGTCAGTCTGGTATCTGTGCCTCCTGCTTCCTTGCTGTGTGTCATAGGATGCTATAATACGGTGTGGGGAAATTATGTCTGAAATCATAAAATCCTTTGAAACAGTCAGCGTCTGTGTCCTGTTGTCGTGGGCCAGGCACATGGGATGCACACAAGAGCATCATTAATCAGCTACGGATGGCATATCTGGGTGCAGCAGCAGCTCTGCTGTGCAACATTTAATGAGGGTAACACACACATAGACAACACACTCACACTAAATCAATTGCAAACCATTTACATGTGTCCTTATAACACATTAGGAATTTTTAACAACTCAACAATAGACTATAAATGATTTGTGTGTTCTTGTGTGTTTTTATAATGCATTGGCAGTCTGATTTAGCATCACGCTTGTCCCCAGCACATTGAGTGTGTGTGTGTTCTGAATACTGCAGGTCCATTAGAGATGATTTGAGATAATAGGATCTGTTAGTCAATATGCGCTCTTTGTCTTTATCAGTTATTCATCTCTGTATGTATATTTCCTCCACTCATGGATCAGTTTAACTGCCAGTATTCTCTTTTTACACCAATCAGTGTCTGTCCTTCTTTGGATGTAACCCCTGTTGTAATCACCAATATGTAATCACATCTGTAATGTAATAACATCTAAGTAGGTACTCTCAGCACTGCTAGTATTCTATTAGTTTGTGTAAAATGGTGCCATAATTGGCATATGAATTATTGAGTTATGGCCAAAAATGTATTTTGAAAGATCACAGTGACCTTTGACCACCAAGTAAGCGGTTCATGCTTGACTCCAAGTGGTCATTTGTACCATGGCATTGACGGGAGTGGGATGAACATGAGATTACAGTGACCTTTGCCCTTTGACCACCAAATTTAAATAGTTCACACTTGGGTGTCAAGTGAGTTCAAAGCAATTTCCTCAAGGCGTTGTTGAGCTATCATGTTCACAAGAATGGGGTGGACACAAGGTCTCAATGACCTTTGACCTTGGACCACCAAAATCTGGCCACAGCTGTCGCTGGTGTGAAGGCAAACAACAGACAACAAAACAAAGGTTTTTCAAAAATTGTGAATCACATATGTCTGTTAGCTTACAGTCATGAATGTGTAGAGAAGAAAATTAGGCTGATGGGTCCAGTAATATACGTGATTAACTGTGGACAAGCTCCTGCTCCGTTAGTCACACACACACGCATGCACACATGTGCATAATTAATTTTGCAAACCATGGCAGATGCTTTTAGGAAACATTTTTTCATTCATCATAATGGTTTTAAATGTGTTTCTAACATTGTGCAATTAGGTCTTAATTTATTGTTTATATCATATCAGACAACATATTGTAAAAGGCACATTACCACTTTGCCGAGTTTATTCAGACAGGCAGCATAAATTAACATACACCCGCACAATCATATAAAGCATTTATACTGTAATACCTGCACATATTTTCATTCATTTACAAGCAGTTTTTAAGACAGGGTGTTTACCTGAATATGGAGTTCACAGATTTGTAGCTGTCTGTCTAAAAGGTGCATGGATACAACAACAAGGTCCAAATTTCATAAGTGCATCTCAAAGTATCAGGAGGCTCTAATGCACTGAAGTTTGAGAGGAAGCACCTGCAGATTGTGCTGACTACAGGGTTAGGCCTCCTCAGCGGCACCATTGGAAGGGTAATGGATCCACAAACAGCCTCATGGGGAACACTTGGCAGATATGCATCTACTTAGGAGGATGCATTGAAGCAGAACACACCCACTATACATCCTGTGCATATTTGTGCTCACAAAGCAAAGTGAACTTTAAAGGTCTGGATACAGATTAAGAAAACAAGATTTTGATATAGTTTCTGTTCACTTTGGTGTATTCACCATAAATGAAGGAAGGTGCTTATCTATTAGTGAACATAAACAAAATCATCCACATATAGAGGGAGTGGAGAAAAAACATAAAACACCTACAAAATTGAATGCAATCCAATACACTAGCCCTGCAAAAATGCAAGTTTTGGGATAGTGTCAGATGTTGAATTTCAATATTTGGATATTTTGAGGCTACACTGTAAAATACAGAAATTTAGTGGCATCAACTAATCTTTTCTCATTAACTTAACATAAATATACCAGATTTAGTTGTTTGAGTTAATTAAACTTAAAATTTCTAGTATTTATTTTCAAAAAACTTAAAACACTACAGAACTTATCAACATGAGTTCTTCTAACTTGAAGTCTTTTAACTTGAAAAGATGACTGGAATGAATGTACTGTACAGAGTTCAAAGAACTCATTAAATTAAGTTCCTGAATAAACATGATCAGTATATTAGCAGACTTCCCAACATGCATTGTTTCACAATGAATACCCTCCTGAGATCCATCTTTTTTATAGTTTGAAGAAAACATATATGATGTAACTTGCTGTTTGTCTCTAATACACTTTTATAAAAGTCATGGTTGATTGTTTTCCAAATAATGAAGACATTGCAAAAAAATGATAGTAAAATAAGGATAAGGGTAGTATTGAATTCTTGAAATTTAATACATTCCTTAGAAGTAGTTTCCCTTACTGTCTTTTTGCCAGTGCTGGTACAAACTTAGTTCTTTGTGCAAAATGAAGACCTGACTGTTCAAAGCGAGAAAATGTAAAAGGAAATCAAATTTGTTTATCTTTGTCAGTGTGAGGGAACAGTTCAACCCAATATCTAAAGCTTACTGAACATGTTTTCTCAAGTAAAACTGAATTAATATCAAGTTTATTTGGCTAGAAGTTTATTCCTTTTGAATTAAAATTACCTCAGCTTGTCCTTTCAGATTTCGTCAACTTAAACTTTTAAGGTAGCCTGGACATGAACTTTTTTTAAGTTAAAACAAATGGTTTACTTTTGCAGTGTACTGAGGGGTAGTATTAGATCACAACATATTGTAAAGACTGCCTCTTATTTTGAACAGACCGTACACTGCATTACAGCCTTATCTTAAGAGTTCAATCGAGGCCTCAACAAAAAGTGAACATTACAAGCTTCACAAATGTAGTTTTTATTGCAGAAATATTATATAGACTCTCATTATATTTTAAAAGTGTGCATGTTTTTTTGTGTGTGTCAACCCCCCATAGATTTAAAAGTCCGTGGCACCATAAGTCAATAACGTGTCCTGAGTTAACAGGATGTTTTTACAAAATGGAATGTCACACCACTGGCAGAACTGCTCTCATCATCTGTGTAAAGACGCCGGATGAATCTGTTGGCGCTAAGTGAGTCTGCAGGTATGTAGAAAAGCTCTGGCCAAGTGAGTGTAGGGAAAAGTTAATGTGCATAGGTGCACTCCAAACATCCCATCAATTGAATTACAAGTGGAATATTCCTCTCAGAGAGTGTTTACTGGAAAAGGCTCCCTCTCAACAACAAGACCTTTATCTTCCATTTTTTTGAAACCTGACACTGAGTAAACACTCCAACCATGCACATTCATGAGTGGATTAGACAGCTTATATTTATATTTTCCAGCTTGAAAAATGGAAAGGAACTCTATAAAAATATTATTTTTATTGATTTAAGCTTGTTTGAGCAGTATATCTTGTTGCTTAAAGGAAAGACAAGGACATTCAAACTAAAAGAAAATAAAAACACTGCTCATGTCCACAGAATCCATTACCATTTATAAACTGTAGATGTAAAACTCTTATGTACTGATAAAACTATTATCTTACATAGAAGTGGAATAAGCCCTGTAGTGTTCTCAAGGGAACGGCAAGAAGAGTCAGGCAGTGCTCAAGGCCGAAGCTGATTCACAATGCGTTTGTTAACAGTGTTGTTTCTCAGAAAAGAGCAGACAAAATGAGGAAATAAAAGGATATTGACACTTTTGCAATGGCTCAGTATTATAGTTTCAGCATATCATTTCAAGTGTTGTATTAAATCCTTAATGAATTCCCTTTGCAGCCAACTGAAATTATCAAGGATAAAAATCACGAATTAAATTACTGTAAATGGGAGGGGAAAAAAACTTGGCATTGGAGATTAATTACAATTTGTTGTAACTGCATAAGGGAATGATTTCAAAGTAAGCTACAGTTTGAATCTTCCTGTTTTTCTGATGTCATAAATAATGGCGCTGCATGCAGAGAAGTGTCAAGATGTCCTGAATGTTAAATGATCACTGATCCAGTTTGAGGGTCACAGTCTCTCATCTACTAATCTCCATGAGAATGGTGTGCAAGTTCCCGGGTACAGCACATACAGCTGCTGAAAGTAAATACAATGTTCCTTAAGGGTCTTCACGACCCCATGGTGCAAATGGGAATGACGATGATGAGGATGATGGCCACTGCAGTGCCAATGAGTGCAAGCAGCTTGCAGATTTTGGCCCGGCGGAGGTCTGCCTCTTTACGCCTCAGCAGAGCATCGTAGCCTGGAGTGTAGATGTCATCCATCCAGAACTCCATGTTGTTGGGATTCAGAGACTCCTGGGCCTGAAGAACATGATGTCATGATGTCAATTTTTTAGAGCAAATAAAAACACAGACTAACTAAAAATCCTAATGTAATCTAAGATGTTAAAGGAAAAATTAAAATATTGTCAACTCTTTTCTGTCATTCATTTGTGTTGAGGTTAGTTAATGAAAATTAGCAGAGGACAAGTCAGGGGTTAGCCGCTTGGCCAAAGGAAGTCTCTACTGCACTTGCTCTGTACAATGTACAAGTATATGCGGCAGCACCGACATGAAAGTTGGCTTCATGCATGCACAGCAGCTGTCATGATGAATGGAGGACCACCTCCAACGGTGTATCCGGTTCTTCTTAGTACATCCATGGTGGAAGTTGTTCCTTTACTGTTTCCTGTACTTAGATATGTTGTGTGCCTGGCTTGAAGTCGAAAAGAAAACCAATTTTTGAAAATGGTTTAAAGATATTGCTGGGGCATCTGTAAAAGCAACATATATTCACATCTCAAGCTCATGTTAGCAAAACGCTAGCAAAGGTAAAATAAATAAGTAAAAGTAAATCATTAACTATTTTGCCAATGCTTTGCTAACACAAGCTACTGCTAGCTAACTAGCTGGCTAATCTACATCAATCTTTAGCTAGCTAGTTAGCTTGCATTTTGGTAACATTAGCTAATGCTTTTATGGGAAAGGAGAATGTTGACCAAGGTATCAAGCTGACTCAAATCTTATTGCAGCACAGAGCGAAATTAGGTGAAACTTAATTGTATTTTACTCAGTTTTTCTTGAGCCTGTATCATATATTTAAACCAGAAAATGTATCCCAATCAGTCACATATAGACTATAACCACTTACTTTGTGTACAAGATGAGGCAGTAAACAGAGTGTAATGAAATGTTTTGAACTAAAAATTTGCTTTCAAAGTCAGCAAATCTTACCTGTAAATCCAAAGGGGTAACTCGTGCCTCCCTGTCATCTACAGTCCATATGGGCCTCCCCCTCCCCTCTGCCAGTCTTGGGTCTATGATCTTCCCGGAGGCTAGCCCACCTGTCAGACTGCTGTCTTTGGTGCGGAAAAGGGACGAGTTAAACACTTGTTCCACCAGGCTGGAGGACTTTTGGGAGAGCAGGTTAGTTGTGCTTCCTGATGGATCTGCCTAGAGGGAAAATGGGCCAAACACAGATCTTATATATACTGTATATACAACAATACTTATTTCAACCTGAACTCAACATGCACGTGAATTTGAATAGCTATGTTTCTTTGCAGCCCTGACCAAAACAGTGTTCATGGTAAAAGTTCAAACTAAAACCCCACAAAGTGACCTGATAGCTTGTCGACGGACCACATGATCACATGTGTCTACCCTGCAGACCACAGGACCGCTTACAGGCTAAACACATTTTGTGGTTGCACAACATGGCTATACACATGAAGCGAATACTCTACTTTCTTGTTTTACAGTTCAAATTTTTATTCATTTTCTGGAACAGTGAAGAATATTTTTGAGCAGTTTTTAAGTACAATTTTGTACTTTATTTGGATATTTTCTGCTACTTTATACTTTTACTCCACTACAATTCAGAGGCCAACATTGTACGTTTCACTCTACTATATTCATTTGATCACTTTAGTTACCAGTTTCTTTCCAGATTCATATTAAAAACACAAAAGATACTCAACAAATAAATTATGACATTATTATATTAATATAAATAGTATATAAAGTGACAGATCTAACATATATACATATATATATATACACATACACGTATATATATATACGTATATATATATATATATAACATTTGTTCTTTTACTTTTGGTCCTTTAACTGTATTTTGATGCTGATGCCTTTTACTTCTACTTATGTAAAACATTTTAAATGCATGACTTTTACTTCTAACTTCTAACTTCTTTTACTTCCAGCAGTATTTCTTTGCTATGGTATTGCTTCTTTTCCTTTTTCCACCACTGCACAAGACAGAAGAAAACCTTCCCTTAACATTAAAAAAATATTAATTATGGACACAAAGGCTGTATGGTCATCAATTAACAATTAACATTTTATTGTTAGATCAGTTTAACATGCGACCAGAACTGACCAGTCTCTGTTGTTTTCCCTCCACTATTCTTCCCAACATGTGCTCATAACATGAAATCTTATCCATTCTTTTGGGACAAGCTGGTCTTATCCGCTGTGATAAGACCAGCTTTTAAAGTACCGAATGTGTTATTTATTATATTAGATATCATTGTCTTGACACCAAGGAGATATAACTGTGGATGTAAAGGCAGAGTGGAACTCCAGTTCCCCAATAATATGAATATTTTACTTTTTGCCTTCAAAATGGATAATCTGAATCTGTTTAGGAACTGATGCTTATGTACTGATAAACCCATTTGTCATGAACAGATATTTTTTCATCTATCATGGAAAATACAGAATAAAATGTACACAGTAGAATCACTTTACCTGACCATGAGAAGCTTTGCCCTCTTTACTTTTCGAGAATGACACTGTCCAGTCTCTTGCAGAGTTAGAGACATTTGACTGTTTGGCTTCAGGGACACTTTTCTCTTCAGGCTGGGTTTTGGAGGCACGACGAGACGATGCATCTTTCTTCCCCTCTTTCCTCCCCTTTGAATCAGCCTGACTTTTGCGGCTCTCTGTTTGGTCTGCAGGAGTGTTCCACCGGCTCCAGTCCAGACTGCTAGTGCTGGTCCCTGGAAACAGATGCCCAGATGCAGACAGAGGCTGAGGCTCTGATGACTCAGAAGGGGTTAGAGGGTGGCTCATAAAGGACGAGACACCACTGAGAGGCTCAAGCCATCGCCCGCTGGTGCCTTGTCCACCACCACTGATAGGCTGCTGGATCTTTTCATCCAGTCGCTGCAGAGCAGACAGCACCTGGGAAATCTCAGCCTTTACATCATTCAGTGACTCCAGTTGTCTTTCTATCTGGCTCATACGGAGAAGCAGCTTACACACACTGGCTTTGAGCCCGTCGTCACTACTTTCCAGAGAGTGGAAAAGCCTTTGGAGTTGACCTAGGCGGCCACGTCTTGCTTCGGGGGTGTCCTGGTTAATTGCCCCTGATCCATCACTGGGGTGCAGGACTCCTGTGGAGCCGCACATGCTTATGTCATCTAAGAAACGAAAGATGGCACTAATGTCATCCTCACCAAACTCAGGGTCGTCTAATGAGGTCATGAAGGACAGGCGATCAGCGTGAACCAGGCTACGGAGGCGCCTGGGGTCCGGTGGGTCTGTCTGGGTTCCCTGAGCCTTGACTACATCGCCTCCACTTGGCAATCCGCTATCTCCACTCTCACCTCCTGAGGACTCCCCCAGATTGCTAATAGCTGGGGTTGATCGTCTTGGAAGTTGCCCCCCTTGCGATTCCATCCCCATTCCAATACTGCCCAGGCCTATCCGGTCCTCTAGACTGTGACTCTTGTTGCTCCAGATGGGTCTCTGGGTCCTGGGAGGTTGAAGGTGCCGTGGGGACCACTCTGGGATTGACCCGGGCCCAAAGTAAGTCGAGTCCTGCAGATCATCAAGGCTCTCGTGCTTAGCTCGCTGCTCTGGCGATTGGTGGACTGTTGTTGGTGACGGGTAGGGGTTTGGGATCATTTCAAAGCTGTGATTGTCGAAGCCTTTCTTGTTGGGACTGGGAGACTCACTGCTAACGGTTACCTGGGGTATCAGAGGTGGCTGGTTATGGAAGTCCTTCCTAAAGATGTTTCTCTTCTGGTCGACAGATGATCCCGGTTCTGGTTCAAAGACCTCCACGGGTGCAGAATCTCCACTAGACTCACTGTCCGTTTCCAGAGGCAGGTAGATATTCTTCATGACCTCGTTAGGGATTTGACCACTAGGGTACAAAAGTGTTGTGTGAGGCAAGTCGAAAGAGACAGCCCTCGCCCTGATTGGAGGGGAGGACACAAGTGAGATTGGATCAGGGGGAAGACTTGCTCGCTTGCGGGCTGAGTAATTAGGTCTTGGATAAAGCAAGTGCTGGTCGAAGGGCCTGCCACTGGAGTCCGAGTGGGCACGTGCTCTTTCTCGACCATAAATGTTCAGCTGGTGGATTCCAGGCAGACTGGGGCCTGGGGACTGGTCGACGGGGAGGACCGTCTGGGTTCTCATTGGTTGGCTTTCATCAGAAGCCCCTCCTGTCATCTGAATAAGAT
Source organism: Lutjanus argentimaculatus (assembly GCA_034769285.1). Lineage (NCBI taxonomy): Eukaryota > Metazoa > Chordata > Actinopteri > Lutjaniformes > Lutjanidae > Lutjanus > Lutjanus argentimaculatus. The sequence goes on from JAWZSL010000014.1 coordinate 13,741,210, forward strand.
TGAAGATAGTTACAATGTCAGCAGCGACACCTATGGGTGACAACCCCTGTCCTCTGGCGGAAACCCGGTCTCTGAAGAGAGTAGCTGGGAAACAGGGGTCCCGGCTGGCCGCAGCAAACAGCAAACTCCTGAGCTCGATGAGGTGCTCCAGGTCATAGCGGGTGCTGACCATGCGGCAAAGGTCCTGGAAGGACAGCAACTGGCGCATATTGGCCAGTTCCTCCAGGATCCCCAGAAGGACCGCAGGGTATTCCTGCTGCAGGTTAGCCATGGCTGTACACCTGAGAGAGAAAACAAGGCAGTAAGCAAGGAAAAGCCTTTCAAAAGCAAGGTAATTCAAAGTGCTTTACAAACACATAAAAAGCTGAAAAGATATAAAAGGCACAAATAGGATTGCTTAAAGTCCCAATCTGATAAGTGCATGTAAATCTAAAACACATCTTTTTTCAAAATTTAATCAAAGTAGATTAGTCACTCTTTCCAAGACCATGTCAGTATCAACACAAACTGCACTAAATTACAACACATCAAGGAGATGAATTTGGGAAAACACATTTTAACTTACTTGAGAAACATTAGGTGTATCTAGGGGATTAACACAGTGACTGTGTCATATAGATTAACACAGAGATGTGTGATGTTGTGAAAATACTAACAGTTGTGTTGATGTACAATAATTGTATTAGCACATTAATGTGTTGTTCAAAATTACCCAGTGATCCAACACAAGCATGTGTCTACTAAACACAAATGGTTGAATATGATGAATAAAAATGCAACAGCCACTTGGAATTATGTAGAGAAATTATTTTAAACATTTTGAGACATTGGTCAACATTTCATTATCATAGATCATTATTAATGTAAATTATATTATAAATGTTGTCATCCTACAGATATAATACCCTGGACATTATTTATTAAACTTAACTGGGCAGCAGTTCCCCACTTATATTCTTTTTACTGACTGTCAAGTTTCACTTAGATACAATATCAGCAGTGTTTCAAATTTGGCACAGTTAGTCTGTAGGTAATTGGTCGGAAATAAGATCATCAAAGTAGTCTTTTTCAGATCGGATGGAAAAAGCCCTTTGAGTGGAAATCTGGAAAGCGACCTTATTTTTGTGCCCTAAAATAACCGATCATCTGATCTGATGACGCCGTCACACTGCGCACATCTTTATCTCACTGGACATTTTTCATTTCTTCTGCTCATTTCTATTAACAGCCTCAGGCCACTTGACTGAACAAATACGAGATGTATCGATGAATAGATTAACATTCATTCACTTTACTCCCGGCATCTTTGAAAACGGCCTGAAGATGTAGGACAGGACACTTTGTTGGAAAAAGGCGCAACAATCTGTTCTGCGAGTCCTCTGTTGTGTTTGTATACCAGCTGGGATGACACCAATAACATGTCGGTGATGCAACGCAATTTGGTTTGTAAACATCTTACTAAAGGTGTGGTTTAAGCAAAGGTGAGCCTGTGAGCATTTCCACTTACCTGAATCTAATGACAGAGAATTACAGTCGCGGCTGCGTCCATGAAAAATGACGAATAAAATCCACTTTAATGCCAATATCGAGGCCCTATTCCAAACAGATCCTGGGTAGTCACACTCCTTTCATGGTCTTCTGTGTTTGTAGCAGCGACTAGCCGGCAGCCCAGGCAGGAGAGGAGAAAATTAGAAATCAGGTCATCTTCCCACAAGTCCCTGCAGTCCCCTAAGGGACCTTAAAATACATCCAAACGGTTTCCCCTCACCACAGATCACCGACACATGCAAAGTCAACAGTGCACAGGTCTACATTTGTGTTTGATCCACTGGAGAAGACATACACACACACACACTCCTGGCGGGACAATCAAGTGTGCATGAGTGGGTCAGGTCCAGGAGCATATTTTCTCAGGGTGCCATTGCAATAATTGGTTATGTGTGCAAGTTGGAGCATACGAATAAAGGCCAGATTAAAAATTGATGTTTGCTAATTGACGCTCCTCAAACTCCAAACTGACAGTAAACCATAAGGTCTGGGGTAAATTGACCGCTAGATTGCTGCCTACACGCAGAACTGTCTGCCAGACTTCAGCCCTCTCAGACTTTTCACCATTACTCTGCATTATCATCCATAAAAGGTTGTACTTAAAACCCCATTAGAGCAGGAGAGGGGCAAGGCTTTCATCGCTGAGTAGTAGCACTCTGCAACAATCAGAATGGACATCTCTAATTCACCTAACAACTCACAGAGAAGCACACATCCATCATCCCATACACTCAGGAATCACCGGGAATCAATGCAGTGAATGAGGTATGAAGAGCAATGTGGGTGTAGGTATGGGGCAATAATGTATTACTGTCAGGACTGCAGCATGGTGCTTCTGTAGAGCTGCAATGGTTAATCGATTATTCCTTTCAGTCATTTCAGTAAAAAAAATATAAAAGGAGAATAACGCTTTCAAAAAATAATATTTTTTCAGTACTTTATTTAATGCTACATTACATTTACAAAATATAGACTAAAAAATGATTGTTTCTGTCATCATTACAACATTTCAGCAACCTACTTCAAACTATTTTAAAGACATTTAAAATTACACTGGACAGTCAATTTACACATATAATTACATAAGATCCATCTTGCTTAATGTGAACAAACCTGAGGGACCTTCCTAACAACAAAATTAGTGCCAACGGATAAGTAGTGGCATTACTTCATAAGGCACTACAACTATACAACTATATAAACCTTTTACAGGATATTACTGTTTGAATATGCAAACATTACTGTGTCAAAGGGATAGTTCAGATTTTTTGAAGTGTGTTCGCAAGAAAACTTTAGAAAATTTTAGCCACCTAAGATGTGGCTCATCTAAAAAAAATCTGTATCAGTTGACGGTCACGCTATATTTAAGATTTTTTTTTGGTGGGTCTTTTATTCGTGGTTGAAATACATCTTTCTGCTGACCATGTCCACAGCAGTACATGACTTAGCGTCCTACACCAGTACTACCACTACCTCTCTAAACTGGGAGCATCCACCACACTGACCACCATCTACAGTAGGTCAGTGTTTCTCAAACTTTTTATATCACATACCACCTCAGAAATCACTGAGGTCTACAAGTACCACCTTACTGTTTTGTGCCATCTGGTGATAGCAGGTGCTGTGGACACTGGTGCTTCTTAAATAGCCACTAACACTTGTGCTCATTTCACTGTTGTCCATTTGATTTTCAACATGGCTCCTCAAAATACCCTTTGTTCTCTTTGTAATAAGTCCTGTTCGGGGCCACGATTGCAGTGTTTTTTTTCATTTTCAGTCTCTACATTTTAGCATGTAACTATGCACGCAATATGTGCATGATCGTCACCACGTAGCAGGCTGATATTGAAACAAAAATACAGGAAAGATTTCTGACAATGCTCTGTGTACCACTAGAGGGAGCTTGTGTACCACAGTTTGTGAATCTAGGCTATAGGTAATACAGTGGCTATGGATAAAAATCCAAACTATCCCTTTAAATTTCAGATCAGCTGAGATTTTCATTCTTTTTTCTTCTTTGGTTTTGATTTCACTGCTGGCGTTACAATCATTGGAGTCAGTGAAGGATTCAAGGCTGGATCTAATGCTGGGTTCAGGGAAAGCAGGTCCAGTATAGTAGCACCCTCGGTCCTGTGAAAATATGACAATATGACACTATGAAGGACAAAGACAGAGGAGTGGCAAGTACAATTATTATCTGAGGTAATGGTGATTACCAGTGTTGTCCTCGTCACCGCTGGGATCTGGATCTGGACTATCGAGAGATACCCGGGCCAAGGCTGCCAGCTCAGTTATGAAGCTTTCCTCTGCCTCCTAATGAACACAACAGCACAGTGCTTACAGACAATAACTATGCAAGCTTGTCAATCAAGTCATAAATCTATCATCAGCTAGAAAAGCACATAAAACAAGAAACATACTGACCAGCAGCTGCATTTTGATCCTTTCCATAATCTGATCCTGAGCTATTTTCTTCCGCCTCACTTCCTCGTATATTGTTTCCTGTTCCAGATCACACTGCTCCAACACCTTCCTTTTGTGCAGTTCAACCCTGAAACACAAGACAACAAAGAAAGAACTCAAATGATCCTTACTGTATTTAAAGGTATTGTTAGGATTATTTTAAGTGGGGTTATAATGAGGTAGACAGTAGATGGTGGTCCCCACATGTCTAGTTTGGGGAAGCATCAGGAATACCAGCATTATACTGCTGTGGACAGGGTCAGCAGCAAGATGTATTTTAGACACCTGAAAAAAGGCCCACCTAAAAAAATCATATCAGTTTAAGTATGCACTGTATTTAGAAGGTTTTCAGTGCTTTACTTTGCCATCAGACACCCTTTTCTAACAACCAACCAGACTCCTTGGCAAAATCAGCAATTTTACCTTGCAGAACACGGGGGTTATTGGTCTACCACCACCTCAGTCACTTCATTTGTATGGGTTATTGTCTGACTTCAGTGAATTCAAACCTACTGTACCTTTTAAAAACACAAGGCACACAAGCAGTACACCAGCAACTCTGCAAAGCAAAATTATGTTTTTGCCTGCTTTGGAGAAAGCAACATTTGGCTTATATAGAGGCAGTTCCCTGTCAGAAAAGGCTGTCTTACAGCAGGTAAATGGTTTAAAAATATTCTAAATATAGTGTACAGTGTAAGTATAGTCTGTACACAAACTGATATTGATATTTTGAAGTGGCTATGGTGGCTAAAATACATGTTGCTGCTGACCCTGACCACAGCAGGACATTGCTTAGCTTCCTACAGTACACTGGTGCTTCAGCTGCCTCTCCAAACTGGGGATGTGCCGACTACTGTAGGTAATACTGACCATCAATAAATGCTTCACACAGCCCCACTTAAAAAAAAAATCCAAACTATACCTTTAAGATTGATAAAAGTGTGTAGTTTAGTGTGTGGTTGGTGTACCTCTGTTGAAACTCAGCAGAGGTTGGTTTCTTGCCCCAGTTCACAAGCTCCCTCAGCAAGGATCTGTTCAGCTCACGGATGCTCTCTTGTTTCTCATTCTCCTCTAAAGGAAAAGTTTAAAACAGTGAAATCCAGGAAACAGGAATCCTTGTAATTTGAAGTGTTTAATCTACTCAAAACTGTATCTGCTATTCTATACTTGAATCACGCTGCATTAACATTCAACAATAAGCTAAGGTAGGTTATAACTCCTACAAGATTAATAATTTGGTAAATAAATTTACTTTTGTTATCCTCCAAGACTAACAAAATCCAAGTAATTGTCCTATTGCAAATATTTTTCCTTAGACGTGCCAATGAAGTACTATATGTGTAGCATAAATTTCAGTTTGTGTGCATGTATGTTATGATTGCCATCTCACCCTGGTTTATGTTTGACTGATCCTGTTGGAACTTTTTTATAATGTCATGTAGGTGGGAGTAGTAGCTTTGGACCAGTGCGGTGAGGGAATCTTTGGTCACATACACACTCTCCGAGGCAGCCTCTGTCAGGTGGTGCTAATGAGAAAAAAGTTACTATAATGTGGTTAAACAAACCAAAAGCAACAGACAGTTGAGTCTAAATAATAAGAGATTTATAAAACAACCCTCACAGAGAAATAAGCCAAACCCTACCTTTAAGCCATCGTCCTGTTTAGGAGAGGTCTGGGTCTCCATCATCTGTTGGATGGCATGGCTGAGGGCGTTGCCTACCACTAGCTGTGCATGGCTCTGAAGAAGCTCTGTTCCCGTTTCCAGTTCTGACAGGAACTCCTGCTGGAAGCTGTGGCCCACCAGCTGACTCTCTGGACCCAGATGCCTCTCTGCGAGGCTGGCACTGCTGTTCTGTGATTGGTACGGGACAACAACCAGGGTTCGACCTGCTCTGAACTTGTGACTCTGTATTTTACAGCAAGTTGTAACTAAATTTTTCCCACCTTTAGAGTTGAATTGACACATGACTGGCTTTTACTGGGATCTTCCATTAACGCAGCTCTAAAATCAGTCTGAGAGAGTGCCTTCAGCTTGGACAGCCTCATCTCCTTCAGCATGTGCAGACAGAAGTGCCTGACCACAAAGTACCTCTGCACTGACGCCAACAGGTGCTCATGTTTCTTCTCTATCAACCTCTCCACTTGGCTGAGAAGAAGATTTCATTGGATTATTTCTGAGTAACTCATACAAATTGATTTAGAAGCTGTATAAGTGGCTATGGAAACATAGATGAAAGTGATGTAAATCTGTTGGTAATGTAGATTTAGTTGTTTTTTTTTACCATTCTCAATATGCTACAAAAACTTTAAGTAAAACTTTATATTAAGTCATGTTTGCCATTAACTTGCTCCTTATTAGTATGCATATCAGTTGCATATTGGCTTTTTATTCGTCATTATAAAGCATGCATTAATCACTCATTCCACTTGACCATATTCTACAACTATAAAGCCATTTTCCCCTCAATGAAGTCCTAGTTTTCCCTCAGTTACCTCCTAATTACTGCTTATTAATAGGTAATAAGGAAGTGATTGCATATGAACTACAATCTTAATATATTTTATTCACTATGGGGTCTTATAAGGTGGTAGTACTGTACCACCAGAATAGTCCTTCTCCTCTAATAAAACTTAATAAATATGATCAAAAAAATGATTTTGTAGTATCTGGTGCTGCTACTGGTTTGTCATCAGATGTGGGATTTTAGGGTGTTAAATGGAGCCTGTCTCTGCAAAAACAGAATATTTGCAAGTGTAAGTATTTATAAGCCTGTCATATGGTATGATAACAAATGCACAGAGATATAGTTGAAAATCTGTATGATCCTTTACACACAAATAAATTCAAATGAATAGACTGATATGACATGAATGATATGAAATAAATACTACTGAATAATGGTTGTGTGTTATAATGGATTTAAGTGTGATCTACGTGTGCAGAGGGGGCAACTTTAGAAAAGGGAACCTTTTTGGGTTAATAAACATCAACTGCTGGTGAATTACTTATTAACAAGATGTCACTTTAGAATATGCAACATATTTTGAGTTAGAAACCCTTGTGGTTTTGTGCTTTGTTACCAAGAACAGACCATATTTATTAAGTGTTACTATGGGAGAATGACTATTCTTGTGGTACTACCACCTTCTAAGGCCAATACTGAGTACAGAATTTACTAACTATTAATAAGCAGTAATGAGGAGGTTATTGAGGGAAAGCTCTTTGTTAATGGCCTGGTAGTTGTAGAATCTAGTCAGGCAGAATAAGCTGTTAATAGATGCTTTATAATGACTAATAAAGCACCAATAAGCTACTAATATGCATACTAAAAAGCAACAAGTTAATAGTGAATATGTGTACCTTAATATAAAGTGTTACAATACTTTTTGACAGATGTCTTCTGATCTCACCTGTCAAGTGTGTAGCTTTGTCTGGCCACCATTGCTCGGAGGATCTTCATCTGTTGTTCACTAAGATGTTTGAGACAGGCATGCACCAGAGCCGTCTCCTCACTCCACACCTACAGACAACAGAGGCTCACTTAGAAACAAATGAAATCCTTTAGTACAATTTAACTCCTGCAAATATCTCATGAACTTAGACTTAAGTGACATGAAACAATGTTTAAAAATGAATGTGGAATATTTGATTAATGGTTTCTACCTGTCCATCTTTATCCAGCTGAGCCCTCATGTCCTCCAGTTGCAGTTTGATAGTGCACTCTGCCTGCTGCAGCTGTGAGAGTAGCTCCTGTTCCACATCCAACCACAGCTCCTCACAGCGCTCAGCCGAGAGCTTTGACTGGGCAGGGACAGAGGTGAGGAAGATGTCCTTAGCTAGCTCTCCGAGCTTCTTTGACCAGGAGGTACGGAGTTTCTGAAAATACAAAAACATATAAGAACAATGGAAATGCATTTACAGAAGTATGCACACAAATAAAAATATAGTATTCAATCTTTTACCTTCCAGTGGTCACAGAGGGCTTCAACCACTCTGTTGTCCTGCTGCAGCTCCAAGTCAGAAACCTGCTGCCTGTGTTTCATCTGCAGCTCCTGTAACACCTGAAGGAAAGGTTACAGCTCTGATTTAGATACAAGTGAATGCACATTCGCCTTATATTTTTCTACCCTCGCTGTCTTTTCTTCTACAAATGTAATCACTAACAGCAAAGCTAAGAGTAGAGGAGAACCAACAAAGATGGTTATAAACGAGGAGGTAGTTTCTGCCTATTTTCATCTAACAGTGATCCCTGATAAACATATTGAGGTAAGGGGAGGCAAAATGTTCTGACCTTGGTGAGCTGCTGTAGGTCACTGTGGGTGTGTTTCAGTTCAAGGACGCGGCTCTTCTCCTTGGTCTGGCTCCTCAAAAGCTTCTTCCTCTTGGACTCCATTCTACTGCACTTGTCGTTCACCAGCTCCTTTGTCTTCCTCGTGCACTCTGGAACGTGATCCAACATTTGGATGAACTGTATTACTTGAGCATTTTTAAAAAATATTAATATGATAATAATATGTTCATTCATATTTATTTTCCTTATAATAAATCAGTGGTATCTGAGTGACAATATATTCAGAGTGCTAAACAACTTTTGAGGGATAAATCTGTGATTTTAATGCATTCCAGAAATTAATTTGTGATCCTGAATTGCAAATTACTTTCTCACTACATACATCAGCAACCCTATGAGAGCAGGCTTATGAATGATGGTGGTGATAGCAAAAGCTAATATGATAAAACTGATTCTGGTCTAGAAAGAGTGGTCACGTCTCTTACTAAATAGTTGCTGCATTGCTACATGGTCTAATGATTCTACTGACAGTGAAAGAAACTCTCTTCTGCGATGGATTTTTTTCCTAAAAGGTTGTTGAACAAGAGTGTAAATGCTCATGTCTAGAAATAACCCGTGTTTTTGATTCTGAGCAACAAACATTTATTTTTGTTTTAAATAGACAATTTAAAAGATTTTTCCACTCTACCTTTTGTACTTGGAGGGACAAGCTGCACTGCCTGGGTTGAATGATATGCTTAAAAAAGCATATTGTGCTTATTTTGACAGATACTGCAATTGTGATGCGAGTCACAATTTTAGTGGGAATGGTATTTTTTGCATTTTACTTTTACTGAAAAAAAAAAGTGATTTTTGCTGGGGTCTGCACTAAACAAGCATGTTCCCTTACTTCTGGCGAGTATGATTTGTTGGCTGGGGCATCTCTGTAGCACCACGATGCTTCATTCATAATGGTAGCTTGTAACACAGAGGTTCCAGATGGTGTTGATGACCAGTGGAGAAATAAAGAGTAAAACAAAGTTGCGTGGATATGATCCATGTATGGGAAATAAACAAACAAGCATTTGCTGATGCTATAATGCTGACCTTTATTTCTATTTTTATTTCTGTTTTTATCTGTTGCTTCACCAGTTATTGTTAATGATTGATAAAAATTGTGAGATGAGGGGAGTGTAAGGTTTTTTCAACTTCTGAAGGGGGGCGTGTCAGAAAAAGTCTGGCAACCACTGTTATAACACAACAAAAATGCGACTTAGATATTGTACTTGGCAATACTGCAATTTCAATAGTATTTTGAATTTAAAGATGATTAGAGTGCCTTTTATTACAAAGTAGATCAGCTGCAACAATCTGTGTCAAGTGTGCTGAGAAGATTTGCATGAGAGTCTGGGGTGCAGTAATAGGCCTAATATTCTGTGCTGTCCTGAAAGAAAGTGACCTTATTTAAGGAGCTGAAGAAGTTTCCCAGAATATTGTCTATTTTGAGAGCTCACATCATTTAAGTCAGTAAAGTAGGCTAGATGTCCACTGCTACCTGCCAAAAGAAACTAAATGACTGTAATGTCAGAAAATGGCACACATATTTGGTCAGTATTTGGGTAACTGTGTTACTAAACTAATTTTAAATGACAACCATCATTTGACCTGAGAGTGCCTCGCAGTGAATTTTATCCAAGGTAAATTCCAAAAGAAGGTCTTACCCTCAGTGCACTGTTGAAGGCCTTCGGTCAGAGTGGCCTGAACCTCTGATAGTATTTTTTCCATGTGGCTAAAGGTCAAGACATCATCGCTCGTCAGCTGCTCCAGTGTTGTTGCTATCAAGCCCTGCCTCAGAGCCACTTCACGCTTTAGCAAGGCAGGCTGAGACTGAAAAAGTGCCGTCAGCTCCTCCCACCACAGCAACTTCTGCTGGATTTTCTACAAGAAATGGAAAAAAACAGATGTGGCTCAACTTTACTATATCCAGTTTCCCCACATAAGAACACGAGGGATGACAATCGAACTGAATGGTATGCCAACCAATGACTGGTAGAGCTTTACCTTTAGATCTTCTTCTTGTGTTTTTGTCAGATGGTTCTCTACTGGCAGAAGAGTCTGGATAAGAGAGAAAATCATGTTCTGGGCTTCATCTGGAGTGAAAACACTGGTCTTCTTCAGCAGATTCTGGCACAAGTCCTCCACCTGCTTGCTGAAACGTTTGGACTGTGACGAGACATGGACATTAATTTTGTCATCAGAACACCTTCAGATGAAGGTGATCTAACAGACTTACATTATTAATATTAGTATAATTGTTAAATAATTTGATTTCTGGGTTTTTTCTTTGCTTTTACCACTTGTAGGCCATGCTCGAGAAGGTCTTTCTGAGCTCTCTCTATTTCCTCCAAAGTACAGGGAGCATCATCATTTTTCTCATTGGAGGTGTGGCTTGTTGGCAGCTGTTTCTTCAGGTCATTCAGTTCCTGAAATGACAAATGACAATACTTGCCTATGGTTTAAAATCTAAATAGCACGTTTCAATTTACAGACAAGGAACAACAGCAATAATAATTGTTATGCATGTATGTGCAAAAGTAACAATTTATTTCAAAGAACATGAGAATGAAAAGCATGTAAGACATCTGTCTCTACCTTTTCCTGGATTTGAAGGATATTCTTGGAGCAGTCAGCATCATTTTTGTCTTTTGGAAAATGACCACTGAATAGTATTTTCACCATTTGAAGAAAAATCTAAAGCAGGAAAAAAGTTATAGGGGAGAATAAAACAACAATTTGAACTCTGATATACTTTAAGAAATATGCTTTATAACTATCTTATTATCTGTATTTATTATCTGTATTTAAAAAAAACGATAAAAAACTCACCAGACATTTTTCTTCCTGAAGCTGTGAGCAATGTTGTTGTATATCCTGCAGGGCTAAACAGTAAAGGCTGATCCTACCTTCAAACCTGTAGAGATAACAAGAGTATTATCACTTCCAGAAAAATCAGGTTTGCTCCTTTCATTTCTTTGGTTGTACTTTACAATTTGACGATTTTTGGGGGTAAATAAAGCTTTGGGGTTTAATCATTGAACTTTGTGTGTCATCCCTCTTTATATGTTGTGGTCATCTCTTGAGCCATTGTGTTGTTTTTTTTTAGGGAGGCTGTAACAGCATACTTGCTATAAGGTTAAGATGTATGGTTATGGATTAACGTTTGAAGACCACAGGTTCTTACCCTGGTTGTGTCAGCGTGTGAGGGTAGTGAGAGACCCTGGTGAAGCTTTGGTTCTGCAGGCTCTTGGGGACCAGCGAGGAGGAGATAAACTGACTGCTGTCATCGTTGTCCTGCTCCTGGCTCAGAGACTCTCCGTCCGTGGAGGAGGATGACTCCTCGTTAGGCATCGCAGGCAATTTGGAGTGTTCATGTAGCGATGGATTGGATGCTCCATCTGCTAAAGGCTGACAGATACAGTGAAAGGCTGCAGATTGGGTTTAAGTGTAATTTCAGTGGCCAATTTGGCCATGTTCAGAACAAGCAGGCAGAAATTAACTTTTTTTGTCCACTGATCAAATGGCTAATGAATGCTTACATTTTAGCAGCCACTAAACAAACTATCTTTGTTTTTAGGCCAGTGAGTGAAGCACATGTAACAGCCAATTGCATATTTTGCCAGCATTTGGATAGTGTTAAAGTTAAAGTGGTTTTAATTTTGGTCCTTGAAAGCAAGTTAAGTATGGTCATACACTAACTTATTGCACCTGCCAAATTATACCTTAATGATGCTTAATCACCCATGAATTGGTACGCAAGTTACTATTTTCTTATATTATTAAGCACTATAGGTAAATGACTCAACACAGTTTAATCTACTAAAGTCAAACTACAAATTATACAACTGTTTGAGCTATATACTGGTATATTTACAATAGACTTACTCTGTACTTTTGGTTGATGGGATAAACCACCTTTGCTCTAGATGCAAATGCAGCCACATCACTGTTCATGGGTGGCTGCTTCTTCTCCTGGACAATGAGTAAACAGACAGAATAGGTTAGAGGTAAGTTAATTAGTAAACATCAAAAATTAGTAACCCTGGATAAAGCATCTGTTGTCATTTCCAGTTTACGAGTACAGATTGACATCCACCAGTGCAAAGCTACAATAAATGTCAGACAGTGTGGAACTTGTCTGGATGTTAAAGAAAACAACAACAACAAAACAATACTTTGTCGTTAGTTGTGCCACTTGGAGCCTCCTTTCTGCTGTTGCTGACACAGTCACTTTGGTTGTTGTCTAATTCCCCATCATCTGGTTCAAGCAGTCGTCTTGCATTGTAGCCCTGTATGCGACAACACAAGAATATACACGATCCAAAGATGAAATGTAATGTCTCAAGTGACAAATGATGAAACAGATGTTGCGTGTTGTTTGCTTACTTGTCTCGTCAACAGCAGAGGTTTCAGGCAGAAGACATACAAGAGAGCAGCGGCTAATATTCCTGAAAGCCCTCCGCACACTGTGGCCACAGTTAACAGTCCTGTGTATATGTGCAGAGACTCGGCAAAACTGACCAACACATCAGTGCTGCATCCCGATATCACCTCCTGCTCTGTCATTTCTCACGAAAGTGCTGGGAAACTATAGTTGAGTGACTGTTAGCATTTTGTGTGCGGCATCCAGCTACAGTTGTTTAGCTAACGTTAACAGAAGTTATCTGTTCGAGGGGGAAAGTAGCTTCTGGCTGTTCTCGCTTAGGTTTCTTGCTCGCATATGATTTAAAATGTTTTTCCTCTTTAAAATATTTATAAGCAACCTACGACTTATAACAACTTCTTCAGCAACCTTTTTTCTCCAAAACGAGAAATTTAATGTATATTTTAGCCAATGGGTGGACGGAGATTTAAGAGGAGGACCGACTTGCTTCAGGACAGTAGAGCTAGCTAGAGTTAGTCCGGAAAATGGATAAGACTGCCTTCAAAATAAAAGCACGAGAGTGATCCGTCTGAGAATAGGGGGGAATTTTCCCTCCATAATACCATTTACGCAAAAGCAGTGAAGGTATTTAAAAATCGTTACATGATTCTATTGCTACCTAACATATTTAGGTGTAGCTTGGTGTCTACGACTTCCATCTTGTTTTAATTTGGAAACTGAGACCGGAAACAAATCATTGTGACGTTACATTATTGCTTTCAACGCTCCTCAAGGAGTTGCCCGTTCTTCCCAAGTTTTGGAAACATTTCCCGAACTTGTGTAGCAACGGTGAAGTTGGACCCTGTATAAATATTTGAAACGGCGTCCGTCGTTCCCTCTGAAATATTAGCTTTCAAGTAAGATGTTCTTGTTCTTCCGAAACGCTGCTCCGGTTGATGCTTCTCGAGTAAAAACTGTGGAAAATGTTTTCATCGCGGATTTTAACGGTGGCACCATCCAGAAACAATGCAGCCCGTTAGCTAGCGGCGACTCTCCCTGGTGAGGGTGGCACACCAACTCACGAATGCTGCCTAAGGTGCACTTTGTCGCGAAGAGGTTCACTGTACTATCATTTATCTTGAATATACAAGCATCATGTTTGTTTCCACCTCCGTTATATCGCCGTTGTTGTCACAACTCAACCCGGCGGCATGATACTCGACATGCCGGTGTGTTGGAGTCCAGTGTTGCTGGACGTCAGCCGTGTTATGACGGTACATCTTATGATTCAACATGGCTCACATCCACACCACACCTCCTGTCCCCAGAAACACCAGGTGAGAGGACTAATGCTACAGATCATTAGTGTTTTCCTTGTCATGAATCCAGAACTGGTGTAACTTCATCCTCCTTTCTCTCATTACTTAGTTACCACATTGCTAGAATGCTCCGTTACAAGTAAAAGTCCTGCATTGAATACGTTACTTAAGTAGGCTATGTAAGGTTATTAAAAGTAAAGAATTGGCAATATCATTTACCCTGACATTTAAGCAGTTAGACTCCATGATTATAAGTCATTAATAACACTAATTAATAGTAGAAAGCACTAAGTGCATCTTGCCAAATAGTGAACACTGACTGATATATGAAAATGATGTTATAACTTCTTTAGAATTGTTTATTAATGATTTATAAAGTGTTTACAACCTAATAATAAACCATTTACAAATCATTCATAAGGGTAGTCTAATCTTAAAGCGATGCCCCGGATTAGTTGGTCGAGGTGGAGCTTTTTTAAAATTTTTAAACCTATTTTATATAGGACTGCAGCTAATGATTATTTTCAGTATGGATTTGTCTCCTGATTATTTTCTCCATTACTAGATTTATTGTTTGGTTGTAAGAAATTAGAAGATGGTGAGAAATGCCATCACAGTTACCCAGATCCCAAAGTCACAATGCTTGTTTTGACAACTCAAAATTATTTAAAATAAATAAAAATGGTTAGACCAATTAAAAGCAAAGGTGGCAGATCCTCACATTTGAGAAGCTGAGACCATGAAATGTTTTTTATTAAAGATGCAACTAAAATGTTTAGCAAAATAGTTTGTAATTATTTTCTGTCAAACAATTGATCGATTATTCGACTAATCATTTCAGCTATACTCATGTTTGTTGTGAAAAAAATCTTTATTTGTAAAGTAACTAGAGTAACTAGAATTGTATCCTGAAAATTAAATTGAGATTATCTATTTTATTGTATCCTTGAAGCTTATTTTAGCAAACAATATCTTGATTCACTTGTGGTATGTGGATATTGCTCTGAGAGGTACACTTTTTTATACACGTCTGTAGGCTGTCATTGGACAAATCCTAAATATCCCTTTTCTATTATCAGAGGCTTTCCAGTATCAGTGTAATGCAACATGACCCAGGTGGGAAATCAGCAGCACTGACATCGTTTTGGATGGATGGTTTGTTGTTCTTAATTTATACGTCAACAATACAGTTAATAACACAACTCATATTCATTCACCAGCTGAACAATTGTATGTATGACTCTGTGACAGGTAAATACTGTCTGATTGTTTTGTTTTGTTTCTTCACAATTTTACACATACAGATGATTGAAGAAATTGTTGTGCTCCAAAAATATGTGATATACAGACTATTTTGCAAAAAATGTAGTACAATACAATACAAAAGTATTCATTTATTTATTTATTGTCAATTTCAGCCTTTTTAACTTTTCTTCACCCTGTTCAAATGCTGTTTTAACACCCTGTATTTAACCTGACAGGTACAATGGAAATCGATAGGCCCATGGTGCTGTCTGCAGAGGGCTCGCTCTCCTCTTCAGCTGCTGCTGGTCCATGGGGACACTCCTTTTACACTTCATTTACCTACATGTCAAACATCTTGCACCTCCGGCGCCGCAGAAGCACACTGACCAGATACAACCCGGGTCATGCTCTGCCGCAGGTGAGTTTCTAACAACAGTATGCAGATGTAATATGCAGTGTATCTTTTCATGTAAGTGGTAATTCAAATTGTTTATTTAAGTTTAATATCAAAACTTTTATTTGTACTGTTTCATCTTTCATCTTTTTGTGAGGATTTTTTCTATAGTTAAATATAGGAGAGATTTTTTGTATTTATTTCTTTTGGGTATTGGTGTTCTTAAAATAAGGATGCATGAAATGGTTATATGTTGTTTCATCATTGGCCTCCCAAACAAACTGTCACATAATTACTTAATATTACATGTAATTTCCAAACTTATTTATAACATCTCTGAACATGATTAAAAATAATTATTATCATGTTGCATGAAACTAATCGCACATTGTGTTAAATGTTTCTGCAGGTTCAGAGTGTGGCACCTCCATCTGCATTTGGGGTCAAATTTTACAAGTGTGCAAAGGTACATCAACATAATAATTTGAATACAGCCATTTTTATCCATGTGCATTTGATTCCAACATATTTTTCTGGACTCATTTTAAACTACAAATGAACATGTTGAAGATCATCCAGTGATTCATTCCCTTCCTGCTCAATGACGTTATCCCCAGGTGAAGCTCGACACTGATCCTCCTCAGCTGACATTCTTCCTGCAGATTCACAACATGGGCCCAGTTGGGGGCACCAACCTGTCTCAGGTGGCTGTGAGGGACTCCATCTCTGGAATAGTACCCCTGAAAACTGAAGGCAGGGTGGTAGAAAGAGGCTACCAGACGTTTGCTATCGATTCACTGTCTGGTATGTCTGGGAGTCAAAGTGTTTTAAATGAGAATTGTGCCAAACATGTCTTGGGTACACTTTAAAAATTCAAACATTTTCCTTTTTAGCATGCTTAACCCACAATAAATAACATCATATTGAATTTTACTTCTTCAGCTGGATCTAAAGTTGTTGTCAATTACACTGCTCACATAAGGAGTCATAAGAGTGAAGTCCTGGACCTTCCAGCTTTTCTCACCTTCTCTAACGCCTCACAGGTATTTTTTCTGCGGCCCTGTTTCGGCGTTTTTTAATTTGAAAGGCAAATTCAAAACTTTGTTAAATCCTTATGTTATTAATGTTATTAATTTCACTGTGTCAATATTTGCAGTATAACATTTCCAGTCTTCTTCTTACCCAGCATATTGTTTTCTTCTTGTTTTCTTGACTCCACAGAATGATGTCAGTATGTTTGGCCCGTTAACAGCTAATCTAACCTTGAGGGTGAA
The DNA here is from genome assembly GCA_034769285.1 of Lutjanus argentimaculatus. Taxonomy (NCBI): domain Eukaryota; kingdom Metazoa; phylum Chordata; class Actinopteri; order Lutjaniformes; family Lutjanidae; genus Lutjanus; species Lutjanus argentimaculatus. The sequence goes on from JAWZSL010000014.1 coordinate 13,758,145, forward strand.
TTCCACCAACAGGGTCAGTTGTGGAAAATTCCTTAACTGAAAACACACTTGCAGCCTCTAACGTCCCATTTTTCTTCTTTTGCTGTTTTCAAGATGTCTGATGTGTCTGCACACTGTTTTAGATTTATCCTAACCATGGCGTTCATTTTGCTGGATATGTCGTGGGGTTCTTTGTCACATTGGTGCTGCTGTCACTGGGCTTTCTGGCCATGAACATGATAGGTCCCAGAACCAGGCTGAACCTTCTTCAGCAAAGGGTATCACAATTTCAAAAATTAAACAAGCTGTTTTTAAAAACACATTAATGTGTTAATTATATGTGTGATATTCTCTGTGTGTTTGTTAATGTTATACAAGTGTTGTTGAATATTATCTGTTAAAAGTAAATTTGGTATTTTTGTCCAACTGAACTATATACAGTACATGACAGTTTTATATATTTTCTTGCCTCAGAGAAACAGAGGTGATTCAGACCCAGAGTATGCTGACTGCAACATGAGCGAGACGGTTAAAGATGAGGCAGCATTTGAAGACAAGATGGTTGACACCATGGTGCTGGAGGATCCCCAGAACATGTCCCAGGCTTTAGAGAAGTGAGTAGACCAGTCAAGAGGGATTAAAATTTTTCTGCATAAAGTCTGATATCCTTTAATGGAACAAAAATGGTCAAAGCCACCACCAAACTGGCAACGAAGACACTCGCTGCTTGTGGAAAAAAAAAGTATTAATGTACCTTTAATTCAATTTGTAATATCAATATAATAGTTATTTTGAGGCTAGCATCAGTGATACGAAGAACTAAATACTGAGGCACTTCTGTATTGGCTTCAACATTCATTAAGCACTTGTTGTGCTTACCACTGAGCTGCTTTTTCATCCAAATCAATAATCTGTGTAACATCTAATTCCCTCATGGAATAATAATTATATTATCTTTATAACATGCTTTTCAAAACAAGATACAAAGCACTTTCCATACATATATTATAGGGCAATAGGAACAGTAACTATTTTTATTATCACAAGTGGCTCAAATTATTATTAAATCCCCCAATGATGATGAATGTTTTTGGCTTTTTGCAGTATATTTCAACGAAAATCCAACGTATTAACATATACTCTGCTTACTCCGCATTTTATCCCTGTAAGCCTTGAAATGTCTACACTGCTGCGAGCCACCAACAATCTGGAGGCCACCCGGATTCAGATCTACAAGGATGTGATGTCCTCCCTGCTAGGCGGCTTACGGTCCCGGGGCCAGGCCAGCACCCATGCCCAGCAGAGGCTGCTCAGTGTGCTCCACGGACAGCTGCTGGGCATGGAGGGTCGGCTGAAGGAAGAGCGAGGGGCCCGCATGGCTGCTCTGGCTGGCCAGTGTAACATGGAGACTCGCGAAGAAATGGAAGCAGAACATCGCAGACAAGCTGCTGAGAAGGCCCAGGCCGAGCTGCTGTGTCAACATGCAGACCAACAGGTAAAAATTATTTGTTTGTTTTGCTGGTTGCGTTGTGTATTTTTTTCTTTTCTTTTTTTTTCACCTAAATGAACAAAAAATGATCTATACAAAACAATGTAATATATAGTATAAATTAATGGCTGGGAAGTAATAGATTGAGATCTGAGAGAATCTCCTCGTTTATTGTTTTCATTATATACTGTTACTAAACTGTAAATCTCATTTTTTAATGTTACGAGGAGCTCCTCCACTGCAGCGTCCTCCTGGAGAAACTGCACAAGCTGAGCCAGAGTCAGCTTCAGCGCATCCTGTTGGTCAGGCACGAAGAAGCCTCTGCGAAGGTCCAGAGGCAGATCATCGAGTGGCGCCGAGTGGAGCTGCACAAGATTTTCTCCGAGGAGCTGGAGGAGGCCACCAGAATGGGCGAGCTGGAGAAGAGCACAGCCAAGAGTCTTCAGCATGATTACTTCACCTGTCAAGTGAGCAACCAACATTTTATCATTTCCTTCGTCTTTTAAGCAGACTGAATTCAGGGTAGTCAGTACATGAAGCAAACTTTTAAAAAAATAATGAGACATGTCCTTCTCGTCTCTGTCCAGGATCAGCTGGAGGAGGTGCTGGATGTCGTCCTTGCCAACCAGCGCTTTGTGCTCGCTGAACGTCACGCACAGAGGAAGTTCTTGGTGCACAGCCTTCACAGCCTCAACAGCCTGATTTCTGACACCTTCTCCAGCACCTCCAGCAACTTGGACAGCTGGTTCACGCACATCAGGAGGTCAGTGCCTTACCAATCATCTCATATATCACTATTAACTATATGAAAAATGAGGCCAGGTGAGCTTCGACAGACTTCACTGTGAAGTCATGCCAACAAAAACTCTTAACTTCCAGCCTATCTGTCAACCTAAGTCCGACCTATCTGACATTCCTGCTGTTTCTGCTTATTTTACATGATGTGCTGCTTTGCTAGCATCTTGATAAACCAAATCTACTCAACAGCGACTTCTCACCTCTGGTCGGACTAACTGCTGGTTTTGGGTAAACTCAGGTTGTCATTTTCTTTAGTCTGTGGCCCAACAAGTAAATTAGGTCTCCATCCTAATGTTAGTGGAAGTATAAAACATGTATTTCAGATGAATGGGACACTTTGAAATAACATCATGAAGAAAGAAAACATCCATCATGTTGCTGCCTTTAAATTGTATGCATGTGACAGGGGTGACAGGGGTTTTGTACCCGATAACTGTAAAGAAATATTGTGAATGGTTCCACAGCAGTATGAATGGACATTTTTAAAGTTTAATCTGAAGTGTTTTTATTTGTGATGTAAGACACACAATCAAAAATCTAGATTTGCAAAAACTGTGAACAGAAATAATTTCCGTATTTGTCTTGTATTGTACAGAAACATTGTACATGATATCTATCTCAGCTTTGTTGAGTATGAAGTATTAACCTGTTATGCTTTGGTCTCTCCACCAGAGGGAGCACTGTGCCTGCAGAGCAGATTGACCAGCTCCAAGAGAAAGCCCAGAAAGAGCTGGTGATGGTGAGGCAGAGACTGGACGAGGCCCTGAGCCAAGAGAGGAGAGCCATGCGCTGTGGACTGATTAAGAAGAGGCGGGAGCTCATCTCTGATATGGTGAGGAGATCATGCATATTTAGGCTTTGAATCCAGCCACCTGCAATATATATCCATTGTGGATGTGGATTGACAGCCCAAAACCTACATATATACCACCTTTAATCCTGCCTCCTGCCTTCTCCAGCTGCAGATCCACAAACAGAGGCAGAAGGATCTGTCTGGACTATCCAGGGGTCTGGAGGGAAGGATGGATGTAGCTCAACACCTGCACTGTTGGCAGAACTTACTGACAGCTCACAGTTTGGAGCTAGCAGAGCTCATTAACAACCTGGATGAGGAAGCTGCTGCTGACATCCGCAAGGTGCCACTCTCACAGGACACATCAGGCACATTCATGACATAAAAAGTCACACACAAATATATAACTGATTTGAGCTGATTTAGTTCTTTTTTGTAAGAAAAAAGTCTTTATTAAATTTTCCATTTTATATACCAGATAAAGCAGCATAATACAACATTACAGTAAGGTAATAAAGAACAACAGACAAAGCAAATGTGACAAAACAGATCTTGGCACTAGACAGTCTAAAAGACAGTGAAAAATGGGTGCAAAGGGCTTTTAAAATTAAAGAAATTCAAAGTGTAAATAACATAAAATACCACATATGTACTATGTAAATGATGTAGCATACATAATAAAGAAGGATTTTTTTCATTCCTTTACAGTATGTCTCTTTCTTTTTGTAGATTGACTGTTATTAACTCCCTGTCTTGATCCTCTACCTGTTCTGTAGGTGACCATGCGTGTGATCCAGGGTGCCATAACAGAAGTCAAAGCCATCCAGCCCTCTGCAGCCCAGGCCCTGCTCACACTCCTGCCTCCAGGACCGCAGCGCTCTGTGCTGCAGGTAGAACCAGAGGCGGGAGCAGGACAAGCTCAGGGACAAGGAGGGAGCACTCTCCTGCAGGGACAGGAAAAGTTACACCAGGAAGGCAAAGCGGCCTTACGCACCCTCAGCTGCACCAGGGAGGCTCTGAGGGAAGCCATGGACAGGGAGCTGCAGGAGCAGAGGGAGCTCAGGGCCCACTGCAGAGCCTTCTTCAGGTCGGTGTGTTATAACAACACTGGTTATCTCCTTTCTGGGCATTCAAATATAAGAAAGTATGTGAGTGTAGATAGGGAATAAAGATAAAAAGAGCACTTTCTGGATAATATTAAACTATATTTTACCCAGATGTTGTGTTAACCGAATATTTTCCATCATAGACTGAATTTTCTCTTAACAACGATGAAGAAATCTGAAGGCCCTCCATCATTTTGACAGATTAAAACACTGAGGGCGATCAACCGCAATGAGTGGTTGTGCCGGTTGCAACAAGGGAGAGATCACCATAAGACATATAAAAGATAGATAGAGAAATACTTTCCAAATAATCACAAACTCACTACAGGGACAGCTTATATTTCAAGAAAAAAGTTAGAAAAAAAGCACTAAGTGACTGAGGGAGATCAAGACAAGAGGGAGAGATCCTTGAGCTGTTGGCAGAAAAGCTGTGGACTGTATTACTCTGAGCAGCATGCAGGGGAATGAATTACAATATAATATATTTCTTGCCTTTTCCCTGATACTCTAAATAAGTCAGTAATTGCTTTTTAGAAATAAAGGCCTGAAAAGTTGTTGAATCTACCAAGAAAGTCAACAAGCTGGCAATACTGAGCCCAATAATTTATTATGTGATTGATAAACCACTATATCAATCCCTCTGCAGGATAAGCAAGCGACTAAAACTACCTTTAACAGCCAGCTTCTGCTTTGTGTTGTCGGCAGACCTCCAGGGTTGACATGAAGAGTGTTGGTGCCTCTGTTCATCTTTTCTCTCCATGCTCTTATAAACACGTTTGTTCTGTATATTAAATGTTATTGTGATCGAGTTGTTTTTGAAAATTACATGCTATTATATAGACTATGTGTCGTTATCATCAAAAAGTGAGAATCAAAATGATGGGCACAGATAAATTATGATGACATTTTTACAACTCTCTCTATCAAAATGAAGGACGACATGAAAGTCTAACGCAACCTCTCATTTTATCCCTAGATCAGATGGTGGTGTTCTCTATGGTGTGTTCATCTGTCAGTTTTCTTTTTTCTCTTCTGTCCCAGTTGTTTGTGTTTGTCCCAATTGACTCTGTGTGAAGATGACCGGCTCAGGATGAAATTAGAGTTTCAGAAGTGTCTGTCTGTGATGGACCGCTGCCTGGTGCTGCCCCACGCTGTCTCCAGAACCAAACTCCACACCGCTCTGGCAGCTTGGAGAAAGGAGGGCGAGCAACAGATGGTGAACACATAATCACACTACACATAATCACACTTCATTGAATTTAGTCGTTATATTCTTTAAACCTCTGCATTTGGGATTAGAAAACATGTGAATTTGGCTGCTGCTCATGGGAGAATCTACTAAAAAGTCACAGTGGCAAATGCAAAGCATACTGCTTCCTTATTATACTTTTGGTCTAATATTTGTGTTGCCTGTTTTACAGCTCATTGCATCCAATCTATTTGATTGAAAATGAATGTTGAACACTCTGAAAATGCTGATGAAGTGACACGTCAAAATTCTCTAAGATATGAGTTGATGCAAATTTTGGTTTTAGGACGTTAGATTATGAAGATGTCAGACGTCAGTGGCCTTTTTTTGTGGTTAGCACACGGCAGCTGCTGCCCTTATATGGATTTATTGGGCTATTTCTATATGCTACTTGCAATTTTTTTGGCACACACATCTAATTTAAGGTCCAACACAATTCATCAGCATACTCAGGTGGGTAAGAAATAGACGTGGCTGTCAGTGCACATGTGATTTCTCGTTTTCCTCTTATTACTTTGTGCAAGAACAAATATGAGAGAAAAATAAGAAATCAGTCATGCTTGCTCCAATTTTCTAAGTTTAAAAATTGAGAATTTTAGATAAAAGGAACATCAGAGGCAGAAAGCACACATTATTCCTGCCAACATGGTGGTGGGAACTAGCAGACATCCTCCATTTACAACATCCACAGGTATTATGTTTGCCTGTGTGCAAACATTGATGATTTAAATACTTTTTTCCTCTAAATCCTCATAATATGATTCTAACAGTAATTCAAATGGAGGAGCTAAATTGTATTAAACTAGAGCAGGAGATAATGGTGCATTTAATGTTTCCTCATATGAATAAAAAATGGTGACCACCAATGCAAACCACACTGCGATCAGCCTCAATTGTGTGGGCGCTGGACGAGTGCACATTGTTATTCAGAAATATGAAGGGCTCCATAGAGTGGTTTCATATCTAATCATTATAACAGCATGCTTGGAGTCATTTTCCCAACCAACTTATGGATATTGTGGTTTTTGCAGACGAATAGTCAACCCAAGGGGAAAACCAGTGAGGCCAGACAGAAATCAGACACATCTGACCTGCTGCTTTTCCAGAAATGGCTCGAGGACAGAATCCAACTGTTTGAGAAAGAGAAGGAGATGGAGAGCGGCATCATGAACAAAGTAAAGCTGTTTTTTTAGTGTTTTCTTTCCAGTTATCTTTACCATAAGTCAACTTAAAGTGCAGTAAGTTCTTGAAAGCAAGAAGGTTCCATTCTATTAAAGGATTAATTCGAATTATTTGAAGTGGATTGTATGAGGTATTTATTGATAGTCAGTGAATTACCTGCAGTACAAGGCAGCTGACATGCCCCCAGTGTGAAGAAGAAGAGATGAGTAATAGAAGAATGCACTGGACAGGGTCAGCAGCAAAATGTATTTTAGCCACTTGAAAAATGAGTGTCAGTTGTGCTGTATTTACAATATCTTCACAACTTTACCCTGCCATCAGACAGTCTTTTCTGATTAAAAAAACACAGTTATATAGGACTTACATGGCTCTCTCTCACTCAGCCAGACTCCTTTGACAAAAATAGTAATTTTACTTAGCAGAACATGGGAGTTTGTTTTGGATTTGCCAGTTTACCACTGCCTTGATCCGTTAGTTTGCTTGTGTTCTTGTCTGACTTTGGTGAATCCAGGTTAACCTTTTAAAACACACAAGTCTGTGTGACTTATGTGTGTGTGTGATAACAAACTAACAGATCAAGGCAGCGGTAGATCAGCAACTCCCATGTTCTGCAAAGTAAAATTACTGATGTTGTCAGTGGAGCCTGTTTGGTTTAGAGTGAAAAATATCTGGCTTATATAATGGCAGTTTCCCATAGGAAAAGGGTATCCGACAGCCATGAGAATATTCTAAAACATAGTGTACACTTAAATTGATTTTGATTTCATTAGGTGGGCATTTTTAGGTGATTAAACTGTGTTTTGTGCTGATTTTGGAGAAGTACCTCATATAACCCACTTAAAAATGTCTGAAACATCCCTTTAAGCTCATTCAGTAGCAAAGCTGTTCTCAACACAATACAAGTTAACAACTATCTGTATTTAAGTTTAATGTCTGCATTGCACACAAGGTGGGTTGAGTTCTTACAAGATGCCTGAGACACATCCTGTCTAACTTCGGCAGGTGATGGAGGAGATGCGGAGGGAGAGAGAGGATGATCTGCGCTCTCAGGCAGACAGCCTGGCAATGCAGATGGCCACCATCCACTACCAGAAGTCTGAGAGGAGGACCAAAGTGTTGGAGACCTCTAGAGCAATGCTCACTCTGCACAGCCTGCTCATTCAGCATCTCAGGGAGAGAAAGAGCCCTGAGAGACAAGACATGGCCCAGAGTATACAGAGCCACTGCTCGGTAGGCCATGTTTGATTCCTATTAACCCCTCTGTTGCTTTGAGACTTCTCACTAAACTTTGTTAGACTTTTATTGTGTGTGTGTTATTGAGTGGGATTTGACTCTTGCTATAGGGCCTGGAAGAAGCAGAAGAGCAGCTTCAGAAGGAGAGGACGGAGTTAGACAGCCTGCAAATGTCTCAGTCCAGAGTTGAGTCAGATCCGACACAGAGAGAGGACTCTGATGAGGGAGAGGAGGAGAGTGAGGAGGAGAGACTGTTTCAGCTGCAGCAGGATTGCAGGATGACATCCATCCTCCAGGAGGCGCTCTACAAGTGTGAAGAGGTGGTCGCACTGTTGGCTGAGAGGTGAACTGTCATGTCAACTTTATCTCAGGAGTAATGAGGAATGCTGGATCGACACGGACCATTAAATTATTACGCTGTGTTTTTTAGGTTGCAAGAAATGACTGCCAACAATCAAGCCATGGAAGATTTAAAAGAACAAATGGGGCTCAGGAGACTTTATGCAAACTGTGACCAGGTCTGAATTTATCAAGACTGTTTTTTTTTTTTTTTTTCAAATTTTATATTTAACTCAAGCACTTTAGCGGAATGGAAAAACACAGGGACATCATCACCATTGTACACACAAAATCTGTACTTAACGGAGGCTCTGTTTCCTGCTCTTCCTGTCAGGATCTGGAGTTTGCGTCTCGACTGGTGAAGCAAAGTCAGGTGACTGCCGAAGTTCTCCTGGAGGCGCTGCGTCTCCTTCTTCCCACCCTGCCTGAAAGTGAACTCCTTTCCGTCACTGACGCCCTCTGCCCCAAACTGCACCCTGTTTCATCATCTGCAGAGCAGGAACACTCAGGGTAAGAACCGGCAGCATCTTTCTACTGGCAAACTCTCTTAAGTTTTACATCTAATCTACACAACACAGGGTCATATTAGGTGAATGTGTTTTACTCATGAGAAATGGTAATAATTAATACATATTTCAATTTGATGTGTATTTTTTCTGTTAGTCTTTTTTCATTAGAATTTTGCTAAGCCCTGTGCAACTTCACTAGAAAAAGGAAGAATATCTGTATAGATATAGACTCACTTTGGTCAGTTAAACTGTTTTAAGATATATATAGATTTGACAGCAACATCATGTTTTGCTGACAAAGTACTTCTTAAAGGATAATATAAAAATAAAGGGATTTTTTTTTTAATTAAAGAGATCTTTTTGTTAGAGTAATATCATTTTGGTTTAAGCAGAAACAGCTGTTATCGTGCTCTGTTCAAAGCCACTAGACGCCATTGATGAAAAACACTAATTTTATCTGGCAGAACATAGGAGTTGCTGGTCTAGTGTTATTGTGTGTCTCTTCTGTTTTATGTTAGTTTATATTAGAGCCGAACTAATGTGTTAAAACACTATGTGGTAAAATGCTCGGGACGTACCAATCTTCTACTCAGTATTGGTATCTGTCTGATAATGGCCAAAATAACTGGATCAAATATCGTAACAAAAAAGTATAATCCAATGCTCCATAATAAGAATCCATTAGCCTAAACTATTTATAAATGCTTAACCAAACTTTGAGCATCATGCTGTAAAGAGAGGTGTGTCGCAGTAACACAAATGAGCAGCATGCGTCACATGAACATTAGCTAGTGCGTTAGCGTTAGCTTTAAATTTTATTTTGAATATTTGAATGGTGCTGACCAATCAACACCCCTACTAAAAAGTTAAATAAAAAGTAGCAGCAGAATTGCATAACTGGGTCATGTAGTGGGCCATGTGTTTCTTCCTTCATTGAAATAGAATATTGGTTCCACAGTTTGAGCATGATGTTTTTTAGATGGCTGGGGTAAGAAAGTGCATCCATACGAATAGGTAATGCAACAGTTTAGTGGTTTAAGAGAAGTAAAAAGACAATATCATATTGGTACAGTATTGGCAGGTACTCAAGGTTGCGGTATCGATAACGCTATTGGACGTGAAAAAACTTCATGTCATTTTGTGAATGGATTCTTGTGGCTTTGCACAGAGTGATACAACAGCTGTTTCTGATTAAACAAAAATGAACTTACTCTTCAACAAAATTTAATATCTCTGTAGAGATCCTTTCCATAATGTTGTCACTTAAAACAAACAAGTGGCAAAAAGGGGACATACTTTAACGGGCACATATACCGCCAAGGATTAAACGGCAGCCATTCCAGCACATTTCGCAACTGCAGCGATCTACAGGGCCAATTCCAAAATCCTTTTTATGTTGTACTTATTAGTCATTTAGACTCCAAAATATGTTAAAAAGGGGCTCAGGTTTAAAATACTGGAATAACCCTTTAAGACAGTTGATTTACTATTACCAGCATACCAAATCCCTGCCCTTACAATCTGACACTTGTGCACCCCGCAAAAGACACTTCTCCATTTATTCACTACTATGTTATGTCCGGATTTAACTGTAAATGGAGACAGTACTTTCTTTTCATACTTAGAAATCCCCGACCACTGCTATCATTTTACTGCATGTCATGAAACTACTTATTTATTCACTTAACTCTTTGGACTACCTCACAATATAATAATTAGTATCAAAATGTCACTCTTTTACTGAAATTTGTGCAGATTGTCTATCGCTTGTTAAGTCAGTTTCATTAATTAGCCATCATCATAGAACATCTGTCTGGCTCTTCTAACTTGCTGGCAAGGTTTTGAGTTTGGTTACCAACTTATGTGCATACGCCAACAACAGCTTTTGTCATGCACTCATAGTTCTTATTTTCTTTCCCCCCTTTTTTAAAGGAAAAAAAAAAAGTAACTTGAATACAGTGAAAACCTTTTTGCCCAAAGTGCACAGCCAGAGTCTGTGCAATTCAAGTTTTGTGGTTTTAGAAAGTAGTTTTCTGAGTGAAGTCACTGATTAAATAAGAGCAGCGCTGAAACAGCAGCTGGCTAAAACAAACCCCTCTGCAAGCATTGTCTTCATTTTGAACAACAAATACTGTTTGAATACGGTTCCACAAGGGTCCCTTTCCCTGAGCCAAGATGGAGAGATAAATGATTTTACTCATCATTTAATTTCCCTCTCTTCCTGATACACTGGAACAGCGTCTGGCCCCCGCTGAGTTTGGATTAGTTGAATGATGAATAATGTCTCATGCTTGAGGTCTCTTTGGATTGGAGCTGTCTGGCCAAAGGACAAGGGAATGAAAATGCTCAGTTTGGAACAATAAGCAAGACATGTGTTTTCTCTTTCTCTTTCAGCTCTTTTGTTTCTGCGTTTTGTTCACAGAGTAGTCTTTAACCCCTCTTTAAACCCATTTTAGATCTTACTAATGTGAATTTAACTGTAGGATGTGAAGTTCATTCTTAAAAATATGTAGCATCAGTAGCATTTAATCAGAGAAAAAGAAGATGAGAGTTGCTTGGGTCTGACCAGCCAATGCTAATTGACTGAATTGTTGATAATTTGAGATTCTTGATCAAATCAATTTATTTACAGCCATATAGTTGAATGTTGAAACACAAAAACATATCAAAGAAGGTAATAGTGAGGCAATGCACCTCATACCTACCTTGATCAGGCAACCATGTATGAGAAAATGGTCTGTTAGTATTTATGTTCATTTTGATTCTACTTCTGAATTTACTTAAAAAATGAAAACAGAATTGACTAGATATATGTTAACATTTAAAATAAAACTTGCAGACCCCTAGTTATCACAGTAGGCTCAAAACACTATCCCATTCAAATGTCTGCCATATCATATTGCATTTTCTGTAAATGCAACAAATAAAGTTTATATAAAATGACTATATGGACATTTTGAAATTGTCTGGGGTTTATCTCTCTTTCCACTCTTTCCATACTATGGATGCACAATAAAATGGGCAAGGATCGATGGCTGTCGATGGGCCATCACAATGAGAGTAGGCAAAATATGTTAGTTCCACTACGAGAGAGACTTGATGGTCACAGCAATTAGGTTGTAAAAAATATATATATATGCTTATATGGGTATCACATTGGAAATTGGCCAAAAGGAGTTGGAAAATATCTGCATATCGGATATCAGCAAAAATTAAATATTGTGCATCCCTAACTCTGTACTGTTCTACATAATTCTTGTGTAGGAGGTAAAAGAGGTAAGTGGTGTTTGAGTTTGTTGTGGCGATAATTTGCAAGCATGGTCCTCTGGTCTGTGTCAGACTTTTCATACCCAAACCACTTCCATGCCACAGAAGTAGCCCCTCTGGCATGAGCTCCTCATTTTGTCTTGGCTGGTCAGAGCCCCGCTCCTGTTTGGAATTACCCTGTTGTGTGTCACATTCACTCTCCTCCATGTTTGTTTGTCTTATCTTCATGCAGATTTCCTGCCTGCATTGGTCCTATGCAAAAGAACACGTCCAGATAACATTGCTGTAAAGATTGAAATGTACGATACAATAATATAACAATAGAGCACAATATGAAAGGATGGACATTCTTCTATCCTCACATGATATATATCCTCATATTCCACAGCCCTATCTGAGAACTCAGAGTTTCCACTTACAAGGTTGCAAATACCACGAGAGGTGGACTTTCATATGAACTTTTTTAGTTGACAATGTAAACAATGACCCCATTTGAAGGCAGCATCACTTATTTCAAGAAAAACCTCAAAATTTGATTCAGTGTCTTTCGTCCACTATCGTTCTTTGGACTCCTGCCCCTTGGCATCCTTTGGTTTACAGTATGCAACCTCCCAATTTAAACATTTACTGTACACTGTTTAACATTTGTAGGTAAGAGTGGTCAGCAGTAGCTCTTTCACCATCTGTTCCCTGTGTAATCAAACACCAGTAGCCTGTGAAATACCCTGATTGCAATGAAATAACATGTTAGCCCTCCTGACAAGAATGTACTTTTCCATTCTGCGTACACTCTGTGAATTTTCTGTTAACATTGAAATCTGCTCACAGATACTGTACTTTATGTGTTTTTGAAAATGGCATAAGTACAAGAAATTCAGATAAACTAGACGATGCACGTGACTTACTGTTTCTATTTACTATGAACAGGAAGCATGATTTTTAAGCAGCCACAGTTCTGCATTAAGGAGGCAATCTGAAATTTTAATTCTCTTGTGAAGAGCAGTTTTGAGTAATTGTTACAGGTGGAATTATCTGTATTTATTAATGAATTTGACAGGCCTTACATGCTACACCCAACTAAAAAAGCCATTAAATATTTACTTTATTTCACTTTAATGGAAAAGGTCACAAAGCTCTCCCTGTAAACTAATGAAAAGTCATTACAGCGTATCAGATAGCCAGGCATCTTTGACCATTTTTTAATCAAAGCCAGATTGTATCGCGGTTACCAGCTTTATAATATATTGATGACTCTTTGACCAGGTGTGCAGGAGGGTTGAACAGACTTCTTCCTGTCAAACTGAGAGAAGACGTGGTGCATAAAAATATGCAAAATATGCCAAGCTGCACTGTGGAAAGAGAGAGGTGAGTGCTGCTCCACTAGCTGCTGTATAAAGCCTTGCACTATCATCAAGACTAATTTGTAATTCAGTGGTCACCGACATCATAGACAAGTCCTTTATTGATGTGTAATGCGCCTTTCATCACTTCCATGGCTGGGCTGCAGTGACCGCATGCATGAGGTAAGCACTTTAACACTCCAGTCCTGCTAACAACAGCTCCTTTGTCCTCCAAATCTCACAGACTCCAGGAAAAGAGGCAAAGTCTGATGGAAAAACTGCTCCCCAGATCCAGTCTCCCAGTTCCAAGAGATGTAGCACCACTGCTGGTTGAAGAGAAAGGAAAGGAGGACACTCTTACGAAAGCACAGCGGCCTATTTATAAATCAAGCACAGTACACAGCAGCACAGTGACACTGCGAAAGGAAGGGTTGTGGACTCAGTGAATGAAACATTACACAGCACAGCGGAGGAACACCCGATGCCAGCCTCTGCCAGCACTGCACTGAGCGTCCCCGCCACAGGAGAAAGGTTGTTTGTGTTTCGGGATCCACCTGAGTCATATGACCACATGGACGCTCCTAAAAGAAAAAGGAAAAGGAACTTTCTGAATCTGAAGAAAGGTTCAGTGGCTCCAACAGACCTTCCTTGAGATGTACAAACATTGTCTTTTACAAGGTTTTTTTATGACAATGATGATGGTACTTTATGATGATTCTAATATCCAAAATAAACCAATAGTTTTACTATGTAGCAAAAGATTTTGTACAGTATGTAGCACCTGGCTTTGTTTTAAAGTAAAGGCAGCTGACTTGTTTCCAGAGTTGTTTTCTTGCTTCAGATTGTTAACAGGGAATGTGAGTTGCACAGTACATTCAAGTGTGGTTGTCAGTTGATTATTTTCATTGCTATTTTTAAATGATGGGAAAGGTCCGTTGAAGTTCAGATTATCTGAAATGGTTACGCTTTACAAATGAGTTTTTGGCAGGAGATCAGATAAAGCCCCCTTCCTGTTCTATTAGTTTGTTCTGTAAACATTAGTGTCAAATACTCCCTTTCGTTCATGTTCAGAACTCCAGATTTTGGGCAAATTGCTGTGTTTTTGTGGTTTGATGTGAAGAAACGTTGAAATGTTTAATCTTTCATGTGGAACAGCTTAAATTCATTTAGTAAACTAAACATTTATATAAGCTGGGAACTCTCAGGTTCTCTTTGATAAGCCTCGTGATTCCAAATCAAACTCTCCCACTGATAATAAAAAGCTGTCATTACCGTTTATTCTGTTTATTTATTCTTTATTTAGCTGAGAAGGTCCTATTGAGCAGGGACAGACTATGAGAGATTGGGCCCCTGGGCACAGTCGTTTTAAAGGCCCTCTCCTAAAAGCAACACACACACTCTCCGTGGTCTTTTTGTGTGTCTTTGTTGTTGTGTCGTGTCTATTTGGGGCTATATCATGTATTATTTGTTGTTGTTTTAAAATGTCTTTAAGTTGTTTTGTATCTATTTGTGATCATTTGTGATTTTTTGTCGGGTCATTTGCGTCTGCAGTTGTTTTGTGTCTATTTGTGGTTGGTCTGTGTGTGTGTTTAAATTGTTTTGTGTCCATGTGTGGTTGTTCTGTGTCTATTTGTTATCATTTTGTGTCTCTAGTTGTTATGTGACTGTGGTTGTTTTGTGTGTCTTCAGCTGTTTTGTGTCTATTTGTGGCTGTTTTATATCTCTTTGTAGCTGTTTCGTGTCTCTCTTTTTTTGGATATTGCTGTGGCCATTTTGTGCCTTTGTAGTGAGTTTGTATCTCTTTTAGTAACTTCATGCTGGTGAAGCCCGGGGAGTGTCGTGAACCTTTTGGGCCGCTGTTCAGTAATTCATCCATTCCACTGAAATAAAAGATCTCTTCCTCCAGAGGGTCCTGGTCAAGAAGGCAGCATAACCAGTTTCACATAAAAGCAATTAAAATCTTGTTTTTGGGAACTGATGTGCGGCGGGCTGCAAAATCTTTGGTTGTGTTATGAACAGGAGCAGCTCAATCATCTCTGGTATTTGCAGCTTTGCTTGTTTTGCTCTCCAAACACAGCAGACCCCTGATGTTTTCCTCAGCCTCTCTGCGCTTCCACGTCATCGTCCATCGTTTTTTTTTTTTTTCTCTCTCTACCTCCATCCTTAAGACTGCAGCCAGTTCTCCGCTTTTACTATTTCAAAGTGTCACAGCAGCTGGAAGCAGTCCTGACTGAGCAGCTGTGTGTCACAGTAGTCATGAGGCTGGGTCTCGCCACTCTCGTGTGTTTCTTCAGTTTTGTTTGGCTGTCGGACTGCGCGCCTCCGACCTGCTACTCCAGAGCGGTCACCCTGAGCAAAGAAGTCATGGCTCTGCTGGATAAAATACACACGTACCACCGCACGGTAAGATCTTTGACGTCTTCTGCATCGTCACATTGTGCGCGCAAGTCTGTGCTAAGCATTTCATGTGAACGCGCTCTAATGATGATGTTTGTCGGCTTGCAGAAAACGTGTGCTGAGGTTCTACCTACGATCTTCATTGATGTGCATGTAAGTTTAAAACAGGGGATGATGCATATGAAATGGGATCAACATGAGGAAAGGTTTCAGGGGATTCCTAGAAGTTGGGAATATTTGCACGGCACTTTTTTCTTTTATCCTACACTGATAACCGTTTTCAGTAATTCCAGATATTAAGAGCAATGGGAGTTAACTCTTGAAGTCCCAGAGCAAAACCTGTACTTTTTTCCCCTCCTACTTCATGTCATGTCCCTCTCAAAGTTTCTTATTAGCTTCAAATATGGATCTACATGTGCGTTCTATTTCAGAATAATCACTATATTAAGATGAAGATTTATTTGAAATAAATTGCTGCAGTCAGAAGGTGCCACTCAGTGCAGAGGTTTCAAAGTGGGAGGTGAGCTCCTCATGGGTGCTCCAAACAGTTTCAGGCAATGCTTCATGAAATGGAAGTGGAAAAAATATTACATTAGTAATCAAAAGAAGAACAGCCTAAATGTGTGTGTTTTGTTGAGATAGTTCAGAGGTACTTTATTTGAGAATTCTACTTTTTTCCCACTTTTCCAAATTCGAAACTAAAAACGGCCTTTGGGCAGACCTTTGTTATGTTTTGATGTTGTCTGATGTCAAACAGCAATATTAGGCTATATTGGCTCAGTTGTTGGGTGTCTATAGGATCAAACAATGCAATCATGGTCCCATAGGCATCCAGCAATTGAGCAAAACTAAGCAAGTGATGTGTATGTGTGTGGGTGGGGGGTCCAATCTTTGTCTGAGGGAGGCCCACAAACCTGTTCTTTAAACCAATGACTCTTCTATGTGATCTGCTCTTCATATCTAATGAAATAACTAATGTAGTATTTTTTTCATTTCTATTCACTGAGTCTCACCTGAAATGGTTTGAACCCCCCTGAGAGGCCCAACTCCCATTTTGAAAACCTCTGGCCCGGAGAAAAATAGCTACAAAATGCATTTTACTATGATGCGTCAAATATGGCAGCTTATTACAGAAGAATAACACAACAAATCAGTGTAATCTGTAATTTTTTTGGTGAAACTGACAAGACACATGAGCTCATAGCAACCTCATAACTTGTAATTAACATGAAAAATTCAAGAAACAACAAAGATTTACTCAGAGTAACTTTTACTCAGGTTTTACTCAAATTAAACCATGTCTCCAAGCTTTCTAACTTAAGATGGGTCAAGGGTCAACATCTAGCATGTGAATAGTTCACTAAAACCTCATAACCACTGACTACAGACAACTATGTAGTGACATTTCAAAGAATGCTGATGCTCAACTGTTGCTATAACAACTTGCACTGAGGGATTGCAACCAGTGGTGGTTGACCATGATATACACTAGTGGACGCAGGGAGGGAGCAATTACCCCCATGTTCAAAAAATCGCTGCAAAAGTGCTCTTTTGGATGCCCCTTGTGGTAGGTGTTAGTAGAAAATGGAATACAGTGCCTTTACGATGCCCTACGTGTTAGAACATTTGCTGGTGGTGTGCTGGCGCACTATTTATTTTTTTCACCCCTGCTCCTCAGACAGCCTGAGTCTGCCACTGGCAGACAGACCAGTCGGTTCGAGTACAATCCTCACTGAAACAGTGGGTGTGATGCAGCTGTTCTAATGGGGCTCATTAATTAACGAAAAATCAACAAATTGACAGAATGTTTTCAGTTAGATAAGAGCTTTCACTCACAATATGAAGATAATTCAATGCAAAATCAAACCAATGCAAATCAGTGTGATTACTGTGATTACTGTGCCATCTTACCTGATACAGATCCATTATGAGAATATTTGAGTACTCTAGACTCAGAAAGTGTCAAATCAGATGAATTCACTTGACCTACAGTCTGTTATACTGTCCTGAAAAACAAAGTTCTATCTTTCTAGAACTCATGCATCACCACCAAGCTTCGCGACTTCCTCTACGTGGTGCTGAACCATCCAAACCAGTACTGCAGAGAGCGTCCCAGAATGGTGCTGCTGAAACGAAAAATCCAGAACTTGTACACCATCGTTACCAGAATCTGTTATCGGGTAAGAACATCTGAAACACCCACGCTGCTATTTTCTCCTTAGGATCGTTGTTTTCAGGCTTCAGTGGCGTGACCGCACACATGTATGTGTTTGGTTGGCAGGACCTGGTGTTTTTCACAGATGACTGTGAGGCTATTGACACTGGACACAGCAGCCCTTACTACGCAGAGGACAGACTTCAACTACTGCAGGAGGAGAGATGAGTGAGACACGGAGCAGATGACAGATATGCATTTGGTCTATTACACTCATAAAAAAAACACATATGCAGTCTGATAAACTATCAATACACACTTCAGCCTGCTCTGCATTAGATGCATCATAAGCAACACACTCAGTGCTGTTTCATGTCGTACCTAGTTGGCTCTGTGTTCGCTGCACACTCATGTTTAGTGGACATGTGTGGCTACATTCCAGCAAGGAGTGCAGAACTTTCCACAGGAAATTTGCTGAATGCCAACCATGCCGAAGAAAACCTTGAAATAATAAACCAATAAGAGATGCTTGTGAGCCGGGCTTAACCGCTGCTTACTTACCAGGGCTGATCAAAGCTTCGTGTGTCATTAAGAGAAATATGTTGTGTTGCTGTAACCCTTGGTCTGACTAACATGTCTTAAAGGAGCACTGTACAGCATTTTGTAAAACAGGGTGGCTGAAAATGTTACATAAGAAAGAGATGCTTTCTCGCGCTCGATTGTACGACATGTTCTTTCAGACTTTTCTCACCCAGAAAGTTGTTTTTAATTTTGTATTATACCAAAATTAGGACAGTGCTGCTGCTTGTACTGAATAAATATTTTCATGGCCTTAAGCAGAATGGATATATATTAAGAGAGCCATCACTGTCAGACATATTAGAAACATTCCTGTTTTTATGCATATTTCATGACTATATATATATATATATATGTCTCACATTATGTAATAAAATCCTCTTTATGTATCAGCTTGTTTTATTGTCCTCAGTTATTTCCAACATGCCTGCCAGTTGATTCTGGGAAACACTTCACAAACTCTGAGACAAAACTGGCTCTGTCCAGTCTGTGAATCAGCATGATGTCCTTTTCCCAAAAATTTAAAACAGGAGTAAGATTATTTTCGCCCTGACGGTTTTCACTCACAGCATGTAACAGCTACTGATGAATTATATTTTTATAGAAACAGTATGCAGTTTTTTGTTTTGTTTTTAATGTCACTGCTGACTTAAAATACAGTTTTACTTTAAGTACCAATAGTTCAGGCCAGTGGTTCCCAAACTGGGGGGCAGATCCGTCTGGGAGGGGGGCAGCGGTTAACGGGGAGAAATATAGAGTGAAACAAAGTGGAATGAGTATGATTTATGTAGGGGAATTGAACAAAGGTTTGCAGCTCCTATCATGATAATGAAAATGTGATTGAACTGTAAGTGAATGTCTCCTCTCTACATTCAACATTCAAGATGTTTATTGTCAACCAGGTTTTACAATTACAGTCTTGTCAAGTACTTTGTCTAGCAGACTCCATTACAGAAGAACAACAGTAAAATATGTGTAAGAAGACATATGAATATAAAACAAATATACAGTATATTGACGGCCAAATGGTTGCTTGTGATTATTTGTTAGAATATTGCACATATTCAGCAAGGGCCTTGTAGATTCAAGTTGTTTCTTTGTTATGTATTTTCTTTACTCTTCGAGCTCTCTGGGAGAACTAATGGCGCTGCTGACATTGTTTTGTGAACAGTGTTATAAGTCATAACATGTTCTCAAAACAATGTCAGCAGCGCCATTAGTTTGGATGAGCTGATTTTGGAACGAGTCTGTGTCTCTGATTTAAGGTGTGGCCTCTGCTGCCCTCTGATGGCCAGACTGTGATCTGCACACAAAGGTCATTTCTCAGTGTATACCATCCGGACACATTCAAAGTATTGTGTGCTTTTGCCAGTGTTGAGGAGTAGTGAACTCGTAGTTTAATTACATTTTACAGTAGGTTGCTGGTAGTTCAACTCGTATATGTATAGTGATTCAAGTGGTCAAATTACTTTTTTGCCATTTTTAACCATTGTTTCTCTCCAGGCTGATTGGACATTGTACACAAAACCAAATCTGACATTCCAAGGACTTTCTCATGAATGGTGGGGTATTTTATTTTTTGTTTTATTTATTACCTGTGAACAAGTGGGCGCTTTTTGCGATAAATTCAACTGAGTGGCTTTTTTTCACTGGCATATTGACTTGCCTGTTAAATTTTGTTAGAATTTCATATTACATGTACTTTGTCAATATGGTAATTTTCTTATAAACTAGTTTGAACTGCAATTTTTAGTTAACCAAACTAGATTAGTCTCTCAGATAGCTTGGCTGTAGCTCAATTTCTTCCAGTATGAAGTAATTAGATGCTTGCAGAGTCATACATTCATGGCAGTTTCCCCAACACTGTGTTTTTGTGGCCCTTTATACCTTAAATATGCAACAAAATTTGCTTTTCTTTTTCTTTCTCTGAATTTTGTGATGGAGAAAGTATTTCTCTTTTACCTAATACTATGTCCTGCATTTTGCTCAATGCAGGATATAATTTAATCCATGTTTTGAAAATATCTGGCTATATGAGGCCATGATGTAAGTGCTGAGTGTAGTACAGTGCACTTTACTAAAACTCGTCAGAGCTGAATGAGCCTCAAGTTTGGCGCAGAGGGTCAAAGGCCCGACCCTGCCAATAATTCCCCTGTCCCATGGAAGCATCTGATTTCTGTCTGAGTCAGTACAATCTACATACCTGCATGATAATTACTCATAGACAGCTGAATGCACTTATAATATGTAATCTATCCCAGTGAACACTGAGTTTCTTTTTGTCAAATGAAGCCTACTGTATTGTTGTGTGGCAATCCTATGTGTTGTTGTTGGTTCATTTGCAGACTCGTACGTTTGGCTGCCAAACAGCAATATGCTTCTTGAAATAAATAAATAAAATTTTACACTGTTGGTGTTTGTGTTTGTGAATGATTTCTTCTCAATTTCCCAAAAACATACAATGGATCATTAAGTTTGTTGCAGTCACCCTGAGGATTTCATGTACCGTAAAGAAAAGTTCTTCTTGATATTGTGATTTTGATTATGGTTGTCCAGGCAAACAAGCATTTATCCCCATAAATCCCACCTTGCATGTTAGCTGAACAATGACATTGTCCCAGTAAGGTTCACTCACCTTGTGCAGGATGCAGGAAAGCTTGAAAACTGCTGTACATTAGTACCAGTGTGGAGGTATCAGTTATGCAGGAGCTGTGCCGTTGCTGGGTCAGGACAATCAGGGACTTCTGGAGGCTTAATAAAAGGGAAGTTCCATTCCTCCATCTAGATTGTTTTGGTGTGAGTTGTGAGGTTTTGGTGATACCAGCCGTAGAGATGTCTGCCTTTCACTGAAATATCATGGAACTATATAGTGCTCAGTTTGTGGGTCACAAAGTGCCCAAAAAATACATTTCACGCTCAAATACTCAACCATAATGTCTCTTTTCAGAAATCATGACCTGGTTACTCAAGATAATACACAGCCTTTATTGTGAGCAGTTTAATGTAGGAACTGTTTTCTTTCTATGGTAAAAAGAAAGTAGTTCCTAAATGAAACTGCAGTCCCCTTGCAATGGTCCTCCATTTACTGGTGGCTGTTACTGCTGTTCATGCTCAGAGAGAATTTGACAACGCTTCGAACTGTCACAAGGTGGCGCTGGTTATACAGTCCATATTGCCACATCAGATGCGGATGGATTAACATTATTTTATGCTGCAGATCCACTAACTGCTTAAAGGCGCAGCTATTAAAAACTCACTCTCTGTGTTTGTCTTCCACTGACAGTAATTGTTACAGTTCTGTAGTTTGATCCCTAGATTAATTTTGATTGGAGGTGTGGTACTGAAATCTGTCAAAACATTTAAATCTGCAGCCGTTATGTTGAGAAGGTCCAAACTACTTTCTGCTGGGACATCTGAGGCGCAGAGAAATGTTTCAGTAAGAGATCAAAACAAAATGTTACAATGATAAGTTAATCAAGATCATGTGGCTTCACAAAGATTAGAACTAATAGCATTTAGAGCTACATCGAATAGTCAGTTGATTGATTAGTCATTCAACAGATGTTAACAATTTTGATAATTGATTAATTATTTCAGTCATTCTTCAAGTAAGAGTGCTGCTTCCAGCTTCTGAAATGCTGTTTTTCTTTGTAATTTATGACAGTAAATGAAGAGTTTTTGACTTTTGGACTGTTGGCTGGACCAAAAAATCAACCTGAAGACGTCACTTTAGGCTCTGGGAAACTGAGATGAACATTTTCAACAATTTTTTTTAATTTTATGGACTAATCGATTGACAAACATTGACAATTAATCGATTGATTGTGAAAACACCTGGAGGATGAAATGATAATGAAAATAATCATTAGTTGCAGTCCTGACTGTATTGCTGGAGGCTAATATCACAATCTTCAATAATGTGACAACATGCAGCTGTCACTTAATCAACACTGAACCAGCCAGACTAAAACAAAACTTACACCTTCAACGGTCCTGTGCAGAAGATTATTTAATCTTACAACACATACCAATCAGTTTATAATCATTTAACAGGTTATAGTTTAATTTGAGCTTGAGTCCATGTTACAATGAGCATGTTTTTCTTTTTGTGTGCCAAGAACCAAGTCGTTGCACTTGTGAACCATCAGGTCTGAACCCCTCACTGCTAATTAACCAACCCTACAAAAACCAAAATGTTAGTCAGCAGCATGTGGCTTGTTAAGAAATGAGCCCACAGTGAGGTTATGAAGCTTAATAGCTGTGCTTGTTGATCATCATTAGAGGGCCGCCGTCAGAATCCACATTATTTTCTATCATTAAGGCAAAACGAGAACAGAACATTTAAACCACAGGCGGCCAGGTAATTTAACAGTCTTAATGTTCTGCGCCAAAAATGCTAAATGCTGCACAATAAAAACACAACAACTTAGCCGAAGGGTGACAGTAATCATTCTCTGCTTTGTTGAAATAAATTACCTTGTAAAGGACAGATCAGAAACCTATTTACATTAAAGCATCGCTGATGCAGTTTGTGATGCAGTTTGGTTTATGGGGTTTTCAGGCAATTTTCCATCACATTTAGCACTTTTATTGCATCTTAAAAGAAATGTTGCCTCATTAGTTCACATAAGAAAATGTTTCCCCCAATATATGATTGGCACACTCTGCACACTATTGTTATTAGGCTGGATGGAGGTGTGTTATAGTGTGCAGTGAGATTCAAAACTCTTACATATGAGAGCAAAGCTTCCCCTCCTGTCAACAGTAAATGTAGCTTATAAACGCACAATTGTTCCACTGATTTACACGTTGAAGTAATTATTGAATGAAGGGTCACTGAAGGACTTGTATTAATAAAGACTGTTCAACAGGCTAAAGACAAACATTAACAGCTGTTATCAGTCCATAGGAGATCACTCGATTGGTGTCTCAGCACCGTAACTTCAGCCTGTAGTGTTAAGTGCCCTGGTGAAAAATAAATATGCAAAATATATTAGATTTTTATTCTCATCAGCGTGATTCAAGTGTGTTAATGATTTGTTAACTTGAAGTTTGCTATTTTGGAACAACAAATGTTGTACTAAACATAGTTTAGTTGGAAATTGAATAAAAGCACAACTTTTAGCATATTTAGTGTCCTTTTATGTGTTAAAGTGGAACAGCTTCAAGTATACTTAGCACACTTACATTATATAACTATGTATGTGTGAATAGAAACGCCTGAATGAAAACAAAGTTTACCTTAGTTTTGCTACTTTTTTCAAAGTACACTGACGTACAGCTTTAAGTAAACTTATACTGAGGTGCACAAATTGTAAACATGCTTAAATACACGTCTAATGAAGTGAAATGTAAGTACACTTTTTAAGAGCCTGCTGATAGTGTATTACAAATAATTAGACTGAAAGTTAAATAAAATAACTTGCCGCTATAAGTATTTAGGTTTACGAGGCCTATACGTTTTCAAGGTACACAAATGTACGATTTACCATACACTTAAAATAAAGTACACATCTTGTGAGTACACTGAAATACCACTAAAAGTATAGCAGAATTAGAATATTTATTTTTAGTCCAGTGAAGTTGAACTACTTGACATCTATTTTGAAGTAGACTTTTTAAAAGTGCACTTGAAATATACAAAAATACAAATATACTTGCATTAACTTTGTATTCTTAAGTTATATTTCTAATACATAAAGTATTCCATTTTTTACATGCGAGGTTATGAACACAGATCAGCCAGAACTCTGTCAAGGCAGGTAAGACGAGACATCACCGCCCTCTAGTGGACATTACAGGTGATAACATGAAGAGGTTTATAACCTTAATCCTTCATTAATGAATCTGTTTCTACTATTTGTAGTCAACATTTTTTTTAAATTAACAACTCAAGCTGATAAACAGATCGGGGTCAAAATTAAGTACTGTGATAATAGGTATGAGCCATGTGTATTATTTAATGTAAAGTGCGTGATATAATGATATTCATCAGCATGTAGGCCTGTTGGGTCCACGCCATCCTGGAACTTAAAAGTCCAACTCAATAATGTGTGTTTTATCTTTGCTTTAATATCGACTTTTACTGTACGACCGTTTCAAATCTGACTTCATGTTCAGCTCATTGCATTTTTAATATGTCACTGCTCTGATATTTCTGTAAATTCTCTATATGAGAACATCTGGTTTTGTGCAGGAGACTGATTTTATAGGTTTTTTCTGCTATAGGCAGCCACAAGAAATTGGTGATGATGGCTGTGTTTGCTGGTAACGGAACATTGATTTACAACATCCCCGCTGCATTATTATTAACAGTATTTACAGCATGTGGCTCTGACTGACTGACGATGGACTCCATCCTATAGCAGGTACGCTCTGCGTTCAAGTTAATACGGTTTAATCAGGATGCAAGCAGTATTTATATTTAAAATGGAAATTAAGATAGCCTGTTAACCACCTTTCTGAATAATAATTAATAAATGCCTTTATTTTAGTTTTCCCCCCTCATATCTATTAACTCAGAGACAGACTTATGCATGTTGAAGGAAAAAAAACAGTTTTAAAAATCTGTTGAGTCGTCTACTTTAATCAAACGTAAGACATTTAACTAACAAACACAGCTCGAAAATATTTTAAAAAATCTCTCTTTCCCTACACATTACATAATTCATACATACATACAATAGATAGACTAGATAAGATAGATGATAGATAGATAGATAGATAGATAGTAGATAGATAGATAGATATGAACGCTGTGTTTTATTCACTCACTTCGCACATTTGCCTGAAAAGGTTGAAAAGGCCCAAAGCGATCAAGAAGGCCGACTCAGCGGAGACATTAAAACATATTTTATGTAGGCCTAGATTCATTCAGGCTTGGCGCATGGATAGATGTTAATAATTATTTTAGCTGAGTAGTTTTTAGGCTCATAATGAGGTTTTGTCCATTTAAACTTGACACTAATCGAGGCGAAAGAGCCTTTTTAAAATGTTACTCCGAGTTTGAACAGAAGGTGGTGGGGTGTAGGATCTGACAGAAACAGAAAAAGTAACCCGTGCTTGCATATTTCATGCGTTTTGGTTATGCAAGTGTAAAATTTCAGATTTTCCCGCAAATCTGTAGCCGTGTAACCTTTTATAAAGGGATTATCCTGCAAACACTTTGCTTGATATTTGAAATAAAATGTCAAATTCCCGATTAACCTTTGTAACTCCCAGCAGGCAGGGCAACAAATATATTAATATGTCATGTATTTCAATAAATGGCAAATAAAATGTGCAGACATTTATTGACATTATTACTTAGAAGGGAAATTGAAATATATAAATAAACAAATATAAACAGTTATAATAACGAATTCGTTTAATTAACTCACGTTTTCATTGACATCAGTGTATTTATGGTAAAAAAAAAAATGCTTGGATAAGACGAGGCATCATACAAGTTAAAAAAAAAAAAAAAAACTCCTGGTAAATATAAATTTAGACAATCCACCTCCGCAGAGATCATCATAAAGGAAGCAACCAGCAGTTTTAACAGTAAAAAAAAAAAAAAATTTAAGGCCTGATTTTTTCATTTCCGCCTGGCTAAATATGTTGCTGTACAAGCGTGTAATTTTAGTGTGTCGCCCCCAACACACACATTCACATTTATCATCAAGAGCTCATCTTTTGGTGACACTATTTACGAGGGAATAAACACAAATAAACCACATTAGTATCAGTTTGCTCGAAGAACTTTCTTCAATAAACTGTAGTGATATAACTTATAAAAAAGACCGATAACATGTCCTTTTCGCGTATTGGGGAAATATAAATAAAGGTTAAAGTTAAAGGTCTATTAAACATCTGCCAAATCCTGTGCTTTAATAATCATTTA
Source organism: Lutjanus argentimaculatus (assembly GCA_034769285.1). Taxonomy (NCBI): domain Eukaryota; kingdom Metazoa; phylum Chordata; class Actinopteri; order Lutjaniformes; family Lutjanidae; genus Lutjanus; species Lutjanus argentimaculatus. Next base: position 13,784,442 of record JAWZSL010000014.1, read on the forward strand.
TCTAAACTGTATGGGCGCCTTCCAATAACCCATTTTCCTTTCTTTTGGGGATCAAGGGAGGTTTTGCTACAGAGTCAAACAGCCTCCTGTGATCTTTTGGATGATATAAACTAGTGCGTTTTGTTTTCTCTTTGGCTCCTGGCAAGATAGAGAGGCCGGGGACAAAAGAATGAAAGAGTTGAAAGAATGGACGGATCCCCTTTGGTTCTTTTGTGTCAAGATTCTCTTCTTTTCACACAGAGCGTCCATCCGTGTGATTTAAACTTATTGTCAGGGGAATCTCTATTGATTCATGCCTTGTGGATAAAAGTGGAGCGGAGGAAAACGCACCAAATAAATGTAAAAATATGGTCTTTAGCTGGACAAAATCCACCTGGAATTAAATTAAAATGAATGCTAAACGCAGCAGTGATATTACTAAACTGAGCTGGAGATTAAAAGGTTGAAAAATACATGTGTCTCTGAATAAATCACGGCTTTTTGTTGCCCTTGTTTAGGACAGCAGCCTGTCAGCGCTGAGGAGGAAATCACAGCGCAGAGAGCAAAGTGTTGCCCGTCCCAGTCCCCCGTTGACATTTTAGGAATGATAAAAGTTCCGCCTTGCCTGGAGCTACAGCCTCGCTGGAGCCGGCCTCCGTCTGCGGCAGATTGCCTTTGCTCATTACAGCAATTATTTTACTCCAGTTTAACCCCTGCCTGAATGGCAGAGAACTCAAGAGAAAGCCTTTAAAACTGCTGCGGAGTGGCCTGTAATTTTCCTCCTATCTGATGCCTGTTTTGTCATTTAAGTCTTCCTGATGGCACAAAATGACTCCGTGAGGATAAAATAGTTGCTTTATGCGCTCCACTCAGGTAATATGTTTGCATGTGGAGTGGCACATGGGTTCTAAACACCTCGTCCTCTCCATAATTGGGTGTCACCTGGCTCATTTTACACCCTAAAACCCCATAATGACACTCGGGATTGTTTACAAGCAATTTAGCTCAGAGAACCAATCTCCAATATTTATCGGTGTGTTTTCAAGTCACCACCAGTCCACACCCCCTAAACTCCTCTGGCGCCAACAAAATCTAGGTTAGTTGTTTCAAAGCAATAGGCAACAGCTGTAGCAATACATTCCTGCAAATAACATGTGACAAGTTTTAATTCACGGGTGGAGCACTGAGAGTGTGAAAGATTTAATTGCAACTTTTAAATTTAAGAAATGTGGTTTGTCAATATTGTTGTGGTGTGTTCACGTAAAGCCCTTATTCTTATCAAACCATTATTTTTAAATAATGCTGTCATCAAGCGGATCAATATTACGACTTTCTACTTTTTAACACTAAGTAACAGGCCTGAAAAGTATTATTCCCTTTTGCTTTTTTCACAATAAAATTCTTGAAATGCTCAAGATGTCCAAGAACATTTAACACTCACAACAGGCCTAAACTTAATCCTACAAATAGACAAATCATTTTTAAAATAATGAGGATTACCTGAGGTTTTCATTAATATTAAAATAATATTTTTTTCCTCCCTCTATTTTGTAAAAGTACAGTAAAAATAGTCAAATATTGGTGCCCCAGGCACCGTGCAAGTGTCAGTCAAAACGAACAACCGCTTAATGAAAAAGAATAAACAATTTATTGTTAAGTTATGTCACAAATATATTCATAATATAAATGAGGATATTCTTCAAATATACATTATTTTACAGTACACGTTATCCCTTCCGAAGGGAATCATTCCAACAACAGACAGTGCTGTTATAAAAACAAATGCTGTGGTTCTCCAAATTCACAAAGAGCATTTATTGACACTGGATTCAGTAACCCACTAAAGTTACGCATTGATATGAATGCAAAAAATGAAAAAGTGTGACAGCAGCCCGCCGACGGAGCGATGGAAACCCAACTTTAAGTTTGTTGGTGCAAAATGTCAAGCTGCGTAAAAGTCTCTGACTTACTCACAGGAGCTGGAGCAATAGCCGTTTTACCTGCAGCCATGAAGGTAGTGGAGTGGGCTATCGTTTGACACACTGTGGCACAGCCCAGTGTCCATACTTGACTGTCCAGTCGTGACATATCACAGGCCTACAGGTACTTAAGTGTTTTCCACCTCTGCACCGCAAAAATGTCCATCTCAAAGTCATTTAGTCTCACACTCAAATAATTTTTCTGAATTAAGGTAACACATTCTTGAGTTATTATTTCAAAGTGATTTAAGACTGAAGATTAAATGACTGATGAAGTTGGATTATTTTTGCAGCGTGTGAACTTACTGGCGAGGTCAAGAGAAGTGGATAAACTTCAAGGTCCTCGGAAGGGGGTCTGTTTGGAGGTCTTGGCCCCCTGACAAGATGTGACACTGAGCTCACCGCCAGGATGCCTCTTTTATTCAGTACAGTGTCACCTTGACTGTCCGAATAAGGGCCCCCTCTCGCCCAGGGCCCTCAAAAAAGTAGTCTAAACCCCCTTGTGCCCCACTGCGCGCTCCTCTCTCATCCAGCGTCCCTGTCAAGCGAGGTGGTACATACTGTATCCGACGTGCGCGGCGTACAGTCCCACGGGGGAAACCGGCAGCGAGTGCCTCTGGAACGGGTGCGACCCTGCGTAGGACGCGGGGACGTGCGCACCGAGGGGAAAGGAAATCCCGAAAGCCGGAGGCAGCATGGGCTTCGCTGCCATTTTCAGTTTTTCAAGTTCTGCCTCCTGCAGCCGCTTGGCTTTGGCTCTCCTGTTCTGAAACCAGATTTTGACCTGGGTCTCCGTTAGGTTGAGGGAGCTGGAGAATTCTGCGCGCTCGGCGATGGACAGGTACTGCTTCTGACGGAACTTCCTCTCCAATGCCAGCAGCTGGGACGTGGTGAAGGGGGTCCGGGGCTTTCTGTTCGTCTTGTGTTTTCGCAGTGGACAGGCAGGTGGACTCAACCTTCCTGTAAGAGGACAAAACACTTTATTTCAGAAGTTTGGCTTGGAATGCGTAAAATGTGCAGATCCATACAAGAAATGCGGTAAAGGTTCTCATAAAACACGTCAAGTATGAAAGACAGAACGAGTCCAAACATATAGCAGACTAAAAACATTAAATAACACATATTTACGTTATTCATTTCAATAATCTAGGTCTTGCGTTGACACCAAACTTACGTGGAGGCGTGGGAGAAAAACGAGGACTCTGAATCCATGAGGTCCTCTCTTTACTGTCCGGGCTCTCGGGTTTAATCAACACGTCTTCTGGCATGTTCATGATGTCGCCCACTGAAAACGACGAGCTCATGCTTAAACCAGGAACCGAAGTATCCAGACTACCGAAAGCACTCATCCTTGCGCCCTTTCCCAGCGCCTGGGACGTCCCGGGAACAGACGTGGCATCCGGGGACGCCACTTCTCTGCTGGGTTTCCTATCAGCCATCAGCGCCTCGACGCTGAAAGGTAGTATCGCAACTTTGGGCTTCCCAGTCTCCTCTGCGGGGCTCAGGCTGGTCTGCATGTCGCCTCTGCTGACGAGAACCGAGCGGGGAGGAAGGTCTTCTGTCTTCAGAGCAGCGGTCAGAGCTGACATGGCGATCGATGGGGCCATACAGGTCCGACTGGCACGGCTGATGTGGCTCGTTGACTCTCGCGGGGATAGCGGAAAGAGTTACACAAAGTTACAGCGGTGCGCCCTAAGGTGATGGTATCCTCATGTTTATGTGACCAAATTGGAGTGCAGGGCTATAATAAGGCAGGCGTGGAGAGACAGGCAGCCAATCAGGAGCGAGATGGGCCGGTCCCTGTATAGACTCAAAAAAAAAAGGAAAGTCAGAGTGGGAAAGTTAACAATAGTTGCTTTTTTTTAAACAATCCACTTCAAATAAACACAAACACAAGAAACTCTTAATGGGGCATGGTTTCATCAACTAAATCCCACAAAATGATGTTTTACCAGAAAGTAGACCCGATAATTACCCTTACAATTAACTTATTGACATTTTATATCTTGGATATAATCTCATGTCCTCACAATGTTTGATAACTTTTGTTTTGTCCTAAACATTTTGACATGCTCTATTCAGATCTACGCATTTATAATGCCTGACTTTGACCATGTGCTCAAACTAAGTGAGTCTTGAGTATTGCACAACAGTTTACTGTCCTCTTCTTTATGTGACGAGCCTCTTGCAGCGCGCCTGTTTATTGATGGCTGCGGGGCTCTAATTAGATTGAAACACACAGGCCTTCGCAGTCATTTAGGGGTAATTATCGGGCTTTGGGGGAGGGATCACTAGGATTTTTTCCCCTTTGACTACATCCATTAAAGTCAAAAATTATGTGGAGTCGGAGGGGCAAAGCGGGGGAGGAGGAGGCAGCGTGGAGCCAGGGAGAGATTTAACCCAGGACTGTCATTGATTTACCTGGCTGAACCCCCGTGTGCCTTCTCATTATCTGCAGTCCATAAAAAGAGGGAATTTTTATTGTTATTATCGCTTACAGAAAATATGTCACTGCCGAAAAAAATCATACAAGAATTTAGTGGAATCAACTAATATTTTCTCATTAACTTCACATAAATATCCAAGTTTTATTTATTCAAGTTAATTAAAATTAAAAACAATTGCATTTATGTTCAAACTTCAGAACTGACAAACATGGGTTCTTCTAACTTGAAGTCTTTTGAAGTTAGCAGACTTCATCTTTTTTTTTTTTTTTTTTTTTTTTTTTTTGCTTTTCATAATTTGAAGAAAACATATGATGAAAACTTGCTGTGTGTCTAATACGCTTGAAGATGAGCCAAATATGCTCATTTTTACAATGATACATAACAAATGAATAATTTGATAAAAGTCTACCCCTTTACACTTGTAAGAAATTCAGTGGGGCCGTTTCACAAAATTTCTAGTAAATTGTATACTGTCAAGTTTATTAGACAAGAAAAGTTCATTTGTTTTAAATTGTTACAAAATTACCTTATCTTGCCTTTTCAGATTCAGTCAACTTAATATTTTAAAGCAATCAGGACATTGACTTTTTAAAGTTAAAACAAATAGTTTATTTTTACAGTGTATATGCTCTTAATAAGGAAGTCTTCCCTCCTCATGGCCACTCTATATTTTGTAATATCACAAATAACTAATCCAGCCCTTGGAATATAAACTTTTTTAGCAACGTGTTGCAGTATGTTGTGTGGTTCACTCTATTATGTAACTTTTGAAAAAAAAAAAAAAAAAAAAAAAAAAGTAAAATCGTACCTTATTTACATACATTACAAGAAAGCTTTTCCCTCACCAATGTTTCCCTACTGCTTGCTCATGGTGGGAAGTATTGAGTTTATAACGATTGCGGTCTAGACCTGCTCTATACGCAGTTGCCATAAGATAACTTTGCTATGATTTAGCTATACAAAAAATGACTTGACTATATTTCATTGAGAATAGAAACGTATATGCATCCATGATGTTTGATTTCATATCAAAATTATATTGCTGCTTTAAATTTTAAGATGTAAACTATACACTTAAGAGTAAAGACAAGAAAACAGACCAGTTTCTCGGGAAAGCGTCTGCGTCGCTAATTGCCAAGCATAAACAATCTGTCACGATTTGTCAGTCTTCCTAATGGGCAGACAAGTTATGTTGTTTTTAGGCGCCAGCAGCGCCCGGATCAAAGCGCTCGACTTTAGGGAGGCTATTGAAGAAGTTGAACCCGCACCGAGAGCGCAGCACCGCCTCCTCCTCTACCCGCCCTGCCCCGGGACACTGAGCCATTCAGCCTGAAAAATTTGCTTTTTCTCAGCCCATCGCACGCCACTTCCATCTATTCAAATGAGCGCTATAGTCGGGTGTAATAGCAAGGCTCCTCAGAAGAAAAGGTCAGCGCCCACTGGCTACTCTCAGAGAGTCTCTGCATGCTTGAAAAGGATTCCTCGGTGCGAGTGTTTCCCAAGATACACATTACGGACCTCAGATCCCTACAGTCTGAGGAGAGGAGGTGTTTGTTGTTATGACTTTGTGCGGGAGTGTGTGGGGTGTTAAATACAGACCTCAACCAACCATCCTCATAATGTATCTGTCACTGTGCCATCACTCTCTGAAGGCAAATTAAAATAAGCCCAGAGCAGCTCCGGGAACCAAAGCCTCATAAAGTTTGTTGTGGTGGAGCCTGGTCATGGTTGACATATTAAACGGTTTCCTTCACTCAAACACTGCAATTAACATTCAAGGTGATTCAGCAGGTAGCTGTTTTGCATGTTTGAGCGATAAAGATGACACGATAAGGTCAATAATTTGCTGACCAAAGAAACGAAACTCTTGTAGTTTCTTTGCTCAGTGCTCATTTTAAGAAATATTCCACGATGACTTTAAAGGCATACATGCCTGATTTTCCTAACAACGTATAGACTCACATAGAAATAATCCCTCTCAAACATAACTTATGATCACATAAAAGTGTGTAGCTGTGGTCTGGAGGCTTTACAACACAAAACGTAGGTATTTGACGTCCTGGGAATGAGACTCAATATTAAATTATCTTTCTGGTGCTGTTTATTAACAGAAACTGACAAATCCTGCATAATCTACACTTTTAATGGAACGAGAATCAGTTGAAAGAAATTGGGTTATGAATGTATCGCTTTTATTATTAAAATTATTTTAAAATAACCAGAATAAAAACAAACTCGCTGAAACATTTCTTGCACACAGGTAGAGAGGTTTCCTTGTGACACATTCATATTGAAATTGCAGCCACAGGTGTTCCCTGATTGTCTTGCATGTGTTTACAACAGATAACCTGGTTCCAGTCACTCTGTAAAAACACAAGTCTTAATTTATCATTTCCTCTGCAGCACATCCTGTTGGTGTGGTGTGTGTGTGTGTGTGTGTGCGTGTGTGGTGTGTGTGTGTGTGTGTGTGGTGTGTGTGTGTGTGCGTGTGTGTGTGTGTGTGTGCGCGCGCGCGTGTGTGCAGGTAGCAGGCTCCGCGTGCAGTTGCACGCGGTGTGTTTGGAAACACTTAAAGCTTCTAACCTGGAACGAGTGGCATTGCTCCGAAAAGCTTTGAAGTCACCGGAGTCTTTGGGCTCCCACGTCCCGTCTGAAGTCTCCTCAGCTCGGGGCTCAAAACACTTAACCCGTCCTCCAACTCCAACCCCAACTCGTTAAACGAGTCTGCGTAAACACAAATAAGCGCACATGAGACGCATTAAAGTCGCTGGTGTGGTAAGAGGTGTTGCAACAAGGCGCAGCCTGCTAATTTTTCCTGATGAAGTGGAGTCGGCCAGAAACTCATAGATCAGGTTTGACACAGCAGGTCTGTCACTTTAGGCCTGTTATTCCAACTGCATTGGACACCAGTGTTTTCTGATTTGCTGACCAACAAGTTGAGTTAGAAAAGTGACAAAATACTTTATGAAATGATGAGTAAGGGAGACTAGGGGCAATTGTAACATTTTTTTTTTTTTTTTTTTTTTTTTTTACATTTTCCTTAATAATTCATAAACTACTGTAATACAATAGTCATCTTTTGAAAGAAGACACGTATATATGTGCACTAATTAATACTATACTATAATATTAAATTTAATGCAAGAAGTCAGAATATTACTATTGTGCTATTGTGCCGTTGTATCTCAATAAGTGCAATTAAAGTGCAAATAAAGTGCAATTCAAAATAATCACATTACTGCTGTAGGATCTAATAAGGTTACCTAAGATGCTTTGTATATAGCTCAAACTCGTTTAGATGTCAGACATCATATGCATTCAAAGCTAAAGTCTATTTCTTTTTTGCTGAAGACTAGGCATCAATGCTTAAGGTAACCAGATTTTAATTAATTAAACTGAGTTAATTTAAAAATTAAAATTAGTGAAATATGTTCATTTCTAACAAAAAAGTATACTGACACAGACAAACAAGGTGTTTTCACTGGGCCATCATAAAATCCTGTATGCAACACCTGTGTTAGCATAGGTTGTTCATGTTAATTTTTATCCAATAACCTAGAGATGAAATTGATCAACATTTTAAAGTTACAGTCATCTCAACTCTAAATGGCAGAAGTATTCTACTGTATATTCACTTTTACATTTCAAAATCAGTGTTTTGTTCAAAACTGATCTAGATCCTTTTCCACAGAGAGAGAATCCTACTTGAGCACGTGCAGAGTAAGTGTCATGACTCCAGCTTGTTTCTGATTTGAAGAACTGACTGTGTTACAATTGTTCCAGGTCTCCCCTAAACTACCCTAGAATACTGTTGTCTGCTTCTCATCAATATCATCAAATCATTTAATAATGTTCTCTGCCTAAAGCTGACTTAAAAACAAATCAGAAACAAAAAAAAAAACATCTGTTTAACCTGCTTGTGGGCCTTGCTTGCTGCAGTGCGTCTCCGGTTTATTTGTCTTGTGGACAGAGGGGACAGTGGCGCTGGAAAACAATGTTGCTGGCAATTAGCATCCCAAACACTGGGCTTTAGGAAAGACTGATATGCCATGGAGAAGACGATTACCATACCGTTTTATTTAAATCCCAAGGCAACAAATGAGGGCCGAGCTGAGATACAAAACAACTGTAAGGTTCATCGGGGCCTTTATTTAACTTTATAAACTACTTTGATTCCTCAGTCAGGAGGCAGGGACTCCAGACAAAGGCCCATTGTTGCCTCCGCTGAAAGTTGTCTTAACCCTTTTCATGCAAGGTCTGTCAATTCAGACTGTAAAGACATAAAAGGGGGAGTCGATGTCAAAGGCATTTTTTCAGGAAAAATATTTGCACTTGGTGCGAGTAAATGACTTTCGTCTGTGGTGACAATGACATCGCTCATGTGAGTAGATAATAACTCCTATATCTTGGTCACGTTTTTGATTTATAGTGGAATTTGCGCCTGCTCAAAATTTGGAAGATGTTAACTCTATTAGTCAAGTGAAGCTGTGAGGAATTCTTTTACGTTTTAATTTTTTCGCAATTTTAAGTTAATTTTGAAGGGACTTTATGATGCACCTCAAAGAGAGATGAAAGCAAACAGCCGGCAGTCCAGCCCACAGTCTCCATAATTATACATAATGTATCCTATTTCAAAGCAATTAGCGCAATCAGGCGGATCGGAGCACTTTGCTGCCAGTAAGTAACAATGCCTCACGGTCATTTTAGCTTCAGGATGCCATTCACACTGTGGCTTACAGGTCCGCCTGCAGACTACACTGCCTCAGTCAATTTGGCAGCAGGTGTATGTGTGTGTCCAAAGTCCAAAAGTCATCACCTCGTGTTCTGAAGCTGAATTGTGTTCCGTTAATCTCACCACAGATGAGAACACTGCTTGTAATACACATTATTAACAGGCCAGGAAATAGGATACACAGGACATAGCAGATTTTTAGCGTAGATACAATTTTTCAGGTAAATTACTGAAGATTAAATATAGAAAAAATAGACCTATTACTTTCCGAATAGTGAACCCACATTTATCTGTACCGTTGAGCCTGTAGATTACTTTGTGCTTTCCATCAGCAGCTGCCTGCAAGTTTCATCAGATATTTAATTATCATCAGCAGCATCTTAATAACCAAAAAGTTTCATTTGGCATATCAAATTATCAGATTCATACACTAAGGCTTTGACAATATTGTAGCCTATATCTTGATATTTTCAGCATATACCGTTTACAATAAGGCTACCTTTTGCCACTAATAAATGTTAGTAATTCATTAGTAAGATTAATTAGTAGTGAGAAATAACTGGATCTTACCAAATAGTGAGCTCACATCGATGTAACGGTTTTAACTTGTTCATAGTCTAGTTGTTTGTTTTTTTAAATTATTTATGAAGAAGCAATTAAAATCTAGATATGAACCATTTATAAATCAGTTGTAAAGTGGTACCATTTTAACCACATTTTTAACCCATTTTTACCACATAATATTTTAATATAACACTCAAATACTCTCATACTAAGAATTATAACAAAGTCAAATTTGAGTTGATTTTAGCTCATAAATTAACGTGGAAAAAAAAAAGAAAATTATCTAACAGTTACAGCAAATTACCAAACGCATATAGGATCAACATTCAGTCTTCAATTTTATTTACAGCTTGTGAAGTTTCAGAGAGAATCAGCTAAAGCAGCTCGCTGTAAAGTCATCCAAGCCTCACGGTTGAACAGCAGGGAAACAGCAGCCCGGAGAAGAGAAATAGACTCCAAATGTGAAGGCACGCCGGATGACGATGATAAATGCCATTTGAAGTTTCGGCGAATAAATGAATTCATATGGCCAGTGGACGAAATAGCCTTGCTGTTTTTTTTCCGAATTGTTGACTCTCTAAAGTTAGTCAGATCCACCGTTTAGTGAACTTTATTCCCCATTAATCTCCCTCACCTTTCCCCGGCTGACAGGCAGGATGAATGTGTCCCACGGTGATGATAAAAACCCTCTTGCGGTCCAGAGAAAAAAGCGTTGTCGCCAGCGTAGCGGGGGGGGCATATTGTTAGAGGAGAGTCTCTTAAAAAGAAATATTTGCCTGGCATCGCCTCAAAATCACCCGGAAATGATGTATGGTGATTTAAAAAGACGGTCTGCAAGAAAATATCGCCGTCTCGGCACTTTTTTTTTTTTTTTTTTTTTTTTTGCCTCTGCCTTCCGTCGGAAAGCGAAATATTGTTCAATATTCTCTTTTCTTTATTATATTTCTAGTATAGCCACATGAAAAGCGTATTTTGGTTGATACGTATATCAGTGGACTGTTAAACGGTTCCGGTGCTCGGCTTTGATTGGCTGTTCAAACCGCAGCAGCACCTCAGCACACACCTGTGACCGCGTCACTGTTTGTTTAAATATTAATGCGCTAATTGAAAACCACAACCGCTACTTATGTGTCACTGGACTTGTTTAACATCTCGTCGGAAGAGTACCATTCAAGGTAATTAACTCGGTAAAGATTTATACGATAAATTAATTACATTAAATGTGCCACATTTTTGTACTGAGGCCTGTTTTCAGTTGCCTACAATGCTGTGAATCATCATTTCCCTACTAATAACTAATAGCATTCTAAAGGATTTTGTGCTTTTAGTGTTTAAAATCTGCATCCACAAAGCAAGATATTTATTTAAAGTAACGAAATTATCTATTTCCTATTCATTTGTCTAACTGAATTTAATATCAGTGACGTGCACTTCCTAAATTAGCATATTTATTAGCCTATTGTTTAAAATGAGCTGAAAGGCATAGTCTTCGTCTGTCTAATACTGGCCACTTATTCAATATTCTATTAGGCCTTTTGTACGTTATTTTATTTAGTTTTATTTTTGCACAATTTAAAAATACACACACACAAAATGACAAATAATACAGTGCAGGTAAAGAAAAAAGACCTAGAGGGCTTATTTGATGCTTATTTAAATAAAACATACACACAAAGTTATTGAGAACATGAAATAAACCATTAATTATTATTATTATTATTATTATTATTATTATTATTATTATTATTATATTATTTTGTTTCATGGCGTTTTCAAGTTACTTTCTAATTTCATCAAATAATTAATTAAAAAAATAAATTGAGTAGCCTATTTAAAAAAAATTTAAAACACTTTATTAGGCTGGCTTGTAAAGGTTTTTCTGTTGCCTTCATATGGAAAGCAGTCTGTACAATAATTTCTTTTTTGCCCTCCGTGATTCAGCCACACACACACACACAAAGAGAGAGGGGGAGAGAGAGGGAGGGAGAGAGAGAGTCAGATATGATCACTATTCCTCACACCCTGACCTCTGCATGACTTTAAAATCAAAATAATGTCATCGTGTGAGCGGCGGTATCAGTTTTTCTGCCTGCCGTTCATTCCTCTGTAAAACTTAGATAAAACTGCGCCTTTTTAAATTTACAACATTCCATCGTTCAATCACAGACATCTCAATTACCCGAGGTATTGGTGTGAAATTGAATTATCGCCCCTCTATTTCTTTCACGCCATTAAACAGGAAGCATACTCAAATCATTTGCAAATCACTGGCCTGGGTAATATGATATAGGCCATCTAAATGGACTGATTAACTAATGACAAATCATGGGATTTATTCTGATAAAGTCGATCATTTGGGCCTTTTCAAACACCGAGTGAGGCTTGTTGATTAGAAACTAAATAGAGTCTTAAATGAAATGCTTAATAAGCGCATAACAAGCAATAGTTTTAGCAACAAATCATTTCTATAATCGGGATTTAAAAGATGCTTAATGATGAGGTAAATTATGTGGAGCATCAAAACGCTGCCACCCATAATTCCCTGCGCTCAAAACAAATTGCAGGAATAATGAAAACATGTTCAGTCTTATTTTAGAACAGAAATACTGCTGCAACCACTGTTTATGCTATTGCTACAGTGAATATTATTACAACAGTGTATTATTATTATTATTATTATTATTATTATTATTATTATTATTATTATTATTATTATTGTTATGTGATTAAATAATATATCTCTCAAATTGGGAGATTTTTAAAAATATGTTTGTGATCATACTTATAACAGAGTCTACATACATTATATCTATCTATCTATCTATACTCTTTTCTGCAATTTGAATGCAGTCCTTCAAAGTGAGAATTTTAATGTTGCAATAGAAAGTAAAATAAAGATAACAGGACCTCTCATGAGTAAAACCAGTTGGTGTCCCTTTTTATTTGACAGTACCAAGTATGACGTTCCAAAATATTGAACTAAATATCAGACAATTGCAAGTGGTTATGTTTAATCAGGTAATATTTCCTCTGAAGATACCATCAGTATTTTCCATCTCCAATAAATCAATTTTCCATTGAAAAACTATAATCATTCCCCATTTTCATCAAGATATAGGCAAGAATAATAACTGTCAGTAATTGTGTTGGAAATTAATTCTGTGGGAACAGACATCAGATAAAAAAATAGGTTCTGAAATGCAATCATAAGGATTTATACAGTGGTGTGTGGTTCAGCCATTTTAAAATATCATCGCAAAATCTCTGCCTTGCCCTTCCAGTGACACCATGTACATAAACCATCCTTCACAAAAACCTTAAGCCCATCATTTTGGGCCGTTCCCTGCCGCTTTAGATCTGGCCAAAGAAAAGCAAACCAAAACAGCAAAGGGGGACAAAATCAGGGGTTTGTCTGGGAAGTCGTACTGTGGACGGCGAGCCGCTGCGTGCCCTGTCCTTCAGATCACAGCATAGCAGACTTGGCTCCATCCTAATCTCACAAGTCTCAACAGTCTGCAACTCAAGTTTATCCAGAGGGGGTTGAGCCTCTTGTAGCCCCCCATCACCATCCCATCTAGCTAACCCGCCCCTGTCCTCCGCCTGCCTCCCTCCGCCCAGAGGAACACTCTGGCAGTGACCCTTCTCTGACTCTAGCTGCCTAATCCTTTAAATGTGGGCAAAGCCTGAAATGATGAGGAGTTGGGCTTTTTTTATACAGGTGATGTCCTCTGCCTCTCCATGTTTCCCTGTGGCCAGCAGGATCAGCCTAAAGACACAGGAGATCCTCTGGTTGTAACGGGCCAGGCAGCAAACCCCACATTGAGCAGTCTGCAGCAGGAATGCAGGAGGATTTGAGCCACATTCAGCCATGCAGAGTCACTACTACAGAGTACATTCCTTTTTATTTGTTGTGAGTAAATCTGTATTCAAGAGTTTTATTGACCTGTTTACTTTAAATAGCCTATTGAGTCACAAGCAATCAATGCAACCACACAGTCACACAAAGTAATACTCGATAAATGAATTTGTTACATACAATGTGAGGGCACTGAGACTGGTTTGAGGGACATTTAATTAAAGGTCCAAGGTCCAAGATTTAGAGGGATTTATTGGCAGAATGTGGCAGAAATAGAATATAAGATTCATATCTTTTCATCAGCGTACAATCACCTGAAAGTAAGAGTTGTTGTGTGTTTGTTAATGTCGAATGAGCTGTTTATAATCTACAGAGGGTGTGGGTCCTCTTCTATGGAGTCTGCCATGTTGCATAGCCATGTTTCTTAGAATAGACAAACCAAACACTGGTTCTGGATAGATTTTCGCCTTTTTCGAGAGCTTCTCCGTAGGCTCTAATTTGGAAGGGGCGGGGTGAGGTGATGTGTTTCCAATGCTGTTAGGTGCCACTAAATATTACACATTGACCCTTTATAGAAAAATTCTCCTTATAGTCCAATCAACATTACAACATTACCTTCTCAAGTTCAACCTATTCAACAAATTACTGTGTTGAATTTGTATTTTTTCTGCAAGGTGCTGTGACTCCTTGTTGAGTAAAGAATATGGTGTTTTGTGGTGGCTTCTGTTTGAGGCCGATGAAACAGTGCTGCATGGATGTTGCATAAAGCTGCCCAGTAAATGCCTGAATGACTGATATCACAAACAGTAAAAATGTAGTGAAGCTCTGCCTACAGAAACTGGCATTCCTTTAGAGCAGACCTGGGCAAAATATAGCCCAGGGGCTGCATCCAGCCCACTGAAAGGTTCGATGTGGCCCACAAGGCCATCAGGAGCACCTGGAAATATTGAAATTACATTATAAAAAAGACAGTCAATATAACTGTTCTTACTGTTATATCTGGTCTTCATTCTGGAAGGGGTCAATGTTGTGTTCATTGGTTTAAAATTGCCTCATGTTTGGCACAACAGTTGCAATTCAGGAAATTTAAAGCTGAGGTGATGCAAAATCTTCTTAATTCATGCTGTTTGTATTCAAAGATCAGGAGAAAAACTCGTCATGTCATGGCATGTCACTTTATAATAAAATCATTTCAGGGCGTTGTCCCATAGTCCGAGTGTGTACACACCAAAGATGCCCCTACAGTCACAGCTCCTCAAACAGTGAGCTCACCCGGGCAGCAGCACTTTTACCCACCTCCTTTCATATCCCCACCCTTTCTCCTATGGGAGACATATTTAATTTAATTAAGGCCTGTCAACACTATTGATTTTGGCACTTTCAATTATGGCCCGGCCGTTTATGGGCTCCATGGGCTGTGGATCTACTGATCTGTGATGAGGGGGGCCCTATCAGTGCGGGACCACATGGACGAGGAGCCTCTCTGTCTTCCTTATGGCCCTGCGCTGTCTGTGGGAGACACTGACGTATGGTCGTTGCCTGGGTCCCACTCCCCTCCTGCTACCCATAATTAATCCCTCATTAGACAGGTCTTTATTGTTTAATTTGTGCCGTTCGTAATCAAATTGGGCAGATTAATTGCTACAGAATTTAGAAACGGGGGTGAAAAATAACCACTTTTAATTGCCTTCAGGTTTTATGACGCCCAGGCTCTTTAGTGAGCCATCACTGGACACAGTGAAATATCTCACACCCTCAAGAGTTTTCTCTACATCAGTTTTTGAGTGATGAACCGTTATTGGGGTGCTCTTTTTAGAAAGCCACGGCTGCTTAGCAGAAGCTCATTAAAATGTTTCTCAGAGATATATTTTCCCTTGCAGTCCTAATTGCAAAAGTCAACCTTACAAATTCTTGTGTTTATTTATGGTCATGGCCTTTTGCTTGTGTTCTGTTTGTCAGTGCAGGCTGTGTGTGTGGTGTGTGTAAGAAGAGAGACAAGTTAAGTAAAGTGTTTCAAGGAGGTGTGTATTTGTGCATGAGAGATTAAGAATTTGAACAACATATTTATTAACAGTTATAGGATATGAGAACCAGTGTTGATATGAGAACTTTTCAGTTTGTGTGTATGAAGGATATAGAGTTATTAACAGTGCTTTTCACAGTGCAGTTTTTTCTGAGTGCAGTGGAGAAAAGTGATGTGGATGAATGGCAAAGGTGTGACAATAAAACTGTAACAAGCTATTTGCTTGACACATTTTTACAGCATATATTTAAGTGGTGACTAAAACACCAGTAGCTCCTCACACTTAATAAAGAAATACTTTTGTATGCTTTGCACAGGCACCTTGTAAATGCAGTTCTAAGCCAGATTTAAGTGAAAACAGAAATGAATATTACAGTCGCTTTGTATGGGTTAAGGTGCAAAGACTTGACTGAAAAAATAAAGGCAAATCTTTGTTCTATTCACTATTGCTCAGTTTTGTAATTGTTTTAAAATAACAAAAAATAAAGTTAGTTCTTACTTTTTGGTGAAAAAAAAAAAGTGACCATTCAGGGGAAACATTCATAATAGGCATCCTTAACAGAACAACAAATTAGGGTATGGGCAACAAGTAATACAAAATGGAAGAAAAACTTTTTTACCTGAACTCCTCAAGTTCTTTTCTTTGTACATCTCTTATAAAAACTCATTTAAAAACGCGAATAAGGAAAAATCACCTAAGGGGACAAAAAAAAACAAGAAGGAAATACAATATTATGAAGCAAAATATAATACAGTGACAGTCTGGTGAGTAATACTAAAATGTACAAATTGTAATAGTAGTTTGTAGTATGTGTGAGTGCAGTAGCAGTAAACAGCTTATAAATGGAGGTAAATAAATATATATACTGTGATGTGTACAGGTGTATGCTGAGATATAAACAGACAGTAAGCAGGTGGAGCCAGGCAGTAGAATATATATGTGCAGTACCACTAAGTATAGTATTAGTATGGTAGTAGAATTAAGGTCTTCCAATATTAGTCATATTATTGTGTAAAACAGGGGGTCCAGGGCACTCTGCCAGGGGGTCTGTGAAATGTTTTTAGATTCATTCTAATCATGCTAGAAGAAATATTTATTTATTCATTTATTTCACAAAAGGCCCAATAATTAAAAAAAAAAAATCTAAATCTAATACAGTTCATAGATTGCAATCTAATTTAAAAATCTATAGCTCTTAATAAATACTTGTATAATTATTCCTCCTACCAGTCAAGCACCTGTCACCCACATGTCTTTTGGCTTTCTCTTCACAGATGTTGACATGGTGCATGGTTTTAATATGTCTAATAGCTTTTACAATTCTTTTACATACATTTCTCTTGAGCTGTTTTTTCATATAACTAAGCAGTGTAAAAAATAGGCCTCATCAAATTATTCCAAGGGACAAGACAGGGTCCCCAGTATATTTTCTGTTTGGTGTCCTTGACTGAAAGAAAATTGAGAACCTCTGACATAAAGAAATAAACTAGCATTTGTTGATTGCAAAGTTGATGTTTGCTGTGATGATTTTCGAAAACATTAAAACTCTTGAGATACTCTTTAATGCAGCCACAAATTAAATGTGTCATGTATACCCTTTTATAGAGTGTGTTCTGTGCGTATGTGTGCACATGGGTGCAAATGAAAGGCCGACTGGGTGTGTATGTGAATGCACCGTGTCATGTTTCAATGACATCATTTAATGAGAGCATTGATGTCAAAAGTAGGGTAATTGCGTCGGCTGTCGTGTCACCATACACCTTAGCAATTACAGCGTCACTCAACGATTATGGTTCATTATCTCCCTGAGAGGCCGGCAGTCCAAACAATGGACTCACACAAACCTTATATACTAATTGCTAGCAGACATAACTGGACGTGTGGAGCCAGCTGAAGTGGTATATATTTAGCTTCTGTTGAACGTATGGGAATTATGAGGCTGAGTTACACAAATATGATTATTAAATTTCACCTGATGGACATATGAGCAGAGTGAGAGGTACAAGTGTGCCATTTAGCGATGGATCTAGCCGTTAACTACAGTGTAGGAGGACAGGATTGGATGGCTTAGTGGAAAATACTAAGAGCCACTTGAATGGTGGAATTAAGGGTAATTCAGAAAAGGATATCGACTCCAGTGCTGACGCTTTTTTTGAAAAGAAAAGCTGAGGAAAAGTTGGCGTTACCTTGAATTATTAAATCCAGAAGGGACATGAGTGACTTATTTGCAATGGAATCTGTTTTGGATGTTTTATTATTTATTAAACTTGTAGTTCCACATTTGTATGCATAAATTTTCCCATGGATGAGGTGGTACTGTCCACCATCTTGTGCCCTCACTAACCCCTTTGCCCTCTCTGCTCCACTTGAGACCTTATAAGGAAACATGGATTCCTCTGGCTTGCATGCTTCATATTATCTTCACATCCCCCTTATTCAATATCTCTGATGATTATCTTTGTTGAAGTTGAGGGCCATGACCAGGAGCCTCAGCCCTTTTATGCACAACTGGATCTTGGTTTATGTTTTCTGTGTCAAAGTGTAACAGTTGTGTAATTGGTTTAGTTTCCAGCAGATGGTTGCTGGTTGTTACTGTGAACTAACTCTGGAGCAATTGTTTGGAGACATGCAGATTTAGTTACAATTTACTGTATTTCACAGCTTCAGATGTTTTACAGGAAGGCAGCTCACAGGGTTATGGTTGCACCGACCAGGTGATGACAATCAAACTCAGACGGCATCATTGAATAACTTTTATATAACCACACTTGGTTTAGTCTCATGTCAGGCAGTTCAGCTCACTTGGCCTTAAATTCTTCTCAGAAGTTCAAAGCTGTTAAGCCAGTACCAAGTGGCAATGACCCAGAAAATTCAAGGCTGTTTTAATTTTGCTTGACATGCTAATCAAAACATGTATCAACAGTATTTTTCCTCAATGAGTCACAATGAGCAGTCTCCATATTGCACCTGTTTAAAGTTATAATCCTTAAAATTTCAGTCCCGGTTGATTTGGCTACACCTGTAGTTACTAATACATGTATGACAGGCAGTGAACACTTTGCTACTTTGTCAGAAATGCAACAGAAGTGCATCTGGTATGTCTGTTTATTGTGCAACAAACAAATTTACATTGTGTCAGTCAATTATGAGTTTTTTCCATCATGCCATGAGCAGCCTTGAACTGATTTCAAGCTGTACACAGCGCAGATAGTTTTGGACATAACTGTTCCTTCTTCTTCCATTACACTCTGCAATATTTAAAATTGATCCAATGTCAAAAATGCACAAAGTAATTGTTTTCTTGTGCTTGTAGATGCATTGTTGATGATGATAGCAAATCTCTGCTTTACAATAATAGCCACACCATTACACATTCTTTTACACTTGTTTGAACTTCTGAGCTCTCCAGACTTTTTATTTTTTTGAAAAACCATCCCATCTTTTGCCAGTTGAACACTTTTATTGTAAACTAGCGGGACAAGTTATTACTTAAAGCAAAATTATGTAGCAGTGCCAAAATGGGCACCAGAACTTCAGCTGGGTGAGTAGACAACATTACCAGGCTTGTAAGAAGTGAAAAAAATGAAGAGGACATGAGGGAAGTGTGAAAAAAGAGAGAATGACCAAGCAAGAGGCCTGTGGATACGAGTAAATGTTGGATTGGCTTTTACTCATTGGCAAGAGCTTCAGAAAATAAAATGCTGATTGACAGACATGAGCTAGCTTTCTTGCTGTTGGACTAGTAAGTAATAACAACTGCCTTGCTGTTGTCTGATATTGTTGCACTTTCTTAATGTTTGGCTGTGTTGGCAAAATTATTGACTCGCTAGGTTATGTAATCCTAACAAATGCATGTGTGCAGCTTTCCATATTTACAACATCAGTACATAAATGAATTGCATTCTGAAACTGGGGGCACCAAATTGAAAAAATTGCCAAATCTTACATGCGTTGCTTTAATACATCTCTGATACAACTGTAAACAGATGAGATGAAGATGATGGAGATGAACAGTAAACAGTGAGGTAGGTGTCAATGACATAAAATGACAAACAGTAATTCTGGATTACATGCACACATTGTTTCTTTTGAATCACTAATCTGTCATTTGAAACAGCACAAGAATGGTGGACCCCACCACCAACAATGGCATCTACTAAATAAGGAGGTACTTACAGAATGTCACAAAAATGCTGGTAAATTGTATCATAAATGTGATTTGATTCAATGAAAATATTAAGGATTATGAATTATGATTTTCCATTCCAAAACGCACACGCACACACTTTAGCGAATGTATATGTGGAGATGTATTATGAGCTGGGGTTGCAAAGCTAATTATGGTAACGACGGGTCGCGATGGTGAAGGCGCGCTCCTCACTATGTGGTGGAGCCACAGAGGCTGCACAAACATCTCCTCAGAGGCCCCGCTCCTTGTTTAATGAAACATCGCAGGGGCCCTGCGAATGCACACAGAGAGGCGCAGCACAATCTGACGGACAGTGTCACAGGGGCCATGCCAATTATGTTTTCAGCAAAAGCCTCTCTCTCCCTCCTTCATCTGTACCCCCCATCCTGCACCTCCTCCTCCTCCTCCTCCTCTTCATCCTCCCAGCCCAGACATAGAATAACAGGACAGAGATATGATTACTAATCTGCCCCCCAAAAGCCAAACACTAAAAATGTTGGGATTTGTTTGTTCAGTCATCAAGAAGTGTTTCAAACTGAAGTGTGGGTTTGGAGGGGTGATGGTGTAATGAGAGTTTGCAGCTTCAGATGTTTGTTTTTCTTCTGATTGGATTGCGTGAGGCTTGATGTGTCTCCAAGTGCTCAGTGGTCTCATTATGGCTGTAGCAATCTACTTTTAATAGCAGCAATTTGTTGGGTATACCAGGGTCGGTGTCATGGACTGTATACGGGATTGCAAAGACACACTCAGCTCCAGACAAGGTAATGTACTACAGTAATCATGTTTTCTGACTTGGTGGCTTGGTAATGTACTGTATGGGAGAAATACAGGAACATGTGAAGATCCTTCTTCAACCTTGTGTGTCTCTGCTCAGAGCTACAGACAATAACTTCCTCCTCTCTCCACTCCATTGAGGTGCCTCTGCTGCTCCTTCCACATGGATGGGGATGTGATTAAGTACTCGTCATATGGACTCATTTAATTTGCTGGCAAAGGCATTACATCCAGCTGACAGGGAAGGATGGATATTTCATTCATCAAACTCTGTAATTGAATAGAAGTGAAGCATCACATATGTAACTGAACAGGGAGCAAGAGACAGGGGAATAGAAGAGAAAGCAGGTACAGACTGGGGCATAGAAGGTGATTTAGCTTCTGGAGTGGATGTAAATGTGATCAGAAGAATAGGTACCACAGGTTATTGTCTGCCAGAATAAGCTTAAACCTCCAGATTTCTGACTTGCATTTATGTGGTCCTTATAGTTACAAGAAAAGTGATATTAAATGATTAATTGTGCAATTATACCTCCATGCCGGTGACAGCTGTGGCCGGAGGCATTATGCTTTTGTGTTTGGTTGTTGTGAACGCAATATCCCATGAACGCTTTGACAGAATTTCTTCAAATTGGTCACAAATGTCCACTTGGACTCAAGGATGAACTGCTTAGATTTTGGAGGTCAAAGGTCAAAGGTCAAGGTCATTGTGACCTCACATCATCCCCAATCTTGTAATACCTGGACAAAATTTCTTCATATTTGGTACAAACGTCCACTTGGACTTGAGAATTAAGTGATTAGATGTTGGTGGTCAAAGACCAAGGTCACTGTGACCTTGCAGCCATCCCATTCTCATCAATGTGATCTCTCAGAAATACCTGGAGATCATTTCTTCAAATTTGGTACAAATGTCCATTTGGAATGATGAGTTGATGACATTTTATATCCAAAAGGTCAAAGGTCAACTTCACTGTGACATCATAATGTTCAGCTCTCTATCAGTCCTCTGTCCTCCTCCGTAGTCTCTAAGTGAAGACAACATGTTTCGTACTGGAAATTATTCACGTGAATACTACATGTCAATATACTGATAACTTCCACTTTTCCAAAAAATATGTTTTATTAAATTCTTTCAGAGTCATCACAGTTTTACATTATATTAGTCTGGCCAGACATGGAGGCATACCACTGCGAGGTGGTAATTCTCCTTTATAATTTGTTATATTCATATATATCCATCCATACTATCAAAGAATATGAAAAAATAACAAATTAATGGTATGTGTTTGTATACTTTATAGTAATATTTTTTGGAAGATATTTAGTTTTGGACATTCCTATCAAAAAAATTATTGAAGTTTCAAAGACTGCGAAGATTGAATTGATATTTTGACTATTTACACTTCCCCTTTGTGTCTTTATTCTCTTGTACTGTGCAGCAGGGAGCCACTCAGCCAACAATAGTGTATAAACCTACATATATACAAAGGCAAAAGGGCCTGTAAATGAACAGCAGAAGGCCTCAAAGTGAGAGATGTGGTCATGTCTTTATTTTTTTGTGAAACAGGATTAACGAGCTGATGAAAGGGGACAGCACGCAAAGTGATGCGATTACGGTCGGTGTCGGTTTCACTTTACAGTTTGAAGAGTTCCCTCTTCGCCCTTTCCCTCAGCCGCTCTTGAACCCTTCAGGCGTGGCCTTTCGTTGGGCTGACACGAGGGCCTCTTCCACTCCTCCACCCCCTGCAGCACACAGCTCATTGGGCAGAAGAAACACAATTAAATTCAGCTAAAGCACGACCACTGACCGCTCTTGTGTAGCCTAATAGGCTTAAGAGGGGAAAATAAATCTAATTGCGTGTTATTGGTCTGAAGTTAATCCCCCATAGCCTGACACTAGACTGAGTCTTGGCGGGTGCATGAGGCATGCTCCGTGGTTGTGGAGCAGCTCGAGATCGACTCAATGAGAAGAGTTTTGGTAGTAACAAAGCCAAAGGGTTGTACTTGACTCTTGTCAGGGGCTGAAAACCACTAAAAGGCCTCTCAAGTGGCCTGTAAGTCTTATCAAGTGCACACTCTTGTATGAAGAGAGCGAGCTGTGAGGGTCCACACACCAGTGAAATGATGATGTCAGGACCACACTGCAGAGTGATATAAGGTTTCAGTTTCATTTGGGGTGAGGGGGATTATGAAAGCTTGACAATGTGCTAGTGACTGCAGGCGTGGGAGGTAGGAGGCAGTGCTACACTCCTAAAAAAAAAAGGGTTCAAAAGAGTTCTACCTGAAGGGCTGTGGTTCTAACCAGAACCAGTTTCTGCTGAAGAACCTTTTATTTGAAGAAAGGGTTCGTCAAGTAGAGTACTTTGAAAGACTAAGGCTTCCATTAAGAACCCTTTTTATCCAAAGAACCATTTTTTGGAAGAAAGAGCTTCTTGTGAGAACCCTCTGGGTATGTTCTAGATAAAACTTTGGACTATAAAAAGGTAGAAAGTAGAACCCCCTGCGTGGGTTGTAAATGAAATGACTGGACTATAAATGAGTTCTCAGTAGAACCCCCTGGGTCAGTACTAGATAAAACCCTTGGAATATAGAGGGATTCTCTGGAGAACACCCTGGATGGGTTCTAGATAGATGGTTCTCTGGAGAACATCCTGTGTGGGTTCTAGATAAGACCCTTGGAACATAAAAGGGTTCCTGGTAGAACTCCCTGGGTGGGTTCTAGAAAAAACCCTTGGAATATAAAAGGTTCTCGGTAGAACTCCCTGGGTGGGTTCTATATAAAACCCTCGGAATATAAAAGGGTTCCTGGTAGAACCCCCAGGGTGGGTTCTAGATAAAACCCTCAGACACCCACGTTTCTGGGTGGAACCATCACACCATCTCTCCAAGTAACACCTTTATAAAAGGTTCTACCATAAATCAAAAACAGTTTTCCTATGAAGACAAGCTGAAGAACCCTTTATGGTTCTAGCTAGTCCCTTTACTTCTCAGAGTGTATAAATTAATTGTTTCATTACACAGTTTTGAGACATATTAGATGGGATTAATATGTAATTACTCTGTCCACCGGAGACACCTGATCTGATTTCTAAGGCCTGTGTTAAACGAACCAAAGCGATATAAAACACTTAACTGGCTGTTTGGTGTCTGAAATGGTTCCCAGTCCTGAAACAACCCTGTGAGCAGATTGTATTTTTCTCCAGTCCCACCATAATTGGAGCCTCACATTTGCCCTTTTGTACATATTATTAATTTTGTTAAAACTATCAAGTCAGAGGTTGGGCATTTAACCGCACAGCCACACGCATTGTTAATCCGTTCTCTGTTATTTCAACTCGACAAGATTTGGCCTTTCTCAAGGTTTCTCTCTAAGTGCACAATACCTTTCAGCTGTGCGCACGGTCATGGATGTGCTGGTGCTAGATGGCTAAATAGCTTGTGGTGTAAATAGGACCCAGACGATTGAGTTCCAAAGTGGATGGAAACAGTTTTCTAACTTTATTTACTTTGGAACGATCAAGAAAACCACCTATTTACTTCCAAGCCCGTCTTCTTTGGAGGATATAAGTCTGTCTCTAATTTAGTGAGCACTTCGACAACTCACTTTTCACAATGAGTACTAATAGCTCTCCCTTGGATGGCGGCCCTGTGGCATGTGAGATTCGTTGTGACGGCCTCTTGCACTGCAAGCAAACAACACAGAGAAGAGCTAGTTAACCTCAGACAACACTGGATTCAGCTCTTTGGATGAAGGCCTCATCTGGTTCCACCCCACTGTTCAGACACCATCGGTGGCTGCTCGTCCTGATTTCCCAACCGTGGGACGGCAAGACCGAGCGGGGGTTTGTGGCCACTTCCAACATGAATCTTGGCTAAATCCTGGTGTGTAAAGACACGGAACTTTCTAATTAGAGTCTTAAGAAAACATAAATTAAAAGCCTTTTTGTTTGCTGGCAAAAGGGCACATAGATTGACACATACACATAATGTTCTTATTTTAAAGGCAAAGGAAAGGAAAAGTGATTGATACTGTTTAACTCCCCAGAAATTTCAGCATTAACTAAGATTCAGTGGCCACACTGACCAATCAAATGTTCTCTCCTCTCATCATTTTTACCTGTAGATAGTAAATATAAGTCATCTCACTTTCTTATTTGCAGTATCAGAACGTGTTTGCCTCACAACTGTAGCTGAAGTTATGACGAGCCCCGGTGCACGCTATTGTGGGGGGCCCTAGTGACAAAAATATTAAAGAAAATAAGAAATTACACATTTAATTCAATAGTTTTTATAGGTTATTTATTAATTCAATATTTTTTATGGGTTGATACTGACTTGATACTGACTATTTCATAAAATAAAGAAGACTATTTCATAAAATCAAGAAAAAAACCTGACAGAACCCTGAACCCTGACAGATATGGGGTTGCATTTTTGAGGGCAATACCCATTATAATGACAAGTCTTCAGTTTGTGTTAAAAGAGTTATTCTATAAATAGCACAAATAACACAAATATTTCCCTGCAAACAGCAGATAGTTAAAAGCCTTCTTTGATCTTCTTTGAGCTGAGTTTGTTCCAGCTTAAAATGGCAAAACAGACTGCACATCAGTGTAATTAGTGTTATGGGACGCGTCCAAATTTAGTTTTTTGAAATGGTTTCCAAAAAATCATTCCACATTCTGGCACTGTCATAATGTCTTAAAAGTTGATACATGCGCATAAGCTGCCGACCTGTGACCCCAGTAAATGTAATCAGCGATCCAAAGGCTGGCAGTTTATACTAGAATACTCTAACGACTAGTTTATCAAAATAAAATACAGTTTGCTGTTCAACTTCTTCAAAAAACCTTGCATTGATGACTGGCAATACAAAAGCCTATAACAGTGAGAAGGATGTTTCTCTATCCCCCTCCACCTCAACAACTGTGACTCCGTCGGCACCAGCAGCTACAAAGATAGAAACAGAGCATGCAGAAATGGCTAACTGTAAATCTTTTGGCAGTAGACAAACCTGCATGCCAGCCATTTCTGCAGATGCAGAAGCAGCTACAGTTTAGTGTCACTGCTAGCTACAGTTGTTTAGAGAAGGAAAAAACATTTAATGAAGCTCCAGTTCTCCTCACAGACATCACACACAGATGGAGCTGAGCATGCTTATCTTGTTGAATGGGAGTTGGCAGTCACTAATTAGCACAATCAGTTGTGTTGTTTTAAAGGAAAGAATCTCCTTGGAAGTAACGTTGAGTCTTTGATCACAGCCCGATCACCTGTCCACTTATCTGGACTGTTCTACACATGAGGCCTCTGTTTAGTGTTCAGATAGCGTCTTTGTTAGCCAAGTGGCGTCTTCCTTGTGTGGTCAAGCATGGAGCAGATGAGCCTTGAAGAGAGAGAGCGGCTGAACTTCTGTGGTGATTGCACAGACAGTCAATGAAACCTGAAGAGCACATCAGGATTTTCCCTAACACTGATAAAACCCTGATTTAGTGCCGCACATAAAACACAAGGCAAATTGTGCAGTATAGCTATCTGCTCCAGGACCTGGTAATAGGGTCCACTAAATTTCCATCTCAAATACCTCGGCCAACCGAGGTGGATTTTTTTTTTACCGTTTCAACTCTGTGGGTGGGTGGAAGTTTTGATCTTTATTATTCTTCCTAAAAGTGAAAACAATTCCGACTTTTTTAAAATTAGTTTAGGATTTTTTACATCAGTTTGTTTATGGAACAAAGTACACTATATTGCCTCATTATCTATACACTTTAATTGGCCAATAAGAGAAAAATGTGAACTCTTTAGAAGATTTTCACCTTATCTTTATTACATATATAGGCTTAATATGGAAAAGTATACACATACATACTTCAAGACCAAAATCTGCAAGCTAAGGGGCAATAAGTGTTATCATTGGATTAGCTGGTTCATAAGCCTCCTTTCCGCTCTCATAGGTCTGGAAGAAAAGTCCTTTCACACACAACTGAATCCAGAGTTCATATCCTTACGCATCACACTAATTATCTCAATATCCGGTTATATAGAGCTTTTAAACTTGAGCAGTTTGGATAACTCTGAAACCAAATTATTAAATAAGTTTTAGTCTTCTTATTTACCAACCTCAGAGACATATTGTGACAATTAAAATAAAATTAATAAAATAATAAAATGCTTGTTTTCCTAACAGAGCTCTCTTTATGTGAAATTTATTCATGTCAGGGTAAAAAAATGTTTTTGCAGCTTTATTTTACTAATTTTGTATGTTTAAAATACTAGTGTGCACTGTAAAATATACAGGAATTTGGAAGAATAAACTAATCTTTTCTCATTAACTTGCACTTATAAACATGAGTTCATCTAATGTAAAATGTTTTGACTTTAAATGAGGAGTTGAATGAATATACTCTATATAGAGTACATTCTAAAAGAAGCATGATCAGCATATTAGCAGATCTCCCAGTATGCATTGTGTGAGTATTAAGACTCTCCTGAGAGCCTTCTTTTTAATAGTTTGAAGAAAACATATAAGCTGCAAGTTCTCACATGTAAAATGAAGAATTGACTTTCTGAGAAAAAGTAAAAGGAATTCAAATTTGTTTCTAATGTTCATCGGTATGACTGAAGAGTTGTTGGTTCAACTTAATATCTCAAGCTTATTGGACATGTTTTCTCAAGTACAATGGACTTAATATCAAGTTTATTTGACCAAAAAAGTTTGTTTTGAATCATTATAAAATTACCTCGATTTGTCTTTTCAGATTCAGTCAACTTAAAGTTTTAGGCAGCCTGGACACAAACTTTTTTAAACGTTAAAACAAATAGTTTATTTTTGCAGTGTAATTGAATTGTATTTTTTGAAAAAATAATGTGCAGGTATATTTTTTACCCAACTACGGCACATCTCCCATTGCCATCTGTTCCAGCGTAGTCTAACACTATCATTTCTTAACCACAGTGCAACAGTAGCTCAGCAGTGATGGTGTGGAAACAAATGTGGCAACAGAATCAACCCGGGGCTCAATTTATGGCTCACTGAAAGTACAGAGAGAAAAGACAGCTGCACTTCCTGCAATTCCATATGAAGCCCCCAAACTAAGCTAATTATGATAATTACAACTTTCATCAATTCACTGTCATAGCATTTGGATTTCCTTACTTTACCTCTATTTCTGAGACAGATTTCCTCCTCAGTCTAAAATGTTTTTCCCTCTCCCGCTCGCTGTTTCTCCCCCTGCGCTCTTGTTTCACAAGAATAAGGGGAAACAAGAATATTATTACGAGTAGTCAAGCGGGTAACTGCAGCCACGTTTTTTGAACAATAATGGGTACAGTGCTTTGTCTTGACCCTTGAAAATGGCCTGCAGTAAAAAGTTAAGTAAAGGAGGAAGGAGGAAAATGCCAGCGCAGTTTACATGCACTGTAAAAAATAAACTGTTGTTTTATTTTAGCTTAAAAGTTAGTGTCAAGGTTGCCTTAAATTTTTAAGTTAACTTAATTTTAAAAGATAAGTTGAGATAATTTTGATGATTCAAAACAAATGAACTTTTCTAATCAAATAAACTTAATAATAATTCAGTTGTCTTTGAGAAAACACATTCAACAAGCTTAAAATATTAAGTTGGACCAACAATTCTTCAGTCAGATTCTGCTAAATTCCTGTATGACATGTATTTTTGCCCATATGTGAATATATCAGTTTAAATTTTAGTGTTTTTGTGTGTCTGTGACAGAAACAGACCAACAGAGACTGGGGGCGAAAGAGAGAAACTGAGTGAGGCAGAGCAGGAACGTCCTCTGGTATCTAAATGATTACAATGAGTCCCTTTCAAGCCGTAGCGCCCATTGCTGTGACTTGATATGATTTTTATCAGATGCCGAAATGCTACATTACCAAGTGGGCAGTAAATTATGTCTAAACCAATTACAGTGGGACCCTGTGCGGCCCAGCGGCCACAGAGGGCCGAGTGGGAGGGGATGAGGAGGAGGGGAGGCAGGGGGAGGCAGGAATGAGAGAAGGATATGATAGGGTGGGTTTTGGGGGGTGAGGGGAATGGCTGGAGTTTGTCTTGATTAGTGGAGTCTGGGGGCACATGAGAGTCTGGCGATAAGGCCACTTGCAGGGTGTGTATGTGTGTGTGTGTGTGTGAGAAAGAGAGAATTGCAGAAGAAATGCACATAAGCAAAGGTTAGCATGTGTGTGTGTATGTTGCCTTGCATGTGTGTGTGTGTGTAGGCATAGATTTATTTGTGCATTTAGGGAAGGTGTGTGTCTGTCAGAGGTCAGAGAAATCAAAGCCGAGAGTCATGGGAAAATGTGTTTTCAAGCTGCCCCCAATAAAGCAATAAATTAGCCTCAGTTACCTAACGCTTGTCTAGTGGAACTGCTGAATTGGTTTCATATCTCTGGCCAGCGAATGAGTGCATATTCCCTTTTTTATTGTCCATAAAATGTATCTGAAATAAATCAACAAAAATGGCTGTGTTATCTCAGTATTATCACACTTTAAAAAACAGAAGCTTTTGCTTAATAATGGGACATTATATCAGTCCAGTCAATTCTGTTGTATTTTCTGAAACTAAAAAACGGTTATTAAAGTAGTTTGCGCAACATTTAGATATTTTTTTAATGACAAATAGGCTTACAGTTTTGGCAGTTTAGAGTCCCACAGAAATTAAACGTATTTGTTGCTAAGAAAACAGTGTTTGTTTTGATTTATTTGATCAAAAATGTATTACCAAGAAGAAGAAATTTAACTTTTTTTAAATGTTTGTCCCGTGAGAGCCTAGCACCAAGGGTCATGAATTTTTGGTTCCAGTTGACAAAGTATAAGTAATTTGATGTCTGTAATATTTATGTGGGCAGGAATTAAAATGTTTTGCAATATCACTTAATTTCCAGTGACCAGGCAGGCCATTACCCAGCCAAGGGATCAACATTGTTAGTGATTACTTTGTCCAGTTCTCCCTGTGTTACTGCATGATTTGTTGGTGCCATAATTCTCTGTGTCAGAAAGTGGATGCTAGCTGTTAAAACAACATGAATGACCAGTAACATCCAGTGGGAATCAGTGCTATGGGCTATGTTAACTCGTTTCCACTTTCAGCAGAATGTTTATTGTTGTAAAATTTAATGTTTTGTGTTGTAAATAACAGTATGTAACCAACTCAGCTATATATGCTTGTTGAGAAAAGTGGGGAAAAATCCTGCAATGAGTTTTGACCATGGATGTATTATAAAAGCTAGATACAGTGCCACTGCTCAGCCTTGCTTCTGATTTTTCCCTGTGGCATTGCAACGAAAAATCCCCTGTTGTCCAAAAAGCAGGTTTCCCATACACCACACTGTAAAAGAGACTTGGGCCATCCTGCAAAGTAGAAACTTTTTTGGCATATAGGTGCCATTTAGGTCCAGTATCCAGCTTTTATAGCCTAATACGTCCATGGTTTTGACAATGTGGTCATTTTCTGTCACCATGACTGGATTCATGAAAAAGCAACAGCTAATGCTAGCTAGACCCCCATCCTTTCTATAACGCAGATCAAATGCAGCACTGAGTGTGTGAGAGCTGCCCGTGTTGAAATAACATAAACGAAAAGTAACATCTAATGAGAATCAGTGATAACGTTAGCTAGCTCCTGCCAGATGTTTATTGTTGTAAAGGGACAAACAACTTAAATCACTGACAGTAAATTGCTAACGCTATGTGCACTTGTTGAGAAGTCATACAAAATGTCAGGTATCAGTGTTTGTAGGCTACAGGGTTACAATGTGCTCAGTAGTGCAGGATTGAAGTTGATAACGCTTCTAGCAATGCTCTCAATCGTCAGCCATCACCATGGGAGATGCCCAGTCAAAGGTTTGAAGCTGAAGTACTTTTTCATCAGGTATGTTCATATAAGGTTTTAAAACTTATTTTAAAAACTAAAAAAATATGTGCAATAGTTGCAGTATCATTACTTTATATTTCTTCAAAGAGGTGTGTGTGTGTGTGCGCGCGCGCGTGCGTGCGTGTGTGTGTGTGTGTCTTATCTTGTCCATCAAGCCCTAATTTGTTTATTCCCATCCTTTTCATAAACACCATTAGAGGGCAAATAGGTGATCATAAACTGGAATGGCTCTCCCTCCCATTTACTCAGACAATTAAGATAAAGTGAAGAGATTCAGCAAAACATCTTTATTGGCCTCTACCGGCACTTTGAGGACAAATGGACTAACTTTCCCTTGTCTCTATTATGCAGCTGATCCTGCTGAACTGTGCAATGTGGCTCAGTGATTTATTCATTCACTGGGTTTTGTTGTCGTACAGGGAATTATCAAAGTCTCTTTCAGAGCAAAGATGAATGGCTTACAATAAAAGCAGGAGTTATGCAATGGCAGAAGTTATAATGAGCAATGTACAACAATCAGAAACCTTGAAAATCACCCACGCTAAAGTTCTTGTTACTGATATGATACATTTCACCCTTCATGCATTTATCCCTGTTTATAAATTTTCTGTTTGTGCACTTCATTTATTCCACTAAAATGCTATTGGTCTGTCACATTTAATTACATGATGAAGTCCAGTTTCCAGTTGACCCTCTCACTGGAGAGAATAGTTCATATGAACAGAAAACTGAATCATTTAAAACCACCTGAGCTGCAACAGAGAAGAGAAATCTTTCATCCCACTGCCAACATTTGTCTCTTTTTCTATTTTTGTGTCAGTTTTCATTGTTAAAAGGGGGACTTTAAAACTGAAATGAAAATCCCCTTTCTTTGTAATGTTTATTCTGCCTTTTCCCATATCCGCTCCCGCTCTGTCTGTAGCCTCCCACCCCTATTCACCATATTCCCGGATGTGAGCGGCTTGGAGCCAGCGATAGACTGCAGATGAAAGGGGAGACAGAAGGGGGAAGATGGTAATGAAGCAGAGGGAAGAGACAAGAGGTCCCCACGGGGACTCGGACCGCCTCTCGGGACTTGTTTCGTTGTCAGACCACGCTGGCCCCCACGTCCACAGCTCCCTGTGGGGAAGATGTGTCAGAGGATGTTCTGGGTCAGCCATGGGAAGAGACCATGTCTGAACAGATAACGACTTTCTGCCAAATTACCTCTGATGCTTTTGATGTCAGTGAGGGTAAATAAGATGAGAATTAGCTTGAGCCAAGGACTAGAAACTGCTGAAATAGTATATATTTATATAATATATTTATAATATACATATACATTGTGTGTATTACATATATATATATATATATATATATATATATATGTATATATATAATATATATTTCATGATATTCATACATGGCCAGAGTTTAAAATAATGTGAGCAAAACACTCAGGTGATGATGAGCTGACATTAACTCATTGTGGATTTCTTTATCATCTGCTCCAGGCACAGCACAGCGTGCACAGCACATTCCCCCACTCTGTCTGTCTGTCTTCATTCGACTGCTCTCTGCAGGATTATGTTTGTGTTCCATTTTTCTCACTGAAGGTGCTTTTTTGGTCGTGACGGAAAGTTTAATATTTTACGGTATATTTTTATCTCTGATCTTGTCTGGCTGCTCAACTCTCTGTGATATACAGAGTTTCTGATGGGCAGATATCTTTACTTGTTTCTAAAGTAGCTAACAGCTACCGCTAGTTAGCCTGCTCTTCCCCAGTGTTTTGAGCTCCTAGTCCAGGCAGAGTAAGCTCCTTGGTTAACTGAGCTAAAGTGCAGTCAGCAGCTAACAAGTAAAACTTTGTCCATTAGGAAACTCCATAAATCACCTAAAGTTGAGGCACAGCAGCCGGAGGACTGCAGCATAAAATATGATCCAGTTTAACTAAAACCAGTGAATTAGGTTATAAAGTTGTGTTCTTGTGTACCGAACTCAGTGCCCAGAAATACTCCACTCCAGCTGCCTCTGTTGTTTTTCCAATTCTTGACTCATTTTTGGTCCGATAAACAGTAAATAAATCAAATTCAGTAACCTGTATCGCTATTTTCTGTGCTGACATAGGTTAGCTCTCATATGCCATCAAGCACACCAGCAAAAGGGTTAGAGATGGTGCTGAGGGGGAGTGGGTGTTGTAGGCTCACATAGCAGACCTTTCACAGAGCTAATTATCCAGCTAGCAGCTAAAGTAGCTGCTAACATCAAATAAAATGGTGTGTCCTTCAGGAAACTGTGTAAGTATTCAAATGTTGAGGGGGACATCACAAGAAAGACCAGAAAATATTTTCTCCATGAAGTATAATCCAGTTTTCTCAAAATCTATGAATAAAGTTGTCTTTTTGTATAGTAATCAGGGATGCCCAGCACCCAGCAATCTGTGTATAAGCTGCATAAAGGGCTAGTATATAATAAATAAGCATGTCTCTGAACTGTGAATCATGCATCAAATGTCAATTGCTCCTATGCCTATGCGTATGTAACTAAACACACAAGCTCTTACACAAATGCATATAGCCTTCGCAATGACGGCGTACATAGATAAAGGGTTTATTAATTAGATTAACAATGTTTGGAATATTTCACTACGTCCTCCAAACTCATCAAGTCTTTTTCGCTGGTGTTAGCCCGACAGCTTCTGTGAGTGGCAGGCGGCTACATGCTACGTCATCCTGTGTGCAGCTCTGCTTTTGCTCAACAATTTACCACTTTAGAAGGCCCAATGGCCAATCTGCAGACAATCGTCCCCTGTAACACTATCTGGGCCCTGCTGATAAAATGCAGATGTGGCTCCTCTCAATGTGAATTTGTGACCCATTAAGTAGAGCCCCTCCTTTTTCCTCACCACTCCATCCCTCCTCTTGGCAGAGACTCCAGACCGCCTTTTCACATGCATTCCCCAAAAGCAGGTATGTGGATAGTATCAGGCTAACGAGTCACAATGGTGAATTTGTTCAACAAGGAGCACCGCATTACTTAAATCCAAGTGTGGCTCTCCCTCTCTTTGAGATCTGCGGACTAGATTGGCGCGGTCTCCCCAGCGTCTCGTTTAGGGACGGACAAAAGGTGAATTCAAGCGCTCCCTTTGAGGTTCACAAGACCTGACTCTAGTCTATTGATGTCAAGTCTCCCCTCAGTCTCCCAAAATGTCTCCATCGGTTAGACATCGCAACCATGTCTCGGACAGCCTTTGTAACAGTTCTGTTGTGCTTCAGTTATGAAAAACAATGGAAAAAAAAATAAAGAAACCTAATTGAACTACATTGATAGAATGACTCAGATCCACATGTACAAACCAGTGTCTTGTTAAACTGACTGAACGTGTGCGAACCTTCCCACAATTATCCGCCTTCATTACTTTAATATTGGTCATAACCACATTCAGCTCTGTGGCTGACAGCATGTATTCCGTGTTTGTTAGTTTTGGAGGACAGAATATTTTAATTGCAGGGTAATTTAGAGCCAACAGTAAAACAAGTTTTGCAAGGTTATGCAATGCTGTTGCATTTTGTGGAGCAAAGAAATCTGTGTTGCAAATAGATTGCATATAAAACATTCTTAACAAATGACTTTACATGGGTGTGCAGCGATGCTAGACAAGCCAACTTTGATTAATCCTCTGCACTTTCAATTTAATTTAACATCATATTAACTTGTAATCCTAGGCAACTTTCACACCTTCAAAGTCCAAAGAGGCATTTTGTGTTAGGTACAATGAGACAATAAAAATGTTCCAGGATGGCTGGTTCGAATAATTCATCACTTTGATAGCCTGATTGGCCTTCAAAATATGACACATATTGTAATGATCTACAGGCAAACAGCAGAATTACTCAGTTTACATTATAAAGTCATCTACTAGGAATATACCCTTGCTTATGTTTGCATGGTTGCTTTGCATTGCCAAATAAAGTTGTTTTTCATTTTTATCAAAATTTGAGCCATTTATATTTACATTTATTCACTGCAATGAATAAAGATGCCACTTTTTTCAAACAGTGATGATGTTTGTTGTCGTCGTTCTCAGCCTGAAGCTGGATTTATACCTCTGCAATGAATCTATGCCATAGCCTGATATGCACTTCTCCAGAGCCCATCAGTCTAATTCCATGTCACAGTGACGCACACCACAACGACTGTGATTAGTCCACTTCCTCATTCATGTCTATCTCCAGTGGCTGAACAAGCACAGAAAATTCACCTTCCTTCTGCCTTAATTAGTTCAGTGGTTGTCCACGCCATCTCCTCTTATGTTTTCTCTCTTTTTTGTGCAGCGGTCATTTCAGTAAAAGTAGCTGTTGTTCGAAATTTATTAGCTCCAGCTCCAACATGATCTGCTCAGATTCAGGCGCCATTGTTTGAAGTATACAAAGAAGCTCAGCACACTGGCACAGAAACCCCATCGTCAACCACTATTTTAGTGGTGCAATTGCAGAAAAGGCAGAAACACCTGCGCATGAGTATAAATACTCACAAGAGAGTAGGCCACTTGTGTAGGCCATCGACTAGGCTCTGCATAGAGCATTCAGTGCATGTAACTACTAATCAGATGCTTCCATTGAACTGTGTGTAGGATCATCTATCAGCATTTGAACCCCCCTCCCCCACCTGACCTTGCCATTGCAGGAGCTGCATCCGACAACTTTTGTAGCTTTACGAAAAGAAAAAAAA
Organism: Lutjanus argentimaculatus; assembly: GCA_034769285.1. Taxonomy (NCBI): domain Eukaryota; kingdom Metazoa; phylum Chordata; class Actinopteri; order Lutjaniformes; family Lutjanidae; genus Lutjanus; species Lutjanus argentimaculatus. Next base: position 13,819,584 of record JAWZSL010000014.1, read on the forward strand.
AAAAAATTATTATTATGCCCATGTCACACACCAGTTGGCCAGGTATGCAGACATGAGGAAGTATCCAGGATCTGGACATCTTTTTTCATTTTCCAAACATTTACTTGTCACTTTTAGTGTGTACAATAGAGTGCAACACCATGAATGTTCCACAAATATTCATTATTTCCTGATCCTCTTTTGCCCTCTGGTGTGGTCACACAATACATCATACAAATTGGTGCTAGTAGTTTTGATGACTGAGTGCTGATTTAGGGAGCCAGCATATGATTTAGGTCTCCTCAAGAGAACCCATGTACTTGTCATAGAGTGTGTGATTTGTCTCATATTAGCATTTAACATTCACCTGTTTGCAGATAGGGCAGATCACTTTATTTGTCCCCCAAAGTCAGACGAAGAGTTGATCCATTTTCCCTTAATTTTCTCCACAACTATACAGAGTTTTTTTCTGTGGTGGCTTTTCCAGCTCACTCTCACATTAAACTGCAGAGTTGTCCACTGAAATAAAGCTGATGACAAAATGTAATTTGTGTGCCACTCACGAGGTACCACTAGTTGCCATGCAACCAGTAACTTTCTATAAGTTGTCATCCCTAGCCTGTTAGACGATTCTTAGTTTGATACCAGGCAAGTAGTGTATTAAATGTGGGCTGAAAGTGAAAGTATTGTAATGGAATGATGAAAATATAATGCATGCATCTCATTACTCATTCATGGGCTGCACAAAATGTTTCTGAGGGCAACCACTGGTCCACAGGCTGCATTCTGAGAAGTCCTGATTATGCTCTCAATTGAAGTGTTTAAATATAAAACCAGTTTGATTCAAGTGAAAGGAGTTGCATAAAGTCACATATTGTCTGTGTAGAAGCGGAGGTATGGCTATCACACTAGATAAAGAGAGTTTATCTTCATAGGTAGTAAATTGTATTTCATGACTTCCATATAATTCCAGTAAATTTTGTTTTGACCACCCTGACCGCTTCTGATTTGAAAGCAGCCAAATAACAGTGTCTCAAACTGTTTATACTGACCTCATTGTTCAATTTGTAAAGATCCCCCCTCATCTGTGGCTTGGCCCAGTACTGCCTCTGGCTATGCTTTTACATACTCTCTGATCTAGCTCATTGCACCACTTCACTGTGAATAGAGAGAGTTAAAGTCAAACCCCGGGGTAACAGAGGAAAGCATTATGGATGAGCAGCCTGTGAAAAAGGCCCATTGAAAAAAGCCCTTTGACAGTTTAATTGGTCGAATTAGTCACGATATTCAAATTGCCTCTGTTGACCAGCCAATGACTGAAGTGTGTACTACTGCAGGCTGGGCCAACCACAAAACTCCGTCCAGATTGCAAACGAGACACATTAGGCTTTCTCTTCCTGCCAGCAAACCCCAGTCCAGTGGCATAGCACTTCTGCCAGTGTAAAACTCCTTGAAAAAGTTTCATTGCTACTTTCTGGCTACATGGAAAACATTGAAAACTCCTTTATAATATCTGTCAGCTCCCCCAGCCTCCAACATAAACAGGTGTTCCACCCAAGCCAGTGTATTTACTTATGTCAAGGCAGTGCTTACATATACAGACACTCAACACACTTTTAACATTCTCCTCAATGCTACAGTCGAGCTGCGCTTGGCATCAGTGTCTGCGGCCGGCTACACTGTTTCAAGAAGACAAATTAAAGCCATATAATTTGCCTGCTGAAAGACTTGCTCTGTATCGCAGGTGTCACAGCCCAAAGCAGGCGTTAACTCCCTCCAGCCCCACAAACACACACACACACACACACACACACACACACACACACACACTGTGCATGCTAACATGTATGTAAGACAGCTACAAAAAATATCTCAAGCGGTCACTTAAGTCCCCATAGCATGGTTAACATGGTTGTAAAACATGCTGGCCTGCACATGGCTCCAGCTTGTAATAACTGGTGATGACAGTAATATGAGTTTGTGTGTGCGTGTGTGTGTGTGTGTGTGCGTGTGTGTGTGTGTGTGTGTGTGTGTAGATAATGTGTGTGATTGTGAAAAAATGTATATAAATGTGTCAGTGCAAAAAGAAAGATGAAGACTTGGATTGTGGGGGATTAACAGATTTGTACTATTTTAATCAAAAACTTAAATATGGAGGAAGCGATTCTGGAGAAAGATAATTGATTGTTGCATCTTACTCCCAAATCGTCAAGTACGAATACTTATGTTTTGGGAATGAAACTCAACAGTCAACAATCTTACTGGCCTGTGATTGGCCAAAGTCTCCTGTCACTTGCTAGATTTTCTAAAGCCTGAAAACAGAGCCAAGAGGAGGAGCAGAAGTCTACACTGAAAAAAGAAAATAGTTGAACAAACTTAAAAAAATTACTTCAATTGGTAACAAGCAATTGAATTAAGTTATTTCAACTCAAGTTAGTAAGTTACTTCAACTCAAGTTAATAAGTTGGATTAACTTAATTACTTTAAGTCAGATATAGTTAGTAATATGAGTTCTTTCAAATTAACAATTTGCATTAGTACAACTTAAATTTGAGGCAAGTCAACTTAAAATTTTACAGTTTTGCAACTCAATTTTTGGCTTTACTCCAAAATATAATACTGCTCCTTAACAACCTAATATTTTGGCTTTAGGCAAACTAGTTTTTATGGCAACAGTTATGTGTAATTTTAGGTCATTAAATAGAATTAAAATACTTTACATACATTTAAAATTTCAAGTTGTCTGGAAAAAAAGACATACTCAAATCTGATGTTCTTTATACTTTATTCTATTTAAACTGACATGGGTTTGGACCAACACATACGGATTCCAACTTACAATAATTCAAATCCATTTCTCAAAAACAAATATGCACAAAACAGTTGTTAGGACCAAAACATTATTTTGGTCACAATGAATTAAAAAAGTTGTCAAAGTGTAAAGTAGTACAATAAAGTCTTATGTAAGCAATTGTGTATAATATTCATTAACGCAGTGATTGCCAAACTGGGGGGTGTCATCCAAGCCCCCCCCAAGAGAAAAATGAATTTGAGATGCTATCATGCTGACCTTTATTCCTGTAAAATTAAGTTTTGAATAAAGATATATTTTCTGTCTACAAAATTATTGTCAATGATTGATAATTGTGGGGTGGGGGGGCATGAACCTTCAGCTTCTGAACTGGGGCATGCCAGAAAAAGTTTAGGAATCACTGCATTAACAGTCTCAACACTATTTTTATACCAATGTGACAAAGTGTATAACAGAGTTGGAGGAAAGGCAAACTTCCATATTCAGAAACCTTTTTAAACCAGCTACTGTCAGTCAATGTTATGTGACTGATCAGTCAACACAAACATATCTCAGACATCAGACAAAAGTTTCAGTTCATGGCAATACAACCAAGTTAGATCAACTCATAAGTTGGCTCACTGAACGTGTGGTTGGCTCCATATATGGTACTGAGTTATTCTTAAGTGTAAAGAAGTGATTAGTCAATCAATTAGCCAGCTGAGAGTAAAATTGTGTGGTACCTATTTGCTAGTTATTAGCTAGTTATTTTGGAACCAAAACTATCCAAAAAAATTTTAGGTTCGAGCTTCTACATGTGAATATGTGCTTTATATTAGACTTGTATGATAAACTAAATATGTTCAGGGTTTAGTTTGGACAAAACCAGGCATCTGACAGCACCATGGACTTGTCTTTTCAATATATTTTAAGATTTTATATACCAAAGAACACTGAGCTAACTAACAGGGTAATTGTGAACAAAAAAAAAAGAAATTTCAGTCCTAGATGTGCATGTGTTCTGCAACTAAAGATTATTTTCATTATTGATTAATCTTCTGATTATAGACCTTGTTGATAGCAGCCATATTGATATGTATACTTCAAATAAATTTCAAGCTTCTTAATACTACTATTCACTGAGACCAATGGCTACATGGAAGGAAGGAAAAAGCATTAGATGTCAGAATGTTAGTGATGTTAACTATATAGATTTGAAGTAAACAGAGAAAACATAATCATCATATTAACACTAAAGTGAGCTCATGTGCATTCCAACCACTAACACAACCTTGGTTATCCAAAACCCTTTTGTTTCATTTGCAAAGTGCTCAAGAAAATCATCATGCAGCTTGAGCAGCACAAGATGCCCCCCAAAAATGAGTACGTATATCAGACCTAGAAGCAGGGCACAAGCTGAGGTGACTGAGGTCAGTTCATTCAACACCTCCACGCCCTCAATGACAATGCCAGTGTCTTCAGGTGGCTCTTGCAGTCCTTGCCCCTCTTTCTGAATGATTAACACTGCTATGGTGAGCTGCTCCAGGTCCTTCTCAGTACATCCAGCTCTCATGTCCTACAGAGGTGTACATGACACAAGCACAAAACATTACTGGCATCACTTTGCACTGTTATACAGTAACTATGCACTAGGTATAGGACAAAAATGTCTCTAGGCTGAGTCATACTCTGTAATAACTTGATTATTCTGATGTCTCGAGTTGGTCAAAACATAAAACAATATATATCTTGGCTTGGTGAGAGAGAATAGTTAAACTGGTGAAAATATTCTAAATATAGTGTACACAAATTGATAGATTTTTTTTTTGGTGTCTAAAATACATATAGCTGCTGACCATGTCCACAGCTGGACATTGCTTAGCTTTCTACACCGGTGCCCCTGCTGCTTCACAGATCTGGGGCCATGTCAACTGCCATTGTCTGTAGGTAATACACTGACTATGGATAAGTACCTGTGTCAGTGGTGTGGAGAGAAGATATTCCTGATCAGGTCATCTGCAGCTTCTCCCATGTTGCTCTTCCCCAAAATCACCTTGAACCTCCAGTCTCGCAGGCATCAAACCAGCCATGGCAGTCTGAGAAGAGGCCACAATCACAGTTAGTAAGGTTCAAGATGTGAGGCAAGTCCCCTCTATGTATTAGGACTGCAATTATCGATTCATCATCAATTAATCTGTTGATTAGTTTCTCAATTAATTGATTAGTTACTTGGCCAAGAAAATGCTAAAAAGTCTTGATCAGTGTTTCCCAATGTGTCAAAGATGACGTCCTCAAATGTCTTGTTTTGTCCACAACCCAAACATATTCAGTTTACTGTTAGTGAGGAGTAAAGAAAATGGAAAATATTCACATTTAAGAAGCTGAAATCTGAATTTTCTTTAATTAATTTAGTTGATGTTTAATTCAATAATCAATTAATTGTTGCAGCTCTACAGTGTATCTCCAATTTCTTATTGGCAAATGGTGGATTGTGTGTACATTTACTCAAATTAAATACTTTGCATGAGTATTTCCAATTTTGCAACTTTATTCTTACACTTGACTACATCTCAGAGGAAGATATTCTACTTTGACTTCACTATATTTGTTGAAGTTTCCATACCTTTCCTGTCCAGTGAAAACCATCTATCTCCAAGATGTGTTAATTTTAAATGTTAATGTTTTTTTTAAATCAACAATTTTTCCAACCCATTGGAATAATTCTACTTTTTAAGCTAAATAAAACTATCAATAGAACTGTGGCACTGTATTATAGGATTTTAACTTACCTTAAGTAGTCCAGTGAGTCTTGTGCCCAGGCTTGCAGTAACCACCATCAGTCCATGAAGAAATCTTGTCAAGAAAATTAAAATTCCATTAATATTAAAGGAAGGGAAACCTTACTTAACTTCATTTTAATATAATGGGTGAGAACAAAATCTGCAGTCCCTGTTCTGTGCAAAACTGAATTCAAAAGCTCAGCTCAACTCTAAGATTTAACCAGTTAAAAAAATGTGACCCTATACTTAAAAGTACAGGAAGGAAGCAACAAAAACTGCAAGGGGTGAGGGGCACCTATATGGTGGGCTGTGAAAAATGAATGACTCAAATTACTGTCATTAAATGCACCTAAAATCACATTAAAACTACATGAGCATTAATTTATAAAAGGTGACATAATTTGATGTTTTAATTTACTTTTCTCTGCCATTTACTTGCCCATTTAATTTTTATATCTTATCTATTAATTTACTCTTAAATTTATTGATTTATTTATGTATTTACTTAACTATTATTTTCCCTTTGCATATCCCCCTTTTTATTTCCCCAAATGTATTTATTTACTTTTTAAATTTCTTAATACATTTCTACATCATTATGCAAATAAAGGCTGTCGTTCAAAGTGTGTCATGGAGTCAACTTTTGCTAAATAAAGTGGAAAATGAAATGGGAATGTAAATAAATAGAGGACCTATTGCAAAGTTACAAATACATACAAAAATTAGGATCAATTTATGTCACATTTTAAAAATTAATTTATGCATAAATGATTTTAAATATTTGTTTGGTGCATTTAATGACAAATTTATTTCAGTCATGGAGCATTGATGGGTTTATAAAATACAATTGCTTTAGATTTCAAGGCAGTTCAAGCTGACATGGGCATCAGTGTATCTTTAGATTAGTGGATTTTCCTTTCAGAAACTGGTATTATCAAATGGTGATTATTTGGTTTTCAATTTAAAATACAAAATTTGAAATACAAGGCATTTTTCTTAGTCATTTTCAAAAAGGGGTGAGAAGAATTTCAGATATGGTTTGATGCTCATTTTCTATTTCAATTTTCCACAACATAAACTACAACTAAACTAAGTAGAAAAAGAGGGAAAATGTATGTTTTCTTCATACTCTGAGTCAATTTAATTTTTTGCATTTTAAAGTAAAAACAAAAACTACTTTGTGATTTTAATACCAGTTTCTGAAAGGAAAATCCAATGACCAAAAGATACACCGTGCAACTGGTAACTAGTCTATGCTTGTGTAACTAGTCTAAAATATTAACTAAAACTGTTGTTTAAGCTCAGATTAATAATCATGTTGACACCACATCACCTGCACTTCACTTTCACTGTAACCACTAAAAGTACAAATATTGTTTACTTTATAACACACTGTCCTGTATATACATTCTCATTACAGCCTTGTCAACACAACTGTAGCACGTTAATGTAGGATTATGATTTACCTTAAGTAATCCAACGAGTGTTGTGTCCAGGCCTGAAGCAACCAACATCAGTCCCAGGCAAAATCATGTGAAGAAAATAAAAACCATTAATATTCATGGTGATGGTGAGTCATTCGGTTTTAAACTTGAGTATTTCTAGGGTTACGCAGTATTTCACGTGGCTGCCACGACTCATTATCACGTTTTGGCAACTGTTAAACACTTTATGTACCAAGTGAGAAAACTATAGTCTGTAACAGGAGTAAACAAACCAACACAGCTAACAGCTAACAGCTAACTAGCTGCTCATTAGCACACTCAACAGCAATACTGACCTGGTTAAGTTAATACTAACCAGTGAGCGAGTTAACGGTGGTGGTTTTCACCCACTCACACTCATCTCCGTCCTTTATATCGTGGGTTAGATAAACAGGCAGCCCTGTCACGAGGCCGGTCCACACAACAAGCAGCTCACACCGCAGTCACACAGCTGAGAGATGTAAACAAGCAGCACGTTCACAACGTCAATAAACGACAATGAACTCACAAAATGTCAAGAAAATAAATAATGAATTGTAGAACGGGAAAAATCTAACGTACACCTTCTGAATCTCTACTTTCTCTCTGTTAAAGAACCACTACCAGCTCCTGTAAAAGGTTAACCCTGGTAAAACACATTTCATTCAAACTCGACACAACAAACCAGTCCTGGTTCATTTGAACACTGTTGAACACTCAGCAGCTGTGGTTTGGTGGAAATAAATCTTTAAATCACAGAGTTAGATGTGGCTGCTCTTCCTCCTGCTCCCCGGAGTGTTTGTGTGTGTCTCTGAATGACAGGCTGTCACTCTCTCCTGAGAGGCAGAGCAGAGAATGAGCTGAATAACATGACAAAAATCTACACAAACGATATTAGCACAATAAAATGACAAAAAGCTACACAAACGATATGAGCTAAATAAAATGACAAAAAGCTACACAAACGATATGAGCTAAATAAAATGACAAAAAGCTACACAAACGATATGAGCTAAATAAAAAGACAAAAAGCTACACAAACGATATGAGCTAAATAAAATGACAAAAAGCTACACAAACGATCGGCCAGATAAAACCACCGTCGTTGGACTGAGCCAGTAACTGAAGCCCAGCCTTCATGTGAGGACAGACACACACCTGAAGTGTCAGCATATGAACCGCAGCATGTGAGGGCTAACATTAGCCTCATCCAGCTCCACTGCTAATGTGCTCACAAGCAACTACACTAGTACACAATATAAATACACAACTTTCAGTTATGGTATTAAACTGCCGCCGGCACATTACTAACCTAGCTGTACAACAGTGTACCGACAAAATGCACTGAAAATGTTGCCCACAAACTATTAGCATTAGCATGACTGTACACGGACATAACTAAACAATAGTTTGGCTCTTACAAAAACTTAAACAACACAATTAACCAATTCAAGCAGAACATTTTATATCTAACATACTGTGTTATTTGATATCAAAATATGATTTTGCCTTGCAATTGACTTACCTTCTTTCTTTGTGAGTGGGAGAAATATGGCGGCTCAGTGTCAGCAGGAAAAATTTTGAAAAGGCATAGACGTCATGACGTCAGACGCACGATCCCTGACAAAGAGAAACCTAACTGAGGCGCTTTAACTCAAAGCAGAAAAGTGCATTAAAGGAACAACCTGTAATTTTAAGTTGATATAGTGCACAAAAGAAAATTGACACCACTAAAGCAAAAAACTACATAAAACTTATTCAGAACATTACATTACCTCAACTACTGCCCAAATACACTTTTTAGAGTGTACCTTTACATCAGACTACTCTAAATAGATTATACTTAAAGTTTATTATGGAACTTTTTCCCATTGCTGCCAAAAATAACCTGCCTACCCCAACTTTACTTATAGAAATAGAAGTGCTTTTTTAAGAGTGGAATAAATCAATATCAACTTCATGTCAGTGCATTAAACCTGTAAAAACAGTTTTTTGGGGGGCTGTGGAAACAAGTTAAAACACAACACAGACATACAAGTTGATATAGTGAACATCTTAGCAATCAGCCTACATTTACACATCCACCAAGTATGAAGAAACATTAACAGTTATATGGAGCTATTTTTGTGCCCGCCAGATGAATTTGAGTCCAGTAATCACTCTTTTAAAATTCGGTTTTTGGTTTCTATCAACTCCTGAGGGAAATATGTGGCTCTTTAGCTGCTAAATGCTCCACTATGTTCACGAGCCAGTCGCTAACTGTGTCTGTCTGATGTTTGATGCTGGCGAACTTGTGTACTGTGGGTTTATCAGACGTTTTGCTGAAAGCTGCCTGCTGAAATAACGCTATGAGAGTGGTGAGAAAGAACCAAAACAGTAAAGTTGTACATAAACAGAAATGTAACAAGGGCAGTTTGTGGTTTTAGGGGGAGTTACACGCTGTAACTATTTCTTCAGTCACTGCACAACAATCACATGCAGTGACTGTGCACAGCATCCTGAGGCCACACTTTACAGTCAAGCTGGTGCAGAAACTTATACAAAAAACAGTGCTTATCCACCGCATTCCAGCAAACCCGCACTGCCGGAGACACTGTGCCAAAGTACTTGGCAGATGGATGAGCTGTTGTCAAGAAATAATTCCAACATGTAAGAATTGTAATTTTTACACGTCTGTTTATGTACAGATTAAACAAACAATAGCCTATGTACTGTGTAAATAAATAATAATTGTAATCTTTATTGTCCACAAATGTGGAAATTTGCCTTCAGTTTAAAGCACATTACAGTTAATCATAATACACACACAATAATAGCAATTAACACAACATGCAAAATAAAGGCAACAATAACAGACATGGACATTGTAAATGTTGCTGGTTGCTGCTGTGGCTCTTGCATCTTCCCGAGGGCAGTTGTATAAATTGTTTAAAAAGGTTGACAGCTGCCCATACCTGTCAACCTTTCTGTTTTTCCCGGGATCCTCCTGTATTTTACCCTTCTCTCCTGCCACCCTCCTGTTTAAAATTTAGTACCCATAAATGTCCTGTATTGTTAACCTTTGTAGAAAATTGTGCCAGACATAGAGCACCAGTCCTATTTGATGCATGTGCTGCATTCCCAGATGGCAGTACATAGGACATTGGCTGTAACGTGAAAACAAGAAGAAGAAGAAACACAAGGATCCACAGATGGATGAACATGATTGGGATACAGTACCTGTAAAAAAAAAACGAGAAGTTTGTGCAAGTATCTCACCAAATGAGAGGAGGCTTATCCACTTAATGAGGAGCAATATCGGTCAAAGTCATGCTTTTTAAAAAAATATGCTATATGGATAAGTGGATGTGAGCCAGCATGACAAATCTGTGGAGCATAAGTGCGCCCAAGTCACTTACTTAATGTAGGAACTTTTTTAGGATTCACTGTGTGTACTCTTATCTAAATACAGGGGGCTGGCTATGTCTACATTGATAGAGAGGGGCCATTTTCAAATCCTAATGTTGACAGGTATGCTGCTTTCAGTTTCTATGCTAAGCTAAGCTAAACCCACCTTGACTCCAGCTCATTAAAAGGACTGGATAAAAAAAGGTGCTCACCAGCCAAGCTAGCAGACGTCCTGTTGGCTTTGAGACTTCTTAATTTTAAGAGCATCTAATAAATTAATATAGCAGAGAGTCACTAATCCATCCTTTTGTAATCACTATGCACGGGAAAAAGTTTTTTGGGGCTTTTGGGCAACATGCGAACTGCAGTTCCAACTGTGGCCACAACACCAAAGTCACCAAAGCACCCAGAGCTGTTCTTGGAGGCTTTCATAATCATGAGATTAATATTGATGTTCTCATCTCACTCTCAGGAAAAAAGCCTAAAATGTTGAACTAGTCCTTTAAAAACAAAGCAGGGGGTGGAAAGTGGATCCAGCAGGAAGAGAAGAGAAGATGAGAAGAGAGGATGAGAAAGAGAAGAAGTGGAGGAAAAGCGATAGAGCACTGAAATGCCAAAAGTAATAATCCTTATGAGACACAAAGGCGTGCACTCCCTGGTGTTCGTATGTGTGATAATGTGGCTTGGCCTTCAGCCACTTCCAACAGTTGAAGAAAGTACTCGAGAAGAGAACAGAGGCTGTCCCTTCCACTTACCTCCCCCACCTCCCCTCTCTGACTCTCTCTATATAAATGCTTGGCAGTTTTACGCATGGCTGGGAGCAATTTCCCACAATGTGTAAATTAGTCAATCTCCCAAGTCAGTAAAGTGGCCTTTGATGGGGAGGACATTAATGAAGTGTACCATTAGGCCTCACATTTGTATTCTTAGGGGCTCTCCAAGCTTTTGATGTCGCGGGGCCCCATGGCTGATTATCCACATGCCAGCGCTGCATGCCTCTGTTACTTAGACGAGAGAGGGGGGAGGGGAAGAGCCAGAAAGCAAAGATGCAGGACATTTAATGTTCTCTTTCGCTGCCCCGCTGGACTGTCCACACTGTCCTGCTGGCCTTTTGAAATTGGCAAGAGAAAGAAAGCGGACGAGGGGAAGGAGAGAGGAGAGGCCGAGCGGTCCAAAAAGTCCTCCAGTCGAGGAGCTGGACTGCTCCCTGACACTTCAAAGCGCTGTCTGGAGTAAATTGCTGTGGACCGCTTCATTCAGAGTAGAAGGGCTTTCCCTTCGCGGATGACAGTTGCATGGTGACAAAGTTCAATTGGCACTGGTAGGAGTGGAGAGGAGGGGGGGGCCCAGATCAAAGCGGACCATTGTAATGGTTTTGTTCCGTGGAAAATCGCTTTTTGTCCCCGGCCTTTTCAAGCCAACTCCTGGCTCCAGTCAGGGTAAATGGGATTTTTAACTCCCTTGTGTGGGTGGAAGGGCGAGGGGAGGTGGAAGAGCAGAGGGAGGGGAGATTCTTAGCCTCAGGGTAAGGAACTCAAGACCCCCCTCCTCACCTCCCCTCCTGCTCCTCCTTTAACCCCCCCCCCCCCCAGCCCCTCTTTCCACCCTGACAATGCAAGGCCAACTATGTTGATGTTATTGAGCCTTTCATCTGAGCTTGGTATCATAATCTTCACAGAGAAAGTTTAGCAGAGCAATTGAGCAATTATGTTTATTGTAATTACCAGAATGGGACCATGACTTATATCCTTAAAATGTTCTCTGTTGTGCTCTCATCTGCGCTCACGCACAAACAAATTCTCTCCGTCTGTCTTCATGTCTGAATTTCTTCCTTCTTCTTTCTCTCTCATTGACAGACTCACACATGATATCTCATTCCGTTGTGTACTGGGAAATAAAGCAGTAGAGGGTGATCTGAGCCAATTACGGACAAATAAACTATCATCATCTATCTCTGAGCCCTCATCTACTCCCCCACCTCCTCCTCCCATCCTCCCTTTTCTCTCATCTGTGCTTTCTTAAAACAGGAGATGTGGAATCTCTGTCATCAGCTTGCTTTGAGTCAGTACAAAGGAACACATTTCTGCAGGGTACTTGTAGTAGATTTCATTGGTCTGTTGGTCTTTGGTCCAAACTGAAGTGTTTCAACAACTAGTGAATCAATTGCTATGACATTGGGTGCAGACATTTAACATTTCAGGGTGACTTATAATCACTTTTGTTATTTTTTTAATTTTAATTAATTTATTTTTTTATTTAATTTTAAACTGAATACCTGTAAAAAATAATTACACTTCTATCAACCTCAGCTTTGTTTTGTGTTTATTGCTAATTAGTAAATGTTAGCATGCTAACACAAAACTAAGATAGTGTGAACATTATAACTGTATAGCATTAGCATTATAGTCAATTCATTGTGAGCATATTAGCAAACTGATGTTAGTGTTTAAGTAAAAGCACTGTTGTGCTGAAGTACAGCCTCACAGGACTGTTAGCATGACTCTCAAAAGTCCAGTGTGTAAGAATTAGGGGGAACTATAAGCAGGAAATGTTGAAATATTCAAGTATGTTTTCATTAGTGTAAAATAAAAAAAAAAAAAGAATCTCTGTTACCTTGGAACGAGCCCTTTGTATCTTTAGAGTGCTGGTCCTCTTCTATGGAGTCTGTCATGTTGTACCGCCATGTTTCTAGGTAAACCTACAACAGACAATCCAAACACTGACTCCAGCAGGAGCCTTTTGCTTATTTCTGGAATTTCATCGCCACTGTAGGTTCTCCTACATGCTTGGAAGGGGAGGGTGAGATGTTTGCAGTGTGCAAGCTCATGGCTAGATGCTACTAAAACATACACACTGGTCCTTTAAGTCATGTTTTCACTGCATGGCACAGCAGTGAACTGCTACATGACTCACTTTTGGTACCAGGTACTTTTTCTATTTTGTTTTTCACTGCAGATAGTACCCCATCAATGTAGGTGAGATTCTCAGTTGATTGTCACAGTGATGCCACGTGAAACTGCAGTGACACCATTTTCAACATGACACAAACACAGGAACAATTGAGTAGAGCCTGTCCTTTCCTTATGAGATCCCTTCATCAGCAGTCAAACAGAGGAACATCTGCACATCATCAGTTGACCATGGTGTGATTTTGTGGCCTGCAATTTTTCAAATCTGGGTCGAGTGAATAAAAATATTGTAGTCGCATTTGTAGTTGGTGTACAGGATGTCCATGTTGCACATGATGTTGCACAAGTGATGATACTAGGGACAGTTCTCCCTTTCACCACACTGTTTAGTGTTCGACTCAGCTCGCTTAGAACCTCCGACCAAGATGAATCTAAAAAAGTACAGACTACTATTTACAACCTGTGATAAAAACCAAAAAAGGATGAACAGAGTGGAGTCGAGTCTTGCTGTCTGGACCCCTGAAGAGGCATGACACAGTTATACACTTGCATGAACATGAGAAACCAGCATATTATACTGATAATATCATTATTTAGGGTATATATTACTTTATTATATACCTCCTATATCCTCTAATTTAGTCCTCAGCTATTCCTACATTTTGAGTGATTGCTTACTCAATTACAACAATTAGAAGTTTTGCCTCAAATCTTCATATTCCATTACAGTACATTAGTGACAGTAAGTTCCTGACTGACTCTAAACTGAATACAGAAAAATGTGTGTGTGCGTCTGTATGCCTCCACACACACAAGGTATGAGGATATTTTAGTAGCCAAGTGCGTCAGACAGAGCTTGAGCTCGGTCTGTGTGATTGACTGTATGAGCTGCTGGCCAAATGTCTCCGTTTTTTCCCTTGAGCTCGGGGAGAAAAGTGTTATTTCTTCAAAAGCCCCATTTGAGAAACCCCGCAAGCCTGTAATTGCTAGGGAAAAGGCCGGACAACCTGCCAAGCCAAACACTTGAGAGGGAATTGGAAATATTGTAAACAGTAGAGTAACCCACTCACTGTCGAGACCGAGACCAGGGGGGAGAAGAGGAGAAGAGATGTGGGGGTGTCGGAGGCTGGAGGGTGGTTGCAGATGAAACATTGAGTGTGTGAAAGAGAAATGCTTGCAGATTTATGTGCATCAACGATGACAACAGCTCACCGTCTCCTGTGAAGCTCCACCAGAAGAAGTACCTCTGTTAGATGAAATGATGAAGAGTTCTTCATCTGCGTTGCCAAGATGAAGATGTTTGAGGATCCCACCTTCTGCAAAACCTGCCACAACTATTTCTGTATTGAAGTTGTCAACTCTGCGATGCCTCCCCCTCCACACTTCTTGAACAGTGAGTGTACTTTATGATCACCAGTAACCTCTTTTATGTGTTGACACAATATTTTTCTTGTGCTGTCAAATAAAAGCAGGGGATTATTTTTCTAGCGCGACCCCATTTTCCCGTCTTAATGACCCGAGCCATGCTCTCCTGGAGTAGCAACCATTAAAACCCAGTTTGGGTTCAGTGCAACTCTGCAGTTCTGCATGTGGGCTTATTTTTCCCCTCCCGCCCCGCTTTCCTCGCTCGCTTTTTTTTTCACCTTCCCCTTTTAAAAACCAAAATCCCCCGACACCAATTAGAAGGCAAAAACGGAAATCTTCGACCAAACATGACATTTACAGGCTAGAACTCAAGACTTTTAACAGCTCCCCCCACCCTCATCTCTCAGACGCATATTATGCAGGAGCTCACGTGCAACACACACACAAGCACACACACACACACACACACACACACACACTGGATTTGTTGTAACTGTTGATGCCAAATCACTGCGTTTTTATGAGTTATATCCTCATGTTCTGCTTTATTGTTTGTTGTTTAGAAAGAGTTCAAAAAATTGTAGGTTTTGAACCTTAATAACCCCAAAGTAACACCTCATATTTCATTCTTCTACAGCCAGAGGCAGGAAGCAGCAGTTTTCAGGTATCTGTACTTGAGCATTTGTTTTTACTTTTACTCCCTAGATTTTAACACAAATATCTTTACTTTCTACTTTTTCAAAACAAACAAAACATCTTTACATTAGTTTCAATGCATTTGAGGGGAATTATTGTTTATTTCAGGTCATTGTGTGCCACCATCCCAGTATCAAGATTGATTTCAACCTAAATGGATGAGACATTAACGCATAGAAAAAAATTATTCCTTGATGTATCCATCAGTGCATACGATGCATGACAGGCATAACGAGATAAAAACAGACAAGAGAGGGAGACTCGACTGCAGAGAAAAGGTGATGGTCGGTTGCAGAAACTTCCGATAGAAATGATATTTATATGATATATATATAGATATGATATATAGATACAGGAATTGAGCAGAATCATCTGATCTTTTCTCTTTAACTTCATGTAAATATGCAAGTTTTATTTATTCAAGCTCATTAAATTTAAAATGTCTAGTAATTATTTTCAGAACACTTAAGAACATATAAAATTTAGTTCTCCTGACTTGAAGTCTTTTGACTTGAAATCATGAGTTGAATTAATGTCCTGTGCAGAGTTCAATCAACTCATTGAATTAATTGAATTGAATGCACTGTAAAAAGTGTATTCAGTAGTAGTAGTAGTCCCATTGAGAAATAATGCATTATGTCAGAAAAAAAATTATTCACATCAATTGGTTAAAATCTGTTGTTTAGGTTTTTGCAAACTAACTGAAAAAAAACCAGTTATCATTAAGTTAAGCTAATATTAGCAAGCATATTCATTATATTTAACAAACTTAAATAAAACACTATAAAGCTACTGTTGGTTGTTAAGGAGCAGTATCTTACTTTTGGGTAAAGCAAATAATTGAGTTGAAAATACCTTAAATTTGGGCTGCATCAATGCAAATTAATGATTTGAAAGCAATAAGATTATTAAGTACATCTTACTTAAAACAATTGTGTTCATATAACTTGTTAACTTGGTTTGAAAAAAAAAAATCATTTGGTTGTTACCAAACAACGCAGTTTTTTGAAGTTAGTCCAACGATTGCATTCATGCACTGTTTGAAAGTTAAAACTGCTAAAACACTACTTTTTATAGTCTGAAGAAATTATATATGACGTGTATATGATGATTATATATGTGTCTCTAACATTGTCTCATTGTTTTCTCAAGTACAACTGAATTAAAATCATGTTTATTTGACTTTAAATGCCGTATTGTTTTGAATCATTGCAAAAGTCAACTTAAAATTTTTAGAGTGTGAACTTTTACTTTAGTAAAGAATCAGTACTTTTACCAGATTCTTTTTACAGTGTCTGTACTTCAGTAAAGAATTTATGTGCTTTTACCACCTCTGTCTACACCTCAGTGAATTAATTCTCATTTCATCTCGTGTCAGACTGCCACCCTCAGCGTCGATCTCTGTCAGTCTCCACAAAATTACATCTACATGTGTCTGTATGCCTGTGCTTTAACCAGACTGGACCACAGCATTAAATAAGATGGAAACACATCATTAACTCAGATGCCCCCCCTCTGCGCTGTTCTCCCACCCAGCCCAGGACTACAGAGCGTACACAAAAACACTTGGGTAATTACTGATAATTAAATCAATTACAGGCAGGCTCTGCCTTGCCAGCTCTGGATGGCGGCAGCCGTGTCAGGGAGCTCCAAATATTTGAACAGCACAACCCAAATATTCTCTTTGAGGTGTTTTTCGCTTTGGAGCAAATCAGCCGCCAAACCTCGCTCTGACAGCAGCAGTCAGCATGGCCATGCGAGCAGTGCCAGCAAGCAGGCGGCAAAGGCCCTGATGAGCTTCAGCATTAATGACGAGGTGATTAGTCAGCTTTTCCTTCCTGCGGAAGAGGCTCTGCAATTTCATCCCAATCATAGTTCACTTTGAAAGGTTTTTGGACAACTGTAAAAAAAAATTGTGGGGGCAATTAAATTGTTTTTACTCTTTTTTTCACCCAGATTACTATCTGGTGCTCTTGCAGTCATGGTTGACAGAAAAGAGATAAAATGGACCATTTACTGCCTCCTTGGGGGTGGGCTCAGGCAGGGAGAGGGAGACGCTGCAGGCCTGGGGAACAGGATGCTCTGCTTCAACTTTTTAGTGCTTGCTAGAGTCAAAATGTAACTTTTCCCTTTGTTTTAACTGTGACATTTAAAAAATGAAATATTGATATAATGTTAATAACAGACATATGATAATATTATGTAAATGATCCAGCACCTCTTAAACATACTGTATGCTCTTAAATCAGTTACACTTACGGTTACAGACTCTCTCCACCTCCCTACGCTCGTATTTGGAGTTTAATTCATGTGCCAAAAGGGAAGTGTCAAAAAAGAGACAAAACACACAATAAACTAAACTAAAGATGTATTTGACTTTGCAATGATGTCAGTATCATAACTTCTTTTGCCAATTTGTGCAACAGTTTATGACTGAATCTGCATCAGCTTCATTTGCAAATTAGCAAATTTAGCATGTTAGCACATTAAACTAAGATGGTTGCCATGCTAAACAGTATATAATACTAACATCATATCTGCTTAACATTAGCATTTAGCATTTTCATTGTGAGCATGTTAGTAAAGTGGTGTTAGCATTTAAGCCAAAGCACTGCTGTGCTTAAGTGCAGCTTCACAGGATTGCCAGCATGGCTATAGACTTGTAAGCCATGATTCCGCTACATGGTACCAGCTACTTTTTTTAATGTTCATCAGACAAGAACAACTTAGCTAAAACAAACTGTTTAAGCACCAGGACAGACTTTCGCCACTTTTCTTTGGTGTTGCCTTTAATTGCTATTTACAATAAAAGCTGATTTATGGGAGTGTAAAGAACTCACTGATTTATGCTTCAACATGAGCTGCAACAAGTCTTACGGTGTCAAATCATTTTCTGTGGAGTGTGGTGTCAGTGTAAGTAACATTTTACTCCTACGAGGTTTTGTGTGGCATTATTAGCTGTGTCTGATGTGGACCAGTGGGGTAAGGAGGGAGGGATGGACAGAGGGAGGGGGTAGTTTATCAGATGCAGATTTGGTGGGTAAAGGCAGCCACAGAGGGGAGTGGCCACCAATGTCTCTGTGTGGTTTTGATAAAGATAGAGATTTATGCTCTTCCAGCGTTTATGGGTCTGGGCCATTGTGGCGATGCCTACTCAGACCTGCCGCCACCTCTGTCTCGACAAGCTGGGAGGGAGGCGGATATTATTAACAACGTACCACACCTCTTCCACTGCTCTATCACCCCCATCATGCCAAATGAGGGTCAAACAGTGATAGACTGACTGACTCGCTGCATACAGTGACCTGATAAAGCATTTACCATGAAGAGGTAAAGACAGCTGCAAGGAGGATTTCCCCAGGGTGTCTCTGTCACACTCTGTTTTAAGTTAATCAGATCTAACAAAGACATTAATATCAGAGCTAATCATGAAGGCCCCATTCACATACATGAGTTAGCGGGAGTGCTGAAAGGGAAACTGAAACCTCAAATCTTACATCTATTCTTTTGTGTGCGAAGGAAAGGAAGGAGGAAAAAAATAATATTTTTTAAGACACAATTCCACTTCCCTAAATCTATAATTTCCAAAATTATTCGAAATTTTGATTTAATTCATTGGAATTTCGTCATATGGGTCAGCATAAGGACAACCCTTATTTTTTTTTAAAAATTGCAACATATCAGTGGTTAAAGGTAGAATATGCAGCATTGTTTGTAAACACACCCTACTAACCAAAGCAATCCTCAATCTGCTCTGCCTGTGCATGTTTATACATACAGTATATACAGTTTATCTCAATGACGTTCTCACTGAAGAGAGCAGAGGAAAGAAATGGAGAATATAAAGTAACTGTTGATTGCTACATTTTTTTGTTTTCTGTTAACACAAAGCCTGTGCCCTATATTGGCTGGAGGCTACACACCATGACCAAAAGGTTGATGCCCAGAAATGTCCCAAGCACAGAAAAATAGGAGAAAATAAGAAAATACAGGCCAGTGTACAGTCAGTTACAGCCACCAGTACACACTTCCAGTGGGTCACATTCATGTATGTGAATAAAGCTGAAGTGATCCTCAAGCTGCTACACCTGTGTGTATATCTCTCAATATAGCTCTCACAGACAGAGAGCAGAGGAAAGAGACAGAGAATGCAATGTCACCATTAGTTGCTACATTTTTTAGAGTTCTGATAGCAAAGCTTATATGCTGTATTGGCTGGATTTTGAATAAATACAGCTGTAAAAAATCCTCAGTCTGCTCTGCCTGCCTGCGTGTATGTGTGTATGCAGCTCTCACAGTCAGAGAGCACACCACTGCCCAAAGGTTGATGTCCTGAGCACAGCAAAATATGAGAAAATAAGAAAATACAGGCAGAGAGCAGGGTCAGATATAGCCTCCACTACATACTTCTTGTGAGTCATAAGTGATCATTTATAT
The DNA here is from genome assembly GCA_034769285.1 of Lutjanus argentimaculatus. NCBI lineage: Eukaryota > Metazoa > Chordata > Actinopteri > Lutjaniformes > Lutjanidae > Lutjanus > Lutjanus argentimaculatus. Next base: position 13,839,391 of record JAWZSL010000014.1, read on the forward strand.
AATTATATGCACTCTGAGTCAATGCATTGTTTTGACTGTTTTTTTTTAAGGAAAATGTTGCATATTAAGCCTTAAAATATCACAAACATACAGTGGATACAGTGTACAGTGGATCTTTACTTAGCGGAAGCTCCTTCCACTGCAGACTGACATTTGTTGCAGATAGCCCACAGAGGCTTCAGTCGGAAGAGCGAGGGCGCAGAGGGCAGGAGGGGGAAGCAGTGCGCCGCTGCGCTTGTCCCCCCTGGCTTATTGAATTACCTAAATGAGCAGAGGAGACCAGACTGGGGCTCTTAGTCTTTTGAAGTTTACAAATCATCCTGACTGCTCTGGGGCTTGAGGGGGGGGGGACGTCGCGAGGGAGTGAGCGGGTGGAGGGTGTCTTTTGATGCCTTAAATAAAAACATCAGGGAAACAAACAAACAAGGGAGAGAAAGGGGATAAAGATGGAGACGGTGAAGAGGTGGTAAGGAAACACCATGTTACCCATGGCAACTTGGGAATGGTGATGGTTGAGAAACCACTTCCTGTGTATGATGGGAAAATTGCAAAATTGCAAAGTTCACTGTTGGTGTCTGGACAGACTGAGGATTGTGTGTGTTTGTATGTGTGTGTGTTTGTGAAAATACAAGGGTAAGTTAAGCGTGGGTCCTGCTCCATGTGTAGGCAGAAGGCTTTGCCTTAAAGGAATAGTTCGACGTTTTGGGAAATATGCTTTTTTACCATGACCGTTAAAAGTCCAGTGTGTAAGATTATAAACCACCTGAAAATAAGAATGTTTTGTTTTTGTTACTTAAGAATGAGCTGTTTATATCTACAAAGGGTGATGAAGGCCACCATGTTGCGCTACTGTGTTTCTTCAGAACAGACAAAGCAAACACTGGCTCTAGATGCAGCCACTAAATCCTACACACACCCAACTGTACACCCAACTTCACTCTCTCCAGGTTCACAGCAGGCCTCTCACTCTACTGTTGCACATGGCACTCAATTCATAACTGTCCCCCCCTAATGGAAGGTAGGAACTAATTAACTCATAGGTAAGGGGGCATGAAGAAGCAACCTAAATACCACACATGAAAATACAGTATATAAATGAATAAATAGCTACAGTGGTACAAATGATATTGACAGTGAAATAATTAAGTATTTATCAGTAAACTTAATTCTGCAAATCCACAAAAATGCTGTGGAAATATTCCTAATGAAATATATAATGTACCCGGTACACTGCACAGCTGAATAAGCAACACAAATTAGTAACTAATATCAATTAAAATAACCCAAAATTGTAATGTTTCCAGTTTCTAGTTACAATATGACTCTCATGTCTGCACAGTGAAGCCAGCCAGTTAGCTTAGTTTAGCATAAAGACTGGTAACAGGGGAACAGCTATCAGGGCTCAAAGGTAACAACGTTGGTTCTTCATGGTTCTTTCTGGCAACTTGATTGGATGCTGTCTTGTTTTGTTGACTTGAATGAAGAGCGTTAACATTAGTTGACTCAGGAAATGTAGGGAAATTAATTGATTTGTTTTTAAATAACAGACTTTTTCATCTTTGAGTTTGGAGGGAGGTGTCAAGTATTTCCAAGTCGAAAGGCTCAAGTCCAAGTTAAGTCACAAGTCATTGGTGTTCAAGACTATGTCGAGCTGTAAGTCTATTTTGTCTGTTTTTTTCTAATTTTGCCATATTATACAAAAGTAATCGAATTGATCACTTGAGTCCACACCTCTGCTATTCTTTTAATGCATATAGGAAGCAGAAACACATAAATACAGAGTTTAGGTGGGGTTTTTTTTTCTCCCTGAGCATTTGTAATGTCACTGTAACAACTGGTGAGAATTTGCTTTGTTCTGAGCATCAGTAGCCCGCTGCAGAGACCTCTGCTCTGAAATCTATTCAAACATTTTGTCTCTGTACAAAACAGATGGGAAGAAATTCTGTGCTTCATTTCATTCCTGCGTGGACTTAGTTAGAAAAAGACCACATTAAGCTCACATGAGACATTTTCATTAAAATCTGGTATCAGTTCAAATTTAAATAGAGAAAATATGAGTAAAATAATTTGTCTTTCCTATAGCAGCGTTTTGAAATAAATAAAGCTTTCTGGACTTTGCTCCCTAACAACACAGACCACGACGATTCTTCTGCAAAGACCAATCAATAATTGATTGTGCCTGGACATGATGGAGAAAAGATAGCATGTTGTTAGTACAATCAGGGGCCTTTTCCAAGCTATTAAGTGGAACTAATTAATTATGGCATGGAAATGCGTTAAAATGTCTCTCTCCCACTGCAGACAACATCCATTTTGAAAATGGAAAAGCCTGAAATGTAATTAGTTACATAATCATGGCAAAATAAGGTTTACTTGATTCAAACCATATTGTTCACATTGCATGTCCCCATTTCCCATTTCCATTCCTCAAAGCACCCGTAACACAGTATTTTGTTTTCAAACGATATTTACCGTTCTCTCTGGCTGTCCGTCCCATTTGCAGTTGATTTTTCAGATTCATGAGGCTGGCTCATTTATGTAAAACACATGCACACATGCTCATGACCAAAAAATGACAACGGGGGAAAGAATGATTTCAGCATTCAGATTACCAGGAACCCAATCAACATCTGTCTGGGGATGGTAGGAATCCATTTCAACTTTGTGACCTGTTGGCTCTGAGCGTCTCTGTAACCACGCGACTCGGCTCTAATTGGACGACACAAAGTCTGGGAGTTCTGAGGCTGGACAGAACTCACGGCAAATTACCGCTCACTTCCTGTTCAATCTGAGTGGGCACTCGAGCCGTCAAGGGAGCTGTTGGACTTTGAAAAGTGTTTGCTTAGTTTGGCATCTCCGGTAACCGTGACCCTTGTTGTAATGAAGAATAATTTACCATTTTGGAAAGTTCATTTTTGTGCACGCCTTATTTACAACAGCAACATCCCAACGGTGCATGGAACTGATCCAGTTATGTGAACGGGTAAATTGAAATGGCACTTATGAGATTTAGACCTTGAAATGATCCTTTTTTGGGTAAACATAAAAGAAACGTTTGAAAAAGTTAAATGTTCCTTTCTTTAAATTAAGGATAAACTACAGTTGCACGGTTGGGAGACCGGGGACGGTTGCAACATGTTTTGCGTTTTTCTCTGTTCAGAGACTATTTGAACTAGACCAACCAAATCTTTATATATTAAACTGGCATCTGCCAGCTAATTAACCAAACCATTTAAAGATAGATACATATGGCCTGTCGTTTCCTAATATTTATTTGAAGTGAAAAAAGTCAGACGTTGCAACTGACCCCACACAATCAAGGGACAGTTGCACAATCTCAAATACTTAAATTTCCCTTAGTAATCTGGCTTTTTGTTTCAGTAAATAATTCTAAAAATATGCATTACTTTGCAAAAATATTATGGTATTTTTATTTATTTATTAATGTTTATTAAATATCAGTTACTGAGCTTTGTTTGTTTATGTGTAGAAAACAGGCCTACCTCCAGATAATGTGCAGATGTTACAGATGCTATTCAGTCCCTATATTTCAGTTTGAGTGAGCAAGAATGGAACAGATTTGCAATGAAACATTTTTAAAACATCAGTATTAATAATCATTACAAAAAGCTGCAACTCAGAATTGATTTTTGTCACATTCCAGTCATTGAATTATCCTTTTATTTATCTCACAATAATAATAAGTAGGTTTATGTTGAGAAATACGCGCTCTGTTTTGGTGTGGCTGCTTAGCTTGGGGAAGGTTGCAACGAGTATCTGCCATGACAGAACATCACGTGTGAGCTAGACACAGTGACCTTGATACATGTTAACCATGTCACTTAGAAGTCCACGAAAAATTATTCAGACTAAGTAAGTTTTGGCTAAAGCTCACAAAGCAATAATAAATGTGTGTTCTGAGTTCATCACATGACAGAAAAATGTGTTTTTAACCACCCAGCTAAATTTGAATGATTACAAAAAATCATCAGTTATTAAAAATTAGGTTTCAAAATTGTAGAAAAAATGAGCAGTTTTCTCTGCACTGAAATGGTGGGGGTGTGTCCATTCCGCTGTTTCAAGTGTCATATACCACTACGACCGGAGACATGGCTGCCCCATCAAGCTGCTTCATTGGACTCGTACAGATATTTGTGCAACCAGAGGCAGAGGACAGTGACCTACCCGAGAATCATCCTCTTTCCTCTCAGTCTGATAGGACTGTCTGAGTGTTGCATTGTTGGAAATGAAGTGAGCAGCTACTGTCTGGTTGATTAGGGGCTGAAAGAGTCGCTAAAGGTATGTTTATAACTCACTTTGTGGGTGTTGAGTCATTCATGAGTCAGTTCACTTGTGGTGGGTGAACAAAACAAAGCAGGTTACTTACTGTTTTCTCATGACTTGCTCTGCTAATGCTCAATGCTAATGTACTTATGTAGCGTTATGTATATGGCTATGTATTGTCTGACCCACCAGATGTTTTATGTGGTTACAAGTCTGCCACTGGATGACTTGTTTCAGTTGGTATCTCAGTATCCGCTATCAACATTTTTAAAGTCTCCAGGAAACAACAACAATCTCTGAGGTAGCAACCTACACACTGAACATACCAAATTAGCACCCGGAACAATAATGGTACTAACATAAACAAGCTAACAGCTTTCACCTTTTCTTTTGCAGTGTTCCACCAAACAAGTTCCCCCAACACTATTTTGCAGCAGCACCATTGCAGCATCCAGAGCTTAGCACTGTCCAAGATGATTGTGAGTGGTTTATAGAAATACAAACAAGTCAGGCCATTTTTCTCCTATAGGAGAATGATAACGTCTGGAGCCAGACCACCAACACCATGGATATAGTTCTGGCTATGCTAGATCAAAATACATATGCTTCAGAGCATCAGTGAGCCACAATTCCGATCTGCCCAAAAATCCTGAACACAAAAACAGTTAATGATGTAACTCCACAATTCAGTATTACTCAGGTTGACAGTCTTCACACGTTTTCAGCAACTATTGTCTGACATGTGTAATGTGTTTAGAAGAAACCCTCTGAATTTCCTTTACACAGACTTTAATTCATATAAAAGGTTAGTATGAAAAAAATACAGCTCAAGAAAAAAATGACTTTCATACCTTCAAAACAAGTTCTTTTCAATACATGCAGCCCCCCTACTGTAAGTGCAATTACAAAGAAAGTGTCATGTGTCTTGATACATTAATCTTACAGCAGTTCACATTACTAAAGTATTTTTCATATATATTAATATAATAATAATAATACTATACTTGTGGAAAAATGTGCTTAGATGGAAGTAAAAAGTAGAACTCTGAATGGAAATATTTTTTCCCCAAATAATAATAAAGATAATTGGTTAGAATAGATATTTGTGCTTTCCAGAATAACATATTTGCATTCTGGTGCATCCCTACTGTATTTACTATGTCATATGTGCATGTTGTGCATGATTGTGTACTGATATATAGGTGTGAAAGTGATCGCAGTAGGGGTGGTGGGGTTTAAAATGAAATTATTCACCACTGAGGTCTATAATAAAAGTGTCTTTTATTGTGAAATTATGCATCATTTGAAGTCAAAGTTACAGGTATGCACATGTATGAAATGTGCAGATGTCTCTCTTGAAGAGACTTGCATTCTGTGTCCATGTCACCACGTTGGCTTCGTCAGACTCCAGCAGGCTCCGTGTCTCTGTGCTGCTGCCTGGTGAAAGCAGCGTCCAGTGGAAGACGATTGGTAGTGACATCTGGCAGTTTGATAAAGTGGATTTGGTTTCTTAGGGGCAATTCCAGGCTGCTCTCCCCGGGCGCCAGGCCTACTCTGGTTAGTATATGACTTACATGTGTAGGCTGCTGAGAGGGGAGGACTGCTGAGTGTGTGTGTGTGTGTGTGTGTGTGTGTGTGTGTGTGTGTGTGTGTTTGTGTGTGTATGTGAGAGAGAGTGTCAGTATGTACAGTATACAGTATATCTAAATAGGTATGTGTGTATGTGTGTGTGCGGTTTGCTGTATTGAGCAGAGGGGAAGCGGTTAGTTCAAATGGAAAACAGCAGTCCCTCCACCATTTACATTAATGCAAGCCTTTCATCACCAGCTCCCTAAAGCATGGCCTCTCCCCTTCTAATTTACTTTAAACACACACATTAGTCTCATCACTAAACGCTAATGGCTCTTTATGAAACAGAGGTCTTTTTCCCATTTTTCTAATGAAGGCCCTGTTTCCCTGCAGAGCCTCCGAGTCCGCTCTAATCCACCGCTGAGATGCCTGATCCGTCCTTCCATAACATCCTCCGCCACCACAAAGTGAAGACAACAAACATGTCCAAATACAGAGTCCGGTGCTTGCTAACATGTTCCTCCTTCACAACATATGGTACGTATAGACAGTAATACATACACTGTAAAAATAAACAATTTTATCTAACTTAAAAAAGTTTGTGTCCAGGCTGCCTTAAAAAATTAAGTTGACTGAATTTGAAAAGGACTGTTCTTGTCAAACACTATACAATATACTTGACAATATGACAATGACAGTAGAATATAAAGGGGTAGGGACTGGATTCAATGCTAACGTTCGTCACGCTTCACAGTGTTTCAGTGTATTAGCAACACACATCAAGTTTTCATCATTTATGAACATGAAAAAGAAGGGTTGGAGGAGAGTTTTACCTCTCAAAAAATACATGCTGGGAAATAACTACTAACATGCTGATCATGTTTCTTGAGAAACTTAATTTAATGAGTTAATTGATCTGTAAAGTACATTTATTCAATTCATTATTTCAAGTCAAAAGTCAAGTTAGAAGAACTCATGTTTATAAGTTCAGAGGTGTTCTGATAATAAATAAAAGTTTAAATAACTTGTCAAATTAATGAGAAAAGATAGATTGATTCCTCTAAATTCCTGTCTGATTTTTTTTTTTTTTTAACAGTGCATGAGTTATCTTAAAGTGTATTAGAGACACACAATAACTTGCCATCAGAGTTTGAATGCAGGACTGTATTGCTACTTTTACTTAAACAAAGGGTATGAGTACTTTTTCCACCACTTTAAGTTACTGGTTACTTTAATAAAACAGTCTATAAAGTACAGTAGTCAAAACTACTCCATGCAATATGATATCTAATAAAAATAATATATAATATCCAATATATAATAAATCATAATAATCCAATGTTATGATATATACTGTATAATAACACAATAAATCTGACTATGGGTATTCTGAATAATGCATTCCTTTACTCTTGACACTTTAAGTGTCACTTTACTGTTAATACTTTAGTTTTGTGATAAAACATTTTCATGCATTCTCTTAAACTACAGTCATTATTTGATCAACGGGTAAAAAAAACCAAAAAAAAATTGTTGAGATAAAGATATAATGACACAGCAGCTCTGAACTGAACTGATATTTGAAGATATTTTAGGATCAGCCTCTTCAGCATGTCCACTGTGTGTGAAAGACACACAGTCACGTCATGGATTGTATTCCTACTTTAAGGTGCATGTGAAATTGCCTGGTGATGAAAAATCCTATTTACATTTTCTGGCGAGCTTTCCCTTAGATGGTGGAACGGCAGAATGCGCGGTCTGTCCTTGAGCCCAGCGTGTTCGTGTGAGCCCTGGCGAGAAAACACCCATGATGTTTTCATAGCCACAGTAGGACCGTGCTATTGACCTTCACCTCGGCTTTCATGTGGCTTGGTCCTAAAGCAAACCTTGGAACCCACAACATGTTCATAAATCAGTCGCTCAGGACAGATGCAACATGAATCACTCAGTTTTGAAGCCACATAAAGAACAAAATATGGTACAAAAAAAGACATCCCTGGGGATGTTCTGCAACTTAAATCAGTTGCCTTATGAGCTGGTTCTTTGGTGCCAGTATTTTCTCTTCACTATTCTTCTCTGTAAGTTGTGTTTTGTTGAATGCTGCACTGAAATATCATTTTCAGGAGTGCTTTCATCTTCCAAGTTATCTGTTTTGCTCTGCTGGCTCTGTTGCAAAAGCCCTCTTATCCATTTAGACAAATGCAGTCACAAAAACCTACAAAGCAGCTTCATGTCAGCAGACATAAAGGTAATTTGGGCTTTTGTTTATGTATCATATTAATACCAGAAGATTATTGCAATGGGAAAATATGGAATGAGTCTTTTCAAATTCCACTTTCTTAGAAAAAATGCCAACCTTTTGCTAGAGGAGCTGCCTTAAAGGAAAACTGAAAAAAAGTCCTGCACTGTAAAAAAAAAAAAAAAATTAAATAAAAAAAAAAAAAACATACGGAATTTAAGTGGGATCAACTATTTTTTTTTTCGCTTTAACTTAACTTAAATATATTTTTAAGAATTAAAACTCTCCTGAGATCCTCCTTTTTATATTTTGAAGAAAACATAGATGTTCATCATGTGGGAGTAATATTAATCTGCAATGATTTTGTATCTTAATTTGTGGTTGAGAATCAGTAATTAGCCTCTGTAAACAATTAAACTGAGCATAAATTATTAAGTAGAAACTATAAAAGCATGATCATGGTCTACTACAGAATCTGCCCAGAAATTCATCCTGCCTGGGGTACCTGCAGACCCTGCAGTGGTATACTTCTTATCATATTTCATATCTTGAATTTTCTGTCTCTGTTTTAACTTGTGCTTTTTAAAAAATCCAATTTGTTGGGGTCCTGGGGGACTCCAATCAAAAGCACCCAATTCTGCCAAATGCAGTTTCAGTTTAGATGGAACTATTTGTTGAGTTTATGTTTGCCGTGGGCCCCAATTTAAAGTACCACACACTGACAGGAGGGTAGAGGCACTCTGTCATTTTGAAGGAGACAGACACAGATGCAGCTAACACAGATTTCCTCATGTGCTCTGTCAAGAGCCCTGATATATTTTTGTCTTACATAATATTCAAATTAACTGTAACTTTCCTAAAATAATAATGGTCATTTTGTTCTGATGACATTAATTACATAACTAATAGTGTTTTGAGTAGAAATAAGTTAATACTTTTGTTGTTAGTTGTTTCTTAGAGTAGTTTATTCTGGGGTCCCCAGTCGGTAGTCCTTGTATAATAAATATGTTGATAAGATGAGGGTTAAATGTTTCAAATAGAACACAAGAACACACAAGAACTTGCCGTCTGAACTTTATTACATAGATTTGAGTTTGAAAAACTGCTTGGATGTTATTAATAATAAACTATTCTCACAGTCTGATCTTATCTCAAGAAGCTGTTCTGTGTCCATTTAAGATTGTATGGCTTCTCAATATTTTCTTGAATAAGGACAAAAATTTGATGCATTTTAAATCCCCTCTGAAAAGACTATGCTCAAAGGTTTAAATCAAAGAAGGAAAAAATCTAAATGCATGACGTTTAAGGTAAATGTAATAGTTAAAGTGGGATGAACAGCCTTTACATCCTAGACAGGTTTTTGATTCGTAAAATCTAAAAATTATGAATTTATTTCATCTCCTGTCCTCTATGTTTTACTTACTCTTCCATCTCTCTCTCTCTCAGTCCTCTCTGTCTGTCTCTGAGTGCTCAGGAGGAAAAAGGATCTCCAGTTGGGCCTTACCTCACCCGTGGCATTGGAGGGGGAATTACAGGGCTTAGTTCTCTCAACTTGACCCCGCTCCTAATTACTTGTCGGATAAGTCTTTTGGCTCCTAGTGGAGTGTTGTCCTAACCTCCACTTGTCTGCTGTGTGTCCAAACATGGAGAAAGGAAAACACGTTCCAGTGGAACAGGGGGCTTAGCCTCCACGCCGCGTTCTCACAGAGCCGAGCGCCCCACCGCAGGCTCCCAGGGACCCACACAGGTTAGACTGAGGACTCCTGCTTACCTCTGCTCTTCTGCTGCTTCGAGGATGAATGAGTGGTGGGAAAAAAGACAGGCACACTGTGTCCTGTGACTAGTATTTTATTTTGAAATTAGTGGACAGCTCTTTGCATTTTTATAACCTATAAATGTAGAACATTAATTTCCAGATTTCCTCTTCACTGTAAAAAAAAAAAAAAAAAAAAAAAAAAAAAAAATACAATCAACTAAATCAACTAATCTTTTCTCATTAACTTAATGTAAAAATACAAATTTCATTTTTCAACTTAATTAAACTGAAATATTATGGTATTCACTTCAGAACAACGTTCGACTTGAAACGATGAGTTGAATGAATGTACTGTACAGAGTCCAGTCAACTCATTAAATTTCATTTCTAAGCAAAAAGCATATCAGCATAGTAGACATCCCAGCATGCACTGTGTGAGATTTAAAAATCTTTTGAGAAGCTTCTTTTTTATAGTTTAAGGAAACAGATCTGATGAAAACTTGCTGTGTCTCTCACACAGACACTTTAAGATCAGTCATGGTTGTTTCACAATAATGAAAACATTGTGAATCAAGATGAAGTTTTTCCACTTTAAATGTAATAAATTCACTGAGTAGCTTCCACAGGAGCAACTACAGTGTTCTTTGTATGAAATGAAGGACTGACTCTTTGTTTTAATTTGTTTTAATGTTCGCCAGCGTGACTGAAGAGCTGTTGGTTCAACTTAATATCTTAAGCTTATTGAACAATTCAGCAATTGAAAAAGTATCAAAGGAATCAAGGTCATTTATTATAAGTTGTAGTTCCTTCATGCTACACACAAAATACAACATACATACAGATAATTAATTGAATTCAGAATAGAATACTCTAAAACATAAAATAAAATAAAACAACATGTACAGTTACTTAGAGGAAATAATACTGTAGTGATTTTTTGGAATTTACATACGGTTAAATGTCATTATCAACTCTGACTGTGTTTGAGCCCGAAGCATCATGGATGTAAGACACAGAGTGTCCTGCCTGTTGCATGCTGTGTCCTGTCAGCTCCGAGTACACTCCACCCGTCAAGTGCAACACCTTTTAATATCAAGTTTATTTAACTTGATTTGTGCTTTTGTTTTTGTTGTTGTTGTTTGTTTTGTTTTATTTTTTGAATAATGACTAAATATCCTCAGCTCATCTTCTCAAATTCAGTCAATTTAAAATTTTATGGTTTCTCAAACTTTCACTCTAAGTGAAAAAAAAAAAGTTTTTTGCACTGTTCTTTTTCCCCCACAGTTAAACAACAATACGCCCCTCTTTGAAGCAGAATAAAGAAGCAGCGGCAGAGTTGTGACAGATAAACCCCCGATGCGAGCTGGAGGCCGGTCTGTCTGGAGTATTTTAAAGCACCGTTGTCCTTTGTGACAGGCTCCAGTGAGTGGAGGCAACCTGCAGCGAATTTGTCTTCGTCAGACCATATTGTCTCAGACGTTTCAAAACCTTTTTTGGCAACCTCCCCTGTAATTATGGCCCCTTCAAAGACGATGATCAGTGCAACAACTTAGTGTGTAATAGACGCTAATGATGGATAATAACACTGGTATACAGAGAGAGAGGACTCCTCATAATCGGGTCTTTTAAGCGTTCCTGATGTGACTTCACACTCAGCAGGAATGTGTTGTGTTTTTGTTCTTTTTAAGTGTGATTCACAACTGAGAGACGTTTTACTTTTAATTCCTTCTCTCTGCGGTGAGTCACACAGCGCTCTGCACTTGAACTCACCCACAAACATGCAGCAATTATGACTGAATAAAGCAGAGAGGGTTAATCATTTTTACCAAGAGAGAAAATTAAAACGTTAAGGTCCAACATCCCCATCGTTTACTTGCTGATCATATCTCCTCAACTCATCTCTCCCCTCCCTGCCTTAACCCTGGGAAAGCGTTCTTTGAGATTACCGTACTTTAAATCATAACTCAAAACAGGGATTATCAGGCTCAGAGATTAGCTTTTAAATGAGACCTTTTTAAGGTATGTCATCAATTTGGTCTAAACACACAGCGATAAGCAACTTCAGTGGAACAGGACAATCCTCCAGGGACCGAATAAGTTAAAGGAGGGCAGTTTATTCCATTATTGTCTAATAGCTTCCATAACCATCACCCTTTACCCCCAATAAAGTCTCATTGGCCTGAGGATTGAGTCTGGATTACATGGTAGCTCTGCTAATAATGTCAAACACATGAAGAGACCTGACCCCGAAACTCACCCATCACCACAGCGAGCAGGAGGTTACCTTTGCACCAGAGTGTTAAGTGTAACACACTGTGGTAATGGGAATATAAATAGCATAAGGATGTAGCTTTCTTCAAAAGGGTATTATGTGTCGGTAAAATGTTATGTACAGTATGTCAAACATGTTCTTACAGCATGTTATATCATTGTGTAATTGGCAGTTAGAGGATTTCAAAGGAGACATGCTTAAACAGAGACAAGATATATAAAAGAAAAACCTGAGAAAGCTTCTGCCTTTTCTTATACGTATGTGCGTATGTGTGTGCACTGTAAAAATAAACTATTTGGTTTAACTTTAAAAAGTTAGCATCCAGACTGCCTCAAAATTTAAGCTGACTGAATTTGAAAAGACAAGTTGTGGTCATTTTGTAAGGATTAAAAACAAATAAACTTTTCTAGCTAATTTAACTTGGCACAAAGACTATATGTGAAACTGCTCCCCAGTTTATTAAATTTTAAGTGTAAGGGTGTAGAGAGTAAATTCAATACCTTTGTCATGCGTCACAGCATTTTCATTATTGTGAAAACAAACCACCATGACTTATCTTACAGTGAATTAGAGACACACAGCAAGTTTTCATCACATTTGTTTTCTTCGAACTATAAAAAATAAATGTTCAGGACAGTTTTAACTCTCACACAATGCATGCTGGGAAGTCTTGCAACGTGTTGCGCATAAAAATGATTATAAACAATCAACAACACTGTTTCACAGTGTTTTAACTATGAATAAGCTTATTGAATATTGACTTTCTATCCCATCTTCTGGGATTTTGATGTCAACATCTATTCACTAAATATTCATAACTTGACTTCACTATCATGGGACAAAAAAAAAAAAAAATCACCTACTGCACACCAGCTTAAACAGTAGTGTTTTTCCTTCTTCTGTTTTTTCCAGTAGATTAGATGTTAATTCTGGGTGACAGTAGCTCTGGATTTCAAAATAAAGCATTAAAAAGTACAAAAAAAAAAAAAAAAGTGAAACAGACGAGTATCTATTTAACAAATTAAATGAGATTTTTAAAAGACACACAAATGACAAACACTGTGTATGCAAAGGTTGGCCCCCTTAACATTTTTGGGGCAAGTTTGGAGAAGATCTGGGGAATGGTGGGACACACAAACACACAGACTATTCTCTAATTATATTAGTAGGATAAATACAACAAGTTTTATTAACTTGGATGAATAAAACTTGTATATCTACATTAAGTTAATAATAAAAGATTAGTTGGTTCCACTCTATTCCTGTTTGACTTTTTACAGTGTGCATACCTCAGCTCGTAGGCTGCAGCGCCATGCGGCTCCCCCCGGGGCTGCACTGAGAGGCTGGTGCCAGAGAGTCTCACCTTGTCAGGTTAGCCTGGGAACATACTCATACTGCAGGCATTTCTTCCACTCTCTCTCTCTCACACACACACACATGCTTGCACGTTCACATGTCTGCATGCACACAATGCTGCCCACATCATAAGCTAATGAGCCATTATATTGTCATTAGTGTTTTATTTGCACCACCCTGTCTTTGAGCAATCTGTCACACCGTTCACATGGCGATGACTCAGAAACTAAACAGTTGTTGCGGATTTGAGAGTATGTGTGTGCGTGTGTGTGTTTCCACTCTCACGTGCACATGCTCCTGGTTTGTGCAGGTCTGCATGCCGCTCTTTTGTGAGTGATCGATTGCCTCTGTCTTTTTTTTGTCTATTTTTGTATGTTCGTGACATGTAATCCATTTCCATTTGTCAAAAGCAGACAACATCTGAATCCATCATGGTGTCCACTGTGAGTCCAACTTGTGATGATGATGATTTCCCACAGGGCCTCAGAAACCATACATGATTTAAGTAGACTTGAAATTTGTTTGGGGAACGTCTACTGTATAAAGCATGTGTGTTTATGTACATAGCACGTCATTATCTTTGCATCTTGATTAGATTTTCTCATGTTTGTGCACCTAAATAAGAGAATATGCTGGCAGGACCACCCAAACAGAGCAATCACACATGTAAAATAAGAAAAGGGATGCTCATTATGTGGCAGACAGTTTGACGCTCTTGGTCTCTGTTGCGCTTAAGAAAAAAACATGACTGTAAATACAGTAAAAGTTTGATGAGGAACTTTAGGCATCATATTTGCCTCCATAAGTTGAGTAAAGTGATTTATCTCTCCACACACAAAAGTTCAGAATGAGGTAACAGGTTTAAACATCTGTCAACATCACCTTCTGACGGCTGCTGCTGCACTAATTTCTCATGATGCGGCCTCTGTTTGTTTCCAGATGATCCCACGCTTTAAAGGTGCGATTATGTAAGTTAATAATCTTGTCAAAACAAACAGATGAAACCGCAACGTGGAGCAGAGTGATTGCTGCTCCTGCACCTGGAGGGGAGGGGGGCACTGCAGAGAACCGGGCTCACGCCGAGCAGACGGGCTCTCCCCAGCGTTCACTGTGAGGAATGCAGCCAGCGTTGACAATAGCACTCAGTGTAACCTTGATTCCTCCCACACATGCCAAAACACACACATCCACATGCTGCCACAGTCTTAATTGTTGTTGAGATTGATTCAGACTCGGCCCAAACTTTACATGCAAGGATAAGTTTTAGCTGTTTAAACAGGTCTGATGAGAACAGCCACACCAGCACGTATCAATGGTTTATATGGAGCATTTAAAGAGCTGGCAGACGTGATAATAGCTCTTTAGAAAAGGTTGCTCAATATTTTGAAGTATGCCTGATAAAAAACTACAGCATGTACTGTATGAGTTCCCATTTGGCATGGATACCTTTAAAGACTTGGGATCTCATGGGATCCCATTTCAATAATCAGACTGAGCTATTAAACCATTTAAGGCCTAAAATACACTCAACAAAATATAAGTGCAACAGTTTTGTTTTTGCTCCACTTAAAAAAGCAAAAACCTAAAAATGTAAGACTTTTTCTGTGCTCTCAAACTTTGTTCACAAATTAGTTCAAATCTGTGTTGGTGACCTCTTCTCCTCTGCCAACATAACACACCCACCTGACAGGTGTGGCATATAGAGATGCTGATTAAACAGCATGATTATGACACAGGTGTGTCTTAAACTGGTCACAATAATGGGCCACTCTGAAATGTGCAGTTTGATCTTGAAGGACATTTAAAGACATTCAGTAAGCACTGACCTATGGTTATTTCACATAGGGCTACAGGTGCCATTTTTCCCCAGGACATTATGTTTGAGTAGTAATTGTTTAGGGTTAAAGTAAAAATACCAGGGTAAGCCAATCAGAGGCGGAGTAGAGCGGGACATGACTTTGCCCAGCTGAGGAAAAATGGTATCTGTAGCCCTTTGTGAAATAACCATAATTCAGTTCTAATAAATGTCTTTTTTTCCAGATAAAACTTGCTATTTTAGAGTGGCCCTTTATTGTGACCAGTCCAAGACACACCTGTACAATAATGATGCTGTTTATTCATCATCTCTGCCACACCTATCTTGACAAAGGAGAAGTACTAACATGGATTTTAAAAATTCTTTGAACAAAATTAGAGAGGAATAAACTTTTTGTGTGCACAGAAGAAGTCTAAATCTTTTACTTTAACTTGTCAGAAATGTGAGCAAAAAAATGCTGTTTATATTTTTGTTGAGTAAATGATATTTAGATTTTTTTTGTGTTTTGTTTTTCATATGCGGTTTTGCTTTATTGCATGACTCAAATCAAATGAAAAACTATTATTCACTATTTTTTTGATTATAGATTTTTTTAAGATAGCATTTTTTTTAAGTACAAGTACAAACAAAAAACAAAGAAACAGGCTTAAGTGACAAATGCAGACAAAAAGTACCAGAAGTAAATAATAGTTAAGTACAAAAACAGACTAACAGACAAACACACTTTCTTTCTACCCTATCTTACCATCTATTTCACTAAACCTCTCTTACTTCTTACTCTTTAGCTGAAATTATGAATGGTGAATGAGGTAATAAAATAAAAATTATTATTTAAATTATTATTATTTTTTTTTGTTATTACTACCATAAGAGATGCAGTGATTTTGTTTTTTGTGTAGTGATACATGTGGCTAATCACCCTGAGTTGTCAGGCAGTGACTCACCATTAAGCAACAAGGTAATAATGCTCCTTTCGTGCCAACAGGCCACTTTCTCTGCCCGCCGCCAGTGAGGCTGATTTTCCTTTCAGTTACAATCCACATAAGATATCGCTCAGTGTTTCTTTTGTGACAATACTAAAGCAATAATTACGATGAGACCAACACAGTATTTTCATCATTAAAGTGCAGCTGTGATGGATGTGGCTGTTTCAGAATTGGAGTTTAGCCTTTAATTACCTTTGAGTGATTGCTCTCCTCGAACAAAGCACGTTGATGCTGTTGAGGAAGACATGATTAAATAGCAATTCTTATTACAAAAAGCAGCACATGAGAGTCTGTCCTGAAAAGGTTCATTGGCTGGAGTCAGCTGGTAACACATCCCAGGAAGCGTTTATGAATGTAGTATATATTTAGCTCTATTCAAAGCTGGCCCGGCCCTCACAGCCTGCACCCCTGTGAGTCAGAGTTTCAGCATTACCTGAAGAAAACTTGGCACAGCCACTCAGCAAGGGATGGAAAATTAAAAAGCCCAGTTAGTGCCTATGGGTGAGAAACAATTATGGGTTTGTGTTCATTACAATGGTGTACAAAGGGAATGAAAATTCCTAAGCTAAGGGTTTTACCATGAAAATGCCAAGAGTAAAATGAATGTAATTAAGCCCACAAATACCTCCGGCTTTTGTAACAAAGCTGTTTTACTGCCTTTAGCAGCATGCAAGTACTTTTCTGAAGACTAAGTGGTCAATACAAGAGCTTTGGCTGGGAATGACTCTGGAATCACTCATGCATAACACAGCATGTCATTGTATCGTGTTGCATGTTTGTTTACCAGGCCTGAGATATTGCTAATTTAGATACTTTAATGAATTTAAATCTCCATAAACAGAAGATTTGTGCTTATGCAGCTCTTCCATTACTCAGCAGCATTGTGTCACCATGTAAGAATCACAGTTTCCTTCATTCACATGCCCTCAGCGTGCCGTTTTCTCCCTGAACAGAATATTTAAAAAAAATAATACTTAACAGCCACAATACATTAAATATTGAGGTATCATGAACACAAGTACACAGTAAGGCACCTTTGATTGATTTCATTTAATAAATCCATAATAGTCATGAAGGAGTAGAAGCAGGAAAGAAGATTCTCTAAAGATTTTTATTTTTTTTAAATAATTTACCTTATTACTAATCAGATTGAGAAACAAAAAAGAAAACAAGCTCAAACCCATGCAGACTCCAGGCATCGAGGAGGCCAAGACCATCACTGAATAAAATTTCAACAGGTAACATGCGTTTGTTTGTATGCTTAGGAAAGCTCAGATGCCTCCCTGCAGTTCACACTGACAAAACCTTCTCCAGGCTTGGACCATAGGAGGAAGAAAGGAAATCTCTCTATTTTTTTTTTTTACCCCAAAAAATCATTTTATGCATTATTGAGTTCAAATGTCACCTAGTTTACATACTTCTCTCAGTAATGTACTTAGAAACCTAACAGACAAAATAAAAAAGAATGAATATTGTTATTCACTGTAAAAAGAAACACATGAACAAACCACTGCAGTATGTATATTACCGACAAACTAGAATTATATAATAATATGTGTAGAATGCGATATGTTGATGAAATAATATAACCAAGAATCCCACAAAAGTCATATGTGTAATTTACTGGCTAAAATGAATTAAATGTTAAGGTGAAAGGAATAGATGCCAATTTCTGACTGATCATTCACTGTAATTTGAATCAATAGATTACAATATAATCAATAATTTCATGGCAGAAAATGTAAAAAATAACCTACACTAACTTTTCCTAATCAACAGAAAGAATAATGTGCCAAAAACATAGACAGTATTATAAACAAGGGATGGTTTCTGAGGAGCCATTGTGAAGTTCACAGTGTGGCGGCTCTGGGGTTGACATCTTGGCAGCATCTGACGCAGATAATCCAATAATGGGTAAAGAGGTGGAGTGTGGGTGGTAGCCACCTGTGACGGCACCCACCTGTCACTCAAAGTGGGCACACCCTTAACTATACATAACTTTAAGCCTTGATATAATTTTAATGGATGAGTTATATAATAATTTGCCTCCCATGCAGTTGTTATGAACGGGAAATTAGCTATCGAGATGAAAACAGTTTTTTGTTCCATGCTGTAAACATATTTCTGCTGTAAAGTTGGGCATTTTAATATGGGAGTCTGTGGGGACCGACTTGCTTATGAAGCCTGCCTCAAGTGGCCATTTACAGTGGCGAACAAGGGCAAAAATGCGGCACATACGGGAAGGTGCTGCATATACAGAAACACACTGCAAATACAAAAACGCGCTGCAACAAATGAAAAACAAATGCAAAAAGAAAAAATGGCATATCCAGTCGTACAACGGAAGTGCTCCAGGCCTCTAGGGGCAGTGCTGAGCCTCCACCCAAGAGACAACAGATGTATCATTGTATGGTATGGAGCAGACGAGGGAGTGAGTGAGAAGAAGAAAGTTATCGTTGGGGGAATGTTGGAGTCGGGAGAGGCCACATAAAAAGGTACATATTCTTTTTTTTTTCTTTTGTCGGCCACCGTAGTCATTTGAGCAACAGCAGTTTTTGGGACTTCTGCTTTGGCTTCGTTTTTCTACCCAAGAGGTTGAATAAAACTGACTTAAAAGAGTACTACTCAAGTTTAAGTGTATCAAAATTGATGCAGCAGAACTAGACATACCATGTTTTTTATTCCACACATTCTTTTTTCTTCTTTTTTTCAAAAACTGGTACTAACATTACCCACCATGCAACTCATCAGCTGACAGTTCTGTTGGAGATTCCCTGTGTTATGCTAGTAGCTGCTAATGTAGCTTGAAGCCGCTAGCCTCAAGCAGCTACAGAGGTCTGGTGAGATCACTTATTTCTAACTCTACACACGAAGACTTTTTTTAAAAAATTCAAACTTGTAGTCTTCAGTCCGCTCTGACAGACTCAGAACTCACACAGCTTCCTCTGGAGCTGCAAAAGACTTTATACAACTTTTTTCTCAATGCAGTAGAACTCCCTAAAACCTGTAAACAGACTCTGATGTGTAATAAATAGTTATGAAACGTAATCTATTAATTTATGTACATGGATACAAATTGTCTTTTTTTTCATGACACTCAGCATGACTTTCTATTTTTTTAGTACTTTATTTATAATTTTCAATTTTACAATAACAAAATAACATGAGATGAACAATACAAAGAAAGAAAATATAATACACAAAAAAGAAAAAAAAAAACACACACACACACACAAAAAAAATGCCTGATATAATATAGGTTTACGTGAGGGATCTTTTCACCATGATAACATCTCTGGAACAAGGCAGAATGACAGAAATGAATGTATCAAATTAAATATCACACTCACTCGGGTAGCCAGGCAGGTCTAAGCCCCTATGAATGTTTGGTGATGTGGCGCTGTGTCAAAAAAGGTCCCCAAATCCTTTCAAATCTGTTCTGTGTATTGGATTTGTACAGATGTAGTCCTTCCATTTGAATGATGGACACCATCTCCTTAAGCCAGTGTGTAAAGCAGGGTGGAGTGGTCAAGCTAAAAGTTCAAGAGAATAAGTTTTCTATCAACCACCATTCCAAGGCGCAGAGCAATCTGCATATCGTAGGGCAGAACTTTCACACAGGGGGACTGGGGTTGGTTTCTCATTTGAAACCAATAGTCAGTTAAGGAAGTAATTCTTTTCCTAAACCTAACCAGGTATTTTTGGTGCCTAAACCTAATCAAACTGCAACATCACCTGAAATGTTTCTTAGCAAGCTTTATTGTGAAAGTCTTACTGGACATTGCATATTTATTATTGCTAACTTGGCCATGGAATGAGAATTATGGTGGATAATACATTAGTTTGAAAGTTGTGCTGTGTGTCACAGAAAACATGGAAAATGTGTGTCCATGTACACAACTCTATTGATTAAATTTGTGACTATTTAACAAACTGCTGTGAGACTGTGTTGAAATCATAAGTTTCCCTTTAAGCATTGAATGTTTTGCAAGAAAAATCAGTTCAGTTTGTTGTCTGTTTCTCTCTGTCGGTCTATCAACAAGAGCTCTACAAACTGTCAAATAAGATGATGTTATATGATAAATATTTACAGAGGTGAATTAATACTCTGTCTAGCTGAAAAACACTTTATGGCCTACTTGCTTAAATGACTGAAGGATTATTTTCCAACATCTAAAAGTCAACATAACATGACCTACAATAATGGAACTTTTTTTAATGTTCCTAAACAGTTGTTGCAGCATAAACAACATATGTTTGCACTACACACACAGTTTGTTATGTCTGCTGGATATCAGGAGGTCACAACGAAAATAAAGCGCTAGCGTAGCATCCATATCACCCTCAGGATATTTAGACACGGTTTAAACTTTGCTGTTTAGGCCTCGGCACTCGTGTGAAAACAGTTACTCAGCTGAATTCATGAAACAGTGAATGAAAATCTCAACTTGCCGAGTGTGTGTTTGGGTGTGTGTGCGTATGGCCTTTTGTTTAGCGTGGGTCTGCGCTTGTTTGTGAAAATTACAGAGCATTTTGTACGTCTCTGACATTGAGTATTAATAAGCAGATGTTGGGGCAGCGGTAACGGCGAGGAAAGCCACTTGTGAGTTTAAGAGGAACAACAGAAATCTTAAGGCTATGAGCCTATTAGACACAGCATGTTTTATTTCATGTGGACTTTGTTATTCTATCAAACCCACACTCGAGCAGGCCCTTATATCTGAGCTCTACATTTCCCCCAATTGAAAACATCTTCATTGAGATACATAAACATATTTAAAAATCCCATTTCGCTCTACATTTGGGTTCTTGTCTGCGATCTGATTTTCCTCCCTTTGATGTTACGTTCATATTCTTCCTCCTCCCCGGCAACATGTGTCCCTCGTTACATCACGTCATGCCAACGAACAATCAGTTTGTCAAAACACATCTCAGAGAGCGCAGAGAGGAGGGATGAGAAGAGCTAGTGAGGGAAGAGCGGCTGAAAACAGAAGGGACTGTCAGGAGTGTTATTGAAGCAGTAACAGATAGCTGCTCTTAGCGTCGCACGGCCAGCGGCTCCAGGGCCTCGCCCCCCCAACAGCACCTTCTCCTTGATGTGAGCACCGGGCCGCTCTGGGACCAGATCAGGGCGGCTCAGTGAGTGACAGCTTCAATAAGGCTAATTACAGTGGGCTGCAGGGCCCAGTTATGTTGTCTGGCGACTCCACCCACTGTGGAGCCAGAGTGACTGTGTTAACTATGGTGTTAGAGCAAGGTAGGCATCAGTCAGCCACCGCTGGACCTCACAGCAGTAAACACACACACACACACACACAGTCGTGTTTCCACATTTCACATTTACTTCAATACATTTTTCTGGAGACTTATCCTAACTCTACCCATAACCACTACATGCCTAACCCCTACTCTAACTTAACCTAAACCTAACCTAACCCTAATCTTAAACTTGGTCTTCACAATGAAATTCATGATTTAACTTATGGGGACTTCCATCGTGCTCCAATAAGGAATGTGTGTCCCCACAGTGTGAGTGTGTAAATAGGGTTGTGTCTCCACAACATGAGTAATACACTTCCACACAAACATACACACACACATTTAGGCACAGAGGAGTACACACACATTTGGTCATCGTGACAGTCACAAGAACGTGAACACATACTTCTAAAAAACATAACTGAGACAAAAGATAATCCTGTATGTACATACCTATACATACACAAGCTGATTTTTTTCTCAGTGGGTCACATTATGGACAGAAGAACACACAAAATATTCAACTGTTGTTCTCCTTTGAGGTAACACTTGATGACCTGAAAGCCCTGAGAATATTGTTGGCAGTGTGGATTGTGATACCAGCAGTACTGATTCATGCTTCTCCTCCACTACACCTCAGAGGGAAACGTTGTACTTTTCACTTTACTACATTTATCTGACAGCTGTATTTATAACTAGTAGCAATCAGGGGTCCTTCCTACCTACTGCTCCAGTGTTATGCAGAATTCATACACGATATACAAGATTAGAGTCCATATTTTTTAACCAAGGTAACAACAATGTCGAAGCAGGAAAAAAATTCCACTGCTTTCTAGGTTTTGGGGGCAACATTAGGTTTCCTAAACTACTCAACGTTTCGATTTACAGCAGCACCACCCATGGAAAAAGGCCTTATCACAAACAACCAGGTATTCAGTGGCAATATGGAGAAAGTCCACAACAATATTTTCCTGTATTCATGTTTGCGAATAAATGATTTGCAGTTTGCATAATGAATACTGGACAAAGTACACTTTCAAAAGACATTTTAGGAACAATTGCAAGAGACAAATAACTTTTTAGAGATTTTTCCAGACACCCCCCAACATTTTGCTGTTGATGCTTTCGGGCGATGTCATGGGTCAATTGGGGGATCTCAGACGCCACAAGACCCCCTGGACTGATATATATATTTTTTTACTATCCAATAATATACAGCATATACTACTGCTACTTACACATCAGTAAAAATAATGTAATAATGTAATATATAATCATATACAAACACTCACAGGGGGGCTTTCTTTGCCTTATGAGTACTTTTACTATTGAAATTTCAAATAGAGAAGTTGTAATGGAATTTTTTATATTGTAATGTTGTTGAAAGGTAGCAGGTAGAATTTTCAGAAAATCTTTGTTATTAATGATACTGGTCACATTTGCTGACACTCTGCACGTGAGCATCCTGGGCATCAGCTGAAACAGTGATGTGACATATACAAGACTCAATTTGATTAACCAGCATAATGAGGTGAGTAAAGTTAGGCTTGTGTTGTCATGGATACTGGTCGTTTGTTGATGTTAGCCACTAGTGTAGCAGGTGTTGCACACTGTTGATGCTGTAGGCGAGCTGAAAAGAGGTAAGAAGAGAAGAACGTGCTTTATTAATCCCCCCTGGTGGGAATTTGTTTGCCCAAGTGGTGCCCAAGAGGTGAACTGGCACCTCTCTAGCTACCAATCCACACTCTGTACTTTTTTGGTCTGAGCTGAACTTGTTGTAAGGCACTCAGGAACACGCATAAACATCACATCCTTTGGATATTCCAAGAAAAAACACACAGTCCTTCACATAGAAATCAGTCCACAGTCTGTTACAGGCGGCAGAGAAAGTTGGAGGTCTCCTTTTTTTAGTTACGTTACAATTTGTTGACACATTGGCAATTCAAAGCATGTAAATTTCCTCAAGGATCTAAATACTTCCTCCCCAGGAAATTGTTTTGCAGAGCAGGCCAGATCCTGAGGTGTCGTGATCAGTTGATTTCCAATGAACTGCACCTCTGCTCCTTCCCTCTGAATATTAAGGGGTTTTTTTCATTTAAAAAAAAGTAAATGCATTTTTAATTATGTCAGCAGAGGTGGTCTTTGTTTCAGGTGAGGTGCAGTAAAGCACTGTGGGAAACCCTGGATGCACATCTGCAGCACTAAGGGAGAGTCAAACACTTTAAGCTTGATGTTGGGTGTAGCAGTTATTTTGTATGATCAGTGTGTGTGCATGTGTGTGTTAGACATGCCAAACTAAAGACTAAAGAACATCACCGTGTTTATATACAGTATCTGAGTGTCTTAGGTTGGGCATGTTTACAGTATGTTGCTGTCTGCGAGATCATCTCTGCTCCCCTCACACTGAGAACACTGAGAAGTCTCTGTGATCTGCTGCCACATTCAGAGTTACCACTGACTTACCATGCTATGTCTTATGTGTAACATTTTCTCAGATATGTTGTAACATTTTGGATTAAGTCTAAAAAAAAACTTGTTTGGCTTTCTGTGTCAAAGCCAGCAGCCAAACTGCTTTGCTTCCCATTAATTATAAATCAGGTGCAGTCTTGCCTGTTTATATAAAAACTGGAAATTATGCTTAATTAGAATTCTCCTTTATGACTGTCATTAAGGCATATTGTAATTCATTATGGTACATTGTAATTATTGGTTGCTCATCACAATAAGCATGCCAGCATGTTGCTTCATTTATCATTGCAAAGAGTTTTAGTTTCATCAAGAACCTGATGTTTTTCTGGTGCCGTGGCCAGACCACCTGAACCCGTCTGACTCTGCAGATGATCTGAAAAGTTTTTAAAATGATATTCACACATGAAAGACACTAACATGTTGTCTGTCCAATTCATTGCTCAAGCGACATGACACATGACACATCATCAGCAGTGTTGAGGACGTTGGTCAGCCGACCTGGCGGCGGGGCCGTGATGTTTGTGGGTAGCCCAGTGTGGGAGGCTCATTCCACAGTGGAGCCAGGACTGTTTAGAGGCCTGTTGTGTCTGGAGTCTCTCAGGTCACTTTAATATCAGCCCAAGGCCTTGAGTTGGCCCCCATGTTGCTCCAGCAATTACAGGAGGATCCCCCTCGTCCTTCTTCCTTCCTCCCTCCCTCCCTTCGCTGCTCTTCCTCACCCTGCTGCTGCTGCCGTCTGCCACTTTGTTGTGTCTACTAACCTGTGTCCTCTCACTGTCTTTTTCTTTCACTTTGTTTTCTCTTTCCCCTTCTACATTTTAGTCAAATGTTAAGCATAACTGATGGTAGGGCAGCCCATATTCTGCCTAGTAAGTTATAATTATGAGATAAAAAAAAGTCATAGTTTTTTGCTTGTGATGTTTTATCTAATAAAAATGACTTTTATTACAATAATTTTGCATTTTTGTCTAAAAAAAATATAAATAATTATATGCACTCTGAGTCAATGCAGTGTTATGATTGATTTTTTTCTCATGATTCAGTTTAGTTTTTTTTTTAACTTTTAATAATTTCAAATTTACCTCATAATTTCACTTTTTTCTCATAGTTATGACTTTTGATTTTAATATTATGACTTTTATTCTCATAGTTATGACTTTTTTTCTCTTACTTACACCTTTGTATCAAATAATTTACTTTTATTTTCATAATTATGACTTTTTAGTTCATCTTATTTACTCCAAACATTGTGTCTTTGCAGCTCTGGAGGAAATTTGAATGAGAACTGTTAACCCCGAGCCCATCATCAACCTTTTCAGCCATCTCTTCCATAACTCAGTGTTTACTCCATCATTGATCTGCCAGTAAACCAAGTTCCAGTCTTTGCATTTGTGTCTAAGCATACACAAGTCATCCCTGTGAGCTTGCGTGTATACAATAATGCTTTTAGGGGATTGGGCCCTGCGTTGGGCCTTTTAACTTCAGTCAGCGCTGCATCCTGATATCCTGGTGTGACTGGTTTGAGGGGGTAATTCACTCCACCAGAAACACAGCCTTTTAGAGGTTCCACATGTTCCTTGGCACCAGACAGAAGAGAGGCCGGTAGGTTTCATTAATTGTGGCAACATTCCTGTAGCGTTGTCAGGAGGTTTTATTAGTATTAGCTTTGCCCACAGGCTGTCATTATGCCTCATTTTGAGCCTGAGCCCTTCCCATGGCTGTCAGGTCGTAACTGTTAGAGAATATTGTTAACCACTAACAACTCAATCATCAAATCAATAAAGCCAGTTTTATATCATGAACTGATGGTATATATTAAATTTAAATCAATTTCACAATATAGTGAGGGAAATTTTATATTTAATTTCTTTTATATTATCTTTCCCCAAATAATTCAAAAAAGTTCATCGAATATTCACATATAGGAAAGAATTTTAAATCATTTTACTGTCTTAAGGTTAATATTTACAAGAAAAACACAGTAATATGGAAGCCCATTTCTATAAGTAAAAACAAACATGAGATAAAAATCAAGATTGAAATGTTAAGATAAGAGGTTGAAATCATGAGATAAAAGGGCAAAAAATAAATAGTAGTGAAAAGTCCTAATTATGAGCATAAGAACATGAAATTCTGAAATAAAAAGTGATAGTTATTTTTTTCTCTTTTAAAGGCAGAAATGGGCTTCCATACAGTAATTACCACAAGCTGAAAATAAGAATTTAAAACCAAGCTATGCGTACCTAATGTGCTCTTTCATAGAGATGGAGTGACAAAAATATTTGCAGGTTTCCCTTGTCAAACATCCCAGAAGAAATGTCAAATGCTCCTTTAATCCAGGCAGCTCACTGGGTGGATTCATTGGAGCAATCATCCTAATAACAGTAAATCCACAATAATTGACATGTCAAAATTACTTTGCAAAAACTGACCCCCCCCCCCCCCCTCTTGACAGAGACCTTTTAAAACAGGCTGTGATGATCCAGCAGGTTGGAAATGAAAAGCAGATTGATCGTTCCAGCAGGCATTAACCCCACCTCTGGTTTGATCTCCTCGGGTCAGGCCCGGCTACTGAAACAGTCGCACTTCTGACTGGTTTGATCCGAACCTGTTGACAAGGTCAGCTGTAACCGGCTGAGGGGTTGTCATGACTGACTGCAAAGAGCTCCCGACTCATCTGTGTAATCATCTGTCAGCATGGCATGTTGCTCAAATGTCAGGGTTGGTTGAAAAAAGGCCAAAAATAATAGAAAATGACATTTGATTGTCTTTTGTTGGCAAATAAACAGAACATTTTTTTAATAAACCTCAACAAATTGCTTTTAGACATATTGAAAATAGTTCTCTTGTTAAGCATTTTAATGTACAGTTTCGGTACCACTTGATAATGAGACCACCCATATAAATGATTAATAAATGCATTGTAATTATTATTAATTAAGATTATTATTAATACTTTATAAGTCATTGCTAAGCTGTTGCAACAACAACAACAGTGACCTGTTATTTGCCAAACAGTGAGCCCACATTTATCTGTACAGTTAAAGCTATTATGTAAAATTTCTGCATTAAAATGTCTAAAAATTATAGAAGTGTGTTATATATTTTGTTGAGTTGTCCCAAATGTTTCCAAAAATGGTCAAACTCAGAGAAATCCACAATTTATTTACAGTAATGGTGCATTTACTACGAGCTGCTAGATGCTGAACTTCCATGAAAACATGGGATATGTCACATATATATGAGAGTGACGAAGGAACTCGGACATGTAAACTTGACTTAAAGTAACATGGACAAAACTTAATACATTACTTCTTCAGTGAACATAATATCTCTTTTGATTCGTGTCACATTTTCATCCGCAGCGGTGGTTGTTTAACAATCATGACAACAACTCCCAGAATCCCATGCTTCTTGAGATGTTATCAAAGTACTTCTTTTGTAATTGTTTTAAAGTAAGAGAACCTCTCGCAGCAGAACTTAGATTTTGTACATTTAGGCTTCAGATCTAATTGCTTATTCAGCCTACTTTGTCTTCTCCATGAACAGTATACCTTTAAGCTGTATCACATATTCTCATCAAATTAACATACCAAATGACCAGATTTGCACACAAATGCTTCGGCAATATTGTTTACCCCTACATTTCAGCATGCATTGTTTTACATTTCACACTAAGGCTCCCCTTTGCCAATTATAAATGTTAGTAAAAGAAGAAGAAAAATTTTAGAAATACTGATATCATGAGTTGTAACCCTGCTAGGGGGAGGCGTGCCCCCCTGAGAAAATTTTTAGGCCTCCAGTATAAATCTATTCATTTTGAGAGTAACAATAATCAATTAGGAAATAAAGTCGGCTCCAGCACGTCGTTGAAAATCGGATAAGAATCCAACACAAGATACAGATATCCCAGATATGGCACATTTTGAAAATACTCTTTTTAAGTTCAGTTTTTTATTGTATTAAAATTACTTTGATTGTCAACAAATTGAACAGAGCACAACTTCAGTCATTTTCATTTTTTTTCCTATTATATGATAAGTGCTTTATTGTAACACTCATTACTCAAATTCATCCAAACAGTGAGTCGAAGTCCCGCTACGGGCTGTTCAGTTCTGCTGGTGAGATGATGCCAACCTTTGTTCACAACACAGCATGATACAACAAAGTAGTTTTAGCAATTTGGCACTTTAATTTAACACTTTCAGAAAAATATAGGCCAAATTAAAAATTTAAAAAGACCCAGATCAAATACCTAACTACCAAGGACATGACCTCGGTGTCCTCAGTGGTAGCTCTGGGCCTGGATAGTAGCTCATTAGTGAGATTAGTTATTAATTAGTTGTAAGCAGTAACTGGATCTTGCCAAATAATGAGCCCACATTGATGTGTGAGAACTGTTATAACTTGTTTATAATTGTTTATTAATGATTTATAAAGTTTTAACAACCTAATTAATAATGTAATAAAAACCATGTATGAGTCATTTTCAGGGTAGTCTTCTTGTAAAGTGGTACCATTATTTCATTAAAACAATACTTAGCTGAAAAGACTGTATCAAAGGGTTTTATCTGCAGTTTGCAAATGTTCAATCTACTCTTTTACTCTTCATTTTCTCATTTCTGGGATTTAACGTCTAACTGGCACCATGTGACTTGTCCAAGCAGAGAGATGTGACTAGTTAGTGGTGCTTATTGTGGTCGTCTGGACATGATTTGTTTGCACCAATAAAAGTGCGCAGGAATTGTTTGTTTTTAATGACCATGTTATCCACCAAGGAAGCATGAAATTTTATGTCTTTTTTCCACTGAGACTTCCAAAATCACATCAGGATGAGATAATGAAACTGAATTACACTTTATTAGAAATATATTTTGTTGTTCTAAGTGCTTGAGTAAATATTTCACTTTGATCAAGTGTGTTTATGTGCTCATTGCATGCGAACAGCAAGCGTGATGCTGTTTGTGCAAAATTTTTCAGAAGAAGCTTGTGAAATCTTGCTGACATCATCATGACTGGGTCAGAGGACGCTCACAGAAAACTGCATGTACACATCACACTTTAAGTGTCTGCTAATTCACATTTACCACTGTGTGTGTTTGTGCGTGAGCCCCAGTGGTTTGCCGTCTCTCTGCATGGAGCTGGGATGTGAGGAGTGAACGAGGAGCTCTGCTGCCATCCCACTGCAGATCAAACACTCGTCAGGCGGCACGAGGACGACAAACAGTCAAAACAGAACCTGATCTGGGGGGCAATTACCAGTGTTTGTTTAATCTTTGGAACGTGCTGTCGAAAACCAGGGTCAGTGACGCTGCTTGACTCTCTCTTTTTAGCTGGGGCAAGAATGGGGATTATTACTCATTAGGACTTCACAGTTTGGAGATGGGGGGGGGGCGTGTTTGGAAGGGACATGATTCCCCCCATCACACACAGAAGAGAGGACATGTGTGTTTAAACACTCAAACACACCACAGTAAATACAAGACCACAGTCTGAAGTAGCAGTACATATTCCTAGCCACCAATTGCATATTGTGACTTTTTTGTAGCATGCTCAGTATATAATTTAGCACTTTTCAAAACAACAAACTACAAAGTGCTTCACAAGGTAATAAAAGACAAAAGATTTATAAAAGGAGAGGCAGTCAAAATAACTTAAAGGAGCAATGTGTAACAGTTGCATGTCCAGAAATCGGTACTGCAGACTAAATAACGAGTTGAAGCCATAGACGGTATATTAAGTAGGTTGAAATCCTATTTAATATACAGTCTGCGGTTGGGGTGAGTTGTTTCCTCTCATTCCCTTCTCCCTAGACTTGAGAAGGCTCAGGCAGGCTCAAGGAGCACTGCAGGAGTGCAAGACAACCCAATATTGTAAATTGACAGTAACAAGCAATGACAAGTCCTTCACCATAAGTTGATTACTGTTTATAACTGTCAGTTTTCTGCAAATGTAAAGCTAAGCCTGTTATCCTGAAAATAAAAGCCCACTGCTCTGAAAAGACACACTCAGGAGTTAGAGTCCAGTCACTGCCTGCCTTCAGCCTGCCACACTCCATAAACATATTGCTTAATTTCACCATTATAAACATCTTCTAATTCTAAAAGATTACTAATGCTTTCTTACAACTCATAAGCAGGCACTTACTCATTCTGCAAACATCTGGCATTAATTTTAAGACTTATTTACATGAAACAGGCAAACAGAACAGAACAGCATTAATGTAAGGGGAGCATTTGTGTTCTTCACTTGGAGACAGTGGATGAGGGCTGTGCATGGCTACAGGGGTGAACATGCTAACATTAGCCTATGTAGCAAGAGTTTCCATTTGGCCCTTTTCTTCTGAAAAGCATGTTGAAAACAAAACAAAAACAAAAAAAAAAAAAACAAAAAAAAACAAACAAAAACATACATGTTTCATCTCACTGCGACATGATTTATTCGATCAATTTAGCTAACCCTTTGCATTACGAACACCAGGAATCCAACTAGCAATCAGCATTAGCATGCAGCTAACATTAACTTTTGGTGAGGAAAACAACAGCATGGCATCGGTTAGTGAAACAGCAAACATTAGAATTAGCACATAGCTAAAATGAGCTTCTGGCTAGGGTAACAACAGCATTACATCAGTTAGTGTTACAGCTAATATTAGCATTAGCATGTAACTAACATTAGCTTTCGGCTAGGGTAACACCGACATGGCATCAGATAGCAATGCAGCTAATATTAGCATTATCTTATAACTAACAGTAGCTTCTGGCTAGGGTAACAACGGCATGGCATCAGATAACGTTACAGCATTTAACAAGCATCATGTGGGCTATGTACTTCAACTGACTAGTTGTCCATTTATGCCACTTGCCAGAGGAAGCCATACTGTGACCAAGTAACACATCCAGCATGTTGAACCTCTTGCTGGTCCAGTTGGAGCCACTTCAGTTTTGTGGTTCTTAATTGTGTTGTCGTCTTGTTTTTGTTTCTTCAGCTTCTTCCAGCCCTTTTTTTTTGTGTGAACAATGTTCATTGCTGCATATTTTTGCATACACCTTCTCATTGCAAGTCGCCGTTTCCAATTCCCGCTGCATTTCATTTTCGGCATAAATGCAAAGTTAAGGCTTTGACTTTGTCGTCGGTCCGTCTTCCGTAAGCTTTCTTCTGTGACTCCATGTTGATGTTTTGAATTAAAATGTTGAAGCGCAGTAAACAAAAAACAAACCACTTGTTGCTGCAGACTTTTAAACATCTCACCTGAAATAGAATGCTGCGAGTATTCGACCAATCAGAAATGTTCAGTGCTGCAGGTGGTACCCCCAAAGTTCCTTTACATCTGGAAAGTACTACTCCCTGAGCAGGGACATTTTTGGGGAAACAGTTACCCTGGAACTTAATTTAAACCCCGGTTCCTGCTGTTGAATTGCACTGCATCCCTTCAAAGGTTCCCGGGGAAACTTCCTTTGGTTGAAATTCAGCTTTTGTGTGAAGGACAAAAAAGAAAGGAAACAGGAATAAAAGGGACAAAATAATAATATAATATGATAAGTTAAAGCATGAATGGGTCTAAATTTGACAACATTCAAATCACATACTTGATTCAGTTTCTAATTTTTCCTCAGCTTTCTTTTCAACATTTGTTTTGGTGAATAAAAGTTCTGACACTGACACTCTTTCACCATTTTTCATCGTTAACCCGCTGGCAGTCCTCTCCCACTGATTCTGTTACCTGTTTGTTACCTCAGCATCAATTAAAGCCATTTGAAACCTCAACCACCCACAGGCTCCTGCACCATACAATTAAGGTGGCGTGAGACCTGGGTTTGCTTCACGCTAATTCCACACCACATTTTAAATGACAGCGTCAGGGGCCCTGGAGGGTTGTGTGAATGGCTTTATTGGTTAGCTGAGAATTTATAATTACCTGAAAAAGTAATTGCAACTAATTCCACCCAGCCTTCAGGATATTACAAGTTAGGTATTTAGCTGAAGGCTGAGGTGTTCAGTCTCTGATTACCTGTAAAGAAGTGTGAATACCATAAAGTTGCAATAAAGTTTCCTTGAATTCTTTTTTAAAACAATGACAAACAATAAGTTATATGGAAGTGAATGATAATTTCAGTAATAACACATATTTGCCTTCTGTATTTTTATCCATCAGTCTGGATGTAAAACATTCAGTGAGTGCATCCAAAATTCACACAGTAACCTTTCACTGCAGGAAAACTTTGTGAGCACACAACTGCGACAAGCAGGGTCAGGCTGAGAATAGTTCAGGCGGGAATCTAAGGTCAGTTCAGGCCAATGTCTCACAACAAAAAAATAAAATCGTGTTTACTGCAACTATTTTGTTAAATTAAATTTTTTCTTTTGTTTTTATTATTCACCCATTGTTCTGTATATACATTTATGATTGTTTTTGTGAGTTATGAAAGGTAACTACATCTTAGCACTGTGTTGTATAACAATGAATAAATCTACCTTGTACCTTATAGCTTCATTACTACAAAAAACCTGCTTCAAAAAACATCCAAAATAGCCAAGAATAACCAAATCTCTGCTTAGTGAGTTAGGCCAGTATTTCACAGAGACTGGGTTGGGACCACAGGTGGATGGAGAATTTATTTGGGTCCCCCCAAGAAGTAGAGGACTATGGAAGAAATTCTGCAAATTTAAGATTTAAAAATATTATACCTTTTATAAGACATTTAAAATTTGTATATTGTTGTATATCGTCTTATTGATGAAGAACAAAAGCCTGTTAATTCATTGTTAATTGTAGATCCTGTATAGTTTTCTTGATAAATGGAAATAAAATTAAAGAGATGGCCTGTTAACTGAGCCAAAATGCATTTATTTCATACTCAAAGTATTTAACATGTGTACATGTTTACAATAACACATATCAAGATAATATGAGGTGATGCAGAAATGACAGGAAAAAGATCAGGAACTTCCATGTGCGCACAAATTAAACCTCCCCAGATTTATTGATGAGCCCTATTGTGAACTAGGTCGCAATTGTCATATTAAAAGTGGGTCCCCAGAAAAAAAATCAAGAAAACACTGAGTTAGTCAATTACACATAATGTGCATTTTTATAATGTATTTGTTTTGCAGTTGTGATTTCCTCAGAGGTCTGACTGGTCTTGTGCTGATCATCACAAAGCTTTGGACACAGAGCATGATGCCATTTATTAATTTTTCAAAATTAATTTATAAATGAGATTTCAAATGAGCTTGGGTTTCACATTAGCTCTCTATTAACCGCAATTATTTTATACCTTTGGGACTAAATTCA
This sequence comes from Lutjanus argentimaculatus, assembly GCA_034769285.1. Classification (NCBI taxonomy): domain Eukaryota; kingdom Metazoa; phylum Chordata; class Actinopteri; order Lutjaniformes; family Lutjanidae; genus Lutjanus; species Lutjanus argentimaculatus. Next base: position 13,872,692 of record JAWZSL010000014.1, read on the forward strand.
AATGCAACCTTGTCTTTAGTCAGTTTTCATGGTTCCTTCTTCCTCCTGTATAGGAACTCTTCTTTCTGTGTCTCTCTCCTCTCTCTCTCTGTCTCTCTCTCCCTCCCTCTCTCACTCATACACACACACACACACACACACACACACACACACACACAAACATCTTGTGGTCATGTAGTGACTAACCCGGGGGATGAGAAGAGGTTTCATGCTGACAGGATGTCAGTGCTCAGTGGGAGACGGCTAACTAGTGGGAGCATCAAAGAACGGCCAAATCAGCTCCCTTCCACCGCAGCACAGTCACCACATTCCTCCAAGGTGCAGATATGAAAGGGAGAATGTGCTCCGCAGAAAAAAATGTACAACCTGAGATAACATTTCAACATCTTTGGCTGTAAAAGTAGCAGCAGACGGATTTCTTTTGTGACATTTTTCTGTTTCACTCCTGATTTTCTCCTCAAACGTCTCAGCCATTGATACATTTTGCAAAACATACATGTTTCTCGACGTAACAATTCTGTGTCTAACAGTACAGCTGTGTTCACTTTGTAGTTTACTGTTGGCTCTTTTGTAACTTTTCTTTTTTTTACTGTTGGCAGCAGTAACACAGTAACCACCATCCTAAAGAAAATCTCATATACCACTCAGCACACGCACCGAGGGGCCGTGTGCATGGAGCACTAAAAGTTGTTGCAGAGAGGAAAAGAGAATATAATGAGACATTTATTTGGTGACAGCTTCACTCGCTGTGCTTCTGTTTCACACTCGTATAAAGAGATGCCATAAAGGACGAATGGAAGACATGAACATAGACAGTGCTTTGATTTCAGAGGCAATAACTCTCAGACTGAGCTCTCTTTTGGGTGGATGTATTTCAGGAAATGTTTTTTTTTTTTCTTTAAAAAAGTGATACATTGCAAAAAAAGTTTTGACTTTGAAAAATTAACGTTAGACTACCATAAAAAAAATTAAGTTGACAGCATTTAAAAAGACAAGACAAGGACATTTTGACTTTTTCATAATTTTGATTAAAACATTTTTCGAGTCAAATAAGTCTAGTTGGACTTGAGAAAACATGTTCTATAAGCTTAAGATAGTTGAACCAACAACTCTTCAGTCTAACATTAAAAACTAATTTGATTTCCTTTTCCATTTTCCCAGTTTGAAAAGTCACTTAAAGAACTCACAGTTACAGCTACTTTGCTCCAGCAGTGACGTAAAAAAAACATATGTGAAACTACTTCCAGGGAACTTATTACATTTTTAAGTCAAAGGTGGTAGGGACTGAATTCAATATACACTGTAAAAATAAACTATTTGTTTTTACTTAAAATTTTAAGTTGACTGAATTTGAAAAGACAAATTGATGTAACTAATTTAACACTAACCTTCATCATGTGTTTATTATTATGAAAACAAGAAAATATGACTTATTTTAAAATGTACTATAGACAGACAGCAAGTTTTCATCATATATGTTTTCTGCAAACTACAAAAATAAGGCATATAATACATGCTGGAGGGTCTGCTAATATGCTGATCATGTTTCTTTAGAAACTTAATTTAATGAGTTGATTGAACTCTGTACAGTACATTCGTCACATCACCATCATTTCAACTCAAAAGACTTCAAGTTAAAAGAATTAATGTTTATAAGTTCTGAAGTGTTCTAACTTAGCAAATAACGTGAATGATAAAACTTCATGTTAAGTTAATGAGAAAAGATTAGTGAAATCCACTATATTCCTGCACGACTTTCTACATGGTATATATTTTATTCATGTTTGTTTGCATGAGTCAGTAGGCCACTTTTACAACACTCCCTCCTTTTTTAACACAGATTAACTGTAGGTGAGTAAACATTGACTTTATTTAATCCAGAGTGGGTTTTTCCCCTTCTGGGCTTCATAGCCTCACTATTGTTTCCTTGCCATTCTCATTCATCCCCAAACCGCCGCCTCAACCCCAAACTCTCCCCTGCCAAGCCCGTCACACAGCCAAACAGGACCTGCTTTGACTGCCACTTAATTACACACCGTTTTACTCCACAGTTTACCAGTCAAAAGGAGGGGCCAGCTGGGGGTATATGTGGAGGGGTTGGTGGGGGAAGGTGGGGGTACTGGGGGCCCCCAGTATCCTCTCCATCAATGTCGGCGGCCCCCACAAAGGCCCTCATGACAGAGGATGAGTAGTTATAATGCCGTGGCCGTGCCTGCCGCTCAAAGTCACCCCATTCCTAATTGCCCTCAGAGATGGCAGATAATGGAGGGGCTTTGAAGTGAAAATGGCCCCTAATGAGTGAGAGAAAGCAAAGGAGGAGAGGTAGGGAGGATGGGGGACAGCAAGGGTGTGTATATGTGTGAGGATTGCATCTCAACCTGTTTATATGAAGGAGAAAGTGGAGAAAATGTGAGAGAAATGCAGAAAAAATAAGAGAGGATGTGTGATGAGGAGCTGCTGCACTCCTCAGTCGTTCCCACTGTGCTCACAGGAGCACAGAGGAGACCGAGACGGGAGTCTGAGACGGACACTCAGCAGGAGTCTGCTCCATCCATCTTCCTGGCTCGCCTCCTCCTCACCCCTCCCTCTCCAGCGTAGCCTTCAGGCACCTGTCTCCCCCCTTTCCAAGCTTGTCTCTCCATCTTTTCTCTCCTTACATCATACTCTCCTCCCTTTCATCCTTTTTTGTCGTCTGTCTGTCCCTTTGTTCCCATCCCTCCCTCTTTTTCTCTGTGTTTCTGATGGACAAATTGACAATGGCACCGCCACTCGGTCTGGCGTCAGGGCCTTCCCATACCAGCAACATGCCTGAGATTCTTTGCACTGTCTTGCATGCTTTCACATGACGCCAAGGAAACTCTGATGATTTACATACAAAGCATTTTTCTTTTTACTGCGAGCTCCTTTTGTCATGCTCTCTGCTACTGTCTCTTGATTACCTTTCCTTTGTTATTTTGATGAAGCTCTCTCACCCTTTACCTCTGACTTTGTCAGCAGGCTATAAAGTGAATTTACTCCACAGGTTCCCACAGTACTTTTGAATATACAAATAGGGTCAATCAGAGCTGCTTACATTTAGTAAATACACAAGAACAAAAGTCTGAATACAGTAACTAGTCATAGCTAATTATTATAAAGTTGAGTATTTCCAACCTAGATAACAATTCAGTTTTCATAGTTACCTGTTTAATCATGTGTATGTACTAAAAAATCAGGAAAAAAACACTTTTGTGATCATATATGCATGTAGAAAGCATATAGCTTTTTTCATCTTATCTCATGAAAATAAATCTTAAAAAGGTTCAGAGGTTGCATTTCATTTCCCTAATCCAAACAAAGATGGTAAATAACAATATTATTTATATAGCCAAATGTCAGAAACCACAATACCCAATAACCACAATAACCACAATATACGTGTCTTCAAGGGCTTGTGCCTGAAATGTCACATGTTTGTACAGTAAGTGACACCTTGTCTTTCAGACCCTTGATCGAGAAAACTCCTGTCTCCTGTCTCTTTTTTTCTGAAAAAAATCTAAATAAAATATGTTTTAAAAATATACATGATATTTTTTTCAATTAAAGAGTAAAAACAGTCTTTGAGGATTCTGGAAGTAACTTCAGAACAGCAGTAAAATCAGATGCTCAGCTCTGCAGCCTAGATGTAATGGTAATACAAAACAGCTGTATCTAACTGATATGATAAGCATTTAAAAAAAGATGCAATGCCAGTGCTATGGCTCAGGTCCCACTGGTGACATCTAAAGTTGTTCAGTGCTCACCTGGATCCACTTTTTTGACAGATAGTCATAATTTTATGTATCAGAAATTTTGTCATCAAATTCTGTATATAATGTGATTTTGCTGTTCTGTTCGGGACACAGGACACCTACTGCTCGTCTTGAGGAGGGATCTCTCCTCTGTGGCACTCCCTGAGGTTTCTCCCTTTTTTTCCCATGGTTTGTTTACAGAAGATTTTTCTTACTCGATCGAGGGTCTAAAGGATGGGACATGTTGCCTCCTGATGCAAATTGTGATTTGTGATATTGGGCTATATAAATAAAATTTGTCTTGATTTGATTAAATTACTTTTTTTAATGATTAGATAATTGCCATTATTCTCTATAGTTTCAATAATGGCTTAATCATATATTCTCGTTGGTCTTACTGCCATCTGTTGTTTACGTCCTATTGCTGTTGTAATTTAGATCCTATTGTAAGAAAATCAACTTTCCCCCTTCTGAACTGCATTTCATATAAACCTGTATTGATTTAAGTCTGTGCAACATTTGCAGCTAAAAGGTTGCAGCCTTCTCTTTAAACTCAGAGCTACAACACCGGACAGTCTTAACGCCCTGTGTCGTGACCCATCCCTGTCACACAATAAATCTCAACCCGCTCAGGTTGATGAAACAGCCAGTTAACTGTAATCTGCCTTTATCAGGCCCCATCAAGCATTGTGAAACTCCCCTCAGCCTTTGTCTCCCTCTCAAACACAAGTTGTGTTTTTGGTATGGGCTGCCATTTCAAAGGGGGCCCCCTCTCCTCGACAAAGACCAGAGCCAGCGGGGCCCTTCAGAATGACAATACTTTGAGGAATCAGTTGGTATTTACTGCTGAGGAGGAGGTTGAGTGCATTAAGCCAAGAGACTGATTGTTGTTGTGTTTGCCTTTACTAATTGGCTGGAAGGCAGTAAGCTGCTGATACAATTCAGAGGGAAAACAGTGATCAGAGGAGGAGACGGGAGGAGGAAAAAAGGGAAGGAGGAGTGGAAACTGCAGATTAAAAAAGTGCATGGTTGGTTGGCTTTCAGAGGGCTGATGAGAACATTAAGATTATAAGGACATGCCAGACGGTGACATGCGGTCAAACCCTGTTTATCCAAAGCTAAATTATACTGTGTGGATTCCCACATGTTGAATGAGGTCATGACCCACTTTATCAATGACTTTGTGTACAATCATAATGTCTACATAACACGTATTAGTGGTGAATGATTAAAAGCAGGTTTATTTTAGAACCATCCACAATCCAACAGGGTCCCCTGTCCTCGACAGAAACCTCAGAGGCCGTCACTCCGAAATATGAGGGGAAACGAGGACCAGAGAGACCTGGTTCTGTCTAACCATGGGTACTTGTCTACTTAGTAATCAGGACAAGCTGTGGGGAGACTTGGCTTAAACTTTCAACCGCAATTTCTTCCTCCGCAGTGGAAGAAGACAAGGAGGAATAACAGAGGGGAAGAACGGTGAGCGAACGTTTCTGCTGGACGAACAGAAAAGTAGCCATCCCGGTGATGATGTTGTGAATTAACAGTGGTGGAAGAAGTATTCAGATCCCTTACTGAAGTAAAAGTACTAATACCACACTGTCAAAATACTCCACTACAAGTAAAATTCCTATTTACTTAGAGGACCAGTGTGTAGGATTTAGTAGCACGCATCTCGGCTCACTCTCCCCTTCCAACCGTGGGGCAGTACCTACGGCTGTGAAAAACGAGAAAAGGCTGTATCTAGAGCCAGCGTTTGGTTTGTCCATTCTGGGTTACTGTAGAAACATGGCAGTGCAACATGGTGGCCTCCATGGAAGAGGACCCACACCCACTGTAGGTATCAACATCTCATTTTAAGGTAACAAAAACACAGCAAATCTTATTTTCAGGTTATTATACACTTATGAAAACATTCAAATTACTTACTTATTCAATGCCTTATTATTAACTTAGGGGGGCAGTAGCTCAGTCTGTAAGGAGTTGGCTAGGGAACTGGAGGGTGGCTGGTTCAAGTCCAGAACAGGCCACATTATGGAGTGTAGACTGGTAGTATGGAGAGGTGCCTGTTCACTTCCTGCCTTTGAGCAAGGCACCAAACCTCTGACTACTCAGGGTGCCATTATAAGTGGCAGCCCTTTCACATTTCTCCATTGATGCATGTCTATAGGTCTTGTTTATGCATGTGTGTTGGTTCAAGGGGGAGTGTAGTGTTGGGGGACCATGACTCTGACGTGTCACTGAGCCGTGTTTCAGCTCTGCCCAAAAAATCCTGAACACAAATTGTGTGTTTATTGGTGGAACTCTACAATTCAGAAGAATAACTAAATGTTTCCTTTACACAGACTTGAATAGTAATAATTATGCACATTGAAATGTACCGTGTTAAGTAGCCTATACTATTCACACTGTACACTCAAACTTAAAGTAAACTACCATGTGTCACATGCATCATTTGATTTACATGAAGTTTTTGTGGTGTGGTCTACTCTTGATATACTGCGACATAACATACAATTAGATAGTGTTCTGTAGCACTAACTAGTGGATACAGGAAGTGACATTGAACTACTTCCGGTGGTGTCCAAAACACATGAAAATTCTGAGCCTTGTCCAGCAGTTGGCATCTGGCAACAAGGCTGTGGCCACTGCATGCCCCAACATGCCCCGGGGTGTGAGGGCCGGATCATCATTGTTTGCAGGTTTAATTAGGGACTGGGCAAAGGCTTCATACACACATGGGTGCAGTCCAGAGCCTCAACAACATTTGTGAAAGCTATAAAAGTAAAAGGGGGTCACATTCATTTACACCACTCACAAATATTTGTAACGTGAGGGTTTGATGTGTGGTGGTTGGATTACTCTTATCTTATTACTTTACTCTTATTAAAAAGAAACAGCAGGATGACAACTGATAACTTTCATTTACTGTTCTCCACACTTCAGCAGCTTCACAACAGCAACACTTCCTTGTTACATTTCCAACCAATCAGAAGCTAGAAAGTCTTAGGTAGACTGAGGTAAATGTCTGAGAATCACAAAAGGCAGATTCACCAAATTATTTTACCTCTTTTGAGGAGGAGGGAGGAGGAGGAGGAGGAGGAAGAAGAAGAAGAAGGAGAAGAAGAAGAAGAAGAAGAAGAAGGAGATCCCTGGGAAAAGATCCCCAGAAGAGATCTCCCAAAGGTTGCTGGTGCTGTTTTGTAACGCCACCCAGTGGCGAGACCATGGCCGCCACTCACCCTGGCATGCATGGGGTGCTGCTCGCACCTTTAATTTCAAAATTAATTTTAAAATTGTAATCCTACTAATATTTTCCATTTTTACTAAAGGTGTCTGTAATCTGATTGCTCGGCATGGAATACAGTTACCCTTTTTGTATACACATTACATAATCCAGTTACATGTAATCCATTACTCCCCAAGCTTGTTGGTTTTGACTAAGAATTAGGAGAATTTTCTCACCCCATAGACGTACACTTAATTCTTCAGTTTATCAGAAAAAATAAAATTCAGAATCACCACATTTGGAGATACATGGTTTTCAATGGACAGTTAGGGCATGAAAAATGTGTAATTGGGAAAAGTAACCAGTAGCTCAAGCTGTCAGGCAACTGTAGTGGAGTAGAAGTATAAAGTTGTATGTAATGGAACTACTCAAGTAAAGTACAAGTACCACAAATTTGTACTTACGTGCAGTAATTGAGTAAATGTACTTAAATACATTCCACCACTGTATATTTTTGTGGGTGTGTGGGCATACGTGTGCACGTCTGTGTGTGCCACAAGTGGACCAAAGGCATGCATCAGTTCATTTTTTGCTGACAAGAGCCGCCCCGAAAACAGAGACGCTACTCATCAACTTTTAGGTCAGAGGGAGCCCAAATTGAGTGTGTGACACACAGCCGAAAGGGAGGCAGGAGGAGGAGGGGGGAGAACGGGGAGACTCAAAATCAATGCAAAAGCCAAAAAGTTGGGCTCTCAAATGGTCATGGTTGAAACCAGTATTCACAGTGAATTTCCGGCCGCAGTGCCATGCCTAAGTCCCCTTGATTATTTTCTGGTTCAGGGGTTGCCGCATTTCAAAGCCTCCTCTCTGCCCACGTCTGTGATTCGGTCTTGTTAAGAGGCCTATATTTCAGCAGAGAAACACACAGAAATCCTCAAGCAAAATTAAAAGTGACTATCAATCACACAGTGTTTTCAGTCTTCCATTTGGGGTGTGGTGGTGGTGTGGACCTGGACGTTGAGCGGTGTAACCCTGCAACACTGAGTGGGCTGATATTTGAGTGTGTTTTTGGAGCATAAGGTTAAATTTACAGTGAGACGGGGAAACTTTTGACTCTTAAAACCGAGAGCCTCAAAGCTCAGCTGCTTCCACAGTGAGTAGGTCTTTGTCCTCCGCAAAGATGCTTCAGTGGAAATGCACAATCAGCCTCTGTCGGATGAAAAACACTCAAATCAAATGAACATGATGTGAGTCACTGAAGAAGACACTTTGTGAGTTGAATGTGAAAATGATCCAGAATCAGATATTGACAATATGCAACAGGCAGACATGATTGCTTGCATCTTATTTGAAATATTCTTTTGATTTGTATATACTAGAGGAAAAAGTCTGTTTTATTTTGAGCTGTGGTAAGGCTTTCAGAAAGTCTTATCCATCCAGTATCTAGTATACACACATTGCTATTGTTAGCAAAATGATGGGGGAATTTTAAAAGGGCACTTTTACACAAGGTTCAGTTTACTTGTCACGAGGAGTACTGAACAGCTTGGATAAATAATTGCATAATGTCTTCTGCGGCTCTGGAGTGGGCTTTCTAAAGTAAAAAAAAAACCAAAAAAAAAAAACCTAATGATGTCCTCAGGGTTATCTCGGCTTGGGCCTGAAACCTAAAATGTTTGACAGAGAGATTGTGTTTCTGTTAAAAATTCTTTGAAATCCCACAAATTGGAGGTGTGGGATTGTAAGCATTTAAGAAGCAGGGAGGGTGTAATGCAAGACAATACTGAGTTGCATTTTGGGAGATGTAGGATCCAGTGTGTTTGAACCTTAATCCAGATTCAAAGTCATGTTATCTGGTCCTCTGCTTCTTTGATATTGATCATTCTTTTTTGAAAATCTGTCAATTAGTTCCTCAACTTCATAAAAGTGCAATACTATAATGCTGGAGTATTCATATCTTAGTTCTGCATCTATTAATCATTTATCAAGTACTCTGACTCTGTTATGGTAACTGTTTTACCAACAAAATATTAGAAAATAGCAGAAAAAGAGCTATCTATGTTGCCCAGTAAGGAAGTCCATTTGATACCACAGTAAAAAAAAACAAAAAATTAAATTCAGCCATTATCATTTGTCTATGCCCCCTGAAATAAAAAGTCTTATAGGACAGAAGACTGAAGGGGATATGCACTAAGCCTGATGCAAATCACTGTCACATGTTACACATGTCTGGAAAAGTGATTTCTGCTTCTGAACTTTGAATATAAGTGGAACTCAGAGTGCAAGCAGTAGTTTAAATTTACTGACATGGAGACAGACAAAACACTAACTTTATATTTTGATGACAGATTACAGACTGAACAGTGTGGAGTCAGGACAATAGCCTACCAATACTTACGTACAGTACAGTACTTTACAGTACGTTAGCCTAAACACAATAGCCTTTAGCATGTAGCCATTGCAAACATGGTGGAACATAGTTGACTACTCAGCAATGCCAGCTGACTCAAACAAAAATAAAAAGGGGAACTATTTTGATATGTTGTTAACGTGATGTTAACATGAAACTCACCATCTGGATGTGTGTCTGTGAGCTGCTTTGTTAAGTTAGTAAGCTGGAAATGTTTCTTCATTTGTCTGAAAAGTTTGTTTGCACTGTTTGCATACTGATAATTGAGAATTTATTATTAATCCCTGATGATTGAACATAAAGTCCTTCCATATCCAACTCTATTTACTGTATTTCTTTTCAAGAAGTTGAGGCAGAGCTGTCACTGAAGCTGCACATATCACTATCTGAATCAGGTTGTTGTTGAATTCCTTCCTTGCCGGTAGGTGTTCCGCTTCAGAATTTTGGCATCGACTTGGTATTGAAGTATTGGTTCCCATGACATCCCTATTGCCCAGCCTCCAATGTAGCATCCTCAAATCACTTGCTTTGTCCCACCAAGAGTCCAAAACCCAACAAATGCTCCCAATCAAGAAGCTGAACGCAAATGTTTGGCAATTTTGCTTGATAAATAACAAAACTGATTAAATTGAATTGTTCTAGAGCTGAATAGCTGTATTAGTTTCAATAGTTATTAGGATTGTCTAGGATACTCAGCCCTCTATGGCCTTTACATTTGTAGCAGATAAATATCATAACAGGCCAGTAGCATTATTTGAGTGAGAGTATCAACCTATCAAATCTTCAGAAACAATCATTGTCCGTGGACTCAATTCCTGCCGGACATAAAAGGAAAAAATGAAAGCATTCAGATGAGGGACCAAGTATCTGTTTCACATAGTCCCTGTCGCTGTTCACGATGCCCCCCTCCTCCTCCCCACCATAAGACATGAAAGAGCGAACCTCATAATAAAATGGAATAAACCATCCTCCAAGGTTGAATTATTGTAATTACGTGTAATTGAGTGTTTGGCGGCAAAACCATTTCCTCCTCAGATCCCGCATTTACTTTTTGAAAATCACAATCACTTTGTTCTTGGCCCCAGCCACCGATTGACCTTCTCCAATTGCAGTCTTTCCTGAACGGCTGTGACATGAGACAGAGTGGGACTTGGGGGTGGAGGGGTGGGAGGGTAGGGGGGGGCTGCATGCTATGTTGTCACAAGATGAGTTACTCTCCACCAGTTCCATATGGTTTCAGTCATCTGTTGGGCTCATTTCTCTCTTTCCCCTTTTCTCTGTGCCTATTTATAAATACACGAAGCCGTTAGTTTGCGACGTTCTGGCCTTGGCCAGAGCCTGGGGTTAAGAATGGGAGAAACCACCAAGACACAAATTAGTTCATGTTTCATTCCAGTGTCTCTGAGGAGGTTGGTTTGTTCTGGGGCAGAAGTACGTGCCTGTACAGTAGACATGCCTGAGGATGCATAATAGTGGCCATTGTTTTTGGGTTACACTGGTCAGCCAACAGTCTCTCAGCAGAAGAGCACAAGTTTAATTGACCTCAAATGGCCAATTGTCGTCTTGGAAGAGTTTGTCTTTTGTATGTTGTGGGTCAGCAAAGATTATACAAAAATTACAGACTGTTATATTGATGGAGGAGAAAATTGCAGTATACTGTATGTTACCTATGCTACCACAGTATAACAATCTTCCTATAAAATAGATTTCCTTCAGTGAACCCGCTGACTCGTGCTAACGGCCACAATTCCCCGAGTCATTTCAAACTTACATTTCCGATATTACAACTGTCCAGTGAGGATGAGGCAATGGGGCGACCAGTGACCTGCTCTGTAAATGCTTCCATGGAGCTTTTTACCCCTCAAAGACCACTGTGTCAGTGTGAATGTACTCGTCTGTGTCAGCTCTGTCAAGTCGTAATTGGGCGACTGTGAAGCTGCAAGAAACTTCTCAGTGAATCCCCAACAAACGTGTCTAACTTGAGCTCAGAGGGCGAAGCAGCGTAAACTGTCCATTACAGTGCTGACGAAGCAACATGATTAATTCTGACCTGCACAACTTGCTGACTTAATATTACACTAAGCCATTTATATTTTTGGTCAGACCGCAGTAACAGGATGTGACTTTTTAATCCAGCCAGGGTATTTTTCCTAAGTTGACAGGAAAATAAATACAGTTTTTTGCTTTAACAAATGACTGTGAAAGTGTAGGACCACTGTCAGTAATTAATATTAAGGTCGTGAAAAGAATAAGCAACTTCAGTTCAACCATTGCTCTTTAAAAAGTAATTCAGGGGACCTATTGCCACCACTTAGTTAAACGTATGGTTGCAAGATAAAACTTATGCTCAGATTTACTTACATTTAGTGCTTTTAAGTTGTTGTCTTGACATAATAATGTTTTTAAGTACATTAACTTATTATGTGTGTCTAATTTAACCTAAAATTTCTGCATTAATTTGATATAAAACCAAATTCAGCTTGTAGTAACTTAAAGAAATTGGTTTGATAATTTAATTTTTCTCCACCTTGTGTTCAGGATTTCAAGTCCCCTCCCCACCCCACTTATCATGCATCAGACAGCTAAGGCTGTGTCTTATACAGAGAGAAGAGAGAAACTTGGATTGGAAAATGAACATTTTTGGATTATATTATCAGTGACAAAGGTCCCCTGCCTGACTTAAACCATGTAGGACTTAAAGCACTTAAATATGAAATACCCCAGTGGTTGGTTAGTGATAGTTAGAAACAGGGATGTGGACTCAAGTCACAAGACTTGAACTCAAGTCAGACTCGAGTCACAAATTTTAGGATTCTAGACCCAAAAAAAAAATTTTTTTTAAAAGACTTGCAACTTGACTTTTACTCATAGGCTATGACTCATGACTTCACTTGGACTTGAGCCTTTTGACTTGAAAATACTAATACTTTCCCACAAGCCTGAGGTGTGCCATGAATCAATTCATTTCACTTCATTTCCTAAATCAACTGAGGTAAAGTAAAGTAAGAGGTAAGGTAAGGTAAGGTAAGGTAAGGTAAGGTAAGGTAAGGTAAGGTAAAGTAAGGTAAAGTAAAGGGTAAGGTAAGGTAAGGTAAGGTTGCTTTATTGCCACACAGAGAAATTTATTTTAGACTCCAAGCTGCTGCATCACACACAATACTACAAACATATAAACATAGATCATACACACATACACTTGGATAGCTTAAATTCACACATTAAGTGTGCAACAGATTCTCTGAAAGAAGAAAAGTAATAAAAAAGACAATAGTTTCAAATAATATACCAGGTAAAATCAACCAGTTTCGAAAACTAAAACCAAATGTAAACAAACCAGATTATCAATAGTCAACATCAATGCTATTCATTCTCAAAAAGTCAACACTTAATTACCCACATTCTCTGGATCCATTTTGTTTGAACCAATCTGACGGCATCTGGTCAAGTTGTTGCAGAGAACCATGAAGAACTAGCGTTACATTACAGAGCTCCAGTTGGACAAAATGACACAAAGATGATTTTGTTTGCTTACAACAACAACAAAACAAACAAACAAATTGCAGTATGCTAGTCATGCAAGTTATAAATTACAAATGGCGATGCAACAACTTCCAACTGGTGCAACATTCAAAGTTGCACAGAGAACAGTAAGTTGAGGCTAACAGTTAATGAGCTAATGCTTAGCTAACATTAGCATAACAGCTAAGTAACTGTAAATAACTGGGGCTGAAAACTCACTCCTACAAATGTCTCAAAATGTAAATTTAGGACTTGAGGCTTGACTCTGGACTTGAATGCAAAGACTTGAGACTTACTTGTGACTTGGAAAAAATGACTCAGTCCCATCTGGTTATAATTAGCAGTAACCTATAGTGATAAAACAGTTTACACAAAGAAGATTACAATAAGTAGCATTAGTCACAGTTCATGGAACAAGTAATCATTATGGAGATAATTACATATATTTGACTTTTGGTGGATCAAACTAAAATGTGACTTTGATCTTTAAAATAAAACATTCCATGAGTTATAATGGAGAAATTGTAATTCTAGTATTCATAGTCGATTTGTCAGTGGGTATCATGCACTCCTCCTTGATTACATGGACTCCAGCTCAAAAGTTAGTTGCGATTGGGGATGTCAGGTTGCCATTTTCTTATGATTGGCTGATGAAAGGTATAATTTGGGACTGCCAAGACAGCAACTTCAAAAGCTTCCAGTGCCATATTAGGCAGGAATGTGAAAGCTGTCCAGGCAAAAAATGATCCAATTTTCTACTGGCTTTAATTACAAAGAGGATCCCCTTTCATTGGTGGGGCAATTGCTGTCCATTTCTGAAGACCATTGTGGAAAATGATCAAGTAAAGCATATCCAGAATGCTTAAATCTGGACTGTCGTAGTGTGGCCAAGGCATGATTATATCATATTTGAAACGCTCATATCCACAGTCTCAGTGAAACGACCTCCAAACTGATGGTAACAAAGAACCAAGAGACACTTTAGCACCAAACAAGACACAATGATAACATTGATGGCCATAGTCTGATCAATCAATGTCTAAAAAGTAGTTTATTTAATAACCATTTTGTTTGTGCTTGTGGTGACAGCTCAGTCAAAATAAAATAAGTGGTTAAAGGGTAATGTGCCTTGTAACCATGTTGTTTTAGAAAGTTTCCCTTTCTTGGCTGTCACAACGCCAACAAAATAAAAGCATAAATTGTGGTTAATCCCTGGAGCAGAGACATTGTGCCTGAAGCCTGTTGGTAATGGGCAATGCCCTTTCTAATCTAAATAAAGTTAAGCGTTTGTAACAGCGACTGCATTATGGAAAATCCAATTTGTGATTGCAACATCTGTACTTAACCTATGGGTAGTTCTTTGTTGGTCCGAGCAGCTAAGCTGCATGTCTTTTCCATGATTAGTTTTCCAGGAAACTTACGTGCACATGACCTTGCATGCAATGCTTATGATTCATATGCAAAAACCAGGTCCTGGTTATTATGGTGGTAAAAAAGAATTAACATCTAAATATTCTCAGACATGCAAACCCATGCACGGGGCACAGAAACCAGAGATACTGTACACACACACAAGAACATACACTGTAGAAAAATCATACAGATGTGTCGTGGAATCAGCTAATCTTTTCTCATTAACTACACATAAATATACAAATTGTATTTATTCAAGTTAATTAAACTTAAAATTTCTTGTATTTATTTTCAGAACACTTCAGAACTTTCACATGTGCATTCTTCTAACTTAGTTATTTTATTTGAAATGATGAGTTGAATTAATGTAATGCAATGTAATTCAATCAACTTAAATTAAGTTTCTAATGAAACATGATCAACTTATTAACAGACTTCCCAGCATGCATTGTTTGAGAGTTTTTTTTTTTCTAGTCTGAAGAAACATGTGAAAACTTGCCTTGTGTCTAATAAACTTTAAGATAAGTCATGGTTGCTTGTTTTCACTGTAATGAAAACACTGAACCTTGATGAAGGTTAGTATTGAATTCCCATTACATTAAATTTAAAAAGTTCACTGTGAGCAGCTGAATCAAAGTAGCTCCAACAGGAGCAGCTGAAGCTTAAGGTTTTTTGTGCAAAATGAAGAACTTTAAACTGACAAGGTAATAAAGGAAATCTAATTTGTCTGTAATGTTTGTCAGAGTGACTGAGGAGTTGTCGGTTCAACTTAATATCTTATTGAACAATGTACAAATGAATTAATATCAAGTCTATGAACACCATATGATTCAGTCTACCTAAAAATAATACGATGTTCTTTGTTTGATGACCTTTTGCTTGACAATAATAATACACTTATTGTTAATGTTAATTCAAATAACATGACATCATTAGACAAAGAAAGAAACTCAGATGACTAAAACATCATCTGACTCAAACATCTATCCTGGCGCCACCTCCAAATATCTGTTCTTCTCTGGCTCTGAAAAGCCTTCTTCTATTTGTTTCATTGACATAATGCCAACCAAAGCAAACTAGTTAATTCACCATCTTGGCCAACACTCCCCTCTCTACCCCCACCTGTCAAATTCCATCAGACCATATGTCACGAGGAGAAGGACACGAAGAAAAGGGACCATTCTCACACATTTGGGATGTGTCCAGAGGCTTATTTGTAAGCCTGCAGGGTGTGGCAGGTAAGCTTCCACCTCAAAGGCAACAGCTCCCTCCCATGTAATTGCTCTTCATCAGATCAAGCTGCATGACATTCCTACAGACTGTTTCAAGTGACTGCTGCCAAAAGACAGAAAGTTAACTGCCATTAAAGGGGACTATCTCCAATCAGGATCAGTGGTGGCTGATGGGATATCATTGTGACATTAGCTCAGGTTTCAGACTACACCCGCTAAAAAACAATGCAAACAAAAAATACAGCACAACAAAGCAAAACAGAAAAACACAATAATAAGCCAGTGACATACATTAAAAAAAATCCCTCAGACAAAACAGTGTTATTTACCCCAATAAGACGTCCTCTTATCAGAGCTGGGACCATTCTAGCGAGTCAGAGGAAGGATGCATCCTCAGGCAAACCAGAGATAAGGGCCTTTGATAGAATTAAGCCAACGTCAAACAGCCGGTAGATGAGTTCTGTGAAGATAAAGCGGCCAGGACTGACAGGTCTGATAATAGTCCAAACAAAGAGAAAGTGGAGATTAAGGGGTTCCTTTTCAGGCAGTTAAGTGGACTGCCCAGAGGACACTCCAAAACATGGCTCATCTGTCAGGGACGGGAGGAATGGATACCATCACTGACGCTTCATCCAAGGGACAGATAGCATCTAGGAATGCCTGTAAAGAATGCTTAGTCTGTTGTACCGCTGTTCAGTATTTCATTAGTACTCTATCAGCATGTTTGCATAGTACATTATTTCTTAAACATTTAGCTGATACTCTTATTTAGAGGAATAAAATAAATGCAAAAGACAAATAAGCATAAAATACAGGTTTCAAAGTAAGCAAAAATAAAATACTAAGGTCAAAGGGCAGACAATATTCATAGCTTGACAAAAGAACAACTATGAGTGAAGTACAAGAAACAGAAAGACTTTTAGAGCAGTGATTCCCAATCAGGGATACTGGTATGTAAGGAGGTACCTCTCCATTTGTCTGAGGATGTTTGGAACACTCAACTAATTCAACTGAACGCAACTAATTCCACTAAGAAAACAGAAATTGTAATTTGGTATTTTAAAAAACACGTTTGTGTTAAACAGGAAAATAATTACAACTTGTCAGTTGTAACACATGAACACAACTCTGTGAAAGCAAGCCAGCAGAGATGTTGCTATAGTTAGCTTAAAGTTATGTATGAATGAATACTGAAAACAGTTAAAAGTAATGGATAAATGGTTCAAATAAGTTAATGGATAAAAAGTTGAAATGGCTAGCTAAATGTTATGGATTGTTTGGAACATTTTGACATAGCGAGCAAGCTGCCTAATAAATACAACAGGTGGAAAAGCTAAAATACATTTGATAGTGGAGAGTAATGGATAAACAGATGAAACAGTTGGCTGAAAATAACTTTAATAAGTAAACAGTTGAAATGGCTAAAAGTAACAGTATGGATAGACATAAATAGCTAGGGAACACAAACTGATGTGTGTGTGATCGATACATAGTTGGAATAGTTAGCCAAAAAACAATGTATGAATGATCAAAAGCAGGTATGGGAAAAGTGAGAAAACTTATAGAAAAGAGTTTAGATGAGCTAATTAAAGTTCAAATAGTTATATAGCTAAAGAGTAATGGATAAAAGTTTTGATATAGCTAGCAAGTTGGCTAATGACTAGCCTACAACAGTTGAAAAAGCAAAAAGTATAAATTCACGGTTGATAGTTAAAAGTACTTGAAAAGTAACTAGGCCTAATAAACAATTAAAATAGCTAAAAGTAATACATTTACACACTTAGTTAAAAGTAATCAGTAATTTCTTGTAATTGTTAGTGATGGAACAGTTGAAACAGTTAGCTGATAAATAAACAGTTGAAAACTCTAATTAAAAACAGCACAAATTGATAGCTGACATGAGCTAAAAGTAATTGATATATGATTGTATGTTGGTTGAAAGAAATTATTTAATACTACACAGTTCTGTATAAAAGCATTAAATAGCATCCAGGTTAAAATCCATTCATAAGAACATATTCAAGTGGTGCAGGTGAAGCAGCATTTGAGATCATCTAAAAGGTCTGTGAGTACATCAGACAAAAAAGGAACCACGGTACTGGAGAATAAGAGTTATCTGTGAAAAGATGGCTTTTCAGCATATACAGAAACACACTCTGAAACATATTTAGATAAAATCAGCTGTTGAAGTAGCAGCCCGTCATCCTTTTTTCCTCTCTGGCCCAGTACAGTACACGCCTGCAGCAGGCTCAATTAGTGCGTTTCATCCCGTGGTCAGATAAAAGTTAGGAAACTTTAATGCTCCGTTTGACTCCTCATATCAACACATTAAGTATTATAAAGTCAGTCATGCCTGTAACCTTGGTCCCTGAAAAGCTGCTCTCTTTCCACAGTCAACGCGAAAAACGAGTGAATGAAAAAAAATGACGAGGAGTTAATGCTGAGGCAGCAAAAAGGGAGAGACAGTCACAGCACTCAGTTGTAACATAGTCTGGCACAACACTAACAAAGGAAATGAGCAAACCACACAGCAAATAACAGACTTTTATTCAACACTCTGGGCCTCACTGCTTACATCTGGGTGCCAACCTCAGTCACTTACAAATAAACGGGTTTAAGAGAAATATTACGCACAAATTACTACATTTGTCTAGACAGGACATTATTGTAGCTTTACTTACATTGGCATGACCAAGTTCAATTTTCATAAATATGTATATTGGTGTATGTCAAACATTTACAGCTTCCAAATTCGCACTTAGGAGCAAATGGCATGAATCAGCAAATAAACTACATTTCTTTCAGTGTAAAACTATACATAAGAGTTGGACTTTCCTGCCACATAACTAAACTAAATTATACTTCCTACAAAGAATACATTTGACTTCAAGAATTTGAGAGTTTAATAGTTGTAATTCCACCGTTATACAGTACATTGCATAATGCACTGCATTCACCTGGGAAAATATTTTAAGGTTATATGAGCTTTGTTAATGTATCATTTGTTCTCTTTGTATTAATAAGTATAAGCTATACTCTCATCATTGTATTTAAATAACTATGACATCAACTATCAAAAATCAAATCAGTTTTTCAGTCCACAATGATATATATATTCAAGGAGACCTATTTTTACCCCTGAAATAGGAACAGTATTGTAGCAATTACAATATAGTACCAATAATTCATCTGTTAGACATCTGTAAAGAGTATAATCAAGAAGAACATCAAACAAAATGTCTGGTATATGAAACATACTAGTTTCATTTGGTTTTGGGGTTTTGATTTCTTCTGATGAACAGCTGAAATGCACAATAGTAATATTTTAAAATCATGTGTGGTCTTAACAGTATGGTTGGTTGTACATTGCAATAAACACAAGTGACCTTGTTTGCAGGTGGGAAACCAGTGAAGGATCTTGTTGTCTCGCCAGGGACTACTACTTGTTTGTGGTACCTGCACAGATGGAGGTGAGCCTTGGGGGAGTGGGAGTAAACTACTGCATGCATCACTCATTCCTGGTGACCTGGCTGACATGTGGAAAGAAGTGAATGGTTGCTTCATGTGTATCAAAGCAAACTTATGGTTGTCCACAGTCTTTCCAGGCGAACAGTGGAGCGTGAACAAGAACAGCAGTACAAGGGCATACTTCAGATATTTTTGAATTATAACAGGAAAAGCACAGGTATAACCAGTATTACTAATTATGTTTCCAAGTTCCAGACTCATAGTACTGTGCACGATGGCTGACTTGCATGGATTTTTTTTAAAGATTATTTTTGGAGCTTTTTAGCCTTTATTGATAGGACAAAATAAAATAAAAGCTGCTGCGGAAGGGGTGCACACTCAACCAAGTGAGCTGCCAGGGCACATAATAGTAAAAATATTAATATATAGTACTATAGTAAAAACATCTGCTGTGAAAAAGGTCAATTGGCCAATCCAATTGGGGCGAAATTACCAATAAACTCGGTATCATAAATATAAATATATTTGTACCAGAATGATGAGAAAAGTAGACTTGTACGTGTAGCGGCACATCATCAGGAGGGTCAAACCCACAGTCCAAATGATGATATGAAGAGCTGACATCAGTGGGTCAAACAGCACTGACATTGACCTCACAAACTGGATCACTGTTTCTCAATTGCAGAATATGGAATGCACCTCCGACCCAATTAAATGTGCTGTTTTTAGTATGTCACCACACCACTCCAGACTGCAAGCATGCAAGTTAAAACTTTACATGGTTGCATTCATGTGAGTGGCCCAATCTAGAAGAAACATCACCCTGCAGAGCTGAGTAGCCCCGACAGTTCTAGATGCTGCAGTCCACAGCATTAGACCTGCAACTTAAATAACAGTCAGCAACTACCTTATACTCTGTGCTCCACTGGGAGAAGACTGGGGTTAACCCTCTCTCTCTCACCGTGCTGGTGATACCTAATGAGACATCAGCTAAGTTTTGGTTAACTTAATGTTATTAAGCTAACGTTTGCTAGCTACCTACGCTGAATAATGTCAGCTTATGCTCTGTCTGCTTATGCTCTCAGCATGAATTCATGTAATGATAGGCTGATAAATGAAATCTTAAATAAATAAATAAAATCTTAAATAAATTCTTTAATTGCATATTTTTTACATTTTTAATACATACAATGATTGTACATTTAGCTTTTCATGTGTAGTGTCTTTGGCCTACATTCAGTCTGTGAAATGTCATTTAACAAAGAACAAGGAACAACAATAATGATTATTATTAATCATTTAGGTGTAAAGCATGCACGTTCAGAGATTAACACAATGCTGTACTAAAAAACAAAACAAACAGTGAGACCAAATCATGTGCTGCTGGTGCGACTAACTGAGAAAGCTGGTAGCACCACTGCTGTTAGTATGGAACCCTGCTGTACAAAAAAAACATTACAGATTTCAGCTTCAACACAAACACATGATAATACTACTTGAATTTATGTTGATTTGAATGATTACATTTTGCAGACAGACACAAGTCACAAACAGGTGCAACAAGTCATTCTCTACAACTTCCTCAGTCCTTTGGAAGTGGCTCTTCCATTTGCTTTTTCATCATCTTAATTTTTAGTGTGTAATATTCTTCTTGCAGCTTGAGGACGGCCTCTTGTCTTCTCAACACAGACATTTCCAAATCCATTCGCTCTTGCAAAGTTGTGCAGTGCGCTGAGGGAGGAGAAGCAGAGAAGGGAGTATCTAGCCGTTCTGCTGAAGTAGAGAAGCCGGCAGCACGATGGTTACTTAACTGCACTGTGAATGATTTAGGAACATTAGTAAAAGTCATTTTTTGATCTGTTGGAGATGTGGGCGGATCGGGATATGTAGGAATATCCAGCTCTGTCAGTGGATGTTTATTTGAAAATCTTCCATCGATTGAGTGGTCATTTCCATCTTCATCACAGCTGAAAAAAAACAAAACAAAAACAAAGCTTGTCTATAAATTTGTTTGGCAAAAAATGCATTTCATCCTTGAAGCCTCTGGAAATTTTGAAATGATAAAATGCATATATGATATCAAGATAGGGCGGCATGATGGCGCAGTGGTTAGCGCTGCCGCCGCACAGCAAGAAGGTCCTGGGTTCGAATCCCGAGCCAGCAGGGCCTTTCTGTGTGGAGTTTGCATGTTCTCCTCATGTCCGCGTGGGTTCTCTCCGGGTACTCCGGCTTCCTCCACAGTCCAAAGACATGCAGCAGGTTAATTGGTGACTCTAAATGCCCGTAGGTGTGAATGTGAGAGTGAGTGGTTGTTTGTCTCTATGTGTCGGCCCTGCGATGAACTGGCGCTTGTCCAGGGTGTACCCCGCCTCTCGCCCAATGTCAGCTGGGATAGGCTCCAGCCCCCGCGACCCTCACGGATAAGCGGTTACAGAAAATGGATGGATGGATGGATATCAAGATAAGCTAAGTGTATCATTAAGCATCTAATCAAATCTCAGTGAAAATAAACCTTCATATCAAGTAGAAAACCTAGTAGATATGAAATATTATATGCTATATTTATAATATAATATAATAGAATTTAGAATATGTGGTGTTTCTCATGTGTTACAAACATAGTAGTACATAATAAATAAGAAATAAGTAGTGCATGCCATGTCTCAGCATTTCTTGCTTTGAAACTGCAGTGAGCAAGTGCAGTCTCAAAAACCAGATTCAGTCAGGTTGGGTATATTTTATATTGTTTAAAATATGACTGGAGGTGGCCTTTAACAGTTTGGGTCCAAACTAACGTTGCCTCCCGCAGATTAAGGCAGTAGTAGACCAGCAACCCTCGTGTTCTGCAAGATAAAATTACTGTTTTTGTCAAAGGAGCCTGGAGTGCTACAACAGCTTCAGTTCCCCACTGTGAGGAGCCAGATTAAGCAGGAACAGAGAGGTTTTGTGCACTTGACTGGTGGGGCAACTGACATCATGGAATTTTTATGATTGGTTCAGAAATAACTGTGTAATTTTCGTAATAAGTACAAACCCATCCAACACAAACCCAATATCAGGAAAATGTAAAAAACTTAAATGTCAATATTTCAAAATTGGATTAAAACTCATTTCTAAAACTTTTTGATACTTACTATTATGTACTCAAGTCCCTAAATTACATAGTTAAAAAATCATTGTGGATTTGGGTTTCCAGTGACTTTAGAGTTCATCTATATCACAAAAAAAAACAAAAAAAACAACATATTTGTTCACTTGCCTATAGTGGTATCCAGCCATGCAGATAGTTTACATAAATTATCTGCAGCATCTGTTTCCAGACACAAT
This sequence comes from Lutjanus argentimaculatus, assembly GCA_034769285.1. Classification (NCBI taxonomy): domain Eukaryota; kingdom Metazoa; phylum Chordata; class Actinopteri; order Lutjaniformes; family Lutjanidae; genus Lutjanus; species Lutjanus argentimaculatus. Next base: position 13,895,060 of record JAWZSL010000014.1, read on the forward strand.
GTTGCTCTCAATAATCCACGCACCTCAGTGTGGACAGTTTTCAACTGTTCACAATGAGATTTGCACATTATTAAAATGTAATAGTGACATTTAAGTGCAAGTTTGTGAGAAAATACTATAACCTTGTGGGTGAACAGACCCCAATTACAGATAGGTATTTTCAATAAATTAATGTAAACAATTAGGTTCTGCTTTGACACAGTCTAGGCACATAAAAGAAGCCAACAAATACACATTACACACATTACCTGTTTTGTTGAGTTTCCACAAACTCTGAGATTGAAGAGTTTTCTCCATCTTGTTGCAGCATGTTTGAGAGGTTCATCACAGAGATCACTACTTGAGTCACAGTACTTAATTGTTCAAGGGACAGACCTTCTGTGAATGGAAAATCATGTTATACATTAATTAATAATAAGCACAATCCAAACAATTCAACATAAAAAGTCATGATGTTGATTGGCTTCTTTATTCCTTTATGTTTTTAACTCAAAAGGTATTTTTCTGCGTCTCCACCTTGAAGGTCTTGTTTTTTTTTTCCTCAGCTTTAGATTAAATTTAATGATACTAATTATAAGATTAAAATTACATTTTTATTGCTAACAAAAACCAGATTTTCCTCACCTGTCCCCGCTTGCCTTTTCTGTCGTTTGATCTCTTCCCTTGACTTTGCCAGCAAATTTTCCCACTTTTTGTTGCAGTCAGAAACTGTACGCTGGATCTGTGGAAAGGCAGCATTGATAGCTTGGGCTATTTCCTCCCAGGCTTGTCTTTTATCCTGGATTGAAACTCCAGTGCTGCACTTCCCTCTGATGATGCCTTTCCTCTCCTGCATTAACTGAGCAAGAAGGAGACACTCCTGGTCAGTCCAGTTAGGTCTTCGCTTCCTGCTGGACATCCCTTCAATAAGCTGTAGGGGCATTTTTCTGAAAAAAAAAAAAAAAAACAAAAAAAAAAACACACACACACACACAGATTGATTAGAGCTATTATTCGATTAGTTGTCAACAATTAAATTAATTGCCAACTATTCTGATAATCATTAATCATTTTGAGACATTTTCTAAAGAAAAGAAAGATTTTAGCCTCTGAAATGTGAATGTTTTTTGGTTTCTTTCCAAATAACCAGAGCCCAACTGATATATTGGTTGCCTATCATAGCTATACTGATCTATATTGATATCATATTGTCCGATATGAAATAATGTAGATTGTTTTTATTTGTTACCTTTATTTGCAGCACTGTATGTATAGTTGATGCCTTTCTTTGCTCATATGTGCTTTTTTTATTCATAGTTTTTTTTTATATAATTATTAAAATACTGATGAAAGCTTGCTGTTTCAGTGCCCTGATGTCATTTTGGACAATGAAGTTTATTGTTAAACTGTAAAATATCCTGCCTCCATTACATATTTTTGTCATTTGTGTTCACCATGTCTGAGGGATCATTGCAAAAAATGCGTGTTTATGTTTATATTCTGCTTAATATACTCTGTGGAAAAATGATTGGCTGATATTGATATCAGAATTTCTTTTTTCCCTAATATCAGTATCGGCTCTGGCCCCAACAATACAGTATCAGTTAGGCCCCACAAACAACTAATTCATTAATGGAGAAAATGTTTAACAGACTAAGAAATGTGAAAATAACCATTAGTTGCAACCCTAGATTTGATGATTGATTATTTGAGTACATTTGGCCTCATTTTATCCTTGTAACATATATATACAGATCAGAAAATTCAACATGTCTAAGTTTAATATACTATTAAACCTAATCGTCAAACTGAAAGGCAAAGCCTTCCACTTAAGTCTCTTTAAACTTAAGTTATTATATTTAAGAGATTTTTTGGATTTTTTAAGATTTCCGTTACCTGCAACTCAATCAAGACGAAGAGTAACTTGAAATCAGGTCAAACGCTTGCAGGATGTAAATACTATGAGCCACAGTACACGTTATAGTAAGTAATTTCTGATAAAAACCTTAAGGTAAAATGTAAGGCTTTCTTCTCCGTCTCAGGGAAAATCCACAGCGTCGCGGGATTATGACGTCCTCAGTTGGTGACGTGTCAGTTTGTTTACAGCGATCCCTCCTGCGCTGCTGCAGCTGCACAGACATGGCTGTAGATATAACTTTACTGTTCAAAGCCAGTGTCAAGACAGTGAAGACCAGGAACAAGGCAATAGGAATCGGCTTTGACTCCACCAAAGATGAGATTTTCAAGAGGAACAGACCAAAGAGCGGCTTCTCTCCGAAGGCGAAAGAAGTGGTGAGTGTTTCCTCAAGCTAACTGAAGCTAACTGGGTTAGCATGGATACACGCTCACTTTAGGTGTACATGCTAGCGAAATACTGGACTGTTTCAGTGAAACTGTTGCTCATAGAAGCTGCTGCAAGCCCTGGAAATGTACAGTAAAGTTTGGTTATTCTCTGACATGCTCGATGCTACCAAACTGAAAGTCGTTTATTGAGTTTAGTTCAGTGTGTACCAACTGTTCTTACTTAGCAAGGCCTCTCTCAGCACTGTGTATCACATACCTATGTGTTGAATGCAACACAAATCAATAGACCCCCAGTTTGACATGAAATAGCATGATAAACCCAGGTGTAACTGATGATATTAATGGAGCTTCTGTTCCATTGAGGTCAGACGGAGTCGCCATTGTGCATGCTGACTAACTGGAAAGCCTCTGCTGCACTAAATTCAACAGGACTTTAATTCGTTAGTATTTATAACACCTACCTTGCTATTTCATATGAATATGTCTGCCATGGAAAAAGGTCTGTTGAGACTAGGAGTTGGCAATGTGGATAAAATCGTAATATGTAAGTTATTTCTATGATGATGATAAATGTACTGGCAAATGAATTGAAAAAACTGTTAATATGCACAAATAAACAGGCGACAATGTCTGTTTAATGCTAATTAAGCAAATCAGGCACTTTATCGCATTGATGTTAAAATCTTATAAAAATCCAGTATTGCTATTAAGTAGTTGTGCTTATTGATTTTTAACATTGCTTATAGTATTACTGGTATAGCTACCTTAGTATAAAAGGTGTTGGACAATTTTATGTGTATGTGATACAACAGGTATCACCATACTGGTCAATCCTAATGTGACTCGTCCTCATAAGTGCGATATGTGCAGGTTTAGTTTATAATTAATAGTATTATACACTGTAGAGGACACAATAACCATGTCTATTAAAATGCTTTACAGTCATACATGATAACATTGCAGTTGGGTTTGGAAATTAAATTTTAAAATGTGAACATCCACCAACCATGTTCGAATTCACCAGCCACTCAATAGTAAATCAGGTTTTTTTTTCTATGATCTCATTCATGTCCAAGAAGCCATTTCACACCTTATACCAGATAAATATTAACTGTATTTTCTTGACTATGTATATCTGAATAATTTTCAGAGCACTCATTCAGACCTAAAACTGTGATCGTATCTCTTGGAGCTTTATTTTGTCACTGTGAATGTGTTAGTTACTTACAACTTTAAAAAAGGAAATGACTTTTCCTTAAATGGTGATGTACTGGTTTACTTTAAATTTAAATTCAATTTTACAGGTTACAGGGTGCATCAACATTCCCTGTATTTACCACAGAGTAGCTTTCCACAGAGCCATTACCTACACAACAGTGTTTCTGGTCTGTCCTTCATTGCACCATTCTTGTCAGTTACCTTGGAATGTAATGCTGGCTTTTAATACATTTTGACTATTTTTCCAGCTCATCTTGCAGGTTGCCACTGCCCACTGTTCTGGTGTTGAGTTGTGAAAGGCAGTTAGCAAAAGGGACTTGAGATTAAATGTCTCAGAGTTGGCCAAAATGTCTTGTCTGTGTGTCCTTTGGCACAAGTTGTGCTGTTGACGGATGGACAAACCAGAGTTTCATGTGTTGCGCATACTTTGTGTACTGTATACTTGTGTGTGTGTATATCCCCTCTCTGGAGCCACTCCACAAGTATAGAGGCATAAATTTTGCTACATAGTTCAAACTTAATTGGCAATGTCCTCTTCTGCTGTGCTAGCCTGCTTAGTTACACGCCTCCTTGACCATCATATTCCAGCAAAACATGAACATATGGCCAGCAATTATTATTGATATCATTTTCAAGTAGACATGAATAAATACTGTATGATCTAAAGACTGCAAAATATTACAATAACTTAAGCTAGTCCACTTCTGAAGATAAATCACTTCCAAAATGATCATCTACTGTACACAGAGAAATTAAGATTACTGAAATAACTTAGCGCTCATAAAATTGCCACTATTTATACTTGACCCCCAGTCAGACTACAGGAATGTTCAAATCCTGCCCAGTGTGGGCAGTTCAGAATAAATGCCTGCTCTGCTTGAGATCTTGGAAGACAAAAGCTAAATTGTTTGGGGGAAAAAAATCACATTTGGCCAACTGGCCAGACTGAGCAGTTTTGAGCCCAGAATATTTTGTGCCAACTGTCAGGTCAGAGTACTGCTTCTCCCCAAACACTGACAGGCCTGGATTCTGGGCTTTGAACTGACCCGGAAAATTGGCCAATGTGATGTAGACTTTAGGCTGTCATAGACGAAACATTACTTATAAAAATAGTGAAGAGCTTTCACCTCATTTAATCTAGCTTGAAAAGACCTGGCAAGATTTCTTATAATGTCCTGACTAATTAAAACAAGCATTCAATCTTGGACACATGTTCAACCATCGGTTTTAATCCCTAGGGCCTGACCAGTACTGGATTTTTGGGGCCAGTACCAATTCCAATGTTAGGTAATCAATATTGTGATCAGTATATCAGCCAATATTCTTTATTACATAATCGTAGGCCTAATATGCAGACTATATATGTAAAACCACATTTCTTTGCAGCCAACATTTGTTACAAAGATGTGTAATGGATCTGTGTATTGCCAAGAATCTGACAATACCATATGTATCATGATACAGGGGTTATGAGTCATTATTTCTTGGCTTGATTCTGATTGGTCAATTACAGAATTCTAAGGTCTGTTATTTCTCTACAGCGGACTGTTGCTATGAAGAACAGACCATTGCTATGTGTGCAGTTCTAATCATAGACTCTGGAGGAGCAATAAAATCATTTCATATTTTAAAATTAATATTTTAAGTCAGATCATTGTTTTTTGGGGGAAGTAACCATGTAATAAGTGGGATAATGTACGGTGAGCAGGTAATCATTGCAGAATAAACCTCTTCAGGACGATTCAAGACCAGCATCACCCTGTCAGCATTTGTTCTGCAGTAATGACTTGCTCACTGTGCGTTATCTCTGCTGCGATATATTGTGATTCAGTAAGCAAGGTGATATGCTATATACTATTTTTTTAAATCTAATTTCAGGAAAACTGTCATAGTAAATTGTCTACACTGATATGAACAGTAGATTTCAGAGCTATTTTTAATAATTATAAATAAAAATCACAAAGAGACCAAAACATGTATTTAAGACTTAAGAAAATGGATCAAATATATGCAGAATACTGCCTATGAAGGTAAAAAATAAAAACAGTCGGCATGATCTGTTTTCATTTAGGTGCATATTGGACAACACGTCTCTCGCTACTGGTATACACAGATATAACTGTGATAGATCAATCTTGGGTTGATAATATCAGTTGACCAATGTATCGGTCAGGCTCTAGTAATTGCATTGTCAGCATTTTTATTTCAGTACCACTGTTGAAAAACTTGCTGTGTCCTAATCTTGGTTTGGTTGTAGGAAACTGCACATAACTTTAAACACATTGATGAAAAAATGTTGTTTTGAGCTTCTTGTCATGGGACACTGACTTTAAAGACTTGGCAGGAAGGGCAACATTGGTGTTTAATTAGTTCAGAAAACTTCACAAAACATCTCAAATTTTATTCTTCCATTGAGGTACTGAGACATCATCAGTGGTTGGCAGTAGGAGATGGATCATTGGCAACTAAAAGGCTTCGCTCCATGTCATGAACGTCGTTACTGCAGCCAGAAGTCCTTGGCCTGACATGAATATCATGAGCACAAACCTCTTCAAAGGCACCTTGAAAAACCACTTTACATTTCCCTCGGGGAGTCAGGACTTTAAGTTGTACCTGATGTCTCCAGCCATCATTCTTAGAGGCAAACGTGAGCCGAGTCGCTGCAGCTCTGCACAACCAGGTTTTTGTTATGTTCTGTTACATTGATATTAGAAATGGTGGTTTAATAAAAGCAGTGGTGCTGATTCAAAGAAACCCAAACCTATCCTGCGGTGCCTGCCCTCTGCTCTCCTCCCCCCTACCGCTGTCTCTCTCACGCTGCAGATATAATCTCAAACCATCTCAGTGAAGCAGCTTTTGTAGAAATTGAAATTGCGAGTTTGGAATGTCCTGACTGCTTACAGTTATGTTGCGGTTTTCAGCCACAACTCAACTATCCATTCTTCTCTGTACAGTCTGACACAGGCAGCATTTTTTGTGCGAGTCAGTCCCCTCTTCACATGTATGACTCCATAAACATGCTGCAATAACATTTTCTTTCGGCTCTCGAACAATTTCTCGGGGAAAGCCGATCCTCCCAAGAGCCAGTGATTAAAGGTGGAAGATCAAAACAGAGAAAATATTAAATTAGGTCCCCAGTAACAATGTTGACGGCCGGCACCTAATGCACAACAGATGTGGGTGCCCTTCAAGACATGCATAACTCTCCAAGTTCCCACTGAAGCTTCACAAAAATAGAAGGAAAACATCAAAGTTGACAAATACACAGTGGTCCTATGAGGCTTTTTCCCACTCAAAAAAGCAGCTCAACGAGAAAGAAATGTAGCTTCTTTCAAGGCGATGCAGAAAAAAAGGCTCGATTTACTAATAAGAGGGCCAGTGTTTACAGGGTTGGGTTTGGTCAGGGGAATCTTTTACCTCATAGGGGTCGGTTTGGGGCACTGTGATCTCCATTTCACCGCTCACCTCGTCTCGTCTCCGCAGCATGCTGCCCTTCTCGAGTTTAAATGGAGGAGGTCACTTTAAAATTGGTAAATTGTGTGTAGAAAATAGTGCTCAGCTCCCCACTGTGCCTTTAGTATTAGTATTTCCAAAATTGGCTCCTTCTCACAGTGTTTTCTTAGAAACCTTGAAAAGTGTGGCCCTCAGCCGGCACTTAAAAGTATGTTGTGCTGTTAGAGGCAGGGGGCTCTTCCCTAAGACAACTTTCACATTGAAATAGTATGCTCGTATATTCTCAAAACATTTAGTTTGAATTTTAAGAGTCTGGCTTACTTGATATTATTGTTAGTGATGATCAAGTTTCAAAGTCCAAAATGTTTTTTAAACCTTCACAATTTAATCAAAGTTATAGTTTGGGCATGCTCTGAACCAGTGATTTTCAAAGGAGGGCATGCCTCAGGAAAGTGCTAAAAAAGTTAAATTAAAAATACAAATGAATTATAATTATGTGAATTATTATAAGGTATCATTTATAATAATATATAATATATTGAAAACTTATTTGCCATGCCCATGTTTCTAATTGCTTGCCAGTCAAAACATCATTTGTTTCGTCATAAGCTGCTAGTGTTGACTCGGACAGGTCTGCACCTTCCAAGAAGCTGCTCTGCTCCTAAAATTTAACTAGCTAGCAGATACCTAATGCTAACTCACTAAACTGAACACGTTTCTGCAATGGGAAAGACCTGACAAGCAGGCCAAGAGCCCAGCTGACAAAAGCTCAGCTGTAAAACATCCAAATGAATCCTGGCCAAGTAAAACGCGCAAGTATATTGCAGCATCCTTAAAGGATGGATTTACAGCCTCATGTAAGAATGACTATGAATGCATTATCTGTCAATGCAAATGCATTATCTGCTTTGAGACCCTCTCATAAGAGTGTTTAAAATCATCTTTCAATTGAAACAAAAGCACCCTACAGAGGCTGAAAAAACAGTCAACTCAGCAGTTTTTAAAAGACATTTTGTGTCGGCCATAAGCTAAGGCTGTTTTGGGGGTCTATGCATGTAAAAGTTTGGGAAGAGTTTGGGTCAGGTCTAAGTGGGCCCAAATAATGTCAGATTATGATTTTTTCCAATGAAATATTCTGGGATATATTAAATCAGTGATCTGTGAATTTCAAAGATAGACCAAACATAAAAGTGGTTTGTAGGATAATTTTAATGATTCTTTTGGTGTTGTCATTCAGATGAAACTGGAGCTGATGTGTAGATCTTTTGTACTTAACAGCACACGTTGAGCAGCCACAGCAGCAGATGACATTTTTAAGTTGTCATTAATGTCAGCCATTTCGGGAATAAAGTGACAAGTGTGGAAATCTGCCCTTTTGTCTTGAGGTACTGAAGCTAAAATTAACCTTCTTAAATATTCAAAAATACCCTTAACAAATACCCTTAACAATATTTCTAGAATAAAAAATTGGAGGTTGCAAAAGTACACACAGTTGTTACTCAAGTAGAAGCACAGATACTTGTGTAAATGACTCTGGTAAAAGTAGAAGTACTGATTCAACCTCCTCACTCAAAAGCGAAAAAGTGCAGGATCTGGCATGTACACAAAGTGTAGCAGTAAAAAGGAGATGTCTACTGGCTGTTTATGTGCAAAGCTCCATAAAAATCACATTTTCTCAGCAGTGGAGCCTCTGTCTCTTGTCTCTTTTGTCTTGTTACGTCTGCTGTGCGTAGTACGCGCTGATGGATACACCAAGAAGTCTTTTCTATGTGTTACTGTCCCATCCATTTAGGTTGAAAGCAGGTTGGAAGGAAAAGCAATGATGCAAAATAAAGATAATAATTCCACTCAAATGCATTAAACAAAATGGGCATGTTTGAAAATGTAAAGAGTAGAGAGTGCAAATATTTATGTTAAAATGAAGGAAGTAAAAGTAAAATGTTATGAGAAAAACCCTGAAAACACCTGAAAGATCTACAAAAGTAGAGTAATGAAATATTTGTGTTTAGTTACTTCCCACCTCTGTAAAAACACACTCATCAAGTCATAAGCTACATTGGCACGCAGGTAAAAACATGCTCACATACAGCTGTCAGAGCTGAGGCTGTGCTCAGACAGTATATTTGAGCCATGGGGAAGTGATTTGCTGGGATCACCCTGAGATGAACGTGCTGCTAAATGGTCTCTTTACCAGTTGGCCTAATCTCTGTGCTGTTTTCCCACGAAAGCCAGGCAAATTGAATTTTGAGGCATCTGCTGTCAGGCCTGAGCACAATCTTGATTGTGTTTCACTGCGTGCAACAAAGTGTTTTTGCATGATTCATGAAAATGAGAATAAAAGAGGAAAAAGTGGTGAAACGCAGATTTACAGATGTATGTCAAACTCTAAATCATGAGATGGACACCAGATACTTTGCAGACTAAATAGTTTAAGTGGAACAAAAGTAATGTTGAGCTCAATATACAAGGCTCAGTTTAAGCTTTTAAACGTGTAGCAAAACCAAAGCAGCAGCTGTTGAAGGTTTTTGAAGAATGTTGTCAGGCTTTGTCATTAGACAGTTGCAGTTATTGTGATTTACAGTCACTCAAATACTACAAATACACATACTTCACCCCGACGCTCCAAAATACAGAGTCTGAACCATGAAACTACAACAGATGTGTTCCCCTCTAAAAGTGTTCTTTTTGTTCTAGATTAAGATGTGACTGTAAGACATGGGGTATTAATTATGTGTAATCATTTCACATTGATATTGAACACATCGAGTGAAACTAAAGCAGATAATGTTGTTTAACTAACAGTAAACATATTGTTTACTTTTCAGTTGCGGTCACCATTCATCTACAGTAGATGAAAGATATTGTTTAAGGCAAAGGTCAACAGAAAAATATTGTTTTCAAAGTCAGGCAGAGTTACTGTGGTTTTTGCCTCAGAGGTGCAGACTGTAAGTCTTGTTTCCATGTGTCTAATGTATTACAGTATTGTTAGAATTTGTCATCCACACAGCTGAAATGTCTGTTGTTTTCAGGGCATACCTACTTTTCTTATAGTTGCTTTTTCCTTTCCTCAAATTATATGGCTTTATTCAAATCAGTCGTACTGTATCAGACGCTGAGAGGACATTTTTTTTGCGAGTCCACTCGTTTTTGTCTTTGACAGCATTGTCTTATGTTGACCTTAGAGTTTTGATACCAGATCTGAAGTTTAGAGATTTGAGAGAAAGCGCTTTCCTGTCACCTCCTTCTGAACTTCTTTGACTTTTTTATGCATTTTATATTTTACAACATTATATGGGATTAGAAAGGGAAAGATGTCACTCATCATGTCATTGTCAGATCAGAAGCATTGGCAAATTTATTGGATTTTTATTATTCATCTTTTTTTATCAAAGTTACTTTTTTAAAGTATCAAATATCTAGCATCAGTTGTTATGCCCATTATCATGAATTATATTTGACTTTCTAAATGGTAGGGATTTAGTGATAGACCGATTCAAGCTGATTATCTGGCATTTTCAGACAATCGCATCAGCCAGTGTCTGCACTCACAAGGCTGATAAAAAGTGTCTGCAGCCTTGTCAGTGTGGGCTCTGTGTGAGTTTTGGGAAGGTGGTGAAAATGTTTTAAGCAGTTTTGAGCCCCAGACTATATCTCTCATGTATCCTGCTGTAAACGTTTTCCTCAGTCACCATCGTCTTTTGTAAATGTTAACATGGTTCTCCAATCCTAAATCTAATTTTGACTGTTCACTGGCCTGTGTTAAATATATATTACATTATAATGAATAGAATAATGCAGTTAAATGGCATCTTTTCTAGCATACTGAAACCCGCTTTCCCATAAATACCAGTCATGTTCAGACCTCTACAGCATATTATAACCCAATGCATTTTCTTATTTCATTAATTTATAAAAATTCTAAAACAGTGTTTTACTGGATAAGATAACCATGTATATTGGAATGTAACGTGCATGAAATAATGGTATACTACATCATTTTCTCTGTTTCGATATCGGTTTATCTATCAGCCAGCCATCGGCCTCCCTGCTCTCTAAATATTGGCATCAGCTATTGAAAAAACCCATACTGGTCAGTAGGGACAGTGGAAAATAGCACAAGTTACAGATCTGAAAATTTTCCAGGTTTGAGGTCGTTTTCCATATTGCCCACCCCAACTAAATATATATATATATATATATTAATTAGTATATTTAAAATGTGTAATCATTTTTTATCTTTATTTTATTCATAATAGGTAAAACAAGGCTGAAACTCCTGACCTGAAACAGCCTGTTCACTTGCAGGCGCACACAGTTCAAATGAGTTGAGAGAAGCCACAAACAATGTGGGTGATGACACAATTGCAACGCTTCAAGAAGCAACTTCCCAGTGTGAATCCAAGGTGTGTGTCATTTTGGATTTTATACTTCAAAAGAGCAAGTGAGGCTTGATATGAGAAGAACTTTCCAGGCAAGTCACTTATCATAGATTGCAGTGATACAATCAGCGTGTGGGTGAATGTGACTCTATACTAGATAATACTTAAGCTGAAAACACTGACTAAGAGAAAGGAAGGAAACCTGTTGATTTGCCTGATAAACGGACTTTAGAAAACATGTTCTCATTATTCAGAAATATGTTGCAGGAATCACAAACGGTACTGTTGCAGTAATTTATAATCATGCTTCTGACAGAATCATGAGACATACTGTGCAATACATCAGATGTAGCTTTTCTAAAAACAACAGCTCTATTTGACCTGTCACTTGATGTCACACACGCCCTTCATTATTGTCTCTAATGTTGTGTACTGGGGTGACCACGTTTTTCGTGAGTTAAACGTGACGGGCTCAGCCGATGCATCTGTTTCTTATGAAATTGATTGTTGAAACGTGATTTAATTGCCTCAAAATGCAGCAGTGTAGTTTCCACTGAATTTTGTCCAAAACTCAAAAACCTATGAGACCTATCTCAGCAGTGACGTCACCTACACAGTCGGTTTCTGTTAGATATCAGATTGTGATTGACAAAGATTTCAGCACTTTCAATTTGTTGGAAACCGGAGAGTCTTACAGCGCAGACAGTGGCAGTTATGTTGCTGAAGTTTTATACTCTTTACAACATCGGTGTTTGTTTGTTTAAGTTGACATTTTGTATCCATGCATGATCTGATCCACATGATCAAAAGTGAACAAACACAAAGACTGTTTACACGAGCTGCTTACTTCGGCTTTGGATCTAAATGAAATATTCTGTAAGAATCAAAACACATGAATTCAACTTAAGTGCATTTCAAAAAAGGTCAAAGACCATTAAATTAGCTAAATAAAATGACAAAAATCAACCCCAAAAAACAATGGGTGATGGTCATGTAATAAAATGTCTTGTTTTTTCAGTCTAACTAGAAAATATTCACATTTGAGAAAACGGAGCCTGTGAGGTTTTTTTTTTTTTTTTTTTTTTTTTTTGTTGCTATTTTTGCTTAAAAGTGGTATTATTATCAAAATTGTTGCAGACTGATTTTAAGTTGGATTGCCTAATTAATCAATATTGTGACTTCTTAACCAAAAATATTTTTGTATATTGTCAAGAATATCGTTATTTCAGAATACCCTAAAGTATCTTGATAGTATTTTAGCGCCATATCGCCCACACCTTGTTGTAAATGGTAGAAGTTATAGAGATGTGTCACAGTCTTACAGCACAGTGGCAGTTATCTCAGCTTGTCTCAACTTTATACTCTTTACAACATATAATGTCTCCATTGATGTGTTTGATCTGACCTGTGTGATCAAAAGAGAACAAACACAGACTATATAGAAGTGCTGCTTTGAATCTAAATAAATTATCCAGTAAAAATCAAAACACATCAGTACAACTTTAGCTCTATGAAAAAAAAGGGTCAAAGACCCAGTTCCTAAATGCTCTTTAAAAGTTTTCTTTGATGGTACTTTTTGTTTGTTTATAGAGCTGACTGAAACGCTCAAACTGCAAATAGACATAAGAAGACAAAAGTGAACCCATTAGAGAGTCAGACGTAAACATGATAATAAAATCAACATGCGGCAGAGTCTTCTTCTCCACTGAAGCATCCTCTCTGTATCAGACCCACATACCTAAACACAACATGGCATGGCGTCAGTGCGGATAGCCCTCGGTCAGGACACACAGGGACTTAAACCAAAGCAGGGCAGTCATCATCAAATTCTGTTAGTTACCTGGATTTAACAAAACAAAGAGCCATCCAAGCCCTTCAGAAATCTGCTGGCTAAGCCTTTTCTCTTTTCTTCCTCATAATAATCCCCCCTGATGGTTTGTTTGGGCTCAATCGGGGCTGGAGGGAAGCAGGGGGAAGGAGAAAGTGAGGAGGTAAAGTGGGGGTCTTTGATGATGACGAGATTAGATGTAGCCCGGCAGACTGTCTCCTTCTGCCTTCGCTGCGAGCTCTGCCTCACACACACCTATAGCGGTGGCATGTATGCACACACACACTTGCATATAGCTGCATACACACATCTATACGGCGAGCCACATGCACAAGGCCACCCCCTTCCTCATTGTTGAGGAATTACTTGCTCTTTAGGGTCTTAAGTTACAAGAGCAATTGATCCCCCTGACCCCCTGCAAACCCTTGAGGTTGTGCTGGGAATCTGAGCTCCAATGTATACACACAGGAGACAGCTCAACCCCCAGAGCAGCACTCTTGACACTCCCCGGCACCCCCACAGCACACACCAACACACCACACACACACACACACACACCTCCCGCTCATTTGTTGTCTGATTCGGTTTGTCCCAACATTGAGGATTCAGCACTGCCTGCTGGTCAAAAAGGGGCAGTACCATTTCAGAGTTCTGCAGACAAATATAGTTTGTACATAAATAAAAAGGCTGAGGTCAAGTGCTAATTGCAAGCAGAAAATATAGTTTATAGTAAGAGATAAATTAGTCATGCCATGTAAGAGGTTATACTTTCCACTTTGTGGCAGGCCAAAGATCATCTCAAAAACTGAGAATTACTGAAACTCTAAAATGTGCCTCCAGCGGTTTTCGTGGCTATAAATAAACCATTTTACCACCAGAGCTGGTTTACTTGAGATAGGGGAGTCAGTGGCTTAATAAGCTCACATCATTGGCAACCGCCTCATCACGGCACATCGTAAGTACTCAGAGGTCTGGACATCCTGTTTACAAGAGTTACAGTTACAGTTACACACTTACAGTTTACAAGATGACTTTTGGGGCAGCAATTAACAGTTTCATTATCCATTCAGCTAATGACAGCAAATAGCAATAAAAATGCCCATCACAAGTTCTCAGAGGCCAAGGTGATGTCATAAAATGTCTTACTTTCTCCGACGAACTGTCCAAACACCAGAAATATTCAGTTCACCATCACAGAAGACTCAGAAAACTAGAAGGTATTCACATGTGAGAACCTGGAGTCAGTGAGGGTTTTTTTTTTGTTTTTTTTTTGTTTTTTTGTTGTTTTTTTTTTTGCCATTTTTGCTCAGACTATATGTATGTTTCTGTAATTGATTAAACAACTGATTTTTTTCATGTCTAAACCAGATTAAGTACTTCACTTTTGACTTGAGCATTTCATCTAAGAGGTTAGATTAGAGGTTAGGTTAGACTATAGATGAAGCACAAATGAAGCCAGAGATAAAGGCTTGCTTTTCAGTCACGCCTACGTATAGTGTTAATTTCTGAGGATGTTCCCAGGACATACGAGATAGCCATGATGTGTGTGCAAATCCATATTTAAAAGCAAGTGTATCTCAAAACATGCCATGACTAACAACAGTTTCTACTCAACATAACCAATTTTGGTATGGCTGCAACTAATGATCAATCATTTAATCTACAGAATGTAAAAAAAAAATTGTGCTCATTAATTTCCCAGAGCCCAAAGTGACGTCTTCAAGTTGCTTATTTTGTCCAACCAACAGCCCAAAACCCAAAGACTCTTCATTTGCTATCATAATTAACAAAGAAAAGCAGAAAATCCTCACATTTAAGAAGCTGGAACCAGTTGTTTGACATTTTTGCTTGAAAAATGACTGAAACAATTAATCGATTATCAGAATAGTTGATGATTTTCTTCTGATCGATGAAACGCCATAATTGTCTGCTCTTAATTTTGGATGAAAAACTCCACAACAAATTTATTAGTCGCTACGTATGGGAATGGCTGATTTCATGGTTTAATTGCTGAAAAAAACATTAACTAAAAAAAAAAAAGGTAATCATTCTTTTCAACCAACACAATCACCCAGGACATTATAATTTGCACTTTATTCAATACAGGTTTAAAGGACGTAGTTTTGGAAAATCCGACCAATCTCACAAGAGCTCATTTCAAAGTTTCCAGCTTCACTGAGACACCACAACACTGACAATGTTTTGAAAGACTTTGAACCATAAGAAAGGTTCTCTTCTCCCCTGAACCCCCCCTTAAACTCAACTGCTCTGAACAACAATTAACTCTTGACCTTAAATAATTGTGTTATTACAGGGGTCGGCTTGCCTTAACAGCCCGTACTCGATTAGCGCCCCACAGCAGTGTCATACGTCACTGAATCACCTTCGAAACCAAAGAGTTCTAGCTTTCTAACAAATTGCTCAGCTCTGTTTGTCTTGACACCTTCTTTCTGCATTGAAAAACCCGTCATTTTTCAAACGTCAGCTCAAATAAAAAAACACTGCTTCAGGTCACCATGACGCTAGGAGTGAATGTTTGGAGACATTATTAGACAGCTGGTGCCAGGTTACCCCTTACAGCCAAGGCAATTTGATAATTGAGGTTGTTACGAGCTGAAGGCCGTAGACAGCGTCGTTATGCTATCAAAATAATCTCCCACGCTCCGAGGTCGCTGTCACAGTCAGACTCATTGTGTCATTTTTCAATCCTTAGCTTGTCTTGAGTTCTGTCTTCTTCTGGATCCAACAGAGCCTGCTGTGTGCATACTCACACCCACTTGTAGCCTGCCAGCAGAGCTCTGTGGACAGGGAAGCAATTTGGTCTTTTTTAATATTTGACCGAATTACAGGAGCAAATATTGGATTGAACCAAGTTTCCTCTGGTTTCCCTGTGCACACACACACTTGGACATTTTCTCGGTGATAAATAGTAACAGATCATGAATTTAAAGCTTATTAGAGATGGCTCTGTCAGTGCTCTGTATGCGGCCGCTCAGGGTTTTATTTGTGAGGGCTGTTTGACGAGGAAATTGCAGGTTTGATTTTTGTATGTCCCAGACTTGATGAATTGTCAAAAGCAAATATTTGAGAATTCACAGAGATAGACGGACATTGGTCGCCTGTCACATCCAATAAACACAAAATTATACATTTACTCTGGCTCTGTCTAAATGTAGCAGGGAGAAAATAGTTTCCTGGTACACGTCTAAAAACTCTTTCTTAAGCCGTGTTGACATGGTATTTGAAGGAGCAACTGATGCATAGCATTTAAAGAGACTCATTGACATAAATGCACTAAAGTAATGCCTCTTCTCACTTTATTTTGGCAGATCTCAAACATCACCAAGCTCAAAGACTTTCTGCTACAACACAGGAAAGATTATGTGAGCGCCGGAAGGTAAGCCTCTCCAAACAGTCGCTGTAATCCACCACAATCAACAACAGCAGCGGTAAAAACCCCTCAAGGCTGCAGGGGAGGCCGGAGGAGAGACAAGCACTTTGATTCTGACAGAATTCAGAGGAGGTCAGGAGTCAGGGCTACTTGAAGGTACCGTCAAATATGTCTCCAGTGTGTGTATGTGTGTGTGCTGCAGGGGCTGTCTGCTGGCACGAGGTCAGCAGCGAGTAGGGTGGTCCATAGCGGCAGGCTCCAGTCTAATTGTCTGGAATAATTGAGCTGCAACCAAGTGAAGAACAAATCACGCCCTGGGACTAATCCAGGCCTTCCTCCCTTCAAGGCCCCCTCTGTGTTCTGTAGGTGTGGGTGTGTGGAGTAGCCGCTGTTTTGTTCAGTTTGTTGATAAAGCCTCAGCAGAACACATTAAAGACACATTAGAGATGTCAATGGGTGGAGTGCAGCGGTGTTAAATGGTGGGAAAATCCATCAAGGAGCCATCAGTGGTATGTGTGTGTGTGTGTGTGTGAGTCGCGTCTACCTTCAGCCTCGTCATTAGCTGTTTCTGTCCTCCAGTTTTCTTATCAACTTCCTTATTCCACACTGGGACTTTGTCTGACAGGATAATTAGGGACTATGGATTATACTGAATTCACTTCCAAATGTTTAAAGAATTAGAGTGGCTGTTTCAGACCAAGTATGGCTAAGACTCTGGGAACTTCTGATGGATATTTGTCACTATTTTCTGACATGTCACAAACAAAACAGATTTATTGATAATGAAAATAAGTAAAAGCCTGATTGATGTTGCCGTTGAATCAAATAGTGTGCATTATGTTACAACATGTATCTTCAACAGAATCCTTTAGGTCACATTAGGTTTGGTTAAACATTCAACTTTGTGTTTTATCGCTGCATGTTTCTTCTTTTGCGTTTGTTTTATTTAGAGGCTGCAACTAATGGTTATTTTCATTTTCAGTAAACGTGTTGATTATTTTCTTGTTATCGTCACAAGGTACAACCCTGCACTCTTCTAGTTTTTTTTCTTTAATATGTTAGAAAATAGTGACAAATATCCATCACAATTTCCCAGAGCCCAATTTAACATTTTAAACAAATGGTTATGGATGAAATTAAATAAACTTTATTTATGAACCGGAGTTACCAGTTGCTGTAGAGTTGAAACATTGCAAAAAATGAGCAACAACATTGAGTAATAAAAACTACACAGAGGGCAAACACATGTTACAAGATAGAGTGTACAACAACCAACAGTCCCAAAACCCAGAGATATAAAGAAATTGTGTTTTCACAAGAATTTAGTTCTCAGTGGAGTGCAAAACACAAAATCAAGGTAGCCTATTGAAAAGGTAGCACACCTCAAGGACAAAATACTCACATTTCACTTGTTTATTTGGCTCATATCACACTTTTTGCCCAATTTTCTGTTGTGAGCCAAATGATAATGATAATAATAAGTGAAATGTGAGTATTTTGTTCTTGACTTAGAAACTTGAGATGTGCTACCTTTTTAATTTTTTGGATCATAAAGAAATTTTTTTGTTTGACTCGTCATTTTAACTTGAGTGTTATTATATTTTCATTTCATGACACATTAATATGGGGACTTTTGCAAGAATTAGGCCTAGTTTAATTAAACCAATCAAGCAAATTCAATATCCAGTCTAAATCAATCAAAGTCCACCTTTACACCAGAATAAAATCATCTCCAGAACGTCATGTTCTTACTACATCTATGAACTGTCATTGTGTCTTGTGGAACATCTTGTGTCCACCAGAGGGAGACATGAAGTCTCAGATACACAGAGCAAGGCAGTCCTGTGTCGGAGTCTCCTTAAGTGTTTGTGCAGGTTTCCTCACATTGTTTCAATTTCCTCTCAGAGTAATAAAAGGTGAGCTCCAGTGGACTGGAAACTCTAAATCACCCATTTTTGAAAGCTTGAATGTATTTATTTGTTTAAATGTTTGATATTTAATGGTCTGGAGACCTGGTCAGAGGGTTCCCTGCCTTCTACCCAGGGCATGCTGGGATGGGTTTCCGATGCCTCACAAAATTCTGAACAGGGTTATGTGGGAAGCACAGAAAGTGGTTGAAAGTAGTTAGGGGAGCTGGGTCTTATGGATCTGTTATTTTCAAAGAAACAATTTATCAAAATAATGATGGTTTATGAAAGTGGCCCATACTACAGCCAACTTCCGACCACTCCCATTGTTTACTCAAAGGAGGCAATTTGTTCACAATTAACACGTCACTTGGTGAAAGTAGACTTGGATACTGGGGGGGAGGACGGAATCTGTCAGTTTTTAGGCCACGTACAATAAAGCTGTGCTCTAAAGAGTCTTTGTTTGGATATCTGTCAATTGTTCACATTTTGATACTTGCCCACAAAGTGTTTAAACTTGCTGTGACTGTTCTTGTGTGTTTTACAGTCTCATCTCATCAGATCTCACCCGTATGACGGACAATGAACGAGACCAGATTGACCAGGACGCCCAGATCTTCATGAGGACGTGTTCTGAGGCCATCAGGCAACTACGCAATGAAGGTGAGTGTGCTTGTTATACTGTGCAGCACATGACAAGTATACAAAAATTATCCAAAATGTAAAATACTTCTCATCTGACACTATTTTGTCCTGCATTATGCAGCAAACACTAAAGATATAAGTCAGGTTTCATTTTTCAAACTCAGCTCTCATCTGTGTTGACTTTCAAAACATCAACCAGGAGCTGAGAGGAAATTGGATGTTTTTGCTTGTTTGCACTCCACCAAAACCTGTGAGTTTGTCTTTAGTGAATGTGTTATTGTTGTCACTGTAGCGGAGAAGCAGGTGACATCAGCCCAGATAAAGGAGCACCGAGGCGCAGTGCTGGACCTCATTGAAATGTATCTGAAAGGTGAGTTCATGCAACTCATCACAATTCAGACAGCACACGTCTCATGGTTTGTCCTCTATGGACTATTTTATATGCATACATTTGTTTATCTTGAGGACATTCACTGGCTCAGGATGTAATGTATATGAGCCCTGCAGTGTGGCTACATTCGCTTCAACATTTTAACAAACAGGACCACATGGTAACATCATGTGCATCTTGATTGTGTTTAAGGAGTGTGTAAGCTGTACTCTGAGCAGAGAGCAATCAGAGTCAAGAGGATGGTGGACAAGAAGAGATTGTGAGTATTTGCAAAATGCAGCTCAGCAATTATTGCTTATTGTCATTAGAGGACTGTAGTGAAATTTTCTCCTGATTCACATGACCCTGTGCTCTGTGGTTTCAGGTCAAGACTGGCACCAGAGCACCACAGTCGGGTGGAGAAAACGCCGGAGGTGGAGCCCACAGAGGAGAAGGCTGTCAAGGAGGAAAGCTCTGGTAAGTCAGTGAGTCCTCTGAGACACTGGACTGTATTTCTGTGGCAACACAGAGACTGGTACAAGAACCCCTGCTACATGTTCGTGCTTTACAGACCGTGACTTGTTCTTTGCAGGTTTGGTATTTTCATGTATTCAGCTACTTCTGTGCTCTGTTAAGTGCACTTTTCCTTGCAGTCTGAGTAGGTCAAGAAAATATGGGACTAGTCGCAGAAATGCACCGTAACTGTGTAAATATAAAAGAAACACTCAGGATCAACATTCTTAAACCAGATACATTTGCTGAGAAATACAGTTTTAAAGGGATTATAGCAAAAATGCAAGTAAAGCAGTCTGCTCTGTATTCAAGAATAATGGGTTATTACTGCCTGTATATTGTCTTTATATTATATAAAAGTGTTCCCTTTCATTATTTTCAATTCCACAGCCATATGAAGGCAGCAAAAACGATCTTTATGTTTCATCTGAAGCCTTCAATTTAAAAACTGCTGTGCCACAGCACCATTATGTCTGATGATTCATTGTGGATGCTTTGAATAAATCACAACCATTAACTTGTAATTCTGCAGGTTTATGTAATCCAAACCATCAGGTGTAAGGAATTGTTAACATCTAGGGATTTGTTTGTCATTTCACAGAGACAAATTGTGAGATATTTTAAAGGTGCTTTATGCAAGAATGTTAATTTAAAACATTCACAAATTGACTAAAATTATCAAGAGAATCCGACAAAATAACACTTTTGATGTTATGTTAAAGACATCTGTGTACTGTGTTGCAGAGATATCTACTGATGTTGATATGCTAGCCAGCTAGCTTCAGCCTGTGCTGATGGTGCAGATTCTCTGTCTCTATCAGAGGCAGATAAAGACAATGGCTGTGGTCCGTTTTTACTTACATCCACTTCTGTCTCTGCCTAAACCCACTGTCTTCATCGTCCCTGTTGTAGCTACTGTAATTCACCTCTGTACTGTATTTCCTGTTGCCAAACTTGCCTCTGTCAGTCTCTCAGGGTGTGTTCAGTACCAGACTGGCCATGCTCATTAGTAGGCTATTGAGCCGGTTCTGTTGCCCGCTTGCCTG
The DNA here is from genome assembly GCA_034769285.1 of Lutjanus argentimaculatus. Taxonomy (NCBI): domain Eukaryota; kingdom Metazoa; phylum Chordata; class Actinopteri; order Lutjaniformes; family Lutjanidae; genus Lutjanus; species Lutjanus argentimaculatus. The sequence goes on from JAWZSL010000014.1 coordinate 13,916,093, forward strand.
ACTCAGGTTCTGGTGCCTATTACTCCCAGTAAGCATTCCCCACTGGTTCTCTCCCGCCCCTGGCCTGAAATCATCTGAGCTCCTGGCAGTCCAGAGTTCCTGTGCTAGGGGTGTTAACACCAACACTACTCCCGGTGCTCCCAGTCCAGACAGAGTCAGGTAGTAGAACAGCTAGCTGCATGTCTAACTGAGCGAACTAGCTAATGGCAGCTTAATTTTTGGTCATATGCCGCACCCTGTTTGTTTGGAGTACGACACAGGTGGACAGTTCTTACATATATCATCTTTTAAGATAAAAAAAGTTCCCAGTCCTCTCTACATCACGTAATGTTTTCAGGACCATCGTCATCCATATCTTCATCCAAAAAACACAAGAAACGGCTGCATGCAACATCAGTTTCATTTCAGTTTCGCTGCCAGATGTAGCTTTCCACTTTTAAATTTAAAACAGATTTTTAATGGCATTATGACGTGTTACAGCTTAATTGTGAGAATACATGTTTTAGTTGAGTTTGCAGGAAGTCAAGAACTTGTTTTCATTGTCATTATCATGTTAAGATCATTATGTGAACCATGAGAACTGCTTACAGACACTTCCTCAACCTTATTATCAATAAAAAGGTAATAAATGTTGCACATTTAATTGACTTTTGTTGTACTCATTTTCAAATAAAAATAGCACATTTGCAATTATATTTGTTAATGCTGTCATTGTGTTTCAAACATGGTCTATTATTTGAGGGGAAAACACAGTAACTGGACTTTTAAGTATCTCCACAAACAGCCAACATAAAAAGGCTCATCATTTGCCTTTGGCAGCATAATGTTTGTACTGTATATTGGCACCTTGCTACTGAACCTCTCAGACAACAGTAATATTTCTCTGCTTGGAGAAGCCCATCTTCACTCTCCTCCTTGTAACGAGCCATTTCCATCAAGCAGCACTGAGAGTGCACGGCCAAGGTATGAGGTGAATAAAGTCTGATGATAATGATGAATTACCACACTCTCACTCACTTACTCTACTCTCACTTCTCCAGTATTTCAAACTCTTTGGTCCAATGTGGTGAAATGTAAAGTGACTAAAAGGGTTTCCCAGTTAAATAATCATCTAAATAACCACACAGGATTGTATTTCTCCCTTCAAAGAGAGAATTAGCAACTAAACAAACGATTCAGATGAACAAAGGGAATGACAGACCTTTCAAGTTGTGTGTTTTCTTTTCTGTAGAGAAGAGCGTGTCAGAGGTCCTGGACAACCCTGTCAACCTGTGGGAGGAGGGCCGAGTGGAGGATGAGCTCTCACCTGAGGAGATCCAGATGGTGTGGCACCTCAGACATCATTATTCATGTCACACAGCATATGTGCAGTAGATGTGAATGACTCATGTATGTCTCATGAACATACAACTATACTTGGATGATGTCTGAATGCACAGGGATTCAGTAAAGCACAAGGTCTTTGATTAAGTGATGAGAATTTTAGGGATCATTTTTTTGTAGAGATCAGAAACAACACAGTCAAGTCTATTCTTACAAAAGTACAGTTAATTTTGCATTTTTGCTGGACAGACCTCTTTAACAGCTTGTGGTTCAGATAATAGTGACACCAAATAAATATCTGTGTAAGCATTATTGATGAATTAATTTTATTATTGTGTTTCTGACTAGTTTGAGCAGGAGAACCAGAGGTTGGTGAGTGAGATGAACAGCCTGGTGGATGAAGTAAGGTGAGTCTCACACATCACACACACGTTTCTCTCCTGAACAGCATGGCTACAGTTAAGGTTAGGGGGACAGGGAATGTCAGCGACTTCATTCTTTTCAGTACGGTGAATCAGTGATGTAAACAGTAAAATTATTTACAGAGGAACTGTGGTAAAATTGAGAGATACTCTTGTGTGAGTGTGTTGCAGTGCCACTTCCCCACTAAGTAATTACAATGCCACAGTAACTTAAATGCCAGCTGAGCAAGACAGCAATTATGTGAAATACCAGATGTCGATTCAGACTGGATTAAAATCACCTTAGAACATAGGTGTGTGCAGACGAAATTAATACCGTTTTAGCTAGAGAAAATCACGGACATGTTTATTCCAAATGGAACAAAATGGTCCTGAGGTTCTGCAACACAGCGGACCTGCCCCTGTAAAACTAACATCATCTGGAAGGGCTTAAATATGCTATGCACACTATTTCATGTGATATTTCATGTGCTCTGCGCCAGGCAAATTGAGGGGAAGGTGGTGGAGATCTCTCGACTGCAGGAAATCTTTGCTGAGAAAGTCCTGCAACAAGTGAGCTGACTACCTTCAATTTCATTCACTCGGTGACATATATGAGAAACTGTACATAAACTTATTGTCTTGCTCTCTATGACAGGAAACTGAAATAGACAGTATTCATCAGCTGGTTGTTGGTGCTACAGAAAACGTCAAAGAAGGCAATGAGGATATACGAGAGGTAACGTTTACTAAATAAAAACAACCAGCTTTTCGCTCTGCGCAATAATAATTTAACTGCTCAGAACTCAAAAACTTATTGATCCCATCTTTTCAGCATTATTTATGCTCACTGTTATATATTATAGTATACTTATTTTGACAGATTTCTTCAGTATAATGCACATGATTTTACATATTCTCATTTATATTCATGTAAGGGACAATGTACAGTGCAAAATAAACCCTGCATCACCCTGTCAGGGTTTATTTTACAACACTGACCGAGTCACTGCACATTATCCTGCTTATTACACAACTACTTCCTTAAAAAAAGAATTTGACTCAAAATATTAATTCAAAAATTATTTTATTGATGTAAAAATGATTTTATTGCTCCTTCAGTCTATGATCAGAACTGTGTACATAGCAGTGGTCTTTTTTTTCAGAGATAACAGACCTTAGAATGCCATTATTGACCAAATAGAATCAAGTATTTAAGCCAGGTAATCAGTTCCTCTGATTTCTCTATGCTTATAAATGTATCTATTCTAGAATAAGAGCCACTGTAACATACCCCAGTTTCCTCCCAGGGATCAACACAGTATTTCTGATTCTGATTATGTTTTTGTTTTTTTGGTTCATGTTCATGAATCTGGGCAGTAAAATGTCATTTTGTTTACTTCTACCCCAAGGCAATCAAAAACAACGCTGGCTTCCGGGTATGGATCCTCTTCTTCCTGGTCATGTGCTCTTTCTCTCTCCTCTTCCTGGACTGGTACGACAGCTAACACAGCTCACAGCGTGGACTCTATATACGACAGGAAAGCGTCTGGCTCTGGCGCATACTGCTTATCTCATAAAGAGGCGCTGACAGCACTGAGACTGAATGTACAGTTGACCATGCTGGACCTGATGTGTGAAGTAACAAAGTGAAGATTCATGAAGATTCTGTCAGGAGTTTGTTCTTCCTTGATGCTAACCTGATGCTATTTTCAATGTTTTAAAGCACTTCTATGGAGGCGAGCTTTGTATCAAGCATTGTATCCACTTTAAGTGTGTGTACTGTACAGTTGAACAGTCGTTCTCTACCACAAAAGCCATATTTCCACTACATGGTATGGCTCTACTCGACTCTACTCACTTTTGGTACCTCTGCTTACTTTTTCCACTGCAGATGGTACTCCATCAACATAGCTGGAGCTGCCTGTTGTAGTGACACTACACATACATGAGCGCCTTGGTCTTGAAAAGCTCCAATTTCTATTCACTGACAAACTATAACCTACATTTACTGCCATTTACTGCTCGCCTTTTCCTCTGCTCAGCTCTCATTCACTGTCACTCTCTGGCACTCTGGCACTCACTACACACACAAAAAACGCTGCTCTTATAAGTATTTGTGATCCATCTACCACTTCATCAATAAATCACAGTGTGGTTTTGGCATTTTTAAGTGGATAAAAAATTTTGGTCACTTGCTTTAAAAATGTCGGGACATGGAGGATGTCCAGTGTAGCACCAGTCAGTGGTCTGCAGTGTTTTCACATCACTGTTTAGTATCGGCTTAGCACAGGTGGAACCTCAACAGAGGTGATATCAAATAAATTATCAGGAACTATCCCTCATGGAAAATTTCTAAACAGCTTAGTAGAGTAGAGCTGTACCATGCAGTGAAAATGCAGCTTTAAAGCAGTAGAAATTGGCAGCGACTATTCTTCTCTGAAAAAACATTGATTTCTGTTAGTCTCTTTTGGAACAGACAAGAGTACAGAGCACAGACTGACATTACATCGACTTGACTGTCTAGTGTTCACTATTTCAATAGATTATAATCTTGTGTCCCTCAATGCCATATAAATTATACTTCACTGTCAAATGTTGAGAATGTTTTGCTTTGCAGGCAATTATGAGTAGCAGAACAATTTATTTGATGTCTATCACAGCATAACTGTACTGACGCACTCAGTTTCTAGTAAAACTAAGCAATTATCTTAATTAAATTCTGTATTTTCTGTCATTACCTTGGGATATCATTTTATAACAGTAAATACATTTCATGTTTGTGTCAAGCTTTCAGATAACATCAGGAGTAGCAGAAAGCCACAGCCTGTCTTGGTTCATGTCAGCTAGAGAAGGGAAGCTGTCGACAGAAGATTTGATTCACACGTAGCCTCCTGATGTTTCTGCTAATCTGTTTATTAGGATTAACCTATATTTTAGTTCAAGCATTACAGCGCTCAGAAAGGTTTCTTTGATCTTAACTCAGGGGAACTGGGGCTGTATTTATTTTCTGCACTGAGGGAGTTTCAGCATTACTGACAAGATTTACTCTTGAAAATGTTCTTACCCATATATAGATTCCACGTGGACATTGGTGTGAAATGTGGGCACTTTATTTCAGTTTTTCATTTAACATTTTATGTAGCAAATGCACTTCAATGGTTAATCATTACATTGTTTGAAAAAGGTACATAATTTGTGACAGTTTAAGTTAAATGACAAATACAGAAAAAAGCAACAGGACAAGCGACTACTGTCAGATTGTTCCACTACATCAACCTAAGTCTAGTATCTGATGGCTGCCAACAGCCATCTATGGTGACATTAATCAATGCAAAGCATTGCACAATACAGTGTCTTCACTAGCAATGCAAAAAAACATTCAATACAGTAGCATAAAATATATGCTATGAAAATTAACTGTTAATAAGTCTCATGTAGCTGGCAAAGAAAAGCACATGGTGTTCACAAAGAGTTTAAATGACTGGAGACAATCATTAATGCTGGTTTAAAAGATTTGATGCCTCAAATACTTTAAAAACTCCTTAACAGCACTAAATGCAGAGAGCAGTATGGGCTGCCTAAAAACAATTACGGTTGAGATTAAAATATTTTTTTTCGCTGGTTAAAAGGTTTCCTTCAGGTCAAGCCTCATTTATTCACAATATCATGACAGTAAAATATTTTCACACAGATGACCTCAGTTGCAAATATGCTGCAAACTTAGTCGCTTCATGAGAAATTTACCACTTGCTGGACCTCACGAGGTCTGACATGCGCTATCAGTACTGGATGTGTTTGAAAAGAAAGAGGTTCAAAGCAAACTGTTTTTAGAGTCGTGCGTGCATGTGCGTTAAAACAAGCGACGCAGACACGAGATGGTTCACAGTCATTTCACAATGTGAGTACTAAAGTGATTTCTGTTACATATGTGTATGTACAAAGACGGTGAGTGTGTGTCTGTTTGTGTTCCTGTGGCTTTTTTACACGTTTTGCCACTCTGTTTTGAAGTGTAAATAAATAACAACATATGCTATTCAAACAAACCATGAATCCAGCCAACTGTAAGTCTCACTTTGCTGAAAACATGCTCAAAATTTCCACAGATTTCCTGCTACAGTACACATCAGCCAACCAAACTACATCAACAAGGCAGCAGAGCACCTCGGGCGAGAGAAGTTGATTTTTTTACCCACAGAAAGAAGCCATGGGACTCTGAGGTTTGCTTGAATGGCACAACCATATTATTTATTTTTTCCTGCAGCAGGTGAGGCCACTTCCTGATCCCAGGTTGGTTAAGCCAGTTTCTGGGCGGTCTCCGTCTCCTGCTGGGTGACCTTTTCCTCAGACATGATGGTCATCCATGGTGATACTGACCGGGTGATGGTCTGCTTGGCTATGTTGTAGTGGTTGATGAGGGTGAAGAGGCGCCCACGGCCCCCAGGGCCCTGAGGGGGGTAGTTACCATACATCCCAGCCGGCATGCAGCGACCTTGCTGCTCCATAGAGAGAGGGGGAATAAGATTGAAAATACCAGTGTGAGAAGAAAAATAACACTCAAGGTGACAAAATTATGATTCAGGAAAGTCTAATGAAATACTGAGGAAAAAAATTCTGGTTAGATGACAGTGACAAAACAGATTATACAAAAAGATTAATAGATTGCATTTTGGCCATTGTGTTCTGCCTCTTTTGCACTCCACTCAAACTGTTTACCTGCTCTCAACCAAACCCCGTTCAAACATCATCGGACAACTGTTCATGGTACAGAATCTGGGTTTAGCCCTTAAAATGCTGTCTTTCTGACCTTGTAGCCAATGCAATTTTGAGTCATTTTACTATTGCAGACAAAATTCCAACACAGATAAAATCGTAAGACTTTACCTCAGTTGTGTACTCCTGTCACCTAAGTTGTTTGGGTTAACCCTAACTTAACCCTACCCATAATCAGACTGCAGGGAGAGTGTGCATTTTTGGAGCAATGCGACTTTTGGAGCAATGGGTGTTTGTTTTTGGGATAACAGGCTGGTTGACAAACGGGCTTTCAGTCCAGTGGGACATTTTTTTGTATTATTGGGATTTCAGAATAATGGGCTGTCTAAACAATGGACAGTCTGCCAGCAATACCCCTGAGATTACCAGACTGAACAATGATTTGTTTTATTTCTTATTAATTCAACTTTTCAGCTGTAAGAAGAAGTTTGTGTTGTTTCTTATCTTGGGAATTACATAATCTTGCTTTAAGCTCTTTTAAAAACAAACCAAAAGCTGATAATGTGTCGCAGTAGTGAAATGACTAATGACATTCATATCAAAATTCTACCTTCAAATAATAAATTATTCTATTACAGATCATGTCTACCAAAAGAAAACTATTACATTTTTCTAAAATTGGAGTGACTCCAACCAGTGACCATTTTTGCATATCATGTTTCTCACTCCCACCATTTTTCTGCCTGCCTCTTCGCCCTAGTCTGTCCAGTTCATCATCTTCACACAGCAGCCATTTTCCTCTGATGTCACACTCTGGGTGGGAAGCTTAAATGCTGCTCAAAAGGATCATGTCATACTACTGTGGTCCAGGTTGCAAGCCATATAAACTTAGGGACAACTGTTACATGGCAAGCTTCATTACATCCCATGTGTTTTACTTCAAAGCTTAAATAAATGTGGGAAGCAGTGATATGATAAGGATTTGTCCGATTCCCTACATTATACAATTTGCAACCACAGCAGTACAACATGTTGTTTTGATAACAGCGGCTTCCCACCTAGACTGTGTCATTAGAGGAAAGTGGCTGTCATGTGAATATGGTAAAAGTGAGAAAATGCCCAAAAAATATCTTTAAAAAACTGTGCTCAAATAATCTACTTAGTGTCAGAGATATTCAAAGGGTTTATTTGAAAAGGCCTGCAGATGCTGAGCTCCGTACAACAAATAGTACTTTAACACCATTATGACAGTCTGGCTGTGTAGAAGGTTTATCTATGTGACATACGTACATATTGTATAATAAACCTAATTTATGTATCACTTCTCAAAACAATACTAAAACGCTTTGCAAAGTAAAGAACATTGACTAACAATAAAATGAAATGATAATCACATTCCACAACGACACTCATGAGTGTTTACCGTGTAAACAAAGCTGTCGGGGCATGGCTGCTCGTACTGGTAGACCTTGTAGACAACCAAGAACACCACACACACCAGGAAGGCCAGGGCACAGATCACCAGCAAGGTTACCTAAAGGAGACACACACAACAGCTCCTGTGTGACAGCTCAAATGTATTGTGCATGTCTTCATGAAAGCAAAAAAAGACCGAATTTGTTAAGATTATTTTCTCTTTTCTTCATGTTACAGGTTGAAAGTGGTGCTCGGCTGAGTTGTACATTGGAGTTGTACACCAAGTTATATATGGATGTATACAGTATGTAGCGATAACCATCAGCCGATCAGGGCGTCAAAATATTCTGCATATAGTAACTGAACAGGAAAATGTCTTGTGTGACCATCTGTAGAGCCGAGCTCTCACCTCTCTGGGGAGTTATGTAACTGCTACTGGTGTTTCTAGGAAGTGGGAGGGGGACAAGACAAGGTGTGAGAGAAATCGCCTCATTATTGCTGAAGATGTTGAGCCCCAAGGTGTGAGCAAGTTATTTTTGTGAGTCAATGTGAATGTCATTTTGCTTATGGAGCAACTGGATTACTTTGAGCACCATCGGAGAGATTGTTATACACTTCTGTGATGAACAGTTGCAAGAGAAAAATCCTGATACAAATGTTGATTTTGGGCTGACAGAAAATCCTTCAGGATTTCTTGCCATGCATGCAAGTACTTTCCGTTCTGTTTGCCAGTATGTTTGGCACAGTAGATTCTTACCAGCATGTATCAATATGAATAAGAGGATATCCTTTTTATCTGTCTGTACGAATCATGCAGTTGCACAGCAGAGCAGACAGTACAACGCGTACAAAGCAGAGCAACAGGAGATTATGAAAGAGACTACCTGCGATGAAAGGGCTGCCTGCAGCATTTCAAAGCACCGGTGTGAGGATGCGAGCTGTGTTCTCTGAGACACTGATGTGCTTCCTTGCCTCTCAGATGTTGGAGAATTAACACTCTGTTACAAAAGGAGGCCTGACACACCTCACAGAGGCGGCTTCATCTGTTGATTTTGCATAGTCTGCATGCAGAACACAGTTTTATGAATTTTGAAGGATGCAACTGAGCCAGGATTGACCTTTTCTTCCACATGACCGTATGTTTTAATTGATCTATACGGTGTGAACAGCTCAACACATCTGCCGGCTGGAAGGGGGGCGTTGAGGGAGGTGGAGAGAGATGCTGCCGTTTGGAGGCCATCGCCATGGCAGCAGCTGAATTAATGAGACTTCCAGGGCGGGGTTAAGTGAATCATTGTGCATTATGGCTCCCTGTGTAGCCCGACAAGATGACAGGCTGCACAGGAGGACACAGGAGACGAAGGTGGCCTGGGCAAAGAGGAGTATAACTTGGAGATATTATGACGGCGGTGACAAATGTCCTGAAGCTGCAGGGAGACAGCTGTCTCCTCTCCAGCATATGCATGTGTAAGAGCGTGTGTGAGATATTAGAAATGGGATGGAAGATGACAGCAGCAACATTATTCTTACTTTGAGTCGCTCAGATACACCTTCAATGATGCTTATTGAGAACTCTGCAATTTTAGGAGATCGTAGCTTCCCCTTCTTGCTCTCACCATCATAGTCTGCCTTTGTCTTCACCACCACCTGGTAGAAAACACACACATGTAGATGAGTAGAGATCCAATCAGCTTGCAGTTATAGTTTCAGGAGGAAATGAGGGTTCACATTTGCAGGGTGAGACATTATTTGCATTATTCTGCATATGGATCGAATAGATCTTTAAATTGAACATTGCCAATTAGGTTTCCTCAATTTTCACCATCTTAATTGGACTAATTGGAATGATGGAGATACAGAAATAAAGGCCCCTCACTCTGACTCTCCATGTCAAGGGAAAATATAAAAACAAAAAAGAAAATCTTACCTTATCTGGTGGAGGAAACTGCAGCTGACTGGCATCTAATGGTGTTATGAGGGGGATGGTGTCAAATCCGTCTTCAGAAACCACCTTCCCGTTATTTTTTTCGCTGAAATTATTCCCCAATTTAACCATTTTGTCCCTGCACGAAAAAGCACCAACCTGAGAGGGGTAAACAAGCGCTTATTAGTCCTCATCCAGACCCAATAACGATTATTCTCAGCGCCTGCGTGAGGGCATTAATCATTCAAGTGTAGTTTTTCTTTTTTATATACATGCAAACAGCAAACAAAACGATGTGAGCCTCTTTGTGGGCCATGAGAAAGCCTGTTAACCACAAAAGCGCAGGAGAGGACACGCAAGGCTTCGACATAATGGGACTGATGCATCACCGTGAAATAATAATAATAAAAAAAAACGATTTACCGCATCCAAACACTCACCAGCTCAGCCGAGTAGCGTTTTCAGACAGCGTTTTTCTCCTGATGTGGCGGCTTTATGGCTCCAGCGCTGCTCTGTGTGTTTTTAAGGTGTGACGCAGCCGATTTGCGGAGAGCTGCTGGTGCACAATATGGCCAGCCGGGTCTGTGCGCCGCGTTACCTCCGAGCGGAGCAGAGCTGAGCTGGATGCTGCTGCTGGCGTCTGGCAGCACTGCAAGTGATGTAACATCCTCATCACATCCATCCATACACATCTGAGCTGTGGCACTAACCCAGGAGCTGGAGCCCATCACCAGCTGAGATTTAGGGAAACAATGTGAAAGAACATAATGTTTTTATTGCGTCCATTGATGAGTGGAGTCATGTTTTTAAGAGGGGGTTTTAGGGGCAAAGTGTACATCTGGAACATTTTAATTTGTGCTTAGCACACAGGAAATTTTTTGAAGATTTTTGTCATCTTTGCATTCATTATAGCAGCTGGTGCAAATTTAGCGGAGAATAAATTCATATAATAGAACATTTAAATTTATCTGGAGAAAATGATTTGATGATAGTCTTTTTAAAATCATTTTAAAGTGTGTATTGGTGATGACAGCCTGGTGATCAGTAGGCGATTTGAGGGGAGAAGCCACCCCCCATGTTAACCTGCCATCAGCTCTCTCCATCCCAATCTCCATTTATCTGACCGAGGTTTGACCAGGTTAGAATCTATGGCCCCGACCATGGCTCTGAAACAACAGTAAGATAGTGTGCTATGTACTGAGGAATCTATGGTGCTGTCCGTGGTGCTGAAGTAGCAAACAGAGCTGTAACTGTGACTTCTCTGTGTATCACTCTGCTGTCAGTTTTGTATTGAATCTATAATATTCTCCAAACCATATAGCTGCAAGAATCAGTCAAAAGTTGGTTCACTAGTCACAGGTGAATGAAACAAAATAGGTCTGACAGACCAAACCACCTACTGCTTACAACTTGGCTTCAAATTTTAAAGCTCCTTTATCAAACATTAATGTGAAAATATGAAAAAGTCACTGGGTCTGATGAAACTACATAGAATTATCTCCTGAATCTGCAGCTCCTCTCAGCTTTACTGAGCTTTAAAGACAATTTCAGCCCATCCTCTAGCTGTCAGGTCTGCAACTTTATTACTCTGGTTCACTTTCATCGCTCTCACAGCTAAGACTCACAACTTAATCTCTAATGCTCACTTAATGGAGACTGAGGACATGCAGAGGTTGTGTGCTTACTGCTGAGGAAAATGGGGGGAGAGCTACTCAGTGCGTTGTTTTGGGCCACAGCAGCTGTTTTCAGCGACAAAGCTCTAAAAACCTCTACCTGCTCAGCATCAAGGAGCAGTTAGCCACAGTCAGCAAACATAGGGAGCATTTAGCAGCTAAAGGGCCACATGTTTCCCTCAGGAGTTGGTGGAGACCAAAAGAGAGCTAACTCTGTAACTGCCGGAATATGAATAAGCAAATGTTTGCAACATGTTTGCTAAATCAACCAATCCATCCTCCCTGTTGTCAGCCCACAACTGGACCATTACCAGTTTGCATACAGAATCAAACGAGGGACGGAGGCTTCACTATTTCACCCACCATCGGAGCCAACAATGGAACCCCCCGATGCAGTGTTCTGAGCCCTTTCCTGTACACCGTCTATACTAATGACTGTCTCAGCCCCTCCCCCATCACACAGTATTTCAAATATTCAGATGAAACAGCCATATTTGCACTTCTCAGAGACAATAACTCAGTCACAGCCTATCAGGACTCCATCTTCTACACTGTAACAAATTTCTCTAATTTTCACACCATTATTACTGTAAAATGAAGAAATTCTCACTGTATACAGCAATTTCTGTAGTTTTTAACAGTATGATTACTGTGAAATGAAGACATATTTGCTGTATAATATGTATACAGTAAATTGCTGTATACTTATAATTGGCCTTATTTAAAACACAAATAGTTTCTTATTTTGTTATCAAGAAGGCAGAAGAGGACCTGACTGTCTTCCAGTCCAAGTAAGTGTCACAAAAAAGGGAATATATGGTTTTGCTTTGTTGACCACCTGCTTTTCTTCGTGTTCACATTTGCACATTTTGCATCGCTAATATTGTTTATCTGCTGAACTGAAAATTCTGCTACCTGACAGCTCAACTTTGTTCACAATGGCTGCAGCGTTCATCAGTGTCCCAGACTGAGCTGCCTGTCATGTGTTTCATGCTTTGTACAAAATGTTTACAGTAGCTGTCAAATTTCTTTCAAATGTGGCCATAAAGTAGCCTCATGATAAACATTTTTACTTTGAGTTAATTAGCTTATTGACACTAATCCTACAACAATGCTCCTGATATGAACAAATAAGAGGATAAACAAGCTCAATTACCAACAAAACCGGTAAGTTGAGCAAAATTAACAGGACATGTCAGCAAAACATAAAGATTTTATATAATATATTAATATGATATGAGAGACAAACAAACTGATCCAACTGTGAAATGGCACTTTACACTGAGTCAACAAGGATTTACAAAATCATGCTAAATGTACATTGATTACATCTGCTGACTATAATCTTTTGACCAGCTACCAAAGCGGTTTTGCCCCATGAATGTGTGCACATCCTGTAATGTTTGTAAACAAGAAACCTGTCTATACATTGTACATATTACTATACATGTCTGATTATTTAGTAACTAATTCCTCTTTATTCTTCCACTGCAGGGAAGAAGACTCCAGTCCAGAAAGAGGATTTTTTCAGCCCAGGAAGAAAACTTGTTCTACAGTTTTGGTTCAAATTTCATTCCAGGATTTTTATTCATTTGGACTTGCACATGCAGAAATGAGGGCTGTAGGCCAAAATAGCGAGTTAGTGACATAGATAGTTTGTTAAATAGGTTGAAATTCTATTTAATATACTAAATTATATCTATGGTTGAAGAGAGTTGTCTCCCCTGCTGCCTCCTCCCCAGACTCGGGGAGCAAAGTGAAACACTGCAGGAGAGAAGGATGAGCACAACATGGTCAACTGACAATAACAAGTGAGGACGAGTCCTCCACTGTCAGTTGATCAGCTGTTCATACTCTGTCAGTTGATGTAAAGTTCTGCCTGTTCTGAAAATAAAAGCCCACTGCTCTGAAAATAAACACTCTGGAGTTTGAGTTCAGTGACTGCCTGTCTTACTTTCTGCCAGACTCCATTAACATTTTGTTCAATTTAACTGTTAGAAAACATCTACTCTTCTGCAAGATCATTAATGATTTCTTATGACTCATCAACAGACACTAACTCATTCAGAAAACATTCAGCTTTAATTTGAACCCTGATTAATGTGAAACAGGCAAACAAAACAGTTATTCTGGCTCAGAATCTCTGATCTGATGATCTCTGATGACATATCATGGTCATATTATGATTTATTACAGTAAATATGCTACAGGTTTCTCCTTTAACTGAACATTTTTATTGCAAGCAATTAATGCATGAATTTTAAAAATCTGATTGTAAAAAATACCTCAAAACATCTCATGTAACAGTTTTTCACAATGTGCTGCTTTAATTTTTTTTCTCTTTGAATCAAAAGATCAGAAAGATTAACCGCTCCTTCCTTTGAAATGCAACTTTGGCACTTTTCATGTGTTTATCCAGTCAGTATTGATGGTAAATGTAGTCAATTGAAGCAATGAATCCTTTAATGTGTGTTATATTGACAGAGAAAGAGTTCTAATGCTGCAAAATCTGTTGTTCTTCCTGGATCCAGGGTTGTCACATGATGTAGTTGGTGTTAATGAAGAACTACAGGCTGTTTCAGCTTGGATTTCTAGCGTCCACCTCTGGGTAGCTAGGGGGCATGTTAGATGAGTATTTCTGTCACCTTCTACTATGTTTTGGCCAAAGTAACAGCTATAGGCTAGGATGGTGGTACATGGCAACATGGGCGTGGGAGTCAGGTCAGTATGGTGCTCACAAAAACACAGAATGGATTAGAAAACACAAGAGTGAATCTTGAAAACAACAGCAGAGGCAGAAAGAATTTGTAAAAAAAAAAACTTGTGAGAATGAAAAATGCTTCTAAAACAAATGTCTCAAAACATCCAGTTACTGAAAGTAAAAAACAGACTCATCTGGCCTCTTTAGTGCCTGTTGGTCTTCATTTAGATCAGGGCTGCTCAAAGTGGGGCGCTTGGACCAAAGTTGGCCCACCACAATGTTTGATTTGGCCTGCCAGATGTTTTTAGCTTTAATTTATTAAAAAAAGATAAAATCGTTATTTATACTGTTTGCTTTCTGTTTGTCGTCTCCTTTGTCTCTCTCACCTTTCCTGTTGACCTTCACCCGTCTTGTCCAATAAAGGCCAAAGTCCCCAAAATAACCTAAGAAACTCTTTAAATAGGATCCCTAATTATTAATTACTTTTCATAAATTGAGCAGACGGGTAGAGTGACTCTTTGTGCAGGAAGTTAAGGGAACTTGGGATCTCAGTATCATTTTGCGTCTTAACTATACAATACATTAGGTGTGTGTTTTTGGCTCGTGGCCCAACAGTAAGTTTAAGTTTTGGCTCTTGAAGGGAAAAAGTTTGTCCACCCTGATTTAGATATTTCAAACAGTCCATGTTCCCTCACAAACAGCAGTGAGCACACTCTCTTTGAAGTCCTGGATCAGCTCTAATCCTCCATCTTACAATCCAGAACAGGGTGAATATGACTATTGTAAGATAAAACTGTGCAAGTCACTTTGAATTAAGACAGTTTAAAAAGGTGTTTTAGTTTAGGACCAGTTATGGGCCTTTTAATGTTTATTCATTTTATCTGATCAGAATGAATTAATGTCATTATTAATACTTGTTGGCTCCTGGACTCATTTTGAAAATGTGGCCCTAAGGCAAAACAAGTTGAGTGTCCCAGATTACAGAATGTTAAGACTGTTTCAAAAAAGGACCAAGAGCGATTGAGAAAAGCTGGAAATAATTAGCTGTTATTTTGTAGTTGTTCATCATGAAGATGCACAAGTCATTAGTCAGCTAAAATATGAAAATAAAAAGATTTACAAGTGAAAAACGATAATAAATAATAAAACAATAAAATACTACAATAAATAATAAAATAAAGGAGAATTTTATGTATAATTAAAATGATAAAGAAATTCAGATATCTGATATTGGCTTTATTTAAATTCTTTATGAAGAAATATTATGATGTCTTGTTTTCGGTTAATGAGGCAAGGGCCTTTTTAAGTGATGTCCAGATTTGACAGTGACTTGTCCCAGATGATCAAATTCAGACAGATTTCTTTACTTAATTTAATTAATTCTTAATTTTCATATTGATTTTAGGTTGGCAACTTTACATCTGGCCAATAAAAACTAGCCTTTTGGCTAGCTCTGGCATATTTACAGTAAGGTTTTTAATATGCCCTGCCCCTGGGAAATTAATAAATTTATTTATTTGAATTAATTAACCCCATGATCCCTGTCACCTAGCCACCCTGACAACCAATCACTGGCCGGTTTTTCGAGTAGTCAGGCCATGTAACTTCCTTTATAATGAGACGTGATCATGTCTGAACGCCAGCGGGTGAAAAGACGCCAAATCAGTCCTCCGGTAAGTTAAAATATCTCCGGAACCAGCTGATCAATAATCTCCCTCCACGGCACGGTGAGTCGGTGAAAGCCACGTCTTCGTTCTTCCCTGTTTTGCCATTTATTTTCTTCTTTCACAAACTTTCGGGGATTTGATTTTGTGTTTGAGAGTGAACTGAACTGAACTATTGTCAAGTCTAGAGGGGAGCCCTTAAAACGATAGTTCACCCAAAAATGAAAATTCACTCAATATCTACTCACCCCTGTGCTGATGTGAGGATGGGTGAAGATCTCCAGTTCACAAAACACTCCTGGAGTCGCAGCAGAAAACAGCGTTGCAGCCAAATCCAGTGCAATTAAAGTGAATGGTGACCAGTTTTAAAATGTAAAACACACACACACACACACACACACACACACACACACACACCACACACACACACACACACACACACACACACACACACACACACACACACACACACACACACACACACACACACACCACACACACACACACACACAAAAAACACAAAATGTCTGAATTACATGGAACTGGACTGACCTACTTTTGTGTTCTTTAATATCACGTTTGAAATTTAAACCAGTGTTTACCCCATCATGGTCCTCAGGGCTCACTGCCTTGCGTGTTTTGGGTGTTTCCCTGCTCCAACACACCTGATTCAAATGATCAGCTCGTTATCAGGCTTCTGCAGGGGCTTCATGACGAGCTGATCATTTGAATCAGGTGTGTTGGAGCAGGGAAACACTGTAAACTGTTTGTTGTGGAAAATTACCCAGGTGTATTGTGTGTTAAAATCTTTACGTCTGTCTTTTGTGGGGTTTGATTCTGATTAGGCCCTTTTGTCCTGTGAACTCGGAGACAAACTGGCACCTGGAGTTAACTGTGACAGTGTTTGAGTTTTTGCTTTGAGAGACACATTAATTTATTTGAGATGTTATAGCTTTTACTCTGCGTGGAAAAACTGAACCAAACAACTGAAACCTGTCCAGAGATCTCTAATTAACTTTGCTGGGTTGGTGATTTTACTCTCATAAACTTTCCCACAGATACTAATTTGATTTGTTTCAGTGGAGAGGGGTTACTCGGGCCAAATTTTGAGATACTGAACAAACTGAGGGTGTGTGGTTTTTTTGTTTGTTTTTTTTTTGTTTTTTTTGTTTTTTTTTTTGTTTTGTTTTTGTTTGTTTGTTTGTTTGTTTTTTGCTGTTCATTGCTGAAGCCCTGAAAAGTGGCTTTTTTCTGTGTATTCATGCATCCATGATGGGGAATGACCTTTAAAATCTCAAACAGGAAATTGTCAGATGAACTCTGGGCTGGCACCATAAAAATAATGCTGAAATATTTTGCTGACTATCAGTACATCATTTTGAAAAATGTTGAGCAGGGATGGAAGTAATGAATGACAACTAATCAAACCACAATGATCTTAGCATATTTTCATACACTAGACCTCATTCAACAGTGTTTTTTTTCACTCCATTTGAAATGTAGTTACCCATATCCATCTTTTTAGACATGTTTTCTTATATTATTCCAGTCTAGTGACCTACATTTTCTCCTCTTTCAGTTGATCTGTGCTGCAGACTTGTCGTCCGGCTCAGTTCATCACTCCAGAATCTTTCAGGACTCTTCTCTTTTTCAGCAATTGTCAAAGGTAGGCTATTTTTAATACTATGAAACACAGGCTTATGAGACATTTCTGAAAATAGTTATTGTAGGGCAAGGTAATTATTGTGGTTGGTATTGTTTTCAAACTTTAATGTGCATTCTGTGTATAGTCGATCCTTATTTCTTAATTCAGGTTTATTATATGCATGTGTTTTGCTCTATTTGTATTTTTAATGCAAAGTTATTTATGGTTTTATTGCCCTGATAATTTGGGACAATAAAGTAAAATATAATGCCTCCATTACTTGTCACAAATGTTAACTGCTTTTGAGGAATCGGTGCAAAAAATGATTATGTATATATGCTATTCAGAGAATATCAACTTGTCATTAATCCATTAAAAAAAGGGTGTATGTGTGTGTGTGTATACATATATATATATATATATATATATAATATATATATAAATACCAGGAGGGAACCCAGGTCCCACTGCACCAGTGTAGGTTCTGACAATGGTTCCAAGGATTTCATCCCGATACCTAATAGCAGTCAGGGTACCATTATCTAACCTGTAGAGGGTCTGTGCGTCCTTCCAGGGATATGCCTCCCCAGACCATCACTGACCCACAACCAAACCGGTCATGCTGAATGATGTTGCAGGCAGCATAACGTTCTCCATGGCATCTCCAGACCCTTTCAGTCTGTCGCATGTGCTCATGCGCATGTCTCATCAGTGAAGAGCACAGGGCACCAGTGGTGCACTTGCCAATTCTGGTGGTCTATGGCAAATGCCAATCGAGCTCTACGGTGCTGGGCAGTGAGCACAGGGCCCACGACAGGACATTGGGGCCCTCAGGCCACCCTCGTGGAGTCTGTTTCTGATTGTTTGGTCAGAAACATTCACACGAGTGGCCTGCTGGAGGTCATTTTGTAGGGTTCTGGCAGTGCTCATCCTGTTCCTCCTTGCACAAAGGAGCAGATACCGATCTGCTGAGGGTTTAAGGACCTTCTACGGCCCTGTCCAGCTCTCCTGGAGTAACTACCTGTCTCCTTGAACCTCCTCCATGTTCTTGAGACTGTGCTGGGAGACAAAGCAAACCTTCTTGCAACGGCACGTATTGATGTGCCATCCTGGAGGAGTTGGACTACTTGTGCAACCTCTGTAGCATCCAGGTACCGCACCATGCTATCAATAGAGATGTTGATCCAAGCCAAATGAAAAACTACAGCAGTAAAAAGTCAGTCAGTAAAAAATCAGCCAGAAGAGATGAGGAGGGGGAAAAAAATCAGTGGCCTCAACCTGGAAAACCATTCCTGTTTCAGGGGCCTGTCTCATTGTTGCCCCTCTAGTGCACCTGTTGTTTATTTCATTAACAATAAAGCAGTTGAAACTGATTAACAACCCCCTCTGCTACTTAACTGACCAGATCAATATCCCAGAAGTTTGACTGATAGGTTGCTATACTCTGATTAAAAAGTGTTCCTCTGACGGGCGACCTGACCTCCGCCGCAACATTTTTTGAGGGGGGCGTGGCCTTGGTGAAGAATGGAATTTAATGTCTTGCCATGAAACATGAAATTGCTAGAATTTTAATATAAATGATCCAATATGTATCAAACTTCACGTTTGATAACAGTCCCACCCTGAACACATCTACTTGACAATGTTCCATAATAGTCATAGCACCACCTACTAGCAACAGCTAGTAGCAGGTTGACCATATCCAACTCAAATCTGGCCGAAAGGCCTTCAGAACATGTTAATGCTCTATTGTGAAAGTCCTGTCGTATCGTCACACAGCATAGCCACGATGGCATGGCGAAGGCTGATGTTTCGCCAAAACACAGGAAGTTGCATTAACTTACGTTTAGTTGGTTGAATCTGCCTGAAACTTTGCATGTTCAATCGTAGTCTAAGCCTGAACATATGATATGAGTTTTGTTGATGGGAGTGGCTGAATGGCTTGGTCACTCCCTTTAAAGTGCAGCCCCAGTGGCATGTAGGGCGCCCAACTTCGCTGTGACTCCTAACGGTGGTATCCAAAACAGTCAGAGGTCAAAAGTCAACTTAACTGTGACATGATAATGTTCAGCTATGTTTCATTAATTCATTATTTTGACCTCTAATTAATGTGAAACAACCAAACTAAAACACTTTCAAGTATTTTTAAACTGTTTTTAAAACATGTTTAAGTATTTAAAAGTTCAACGAATTGACTTTTTTTAAATTAAAACAGTGTCGTTTTACAGTATGTAAGTATTCTACAGTTATTAATTCACAGTATTAAAATTAATACAGTAATGACGGGTGCCAGACCTTGCTGCGACGGTCATGGGCTCAGCCGGCGCCTCCTGTGGTCTGGCTGGCGCCCGACCTTGCTGTGATGACTTTGAAGGGTGCGGCTGTGGCATGAATTTTGATGCCTTGCCATGAAACACAAAACCATATTTGCTATGTTGTGAAGATCTTGACATATCGTCAAATGGCGTTGCCACGACAGCATGGCGAAGGTTGATGTTTGGCCAAAATACAGGAAGTTGCATTGACTTGACTGTTTTACTTGGACAAATCTGCCTGAAACTTCACAAGTTCAACTGTTGTCCAGGCCTGAACATATGATATGAGTTTTGTCAATGGGAGTGGCCCAATGGCTAACCTAGATGGGGGCTGCCAACCTGCCGATCAACATAACTAATACCTCAATAGGGGCGCCTCCTCAGGTGGGGGGTTGTTGACCCAGGTGCACCCTGGGTGGGGGCTGCCAACCTTGGTGGCAGGCCCTGAGGTTGGTTAGTTTTCTTTTAGGTGGCTAAACATGTTATGTTGTTGACCCCCGTCCACAGCAGTACATTTCTTAGCTTCCTTCACCAGTTCTCCTGCTGCTTCTCACCTCAGCACATAAATAATGAGCATACAAACCAAAATTAAAATTCAGTTTAATTAGTCAAGAAAACAAACAGCTTGAGATCAAAAACTAAAATAGGTTTGAAATCCCACTCAGTTCAGTCTTCAGAGTCGAGAGGCAAAGAGGAGAGATGAAGGAGAAACAGGTGACCCATCTCAGTTGTTGAACAGAGCCAAACAGTATTTGTGAACATGTTTCAGTAAATTTTGGGGGCTTCCTTAATGCCAGATGGGTGAAGTTCAGTGAGATTAAAGTTTAAAAACACACACTGAAAATTTTCTCTGTGATGGATGACTTGGTTGATGTTATGTGTGGCCTGATTGGCTTCACTCCATCCATCTAGTATTTCAAGTTTAGTGAGTAGACTCTTCAAATTATTTCCTGAATGTGAAGAAAAAAGGGCAGAACCACCACAGCTCTGGAAAATATTCTTCTGATAGTTTCATTATTCCATTTTCACTTCCCATTGAGAGATGTCAGATTTCAGGATTGTTGCCACACAGCTCTGTAATAAAGAGCTCAATCATGGGCTGATCAGAGAGAGAAACAATATTTTAAACATTTGATATCAGCATGTTTTTGGATATGTACAAATACCGCAGTGCTTTTTCAGAAGGTGATTAAATGAATGGAAAAAGGGAGGCTGAGTTTGCACGATCAAACATCTCTGCAGTGGCCAAACTAACACACTTTGAAATGTGTTTTAAAATGTTTTTTTTTTTAAATACACTATGTAATTATTCTATAGTTATTAATTTATAGTATTGAAATTAATACAGTGATGCCCTTTTACAGTAGTTGAACTAGTGTTGTGATTAAAAAATACAGCATGCTGATTATTACTGTTATAACAGTTACAGTACTGTGGTACCCTTATTAGATTTACAGTAATCATACTGTGAAATGTATTTACAGCAGCTTACCAGTCAATTGTACCAGTAAGTTACTGAAAATTTTACAGCATTCTTGTTACAGTGCACTCACTCAGTGGAGCACAGAAAATCACTTCTGAATGTCACCAAAATCAAGGAACTGCTCATTCACAACCACAACAAACTCCATACAGGAGTATCATCCCATCCTCCTCTACTGTTCCACATGCTACTTCCCCATGCTCACCATCACCAAGAGAAACACACTACCAAAATTACACACGCTGCCTCTAAAATCATTGGTGTCCCTACTCCAAACCGTCCAGCCCTCATTGACAATGCCATCACATACAAAGCACTCACAATAGCACAGGACCCCTGCCACCCCCTGAACCCATTTTTCATTCTCCTTCCATCAGGCCACAGATATAGATTCCTGGATCTGTAAAAATGCATGTTTGTGCCCTCTGCCATCTCTGCCCTCAGCAAACTGTGGCACCGACCAATTTGGACTCTTTCTCCTAAGTGACTGTACTGTCTAGTGTGTTCACAGTGGCTGTCCTGCATATTGCGGCTGTTTTTGTGTTGTTCCTGAAGTGTTTCTCGTGTGTACAGGCTGTGATGACAGATTTCCTCTATGGGAGGACAGTAAATTATCTATCTATCTGGAGTACATTTGTAAGTCACTGAAGCAAAGTTAGAGGCTAAACCACTGGACGTCAGGAAAATGTTCAGCAGGTGTTAAATGATGCCTCAAAGCTTCTGATATTTGGGCTGTGAGTGCAGCTCTGCCTTAGTTAGTTTGTTTATCATCTGATAAAAATGTGTGTAACATGATTGATCTGGACATGTGCAGGGAATTTTGTTTTTATGTATAGATTTTCATGTGTTGTTTTGTATCCTCTCAGGCATAATTGTTGTGGATGGATTTGATGTCAAATCAGCGATTCCCAGTGACTGGCTGCATGAGCTTACCTCCTGCTGTTCAGCAGCCCCTCTCTGTCATCATTTCTGCCAAGTAAGCTGAATATCCCCTCTGTCTATCAGCATGCAGTGAAGACTTTACTGGGAGAGACCTCAA
This sequence comes from Lutjanus argentimaculatus, assembly GCA_034769285.1. Taxonomy (NCBI): domain Eukaryota; kingdom Metazoa; phylum Chordata; class Actinopteri; order Lutjaniformes; family Lutjanidae; genus Lutjanus; species Lutjanus argentimaculatus. The sequence continues at coordinate 13,938,390 of JAWZSL010000014.1, forward strand.
ACTAGTGAGAAGAGCTCAGGAGGAAAAAAAGGGCAAAACAGAGAGTGAAAGAACCAAAACTATTCTAGCTGAGTATATGTATATTATATTATATATATTATATATATATATATATATAATATATATATATATACATATATATATATATATATATATATATATAATACATATATATAAAACACACACACACACGTAGTTACCCACATACCACATGTGGTCTGGCAGGAATACTCATGTTGCATGGAGACAGCTTGCCAGGAACATAAATGTACAATAGTAATAATGATAACATATTACATAATATTATAATGCTACAGGATCTCAGTGTACAAAAGGCAACACATTAATCACCTTAGTTAGATAAGTTGTCCACCTTTATGTGGTTCCAGAACTACCATGATTTATTCCAGAAATTACCTTGGTTTATTAACAAACACATCACAGCATACATAATTATAGTTAAAATACTCAAAATCATGATTTTACCAAGCCCTTTATGACTGCCCACCATGTCCCCACAAATGGTGAAATGAAGCCATGTCTGTGCATATTATCCAGTAGCTTGTTGCCAGGCTACAGTGTGAATGAAAGGGGGTTAGGAGAGGATGCATAAGTGATCAAGTCCAGCTTCTTAATCCTCAGTGAAAAGGAAGCAGCAAAGAGAAAATGATAGTGATCTCATCACATATTGAGATAGAAAACGCAGCTCTTCAGTGGACTTTTAACTTGGCCTGGTGGCTACATGACAGCTGCAGTAGCTCTGTGTGCTGCTGCTTGCTGCTGGGTTGTCTGATAAAGAGTGTCAGAGTCATTAGCTATCAGATTTTCCCTCCCTGTGGCCTGAGAGGTGAAGTCATTGTGTTTCCTGAAAGCAAATACAGTGTGGTGAGGAAGTGACTGTATGGTGACACAGTTTGCTAGCTTGGCATTGTATTCCTTATTCCTTTAGATGTGAAATAATACCTGAGCTGAACAGAGTAAAACATTAGTGTCTGAATTTGTAGATTCTTTGAGCAGATCTTTAAGCAGTTTGACTCTCTGTTCTTTTAAACATCATTGTTATATATTATAATTGTTCACAGGACAAAGGCCACCATTGTGTAACTGACATGTTTACATGGGCATAAGTGTCCCGGTCTTGAGCCTTATCCCGATTTAAATATGACATTTACATGAACATGAGAAATCAGATTATTCACATCCTTATATACATGATCCTAATAGTTCTGTATCCAGGTTTCTGATTCTGTGTGTGCAGATGTATCTTGATCTCTCACCATCTCATTCACTCTGTTCTGTACCAACAACAGATTTTCAGAAACCAGGATCAGGTGTTTACATGCCACAGTATCCTGGTTTCTATCAGAATACTGCAGGCTGGTTTCTGAAACCAGGATATGATGTTTACATGCACAAAAAACAGAACCATGATACTCATGCACATGTAAACACACTCACTGTGGGGACAGGTTTGTGTGTCTTTGAGGGGCCCTTTACTGACACATATGCAGGTTTTCCTATTGTTGTGAGACCGATCATATACAGTTTTTTCTGTCTTTGTTACTCACAGGCATACAGGTTTTTTTCAACACATTTTTACAATTCAAGTAAATAGTAGCACATGCCACACAATGTACGTACTATAAATACATGCATTACTGACACCCTTATACTGGTTTCTCATACATACATACATAATACAAACATACATACATAGCACATACATTGGGAGACGCAGCAGCTAACAGCTTCCAGCTCTCACATGCATTTTCTTCAGAAAATGCAAACAACATAATCTCAGCAAGCCTCTGTGGATGCTGGTTCTTATTTTTAGCGTCCAGACTGGCAGAAACAAACAGTCTGAAATCTTATATTGAAATAATATAGAAAAGTGGTATCATGAAGCAAACTTGTTTCTTATTTCATTTATTTATTTATTTAGAGTTTCTGGTGGCAGCAGCAGGCAGGTGTGTAGCAAGGCTTTCTGCTGCAGTTGCTTTATCAGGAAAAACCACTAGAGGGAAACATCTGCTCACTTATAGTATTTACAGCTCATTACAGTTTGTGTTATGCATTATGTGGTGATTCTTGTTTGTTCATGTGATGATTACTATCACTATAATTGTCAAAACTGCAAAATTATGATACTAAAATGATTGTTTTCTTTACACAGGCAGCATAAAGAGGCATCACAGCAGTGACAACTGGTTCTAACAAGTGAATGGATGTTTCCTTTTCATTTGATTTATGCCACACATTTAAATTTCATTTTCTTGAGTGGAGAGACCACCGAAGAAAGCAACAATGAAAGAAGTACTCAGATGTGTAACCTAAGTTTAATTAGCAATACCGCAGTGTAGAAATACTCTATTCAAGTAAAAGTTTTGCATTAAAGATTTAAATAAAAGTACAAGTATTGCCATCAAGATATACTTAAATCAGTCATTATGTAAATGGCATATATTGTATATTATATTATTGGATTAGCATTATTGTTGCATTAATAGTACATGTAATAAAGTGTACATCACTTCAATGTTGCAGCTAGTAAATGGCGGACAATTGTAATTACTTATATACTGCTGTGTAGCTTGCAGATTTCCCCTCAGATGGATCATGAAGTCTTATCTTAACCTGTGATAATACACCATAATTTAATTGTTGATTTTTTTCTGTTATTAATCCAAATTTTCAAAGAAATCAGTAACATAAGTTATCAAATAAAGGCAGTGAAGTAAAACTTAAACATTTGCCTCTGAATTGGAATAGAAGCCATAAATTGAAATATTCAAATAAAGTATAAGTGCCTCAAAATTGTTCTTAAGTACAGTAGCTGCCTTGAGTAAATGTACTGTACTAAATTACTTTTCATCAATGGAAGAGTGAAATTCTGTAAGTGTTAAAGTAGATCTCATAAAGTTGTTCGCATGAAGCTGTGAAAATAGTTTAAATTGAGATGTTATGACTGTGATACTGCATTAAGTCTTCATAATCTATTGCTGTGCTTTATGCTCATTAAAGCTTAAGTAAAACAATTATGCATAGTATTAAGTAAGAGTGGAAATAAACAGCCGCAGTATGCATGGAACTCATAAATACAGCAGCTGAAAATATCTTAACTTGTAACTTACTCAGTGTAAAGTGTGACTAAACTGTGTATCACTGCAAACTGCTGTGTCTTTAAAACCCACTCTGCTCTTGGCTCATTGCCCAGAAAGTTAGTTTCCCATTTCCCCATCTAGCCACATGGACTAAGCTCCGCCACGCAGAGAGAACAAGTATTTTCACTCAGAGAGCGGCACTTCAACAGCAGTCTGAACGCAGACTCCCTGAAGGACCTCTGTGAATGACCAAGGACTTTTACATCCACTTTGTTGTGAAGGACACAAACCTCCCAGCAGCTCCATCACAGCCTGTCAGCCCTCAGAGAAGCCGAGGTATGATTTACTCTCTGACACTGAAGCAGCCAGTCTGGCTGTCAGGTGCCCCGTTACTCATATCATTATGTGCTTTGAGTGTTTGCTTTAGTTAACTCTGTGTTTTCTGTTATTGATCTGCTGACTTTTGGACTTTTTTGGACTGTCAGATGACTCATTGAATGTGCTGTGTCTGGTTTAAAAAGTCCTGCTGCCATGTGGGAGCTATTGTCTTTTGCATGAACACAAAGCCTCTTTTCACAAATGTATAATTCCTGTCACTAGTCGACCCAGCAGTTTGTGGTGGTGTTATATATGGAGCTGTTAAAAGAATTTCTGCTGCTCTATGAAGAATCACATTAACAGGCAGATTAGTAAAAGTTGAGATTTTTGCCCTTGATGAAGAATTAGTCACAAAGATTTGAATGGAAATAACTTTGGCGAGAGCAATAAGATTCAGGATCAAAGTTTGATTTATTCAAGTTCTCACAGCAGGCAGCAGTGACCAGGCTGTATAAACAGGATGCTAGTCTGCGCATACACACTCACACACACTCTGCTTGATGCTCTGGTTCAGCGAACAGGCTGGGGCACCGGCATCAGTGCTCATCAGTGAGACGTTTTTCTGTAAACTGACCGGTTTGTTGTTGTGGAGAAGTTGCGTGGAGGCTGCATCATGTGAGCGACTGTGCTGCTGAGGTTTCTGGAGGATTTTCTGGGAAGATGAGGTCACAGGGAGACACACCCAGAGGCCCAGTCTCCGAGCAGGAAGGGTCGGGGGTGGAAGACGTTCAACAGCAGCGGCTGTGACTGAGTCACTTGCCGGGAGGAAGGCATAGTTTTGTTGGAATTTCCATTCAATTGTGGTATTTGTGTGGTATTTATACTGAGACGCATGGCATGAAATACATGGGAAGGGCCATTTCCCTCTCAAGTACACTAACAGACGCCTTATGACAGCTGTAATAGGATTACATAATGTACTTAATGTGCCTTATTTTTTACACAAGTGAAACTTCTTTATACACATAGTGAATCTAATTTCTTAACATGGAAAGGCCCATTTTGAAAGCGGGTGCTTTATTGGGTAAAAAACATGGAATGTGCTTGGAATGAGGACCATTTCCTCTCAGCCAAAAAGACCAAGCGGGATGACCTGTGAACTTTTGGAAGCATTTAAACCCCCACTTCCTGACCTCTCCTCTCCTCACATGAGCATTCATGTGCAACAAGTGCTTTTTTGTGCTGGAATCTTATTTGACTTCCTCCCAAACATCCCAAACAAGTTTTGAAATAGTGCGATCGGTTACGGTGTTTTTATGTGCTCTGTTGTGATTTATAGAGGCTTGGTTACCGGCGTGGACGGACGTGGCTGGGAGGACCGACTGAGCCGGAAGTGAAGTGGGGGGGTGGAGGGAAGTTGAGTCAACACAGGACTTTTTCTCAGACTTGTGTCGCTTCTGGTCTCGTGCCTCTCAATAGAATCACAGGCACAGACTGAGATTGCGATAACACAGATTTGCAGACGCAGGCAGACAGACTTGGACAGGCTAAAATGAAATGAAAGTGAGTTGAGTCTGGCTGGGAAGGATTATCTTTGAATCTGAGGAGAGGGAAAACAAGTGTAACTGAAGTGAGACTTAAAAAATGTTATTTATTTTCTTCATAAAGAGTTACTACAGCAGAATATGTACAATATTACATCAACAGTGGCATGTAAAAGAGCACCAGTCATCAAGGTTTTGACTAAATCCCGCAATCAAAAACATGCTTGTTTCATCTTTTCATCAATTTATCAAGATCTATCCAGAATTATTTTCATATTATACTTGTATATTTCCCAACTCATCCTCTGATCCAGGACCAGATGGTAGCATAACAGTTTTAACAATTTCCCCCCGGGGATCATTGAAGTATTTCTGATTCTGATTCTGATTCTGATAAACACTCTAAATGCAGTTGTTAAGGGCCACAACCGTTATGGGGGCCACACAATCAGTGTGATTTTCAGTGTTGCTCGCTCCTTTGAACTGTTGAGAAACAGCGCTATTTAAGGGTGATAAAGGCTCACAGCTGAGAGAGAGAGGGTGCTCATATGGACGAGCACAAGTCACAAGTCAACATGATATAAACCTTATTTGATCATAAAGCCTGATTTTGCTCCACAACTCTGTGGTTTACACTGCAGACTGGAGACTCTTTTGACTGTGGCAAAAAGCTAGACCCACATTATACAAGCTCGCCTCCTGTATGAAACGAAAGAAAGATCCTTATAATCATCATCAGTAATCATGATCATTATAATAAGAAACTTTCTGGAAATGATGACTTAGCATGTCAAAATAATGAATAAGTCATTATTCAAAATTTGAAAATAGTGTCTAAAAACAGTATGTATACAACATGCTCAATTCCAAAAAAAAAGTGTAAAAAGAAAAAAAAACTTGTAAAAAAAAAATAAATAAAAATAATATGCAATGATTTGCAAATCCTTTTTGACCTATATTCAGTTGAATAAGTTACAAATACTGTTCAGTTTAGACTGATAAACTTTGTTGTTTTTTGTACATATACAGTCTGCAACACTTTCCAAAGACATTGGGACAAGGACAACAAAAGACTGGGAAAATGCTCAAAAACACCTGTTTGGAACATTCCACAAGGAAACAGCTAAACAGGGGTGAGATTCACCACTTTCTGGAAATTTGCGTGGGCAAATAGTCCAAGAGGTTAAGAGAGCATTTCTAAACACAAAACTGCAGGAATTTAAGAAGTGCACCATCTGCAACACTGAAATCATTAAAAGATTCAAAGAATCCAGAGAAATCTCTGCATGTAGGGGCCAAGGCCTAAAACCAACACTGAATGCCTGTGATCTTGGTCCCTTAGGCGGCACTGCATTAAAAGATGTGTTAAAAATCCACATAATTGTATAAAAGACACTATATGGGCACTGGAACACTTTGGAAACTGTTGTCAGTGAACATAGCTTGTCGCTGCATCTACAAATGCAGATAAAGACTCTACCATGCAAAGTGAAAGCCATACTGTATATCAGCAACATCCAGAAACACTGCTCACTTCTTTTGGGCCTGAGCTCATCTGAGATGGACTCGTGATGTGGAAAATTGTGCTGTGGTGTGACAAGTCAACATTTCAGATTGTTTTCAGAAATCATGGACGTTGTGTCCTCTGGGCTAAAGAGGAAAAGGACCATCCGGATCAATACCAGCACTAACTTCCAAATCCAGCATCAGTGATGGTATGGGTGTGTGTCAGGGCCCATAGCATCATGGATGACTGTCACATCTGTGAAGGCCCCATTAATAGTGAAAGGCACATACAGGTTTTAGAGCGACATTTTCTGCCATCCAGACATCTTTTTCAGGGATGTCTCCGCTTATTTCCGCAAGACAATGTCAAGACACATTCTGCATGTGTTACAACAGCGTGGCTTCACAGTAAAAGAGTTCAGGTACTAATTGGCCTGCAGACCAAACCTGTCTCCCACTGAAAATCTGTGGTGCACTGCCCTTATATGTGGCCTTTGTGCCCTCAAAAAAAAAAAAAGACGACACCAAAGGCCAAGTGGCCTTGCCTCTAAAATGATTAAATTCCAGATATACTCCTCACACTTTGTACAGTGTTAATTTTACTTGCTCGCTCTAATAACTCAGGGTGTAGCCATGGTAACACAGTTTATCTAGCAAGCAAATAGCAAGAAGTTGAGCTTGTGCTAGTGGAAAACACTTAAGTTAAAATTAACAATACATTCATTACTTTCTAGCCAGTTTGCCTTGTTAAAATTATTGTGGCTATGTTCAGTTTAATTCGCTCAAAATAAAAACAAGACTTAAATGTTGCAAGAAAACATTGGTATGTAACTAGCTAACATGAAAAGTGTGTGAGTTCATTCAGTTACAAACAATGTGTGCAATTGGGCATTTGTACAGGGAGTGTTTAGGGGCCACAAACAAAATCTTGTTTAGGGCCACCAAAATCCTAGTGCCAGCCCAGTCCTGATCTGTGCATCACATTACACAAAAAACATCGCACACTACAGTGGAGTGGACTATAAAAAGAGGACGCCCATCTGTCTGTAGAGCTATTGTCTTCATTTTGTGGCTGTTTATGTGTGCACTGTACAGCATATTCCACAAGGACTTCATTCTGCTACACAGCTGTTTGACTCGCTCTGATAAACACATTGTGACGGGTGTTTCAAAGTACAACAAGCTGTGGTCAGCTTTGACCAGCGCAATACACCAGCCAAGCTCTAAATGCACGCAACTGCAATTCAGGTCTTTTAAATAGTGAAACCGTCATGACGTTTTCCTTGCTGAACTGTATGTCTGAGGTATATTTTCCAAAATTACAGACTGCAGTGAGCAATGCTGGCAGCACAGCCTGGCCCAGCCCTTGACCATGATGGAGAGCCGTAGAAATGAATGACGTCCTGCTCCGTGTAGGGAAACTATGAATGATGATGATGATGATGAGGGAGTTGCTCCCTTACTATTACTGTGTAGTCACTCTGACACACAGCAGGGAAAAGACTACAGAGTACAGACTCTGGCAGTGTTCACCATCTACCAGTTGATGTCAGGCTTCACCCGATTATAGATCGGGATTAACCTGTTTGTCTGGACATTTTTTTTCTCCCAACCTTCCACAGGGTGGCAGAGCCATGTAAGGGATTACTGTAACACTGTAGTGCCAGACCTTTTTCGGTTTGAGACCCCTTAAACCAGAACAAAGCTACTTCTGATCCCTCAAGTCGCCTAACCAGACTTAGTCCTCCTTTTTCAGTATCTAAAAAAAATTTGAGATTAGGCCATGTTCATATTCACAAAACATCCCAAGGCTAGTTAGGGGTCACTAAACCTGCTGACAGTCAGTACTGCTACAGATAATGTTCCTCTTCTTGTCATTTTGGGGGAAATTAAACACAAAAACAACCTCTTACAAGCACATTTTGGTGGAATTTTTTGTTGACCTTTTTTTGTTGAGGTTTCACAAGATGACCTCAAAAATGACTACACAGTTTAATCAATATCTGCTGACAGTCTCAAGGAAAGCTGAATATTAGACGCCCCAGAAAGATAGGATTAAAAGTTGACCAATTGCTACTCTCCCCACCCCATGCAATGTCCTGTCTCCACAAACTTGAAACTGCCTGTGTAGAAAAAAAACCTCTGGTTTAACTGTCTTTTTTTTTCTTTTCTTTCTATCCTATAAGCGCAGGTTGCATTACTGATTTAACAACGTACTGAAATTGACAGAACCATTTTATTTTAAGTATGACAATATGTAATATTTAAGGTGACTGATTTTTAACTGTAGATTAAACTTTGCATGGAAAAATCCAATGAGAAAGAAAATACTTTTGACTCATCCATCAAGATTGGGAGTGAAGACTGCAAACTGTTATCTAAATGCCTGAAACAATCTATTCACAGTAGAAACATACCTCTGTTATCTGCAGATGAGACACTCCCTTCTTCTTTGTCTAATTCTATTTTAAAATGCAGCACACAACAGTGTTTTCACAAGTCTGTGTGATTGGGTGGGAGTATGTATGTGATGCGATGTGTGGTATGAAAAAAGGGGATGACCTTGTCTTGCTCCTTGACCTTTGACCTGTGTGCAGCTCAAAGCAAGAAGGTGTCGAAAACAAGTAGTCATTATGAGAGTCGCATTGCAATGGCAAGTTTTAGAGACCATGTAAAAATTCCAGGTCGTTTTCTTTCTAAACTCTCTCATCATACCTGTGGCTTCTTCCTGTTTGGTTAAACCAATTAGCTTAGATAGTACTGTCTGATCAGCTATTTTCCTTGCTTCAAGCCACAATCTTCCTCCTCCTCAGTGATGGAACCATGTTTTCTGAGGGGCAGAGGTGAAAAAATAAAAAGGGCACCAGCTGTAAGCAGTAGGGCGCCAGCATGTCAAAAATCATGATGCATCTATGGTGAAACAGTTCCAATCCCTACTACAACTACTACACCTCTAATTTTGCCATTTAGAGGAATGTAGAGGCCAACAAATTTTCTAGCATGTAGTTCAGCTAATATGGCACTGCATCACATTTTCTCCATGAGAATGCACCCTAGAGGGACCTTCATCACGTTATCTTGGACATTGTGCCACCCTGGAGGGCATTTCCTTACATTTTCTTCATTGGAAAGCACCCAAAAGCAGTCATTCTCAGACACTGGCACGTGACCCACAGATGGGTCAGAGGAGATTTTCTTTAGGTCGCCAAATAAATAGAAGACAAGGAAATAAATTCTGCAAATTTAAGATTTATGTATATTTATCTGATGAGAGGAAATGAAAACAATGAGATGGTCTGTTAATTCAGCCTAAATTCATTTATTTTTAATTAATAAAATATTTAACGTGTGTGTTTTCAAAAACACGTATTTCATCCATCAGAAGGGCCCCTACACTTGGTTGCCCCTATCTAGCATAGGGGCAACAGAGTGTTGCAGGGAAGTATGGCAGCAGTTTTTGAATCCACCAGCACTCCACCTATTTCCACTTTCTTAAATCCCAGTTGTTTGTATGTGAGAGATGACAAATTGTATTGATTTGTTTTATTGCAATACAGGCTGAGGCTAGTCATGAACAATCACAAGGATTAAGAGCACAATTTCCTGTCTGTCACATAGCCCAGATTCTGCTTCAGCTCCAAACCAAGACTTGTTGAACTTGTTTCCACTTGCCTGTAAGCATAAAAATCCAAGGAAAAACGATTGCCTCAGGAATAGTCACATTTTCTCACTGAGACAAGTGAATGTGTATTATCTCCTTAAGATTAGTATGTGCTGGCACTGCTTATGTTGCACAGATTTCACAATTTGTGTATGTAATCTCCAGTTTTCAGTTAAACCGTTGGGAAAAATGCTCCTCAATGTGTCCAGCAAAGCAGAATTGACTCAGTTACTAGTGCATTATTATTATCACGCCAGGCCTTGGATAGAACTCAAATCAGCTGATTCTGCCCTAAAGAACTTAGAATCACTTCAAATGTTTACTATAATTACATTATAAAAAGGCTTCATTTGAAAGAACAGTGGCCCAGTGTTCCTCTGAAAGCTCTCACAGTGTCAGGAACTGGTCAAGCCAGATAGATTTCTCAAAAGCCCTGCGAGCCACATCCTCACCCACTTCGTCTCATGACTCACAACATCTTTTTATGGCTGAGACTTTCTACCCAATACAACCAGGCACAGAGGACAGAGAGCTGATCCCTCCCAGTTTTATTACAATACAGTATCAGCTGCTGAATGTTTACTTCCAGTATGTGCACTTAGGTTGAGGGAGGAGACTTGAGGAGGGAGGGACAGACAGGAGGACCCACCTGTCAAGTCAAGAGAGGAGCTGAAACCTGACAGCAGAGCACTGCTTCTGCCTACTGAACAGTTCCAGAGTGCAGGAGTAATGCCTATTACTAGCTGAGGGAAACACACTGGTGGAGGTGTCTGTCCATTGACTGCAGAGAGGGAAGATCAAAATGGGTGGAAATATAAGTCAGAGGAGAAACAGCAGGCGAGCCAGCTCAAGGAGCCACGCCAACAGTGTCACGTGAGTCAGATCACTCACCTGTTTGATGCTGATTTTATAGTGTTATAGAGAATCTATTAATACTTTGACTTAAAACTTGCCTTGCTTACAGCTGAACCAGTCATGAATGATGTTTTGCCTCTCCCACATTACTAGTTCATATTTATTTAGTATAATAGTAGCAGTAGCACTAACTAAACTTGCATTCTTTGTCCATTTGACATGAGAGTGGCCTCTGTTCCAGCACACACTTGCATGCACATGCAAATATTCACACACCCTCAAAATGAGAAACCAGAGATAAAGACCGTATACAGATGGACTGTTAAGCATGTTTGCTCACTGGACTTACATAAGTATGTGGATGTGTGTGTCCATGCGCTTTTGAGCAAACACACCAGTGACAATAAAACAGGCAAGGAATCGTACAGAAGCAAAAGGGTGGGCATATTCAAAATTTAATGTGCAACATTTTTAATAGAGGAGTTGGTACACTGTCACACCAAGTCGTTGTGACTGGTTTAACATGATTGCTTACAGGGTTGTCATAACAGATAGTTTTCTCTTCATAGCATGATCTCATTGTGAGAAATATAGCTTCACTGTGTTAATATTTGCTTGAGGCAAATCATGTCCTCTTTGTTCTGGCAGCTCTGCTTTCCCCTGTAGATTCAACTACAGACACATTGGACTGTGAAACACAGACTGCTGCTTCTTTTTGGGACTGTAAACATTCCTCACAGATCACTTATAGAAGCAAACATGTTCTACAACCAAAACACTGTTCGTGTACAGTACTGGACAACCTGTTGATAGATAGTGTTGTACAGATTAACAGAAAAATCCTGGCGACACAAGCGTGGTCACATTCTGTTGTCTTCAGTGATGTTTTCTAATGCTGAAGGCAAGCAGAGGAAAATACCAGTTCTCTATGTTCACTGTTATTTACAGAAAGAGTATCACATTGTGGTCTCCCTTAAAAATGAGCCTGTGTGTCTTCATGAGATTACCTGTCCAAAATAAAGGATAAAGGTGCAATATATGACATTCACTCACTAGATGTCAGCAAACAACTATTTGCTTTGTAAAGATATGGTGGAGTAATGGTGATCTGAGCAGAGAATTAAGTCACACACCCTCTGATTGTGTTATAATCCAAGCTTCTCCGTTTATTTGGTCTGAACACGCATGCATTGTAGTGCATGTGAGCATACATTATCCTGCATTCATGTAGTGTCAGAATAATCGGAAAAATTAATTCCCGAATGGGAAAATTCATGTGAATGTCCCCTCAAGTCAGAACAACTCAGAAACACGCCAAAAATGTTGTACACAATTTGCCTAGTTATCTGTTGACATCATGTACACTGAAATATGGCAGACAAGATTGTTTGGTTGATAACTTTTTATGAATTCACGTAATGCCTATCAATTTTTTGCTCACATGTAATTTGTAATCTGCTACTAGGCTGTAACTGTTTGTTGCTGTCCGTGTAGAGTGATGCAGATTAGTTCAAAAAGTTATTAATTAGCATTAACCCTGACAAGTCAGGTAAAACAATATTTGAGTGGTTTTAGGGAACGTACTGGTGCAGAATCCATGTTGTTGACTTGGGCACATGAATGCAGAAATAGTGCATGTGAGCTTCTCCCTGTCAATGGCAGCCTGGTGACTTTCTCATATTACAGTTAAACAGTACACTAAAATGTTTATGAAAACATTTTAGGTGAGAAATAGGCAAAGTAGTAACATAATCTTGACTGATCTTTACTGAGTAAACAAAGCACTCATTTATTTTGGTCTGAGATACCGGTTGTCTACTGCGCTCTCTAGTTGGCAGTGAATGTTGCTTACAGCACCTTTAATAAAAAAATAAATAACATCTCAGAAAGCAGAGTCCCTTTGCTCATACGCATCAAACCTCCCAGCTTTTAAATCCACAATAAATGTAAACACTGTCACGCGTTCCTAACTTTGGCCGTCTGTATCCTGCGTGTTTGTCATCTCAGTCTCTTCTGCTCTGACCCAGGCTTTGGGTGACTTTTGGGTCTGTGTTTTAGGTGAAAGCATATCAGGCTGGCACGAATCGGCAAATCTCTCCCGAGCTTTCTCCCAGTTCTTCTGGTTCTTTGATTTGGTAATGGAGACATTGTCTAGAGACATGGCGGCACCAGCCCCCAAACCTGACTGGGACTTTCTGATTTTCAGCTCAATCTGTGTAGAAAGTAAGGAGAAACAAAGAAAATCATTTCATTGCTTCACAATAAGGTTTAGTCAAAACAGAATCTGCCAGTGGGACATCACCATATCATCTTACCGGGGCTTTCATTCCAGTTCCCTCTTTCCCCAGTCCTTCTCCTTTCTTCCAGCCCATTTTTTCCAGCATTTTACGTCCTTTATTGACTTCACTGATCTCCCTTTGGGAAGAACAAGTAAGACATCACATTATTAGCACTTCATCCATCATTTTCCTTCTTTAGCATGTAGAGTTATAGACATACTTACTCATGAACCGAAGCGGGTGCATCATCTCGTTGGAAAACACCTTCGCTGCCCACGGTCTGTCGTCGAGACTCAGCTCGGTCCCTGTATTTGGGGTTCTTCAGGGCTTTGGTCTCCTCATATTCGCTGCTCTGTTTACAGAAAAGCATAGAGGTGATTGGCTGCACAAAGAGAAGAAAAAGGTTGAACTGGCTGCTCTGAGTCCTGAAACCACTCACCTGCAGGCCATACTTGGCCTTCATCTGCTTCAGCTCCTTTTGTCTTAGAACTTCTTTATCCTCTTTGGTGAGAGCAGGGCCTTGAGGACGATTCAGAGAAAAGATAAATCTTCCGTTCTGAAATTATTTCTTTCTTGCCTTCTAACACAATAAGATAAAAAACTTGTCAGTGCGAGTTCACACAGAGCCTTTGTTTGAGCAATAGTTCAGAAAAATGAAAAAGGCTTTATATGAAACTGAAATTTTAACAAGTTCAGGCTCAGTATATCGCTGCCGGCTCACCTGTCTGCTCCTCTCTCCTGTGCTTGCTGAGGTGAGCCATCACCTGACCAGGCTCACAGCCATCACAGGTATCAGTCCCCGAGTGGATATGGAAGGACAGCACAGTCTCTCCCATCTTCACCTCATCACCATGCATCAGTGCATGTGGCTCACACTTGGTTTTGGGCTGCAGAAGAAAGATTTGTATATAATCTCATTGTTGAGTTTTGGTTTTACTGCATTATTTAGAGGAAACACGCAGAGACAAAATGTTGACCTGTAAGATCCTGTTGCCATTGATGACAGTTCCATTCTGACTTCCCTGGTCCACCAGCATGTAGCTCTGCTGCTCCTGGTCAAAGTACACTTCAGAGTGGAACTGCAACCAAACCAAGTTCACAGTTAGAAGCATAACATAACCCTGCTATAGGCAGGTGCATTATGTCGATACTGCAGAACTATACAGGTATACAGGTACACAATACAGGTGGAGAGGTGTACCTTGCTGACTCCCATTTCTGGTATTCGGATAGCATGGTCCATATCTTTCTCTCTGCAACACAAAGACAAAAGGTTGTTTTCAACAAGTTTTCATATCAGCACCACGCAGGCAGGCTAAGCAGATTTAGTCTTTGACTAAGAAAACCTAAAAGCAAGTGAACGCTGTACAAATACTCTCATTTTATCTTTTTAGATGATGACAGACTGTTGCTACAGCTAGCTCTCAGGCTACTGTCAGCTCGACTAAAACTGTCCAGGAATCAATGAAATGAACAAAAAACCCCATAAATAACCGGACCAATAAGCAGAATTGATAATGGTACTGATATATATCCATAAAATCTCATCTATTCCCATCCCTAGAACAAACATTTCCCACTGGCAACGCATTCTAAAACAACATGTGCTCCCTCTTCCTTGGTATGAAAATATCAAACCTCTTATTGAAATGTAACTCCTGCTACCACATGACAAGAGAGAAAATAGCACAAACCTGCCAATGGTGGCTGTAGAGTCCGCTGTGATGATGAACAGAGTGCCCACCTGCAGCACTGGAGATCTGACAACTATCACTCTGACACAGGGTGGCCAAATGTCTTTGGCTGCAAGAAAAATAAACCCATTCTATTGTCACAGCAACATAGCAACCTCAGAAAGCTCCAGCATCAGGAACAAATGACAATCTCATCAGCTCCAAGTTACAACGGATTAAACAAGTTTACACAAGTGTGTAACTGTGAGGATGTGTGCCCTGAACAAACTCTGACTGAATTCAGTTTGTTTTTGCTCACCTTCCTGACTCTGAGTCTCCATTTCTGACTCTGAGCTTTCCCTGGAGGGGGAGCTAGACGATGATGAGAACGAGGGACTGGACTCCCACTCGTCTCTCTCTGACTCTGTGATCTCACCCTCTTCTGGTTCACTGTTCCCCTCAGAGTCATCGCTTCGAGCCGGGCTCTTTTTCTTCTTCCGCTTTTTTGACTCAGATTTCTTCCTCTTCTTCTTTGATCTGCCCTTGTCATCACAGTGTGAACCATTTTTCTGCTTCTTCCTCTTTGATGAAGATTTGTCACTCTCCTCCCGGTGCTTAGAAGAGTCTTTTCCACGTGGAGCCACATCTGGACTGTGAGATCTTCGCTTCAGTTTTCGTGATTCAGTGGTCCTCTTAGTTGTTTTCTGTTCGACCCAGTCAGTTTCTTCTTCTTCAAACTTTGCTTCATCAAATCCAAGTTCCTGCTGTCAGACAGTCAACGTTGAGATTATCACCTCCAGTAATGTTCACTGACAGCGGGCAAGCTGGCTTTGTAGATCCCTTGTTCCATACCATGTCTGGCACTGTTTTTGTACATTTGTGGTTTCAGTCTTCAAACACAATTCACTATAGACCTCCAGCAAATAACAGGATTCCCAGGGAAATCTTCAGCAATCTAAATATTACTTTGCACCCTGATTTGTAAGTAGAGGTGACCAAATCTCTCAGTAATGTGTCATTTACGACATTGTACAATAATGTCAATTTTCACATTATTAAAGCTGGGATAGGCAGTTTATTTTTTTACTTAAAGCATAATGTAATTCAAGTGGTCTGAGAGAAAACTAGACTTCTGCTCCTCCTTTAGGCTCCGTTTTCAGGCTTCAGATAATCTAACCAGTGAGGGGAGACTTTGGCCAGTCACAGTTCGGTAAGATAGTTGACTGTTGGGTCTAATTCCCAAAACATAACCATCTTCGAGCCAGCAATAAAAAATGTATACAATTTGATGAACTGGGAATGTGACTCAACAATCAACTATCTTTCTCGGTTACTGCACCTTTAATTGCGTTAAAATTTCATCACTTACTCTAGAGCTTCATTTGGACTCAACAACACTGTGAATCACATTAAAATATTTTTAAGGTGTTGCTTGTGTGAATAACAGAACCTGCCACCTTCACTGGAACTGTGTGAGTGCTTTATTCGTATTTATATGCTCATATTGATGAAAAGATTTTTTTATGTAAGACTCAAGTTACAACCCTGAATTCAAAAAGTTAGACACTGTGAAACTAAATAAAGCGAAATGTGTCATCTGAAATTCCTTTGACATACATGTGTTGACAGTACAACAGCAATATATTTGAATGTAATGTGCCTCATCAACCTCATTAACGGCATTATGATTGGATATGAAAGGGGCATCCTAGAAAGACACAGTTGTTCACATGCAAGGTCGGGGCAGGTTTAACCACTTTGTGAAACACATAATTGTAAAAACAGCTGTTACTACATGGACTTGGGAAAACTGTTGTCAGTAAACACAGTTTGTTTGTAAATGATTGCATTCTGTTTTTATTTACGCTTTAAACAGCATCCCAACTTGTCTGGATTTGGGGTTGTAAAAATAACTTAAACTATTCTTTTGAATGTTTTGCATATTGGTATTAAGGAGGTACCTCTGAAGGAAGCAGTGTTCCAGTAAGGAGAAATCTTCATTTTAGCCAGTGAGTTAGTCACCTCTTGCACCTAGGTCAGAGGATAATCTTTTAGTCAGCTAGCCTCAACATTTATACAAAAAGAAAAAATACAAGCATTTGAAGACTGAGACCAATAAAGTTAGGGGAACACAAAGTCAAAAGCCAGCTGTCAGCCACCAAGTATAAAAACCATCTACATGCAACAAAAAAAGATCCAGGTGTTACGTACCTTATCATCCTGTTGTGAGGTTTTCTTGAATCCCTTCTTAAACTTTTTGCCCTTCTTTTCACCTGTGCTCTTGTCTTGGCAAGGCTCTGCAGCAGTTTGTGTGGTGGGTACCTCAATCCTGGAATGAAACTGGTATCGTCCACTCTCTGCATCATAGTAATAGTAAATGCCTGTGTTGGCATCATAGTACAACTGACTGGCCTGAGAAAGGGAAAGACACATGTAAGAGCACAATGTCAATCAAACAAACAAAAAAACTGAAAAAACTACTGCTAAATTAATCTGGCTAATTTTACTGAAGAGGCTGTTTGACGAACCGAGTCGTAGTAGAAACCCGTGCTGTGATCATAGTACATCCCAGTCATCTCATCAAAGACAAACCCAGTCTGTGTCATAGCCTCTTCAGCAGTGGCCCTCAACATATCAGCTATGGATCCTCCATCACCATCCTGAAAGAGACAGTGCCATTTATTAATCAAAACATTAACTCCAGTTTATAAATTTTATCTACTTATATCAACATCTCCTTATTTCAATATTTTGGATTAGTGTGGATACAATTTGCCAATTAAATGAACCACCTATTCCAATTATGTTTTTTTTTTTTAAATCATTAATTCATAATGTAAAACACCAAACATTTGTTATTACTTCTGCTTCAAGCAGCTCTTTAATATAAGTAACTAATAACTAACTTTTTAAAAAAACAAACCTCTGTTGTGGCTGCAACACTATTATCAGGCTGAGCTGATACATCAGCTGCTGCTGCTGCTTCATTTGGTTTTGAAACATCTGTTGCCTCGTTGCCATCAGCTGCGTCCACTGCTGCTACTGTGTTCACGCCATCCTGAGTGTATGAGGCCTCCGGGTTCTGATTATAGCCTCCATAGTAGTAGTTGTAATAATCTGGAAAGACATGTTGTAACAGTTTACTCCTTTTCTGACCAACTGAATAGATGATCTTATTTATTTAATGTACATAAGAAAGTAACACACCAGTTTCTGTCCACACGTATTCTTCTGTCTGAGTTTCACTGTCAACTCTGTCTTTATCTCTCTTCTTTCGTGCATGAATCTCTGCACTCAGCTGGTCAACCTAAAAGAATGCATGTTAAATAAATTCATTTGGCAGATATTCTTGAAACATCCAGTGTAATGACACAATAATAGGATTGTATTGAATCACATATTAAGGATTTTCTACGTTTTAATTATCACAACCCTTCTCATCCATTGTGCAGTGAACTTGAACTTTGAAGATGTTACAGATTACTAAAGGCAAATAGAAATATTTACAAGAAATCCTTTATCTCAAGTGCTATCAAGGCAATTAATGAAATTAGGATCCCAAAGACTATGATATAGGGTGGTGCTCCTGACTTTGCTGCAGTATAGTGTCAATACATGTAATGTGAGTTGTATTTTTATAAATATGTATGCTGAGATGATGTGTGAATTGTTATTAAACAATAACCATTACAAAAAAGGGTAGAAATTCTGTCACAGATTTTACACTTGTGCCTATTATAATTACATTAAGATGCTGGCGTCAACTAATTAGTATAATCACAAGGTGAGATGTGTTTGATCTGAGTGGTCTACCACCTCTGCCAAACAATTTCCTGAGCAGCAGTGTCATGACAATGCATTTTACAGGAATAGTAGGGACTGCATTACTGTGATTTAGGGCTAAATATTAGCAAAATCATAATAAGAATAGATAAAGAATAAGAAGCTGCACATTTTGTTATTTGGTACAAACCCCAGCAAATTTAATGTTAAAATGATTTTAACTTTTTTTTATTCAGTCAAAATTGATTATTATAATTATCATGATGCAAAAACAATCATTCCTGCTAATCCCACTCATATCTGCAGCAAAGTCTGTCAAAAAGAATCGCAATATGATTTTTTTTAAATTTTTTACTAGAGATGGTCCAGTACCATTTTTTTTTCCTGGCCAACATTGACTTGGATACCTGAACTTTGCATATTGGCCAATGCTAAGTACGGAGACAATACCAGTGATATCTCATAGTATCTTCATAGTATTTACACGTTCAATTATTTTAAATTAATTTTGGAAATGGTTAAGAAATAATAAATAAATAGAGTTTTGACGGACCAATTCAAAGTTTTTTTTTTTTTGCCGATATTAACATCAAAGGATGGATTTACAGTTTAAATACCTGGTGGTGTTTGTTGTTTGTGTGGTGTGTGTGTGTGTGTGAGATCATAATGGTAATATCTCCACGTGTTCGTACGCACTGACCTGTGTCCTCAGGTCTTCGTTGTAGCTCTCTGTGCTCCTCTGTAGTCTGTCGGACTGGTTCAGTTGCTTCTGTAACTTGAGCAGCTCGGCCCTGCACTCACTGAGCTCCTGCTTCAAAGACTCGACTCTCTGACGGAGCTCAGCCACTTCACGCTCCGCGTCCTTGTCTCCATCTTCGTTCTCCATTAGTCAACTGAGGAGGATGTTTAACATTCAGCGTTTCAGTTCACAGGGGAAAGCAACTTCAGAATATTAGCTATAGTTTACACAAGCAAGCTCATCTATCTGCCTCTGGAGATCGTTAGCTAAGTTTTGACACAGACCGTCGACAGCATAATTGGCATTGTTGAACACAGCACTAATGTAAATATCACATAAGCAAACATGATGTTAGCTAACCGTCCAGTGATGATCTGAAGTTATACAGTTACTGTTAACTTAGCTCTGTGTGTGAGGTGCACTTCTTACCGCTTGCTTCGTTTTCGTCTCTTAGACAGTGAATTTCCTCTCAGCACGGCATATGAACCGACCTGAAAGTTGAAAAAGGACATGTTGTCACTACCCTGTGTTTCCGGCACAGTCGAGTACATGTTTTAATGATAATTAGACAGTTACAGTTATAACCGTGGTAATGTTTACAGTCCACCCTGTTCGCAACCGCCATTTAGCTACTAGCTAACGGAAGTACTTCTTCTTCGGGCTTGGCGGACTTCATTTCCCTCTGTAAATCTGACGGTCGTGTCTTGAAGGTAACCCCAGACGCGCGAAAAAATCTCGCAAGAGCGATCATCTTAACCCAAACCATGATCTTTCCCAAACACTAATCAGGTGGTTTCTGTCTCTAAATCCCCCAGATTTTGCACAGCGTTGTCACATCATAAAACATAATTAGTTTGTACAACGTGCACAATGAAGAAACGAACACACATCTCGCGAGAGTTTATGAAATCTTGGGTTCCCTTCTAGACACGACCAAATCGGACAAAGCTCAAGGAACTTTGCTGCCACCCGTCGACGAAACTATTTTCTTCGCTTATAAATAAAAACTAGATAGTTTTTTATCTTCTACCTCTACCTTTCTTCGAATTGCCTTCACTTCCCTGTCCCTTTGTAATACGTGATTTATATTTTACTGCAGAGCCGGGTAACACAGTGTTCCATCTGCCCTCAGTTTTCACAATTTTCCATTCCTTTATATTCATTGTAGACATTTTCTACAGTATAAGTTTTGACATGAAATGGTAGGGTAAACACATATGTTACCAATGATACTAAGCAAGGTTCTGTTCAGGTCAAACAGAGTGAGGGTTCTGCTATTGTGCATCCCGGCTCACTGAAAAAAGGCTCTGATGCACTAAATAGAACAGGACCTCAATAAATATCATTGGTAACATTTGTCTCTACCCTGCTGTTTCATATCAATGTGGCTGCTGTGAAATGCACTGATATTCTTCCAGCTGGGGAACAAATGACATTAGCCTGTGATGCATTTCATTTTTAATTTTATTTATTTATTTTAATTTTAGAGGTTCATGTTATGAGGTCAGTGCCCAGTGTGTTTGTGCGTGAATTTTGCAAGAATGAATAATGGTACAGTAAAATAAATCTTCTTCTGACATGATATGACATATGAGGACCCATAAAATTTTTAGACCTCTGACTGGGTGTGATTATGCACTTCCACCACTAGATGTCACAGCAGGACACTGATCCAGATATTTGACAGCACAGAGAGAAACAGCGAAATTATAAGATGTGTGAGTGCTTAGAAGACCTAAGATAGGCTACTCATCTCTGGCAGGATGTGGTCATCAGTTAAAGTCAAAGCAAATCATTTTCAGCTAGTTTTAACTGCTGTGATTAATGTTTTTCTCACACTGTTCAGTTTGTGTTTCAGCTTGCTGTTGGGGGACTTTCATTTCTACTACTGTATGCTGACATAGGCTAATTGTTGCACACATCAACTGTGTCAAGGACCCTTGCTCCACTTGCCCTTTCTCTTCCTCCTCTGTTCCTCAAACACATGCATAACTATTCTTCTGGTCACATTTGGTTCACTTCCTTCCTCTCTGTGTGTCTACACTTATTTTAGCCTCCAGTGGAAAGGCTGTCCACTATTGTCCTCTAAAACTGAACACAGTCTCTATTTGTGGCAAGAGTGTATTTAAAGTATTGTACCGCTGTAAACACATCATCTGCTCATGTGCAACTATTATCTTTGCTCTTTTTCAGACACTTGAGCTGTGAAGTTACAGAGGAGCTTTGTCAGACAAATGCTGTTACTGGATGTTAAGCCTGAGACTAAACATAAATGTGTCATTAGTCACATTTGCTCTGAGACAGGCAGAATTTAAGTTGCTGTGTCAACTGAGAAAACCTGAAAAACAATGGTTTGAGAAGGGCAGGACTGTTTTTGTTCTACTTTAGTGACTTTTGAGTTCCTCCCACCGTGTTTGAAATCTGAGCTCTTTTGGGTTGTGTTTAGATTTTGGTGGAACGTCAGACTCCTTGACAGGACCTCTGGAGTCTGTGGTGGTGGTAGAACAGACTGTGAGAATGGGCTGGTCTTTTATCTGGAGACACACACAGCTGCCTCACGCTACCCACTGATGTTTATTGATGCCATTTTTAGACTAGAAAAGCAGGCATAGAGCTGCCATCTGTGAGTGTGAGTGGTTTGTTTTGAAAGGAGTGGAAAGGATGACTGTATTCAGTTCAGTTCTCTTTCGCATGTTTCTAAAAACTGGCAGCATAATCATCATTTTTTTTGTTTGGGGTGGTAATAGGAACCTTTCTTATGTAACCTACTTATCCCTGGCTAGCATGAGTCTTTACTGGCCTCTCACCGCTGGTGCTGAGAGCCATTTAGAATAAACAGAGAATCCATGGAAACAAAGAATTTAAAACTCTTACCACTTACAAACTTCACTTTATTGTGAAAATAACCACACAGATGCAGAAAACACTCCACCATCACACCTCCCATGTAAGGTTTCTCATGTGTTATAGCTTTGTCCATCAATCAGTCAATCGATCAATAAGTGTTGATCAAGGACAAGGACTGCCAGTCATGACACATTGGAAGACAGTAATCTTTTGCTCTAATCAGCCTGAGCTACTGAGGGTCTCCACTGTGGATCACTGACTTCAAAATTAGGAAAGCCTCTTGCTTTTGCAAGCAAACATTTTACCGTCAAGAAACAGATACTATCATCAGATTAAAGGCACAACTTGATCCGCCTGCTCTGGTGATAATCTCTTTGTACTGCCCCTTAAGCTACTACTTGCACATGATCAGTGCAAGCAGGGATCCTCCTCATCATTACCCCAACCTCAAGCTCTCCAGACCCAGACAGTAAATAAGTGGGCAGAGGACAAACTCCACCCTTTCTGATCCAGTGTGGAAACTCTGAGCCTGACTGAGGCACGTGTGTCTCTGCTCCTCCACTGGAATTTGGGAGGAGTTTAGGTGCTGCATAGTGGCCAAGTCAAACCCTGGAGGAGTTTCTGGATGGGGAGGACAGAATTAGAAAACAATATACACAGGATGCATAATAGAAAAAAAACAGCAGATATACAGTACCATACAGGTGTTTAAAAAGTAACTAAATTGCTGCAATTGTGGGTCAGATTAGCCATTTATAAGTTTTGCTCCATCCCCAAAGTACTGAATCTGTTACGTGTGAGTGATGTGCCTCTTTTTAAGATTGGGTTTGTCTGTGTCATTATTTATGAGACTGCTCCCCTGACATGATGAATGAATTTTGAGTTTGTTTTACTTTCTCAACTACAAACCAAAGAATAGATTCACATTTTTTTCAAGTCTATCTATGCAATACTCACTTGTCTATCTATACAATGAAAGAGTTAATAATGGCTTTAATCATGCCTTCTTTCAATACTGTCCATGAGGACACCTCTCTCTAATGTGATTCCAGAGATAGAGGGGAAAAAATCCACAGTATCCAACCAATGTTAAATTTGTGGCTACGAATGATATTTATATATTGAGTTTAAAAAATAGTTTTAGATAGAAAAAATATTTTTGTTAACATAAATCCATAACTTAAACAATCAACCTGATTTATTTCTAACTGTACATACTGAATGTGGCATCTGACTTCTGCTAAACATCAACTTGTCGATGTTCTCTGGCTGACAAATTATGTAATAGTGACGCTGTTTCTTAAATTACCTCAAAACTAGTTTGGCATTTCTGTACTATAACTTTTTGTTATTCATCAGCCAACATATACACCGACACCAATATATCTCATAATGGCCACTGTGTTGGCCTGGCTGATTTATCAGTCAAGCTTTGCACAGAGAACTGTGGATTTTATTCCCCATCTCTTACATAATGAAAGCATCTGGAGGGCATCTCCTCACAACCAGTATGGAGAGGAGGAATGATTACATCGACCTATACCTCTTTTAATGTACATAAAAACATGCGAGTATTGTTTTAAGGCAGGCTTAAAAAATGTGAACCATTTTTAAGGACAGAAGCTGTGGCCACTTTGAAGGTCTGACGTGTTTCATTTTGCTTTGAATATCAAAGAGGTGATTGTTAGACTTACTTTATAGCTGATACCTGCTGCTGGTTGCCATTTATTCAAATATGAACCACCTGTAATGGTAATAATAATAATGATAATAATAATACTTTATTTATAAAGCAATTCTCAAAACAAATGCAGTTCCTAAGTGCTTTACATGAGAAAAATCTAGGATAAAACAATTGTGCACAATAAAATTAGGCCACTACAAGTACAGAAAGTGAAATAGGTTAAAATACCATTAATAAAATGAGATAAAATCACATAAAGTATGAATAAAGAAAAAGAACAGATAAAATATATTAAAACTAAAGATAATCAATGGATGGCATTAATAAAAGGCTTTAATATCCAGACATTCAGCACTTGATTTCTGATACACAAGACATTAAACGATATAGGTTGCCTTCTTTTACATATCTAATAGGCATGTTTACATGCAGCTGTGCATAGTTATTCTGATTAACATACTAATGAAACAAACTCACAAAACAAACAAACAGCCTCCATCATTTGAAAAGGTTGGTGTTGTGATATTAGTGCATATCCAAAAACCTGCTGATATCCAAGTCTTTGATAATGTTTAAAAGTATGTTTCTCCTTCCAACCAGAAATGTGTTTTGTTTTTTCTTTTGTGCATGCATCTCTCCCCCAGCTTTCAAAACTGTTGGGTATTTGGTTTGTTTATGATGTATAGAGCTGACCATTAACATGCCAGAGGCTGTGCATCACAAACTGTGGAAAAAAACTTAATTGAGACCCATATTCCAAATGCGCTGTGTACATGTCTAAGAAAACCTGTAAAAATATCGGCCATATTCCACCTGTATAAGGATTTTTTTTCATTTGGAATAAGGGCTAATTCTGAATCTCCAAACACAATATGGTGTACATGACCCCTATCAAATTTAGAATATTGTCATGTTCGGAATAATAGTGGGGAATAAGTGTGCCTGTTAACATAGTCAATGATAATGGATTTTGTGTTTGTGGATAACGTGTCCTACTGGAGTGTGTGTATATAGAGCACCAGGGGGGCAAGGATGGAGCCTTGGGGAACTCCACAGAAAGAGTTCTGTTTGACAAGTTTAAACTGGTCTAAGCCTGGATCCCTGAGGCAGACTAATTTTTTAAGGTGATACAACCACATTGCACCATTGATCAAATGGAGAACTATCATCAAGTAAAATTTGAATTGCACAGTCGCCAGCACCAGCTGTAAGTAATAGATCAACTGTAGCAGTGTTTCTGATTTTGATTATGTTAGCTGGAGAGTGCTCTGTTGATAGTTATACATGGTTTTGGCTTTCTTAGCAGCATTTATACTGTTAGTACTGTTATACTGTTGAGGGGTTTCAAACACACCGCATGTAAGTAACCGCATGCTTTATTTTCCTTGATGATATTCAACAATTTGTAGCTGCGTCAGATGCTACAATGGATTTTTTCTGTCCTTTAATAAATGCATTGAAATGGTCTGAACTGTTACCTCAGACAGATTGGCCAGCCAGGTATATCTCCTGGGGCTATCCAGCAGGACTGGTTCCCCTGGTCATGCATGCCTGCCACTGGATGGGAGAAACAGTTAACTGTTTAACAGCCTGGGGGGAGCAAAGGAGGCTTAAAGATCCAACCCCACATTCCAAACCTCTCTCTCTGAGCTATAAAATGTGGAGCCCCAACAACTCAGCTCCTCCTCCTCCTCCTTCTGTGTTTGCTTTCTGACTCCCTCCTTCTGAATCAGAGTGGTGGAGCGGTCTGACAGGGACGTACCATTCTTCAACCACAGGGGAACTCGTGTAGCTGAGTAAAGGGAAGTTGCTTTAGTTGTAGAGCTTGAAGCTTCCTGCCTCCCCTGCTATGTTTTTTTAGCAGTGGACTGGCCTGAGGTGGAGGGGAACGTTTGGAGGGGGGTTCAGAGGAGGAGAGAGTGAGAGCAGCATTTTGAAACCCAGCTGATCAGAGCTGTGGTATTCTGCCACAGAGGCAGAGGGAGACGGTGCGTGACTGGAAAAAAGAGAAAAGAAGATCGAGAAGGCAGCTGAAATATTTGTGATTAAGACTGAGATTATAGAAATAGAAGAAGAAAAGAAGAATAGAAGAAATGTGTCCTTCCTTTCATG
This sequence comes from Lutjanus argentimaculatus, assembly GCA_034769285.1. Taxonomy (NCBI): domain Eukaryota; kingdom Metazoa; phylum Chordata; class Actinopteri; order Lutjaniformes; family Lutjanidae; genus Lutjanus; species Lutjanus argentimaculatus. The sequence continues at coordinate 13,964,492 of JAWZSL010000014.1, forward strand.
AGAAACTGGGAACTTGTATGAAGAGAGAAGCTCTGTGGAAAGATGTGAGAGCTGTTGACAGGGTGGAAATCTAAAGAAGAAGAGAAGCACAGAAAAGGATCCATCAGGTCTGGAAACCAGCCCAGTGAATCCTTTAGGTAAACAGAGGGTTGAAGAAGAACCCCTGAGGAAAGAGGAGGGATGTCTTGGCTGTCACCAGTGTCATGGGCCAAATGGACGTGGACGGCCGTGCGAGGGGGAGAGGGAGAGGAGGATGAAGATGGGCTGGAGGCCAGCGAGGAGAGGGAGCAACGTGGAGAGCGGAGAGGAGAGGAAGAGGAGGAGGAGGAGAGATCTCAAGGCTGCAGGCAAGTGTTGAGCTGGAGCCCCTGAGACTACTGACACTGTGATTCACACTGTCTGGACTGGAGAAGAAGGCATTTTCACATGTCTCTTCATGAGTGTTGATGAGTGTGTGACCACCTATCAGGTTGAGGAATGTCTGATATTTAGGTTAGAAAGAAGAAAAACTGTTGTTGTCATATCTGCATCAACAGTTTTGCCTGTAAATGCAAAAATGTCTAATGGTTTGTTGTCGTACAGCGCTGACACATTTCTGGCGTGGCCGCCATAGTTAAGTCTGTGACAGTGTTTGTACTGAATGTTGTTCTGGTACATCCTCATTTCTGTGGCTTCACAGAAATATCACACCCTCCAGCACTGCAGTCAGGTACGGTTTAGTTAGATGATGTAATCATTGCTAACACACAAACATTACATGACACATGCTCAAGGCATCATGGCTCCTCATGTCTGTTTTGATAACATTATCTTGGCCATTGTTCCAAGTAAGAAGATTCACAGCTACTTTTTTGTACTGACATTATTTTGACCAGATAATGTATCACTACTCTTCCTAAATCCATGTTTGTTTACTATCCCTGCAGTTATCTACCCAGAGTCACATCTCTATCTAACTGCGCTGTGATGAGACTTCCTGAAGTGATCAGATCAAACTGAAAGTTGCCGCTTTACAATGTTAAAACCACAAGCATGTGTTGTTGAAAAGGGCCCATGTATCTTATATTAAGATGGCTACATACTGTATATAGTTTGTGTGGTGCAGTGTCATACCTCATGCTGTATAGTGCTGAAGATGTGACAGGAAATAGTGGGTTGCCCTATTTCCTCCCTCTTTCATTTGTCTCAGTCTTTAACTTTCTTCCCATTACTGGCATGAATCAAATGGTGTCTGTCGAGTGTTGTTAAAGCGCAATACGACATCAGAGTAGAAATGAGGGTATAATATAGATAGATTTGAGACAGTAGAAGACTTCAAGTCATCTCTCAACATAATACATAATGAAAGGTGCATATGATAATATTCAGAGCACTTGAGTTTTATATTCAAAACAGCAGTGACACTTTTGTAGATTTAGATCTAGATCTAGATTTGTAGATCACTTTGCTGTGATCTTTTTTATGCAAAGAAATTATAGTTTTACAAGTTTAGACAGTAACATTACTATTTGGTTGAACTGCAATCTGCTGTTATTAGGAGTCTCAAGTAGACACTGATTCACTTTAAAGGATCACCAGCTAAAACCAGTTGCAAAATACTTTCTTAAATCCGTGATTTTCACAGTAGGGACCCTGTCCCACTTGGCAGGTGCCAGAGGCCGCAGCAAAAATACTAAAAGTTAAAAAGGTAATATTGAAAAAAAAATTATTAGTTTTATGAGTAATATGTGTATCATTTGAATGTATAACTATTAATAATACTTGTATATAACATATCTAGTTTTCCATGCCCATCGTTATAATTGTCTGCCAGTTAAAACATCATTCATCATGCCATGAGCTGTCAGTGTTGACCTGGACTGGGCTGTGCCTGTTTCGAAGCTGCTCTGCTCCTGAAATTTAGCTAGATGCCTCAGACCCTCTAAAATTAGTGTTTAAAACCATCTAAACTTCAGTGCATCCAGCAGAGGCTGAAAAAACAGTTGACTTGGGATTTTTAAAGACTTCTCACAAAAGGGGGGCCATATGCTAATGCTGCTTGGTGGGCCTTGCAATCAGAATGTTAGATTATGATGCCATGATTCTTACAGTATCTGGAATCAAATATCTCTGTACGATTGAACAGATTTGGGAGTGATTAGAGACAGAGTTGCATTTGTCCCCCTATTTGCACATATAGCACTTTAATGCAGTTCTGTTTGTGCAAGTCATCTTTACAATTCACAGTGCTAATCAGCCTTTTACATTTGCATATATATGTATATAGGCCTAATTCCAGCATATTTTTAGGGGGTCACCCCTCCTCAGGATTCCCTTCTGTCCTCCTACTTTGTCATGTTTTGAATGTTTGTGAAGTTTATGGTCTCTCTCTCTGTCTCTCTCTGGCTTCCACAGCTCTGACTCAGAGGGTCATTTTGACACTCCTGAGGCAGCAACTCCTGTCCGTGCCCCTCCTACCTTCCCAGGAGAGCTGGAGAACAACAACGCTGATCCAGACAAAACAGGTGAGGCCACTGCTGCGCAAATAGAGAGCGAGAAAAGATAAGGAGGAGCAGAGTTGGCATACTGTCCAAGACTTAAATGCACTGCTGCATTAACACCTCGGGGTAGCTGAAGGTTCTTTTTAACATTACAAATATTAAACAGGTCAGAAGAAAGTACAAAGCACACAGTATAGACAGAGTGTCCCTTCTTGAAGTTGCCATGGAAACAAGGGTCCTCTGATGTTGCTCCAAATGTTCAGTCACATGTGTGCAGGAGTTTAGCTTCATAGTCAACAAGAGAAAAAAAAAAATCATATCGGCATATAAATTCCACTACTCCGCCTGAACTGTAGCGTATCAGGTTCACCATGCCAGAGTAATTGGATACATATGTCTGTCTGACTCTTTCAGGAATGTACCTACCTACTGCATTTTAGCTCTAACTATTGTGAGTGCCAATAGCACATTATGCCAATATTTAAGTTTCTTATGAATCATATAGACAGTTGTGTTAAGTTGCAGTGTTTTAGCATAGGTATGTAAGGTTACCTAACCTGTATGCTTGGTATGTGAGCTGGTATGCTCGCTGGGTCTGGATTTTGGGCGGGTTTTGGGTGCGATCATGGCGGAAGTGCTGTCATTGTCATTGGAATCACTCAGAGGAGGAGCCTGCAGCAGAGTGTGGGAATGGCCTTTGCTCTGGAATTCAACAGGTTCAACAAAAGCTTCAGCTCACCCCGTTTCTGAATTGGTAACTGATAGAGGTCACAATGAGGGGAGTGACTAAACAAAGCTTATTATCAGGCTCATGTAGCTCAGTCTTTATTAAAGACGTTTTTGGAGGCCGCGTGTTGATGTAAAGCCCTTTTGGTAAGATTAAATCCTTCCTGTAGAACAGCTCCAACTACTTTTTACAAAAGTGTACATTGTGAAAGTCGACCAATATAGAGCAAGGAGGGAGTTCACTTTTGTTTCAACCACAAACATCCTCTCCTGCAGCTGTGAATCAGGAAGTTTGGATCCTGGCAGGCAGGAGCTAAAGAGCTTCTAGAGACTTCTTTGAATGTAAACATGCTGATGGCTGTGTTACCCTGTGCCCATCCAAAGTCTCCATTACTACATCAGTGTCAGTCTATACATGGTGACAGTTTCTAAATATTTAATGGGTGATTTAATTGGTGAAGACTTTGTTAAAGCCAAACAGGCACCTGATTACATTAAGAGATGGCTACTTGAGGGTTGTTTTGTATGTCTCCTGTGGTGAAATGCATGATAAATTGACATTTCAGTTGAGTTAATACATGTACAATTCATTGTCAACACTATTTTGCAATGTTTTGGCTTTTAAAGCATTGAAAAAATGCTTTAAAGGCAGCTAGCTTCACAGCTAACTGAGCTAACTAGCTAACACTATGTACATATTGCAACAGATAGCAGTTTAGCAACTCTGTGAGCTAACTGGTAGCAAGTTCTTAGTACAAAATGATTTGGCTAACTAACACTGTAAGCCAAATCATGATACTGTTCTCTGCTGCTACACTGGCTTTATAACCTTTATTGACATCTTTATGATGTGTCCAAGTGGTACCACATGGTTGAAGACAAGGAAAGTATTAATGTCACCATTACAAAAGCAGTGTAATAACATGTAATGACATCTATATGACAAGTCCAGTTACAGTAGGTAGCAAAAAGTTGCTGCGGTGTTTTGACAACGTTAACAAATAGACTAAATTAGTTGAATTCACATGTTTAAGGTTAACTTTCACCTCCAGATAGGGTTAACAATGGTAGAGTTGATTGAGCAGTGACTTTCTCCCGAAAAAAAGGCGAGGAATAGACGACATGCAGAGCTACGTACGGAGGTGGACTATTTTTTTTCACAGCAGGGCTATTTTATTAGATAATATGTATTTCTGTTTAATTAAAAACTACACGAAAATTATTGTGTATTCCTCTTTCATATTGCCATTATTGTAACCGTTTTATAAAAGCAATACATCACGACAGGCCGTGAAAAACGCTCATTATACCACAGCTAAGGGGCGTTCTTCGGCCCGACGCGGAGCTTGAGGTTAAGGAGAATATTCATGACAGATTATAATAGTCTCATGATGTGTCAAAACCCACCACATATGACAGTATAATGTAATTGTAATGTAATGTTAACATAAGGGCGTTTCTTTAAATTTGATCATGCCAAGTTTTAATGAGACATTGACCAGTGAAGTTGTCTTTGTTAATGTAAAACTGTCATAACAGATATCTCAGTCATTCTTCATTTAAGGTGTTACCGATGTGTGTTTGACTGAAAACAAATATTCTGCACAGGTACATAAAACTTTTACTCATACTAGATTAATTGAAGTATATCATAAGAAAATATTAAAGAAATGCAAAACAATTAATTTTATTAATGAAATTAGCCCACATGTTTTGCGTATTATTACAAACAGACACTGCAGCTGAGTGAGGATTTTCCCTGCTGTGACTTGTTCTCCCTTCACAGTATAAACACCAGAGTAAAAGAACAAAAGTGTATTCTTATTTTTTCTATTAAATATGTATGTTTATTTGTTTTTTTTTGTTTGTTTGTTTCTGTAATTTATTGAATGAAAACATGACATAAATCAACAGAAAACGACAATCACATTAAAACAAAACAAAAATACAAAATCAAACCTATACATTCTGATAAACGCACACATGCTTTGTCTTTACAACCTATGTCAGCTGCCCAAACAGCCCAAAGAACTACCAAAACAATGAGGGATGAAAAGAAAGAAATTTGTGATCTTTCTTCATATAAACAAGTTAATATCATTATTACATACAGAAAGCCTTATAGCTTCTCAGGATAATTATTATTACAAAAAGAAAATAATTTGACCCTACTTGCATGTGGATTTGCATGAAGACATATTTTTATGTACTGCATGAATACTTTGAAAGTGACACTCTAGCGACATACTATCATGAATGGAAGTAGGTAGAAACACAGCAGGCAGTGCTAGTCTCCTAGCAACATAATATTGCATGGATATGGCGGGTATGACAGGCATACTGAAAAATGTTGATGTGTCAAAAGGTTCCCTGGAGGCAATAATTACACCACAACAGCCTCTGTCCCTGTTGTCCTCGACTCAAATCAGAAAATAAATCATAACCTACTTTTTCTCTCTTTCTTACTGTTTTCTAATGCACTGCTTGGTTGAAATGTCATGGCCCTCATAGTAAGACGTTCGCCATGGCAACAGCAGCAATTGGAGCTGTTGGCTGGCATGCAACCAATCAGATATCACCTACATCTGAGCATAAATGTGATTGGAGAGATTATCATAGGCAAGAGAACTGTGCATGCAGTTTTATTTATTTATTTTTATTTTTTGCATTTTAACATGTTTTTTTATGGTTAAAGGATTAAAGGTTATGGTTAAAGTTTGGTTTCTTATATTGTTATGAATAAAGAAAAGATTTAAGGACTCAAGGATTTCCCAGTCTGGAATCAAGAAAGTACATCTATCTATCTATTAGAACTGGGCAATATCTGGATATTATCTATCTGTCTGTCTGGCTGGCTGTCTAATTCTGTGTTTTCCTCCCTCGTTTCATCTTCAGATGTGGATAAAGAGGAGCACCTGATAGTGACTGCTCCTGTTGAGGATCAGGATATTTTGCTCAACCACAACATGGGTCAGGACGAGCCTGCAGTCCCCATGGGTGGTCCACTGAAAGTAAACATGCACACCCTGGAAGCAGAACAAACAGAGAGTCTTCCAGAAGCCCTTGGCTCTGTGCCTGACCCTGCTTCATCCTCAGTGAAGGAGGCATTTGAAGAGGCTCAGTACACAGAACCATCCTCTGAGCCATCCCAAGACCCTGTCCCCATCCTAGTTGCAGAGCCTGTCCTGGATATGGCTCCGGCTCCTGCTCCAGCTCCTGCACCAGCTTCTGCACCAGCTCCTGCACCAGCTCCTGCTCCAGCTCCAGAACCAACCCCAGAACCAGAACTAACCCTAGAACCAGACTCACTCCAGAGCAGTGAACCTGCAGTCAGCCCAGCTCTGGAGCCTCCTGTGCAGGAACCTGTTGCTGAAGCGGAACCACAGTGCAATGGCCTGAACCAGACAGAGCCTATTAAAAAGACTAAAAGCAGCAAGTCTAAGCCTCCAGCCCTGAAAGTAAAGGCCTCACTGCTGAACGAGGTTGCCCAAACAAATGAGGAACAAGAACTTCCTGTTCCCGAGGCCAGTTACAACTTTGACCCTGACCAGCTGGACGACAGCTTTAACCCCTTCACCAGCGGTGGGTCTAAAATTCAGAACTCTCCCCCACCATGTGGTTCAAGCTCTCTGCCCAGACTTGAGCCACTCGGTGCCTCCCTGCCTGTCTGTGATGTTAGCTCAGCGGCTACAGCAGAGGTGGAGACAATGGAGCCATCTTCAGAGGCGAAGCCTGTGAAGCTGGAGTTCGGTCTGGATGAGGGCCAGTCAGTAAGCCTCCTCCAAGGAAACTAGGTGGTAAAAAGACAGTCAGCAAACTTGCAGCTAAGAAACAGAAACCCAAAGCATCAGAGGCTTCTAGTAAACCAGCACCAGAACCCACAGCGTCAGAAACAGACTCTCAGCCAGTGTCAGAACCAGTTTCCCAACCAATCTCAGAACCAGTTTCTCAGCCAGCATCAGAACCAGTTTCAGATCCGCTTCCAGAAACTGCTTTGGCAGTCTCAGACTCTACTGCACCTCTGAACCTTGACGATGTTCCTATTCCTAAGACGGGAACGTTTAACTTTGATCCCAGTCAGTGGGATGATCCGAACTTCAATCCATTTGGTAGCAATAGCAAGATGAGCAACTCTCCAAAGCTCCCCAAGGGCTCCTACAGTTTTGATCCGGACAATTTTGATGAGTCTATGGACCCTTTTAAACCCTCCAAATCCATGAGCACAGAGGACTCGTCCAGTAGCGCCCCTCAGCCGCAGAAAAACGTAAAAGACGGAGGCAAACAGAAAGCAGGACCACCAGCAGCGGAGAAGAAAGGGAGGCAGATTCCAAGAAAAGCAAAGAGAGGACAATCGCGTAAGTCTGTCCTAACTTGCCCCTGGAGTTTATAACATTATCACCAATAATAAAAAATCAGATGTCAATTAATATAATATGTTCTCTAGGAATGTAACTATAACAAAAAGTCAACATACAGTAATACCACAAGGAAGCCCAAGATGAGATATTTTTCATAATATTAAAAAACAGCTTGAAAAACATTATATATTAAATAACAAATCTGATGTGTACAGGATTTTTTGTGCATATAAAATTTGTTTTTCCTTTTAACTTAAAGTGCTCCTGCTTTCCTTTTTTTATTAAATAAATGTAACCAGCCATGAAGCATGTGCAAAAATTGGCATGAATTATCTTTGGCAATGAATGACTGAATTATGCATGTACAATTTCAAAACAGACACAATGCAGCAGTCAGTTACAGTGCCTTTATAAAATAAAATAAAAATCTAAAATAAAATAAGGTAAGGGGTTTGCACACTGTCATAATCATGTCATGACACCTGCCATGAACACAAAAGAGTCTTTATGAATGTTTATGACTTGTGTCATTAAGTATTAGTCAGTTATGTCATTTTTAATGCAAAGATTACAGTGCTTGTTTTGACAGCTTGACATTTATCAAATCAATAATGTCTTTGTCATGACGATTTGACATTATCAAACTGTCATTTGTGGTTGGTTCTGATAGAACTGATGATGCTTTGTGGCCATCATGAGACCATTATAAGTGTGTCATGAACAGTTTCCTTGACCCCAAGTAGGTACATTTTTGACTTGTCATACAGATATCATTAAGTTTTATTACACTGCCAAAAGCTTTTGTAACAGTGTCATAAATGGACTTCAGCTAAAATGGTACCATTTAGACTTGTCATAATAATGTCATTAAATGTTATAAGGTCAGTTTGATGACAGAGAGCAGCAGGAGCTTCAAGATATCGTTATGATAAGTCCAAAATGTCCCACTTTACTTGAGGTCAAGACAAAGATTTATGACACACTTATTATGGTCTCATAATGGTAAGTGTCCAGACCAACCACATATGACAGTATAATGTAAGTTTGATAATGTCAAGATGCCATAACAAAGACAACTCAAGCAATGCCAACTTTGAATTAAAAATCACAACAGTCATAAACATTCATAGACTCATTCATGTTCATGACAGGTGTTATGACATGTTATGTCAGTCTTATGAGCACCCCTTGAAATAAAGTGTTACCTAAAACAATTAACCATGTAATATCACAGCAGATATTATCACAGTCTAATACATTACAGAGACTGTTTTTTAATTGGGACATCACAATATTCAATATATTGTTACATGCCTCATATACTCTCGTATAAGGTTCAGATTTATCTTTCTTTGGTTGTACGTGTTAGTATTTACATCCGCAAGTGTCTGAATTCATGCCAAACAATGCTTTGAACATCGCCAAACACTTAACGCTGCATACTGGCCATTGGTGCAATTCCCAGGTTTATATTTAGACTCCTAAAAGTGCTTATAGCTTCAGTGGTTGGACTAGTTTCAGCTTTTCCAGGTCTGTTGGCATCTTGTGTTTATGCTCAAACTTGAAACTATCTGCTTAGTGTCTAACATGCTGAGCTGAACACCTTACACGCTCTTCTTTGTCTCTTCCCCCTGCTCCATTCTTCATTCCCTTAATCAATGTCCCCTTCATCCTTCATCCCCCTTCTCTTGTGTGTTACGTAATCCCCCAAAACTCTGCTTTCGTCCACTTCGATTAGCGCCAGGACATCTGAACAAGCCAAGTTTCTCTGTTTTCTGTTGTAAGTACTCTCCCTATCGACGCTCTCTTTTCTTTCAAGCATGCTTGCTTCCCATTGTGCTCTCATCATGGCATGTGCTGGAGTCAGAGCTGACCTGCTGAACAAGCATGTGAGGGAAATAATGTCCTCTTCGGTTTCACCTCAACTCACAAGGCCATCCCCTGTTACATCAGCAAGTTAATTTGTCCCATCTTGTGATCCCTCATGAAGTCTGGCAGCATTAGTATGGTTATATTAGCTATGTACGCAGCTGTATCTCATTTAATAAGGTGCTATGCAGTTAGCTCTAAAGCCACAGAAATGCTTGCAGCTCTATGGTTGTAAAAACTGGAGGAAGAAGGATTAAAATGTTTAAGGATCGTTACTTTTGGATCGACATACTCTGACACTTATATTGTCATCATGTGCTTGTTTTGAAGGAATACCTGTAAAGTTCAGAAGTACGATGAGAGCCAGTCCTTGGTGCTTGACGTGTGCAATCAGGTAATGTGTGTTTTTGTGTGTGAGTGTTGTGTCAGCTGAAACCTTTCAGCTTACCGCAGTGACACTGCAATGTCCATTATTCAGCAGCTGTCCAACCTCTCAGCCTCACCTCTTCACACACATACACACACACACATAGATACACTGTGACACCAGCTGACAGTAGCATCAGCAGTGTCTCCGGCTCTGCAGTGCTGGCTTGGCATGCTGACAGACTTATCACTCTGCAGTCAAGTATTAGTCTGCTGCCCCCATATGCCCTCAACATTATCACCTGCTAAGGTGATATTCTCAAGATATTATATATGTTATATAATACTAGAGTATTAAGATAACTTTTTGTTACATAGGTGTCTAGGCCCACAAATATGACCTCACATAACTTAACTTCCCAATGATAACTCCATTGGAATATGTTTGTGTGTTTTTATGTGAAGTTTTAATCCACAATGGTACATATACACTTTTTTATGCAAACAATTGATTTTAATTTTTTTTAGAATATATTTAAGTTGTTTTTAAATTTCAAGTTCATAAGTTAACCGAGTTAAAAATTTTTAATTTATATTCAAGATGTACATTATCTTGGTCTGTTCTCTGAGATTCCAAGGCTTAACACAAATAAGAATATTTCGTTTTTTGTTTTGTTCAAGCTAAACATGCAATATCTGTCTTCTGGAGAAACCCAGAAAAACCTTCTATTAGTATGAAAAGATGTGAGCGGATGATGTTGATATTATTTACCTTATTTTTTTGGATGGTTTTGTGTGAGGATTGTTGGCAGAGGGAGAGGGAGTTGGGGTGGGACGAGTGTGACTGGGGAGGATGCATTTTGTGCGTGTCTTGATGTGTTCAAATGCAAAATGGCAATAAATATATTTCTCTTTTGATATCTAATTAGGAAAGAAATCCCAATCTAATGTGAATCCTCTCTTCTTCCCTTTTTTCCAGGAGGAGGATGAGGTGGTGGTTCAGACACCCGAGATCACTCAGCAAGTTCATCACGCCACTGATGAGGAGAAACTCGCCTCCACCGGCATTATGGGCCAGGCAACAGATAGCCAGGAGGAGAGAGGAGAACCAGAATGCAATAAAGCACCGGTGAAAAAACAGCCAATCAAAGATGTATCTGTTATGGATGGTACGTTTGGATCTTCAAACCCTCCTCTGTGTGCAGAGTTTAAGGCAGTGTTTCAAGGCAAAATGAACAACAGTAGATAGTGAAAGAGACTTTTTAGATTCACACACAGAAGTCATTGTAAGTCATTATTTAGTCATATAAATCTATTCTAAAGATTACCGTTTTTTTCCCTTTAAGTCAGCTTTAGTGGAAGTAATAATTAACCTATCTGTTCACAAAGCAGTGCATGTTTTTATTACGTGAAGTGAACAGCACTAGTAGATTAAATAATTCTATCAGTAGCCATAATATCTGGTCTGGTCTTTTACTCCACCCCACTTTCTACGATTATTTGTGATGTATTTAAGTTTGTAGTATACTATGGGACAATGACAGGCGATTTTTGCTCAGTGTATACATGAGGCATGGTCGTAAAGAAGTTGACATGACCAGAGAGGTGCCACTTTCAACAAGAGGATGAATTGGAAAGTGTGAGCGAGGAGAGTAATTCAGTTATAAAACAAGTGCTGTTGGAGGCTGCAAAGCCACAAGAATGTGTCGAACTTAATGAAGAAAAATGGAGTGTGCAAGCTCAGCAAAACCCTGTCCTGGATGTAAGAAAGTTGGAAATGTTACACTGGGGAGCACATGCTTCCCATGGTTGTGCATTAAAACCAGTCTGTGTATCACAATATTTTTTCTTGACAGGAGCAAGACAATCCAATGGAAACCAGACAAAAAGAGCGTATTATTCTTAATGCAGAGTGGGTTCAAGGGGACATACATGGCATATAATAAAACAGAATAAATACAGATAAAGACACAAGAATAGCAACATATGTAGTAACTTGTTTTAAATGGAGTAGTAAATGTCTGAGTTATGGAATAAAATTGTAATTAGATATGTGTAATTAGTACAGCAGTTGTGATTTGTGATTGAATTATGTGTCTTTTCTCCTCAAAGTTCCTGAGACTAAGATTGCAGATCACCTGGAGGAGAAAGACATCTGCAGTCTGAAGGACACCTGCAGTCTGAAAGATGATATAGTAAGTAGACTAACCAGGTGGGAGCAGTATGAATATTTTAACATAACTGTCTTGTTTTGCACCAACTGTTCTTCATCTCATTTGGGAAGAAGAAAATTTAGCCATAATTGGAGTCCTACTTTTTTTTTTTTTCACACTGGGAAAACAGTTACCTCATGTTTTGCTTTTCTATGCCCCACTAGTTATTTTTGCAGCAATGATCTAATAGTGTTTACTCACGCAATATTTGTCTAAGGCAACTACACTTGCACCTTCAGGTTATACAAATGTTTGATTAATAAAAACACCACAAATGTGAACCCAGAGCACTCCTTGCAAGAAGATCAGGTGATCTGAAATGAAAAGTAAACAGAGCAGAAGTATTTGTGACATGCCATAAGTTACAAAATCTAAGGATCATGATGGATGTTCTTGTCAGATCTGACACTAAGCACACTTTGTGTTTTCTGCATTTTCCACAGAGTGAGATATCCACGACTCAAACAACAAAGGTGCCCAGCAGTGAGGCCCTAGACACAGCAGCTCTGTCCCAGGACAGTATACCTCTGAGTGAGATGGACAAGGCCGCAGTGCTCACCCTGATCAGAGAAGAGGTACATCACTCCCACACACTCAGAAAGACAGGGCGCATTTCATAGTTTTTTGTTGTTGTTTTTTTTTAGATCTGAACATTTTTCTCCTAATGTCTTCCAATCAGATCATCACTAAAGAGATCGAGGTCAATGAGTGGAAGAGGAAGTATGAGGAGAGCAGAGCTGAGGTTATGGAGATGAGGTATGAAGTGTCACTGTTTCCCCTGAACTTTGCTTCACATATAAAAATATTGCAGTGAAAATGTAGAAAACAATATAAATGATTTAGAGGAACAAAGCTGACAAATGGTGTACTGGCTGTTCTTATCCTGACAGGAAAATAGTTGCAGAATACGAGAAAACAGTTGCACAGATGATTGGTGAGTTGCTGCCACCTGGTGGTCATATATTCGCATGGTTGTGTTTGTTAAACCAAGATGACTTGAGAATGCCTTAAGTACTGTGTGTATTTCATGACCGCTCTCCCAACACCTCCAGGATACATTTGGTTTAGGAATACATTACATAAAGACACACTGCACTTCCTATAAAAAGGGGATGCATCATGTGTCTCTTCTTCTGCATTCAAAGGACCAATCATGTGCCACCTACTTCAAGAGGAACAGGTCATAAACTATAATTGACAGCTATGAAAAAAATTACACAAAAAGCAACACAAATTGACAGCTGTACATTAGTGTTCTTAAACCTTAAATTTGATACTTTCAAAGATGATAAACAAAAAGTGCACTGAGGTCTAAAACTGTCCCATGATGAAGGATATCACTCGAATAATATCTGTGATAAATATCAATAATCAATTTTCTAACGTGTTCTAATAGCTGCAATACCAGCAATGTAAGACAGACTTTGCAGCAAATCAGGACCAAGCATAAAAACATAAGTATGTGTTTTCTACATCACCAACTGAATGCATGCAGGTTCCCATGGCAACACAACAAATACAGTTTGTGTTGCTGTAACTACATTACATGGCTTTGTTCAATGACATTACTAACTCACAGGTCAACAGGTTTGCATATATAACGTATACCCTCAAATCATGTTGTCAGGAAAAGAATTTGTGAAAGGGTGGCACTTTCTACAACTGATTTGAAACAAAAAACTCAGAAAAAACATAACCTTCTCTGGAGCAGAATAAGTTACCATCATGATTTACCCAAAGGTTGAAAGAAAGCCACTGTCTTGACTTGAAGATCTGTCTGTAGACTCTTGCTAACCCATTAATCTCACTTTGTAGTACACCCCTCTGGAGTAGTGTACAGATCCAAAACAATTAAAAACATATGACTGTTCTGCTAGTACTAAGTGTACTGTCTTTGCTTTTAAGCTTTTTATTATTTTATTTGACCTTATTTAGACAGGTAATCTCATTGAGATACAAAGTCTCATTTTCAAGAGAGATTTGTTGAAAACAAAGGGTTACACACAGAGATACAGACAGGACAATATCGGCCAGATTATCAGGATTAAGCACAATAAACAAGAGCAAACCCTCACAGATGCTCTCTCCATATCTCATAAAACTCGTTTAAAATTCCCAAGGAATCATTCTAGACAGCTTCAGTTCCTCCTGCAGTGTGTTCCAGGTTGACGGGGGAAAGTAGGAAAAATCTTTTTTTCTTTTCAAATTCTCTATGGACTGAGGGGATAGAGGGATTAATAAAGTCCTGGGACAAAACAGTTTAAGTGAGTGTAAGTAGTCCAATTATGGATTTATAAATGAAGGTATACTTCCATTTGCAAATGGATAGTGATGATAGTTATATTCGACAGTTCTGTCTCAGTCCAATTTTTAAGATACGTCATATCTTTTCCCTCCTCTGTTTGTTTGCAGAAGACGAGCAGCAGCAAAAGACCCTGTCCTGCAGTAAGTCAGTCAGGCAGTTGACCGCAGAGAGGGATCAGGCCATGGCCGACCTCAACTCTGTGGAGCGTTCGTTCGCCGACCTCTTCAGGAGGTATGAGAACATGAAGGGGGTCCTGGAGGGCTTCAAGAAGGTCAGTAGAGCTTTGGTATAACTCTCATAAGACACTATCCAGGCCATTACCACAGATCATTAGATATCCCCTGCATGTATCTCCCTAGAATGAGGAGGTGCTGAAGAAGTGTGCGCAGGACTACCTGATGCGGATCAAGCAGGAGGAGCAGCGATACCAAACTCTCAAATTGCACGCTGAGGAGAAATTGGACAAGTAAGCCTTCATGTCTGTAGTTTGTGATTCCAGGATTCAATCATTGCACAGCTTTGTAATCCTGAAAATCCATTACAGTTGTCATTTTAACAACATTTTTTGTGTCCTTCACTTCCTCTCCAACAGGGCTAACGAGGAGATTGCCCAGGTACGTGCCAAGGCCAACGCTGAGGGAGTTGCACTGAGTGCCAGCCTGAGGAAGGAGCAGATGAAGGTGGAGTCACTTGAAAGAGCTGTCCTTCAGAAGGTAAAATGATTAAAATGGATTCACTGTGTTTTAACTGTGAGTGCTAAGTGAGGTATGCTGAAAATACACTTTGAATAACTGAGGTTAAAAGCCTTTCACTGAGAGTTTTTGTGTGTTTGTTTAGGCCTTCCTTTCAAGTCTAAAATCTGGTAAAAGGTGCTTAACAGGGCATGTTTAAACATCACTGAGTTACTATCACATTGTGGTATGAAAGAAGTATTACTGTAAACAAATATGATCACAGTTGAGATCTTTTGTGAACTTTATTTCACACCAGTGGGTGAGATTACAGCGCTATTTTAGTCCAAGATTAAGACCATAATTCCCACAAAACTTTTGTTTCCTGTCCCATCATTGTCTTTGTTTGGTCTTCTCTTAAAGTTTTAGTGAGAGGGATAAATGTGTCCTCCCATCTGCTTTTCACTTGTTGTACCAAGAGGAACTCTGCTTGTGTTGGAAAAGTATTTTTGCCTGTTTTGTGCAAGTAGTCACAATGTTTTAAAACTTTTTTTTTAACTTTTTCTTTTTAGGGCGTTTAATTACAGTGATTTGAAAAGTGCTTCATTTACACTTGTATCTGTAAAATCACTCTAAGTCCTTCAAAAAAATGCTGTCATTGAGCACAGATTTTATAAATACATGCACTAGCAAGACATCAAACACTAGAGGGCAGTGTTTAATTTGCTAAAACCAGAATCTGATGGTAATATAGACATAGAACTCCACTATCAATTCTTGGAAATAAAATACGAAATACAAAATAAAATACTAAAGTAAGATGAAAAATAGATAGGAAGAATGTTTGCTGTTATATATTTATTTTAATTTGTTGAAGGGTCTCAGCCCAACAACATGGTGGTCCTTCTCTGCTTTATCAGTTAGTATCTGTGTTGGAAGAAGTTCTCAGATCCTTCACTAAAGTAAAAATCTAAAAATCATGATATAAAAATTGCATTGCAATTAAAATTCAAAATGTTACTTAATTAACAAGTAAGTAGTTTTATTAGCAGACTGTACTTAATGTGTGTGTGGAGTGAAAAAGTAATACTACAATAAAGTACAAGTATGTCAGAATTTTACTTAACTACAGTACAACAGAGTTAATGTATTTAGTTATATTCCACCCAGTTTAACACAGTGGATATGCCCATTTTAATTGTTGTAGGTGTAGGTGTGCTCATGAGCTCTTCTGCTACAGAGACACTTTTTGTCTGCGTACAAATTTCAGTTGTGTGTTTCATCTTTAACACTAAGTCCTAAACCTTCTTTCTCTCGGTGTCTCTCACAGAATCAAGAGATCGAGGAGCTCACTAAGATCTGTGATGAACTGATCGCCAAACTGGGAACAGAATAAGAGGCCTTTAATCAAACTGTCACTACAGCAGCATCGATGTAAATTCTGTGCATGGTCACATGTAAACACTCATCAACCTTTCTTTCTCTCCACTTGTGTTTTTTTAAACACACTGAGATACTTTTGATCTTTTGAGACTGAAATGTGAAACCAGAACAATAAGTGATTGCGTCAATCATGTCACGCCCGTTAAAGAAGCACAAAGTTATCATGAGATGTATTTTAATTGTTTTGAAGGAGAAGCACAGTGATTTATTGGTCTTTGGTCGAAGATTTACAGTAAAGGCTGATTTTATGGTTCAGCAATTCATCCATTTTAAACTGTTGATCCTCTTTTTTTGAATTGTGTTTGCAATTGAAAAAAACAGCTAGTTTGTTACATTACAATGAATTTCCATTACCATTTTATACTGTATGTTTAACAACTGTAGGGAATCATGTGGGAACTAAGGGAAAGACGACGTGGAAACAGCACAGACATCTTTTACCACAGTGCGTCAACTGTAACTACCTGTGTTGATGAAAGGACAAATCTCTCTATTGAGTGCCTAAACTGATCAGAGTGTATTCGTTTTCTGGCCCATAAATATTTCCTGCTACGATTTCTGTTCTGCTGAATCTCTTCTTTCATCAGCAAATGAACTGAAAGTAATATTACAGAGCATTTCGTAAGTTGCCTTTGAGTTTGTTTGTGTTTTTTGTTTCACACGATAACATATGGAGGACTGCCAAAATCAGAATAAATAAATGATTCAATAAATGTATTATTATTATTTTTAGCATTGTTATTTACTAGTAGTAGTAGTAATAGCAGGTACCACAATGTAGGCATTAAAACTGATTAATCTCCCCAAAGTGATTTATCTCTCTTTTATTTTTACATTTTTATGCATTTCTGCTTCAGTAAGGTAATGAGGGGAAATGTAAAAGGAAAGTACAGACATAACATAATTAAGAACAGGGAAATAAATAGGAGTTGGCAATGCACAAGGGAATAATACAGAAATAAATGCAGAAATAAGTTTTAACTGGAAAGTAAATAAATTGTGGAATTAATGCAAAGGTTAATAAATACAGAGGCAAATTAAAACAGAAGTATCAATAATGTCACATTTCATGAAATTAATGCATACATTTATGTTTTATGTTTAGGGGTGCATTTAATGGCACAGTAATTTATTTACTGAGTCATTTATTTATTTACTTATTTTTGTTTTTGGCAGTTACTCCATAACCATATACGACCTTGCGTAAAGTATTTAGTTATGTAGAGTTTGAAGTTAAAGCACAGAGTTTTGACATCTTGTACATTTTGCCCCCATAAATCTCTGGGATTGTTAAATATGAAGAGCACTTAAGAGAATCTTAAATTCTGTTCTTGAATATCTTATTCATTTGATGGTAAGTTGACAGTGATGGATGGAAACTAAAGTTTAGTTTGAAGCTTAAGTAGTAAAAACTTTGCTCTTATTATACTGTAATATTAAACCATGTGCCATGTTTGATTTTCTCGCTCTGTGTTTGAGTGTAGAATCACATCCTGTCGCTGCCATGTAGATATTGTATTCACATTTTATCTGTGAGCCCAAATGTTGCTGGTGTGCCTTTATTTAGTCTATTTTGTAAAAAAAAAAAAAAAAAAAAAGATGTCATGCAGTTGTTTCCACACTCTGTTGCCAAAGTGTACTGTACACAGTATATATCTTTATGATCAAATTATACTGAACAGCAGTGAGTTATAGTGGGTTTGCAGTTTTAATGCTCATTCTGCAATACATGAATGGCGAGATACATTGCTCTTTGAGGTGATCATCTGTGTTTTGGTGAGCAGAGGTTCATCATATAATAATATCTTCATTGCTCACATCAGCATTTTCTGGTCCAATTGAACCTGAAGCAGCACAAGTGCATCTTTGGACAGATGTGTTTCAGATATAAAGGACAGAATCCTTCCTTCACATCAGCACAATCAGTTGCCAAATGTCATTGTAAAGTGAGATGGGTCTTAATGTGACTCTGTGTCCTGTTCTGGTGGTGTTACATTATGTCTGAAGGTGCTTTTCAATGCAAATCCATTGTTACAGTACAATATGTGTAAATTTTATACTTTATGAAAAGAATTTGTTGCTAATATTTGTAAAATTGAAGAATTACGTATACTCAGATTGTATGTTACCTGCTATATTTTGTGCATTCCTGAATAAATGGTTAAGATTTAATATTATGCCAGTTTCCTCCTTTGTCTGAATCATTTAATTTGAGCACCTAACAAATCAGAGAGACGTGAAATCTTTGCTATTGCAGTGATAAACATAAACACATGCAAAGTCTGTCATTGTTTGTTCCTACAGGGAAGCCAGGAGCCAGATTTCATCACTGTTTTCATGCTCTTGCGGCCAGCGTACCAACGCTTTTTACAAACATGTCATTAGTGGCATTTTGTTTGCGAGTCAAAAACCTCCTGTTTCCTCCAGCAATCAGATTTTCAAATTACAATGATGTAGTCATAAATGTATCAACATTGTGTGTAGTTGTGTGTTTGGTAGGTTTTGCTGCTGTCCTGCTGTCACTGGACTACTGCAGAACTGTCTGTAAATCACATTTTGCATTAACATACAAAGAAATACAATTAACAGTTAACTCTTCTTTATATAATATTGTTTAACACTTTGTTTTGTTAATTGGTAACTACTAGAGATCAGTTTGACAGAAGAACAGGCTGGCTTTCTTTACTATACACAAGAGTAAACTTAATGATGTTTACTCAGACAAAACAAGTGGTCATCCTCATTAAATCCTAATTGCTTCTGAAAGACTTCCCTGTAGCCAAACCTCTTTAAAGCTAGGTAGTTTACCAAATGTGACCAACAAGTTTTATTGTTGTTTCCACTCAGTGTCACCAGATGCACAACAAACTTATTTGTCCTTGTAAAACAATGTATAAGAAACTGTATCTGTATCAGACACTAATGGAGACAAGAAGAAACAGTCCTGGGGCAGACGTTTAGCTCAGTTGGTAGAGCGTCCAACCCATGTATGGAGGCTGCTAGTCCTCTGCAGTGGCCGCTGGCTCGACTCCCCCCTTGGCCCCCTGCTGCATGCTGCAGCTTCTGGGTTTGTAAAACAGGGGCAGAGAAATTCTGATGGAATATTAATGTAATAATATGATGCTCAGGGACAGCACAGCAACTTATGGGCTGACACACAAGGTTCATATCAGTACATATGCATCAGGAGTTAAAAAAAAAAAAAAAAACATTCACGTGAAATGTTGATAATTGGAAGAGGTGTAGAAGCCCAAAGAAGCTACAGTTAGTATAGGTAGAAACAAGTATTTTGAATATTGTTGGTCTAAGATGTTCAGACAAATTTTTGTAATTTTTTGAATGTTTCACGTTACTTATCAGTAAATGTAACATACATGTACTTTGGTCCATTTAGTCAACCTTGTCCCAGGGTCAGTCTGGGCAGCTCCTTCTCACCACATGGTGGTGTCCTTAAACACCACAATGCCACAAACACGAGTCCAGTCCTGGGATTCTGGGTAGAGTTTATTCTAACAAATCATGAGCACCACACAGAACTACAACAACACAAGACGACTGATGAGGACAGACATGAAGAACTCAACATCAGCAAACATTTAAAAATATACAGACAGGAGCTAAATGCAAGATTTATTTTCTTAGAGAGGAGAAGGAAGGCTTTGCTCTCAATTTTACGATTGCTTTCACCAGGAATGTCTTTCTGTACAGATTTTTGCTTGTCTCTCCAGCACCTCCTTAAGGGTAAAAGCTAACTGGAGGAGGATCACTTAATATCTTGAATGATTTATTCCATATATTTGATTTATATTTCTCACTTAGTTACATCTGAAGCTTCCCTACAGCACATCAGCCTCTTCTTTACCTTTTCTATAGGCAGCCATGGTAAGATGGGAAGAAAGCCAGAAGACTTGACTGAGCTTGCTGTATAAACAGAAAGTACAGTTGGCTTTTATATAATCTTTATATGAACAGGACAACCAAACAGATCTAACAGTAATCTGTCTAAAAGCCGAGAACAGTGAAGTGTTGATTTTCAGTGAAACCAGCACAGCAGTCGCTTGCTTCAATTTGAATAACAAAAATATTAATAAATGGAACATTTAAGACATATTTATCACCCAATAATGGCCACAACACCCCAACATTTCACCAGTAATGCAGTGAAACTCATGTAGTTCATGACTGAACCATCAACAGTGAGATGTGAGGAAACTTTTTGGATGTGGAGCCAGTTTTGACTGATTGCATCCTCAACCTGGTAAAAGGATTTATTTTTTTTTTCTAAAAATCATTTTTTTGTGATTAAAAAAAATGCTTTTTAAAATTTGGAGGCTCCCTGATTATTAATTATTTTTCATAATCAAAGCAGGTGGCCATGTGACACTGTGCAGTAAAAGAAAAGTAAAACATGAAGAATAACTGAATAGAAATAATCAATCTTCTTGCAAATGGTCTCGTCTACTTATGTAGGCCATATAGAGGCAACGGTATTAAACTGAGACTGTTTCATAACCAGTTTCAAAACTCCTTGTAGTAGCTTTAAGTTTCAGTTTTGGCTGTCCAAAGGGAAAAGTTTGAGCCCTGATGTAAACTCTAAAAGACAGGCTTTGTAAAATGCAGAGTCTCATTTTTACGGCTACATAAAGCCATAAGATGTTAGTAAGTGGAATTTTTACATAAGTTTAGGCTATCATAAACCACACATGCAGGTCCATGATATTTCCATGTAGTGTGTTTTTGTAACCCTGACGACTGGCGCGGAGTGGGCGGGTCCAGGATGCTGAGGCGGCCTCTGATTGGCTGCTGTTTGTGGTGAGGAGTGGGCCGGGAGAGCGCGGCCAGCTGTAAGGGGAGCAGAGCAAACAGCCAGGAGAGTACTAAAGGGACAAAGACCCGCCGCTTCACATCTCACCATCCTCTCCAACAGGTTGGAAAAGTCAAAGTGTGCGTCCTGGAGAGGCTGTGCTGCTGCTTGTTCTCGGTCTGTCACAGTAAGTGCGGTTTCCTTTCACCTCTCACTTATCTCACGGTAGTAAGCTGCTGATTGGTAGTTGTTTTGCACGTGTGTCAAACTTTGAGTTGATCTGTGAAGTGTGGGATTGTCTTGATTTCAAACATAAAAAACTGTAAAGTTGCAGTTTCTCATTTCAAAATAATTGATTTAATTTTCCAGCGCACACTTGTTTCACGTTCAGAGCCTCCAAAAGTTAACTTCAAGAAGGACATGGGCTACTGCTGGTGATGTAATACCAAATGGGATGTGATGTGCACCAAAAACTCAAAGTACATGACACCCCGATAAATAAACACACAAACAAACCAAAAACCCTCAATGATAATATTTATCGCGATATTACAAACCAAGACAAAATAATGACTTCAAAACATATCCTGTATTAAATAATGAATCTGATGTGTTCAGCACTGGCATGAATTGTCTTTTGCGATGAGTGTTTGAATTATGTATGTACAATTGCAAAACACAAACAACACAGCAGTTAGTAACAGTCCTTTAATAAAATAAAATAAAAGTGCTTAATTAAAAATATTAACTATGTAATATCAAAGTATACTATGCTGTCACGGCCTCTTACGGAGATCATTTTTTATTGCAGTATTCAATGTCTTGCTTAAATATATAAACTTCTATAGTGTGTTGCATTGTCATAAAGCATAAATAATAACCCAAATTTAAAAGGAATTAGCATCACTCTACTGTTTATGTCTTATAATCTGGTGGTAACATTGGATGTATTTCCTGTAGCAGCTGCAGCGCGCCTCTGACAGGTCTTTCTTATTTTACTCTGTGTGAATATTGGGATCTGTGCAGGCCAGGGCTTAACAGACACTTGATGGTTGATTTGTGCTTTTTTCTGAAATGAACAATAGACAATACAAGAGCTCTGGCTTTGAGTGAGAGAGCAATAAATTCAGCATGTGGAATTTTGGATCTTCCAGTTGACAGTATTTGGCTACCTTTCACTGAAAGCCAGCTTCACTCAGTGTTCTTATGCAAGACTGCATGTTTTAAATTTTCTACTATGGTGAACTGTCTTTTTAAAAACCAGCTGTAAATATAAATCACATTGAACATTCCTCTGTATGAAGTGGGGGTGTCTCCACTGGTTTTGGAAGCAGTACTGTCTTGAACAGTATTTTTTTGAAAGTTTGGTGCCCAAGGCACACCAAAGGGCAGGCCCAAACCTCAAGGCACACCTGTAATCATATCTGTGTATAAATACCTCTATAACACCTGTTATCACTTATCACTCTGTAAACATTTATTTGTATTCACTAATGCCAAATAAAACTTGACAAACAGCTACAGTATATTACTCATGAATTATTTATAAACAAAATAATTAAAGAATTTGTTTGAAACTGGAAACCACATCAAATCAGCAACACGCCCATTTAAACCAGGAAGGTAACAAAATTAAAGGCATAATATGCAACATTTTCCTTTAGACTCATAGAAACATAATTAAGTTTAATCATCACTTATGACCCACTAGAAGTGTGTGGTGGTGTCTGTATCTGCATTCTACCTGTATTCCTCTTTATTTTTTCTGTGCTTAGCACATTTTACTAGCCTAAAACAATTGTATTTGACAACCTAGGAATGAGACTTAAAATCAACTATTGTCCGGTGCATTTACGAACAGCTCGGACAAATCCTACCTTTAAAAATAAGGTTATGGAACGTAAGAGGGAAAGACAGACACTCCAGCAACTGCAGGCGTAGGTGTAGATTTGTAAAAGTAGCTATTACTTTGACAAACCACTTGTCTGAGAACCGTACTGCATTATCTTTCATTATATTTTGAATTGTGACCTGGCACACAATTTTGTGTTTTCCTATACATTAATAAAGTCATTCCAAATATAAATTGATGCAGAAAAGGCACAAATTGGTGCATAAAATCATAAGAATGCAAAAAATGAAGTGCTTGATGTTTAAAATTTCCTGAGGGAGGACCCACACTTACTGTGTGGACTCTGAACTCTGATGGTCTAATTTAAAACTTATGTATGGCTGGTGGTTTATTCTGTGAGAAGAGACACACTGAACATTAAAAGCTCACATTAAAGTAGCTCCTTCCTCCTGGTGAACTTGTCCCTTTCATGGGAAGATAAACCAGATGTTTCGCTCTTAGGATCACAAGCTGACGTCTGACAATTTATTGACTGTGTGCTATTTTTTCAAGCCTGTGCACCCTAACTGCAGTTTGTTTGGCTGTTACTATGACGTCAACTCGGAAAGCAACCCCCTCCTCTCCTTCAGCTCATTAAAACGTGGAGGTCTACTTACTTTCACTGTCTTCCTCCCCTCCCTTCACCCCAGGAACATTCCTCCTTAGGGCTTTTGGGCACTCCGTTGACACTTTCATGGATTGCCATGAAATATTGAGGTGGAGTCAACTTTCCCTGTGAAGCGCAGACGCGTAGCCTCCAGGCACACAGATCAGCAGATAAATGAGAGGGGCAGCACCCACCCCGCAGGAGCCCACATTTGCTCTCCATTAGGCTGTCATAAGACAGACAGAGAGAGAGGAACCCTTGTATCAGCAACAAAGCCTTCCTTCTCACCCAAACCTTCCCAAATTCTCCTTCTTCTCTCTATTATTGGAAGTCAAACGTATTTTTACCGTTTGGTCAATATACTGTAGAACTGTGGTGAATTCTGTTAGTGATTCATGAGCGTATACTTGTGGTTGCATATAGAGGCCAGTTAGGGGTCTCTGGGAGCCTGACGATGGCCAAACCAAACTGTTACTGCACTAGACTTTATACTGAAACTGCTCACTCGCTCAAATTATGGACAAAACTACCACAAACACCACAAATTACTGTCTGCCTCTGCAACATTCAGCCCTCAGTTTAACCCTTTGGAAAGTCCATCTCATTGAGAAATCTTCATATATTTTCCTGCAAAGGCAGAGAGCAGTAACTACAGAACCAGGGGAAAAACTTTATAATGCTTTCATTTTATGTCTTTTAGGCTAATCGTTTCACCCCCAAAATAAAATAAGAGAATAGAACAGCCATAGGGCCTGCACAAATGCAGATACTACAGTACATTGTGCATTCCTTTGGATAATCTTCACAGGATGCTCAGGAAACTACATTATCTACCAACAAAATGTTTTTAAGTAGTTTGTTTAAGAAAGCTAGCTCACAGGTGTTTTGCTGGTTTTTTTTTGTCCATAAAGAATTGTTTTGGCTGCTATCTTATTTAATCATGTGTGACAACAAATGTATGAATAACCAGAATGTCAGTTCATCAAAATGGACAACTGGGGAAAAATCAATAACTAAACTAAGCTTTAATTTTAGCTCACACTGCAGCTGCAGCTGACAAGCTAGCTTTCACTTTACTTTGGCTCTCTAGTGTGCTATCTTTGTATGGTAAAGACTAGAGTGCAGTGATCAGTCCCTCAGATTATTAAAGTAGTAGACTAGATTCGCAACAAAGTGTCAAACATTTGTTGGATCCAGCTTCTTAAACACTGAAGTGTTTGCTGCTTTTCTTTGTCATTTATGATAGTAAGCAAAGAGTATTTGGGTTTTGGACTGTTGGTTGGACAAAAAAGGTAATTTGAAGACGTCACTTTGGGTCATGGGAAATTGTGATGAGTATTTTCACAATTTTTTTTTATATTTTACAGACTTAATCATTAAAATAATTGGCAAATTAATCGATAATGAAAAGAATCATTAGTTGCAGCCTCAAACCAGACTGCAGCACTGCACATACTGCATGCTGACTTGTTTTTTAGGTCCATTTTGTAGTTACTGCACATTTAAAAAGCTGTTTTCACAGAAATTACACATTCCTGCAATATACTATTATGTGTTGTACAGCTTAAAACATCTTCTATTATCCATGCTTACAGTCTTTTGTCTTATCTCCCTCTAGATCGCTGTCTTTGCGTCCCTTGTCCTCCATCATGCTGCGCCCAGTTGCCATCCACTGTGTCTTGTCCACTTTCCTGTGCATGTGGGCGCTGTGCAGTGCCCAGTCAAACACCCCAGTAATCCAGCTACGTCTAGCCGGGGAGAAGAGGAAACACTACGAGGGCCGGGTGGAAGTTTTCTACAATGGAGAGTGGGGGACGGTATGCGATGATGACTTCTCCATCTCTGCTGCCCAAGTGGTGTGCAGAGAGCTCGGCTTCATGGATGCCGAATCTTGGTTACCCTCAGCCAAGTACGGAAGAGGAGAAGGTAAGAAAACTGGCATGGAGTTTATTAGGAGTGTTGGTCTCCAGTATTATCTAATAAGAAACCTCCTAAAACATCCCACAGTCTTGTCAGTCAGCTGTGTAAAAACTGAGGTGAGGGTTATAAGGTGTTAATCTCACCAAACTGTCAAGCAGCCAAAGACACTAATTCAAAGGCAGTATATCTCTTCATATGTTCCATGGAAATCCTTGAATGAGGTACATGTTTCCCCCTGTCTGACTGCTAATACCCTTAGGCACTGGTTTCCCCATTAGAGGAGAGCTGAGACACACCAATCAGTTCTGAGCATGAGGGGAGGGAGACTGGAAACACTGGGTGTGTAAACCAGACACAGACACACACAGACAGACATACAGACGTAATCTCATTTTCTCTCACGTTGCTGTGTATGAATTCCTCCATCATTGTAAAAACACTGATGAGATTCCCAACTCTGTAGGAGCGACAGCTGCTGGCTGCTGGTGGTAAATGTCAGTCGGTAGCTGTTAATTAACTCGGTGTCCCTTGTTAAAGGCACTTGTTTTCCCACTGGGTCAGCCACATCCAGCCCGCCACTTCAAAAGTGAAGTAATTAACTTAGTTACTGGCTTCCCCCAAAGCACCACAGTCATTATAGCAATTTCAAGAATCACGTTCATGAAGTAATACACTCCACGCATATAATGTTGCATGTGCGTTACATTTTACAAGAAGCAATTAACAAGCAATTTGATGTATATGGCTGTGCAGATAGAAAATGATTTGCAATGGGTTTAGGCATATAAAGATGGGGGCCTTAGGGATTACCCCCGATAATGTTCAGTACTTCTCTGTAAGTTTCTCACTGGTAATTATTCACTGGAACTTCCGTTTCGCAAAAAAATACACTTAATACCTTTTATTAATTTCCTTCAAAGTCTTCACTACATTATGAGTCTGCATGGACATGGATGTAAAGGGCAAACTGAAGGTTTGGTGGGCAACAGCATACAACCAGGAGGCTTTAATTCTAGTTTAGGTAATGACCTTTTCCTGGCAAAAAGATGTTTAGTTTGTAGGAGAATCATTTTGAAAGGACAGTTTTTAAGACCCAGATTAACTTTGTGCATGTGAGCGACTGGAAACTACTTTTATCTGTTTTTTCTTGTTGTTGGCTGAGATACGTGGCTATCAATGTGATCAAGAGTGTTTTCCATTTCCCATCATGATGACATATCCACTTGTGAAAGAAACCACCAAATGTTCTTAATTGAACACATAACTACATAACAAGCATGAGGACATCCCTTTTGGATGCTGTGTTTTTACTGCAGGGATGTTCAGATTGGATCATCAGCTGCCTTTACACAACTATTAATTGCAGTTGTAAAAAAAATGTTTGCAATGCATGAAACAAATCAGAAAGGGTGAAGGCTCATCAGCTTGAAACAGCATCAGCTGCAGCTGCACAAAATACATTTTATTTGAATCGTCTTAGGAACACTGTGCTCTGTCCAGTTTATTATGATTTTGAGTTAAGGTTATGTGGTTGGCTTAAAGTGCCAATAAAAGCCCAACCAGAAAATTCATGGCTGCCTATGCAGTGTGCCTTCTGCTCTGTTCACTGGCTTGTGTAATTATATTCCCATAAGGCCTGTGAAGTTTTAACACAGCAATCTAGATTTATCACAACTGGCAATGTTGAATATTTGTTTAGACAAAGGTGTACTGAGGACACACTCGGCTGTATTTCAGTTCCAGAGGACTTGGCTCTTATTCTGAAAATGTTCCACCAGAAGTAATCGTCTCTTTGCCAACAGACAGCTACGTGACCGTATAACATGGAGTCACTTTTCTGGTATGATCAGGATGTTCCTCGGCAAACATGTCGAGACTGCCAGAATGATGAGCAGTCCGTTGGTGGTTTCCATGGCCACCACGGTTAATGTGGTTTCCCTCATGGCTGATCCAGAACAGCCAGCTGGACAGCAGATGATCCACTTCAGCCGTGACGTTTATTGGACACGTTTTAGCTGAAAGAACGCGTCAGGTTATGTTGGAGAGACCAAACACATTTCCACGTGAGTAGGTTTACTGTCTCTGTGACTAGACATCAGTGGAAATGCTGAAAAAGATGACACAAGGGTGTGACACACCGCTTAAGCTGTCAAACTAGGATGGTATAACTCTTCTATTTATATTTTCATGAATTAATCCCTCATTAGGGAAAATTACTGGGAATTGAAGCTTGTGGCCCCATGCAGCTCAGTGGGAAGAGTGTGGCACCAGTTCTGAAACCACAGCATGCAGTCCATGAAAGTAGAATCAACCATAAAAGTTAGTCTCCAGGGCTACAACTGAGACTTATTTTCATTATTGATTCATCTGTTGAGTATCTTCTTCATCTGTAGTCCCAGGTGACTTTTTTTAGATTGCTTATTTTATCTGACAGACAATCCAGAAACAAAGTTTACTATCACAAAAAGCAAGACAAATTTATTTGTATAGCACTTTTCAACAATAAATGCTATATGTAAAACATAATACATGCCTCTCAGTAAGTCTGAAGACTTTTGACCTGAGGTCTGGATGGTTCATAACATAGCAGAAGATCAGAAATGTATTTTGACCCTAAATCATTTAGGGCTTTTTTAAAGCGACAGCAGTGGTTTAAAAACAGTTCTTTGGCAGATAGGAGACCTCAGAACTGGAGTGATATGATCCACAAAAGACAGAGTAAAACCCAAATTTATGGAATTTCTGCTTGAAAGATGGCTCTAACTGTTAATCAATTACCAAAATAGTTGCAAATTATTTTTCCATTGATCATAAATTAATTGACCAGCAATTTTAGAAGCCATCGGTTATTGTCTCAGGACAATTAAGCCCATGGGGGCAACAGCCAATGTTTCAGGGCTTCCTGTGTGGCCAGCAGATATCCAGGCCAAGACTTCTTTGTCCTTGCACTGGTCATTATTTATAGTCCAACTAGCAACCTGAGACACAAGACTGAAGCGAATGCTAATCTTTCTACAGATATCTGCAGATTAAATCGGATGAATTGATAAAAAAAAACGGCTAAATCAATGTCAGGCAGGAGCTCATGGGTTCAGAGATTGCGTTTCCGCTAATGCATTCCTGATTGTTTACCTGCATTAAGCCAAAGCCCGCTCAAACATGATTGGTCTATACTGCTCGGACCAGAAACGGACTACAAATGGAAACCAGAGTGTTTCCGATACCAAACCAGACATATCTTGTCAGTCACCTATAGATCCTGCATTCATATGCAGACATGTGTTTGAACAGATTAACTGACTAATAGTTGTAATTGTACCCTGTACAAGAGAAAAATACAAGTCATACAGGAAAAGAAGACAGACGATTCTTAAAAACCAGCAGGCTCATCAGCTTCATCAACTTAAAGCTAATTTAAATAAAGCAAAAGTACACTTCTCATTTGAGTCTCCTGCAAGAAAATCTTCATCTGCATCACAAAATGTATCCATTTTCGTGTATGCTTTGTGTGTCTCCGTTCCAGGCCATATCTGGCTCGACAACGTGCACTGCACTGGTGGAGAGAAGAGCCTGGCCGACTGTCAGTCCAACGGCTTTGGAGTGTCCGACTGCAAACATTCAGAAGATGTTGGAGTGGTGTGCACCCAGAAGCGCATTCCAGGCTTCAAGTTCATCCAGAACCAGGCCAGCGGCACGGAGGTAGGTTCCCACAGAGCTACACAGTCACAATTAAACCTGCACACGTACAGTACACTTATCCATACTCCTATAAACACAAGGGTGAAGTTGCTTTATTACATAATTAATGACAGTGAGGTAGGATCTACACACAGTTCAAGTACACACACGTAATCTGAACAGATGTTCAGTACAATAAATAAAAAGGAACAGAGGATAGGCTCTGGATGAAAGAAAAACCTTATCATAGTGCACTGCTCCAAGTAGCTCCAAGTGAATATTTTCTTCAAATATGTCCAACTTTCCATCCAGACTGATCCAGACAGATCAGTGTGTTGAATTTAATGTCTGTCTGTAGATATTAAGAGGAGCAATATTTTTCAGTCTTTATATTGTTGTGCTTTCCCATTGTAAACTTATGAAACATGTCATAAACAAAATACCAGATATTTGTTGTCTGATGAAATATCCATCATCTAAAGTCTTTTCAGTCACTGAATAACTTTTACAGCCCTGCTCCAAACCTGGTCCTTAAAAAATCCATGTACAGACCAGGACTGGGTTGCAGAAGTAAATTTATCACTGATAAAGTCCTAAAGTTCTTGTGTATGTATTAGCTCTCTTCAAAGTATTGGCTTACTTAATTGGGTAACCCCATTAAATCTTAATCCAGTAAAAACTGTATCAATGTGTAAATCAGTTGCTGGGAACCATCTGTCTCACTGTCTAATCAAAAGCAATCAACCATGAAAGCAGGAAATTGTTGTAACATCACAAGCTGTGACTCTGCTACCGAAACAGTTTCTGGAGACCAAATGACGTTTTAAATGTAACAACTAATCCTTTGTAAATGTAAGAATCACTTGTTTTATTTATGTAGTATATGTATATGCATACATGAAGAAATACAGTATGTGTGTCAGAGTTTGCAGTATTAGAATAAGTGTGGAAATGTGCTAACTTACCCAATGTTATCTGGCCATTTAGTCTAATAGTACTGGCCAAATGTTTCATAATAGGAGGTTATATTGTGTTATTTTGTGAAATGTAATTCAAAATTTTCTAGACATGATTAAACAGCATTTTAATCAAGTGTCAGGTCAGAGCAACCAAATCCCATAACCCCTTTTACCCTTCACTCTCGGTTTATTAGCAAGCTGATAGGGCTATACTGAATTTTTTCACTCAAATCAGATTTGGCCATTGAATAAGAATATCAGGCAATTTGTTCCTTTTCTTTTTTCAGTCCAGCAACACACTAATTTCCAATATCAGCCTACATGACTGTTTTACCAGTTAAGACTCACGTTTTAAGGCCTTTCTTCATCATTTGTGATGTTAAAACAGTCAATCTCCATAGAGTCAGAAAAAGTAAGTAAAGGTTCTCCTGCTCATAGCTCAGATGTAAAATCCCAGCGCACCACTGAGCGTCTCTCCTGATGCAGCAACCTGTAGCACATCATCTGCACTGCACGCTCTACAGTGTGCTGGAGTGGCTGAAGTGGTTGATAGAGTGTTACCTGCCTTTTGCACTCTGAGGCGCACCGGGGTGGCTGAAGTGGCTAGCAGTGTGTTACCTGCCCTGCCTTTTTATCACTCTTCTCCGCTTCCATCACAGTTAGTTACATGGGTTGAAGAATCTCAGTCGACTGAGGAGTCTCCAACTGATGATTCAAATCTTCGACTTTCAAGGGGCAACCCAACAAGCTAAGCAAAGTTTTGTTAGCTAACCTAGCTAGCTAGCTAGCTATACAACTGGAAGCAACAATTAATCTCTATGTATAAACTAGTATGTGTGCAATGCTTTTTAATTTAGTGATGCACATATTTCCCCTTGCTAAATGTGTTGTAACAAGTATAAGTTAATAAGAACCTACGAACAGCTGTTGCAACCGACTCTAGTATTTTGTATCTGTATGATTAAATGGCTACAACTAGTCATCAAAATAATGGCCTAATCGTTATTAAATCAGATGTCTGGAAAAAATGAGACAGCAGTTCTTCCGTGTAGGTAGTCACATCTGCCATGACATAAAGCCAGTGAAATAATGCACAAGTCAGCGTATAATGTTGAGCTGTCCACTCCACCACTTGCACTGATGACTTTGCCAGGTTCACATTAGTCTATCCCTGCCCACACCAGACCCCAACTCTACAGCTGGGGAGATTCTGGAGATGACTCTGACTCAGACCTTCCTGCCTGGCTGCAGAGAACTCCTTGTGCACCAGATGGAAAGTCAGCATGGGTTTGTGGACGTGACGGACGGGAGAAAAGGAGGGAGAGAAGCTTATCAGAGAACAAGTTGTTAGAAGACACACACAGTGTTTCCCCACTAAAACCAGACTGGTGGAGATGAGGCAACATTTTTTTGGCAGCTTATAAGACTAGTATGAATGCATGACTGCATTCATACTAGGAAGTTTTGTTTGCTCTTACTAGAAGTTGTGTGGGAGATTTGGCTGTGTTACCGGGCTCTGTTTAGCCAGAACAGTGACTGTTTTTTGCTGGATTCAGTCACACCAGAGGAGAGCAACTGAAATGCCTGTGTATTTTTCTCATGCCCAGCTGAGTCATGTTAATGGAGGAACAGACAACAAGAGAAATCTTGAGTCATGGACTACTGAACCCTGTTCAAAACATCCTTATTTTTAGTTCTTGTGTTTGTAAGTGGCACCCTCTTGTTCCCTATTTACCTTGTGTATTTAGGGTCTCAGGGGTGTTACTACCCCCACCCTGTAAACATTTCTTTGGACTGGCCGTAGCTTTTCAAGTCACAGGGGAGAGGAATGGGAGAAAGGTGTAGCTACACCTCTTTAACCACGCTTGGGCTGACGTCAGCAATGGGCAGCACTGTTCCTTCAATCTGTTCATTCACAGCATGAATTGACATTCTGTGCTCAATCTGGAAAGTTAACACCCTAACCCAGTGTGTACTACAGTCCAAGTAGAGGTCAGTGCTACAAGGTGGAGGAGCAATTGGTATTTTTGCTTCTATGTGAATACTGTCCACCTTTCAAGACAGTAAATCTTTATATTAAGGATATACTTGTACTGTTTAGCCTGTCCATTCATTCTGTTTAAACCTGCTATTTATGCAAAGTTGCAGATAAAGATAAGCTAACACTAATATTATTAGTATTATATTATTTGAAGAATTTGACGCCAGTGGTGGCTGTGTAGGATTGTCCAAAAGTTAAAATTTATTGAGTAGATAGATGGATAGATAGATAGATGGATAGATAGATAGATAGATACTGTGAATTTTGAAAATTATTGCATCTATCTGACTATCTATCTATCTGACAGGCTAATTGGATTGAATCAGAATATTCTTTCAAGAACAACATTTTCACTGCAGTGAAAGAACTGTTCTACAAGGAAAATATCTCTCACTCAATAGAGACTGAAGACAATCTCTCAGCCTTATTACTAAAATTGGGTGGAAACGATCAGTTTTAAAAAAAAACTGTACTGAAAAATCAATCCAAAATTTTTAGAGCGGCCCTTCATATTGGGGTGGTAACATGCAGAAGTTGTGTGTCTACCACAGAGTAGAATTGTTTCTGGTAAGGAAAGCCCAGGAAAAAATGTTCAAGCAACTTTTTTGCATTTAGAAATCCCCAGACAATTGTTAGGCAGTGACATCTGCAATTGTCTGATATCGTGAGCTATATGCATTACAGAAAGTCAAATTATTAACAAAAGACCTTTCAATCCCATGAATCACTTCCTTCAAATTAAGGATTTTGTTCAATGATCCCCCCCTTTTTTAGGGTGATGATTACTACATCAAATATGGTGACAAACCTTTCAAAACTTAATTCAAAAACTATAATAGAAGCTTTGAATGTTTATTTTAAAAGACTTTTGGTACAGACCTACTTTAAACATTTGAAAAATGAAGGGTACAGATTACTTTACCTTACTGTACTTTAGGCTCTTAACTTGTAAAGTCAGTCTGTTCTTCTTGATGTGATTTAAGTAAAGAATTCAAATTAGAGGTACAGAATTTAGGTTACCACCAGCAATTTCTTCTATTAAATATAGAATTGTTTCTCAGAACTGTATTTCAGAGTAAATCTACAGGTCATAGAGTTGCTTCAGACTACTTTGTTTTTGTGTGGGATACATCATGAGACTGCTTTACAGTATGTGGGAAGATGTGAAGATAAGGCCAGTACAGCTCACTTTGGCAAGTTCAGGTTTGGCCACAAATAACAGTCTACTGAAACCATCAGTCTGTCATTAATGAGAACAGCAGCTTCCACTGGCACGAGCTGTAATTGAAGACATGCTACCCTGCAGCATAAGCAGAACTAATATTAGGGCATTAGCATTTACAAAATATCAAGTCAATATCACGTTTTGCTGAAAAGTAATTTGAAGAGTGTCTTTCTCAGACAGTTAAAGCTCTTATCAGATCCTTCATTTTAACCTCTGAGCTGCTGCTTTGTCTCAGTAATGTCAGTCTTTAATGCTGTCTGTTGGTTATCTGTGCTCTGCAGACAAAAGCCAGGTCTCTTACCTTAGTCAGCCTTCGTCAGCTAGTTATGCAACTTGTAACAACAGAACATACATTCCTGCGTGACTTAATCATTGTCATGAATTATTTTAACATGCAGCATCTTATGTCCCACACCACTGGAACAACCCTCCCTAAAATCTTTTGTCTTTCTAATCACTAATAGTAATTTAATGTATTAGCATTATGACTGTTGGTGGCAGAGGGACGAGATCATGACAGATGTGGTCATGGAATTACATTTGTCAGCAGCAGAACCAAACACTAAGATGGCAGGAAACTTTGTTTATCATCTGTTAGTGGGAACTTTTTAACCAACACTGCCATATTTGGTTGTTCACATGTTAACAACGTGGTGCACGTGTCATCAGTGTCCACAGGATGATTGGTATATACAGCTCCGTCATTAGAAGATCCCTGAAAATTCAGTCTGTTTTCTTCATAGTGATGAGAAATAAATGAGCACCGAAAGCAGCTGTATTTGCCTACTGCACCACTTTGTGTGTTCACTCCAGCCAGACACTTATATCAAAACAAAGACGTCAGAAGCCAGTTGTAATAACAGAATGCAGCAGTTAAAAGCCTTTGCCTTCGTTGCAAATTTAAACAGGCCAGAGGTTGCACTTCTCCATCAGGCACGACGGTGTCTGCTTACAAGAATCTCAGTTCCCAGCACTCGCTGCTATACAACAAAAGGAAACCCGAGCCAGAGTTGGATTCGCTTCCAACATGATGTATGCAAGAGGCTTGTGAGGAGGAGAGTGATCGAGGGGAGAAAAGGTTGATGCATGTCAGGAGGCTGAATCCAGGCTTTCTCCTGCGGATAGAGTAGCAGATCCACCACATGTTCAACAGCTGGATCCCACTGTGGCCTTAGAAACTTTCTTTTGGGCTGCAGAGTGCCCAAAGTCTAGACTTTTATTATACATATCTGCATTTTTATGATTACCATTCGCACATTGTGCTGACTGGATTTATGCGCAGTGAACATATACATCAAGAATAAGATATATTCAGATTACACAATTGAAGCCATTCAGATGTAAGATAAAGGTGTCCATGAGTTACTAAAACACAATGTCCCAGAGAGAAATGTACAGCACACAGTTTTTGGCATAAATTAAAGCCCCAGCCCACAGTTTGGTGTACAGTGATGTTTTAAACCATTTAAACTTAAAAGAACAGTTATACTTTTTGGAAGTAATTTGCTTTCTTGCTGAGTTAAATAAGATTGGGAGGGTTAACTCGGCATAGCATAAAAACTGGAGGAATAGGTAGCCTAGCTCTGCACAGTCATCTCCCCTCTTCGATATCACTGATGTTCAAGAGATGGGTACCAATGATGTTCTGGGCCATTTTAATGACCAGCTGTAAGGTTTTGGGCCGTGCACATCCCGTGTGCCAGTTTGTGATGTTTCCAGTCAGGATACTTTCTATTGCTCCTCTGTAGAAGTTAACATCAGCTGCATTCAGACAAGACATTTTCTAGCATGTAACTCCCTGTGAAACTACAAATTGTTATTTCTGTGTTAATACAGATTAAACAAAGATGCCATATGTTAAATGGTGAGCAATCAATGTGCTGGAAGGTTTTTTCATTTTTATTTTTTATTTTATTTTATTTTTTTTTAACCTTTCGGTGGTGCCAGGCTATTTTCTCTTGCTTCCAGTCTTGCTTCCAGTCATTTGTAAAGGACAAACATGAGACTCATATCAGTCATCTCATGGGACTCTCAGCAATAAAACAAATCATTTTACAAATCGTCAAACTGTTCCTTTAACCTTGTGAAGCAATTTGAACGCAGACCATAAGGACACAATGGATGGAACTAGCACTGTACACCAATCACTGAGTTTGATTTATAAATGTTTTCTGTATTCTAGAGTTACTTTATATTGTCATCAATATCTGAATGTGAAGTAATTAAGTTAAAATCCAGATGAAACAACATTTTGAAAATATCTAGCTTTGTATCGAGAAGTATTTCTAAATTAAATGGTTATAACTAAACAGGACACAATGTTGGAAGGAATTTGATTTGAACATTGAAAAGTGTGTGTGTCGTAACCTGATGCACCATGTTGCTGCTAGTTAGCTAACGAATGAATCTTAGCCGTGTGCCGCTAAAAGTTGAAGTTTGATTGATGGGTGGATGCCATGATATTATTGGCTGAAATGGTTGGTTCAGTTTTACTTAAGCACATGTCATATTTTGTTTTACGGAAAAAAAACATTGATTGGATTTTATTATAAGAATACAAAGAAATTGATTTTTGCTTTTTTGCATATTTGTTAAACAGTTGCACAGTATGAGCGGGAATGTGATGCAAATAGTTACTTTTATTCTAATATGAGCATTAATGCAATAAACATTTATTTTAATATATATGTATGTATGTATACAGTATGTGTGTACTATAGCAAGTTAACCAGATCTCAATATTTCAATTATGAATATTGGCCATTTTTTACATTCTGTTTAATCTCCCAGTTTGAGATGAGGTGTGCACATGCATCTGGTCAACCTATGATAATGAGTCTTTCCCTTTTTGTTGCCATGATGGCAGCTGTAAGCTCACTAATAGATATTCCAGATGCAAAACACACACACACACACACACACACAACACACATACACACTTCCTCAGTCAAGTCAGTCAGTCAGGCAAACTGGGGGCCGGTGAGGCAGAAAGTGGGGTGGAGCAGATGTGAAAGTCATTTCAAAGAGTTTCGCTGTTCTGCTGCTTTTCATCTAAACTGTGGTGTAATTATCATTCATACTTGCCATGTTTTGTAAGGTGGAGCGCCGATCCGTGGGTCGGTGGGTGGATGTTTGTCTGGGCGCACGTGTAGATAAACGTGCAGTGTTGCTGGAAGTCTGAATAAAGCGGAAGAAATGCACAGTAGTGGAAGCATTAGTCAGACACTGGCTAGACCAAAGTCTCATGTTCACACATCTACTTACTGAGGGGGCCCAGTCAAAAAAACAAGTCTGCTTTCCCGTCGGAAAGAGTTCAGTAATGGTCAAAGCCCACTTCAGAGAGTAGTAATGAACTGAGCTATATGAGGAATGTTTTTTTTTGCTAGCTAACCACTTAAAAACAAGACCAAGAATATGTGACTTTATTTAAGAAATATTGCAACATTTATTTTCATAAGTTGGTAATGACTAATGTTTGTAGTGTGTTTTTTTTTACTTTATTCAAGTCCAACTAACTAAATATTGAAATATTCTAAGTAATCCAAATACTTAACCCCTTAACACCCATGTTTTTCTCATTTAGTCCCTCCTAAGTAGCTTTGAAGTTGTTAAATCATCTTTTAGCACTTTACTGAAGCTCAGTGATGTTTACAATGTCAAATATTCACATCCAAGACTACATGATTTTATGGCTGCACTGTTCCATTAATAGAAATATTAGTGTGTTTGTGCCTAATTCTAGACACATCTCCTCATGATTATGTAATTATAATTTTATGTAATTATATAAATATTCTGTATCTTTGGAAATTATGGATTATATAGTAGAATTAAATAAAACATTAAAATAGGATTTAAAATAATACTACCACTTGTTAAATTGTGAAATTTTGGGCATTTGTACAAAAAAGCCACAGAGTGAATGAATCACTACTGTACCACAGTCAGGGAGTGACTGTAAGATGAGGCAACCTAATAGAAATGTCCAGTTGAGAAATAACCTCAGTATGACTTGCAGAATGGAAGGCCTGTATTCATTACATACCTCCGTCACACATCTAGGCTGGTCTGGTTCCCAAAATGGTCAAAGTTTGGAGTCTGTACACTAAATAGGACGCTACTGTCAGCAGGCCTGGCCATAACGTGATGTAGGCAGAGATGTTTTCCACTCTTTATGCTAAGCTAAGCGGCTGCTGACAGCAGTTCCAGCAGTATCTTCCATACTTCTTTCCTATTGTAAAGTCTGGATTTCTAAATTGATATAATGAAATTTTAGTCATAGAATAAGTACCATCATGGGTCCATGTTATTTGCACTCTTGTAATTTTCCTGAGTTTTTCCACAAAGAGTGCTTAAAAAGTGACCAGTGTTGTAGATTTGGACCTCAGCCAGACAGACTTATGCTGAGTTTATGTCTGGTGGTCTGGGTTTTAGAGGGGGGAAATGCCTGGACTGATCCCAGCTGTGGTTATCTGTCCTCCTCTCTTTAGTCTCACACGTTAAGACGGCCAGTTTCCTCCATCTGTGCCAAATGCAACACACTGGCCGGACCCATCTCAGTGCCCCATTTCATACACACCTTGTACCCCCTGTCCTGTCTGGTATTTCTCTCTTCACACCTGGCTTCACTTTGACTACTCATGTTTTCCATTTGATTTAATGTCCTGTATCACGTGTACTTCAGTTTGGCTATTTATGAGTATGGGTTTTCACATTTGTCTTCTTTGTTGTCTCATTTTTAATTAGCTTCATGATTTTTAAAGCCTAAATAATAATCATCAGTCTTAATATTGAAGCAAAGTAAACCAAAGAATTAAGATAGCTTTTCAATTAAGAAAATCAGGGGCCATATTACAGAAACTTCCTGCCTAGCAGATCCTACCTTAACTGTTGGATAACCATGGTAATTATGGTTAGGTCTGGATTTAGGAAAAAAGCCATGAACAGTTCCTAACTCAATGTTTGTATTCTAACTTAAGGTAAAAAAATATTTATTACACAGGCATCCTTACTTCCCATATTCTTAAATAAACTCTCCTAACAATTAAACTGTACTAACCTTCACTTTGCTTGTAGTAATAGTGAACTTACTAACTAGATAATGGTAGCTAATGGTAGTGCTCAGTAACAGTAGCTAACGGTTAGTGTTAGCTGACCTTATACAATTAATGATGGATACAATGGAGACTGTATCTGCCATCGTAGCCCAGTTTCTTTCTTTTATCTTCCACATTGGCATTGTTGAAAATTTCCCAAAAAGAATATCTTTGGATTTCTCTACAGATGTTACCAACCTCTAATTCATCTGTATTTAAGTTAAGTGCCTGTCGTTTTTGCGTTTTTCTGTGTTTCAGTGTCGGTTACAATGTTGTTTAGCTTGGTGAGATGAGAAAAGTAGTTTTTGTTGTTAGGTAACAGACAAAAAGGTTGATAAGCGATATTGCATATTGAGTATTGAGGATTTTCCTTTATGATAGGAAACTGGGGAAAAAATCTTATCATTGACTAGTTCTATCTTAACTTAAGACTGAAGATAGGAAGTTTCTGTAATATGGACCCAGATCCCTGATCATGATCACGTTTCCTCACCTTCCCATCCTGCCAGGCACCGACGGAAAACACTCTGTCATGCTATGGCCAGCAGGAATCTCTCCATGAAAAGAGTGGTTTTTACCCACTCAAACCACTGCGGTCAGTGGGAGGACTGGGGTCACTGTAGAAACAGTCTGACTTGGTTGTAGCTCCTCCTGCATTGCAGGAGGAGTGTGTGTCTTTAGTGTGTAGAAACCTTGAAGCCTTGAACATTCCCTCAGGCTGACGCCATCTCAGGAAACCACCCTGTGGGCAAACGTTTAATATTTCTGGGAGACATGCCTGGATGTTGGTTTTTTTGCAGAGTTAAAAGAGCTGGCTATTACGAAATTACTGAGATCAGCATTCGCATACCACAGAGCAGCTCAGAGTTTTTTGGCTCTTTTTGGCACTGACAGTGCAACCTCACACCCAGCCAGGAACAAACCGGAGAACTTGGCTCAAGGAGGAAAACGAACAATGGCAGAGTTATTAGGTAGCTGTTTTCCCATAAAGACCTGGAGGTCAAAGGTTACCATTCCTTCCTGATTTTAGGGGTCTTCAGGACACATGATACAAATTGTGGTTGGTGACCCCCGGTTTGACCAACTGGCTTTACAGCCCTTTATAGAAGACTGTGGACCACCCGCAGACACTCTCTCAATCTGAACTCTGATACTGCAGCTTCTGTCTGTAGCCTGTCCTTCAAGCCTTGATTTATAATTTAACTTTCAGGGATAACATTTTTTTAATTTCTCCCATCAGTACTCTCTGTTTTCTGATCTTCCAAGAAAGATCTAGGTGAGAAGCCTTTGTGGAGACATTTGGCCTAGATTTCTTCTACACTTTCCCCGTAGGAAAGAGACCAATGTTTCTCCTTTTGTGCTCTACTGGTTCATTCCAGCTTCCTGGCTCACTGAATGATGACATTGATACAGAGTATTTCATGTCCAGTACCTTTTCATCACTACTGAAGTTTTATTTCCAAGGAAGCCAAAATGTTGCTGGCAGCTCCATGCTGCCATGTTAGATGTATGTTGTCCACCAACTCCCTGTGGGCCTTTACATCACAGCTTTAAACTCTGAAGACGCAACGTAGATGGAGGAAAAATTCCAGACATTCATCCACCCTCCTAAGGCCTCTCAGCAACACTTTACAAGTTTAAACAAAGATTTAATCTCCAGATTTTTCAACTTGACATGTTGTATTTTCAGGCACATGTTCAAATTGTGCAGTCCCTTAAAGGCCACAGTGAGATTTCTTGTTTTTTTTTTCTGAGACACTTTTGTTTCCCTCATTCTACGAACTCCCTTTATGACTCATAGGTTGTATCAAGTGGAACAGAACACATGAAGTCCAGAGTATAAATAAGCAGCTGCATCCTCTAAATAACATTCTTTTCTTGTAGGTGGCTTACAATTCATTTGAGATTATGTCCATGAGTTATATAATTTTGTTTATAAAGCAATGACTCTATGCCAGTATAGTTTATGGAAACTTCAGGGTAGAATTCAGTAAGTTGAATGTCATGTAGTGCTGCAAGTTAATGGAAACATGATTTAGAGGCAATTTGAAAGATGACTCCACTGGAACGCAAAAGCATCATGAGGGAATGCAGAATTTCTTGTATGGGAATATAAAGTGTTTCACCAACAAAAGTTACAAGCATGGGCCTTTAGAGGCTCCTTTGTTAGATTTCACATGTTTAGCATAAGGTAAGTTACAACCTACCAATAGTTTGATGTTTTCTGCTACCAGTATATTATATCATTTCACTTTCTGAACTCAGTAAGTCCCTTTTTGCCCTGATTTTCATTCAGAATTAACAAAGATAATTTAGAACACCATTAGTCACTAAAACTCTGAAGTAGCACGAACTCACTCGCTCTCTGCCACTTGCAGCGTTGCTGCGAAAAATTCACTGATTGCCCAAAAAGCGTTTTCCCCATAAGCAACCGTTGTAAAAGAGACATCTGTAAAACTGTTGACAGGACATCTTGAACTGGAAACAAGGTCAATTATGACTTTTAATTACAATTTTTTTTGAGGTTTTACATTTATATTTGTAAAACTTTCCTTGAGCTGTGCATTATTTTTTTAACAGATGCAGTGAAACTTAGTAACTCAATATTTTGTAGCTGTGATCAGGTCTTTGATCAGTGTTTGACTGATGCTGGTATTTGATGTTATGAAGGACAATAATAGTAACTCTAAAAAAATGGCATATTCTCTCAAATAAAACTTATCGTACACTAAGTTCTACTTTCAGAAGTCACACTTTCTGTATACACTGTCTGTACTGTGGAATGCAGGTGATGTAACCGTTCCTGTTCTGTGTCTCTCAGGGTCTGACGGTGCAGGTGGAGGATGTGAGGATCCGGGCCACTTACTCTCACAGGAAAAGGATTCCCATTACTGACGGCTTTCTGGAGGTGAAAGACGGAGGCAAGTGGAGACAGATCTGTAACGAGGGGTGGACGGAGATGAACAGCAGGGTCATCTGTGGCATGTACGGCTTCCCCGGGGAGAAACACGTGAATACCCGACCCTACAAGTGAGTAATGGTGCTGGCCAGCAACAGGGTTTAAATGAGGCCAGTTAGATGTAATGAAAGTCTTCACATGAGGCTCTAACATAAACATTCAGCTTTTAGTTGAGTTAATTACAGTTTAGGTTGTGGGAATAGAGTGCTACATATATTTATAATCAGTCGTTTTAAATTCACAATGGTGTGAAAAAATATGTTATAATTTGAGGTACACCACACATTCCTGTGTCATACAAACAC
The DNA here is from genome assembly GCA_034769285.1 of Lutjanus argentimaculatus. Taxonomy (NCBI): domain Eukaryota; kingdom Metazoa; phylum Chordata; class Actinopteri; order Lutjaniformes; family Lutjanidae; genus Lutjanus; species Lutjanus argentimaculatus. The sequence continues at coordinate 14,006,408 of JAWZSL010000014.1, forward strand.
TTTTTATATTTAAAAATGTACTAAAGGATCTTCCAGTAAATGTAATATTTTTAAACTGTCTTTTAACTCTGTGTTAGTCCATTTAGGTATGCTTTACCATATCAGACTGATGTTAGGAAAGGTTACATAACTGCGTTTGTTTACACTGGTCATCACTCAGCCCTTCATCCATTTAGCACACTGAGATTAAACAGACTTGAGGCCCGAGATTCTTGACAAGAAGCCAAACACTGCCAGAGGAAGTTTTAGAGGATGAGGGATGGGCCCTGCTGGGAAACGACTGAGTGCAACACTCTCTGAAACAGTGGGTCTTCTGGCTGCCTCTAATTGTTTCCCTCTGAGCATGAGTGTTAACGCACTGCCCTTTTTAAATGTCATTTCCAATATATAGCCTAATACAAAGCCAGCTATTTCTTAGAACACTTTATTTCTTGTAATTTTTTTATCTGCTTAAGCTCAAAACAGATGCTTACTGCACATTAGAGAATGACCGCATGAACAAATCTCCTGATCTGGTAACAGCATGAAAGAGAACATGTTTCTCTCTTAACCCTTAAACATAAAGCTAATCAAATGTAATCAAAATGGACATTTGCAACGAGAATAAAAAAAACCTTCTGATCATTCATTTTTGTTAATATGATACATTTAATATTATTCCACTATATACAAGAAATTATGTAATAAGTATTATTTTTACTGGCTAAAAGCATGCTCTGCCAAATGGTTGAATTGTCATTTATGGTAAAGGTAATGAAGCTACGCTCAACTGACTTATTTCTATTAAATAAAAACACCTGTGATCATTCATTGTTCTTAATATGATACATGCAATGTTACTGCTTTATATATATGCTAAAAAAGTATGATTTTTTTTTTTTACTGTATAAAAAATGCTCAACCTAATGGTTGAATTGTTATTCAGGGATAAAGGTAGTGTTGCACCATTGTATAGTGAGCAAGTTCTATTTATTTCATCAACAAATTTGCTTTTCATTAGACGTTTTCAATGTACTTTGATATTTTTACCATGAAGTGACATCTGTCATCTCCCGTTTGGTAGAGACCTGTACTAAACAAAACTGTGGGGGTCTAGTTTGTCCAATAAGTACTGCATGTCATGTCTCATTAGTTTACTGTAAAAAAAAAAAAAAAAATCAGCCAGAAAAACAATGATTCTTCTTATTATCGGCAGCAAAACATTAAAAATGCAAAAAAAAAAAAAAATCCATTGCGTTTTTAATGTTGAGGACATTAAGGGCTTCAGCTCAGCCTGAGTTAGAAATCCAAGAATTAGAAGTTTTTTAGAAATAAATGTGGCTACCTGTCCTCCAATGGCTCTAATTTGCCCAGTCTATTCATTATGCCCATCCAGCCAGTGTTGGTGTCTATAATCTTCTGAAGGGCCAACAGAACCACAGTCCAACCACAGTCAAATCAGGACCAGAGATGTCTAAAATACATTTATTTACAAACACTGAGTCAATGGCTATACCTGGATGATAAGACTAAGGCAAAGCAGTCTGACTAAAAATGTTTCTATTTTTGTAGCTCTGGTAGACATGATGTCATCTGATTAGATGCAAATCTTACATGTGGATGCATTTTAACTGAAAGAAGAATAAGACACATCAAACAAGGAAAGAACACTTTGTTTTTGTGTTTACCCCCCTAAGATCACACAGCCTGTGTGGTTTTACAGCATGTGATGCTGTTGTGGTCTCACATGGTTCACGGTTTTACTGAGGTGAAAGATCACATTCAGTCTGTCTTTTGTTTGGAGCAACTAAGGACACCTAACGGGCCAATAACAGTCTAACAAAATTAAAAACTCTCAATCACATTTGGCATCTAATCAAATTTCATGGACCACAAATTGTCCTTGCTTTCACATCGACTTGGAGGTACATTGTGTTTACAGCATTTGGATAAGCTGTAGAGGCTGTGAATGTAGCTCATGCTGGTTTCATTACATGGTCTGCTTCTTCCAAACCCCGGACCTGCTTCAAGGTCCACTGTTGTTGGGTTCCTCAATGACCCTTAGTTGATGGCTTCCATTCAAGTATGGGGGTCACGAGAATGTTAAGGTATTCTCACAACAACACTCCCATTGTGCTTCACAGCATAGGATGGGCATTGTTCAATTCCTTGCACTAAATAACTAAAATTCCCACTTCCCATAAAACTATAAAGCTATTTAATATTATCGTGAAGTGTGAGAAAGAGTGGTCAAATATTTTGTGCTCTCCTACATTAAAGGAGCCTATTGTAGAGAGACTTAATTTTTATTAGACTTTCTAGTACTGCCAAAACAAACTTTGGATTTTTAATTACCTCTGCTAAGGAGATTATGTTTTCAGTTTGTCTGTTTGTCAGCAGGATTACAGAAAAACTACTGGCTCAAGGGTGTAGCATGGGCCAAGGAAGAGCCTATTTAATTTTGGAGCGGATCTGAAGCACAGGACAAATACACAGATTATTTTTCACTATCATTAACATTGCTAGATAGGTCAATTGTAACACCAATGTCTATGGCAAAATGGTTTGGTCATAATTAAAGTGAATGGTGTGCTGTGATTTAAACATACAACAGAACACAACAGTCACCTCAAACATCACTGTAGAAACAAATGCAACAAGTATGTGAGAAATAAGCAGTTCCTCAATCATCCTTACCATTTCCTCTGAGTTGAGAAAACCAAAATAATTTTTAAAGATTATTTCAGGCTAGCATAACTTGCACATAATTGCTAAACCTTTCTTACAATACATTAGCTTTAACAATCAAACATTCTGACTTTGTTGTTGATTTGATTCTAAACATTTAATATTTGTACGTAAATGATAATAGTATTCATTACATTTGTGAAAACCAGAAAACCCATTCCCAAAAAAAGTTGGCACACTGTGTAAAACATAAATAAAAATAGAATGAAATTTCAAATCCAAAAATTCAAAATTTTCAAATCATGTCGTTTTTTTAATGCAGTCTTTAATGCAGTGCCTCCTGAGGGTCATGGGCATTCAGTGTTAGTTTTCGGCCTTGCCTCTTGCAAGCAGAGATTTCTCCATAGGCTATATCTCTGTGGAATTTTCAAAAAAATGTGTTTTTTGAGCTTTTCTAGTCTTTTGTTGTCCCTGTCCCAACTTTTTTTTAACGTGTTAAAGGCATCAAATTCAAAATATGTATATTGTATATTGTATATGAAGTGTATATTTCTAAAAAAAATAATAAAATAAATGACAAAGGTTACCAGTTTTAACAATAAATATCTTGTCTTTGATATTATTTTTTTAGTCACTTACGTGATATATAAAGTCCTTCACATCCATATGTCACTATTGTTTGGTAACAGTCAAGAACAGAATGGTGGAAACGTGGAAACCTCCTGACATCTGAATTTAAGTGTACAGAGCTGCAGGTGATGATTAAGTGCTCAATGTCAGACCCTTTCACCAACACTTGAACAGACAAAGTGGAACACTTCTATGCAACAGCATCACCATGCAACGATGACATAACATAAAATAACAAGAAAGACCAACTACATATTTCACTCTGATGGATTGTCTTTATGAAGCAACACTCAAGTCTGCAGGTTTTGGCTTGAACTGATGCTCATGGGTACATTCCTCATTCATTCATTAAAAAAACTATAACATGCTTTCTAATATGGTTGGTAGTGATATAAACTTATACAAATGACCAGAAAAATCATACAGCATCGTTTGCAATAGTTTGTTTTCTTGTGTTTTTCCCTCTCAGATTGCTGGCCAAGCGCCGTAAGAAGAACTACTGGGGTTTCTCTGTCAACTGCACTGGCAACGAGGCTGACCTGTCCGATTGTAAGCTGGGCAAAGAGATTGAGCTGAAGGGTAACCTCACCTGTGACCATGGCATGCCTGTAGTGGTCAGCTGTGTGCCTGGACGTGCCTTTGCTCCCAGCGTCAGCGCCGGTTACAGGAAGGCCTACAGGGTGGAGGTAGGTCAGATTCTGCACGCTTGGCTGCACAGGGGATCAGTCACTTTACAGCAAGAAAGTCCTGGCTTTGAAACTGAGCTGTCATTGTTTCTGTGTGGAGTTAGCATGTTATTTTCAGTGTTTAAGTGGACATAAGGGATCATTTGTTTATGTGCAGCACTTCATCAGAGTTATTAGTTATTCATATAGAGTTATTTTAACTTGGCACAGTAAATGTACAGGAATCTGTCTCTGTGGCATTTGTGAAAGGACAGACAAGTTCCTTACTTTCTACAGCAGTGCATACTGAAATGATGAGACAAAGGAAAATTGTGCTTTAACTGAAGTACACAGGAAAACTGGATAGAATCACGTAATTACTGTGTGAATGCAAGCAGTATATTATGCAAAAGCGGGCATTTAAGGTCAACAACTGCAATGGATTTTAGGGATTTTGTCAAAACAGTTCTTCATTCTGTTAAGAGTAATCCCATCTGGAGGGGTTAGTCCTCCCTTGTGGGAGAGAAACTATTAACTGAAAAATATCAACAGACTCCTTGACACCTCAGAAAGCCATTTTATGGTGCCATATGGCTGATGTTTGTTTCACACACTGCTCATGTTTGTGACATTTCTTGAATAACTTCTTAAATATTACCTCTCAATTAGATTCTTTAATTAATTCATCTTTCAAAAGAAAAAAGTTCATGTGATTTTTATAGTGCAAATTTGAATGTCCGATTCAAAATCTGTTTGCTGTTGCTGAATTATCGTTACATTATAAGAACTAGAAATGTGTTTTCAATGTAAGTACGAAGTTGAGTAATGCATGATGATAAACTATCCTATAATCATTTCCTGATATATATTCCTGAGTCCAGCTCTTGATTATGACATTTCCTGCTTATTAATCAAGTGGACATGTAGTCAGGCATCTGAAAACATTTTAAATGGATGACCTCGAAACATCTGTCACATATACAATGAAATGATCAGTATTCCCGCTTGGTGTTTATTATTTATCTGTTAAGTTATCACTAGAGTAACACTTACTTTCTCTCTAGCCTACAAACAATTTTAATCCAATATAGACCAAATAAAGTCAGGAAAGTCATAAGTTAATCATTTTAAAACTTTCAGCTTGTTTTATTTGCATCTAATGCAGTCATTTTGAGGATATGATGGATTATGAATATTTGTTATTGTAGACAACACCTTAGCTTGACATATATTGCTGCATGTTGCAGTTATGTCCAAATTAAAAGAGTTGACTAACTTAAGTAAATAAATCAAGTTAATTCATAATTCTTAAGTTGCTGCAGATTTTAACAATAATAATTCATAAGACTGTTGTCTGTAACATTACCTTTTTTTGATGGACTGTTTCCATAGCAACCCTTGGTGCGTCTCAGAGGCGGTGCTATGATTGGCGAGGGGCGAGTTGAGGTGTTGAGGAACGGGGAGTGGGGGACCGTGTGTGACGACAACTGGAACATTCGAGCTGCCACTGTGGTGTGTCGAGAGCTCGGCTTCGGTAGCGCCAAAGAGGCCTTGACTGATGCCCGAATGGGACAAGGTAAGACTCCACAGATCAGTCACTCTATAACATGTTAATGCTGTATACAGTGGTTCACTTATATGACATCTGAGGTGTGCAGAAATATAAGAATAATTTTAAAAAAACAGTGATTTAAAAAAAACAAAACATTTTGCTCATAAATGCATGTCATAAATTAATTTATCATATAATTCTCATTATTTTCTAATATATCATGAGAGCAACTTACTTGAAAGCACAATATGTAAGTTCTGCTGCTAGGAATCTCTTTCACATCAAGACAGTAACAAAATATGTAGTTTGATGATGTTGTGAAGTAGCGTGGGATCATGGGAGTTGTTGTCTTCATTGATAAACAACCACCATTGCTGATGAAAATCTATCTGACGTGACTCAGGCAGAAACCATGTTCATGGAGGAGATAATGTATTAAGTTTTATTCACTTTTGGCGACTTCCTTCCTCACTCTGATCAGTTTTCCTGGTGGTTATAGAAACTAGTGGCTAGTAGGAAACACACTGTTATCTTGAATAAATTACATATTTGTCTCGGTTTGATCATTGTTCGAAACATTTTGGATAATACATAACATAGGTCTAGGATTTTTAGACATTTTAATGTTGAAATATTTCATATTATAGGTTTAAACACCCAGTTTTAGCTTGAACACAATCCTTGCATAAATCCAATTGAATTGTTTGAGTTTTTGAAGAAACTGAAAAAAATGGATTTAATGTTACTCTTCAGACACCGTGGTCACAAGTGTTTAATATCCAAATTTAAAGTATGTATGGGTTTACCAAGAAAAATCTGCTGATATATTATCAGATTTTTTTAAAAATGGCCTCAAAAATCCAGTATTGGTCCCGCTTTAGGATAAATCATGTATAATTCAAGTGGTACACTCCCGACTCTACACACTGGAACACTGGAGACCACAGGTACAGCTCTCACATGCCCATGTAATCTGTAACATTTCCTCCACACATCCAGGGATCATCTTGAGATGTTGTTGAACTTACCTGTTCGCAGGTTCTTAGCTTTGATGACATTTCACATTTACAGAACTTTATCACTCAACAAATGTCCAAACACAACTTCAAGCAGAACTCACTCCCAGCTGTGAAAATTGAAAGGTCTGGACTGAAACCTTATCTACCGCCTTTGTATCACCACCTGTTTTTGTCCCACTTCAATCGGTCTAGACCTTTGGTCAGCACATAAAGGCACTGGGGAATGTATGGAGTAGCACATTAGTGTTTATACCTTGACCTAAAAACTGATTCTGCGAAATGTAATATTACCACAGCATTATAAGAATCATATGTGCGTTGGAACAGTTGTTCTTCTCCACCTTCTTCTCACAGCAAAACATGAGAGAGCGCACAAAATGTTCCAGCAAGGAAAACAGCCTTAATGGGTTTCAGAGGAGGAATTCTATGTTGGAGAGTGCACAAGGTTATTAAAGGGATTTCTCTTTATGAGCTGACCACTGGATCCAAAAATGGTGCCACACACAGACTGACTGTAGACTTGAAATAGCTGATTGTGTCTGTTTTCAGAAGTCACTGAAGTGGACAAAACAAGAATGCAAATAAAACTGGAATAGTACAAAGTTATTCCTGGATTTTTTTTAATGCAAGACTAGGAATAGTTCTTAAACAATCTATATATTTTTTTAGACATACTTTTTTAGAAAATGTGTTTAGTGGTCTTAGGTTTTACAGATAAATACAGTGCAAGTAACATTTTGTCTTTTACAAATAGAGCCGGTCCTTTGTAGAGGGACAAAAAATGAACACATGGCAAATGATTAAAAACAAAACCACATGCAAAAAATAAGGGGGGGGTTCAAGTTGCTTAAGACTTTAATATGAGAAGATTCATTGACAGAATAATGACAATGACTGTAGGTCTGGAAGTTCCATATGAGGAGATTTCAACCTTAGATGCAGCGTAGATCAGGAATGGGCACCACATTTTCTCAAATTTAATGTCAGAGCCACAAAGTATAAATCTCACTTTCTCCAGATTCATGTGCTGTATGACATCTCTCAATTATAAAATGTAACTGGGAGGCTGAAGGTTTTTCTCAGTTTAGGACAATTATCATGCATACTAATGACATTATAGAAGCTCCAATTTCATAATTAGCTTCCTTAATAGGACAACCCTCTCTTGAGACAATGAATGTAGCAATCAAGGATCAGGTTCTATCACCTGCCCAACAACATCAGATAGATTTTGGAAAATAGATTATTTTAATCATTAATAATTTAGGACAGAGTCAGAACATCTGTGCTAGAGTAGCAGGCAGCTGTCTACATTGGTCAGAAATAGAATTTACTTTAGAATCAGTGTTGGGCAAGTTACTCAGGAGGTGTGTTGAAAAAAGTAATAACGTGGTCCCAAAAGTAATTAGTTACATTACTCATATTAAAATGTTATACAGTCTACAGAGACAGGTAGAGGTGTGGGCCTCTAAATTGGAAAAAAAATAATGCATTGGGTCGGGGGTGGATGTTTTATGCATACATGCAGGTTCAGATGAACAAATCGCCCAACACTGGAATGTAGCGTTACTTGAATTAGTAACTGTAATAGAGTTATGATTTTGAAATTTGTAATCCTTTTGTAATCCTTGTCACTGGATAAAGTACTAATATTACAGTAACGAGTTACTTAGTAATGCGCTATGGTCCAAGTTTACTTTAGAATAATGAAGATGATGTAGCACCTTGAACTGTTAGAGACCATGCCTATGTGTTTTGGCTGGTAAAGAATATAAACCAAAGCTTGATCCCTTGCAATTTTGATTTTAATAAGAAAGATAAATATTGATTTTCTTACTCTATTATAATCATCTGTCAGACTTGGAAATTCACTGTGTTATTACAGCAGCACTGTGTTCTTCCTGTTGTTGTGACTGTATTTTCCTTTGCCGGCTGCCCGTCCGTCTCCGTCTCTGGCTGTAGTTTCAGACCTCGCATCACTTGAGACATTCCTGCTCAGTCACATAGCCAGAAAACCAGCATGGACTGAGTACTCACACATGTTATTGTGGAAACTTCGCTACACTGAGATGACCCTTTTTTTTTAGTTTGAAAAAAGACGCAGGCAGAGAGAATTTTTATTTTTTTACAAGCCTCAAGTGTCTCATTTTCATTTGACATAGCTGACTGCTTGTTTCCTTTGTACTATAAATCTAGGAAACGGAATCATTAATCTGTCTTATGATGGACTTGTTGTTCTTACAAAACACAGGCAAGACTGCTGTTGTTGTACTCAGGAATCGTGGGCAGCACACCTAAAAACATTGTGCAACCGAAGATCAGCTTTCTTCTTTCCAGTAATGGAAATAGATGACAGTTCCTCTCAGATTATTTTCTGTAATGCATGTGATGTTAATGCTCCGCCTGTTTGTCAAAATTTTAGTCACAGTCAGTTTAGTCATAAGTTCAACAGAATGACAGTCACACATTTTTTATGTGCCTAATGTGTTTCTCTGTAGGGATTGGGCCGGTCCACATGAACGAGGTGGAGTGCTCCGGGTTTGAAAAGTCACTGACTGAGTGCTACTTCAACCGTGACTCTCTGGGCTGCAGCCACGAGGAAGATGCAGGAGTCAGGTGTCACGTTCCTGCCATGGGCTTCCACAACAGAGTGAGTACCTCTTTCTATAGCATGGAAGGATTATTGAACAGGCGCTCCGGGCACAGATCTAGGGGCCCAAGAAGTCAGGGGGGCCCAGGCTAGAGTGTCTGTTTGAAATGATTACTAATATTTCTGTTAACAAATTGAGCACAGAGACACAAAATCATTTCAGTCAGACAACTCACATTTTAGAATGATTGCAGCAGCAGAACATATTTAGATTTTGGCATCTAGGCTCCAACCTCATCACTCCTCGCAGATTATGTTTACATAGAGATACTGAGGAGTGATGAACAAATGTCTCGGACCCCTTGTCGGAGCCTGCAGGCGGATGCCGGGGTGGTGGTGGGTTTGAATGAACAGGCAGTGACACTGATGCAAAGCAGCAATGGTCTTGACAGGCAGAGGGAGAGATGGGAGGTTTTAGCACTTAAAATAGACTGCCAGGGTGAAAGGGTGCGTTTGCTACAGTATGTACTACAGAGAGTGAGCCATGTCACGTGTAATTGCAGAGCAGCTCGAGTTGTCTGCCTGAACTAGCTTGCAGGCGTCGCCACATAACATGAAAACAAAAGTATCACAAAGAGACACAAAAGTACCAGAAAGAGACATGAAACAACTACAAAGAAACACAGTGTCTCTTTCAGTCTGTGGTTGCTCCTGTAAAGAATGGGTGGGGGGACTTTAACATGTCTCATTATCTTTCTATATTCTACAGTACATAAAAAATAAAGATTTGCATACAACTGGATGACATATGTGTCTGTATCTGTCCTCAGCTTCGGTTAAGTGGTGGCCGTAATCCCTACGAGGGCCGTGTGGAAGTGCTGGCTGAGAGGAACGGCTCCCTTGTATGGGGAACAGTGTGCAGTGACAGCTGGGGGACCATGGAGGCCATGGTGGTGTGCAGACAGCTTGGCTTGGGCTTTGCCAGCCACGCTTTCCAAGTAAGGTCCACATCTGCTCCCAACAAATCATTTTTAGGCTGAGCTTATCTTCACTGTGCAGGCTTTCAGCATAAAGGAGATGGTTTGGATTTGGTTTGACTGGCACTCCAAATTAGACTTTTCATAATTTTTGCTATAAATCCAGTTGATTTAAAATACTTAGAGGTAACTCACTCACGCTTTAAACTGGAAATTTATATTTGGCTTTGTGTATTTGTGTGTTGTTTTCAATTTAGAAGACAAAACATTTTTGATGTTTCGAGTCATTAAACCACATCACACCACTTGTGTTGTCTGTGTGGAATACACTGGCCCCTGCAGAAACACAGCTTCCAACAACAGCAGAACAGGCCTCAAGCTAAATAGTTCATCTTTAATGCAAGTCAGCTTGCACAGTAATAATGAATTGATGTTAAAAAGCATTATTCATATTGGTTTCATTTTTACTTATGCACAACAACATCAAACAGAGTATAAGAGAAAAAGTAAAAGCCATAGGCTTATACTGTGGACGTCCTCCCAGAGGTGGTCACGTCACATGGTCAAGTTGTTGTTCTGTAAGTCACAAGTAAGTCTCAAGTCTTTGTACTCAAGTCCCACATCAAGTCAGGCAGGTCCTAAGTGCTGAACTTTGAGTTTCAAACTCTAAACCAGTCATAATGTGCTCTTTACCAAATGTAATGCCATTTTAACAACAGCGCATCAACCGGCTATAGTGCAACTCACATGTGAAATGAAGTTGGAAGTTGTTGTATCTCTGTCTATAATGTTAAACCCACATGTTTTGCACAATGCAATTCATTTTTGGTTGACCACTGCATAGTTTTAGTAGGCAAACTAAATTATCTTGGTTACTTGGTGAAACTGAATTAATTCCTGGCAGAATTTTTTAAGTAACATACTTTTTAATCTTCAGGCTTGGGTGAAGGTAACAATATTTTCAAGTCAAAGTGTTCAAGTCCAAGTGAAGTCACAAGTCATTAGAGTGAAAAAAAAAATCAGAACTCAATTTCAGTATTGTTATTTATTTAGAATATTTTGTACTTTAGAGCATTTTACACACCACACAAAATAAAGTTCCTCCCCCACCTGTCTGAGACCTGCAGCCTGTAAGTCTGTCACCAGGGCAACACTCGCAGAGGAAGAACATGTGATATCCCTCCTGTTATGTTGTTGTTGTTACCACTGCTGTGCTTGCAGCTAAATTTTGCACAGATTAATTTAACTGAAGTAATTTGGTTGGTACCCTTAAAAGTAGTCCTCTGCCTCTCCCAATATTAACTATGAAGAAAAACAGGTTCACTCAAAGTTCATGCTATCATAAAGTTAAAATATATTTAACTTAGCTACCACATTAAATTGGTACAACATAAAGAAGTATACAACCATAGTGGAAGTTGTCTGTTTTTTAGTATAGGGTAGGGTCTGTCTGCACCTCAGGCCATGTCATTCCGGCACTTTTTTAGCGTTCCTTTTCCTCACGTTAAAGTACCATCGTTAAGGTTTATAGAATAGCCAAGGTAATAAAATGTTAACAGATTCTTTGAGAATAACTTCAATCTGAGAGTGCAGGAGATGAACTAAGTTACAGAAACCACTCTGTCAGTACCACCCATTTTGATGCCTGTGTGTGTGTGTGTGCATGTCAGTGGATGCCATTAACTGTCACTCTAACAAGCTTGATCTTTATGGATCCCAGAGGGCAAAATAAGGATGTTGCTGTCATAGAAACATCAAACACACACAGTTCAGTCAGTTCGGAGAGTGGGTCAGGGATGGTAAACCTGTGTTGCAGATGAGCTTTAAACTTCTCAGCGGGAGTGATGGGGGAAGCCTTTGTCGGCTGTTTGAAGTTTAGTGGAGATTTCCACCACTGAAGCCTGTGGCATGACTTGGCGGCGTCACAGTCCTGTCCTGCTTACGTGTACCTCTTAAAGGAGACTCCAGCGCTCCCTTTATGTCATGAGGTGCGAGGTTGGTAAAGTTAAAGACCCCCTACTCTTCTCTGCTATATTTATTTCTATTTTAAGGCTGAAGCCAGTGTGGTACCTGCGATTTAAGATGATATAGGTCTGGAAAATATGTGTGATTCATGGGGACGTGCAGTGATAACTGCAGGGGGTTTTATGAGGGGAACTTGGACAGGATCTGTTGGAGGCTGTTTATCTTGCTACAGTGTGTCTGGGACAATTATGTGTAATGCACTTTTAATGGAGCAACACGTAAACACGGCCTCATATCAGCCTTTAGTCCAATACAGTTTGAAATTGTGTTTTTCTGAAACCGTGTGAAATAATATATCTACTTGTGATTACAAGTAGATACATTATTTCACATGATTTCAGAAAAACACCAGAAGTACCAGAAAGAGACACCAAACTACTACAAAGATACACAAAATGACTACTGGGACAACAAAGTACTGCAAAGATACACAAAATTAGTACTGAGACACAAAAGTATCAGGAAGAAACACAAAGAAACACAAGAGTACCACAAAGAGACCAAAAAGTTCCACAAGGAGTAAAAAAAAGTACCACAAAGATACACAAAATGACTACAGAGGCAAAAAAAAGTATTTCACTTTATTCTGAGTCAAATAATCTGGTCAGGTATCATAATAACACGTCCCTTTTGTCCCCACATACTGTAAGTTGCCATTACATAAAAGTTCTCATGTTAACGTCAGGTTCAGGAGTGATAAATGTCTGCTCTTTGTTATCATAGCAGAGCAGGGGCTCAGAGACTCTTTCCTGTCTGACTTTTAAATACTTCTGCAGGCAAACCCCACCACCAGATGGAACAAATGACACACAGCTTAAACTATACTGTTGTATGTCTGTCTACCTCAACCCACCAGCAAGTCCTCCCACATCCATATCCCTCATCTCAATGTCTTTCTCATGAATCCTCCTCTTCCTTGGAAGATGATGGAAAGTATGAGTCTTTTTTAGATAGGTCATGCCCCTGTGGTCTGCAAAATGCTGTAATAAGGCTGAGTCAGGACTGTGAGGACAACAGAGCACCCCTAGCTGTGTGTATGATGTGTAATAGACTCTTTGATTAGTTTTGCCTTGTGGGAAAACGGGGATAAATGTCTGCAAATTAAATACAGAAGGAAAATGAAGATAATGTTCCTCCTTAAAACGTTCCCACACAAATTTCCCAAAGGGCTTGTGCAACATGATCTCCATTTATTTTATTCCAGCTAACTTGTGCATAAATGGATGAGCTTATGTAACAAAGCTTTAGACCTGAGACTTGAAATTAAGTCAGATTTAAAGAAATGGTTTAATATTTTGGAAAATTCACTTACTGGCAGAAATTCGGGTAAGAAGGTGGTTTTCAAACTGGGGTCCGGGGACCAACAGCAGTCCTTGAGTGGATAGCAGGGAGTCCCCAGCAAAAGGAGGAATAGAATATTTGACTTTTATTTTATTTTTTTTAAGTTGAAGCAGCAAGGGAGAAATAGGGTTTGCCTTTGTGTTTGGTTTTTAATTTATAGTGATCCTGCTCTAATTACTGATTGACCATGAAGACTTCATCTCCAAACCTAAAAACAGAAAAAACTATCACAAAATCCTGTCAAATTGGGGCCCCTTGGTCTAATGTGCCTCTTTTCTGGGGGCCCTTGACATGACAAAGTTTGGGACCCCCTGCAGTAAGAAGGCTGATACCACACACATCTAAACAATATATATGAGTAAATATGAGTAAATAAGTAATATAATAAATATGATCTTGTATTGCATGAGAAACACAAACTACAACTAGGTTACATTTATATTTTTGTAGGGATTAAACAAATTAGACACTTTAATTAGCTAGTTAAGTGTTTGTGTGAGTCTTTGTTCAAATCATGAGCTATAAATCTTCCTGTTTAGTTTTTGAGACTGGACTTGGACTTGATTCACTTAAGATTTGACTGCCTAAAGGCTTGACTAGTTTTCAGACCTGAAAACAAAAATTTATGACCTTGGAAAGTCCCAGAACAATAAAAATAGTTAAGACAGGGACAGACAGGCCTTGCATGGCCACACACCTCGAATACTCAAGTATTAGGTCGATAGGTCTTGCATGGTTGTTGTCTTTATGGTGTCCTGTTGTCTCTGTTCTGTAAATTTTGTAATTTAAAGGGTTTTAAAACATCTTGCCAAAAGACTGCAGTTGAAAATTAGCCTGCTGGACTAACACTGGCACATTTACAGAAATGTTGATTAATGTTGTAGCGTTGTCCTTTGTCTCAGTAATGTAACACAGTAATGAAAAGAAAAAAATTCAGTATTCAGAAAGGCTTTGCAACTTACCTTGTAATTTGCTTATCAATACTTGTGACTTGGACTTGCCCCAAACCATTTTAGTAGGTTTGGTAGGTTGAGTAGATCCCAACAACAAAATTACAGTAAATTGTCAGTTATTTCAGCAGCACCTTTCCAAAGCATTACCAGACTGCCTAAACCAACTGAGAGGCAGCTTTGTGCTTCAGCTGAGTGATATCTGTTTTCTGTGCTTCTCTTTGATCAGGAAACATACTACTGGCAGGGAGATGCGTCCGCTGATGCCATTGTGATGAGCGGAGTGAGATGTTCAGGAACTGAGCTTACCCTGGATCAGTGTCTACATCATGGGAAACACATTGACTGTCCCAAAGGAGGTGGACGCTTCGCTGCTGGGGTCTCTTGTACTCAGAGTAAGAAACTGTAAACTATCACAATGTTACATAGTTTTTCATGGGTTTTGGCATGCCACAGTAGGAAAAGCACATGTAAATGAGAATATTTTTGGTAGTTGAATTTCATTTAGCTGCTTCAGTCCAGGGTTACCGTTTGCTGGGACACTTGAATAGAACACAGTAAAGGATATTAGTAACACCTGTGCTTTTCCAGTTTGAAGACAAATTTGCCTGTGAATGAGAAAAAAAAATGTTTTGAAATTAAATGAAAAACATGGAAAACGGGGTTCATACGGTCGCTGTAATATTGTTTTTAAGGTTTAAAAAGGTGCTTGAAACTGCTTGAAATCATAATTGCATTTCTTTTTATAATAAACTGCTATTTGACTGAATAACTCACTTTTAAGATAAAGCAAAAACATAAGTCGGATATTGGCTTAGCCATGTTATTTAGGAAGTCTTCATACAGACAGCTGACACATTTTTAAACTCTGGTATATATACCAGATATTCAAGAGTACCACAAAGAGAAAAGAATTGGTCCTTATGACCAGATTAAACTTAATGTTATACAGCTAATTCGCCGGTCCCTTGTTGCTCTCTCCCTCCTAGCGGCCCCAGACCTGGTCCTCAATGCCCAGGCTGTGGAGCAGACCACGTACCTGGAGGACAGACCCATGTACATACTGCAGTGCGCCCTGGAGGAGAACTGTCTGTCCAGCAGTGCTGCCAAAGCCGACTCCAGCTCCTACCGCCGCCTTCTCCGCTTCTCCTCCCAGATCCACAACAATGGTCAGTCAGACTTCAGACCGCGGGCCGCACACCACTCCTGGATCTGGCATGAGTGTCACAGGTGAGACCAACAGCCTATTGTTTGCTGCTGATTTTATAATAGTGGCTGTATGAAGCCTAACCTGCTGCTCTCAAGGGATTACTACAGAGGGTAGATTTTGTGAATGCTGGATGTCAAAGCGTGAATGAAGAAAAGCGGGGGGAAAAAAACGCAAGTATTAGGACCACACTGGGGAAAAAAGAGAGGAGGGAGCTTTTTTTTTTTATTATTTTGCATTTCAATATGAAGTAAAATGTCAAGAATAAAGTTGAACTTTGATTGATTTTCCATTGTGCTTTATGAGTAGGGATATTAATGATTAATCAATTGATTAATCGGTATTAAGAATGTAACCAATTAAAATTATATTCCTCAATAAGCAATAGTCTAGAAATGACTGTAATTGCGCCTCATTTGACATTCCTTTTAACAGACAGGCTGAGCCATTTGTTAAATGAGGACACTTAGACTTGAAAACTTGAAAAAAAAAGTAAAAAAAAAAACATAATCGTTTGTTTAAGTACCAGTAAAGGAAATACACAAAATTTGCAACCAAAATTATTAGAATTAATTTGAAATGTTGAGAATAAAGGTGAAATGGCATTTCAATGTTTTTCCTTATAACATTTTGACTTGATTCTCTAAATAAAAAATAAAGAAAATCTTCCTCCTCTGATTTTTTTTTCTTATGCCTAGCACTATTACTCTCTTGTATTAAGGCATTGTTATGGAAAATATATTTATATTTTTTACATTGAAACACAGTAAATACAGTAAATAACTAACTACCATCTAACCATCTAAATGTCCTACGTCCCACTGGCAATGCGGCTTTTCTCTTGTACTGCTGTACATACTGTTCAGATGAGAGTTGCTAAATATAGGTACATACTGTATATAGGATGTTTCAACATTGTGTTTTTCTTGTCCAATCCAGACATTACCACAGTATGGAGGTTTTTACTCACTATGACTTGCTGAGTCTAAACGGCACTAAAGTGGCAGAGGGACACAAAGCCAGCTTCTGTCTGGAGGACACACATTGTGAAGAGGGTAAATACAGCTTCCCTTTTCATTTTATTACATGCTCTGGCTTTCTGCACAATTATGCTACTGATTTCGCCTTTCATAAGATGAGAATACAGTAAAAACATTAAAGTCTGGTATAAATATATTCATGATGTTGTTGAATGTTTGATTTGATGAAAATATCTGGATAAAGCCAGGTCTTAAACTGCTGTGAATGTTGACAGGTATCCAGAAGAGGTATGAATGTGCAAACTTTGGGGCACAAGGCATCTCAGTCGGCTGCTCGGACACCTACAGGCACGACATTGACTGTCAGTGGATCGACATCACAGACCTGAAGCCCGGCGACTATATACTCCAGGTAAAATGTTTGGTCGGTCAGTCTAGCCATAGTAGATATACAACATCTGCTGCTGGAAAGATTATCTCATCTCCAGTCAGCGTAGTCTTATAGACCAAACAGGCACCAAGACTTTCCGCGTCTCTGCATCAGCTTGTGTTTGGCCTTCAGCCAAAGTATACTCTTATTCAGACTTAAACAAACAAGCAGGGGTGGGTAAAGG
Source organism: Lutjanus argentimaculatus (assembly GCA_034769285.1). NCBI lineage: Eukaryota > Metazoa > Chordata > Actinopteri > Lutjaniformes > Lutjanidae > Lutjanus > Lutjanus argentimaculatus. Next base: position 14,023,625 of record JAWZSL010000014.1, read on the forward strand.
ACACTGAAACTTCTGATGCACACTTTGTCTCAGGAGATATTTAGTCTGTTCAGCAGCCAAACTCCTACATCCTCCTCTAGAAAATCATCTTTGTGAATCAGTCGAGCAAATAAACTTGTAACTTCAACCACGCTCTTAGACTACTGCTAATCACTAAATCTGTATTATTCTGTCATTAGTAGTACTTCAAAAATGACGTGTATAAATGAAAGGGAATGTTGCATTCAGGCCTTTCACAAACATTGTTTTTTGCTCTCCCAGATTGTAATAAACCCTAACTACGAGGTTGCAGAATCAGATTACACCAACAACATTATGAAGTGTCGCTCCCGGTACGATGGACAACGGATGTGGACGTACAACTGTCATATAGGTGAGACCATTAGCTTGTAAGGATCATAATCTCTTCTGCATCGGAGTTAAAATCATATAGACTGAAATGGGTCAGGTTCAGTGGAAAATAAGGCAGCATTATAGCTTTATAGCTTTATAATATTTACCAGCTGTAGATGTAAACATCTTAATATTAAAAGATTAGAGTCAGGACTTTAACATGATTAATACTTAACACTGTTTAATTTCAAATCCAATGTGCAGGACTAAAAAAGAAAAACAAAGTATTACTGTCCCAACAGTTTTTAGCTGCACTGTATGTTTATGTAAAATTTGACACCACTTAAGCTTCTTCTACACAATGAATGAAATTAAAAGAACATGTATAGTTCTCATATTTCCTTGCGATTGTGCAACATTTCATGCTACAATCCAGTCTTCTTTTCCCTGAAATTACTCAATTGATGCAGTTCATTTCTACAGGTAGCCGACATAGGCAATGCATACAGACATACCACAGAACAAGTCCTGTAACTCACATCAGGCACAAAATATCATTTCAAGGAAACATCACATTTCAGTATGATGAAAAATAAAATCCTCAGCATCTTTTACTATATACAAACTTATACAATTCTCTTAATGGCATATTAGACACCCCCTTTACAGAGGTAAGATTAATGTCAAGTCAATGACATAAAATAACAGTACAGTAACAGGTAGAGAGTACCTCACATTCCAAGTTTCCAAAACAAACATCAGTTAAAAAAAAACAAACAACACTTTACTAATCCTTCTGTTTTCTGTAATGTGGAGTGAGAAAGAATTTAAACACTTTGCTTGGCAAAAAGGTTGTCTTGTGTTAGAGGAAAATAATAAATATTAAAAACTGAACATCACACTGTTCACAAAAAATAAAACATTTTTAAAATGAGATAAAACATAAGTAAACATCTGTTGAGTCCAGCATAACATTGCTGTTACATGTGTTTTTCTTAACTGTATGCTTGATTTTGAAAACAATGTTTAGTGTTATCTCTTTAACAGATGTGATTCTGTTAATGACTCTACATTTCATTTGTCATTTGTCAAGTTGTGCACTCCATATAAAAATCTGCCTGTGACTACACAATGTAATAGGATTTATTTAACCAAATCCTGAGAATTAAACTGCAGAGGATTTCAACATTAAGTTAGAAAAGAATGACTACTTACGCAGAATTATCCAGCCAATCCTGCATCACCTGGGCAGGAAGGAAACTTAAATCCTTCAAACACACTTTAGTTTCATGGCAGCATGCAATCAAATCAAAACAAGCAGCTTCCCCGGTGCCTTTTCTGTTTGAAATCACCATGTGCATCAGACTCGTTCATACTCTCAACAATAATGTCCAAAGGGGTCAGGCCCAGCGACTGAACAGCAGCTTTGAGGCTGGTGGTGATTCAGTGTTTTGCTCAAGGACACTTCAGCAGGGGGGATGTTGTTGATGTGTGGCAGTCAACTCTGGCCAGTCTCCTCCCTCACCATGCAAACCTGCTGTATTGATCAGCGAAGCAGGCAAACAGTGCTGGACGGTGGTTGTACTCTGAATGATCAGTTCACTGTTTGTGGCCACTGTGGAGCCTCTACAGAGGGCCAGCGAATGGAGGCAGACCTCTGCTGGAACTTTCTGTAGAAAATATAAGACTGTTAGGTGACATTTTAAAAACGTATCATATCACAACATGGTGCAAAATAAGACCAGAAGTGACAAATTCACTGCAATATTGATGTATAGCAATGTGCAATGGTGTAAATTCAACTGCTGAGTCTGTTTCTTGTTTATATTGTTCTTAATGTTTATTTTCTCTAGATTATATCTTGCTTGTTTATTTATTTATTGATGCTTCTTGCTATTGTGCTATCCCCTTTGCTGCTGTAGTATATCACATTTCCCTGATGTGGGATTAATAAAACAATATTTTGTCTTAATTAACCTTTTCCCAAAGTTAGTGGACTTTTTCAAACAAAATTTTTTCCTGATTTTGAGAGCACTCAACTTCACTGTCAATAAATGACAAATGAAATGTTTTCCGAGTTGTAACATTACTGGTCACCTCATCACATCAGGGGTAGTTATTGTGTGTTACTATGCCTCACTCAGATGGTATTATTTTGTCATTGGTACCATCTCAAGTTTACATTTGTTTGACTTCAACATTTGATTTAATCAGAATCAGAATCAGAATCAGAATACTTTATTTATCCCCGAGGGGAAATTGTTGATGTTACAGGTGCTCCTTCCAAGATCAAGAAAGATATAGTGCAAACAGAAGTGAAATATAAAAAATATAAAAATATAAAATAAGAATAAAAATATAGTGAGAAGTTTAAAAATATATATCTAACCTATCAAATATACACAGATGGTAAAAATAGATAATAAACAGACTATATACAGTGATGGTAAGGTATGTGCATTGCTTTCTGAAAAGAAAAATAGAACAAATTTGGAAAAGTAGTGCAAAATTAAGGATTATGTACATGTGCATTGTGGTATGAGATTGACAAAAATTGCAAATTTAACAGTTTACAGTTATTGCACTAGCTAAATTATTGCACAGAGTAATTATTTAAGTTATGTGAACTGGAGAACTGTATGAATATATAACAAATTACTGGGTGAATAGTCCAAGGGCCACTCAGAGGGAGGAATTGTACAGTTTGATGGCCACAGGCAGGAATGATTTCCTGTGGCGCTCAGTGGTGCATTTTGGTGGTATGAGTCTCCCACTGAAGGTGCTCCTGTGTCTGGTCAGCAGAGGGTGGAGTGGGTGTGAGTCGTTATCCAGGATAGTCCGTAGCTTGGACAGCATCCTCCTCTCTGACACCACCATCAGGGAGTCACACTCAGTTCCAACAACGTCGCTGGCCTTGCGGATCAGTTTGTTGAGTCTGTTAGCGTCCGCCACCCTCAGCCTGCTGCCCCAGCATGCAACAGCATAGAGGATAGCACTGGCCACCACAGACTCATAGAAGATCCTGAGCATAGTTCGGCAGATGTTGAAGGACCTCAGTCGCCTCAGGAAATAGAGACGGCTCTGGCCCTTCCTGTAGAGAGCGTCGGTGTTCTTTGCCCAGTCCAGTTTATTGTCAATGTGTACTCCCAGATACTTGTAATCCTCCACAATGTCCACACTGACCCCCTGGATGGAAACAGGGGTCACCGGTGCCTTGGTCCTCCTCAGATCCACAACCAGTTCCTTTGTCTTTGCCACGTTGAGCTGCAGATGGTTCCGCTCACACCATGTGACAAAGTTGTCCACAGTAGCCCTGTACTCGTCCTCATCACCCTTGCTGATACATCCAACTATGGCAGAGTCATCAGAAAACTTCTGAAGATGGCAGGTCTCTGTCCAATAGTTGAAGTCCGTGGTGTAAAGGGTGAAGAGGAAGGGAGAGAGGACAGTCCCTGCGGGGCCCCGGTGTTGCTAACCACACTGCCCGACACACAGTGCTGCAGGCGCACGTACTGTGGTCTGCCAGTCAGGTAGTCAACAATCCAGGACACCAGGGGGGCATCCACCTGCATTGCTGTCAGCTTGTCACCCAGTAGAGCTGGACGGATGGTGTTGAATGCACTGGAGAAGTCAAAAAACATGACTCTCACAGTGCTCGCCGGCTTATCCAGGTGGGTGTAGACGCGGTTGAGCAGGTAGATGATGGCGTCCTCCACTCCAAGTCGGGGCTGATAGGCGAACTGGAGGGGGTCCAGGTGTGGCTTGACCAGGGGCCGGAGCTGCTCTAGGACAAGTCTCTCCAGGGTCTTCATGATGTGGGAGGTTAATGCCACGGGTCTGTAGTCCTTGAGTTCACTGGGACGTGACGTCTTCGGTACAGGAACGAGGCAGGATGTCTTCCACAGCACGGGGACCCTCTGGAGACTCAGGCTCAAGTTGAAGACATGCTGAAGAACTCCACACAGCTGGGGGGCACAGGCTTTGAGCACCCTGGGGCTGACACCATCAGGGCCTGCAGCCTTACTTGAGTGGAGCTTCAACAGCTGTCTTCTCACCTGCTCAGCAGTGAGGCACACTGTGGGGGTGGCAGGTGTGGGGGGGGTGTAGTCCTCAAGATGGAGAGTACATTCAGTTGGGCCAGCGGGGGAGGAGGTGTGAGGAGGTCTCACACTGCATGGTGGGGGGATGTAAGAAGGTGAAAAAGGAGGAGGAGGGGTGGAGGGGGGGATGAGTGGTGGCAGTGGTTGTCCAAAATATACAGCAGAAGAGTCAGTGGGGGGATGGGCAGGGCCAGCATTATCAAATCTGTTAAAGAACAGATTCAGTTCATTGGCCCTGTCAATACTGCCTTCAACTCCTCTGTTGTTGTTGGTCCTGAAGCCAGTGATGGTCCTCATTCCACTCCAGACCTCTCTCATGTTGTTCTGCTGGAGCTTCCACTCCAGCTTCCTCCTGTACTTCTCCTTAGCCTCCCTGATTTTCACCTTTAGTTCCCCCTGTATCGTTCTCACCTCCTCCCTGTTACCAGCTCTGAAAGCCCTCTTCTTTGCATTGAGGATGGCTTTGATGTCCTTTGTTACCCACGGTTTGTTATTTGGATAACAATGGACCGTCCTGGCTGGGACAGTGGAGTCCACACAGAAAGTGATGTAGTCTGTTATGCACTCTGTGAGCCCATCAATGTCCTCTCCATGCGGCTCACAGAGTGTCTGCCAGTCTGTCACCTCAAAACAGCCCTGTAGTGCCTCATAAGCCTCCTCTGACCATCTCCTCACTGTCTTGGTGGTCGCAGGTTGGCTCCTCACTAGAGGTACATAGCGGGGGTTGAGGTGTACCAGGTTGTGATCTGACCTACCCAGAGGGGGGAGGGGGGAGCAGCTGTATGCATCCTTGGCGTTTGCATACAGCAAGTCCAGGGTTCTCCCCTCTCTAGTAGGACAGCTAACATACTGGGTAAAGCTGGGCAGGGTTGTTGCCATGGTGACGTGGTTGAAGTCACCCGAGATGGCGATGAATGCACTCGGGTGTTGAGTCTGCAGACGGGCTATGGCGGAGTGAGTGACGTCACATGCCGACGTCGGGTTGGCAGAGGGGGGGATGTAAACAGTCACAATAATGGCATGTGAAAACTCCCTGGGCAAATAATACGGCCTGAGTCCAACAGCCAACAGTTCAATGTCCGGGCAACAGATGCGTTCCTTGATGGTAATGTGACCAGGATTACACCAGCGGTTATTAACTAGCACGGCAAGCCCCCCTCCTTTGCGCTTACCGCTCTCGGTGCGATCCCGGTCGGCCCGAACAGTCTGAAAGCCATCGATGGAGACGTTGTCGTCGGGTATGTCCTGGTGCAGCCATGTCTCCGTAAAGCACATCAGACTACACTCCCGGTACTCCCTCTGACTCCTGGTGAGTGCTGTTAGCTCATCCGTCTTATTTGCCAGCGACCTCACGTTGCCCATGATGAGAGAGGGGAGACACGGTTTATATCTCCTCTTCTCCATAAGCCTCCGTTGTCTCGACCCAGCTTTTTTCATCTGTTGTTTAAATCCTCCCCTGCGTCCTCTGTGTGTTTTCCTCCATAGTTCAGCAGGGACCGCTGATGTTCTAGCTGACAAGCCGTCCGGCCTCAGCGCGATCAGCTGTTCTCTGGAGTAAACAAAGCGGCCATGTAGTTGTTGCGCAAAGGTGCCGGGTCCGAGTGAAAAAAGTAAATAAAGCGTAAGGAAAAAGGACAAAACTCTCTCAAAAAGCATATTCAGAGAGGGCGCAGCTTCAAAAGTAAGTCAGGAAAATACCAAGTCGAAATAGTTAAATAATAAAGCAAAAAAAGTTGAATAAAGCAAAAAAGTTGGAGCGACTGCAACAGGCTGCACGCACCTTCGGGGGCATGCGCACATCTGATATATTGTTACATGTATTGCTCTGGTCTTCATCACCCTTTCTCTGTCTGACTTAACAGGTGGCTCACTGAGTTCAGAAACAGAGGAAATGTTCCCTGGACTGCTGACCAACCAGCTTTCACACAGGTAGACCAAAAGATGGACAACGCAGACAGGAGGAGGGACATTGGGAATTACATATTAATATTTGACAACCACTAGAGGGCGCTGCGCTGCTGTGCTTCCTTGGAGCAGTGCTAGAGTGTTGTTGGGGTCAGAGCTCAACTGGTACAAGGGACAATAATTCAATAGGAAAATGAACTGCTTGCTTACTAAATTTATTACCCGCATTCAGCTGTACCAAAAGTGTTGTTATCTCTTTATGTCTTCATCAGTGACAAGAAGGTTTTGTCCTGGTGCTTATTGGGAGAGATGTCAGGGAGGGTTGCAGCCAAATAATTCATTAAATTAACTGTGTCAACAGTTTCCGTCTTAGCCAAAGTTTAGAAAAAGCCTCAAACCAAAGACCATTCTATCAAATCTTAACCCTAAAGTTGAGTTTGCTTAGGATGCATGAAGATAGTGGTAAATCTGGTGCTACAACTGAATCTTGCACTGTATGTTTGAAAGGGGGGATTTTTAAGTCACATTTGCTTCCACAGTATTAGATAGTTAAAAGCTTTTAACTAGAAACTGAAAACAAATACAGTATATTAGAATTAATGTAGAGCAACATGCCACAATCTGTGGCAACAACACCACTGACAAGACAAATAACTCTTGTTTTTCTAAAGACTCATTTGAACATTTTTTTTATACTAAGGACGACAATCTTTAATACAGGCTATGAAAAGTTGTATGTATATTGTCTGTTTGTTAGGGCCCCTCTGGTGCTTCTATGATGACAGCTGCTTAGATTTGTCTCCTAGTAAAGATTTTAGTCATTAATTGTCAGAATTAAGCTGAGTGGGAAAGTGCTTTTTTCCTTCTAGTACTTTATGGTCCACATACTTGAGCTCACTTTTGAAAATGTTTTATTTATTGATTTTTTTTTTTTTTTTTTTTTTTCATGGTTGCTAGAGTAGACACACATTTTCATTTTCATTATCTGTGCATCCCCTCAGCTTCTTTCTCATTGTTTGAATTTTATTACATTAATACTGTCAGGGACTATGATAACTTTGTGGATGTACTGTAAAAGCCACAAATGTATGTGAAAATGGCTCCTCATCGTTGTGTAAATTAGTTTTTTTTAATGTAACAAACTGAAGGATCCTTCATTTTAAAAGGGTACTTGTTGCTTGCTGCCTGACTGTTTTTTCTTGAATGCATGGGTGAATGTGGAAAACATTACATTTTTAAATAAAAAATGTTCAAAGCAGATCCCAGTATATATCATGAACATTATTTGTTTCAGTGTATAGAAATGCTTTCAAATGAAACCACGATGAAAGTGAAGACACCTCACAATAACACGACAAAAGTACTGTATATTCTACAGTTCATGGTTTTACGTCTGCTGTCTGAAGTTTTGTGTTCTGGGGCCTCTTTAGAGCAAAATTTCCTAACTGCTTGCCTTGTCATTAGTTTCAAAGATGATAAAAATTCTACCTTCAAATTACAGAAGCAATTCTTAAACTTATGACTATGCCCTTTCCTGACTCAAACCTTCTATCTTAACTTAAGAAATTCCAACTAGAAACTCTTAACTCCATTCCTCAATTGCCACTCATCCTGTCATGCTTGTATGCCTCCTTGTAGGCCTCTCAAGAGCCGGACATAGCACATAAAACTCAAAATTAATCATCTTGGCAGTCAATATAAAGCCATTCATACGTGGGCAGAGAAATTAAAGTGTCACCATACTGTTTAGAGTAAATCATAATATTCCAGTGTTCATGTTGTTCCCTATTTCCATTCTCATTGTCACACAAACCCAACAAAAGTGGCGCTGTTAGATTCCTAACTTAGAAAATTCTTCAATTAGGATGTTTCTGTAGCTACATTGCTTTCCAAGGATAAGACTGGATGTTTTCCTAAATGCACTAAGGAATCATGTTTCTGTAATGCCAAAAATCCTAAATGTCACCTTAAACTGAGATAAACTAGGATTTCAGTCTTAGGAAGTTTCTGTAATGGAGGCCCCTGATCATTATAGTAGTTGTAGTTGGACAAATGCCTAACAACAGTGTTACTCAAGTAAATGAGAAAAGAACCCTAGCATGTGGTTAGCTAGCAATGGGCATCACCACCCAAAACTTAGAGCATGACCAGTTTTTTCCATGAAAATCATGGTAATAATGGAAAACAGGCTGACTCTGAAGTCACAAAAAAAGAATTCATTTCAAACAAAGGCAACTCAATAGTGCTGACAATGCAGGCTTTAAGGACAAGCGTGTGGGATTTGGTGACATCTAGTGGTGAGCTTGCAGACTGCAAACACTTTGCCTCAACCTTCCCTTCCAAGCATGTAGGAGAAACTATGGTGGCTGCTGAACACACAAAAACCCATGAAAGGCTGTAACCAGAGCCAGTGTTTGGGGTATTGTAGAAACATTGTGTGCAACGTGATGACTACCGTGGCAGAGGACCTTTTAGATGCCTAAAATATTATATGTCACTTGCATGAGTCTGTTCACCTGCAATGGCCAACAGTGTTAGCCATTCCCTTCAGTATCGCTGCACTCTGCCTCGTCCCTGCAGCCCCAGTGCTCTGGTCACCATCCGCTGGGCAACAGCGCAGTCTGTCCTCGGACGTTCCTTCACAGGCTGGATAAACTCTGGAACATGGCACACAAACAACAATCTGATCCACATCATCCAAAACACTTCCCAGATTAAATAACACATAACACAGAACAGCACAAAGATATTGACAATATTATATTATATTATCTCCCAAACAACAAGCATATTATTTCATGTAGCTACAGGGCTCAAATAAGCTTAGTGAAACACCTACCTGCACATCGAAAGGCCTTGCCTTTGGCTTTTTTACTTGCTTCAGCCAGTGCTCTTGTCTTCAGCAGCGGATGGCAGATGGAGAGGGCATGGATCGCTGTAGATGACATTGCTATATGTTAGTGCATTTTTAAACCATTTTCATTCATCTTTCAACCTCAATCCCAGCATCAAGTTCATTGTGCAGTGAAGACACTTGCCTGCTGACTCACTGGAGAAAACCCCCAGCGCATGTGTGTTGTCTATCCATTTGATCTTCATTCCACCATCACTGAAACAGACAGGAAAGCACTTTATGAACTTGGAAACTAAATCAGTTATTTGAGATCATCTTAAAGGGGTAGTTCACCCAAAAATGAAAATTCAGTCATTATCTACTCAGCTACTCTATCTCACCTTTTAACTTTGTAATCAGAATATATACATATAATATCTAAACCACATATTTTAAAATTTGAAAAGAATGAGTAAACTGAAACCCTGAGGACTTCTTTACTTTACAACAGAAAATCTGTGGAGACCAAGTGACACATGAGGAGAAAGGTTTAGGGTCTAAACTCTGCTCGCACCTGTACTCTGCGAAAGCATCCGTGAGGTCGTCTGTTTTGAACATCGACGGGAAGTCATAGATCTCGATTACGTGGCGAAACTCATCTGGGTTGATACTGACATACACGTTTATGTACATGGAGTAGTCATTGTGAGCGTGCTCAATGGAAACAGTCACTGCTTGTTTCAGGTGTGCCTTGATCTGATGGGACAAACAGAATAAATGGTTACAGTTTATGGTGCTAATTGTGCATGACAGAGGTGAATGTAGTGTGAATGTTAATCAAAACAGAATATAGAGCAGTGGAAAATACCTCAATGATAAGATACAATTATATTAACATATGTTCATAAATAAGATGTGTAAGTTAACCTCTTCCCGGTCATTTTCAAAAGGGTCCCTTGACGTCTCACCTCAAGATATCTGAATCAAAATGGGTGCTACGGGTACCCAAGAGTCTCCTCTTCACAGATGTGCCTACTTTATGCTGATCCCATGTGGTTTTAGGCAAAAAACACATTTTTTAGCCTGCTCTAAAAAAATGGGTATTTAACTATTTCTGCATACTGAAGTTCTTAAACAGCCTGATGTCTGATGATGTTGGTGGCCATAGAAGCCATTTCATTGTAGTGAGACCATCTTTTTAAACTTGGCTTCTCTGTATTAAATAACCTGTTGTGACCTCTAATCTCATCTCTGCTTCATTAAAATGAACACCTACAAACTAGAGACCTGTGGCATTCAGAGGATTTATGGCTTTCCTAAGTATACTGACAATAAGGAGGTTTCTAAGCAATCTCCACAACCGAGGTGCTGGCCATCCACCTGCTGATAAATGGAATTCTTACAATTTTGATACCAAGTCATAGAGTTCTTAAGTGGTGCTCTCAAAGTCTTGGTGTTTTAATGTGGTATTTTGGAGGGATTTTGGATATTTTCTATCAATTCTCAAGTGGGGAGAAATGGTTAAATTTTGCATCAAATTTGTGTAATAATTTGTGTATTATGTAATAACATTATGGTATATATCTACAATATAAAAACTGCTGCAACAACTTATGACATCATAATAAGCTCATTATATACCTCCATCATAATGTTCCAAATGACAGAAAACAAGCACACTATCTAAACAAAGTCTAGGCTTACCTCTTCAGTCACATCCTTGCATGGCTCACTATCGGTATATTCCTTGTTTTCCTCCAGAGTCATGTCAGATAAGCAGGACACAGTCTGGTCCCAGGCTAGGGGCTCAACTTCGTGCAGCATTGGAGCACAAAGCACTTGACTGTCAGCAACATGGTTGAGGAGACCGTCTGTTACTCTGGGGAGACATTCCTGTCTGGATGAAGATGAGCACTGTATGTTTTCTGTAGTTTCAGGACAGGAACAAGAGTCCACTGAACTGCTGATGCAGCTATGGGTACTTGACGCAGGACTGGGCAACTCCTGGTCTCCTGAGGGTCCTTGTGAGTTTTGTAAGGACAGTCTCTCCCGAGCAGCCCGTGGCATGTAAAGGGGTTTGTCTGGCCTCTTAGGTCCTCGGCCTCGTGATACGATCGAAGATTTAGGCTTGGCATTGCCCTCTGTCTCCTCCCTACCCCTGCTTCTTAGGGGCTCTTCATACAAGCTGTTGTTGCTCTCCAAGTCAGCGTCTTCCTCTACCTCAGCCCTACAGAAAAATACAACATCCAGTTAACTTATTCTAGAAAAATGTAAAAGGTTACTACAACAACTAATTGCAAGAATCAGGAATTTAGGAAAAACAAAACAACAGCAATGTGAAACAAAAAAACACTTCAGCACATCACTGATAAAGTGCACATACTACGGAATACTAAGATCTGTATGAGTATTCTGCATACAAGCTCTCAAACATACCTTTAAAAAATCTTATCAAACGATAGGTAAACTTTAGCATATGTTTGTCACATCTCACACAGTGAACTAAGGATTCTTTTCCACCAAATCAAGGGTGGTGATTGTTAGAAAAGTGGAAAGACTTCACAATACTTAGAGACAGTTGTGGTGAATATTCACATTATTATGTTCCTGTTCAGTATGAACTGTGTTTAACTATGAGTCAATAAGGCAATCAAACTATACTTAATGAGTTTATTTTGCTTAGTTATTGGACATAGCAAACATACGTAGTGAGCTGAAACTTCAGGACACAAACACAGACACATATGCGAACATATCAACAATCGGCGCTTGTTGGGCTGCCAGTGGCTGTTTGGAAAATTTTAACATATCGCCCATCCCTACTGTGCAGCCACATTTGTATTAAAACCCTGCCTCGAATTTCACATTAATTAATTTATTAACACTTTGTCTCTTTTAAATTCAACTTTAACTGTCAGTCTTGGCTGTTATATGTCCTACACTTAAAAAAAAAAACAGGGATTTCTTTCAAGTTCATTAGATAACTCTGTTCAAAATACTAAAAATAAAATTAATCTGTTAAGTACCTGAGCTCAGAATGACAGACCACCACCCTCCGGCACCAGCTCTCCCCCACTGAGAATGTGGTGAGCTCTGGCAGGTCCTCTATGTGATTGTGGATCAGGTATCGCAGTCTGCTGGGTAGAGGGGGGAACAGGAGGACGCTGGACAGGGACACAGAGGGCATGACAACAGAGGAAGACAGTAAGGCCGGTTCTTCTTTTGACAGTATAACAACACCTTCAGTTGAGGCTTTAATGTCATTATAACCTTTATTTAATTAGGTTGTCTCATTGAGACCAGGATCTCTTTTGCAACAGCCAATATGATGACATGTTCAGTTTTTAAATCCCTTAGTAATTCATTACAATATATAGTACAAAGTAGTGAAGGCCAGTGTACTCAAGTTTAGTGTTTACTCAAGGGATATCAAGAGTTGGCAGGCCTTGGATCTGGTCTGATAAACAGTTTTATATCTGAGAAGATGTGTAAGTTACTGTGGCAGCTTATGTATGATACATTTATTAATAAAAATGATGGTGTGTAATTCTCTTCTGTTGCTGATGAGGAGATTTTCATAATTTACATAGTGGTGAGTACTACTGAATACATTATTCATTTCCCAAATGAAATACCAGGCACAGTGGCAAGCCGTGCCAACAGAAAGCAGCAAGTCAGGCACAGACATAAATTATGCTCGTTTGCACCATGGTTTTTCCTGTCATCTAGAGAGAAAAATCTTTTTTTATCCCAATATAAGACAACAGTCTTTATCTTTAAGAAAAAATCACCACTTTTATTTGGATGTCCAGTCAGTTTTGATGGTAAATGTGGTCAACTGAAGAAATAAATTCATCAATATGTGCTATATTGATTGAGAAAGCTGATTTTTTTTTCCTGCAAAATCTGTTGTTCACTCTGCTCTCAGAGATTCTTCAGCTTGGATATCTTGCCTCTGAGTATCCAGGGGGTGTGGTAGATGAGTATTTCTGTCACCTACTGTTTTGACCGACAAAGTAATAGCTATAGGCTAGGGTGGTGATTTACAGCAACATAGGTGTGGGTTTCAGAAGCTCATACGTAACATATCCTGGTACATGTAGGTATTGCTGGCACAGCTCCACAGATGGGAGAATTAAAAAAGTTTTTCTGTAAATAGTGGACGCACTGAGGAAATTTTTGCTTCAATTGACAACATTTACCATCAATACTGACAGGATATCCACATGAAATGTGTTGAATTTTCCCTTTAAGTTTCGGTGCCAGTTGTTCCACATGAGGTTTAAAGTTGAGACTGTCTAACCAAATTCCTATTTCAAAGATTGGACTTCTTTAGGAAGATGATGGGACGATGTACAATGGAATTATGGATTCTTAATAATAAAATATATTTTGTCTGACCGGTAAATAACTGTAACATGTCAGGACTAAATGTTAAACTGGCCAATTCCATAGTAAATTTTCTTAAGCCGTCATAACCTTAACTTACCGCTTGTGGTTTCTCTTCTGTTGGTATGTTTCCAACTCATCCTTGACAAGATGCAAGAATTTACATTCTTGTTTTGGGAGATACCCATTAAATTCCATTGAAACCAAAGAAACGCCAGCGTGGACAGAGAAGGTCCTGAAAATAAAGGCAGTTTATTAAAGGTCAAATTTATTGTCACATACACAATTACACAGAGTACAACATACAGAAAGAATCAGTCCCTGACTGAGTGGTGGAAGAAGTAATCAGAGCCTTTACTTATAACACAGTGTGAAAATGCTCCACTACAAGTAAACGTAAACTTACTTAGAGGAGCAATATGTAACCATTGCATGTGCAAAAATGAGTACTGGTGTCCAAATAGTGAGTTGGGGCCCAGACTGTATATGAAATGGGTTGTAGTCCTGTTTAATATATGCTCTATGGTTGAGGTGAGTTGTTTCCCTCTGCCCCCTCCTGCCTAGACATGGCAGAGACAGGCAGACTGCAAACACAGCAGGACCTGCATGTGACCGCAGACTGCATGTCTCACTGCCTTCAAACTCATTCAACATTTTGCTTAATTTAACAGTTATAAACATCTAGTCCAACTAAACAATTATTAATGACTTCTTCCGACTCATAAACAGATACTTACTCATTCTGCAAAACTTCATAATTATTTTGAACTCTAATTAACATGAAACAGGCTTACAAAACAGTTATTCTGGTCCAGAATAGAAATTCTGAAGGACACCACATATTTCCTTCATCTCATATGACACATCACGGTCATTCTATGTTTTATTCCAGTAAATATACTACAGATTTCTCCTTTAAGTAAAGGTAGTAAAGTATTATGGCAATTTTCTAGCTATTCCAGGAGGGGTTTTTAAGTTGCTTATCTTAAGAAGAATTGTCTCAACCTATTAAAAAAAAAAACACTTAATCCATCAATTTATCAGAATCATCCAAAATAAAACATGTGGAGATACGTGGTTTTCAATGGACTGAAAAACTATGAAAACTGTAATCTGAAGAGTAACTACTAACTAAAACAGACAAATGTAGTGCGCCGCGTGAAAGAATCTTTGCACGTGACTAAAAGCTAAATGTAGCCGTTACATTCCACCAACGGTTAGCTGTCTGCCGCGAGTCAACGTAGATTCACTGAGAACAGTAACGCCTGGTACCACCCGTAGATTTAAAGGTGAAGTCAGTCACGTTATCTACGTTAGTTAAAGGCTAAGTGGAGCAGACAGCTAGCTGGTTTATGATGTGTTTGCATTCCCCTAAACCACAACTCAAAACAAACCGAGCCGACTCAGGTTAACATTAGCGCATGTGAGTTAACTGTCAGTCTACCAGACGTTGGTTAGCTAAAGCTTGTTAGCTAACTGTTAGTAAATCAAGTGGGCTTACCGTTATGACTTAGCGTTAACGTTACTATTTTCACTGAGAGTTGCTGGTCTCGTAAGTGAGATGCTGTGCCCGTAGGGGGCGCAGGTGACAACAATTTCAGTAGTAGGCAGCAATGGTTCGGTAGTTATCAGCAAACAGCTAGCTATAAGTTAGCCCTGTGAAGCAGTTTTCTGTTTTTGGTCGTTCCTTCAAAAGCAGCAAGACATCCGGTCTGGGGTCTTCACAATAAAAGCCGCGTTCCTCTGACTCTTAACTAAAATCAGAGATGGGCACAAAGACTTCAAAACACATCTTGTTACAGATTTCTAATAACTGCTCAGCGAATTTATCAAAATAAAAAACGTGTATGAGTATTTAATTAAACAAGTTCTTTTTTTAAATACAAAAATACATTATATGCAAACTAATATGACCATCTTTTAGCATTAAGTAGCCTCAACAGAGGTCAGACCTCAAAGGGCCAATATGTTATAATTTTAGCTCAAAACATTCAAAGCTTAATTAAAAAAACAAAAAGACACTTTATGACAAAGACGTCAATGTCATCATCCTGCCCTCCCCTGGTCTTGGAGGCTGTGTTCAACTGTAGAATAAAATAACAGATTAAAGGTATTGTTATATATTTTAAGTATTTCAAATGCACAAATACAAGTATTTTGTTAAAAAATTACATTTCATTTTTTTCTGCCCAGTAAATTTCAAATTTAAAAATACTCAAAGGTAATTAAATTTTTTTAAATACATTTAATTGAAAAACTGCCCATCTCAGAGCATGGTAAGTATATACACTTATGTGCTAATAATTATTCAAAATGTATTTGTAACAAATTCTGTAACCCACTGCCCACATACAGTATAATACTATAGCTCATTCTCTTCAAAGCCCCAGGCACTTTAATATTTGAAATAAGGGAAAACACAAAGATCTCTACAGATTTCAGGAAAATGCTATTTATTTCAATAAAACAGAACATATTTGTAAGAAAAGTACACCAGTTGTATCAAACACCAACTATAGCACTATAGTGTTTAAGGTTTCTGTGGTGTTTGGTGAAAATGAAAGGGGCAATGACATTCGCAATATGGAATCTCATGAGAAACAGGTTAACATGACTGCTGAATATGATTTGGGAGATTTAGTGCAGTTGTATGATGACACAGTAGAGAAAGACATTTCTCAAAATATACTACATAATGTTATTATTTTGTGATAACAGTAAACATGCTCCATCTTTGAAGTCACAAAAAACTGCAGTTCAGACCTTCCAATGACACAATTACTCCCCCAAAGTCACATTCATGCACAGCTAAAACATTTGCCTCAACAAAGGCTACAACCAGCTCCATCCCAACCTATTCTTTAACAGTTCTTGGTGACTACACTTTATTTGACTTTATATTATTTGCAAAACAATACACAAGTCAAATCACTTATATATTTACCATGGTCAGAAAGATGCATTTAACACAATGGCACTGGTCTTGATCAACTAGGACATGATTTATACATTATAAAAAGACATGAAAACACATTTACAAACATACTGTAAAGGATAGGCAGACAGTAGAGTACTTATAAATAACAGAGAAAAGGATCAGATCAAGATTATATACATCCATTCAAAAGAAGCAGACATCTGAATATATAATGCCAGACAGATGAAGAGTATCTGGTCAGCATCATCAGCCTATACAGAGAGGTAGAAAGAAAGAAGCATTTTAGCATTAAGAATAAGACATGGGTACAGATAGCAGAGATGTCAGTTTTATGGCTTATTTTATGATTTAAGTAGATGGTAATACAGTAAATGTCCAGCTAAATGATTATCTCTCATCATGAAATGATGGAATTAAAAGTGGTCAGACTTTGAGCAGCTAAAACAAGAGTCTGGCATGTTGGGGAAATCTCTTCATAAAAGTGTGACATCTTGAGTTAAAGCTGTGATAGTCACTTGGGCAAAAAAAAAACAATAACCTCAAAGCATGTTGTAATTCAAGTGGTATGAGAGAACACTAGACTTCTGGACCTCCTCCAGGCTCTGTTTTCAGAGACTTTAGCCAATCACAGTAAGCCATGCTGGAGAAAGATGTGTCAGAAAAATCTGACCAAGCCACCAACCCAAAGCGTTGGTATCTGATGACCTGGTAACACAACAATCAACAATCTTTATCAGCTATCTTTCTCCAGAATCACTTACATCACCTTTAAGGGAAAACACGTCAAATTGGAGCTCCCAAAACATTTCCAGTGGACCTGACTCTTCATTCAAAATACATCAGAATGACTCCATACCCAAAGTCTCTTTATCTTCCAGAGCCAATACTTCTGTCTTCAAAAATTGTAATTTCAACCTAGAAGATAGCAAGCTGAGGAAAATACACATTGCTTCATGCACATTTTCTTATAAAATGAACAATAATTTGCTTTTGTAGCATACACAAGATTATACCAGCTATGTCTTAAATGTACTGACATTAAAAATAAAGTTAGTTAGTTTAGAGGTGGTGTGTAAAATGATATGTGTGTCAAAGAATAACCTTGCCAGACATTTAAATATCCATAGACAGGCTAGACAACATCACCAAAACCTACCAGTAAGCCTCATTTTACATCAATAATACTTTTCTATTTCACTGTTTACTGCCATATGTTAATAAACAATGCCCCGCCTACAGGCATGACTCTGAACAATTATGGCTGATCTGATGATAAGTCATCAAAAGGCGGCAAAAAAAAAAAAATAAAATGATCAAAAAGATTACAGTTGTTAGCGGATCAGAGTCATTGTATCACAATGGAGACTACAGGTAATCCTTGTAATCCTACAATAGCAGGATTACAAAAATGATAGAGACCACGGCAAAAAGAAAAAGAAAGTTCTAGGAACAAAAAAAGGACAATTTTTACTATATTTTAAATACTATCGGTATACTAGGGGGTATCAAAAAAGTATTTAGGTATCGATACTTGTGACAGGTGAAAACAAACAAACAAAAATTGTGTAGTCTCCATCACAATTGGTTAGTTAGTTAGGTTTTAACACAATTCATGTGACATTTGACATTTGAAGGATACAACTCTGAGGCCTCTCTCTATGGGGTCAGTCAACAGCAAGCCCCTAGGAGCATATATCTTCTCATTCTGGTCCTTAATGTACCTGGCGATCTTCTTTAACACCTGAACACAGAAAAACAGCCAGAAATACACACATTTAAAATATAGAGTGCATTGCAGATCAGTCCAACCTACTGTTGACAAAAAGAAGACATTCACAGGATAACACTGAGTTATGAGTTTTACCTTTTCATAGTGTGTCTCCATACAGAGGAAGATTGTATAGGCGGTTAGACAAGCCAGGCAGCCCTCCAAGTAAGACTTGCCCCCGAGTTTCTCAGCCTCTGCATACAGGTTGTTAAGAGTCTGGATAGTTTCCTCAAACTGCTGCTTATCAAGCTGAAAACCCACAAAAGTTTATACATTACACACAATCTTTTTAACATTCAGTCCACAATCACAACAAAACATTGTACACACCCTTGATTCAAGCTCCGAGGGGAACTTGGTCTGGAACTTGCAGATGGTTCCTGAGCTGTAGTCTCTCTGGATGAACACCTTGGAGGAGACAGCTGGCTGCTGGAGGTCCTGTAAGCTGTGGGTCTGGACATAAAAACCAAATTTTATCGACTGTTTTTCATATAAAATATCTGTCTGAAGGGTTGAAACAGTAACACCCACCGTAAAGCTCGCTACACTCAAACTATAAAGGAAATCACGAGGCTCATACTAATATTATTTAGCCAAGATTTAAAACTTAACCATAAGTTAACGTTATTACCATGCTAATAACTAATGTTACCACATCTAATTTCTTACACAATCGTTGACAGTTACCACATACGTGATGTTAATACTGTTGATTATGGCTACTTTAGGAAATTAGATATTGTTCAATATTATTAAAAAGGACCCGCCTATGATGGGGTAATGTTAGCTAGCTAGCTAATAACACGTTAGCTTACGTTTGCTGACCCATCAACGCCGCTGGAATGTAAGGCAATGTTAGCCTTTATCATCACCCAAATAAATAAATTCCCCAAACATGTTAAATATTTAGGCATCCCATTATATGTCAATCCTTAAAAAAAACGCAAAAATAAACCCCCAAAACCTTACCTCAGCCATAGTGGACGTTTCCCCTCGAGCTGCTGCGCATCTATCCCCCACTTTCACCAGCAAGGTACGACTTCCGACCCACTGTTTCAAAATAAAAGTCTCATTTGGACCGAATGATTGAGAACTGCAATAAAACTGTTAATAATATAGTCATTTGTACGTTTCTTTTGAGCACGTAAACTCAAGGCAGTAGTCTGGGACTACATGTGATTCAAGGACGCGATGCTCTGCTACATTTACATTTTATTCAGCAATGCAGATTCATGCAGCATAATAGTAACCGTGTGACACTTTCATATCGAATTGAAAACGGCACAGGTTAGGTTTTAATTGTACAGCACAGCCAAAATTAGCACTTGGCCAAAATATGTGATGCAAGCCAAATATGGAACAAAAAGAGGATATTCCCTAAATATTTCGTGTAATCATGGCTGTTCACTGTCAACCTTGATTCAGACTGTTCTGCTGTATATCATATTTAAAGGCAGCGAGTTTTCATGCTATGAACATTGCATTATTAAATGTGCACTGACTTTTATCATCCATAGGATTCTCATATGCAGTCTCGCTTACAAGCAGTGCATTTATAGCACTTATCATTCATACAGTATGGCCGCATTTTATTTTGGAGGTTGACACGCCCAAACAGGAAGTCTTTAGTGCTTATTGTTCCTTTAAAACCCTATCAAAGTCCTCGAGAAAAATGTTTGATGTAATACCAAATGTCACTTCCTGTACATGATTAACTCAGTCAGGAATCGTGTGCAATCTTGTGCAGCCATTACTGGATTAAATAAAATTTTAGGATCCTTCAAAGTTAAACAGGTAAACTGGGTATACAAATTTACAAGTACCTAATCCTTTGATATTCTGCCAACAAATGTTAATCACCACAGGCATACAATCCAACCACAGTTTTACCATGCACAACCTAGCAATTCACTGCAAAAGAAATTCACACAGTACATGGAGTTTTAAGAGTTTTTATTGAATCAGGTCTTATTCGATTCATTGTTCTGTTCGCTGTATTGGTATTAGTCGAACAGACCGAAGCCCATGTCATCATCTGATTCCTCAGACTCCTCCTTGACCTCCTCCTTAGCAGCAGCTGGGGCTGCAGCAGTCTCAGCAGCTGCTGCAGGTGCTGCCACAGCAGCAAAAGCAGATGGGTCAGCCAGGTAGGCTTTAACCTGCAAAGACAAATGGTACATTAATTTCCCATTTATGCCAAAGGGCTTCCTGGTCATGCAAAACAAAATCTCATTCTGAGTAAAGGCTATTTAAAAGCTTTCTAGGTCAACTTGTAAACCATGGGATAAGTTACTAATTGATATACCTTTTCTGCCAGGGGGAAGGAGTAGTCTGTCTCCACAGCAACAGCCAGGACTCTCTTGTATCCATTGATGACGGAGTGGGGGACAGAGGCCAATGTGGGGTAGCCAATCTCCAGACACACACTAGCAACATTCCTCACACCCTAAATAGATCATGAGTTTCACACTGTGAGCAAACAATTTCCAGCTACAGATATATTCTATACAAACATGACAAGTGAATTCAGTATCTTCAATGTTTTCTTTATACAAGCATTCCATCTCACCTCCAGGAACCTGGCATGCAGAGAAGCCTCTGTGATGTCGAGCACCTCAGGGCTGTAAACACTGCCGTTGTCATACACCTGCTGGATGATGAGTCCGTAGGAGAAGGGCGAGATGTTCAGCATGTTGAGCAGCGTGGCCTCGCTGGCACCAACCTTGTCACCAGTCTTGATCAGGTTGACATCACTCTGGGACAAAACCACAGTTAGTTACTGATGCAAACATTTCAATATATTATGTTTCATTTGACCATCCATGCATGCTTTATTGAATAAGTCTTCAGCACACGAGGGAATCCTTCCTACTGGTCAAGCAGACAGTGAAATTCCAGATACCAAAGTGTAATTTTTAAACTCACCAAGATTTCAATGGTTCCCCTGGAAATCTTGGTGGTGATACCCAGAGCCTGGAAGAAAGAGGTCTTCTCAGGACCCAGACCAGTGTTCTGGGATGGCACAGTCACATCACAAGGGGCGATGGCTCCGGCACGGGCAGCTGCAGGTACCTGGGGAGAGTTTGACAGTTCAGTATGGTATTTGACTAGAATTTAAGTTTCAAAGAGCAGGCTTAAACACTGTCTCAAGTCCAAAGTTTTCTGATTCAGTGTCTGAAACCTTACGTGCCTGGCAGTCAGGAGATGCTGAATAGCCAGGTATAGCGAGGAAACAGGTTACTGTTTGCAGGGGGAACGACAATGCAGTACCACACAAACTGCAATGTAGATGTCCTGCACGTCTACAGAACATTGCTGTTATTTTTAGTCCTTAAACATTAGATGTGGAGTTATGGTACACCTAGTTATAAGTCATCCAGTCACTACAGCCTTGTGATAAATACTACCTACATTTAGGTTTTATTTTATAGTTAGAATGAGGCATTAGCTCAAATTATGGTCATCAGAAACCGCAATTTATGGTACTGTTGAATGTTCTACCACAAAGGAGGTATGAACACTGTCCACCAATTTCAGTAAAGGTAGGAGTCAAAAAACTACATTACTTAATTCAAAGAAACTAGATGGTAACTGCAACGCTATATACAGATGTTATGATAAAATTACTTTGGCAGCAACATAGAGCCAAGAGTTTGTATGCAGTGTATAACTAAATGAACCATGGCTACATTGTACTTTAGTCAGATTTCTCCTGAGGACTCTTACCTTGTTGGCCAGCAGCATGTCCCTGACTTCAGCCAGATCCTCCTTGGTGAAGACGAAGCCCACATTTCCTTTAATGTGGGGTAGGAGCCTGTCAAATCAAAGAGCTGGTTGTTAGACATGTGAGCAGCTTCACATTTTTACAAATGTGGAAAAGCTGTTAAGTGTCTGAGACCTTGCGTCCCTGGTTGTCGGAAGGGACATAGACAAGCAGGGATAGCTGGAGACAGTTTAATGTTTGCAGGGGGAACGACAAAGCAGTACCACACATGCTGCATTGTAACTTATCCTGCTATATGAAAACTGATGGCTCAAAGTAGCCTAAGTAGAGATAATAAACTCACTTCTCAAGGGCAGGATTGTTCTCCAGGTGACCACGGATGGCTTTGCGCATCATGGTGTTTTTACCCATCAGCACCACAGCCTTCTCTCGCAGAGACAGACGGATGGTCTGCATCTGCTTGGAGCCCACATTGTCTGCCCCAACGATGAAGCATTTTGGATAGTCATCCAGAAGTTGCTACAAATACAGTGAAATGCCTTTAATATCAACAAATGTCAAGCTAATTTGCACACCTCTACAAATATATACAGGGTTTCTGCAGGAACCAACAACTTTATTAATACCATTTAAGACAGATTTAACATCCAACAGACTTGATCATCCTGTCTGAAGCTTAAGGTCAGTTTTTTGATTCATTGTCTGAAACCTTACGTGCCTGGCAGTCAGGGGATGCTGAATAGCCAGGTATAGCGAGGAAACAGGTTACTGTTTGCAGGGGGAACGACAATGCAGTACCACACAAACTGCAATGTAGATGTCCTGCACGTCTACAGAACATTACTGTCATTTTATGTATTTACACAATTATGAGGCTTATGGACACCAAGTTATAAGTCATCCAGTCAATACAGCCTCTCAGTAAATACCTACATTAAAGTTTTCACTAAAAATACGTTTCAGAGCAAGACTGACACCTTTCTAAATGTTAACATGATATTCACTTTTAAGCCCTGGCAGTCATTCAGGAAATTTTAAAGGCCAAAAATCCAGATTATTGCATGTTTGGCTTTATGGCCCGACAGAAACCCTATATAAAGAGTAAAACAAAAAATGGATTAGGTGTACATTTAAGTTAAGTCCTACTTACGATGATTTTCATAAAATAGTTGGACTTCCACGTGGCCCTGTCTTCCCTGGGCATCTTTGCAGTGCTTCCAAGGATCGCCTTACAGCTGATTTAAAGACAAGGTTATACCTAGAACGAAAGAAGAAAGACATTAATAAATGTAGGCTACTTTAAAAAGAGCAACAAACGACACCATCTTCATCAGGCAGCTTGACATGCGGCGGACAGCTAACGTTAGCCAGCTAATAGCAAGCTAGCTATATTTCAACAGGCCGCGCTAGGTTTTGCATCGAGCTGCCGCACTTTTACAGGACACAAAACATATCTTCAGGGGCTATAGGCTCTTAACTAATGAATACTAACTCGAATACGGTAAATTCTCCATGGATATTAGCGTTTTCAGTTTCTCAAAGAGCGGAGGAAATCCTTACCTAACACACGAGGGTCGCGTGAAAGAAAGAGGAAGAGGAAATACGAGGGAAGAATATATATCAAATAAGTGACCAATCAGAGAGGAGTTTATGGAGGTAAGCTGCACAACTATTGGATGGTTGCTGTGTCAATCACTTCTGTTGCCGCGCTACCACCAATAATAAGATTTTCCTCTGGTCAACGCTCAGTTAAATGAATCCGGTGTCAACTTCATGCTAAAAAACTTCGTGTAAACAAAGATATTTTTTCCGCCTTCTTAACAGATCAAATGTTAACGGCGACTCGCAAAATCAATGCCAGCGTTAGCCAATTAGCTAACATATTCGTTTGCAGAGTAAAAATATGGCACAAGCGCTCTACTGCTCCCGTCAGAAGTGTGGAACCACGTTTTTGGTTATCTGTCAGCGGCAGACAAGTTCAACGTCCGGGCATCCTGCAAGTATTTCAAAAAACTCGTTGACCACTCGTCTCTTTGGAAAGACTGGTCAGTTGTTCTGGACTGTAGGTTTCGCTTTTATAACAAACAGTTCTGGGTCACTCTTCGCCGCAGAAAAGTGACCAGTGTGGTGGTGAGGAGCAACAAAATCAAGGACTGGAAACAACTCGCCCTGTCCCTGCCTGCTCTGACCACAGTGGTCATGGACCAGAGCTCCAAGGTCAGCCTCGACTACCTGAAAGACTTTACACATCTGAAGCGTCTGGCTATTAGAGGAAGCTGCGCTTCACTTTTAACAGATGCTTCCACTGTTTTCCAACCCCAGCAGCTGACTCACCTCAGCTTGTGTGATGTTGCACTTCCTTCTACAGCACTGACTAGCTTCATCTCTGCTGTCTCCCGGTTCACAAATCTTACATCTCTGGTTTGTCATGACCTGGGAATCATTGAAGAAGCAATTTGGGTGATTCAATCCATACTTACCTGCCTGTCAAAGCTGAAGCATCTCTCATTTTCTGCAGTGCCTTACCTTATTCCCAGACCCAACCCAACTCCCAAAGCTGCTGCCCCATCCTTGTCCAGTTTGGAACTCATAGCCTGCATGGATCATTTATTACCAGAAGATGCAATGAAGCTGATGCCTGGCCTGAAGAGTCTGTCTGTTTTCTACAGGGATGCACATCAGGAGATACTAGAAGGATGGTCGTGGCCTTCCTGCCACCTGAAAACATGGCTTAGTGACCTCCCTCAACTGTCAACCCTGGTCATTGTCAAAGGCCCGCCTGTTCAGAAGTATGTCATGTCCATCCCAGCCTCAGTGACCAGTCTCACACTGCATGTTGCCAGATTGTCCTCAGAGGACATTGCAGCTGTGGCAGTGCAGGTACCAAATCTCCTGCACCTTCACTTGGACACTTGGCCTTCACACCTGGGAGCTCTCACAGGTCAAATCCCACAACTTTTTCCAAAGCTCAAAAGTCTAAAACTTCGCCACGAACATGTACCAGAGAAGGATTTCTTACACCTTCACCAGCTGCAGGACCTGGAATCCCTGGAGATTATGGACAGCCGCCCGCACCTCTCTGAGCTGACTGGAAAGCTCCGTGCTCTCACCAAGTACAGACTTCAGGTGACAACTTCTCCACGTCAGAGAGATGTGTTGTCTTGTTCTTGTGTTTCTCAGTTGTATTGAATGACTGTCTTTCAGCAGGACAGTCAGATTGTCGACATTCTTGTTGACTAATGAAGAATCTGTTGAGATCAAATTATTGTCTGGGGTTTTGATTTTCAAAAAAATAGGGACATGCATTTAGTGCTGCAACCAACAATTATTTTAATTATTGATTAATCTATCAATCATTTTCTTGATTCATCAAGTAGTTGTTTGGTACATAAAATGTCAGAAAATGGTGAATGGTGAATCAGTTTTTTCAAAACCCAAACAACCTCTTTAAATGTATTTTTTTGTGTACTACCCAAAGGTATTCAGTTTACTGTCAGAGGGCTGAAAATACTCACATAGAAGCTGAAATCTTTAAATTTGGATTTTTTTTTTAATTACTCATAATAGTTTAAACAATTTATTTAAAAAAAGTTAGTGATTAATTTAACAGTTGACAACTAATTGACTAATCATTGCAGCTCTACTTGCATTTACTTTAAACTAACCCTACAGATTTATAACATTGTTCATTTTATTATCAGACTGATTTGGCCACCTGCAGTGCCTTGCCAGAATCCCCACTGTTAACCCAAAGTGGCAGGGTCCAAAGCTGTGGTCACAAAATAAACGCAAGGAATCCTGGATAATTACTTGAAATGCTTGATTAAGTAAAAATGCCTTTCTTTGAAGGACTCATAATTTGATATCGGAATCTGATATTGTGGGTATATCAAATGCTGTAATATACACAAAAGTGCACCTTATAACTACATTGCACAATATTGGATTTTCGTTATTTTCTGACTCATTTTGACCTATTGCCAGTGCCAATACAGATGTATGTACACATATTTTTTCCACCTAATCTCCTGTAGTTGAATCAACATACTATTATGCCTACTCTTATCCACTGGCAGATGGAGACATAAAACATAATACTTCAAAATGTACACATTCACTTGGGAAAATAAGAAAACTATGGCTGACAGGTGTTTTCACAAGTGCCTGTTTCTCTTTTTTCTCTTGAAATATGTCATAATGATTGGGATGATGGCTCATAAGAAGGGCAATTAAATTTGTATTGTTGAAGGAATATGATTTGAATACTTCAGAAACCTCCACACTACTTACATATCAGAAGAAATGTTAATTTCTGGTTGATTCCCATATTATACCGTGCTGGTATTTTGTGCATTCCAACTTCACTTATGTTTCTGATTTTGTACTGTTGTGTACTGGGCAAGCATTTGTTTTATTATGCAGCACACTCAAGTAAATGTAACCTCTTCTGTTCAATAAATGTTTGCAAACTGTTTGTTAAAAAATAAATAAATAATTTAAAAAAGCTTCATGCATTTTTAATATTTTGAGAAAATCCTGCATGTCAAAGATCTGGTTTAATACAAAACACTGAACAGTGAAGGTATGGGGGAAAAATAAGCCACAAAAAAAACCTTTCAGACAGAGCATTGCCAGAAATAAAGTACTTATTTTATTTGCAGCAGTTATAATAATCAGTCAGTAATCAAGACCCACATAGGCTTACAGCCCACCCAAACAAGAAGCCATTAAAATTTGTGGCTCATGAGAAAATTCAAATGGTAAAAGATCACATGAACATCTCCATTTACAAAGCAAAGTTCACCTAATCTCATCAACATTAAAAGGCTTTGATTCTTTTTCATGAATCCTTTGACAGAAGCAAAAACTAGAAGCAGATAAATATACATGGGGCAAAATTAACTCACAACTCCTGTTCATTTCCCCCTGCTACGTCCTGTGAATCTGAATCAGCTACAAGTGTGTTCACTATACTGTCTGCTGAATGACTCAGTACAGAAGGTTTCTCCTTGGTTTGTCTACAATAATACAGTGTAAACGTTTAGGATGCACCACAGCAGATGAAACCTCTCCCAGAGTTCAGCCCATAAAGAGTCAAATCACAGGAAAGGTTGAGAACTCCACAGTGTATAAGACCTTATTGCATTGACACATTTGGCACAAGAGCAAACAGCTTCTCAAAGGAAAAATAATCTGAATGTGGATACTGTGTATTAACTCCTTACACACCTCGTGATCAAGATTAAATGAGGACACACTCTATTTTACACTACACTAGTAAGACATAACCAGCCCTAGTTTGTATCATATTAGACAAAAACTAGAGATGTTATTTATTAGACAGTATTAAACCATTTATTTGACCCTTATTAGACTTTATTAGAGGGTAATTAGGGGCACATTACAACAGAACAGAATTTACTAAGTAAAGGCCAAAATTATAGAGGTAGAGGAATATTTTGTCTTTGAGTGACTGCAAAGACTTGTTGTAAAACTGTGGATTGTGGCTACCGGTATGTGTACAGGAGCAGCCAAAGACGGTGTGTCTCAAGTACCAGATATGTGATTTTCACTTTACAGTTTACAGTACAGTTCTGTTGTAATGTGTCCCTAATTAACCTCTAATAAAGGTCTAACAAAGGCTCTAATATTCTTCAATGAAAATATATTTCAAGTTTTTGTCCATATATGGCTTGTTATGTCTTATTAGTATACCATTAGGTGTATGGTGTCTAATTAGTGCATTGCTGTGTTTGCCTACTGTCTAATAAAGAACACATTATTTCCAGTTATTGTCTAATGTGACACAAAGTACAGCCTGTCATGTCTTATTAGTGTACTGTAAAATAAAGTGCGACCAGCAAGGACAAGCAATATTGTCAAAAACAAAACAAAAAAAAAAAAATCACACATTGTCTCATATATTTGGCAAAACAGAGCTACAAGTAAAATAAAGATGGAACGAGTCATTACATAGAAGTTTGCTAAAAGCTCAGCCCTGGCTTGGTGTTACTTTCTGATTATGACATCCTGCTTCCATCAGTGAGCCAAGAGCTGATATCAACTCAGACAGCAGGATCACAGTTCATCATGACTCATAATAAAAATAAAAAGGGCTGTTTCCTTGGAAGTCTGACACACTGGAATCCAAGCTGGTTACGTGTTGTGTGAGAGAACAGTAAACTGTTGTTAGCCTACATGCCAATAGAGCCAGCTCTTTGCATATCAGTGTGAGCCCAATCAGCTCAAAAATATATATATATTTCCATCAAAACAGCGACAAAACACAGTTCTGTCACAAAGAGTCGAGCATATTACATACAGGTATATAAATTTAGTTTCTGATTGTAACAGCAACTGGCAGCTAGTGCTGAGAAAACTCCAGATAAACAAAAGCATGCTTCTAATTCTAATGCACAACCATATTTTAAATCTTGAAACAGCCATGTTATTAGATTTTAATACAGTGATTAAGTCACAACAGAAGTAATAGTAAAATGTGGAAAAAATGCTGAACTGAAGCATTATTTATTCTGAATGGACTTTGTCTAAATTTATTCTGTCTGGGTAAAAACAGCAGTTAAATCTCCACTGATGTAGAAAATCAACTTTGTTTTGGCTTTTTTAAAATTGCACCATAAGTTAAACATCAGTAACCATAGTACATAATATGTATATTATTCTTACTGACCTATTTTTGTCATCATGAATCACAACCGTTTAATTTTACACACATACCTTGCTGTAGGAAAATAAAAACATTCCAAGTTGCTACAGGGGAAAAAATCATTATGATCATTTTCTAATGTCTGAAGTTTAAAGAGCACAAATGTGAACATAATGTATGCTGAAACTGAGAAATCATCTGGGTTCATTTTCATAGTAAAACAGTAGAAAAATAAGGACTAGCTAATATCTTGCAGACACCTGTAAAATGCACCTTAAGACGGTCTCATCAAGAGATCTGTGGTTGGAGTGTGCAAAGAGTCTGAACTTGTATTTTAAAGAAGTGAAGAGGAAGGAGTGTGTTCATGGTTATTTTAAATGGCACCTCAATAGTTTCCAAAGCTAGAAAAATACATCTTTTTTATAGATTATTCCAACACTCATTGGCCAAGCACTGTGTATTCAACACTCAACATTTTTTTTAAACTGCTTAAGTCAACTCTCCATGGTCCATGCAATCAAGCAGCTGTCTCATACCTGCATAAAACCACCACATGGTGCAGGGTCTTGCCCTGCAATGGGGGAATAAAATCATTTACAAATCAGGGCTCTTAATTCAACCCTCGTATACTTATATATGTACACACGCACAAGGGGACAGTAATTTATTTTCTTTGCTGCACGCAGGAAGAAAACTCCAAATAAAAATCTCTTTGGGCTCTGTTAAAAATGTCTTTAGCAAAAGTGTGAAATGCTGAGCCTGAGAGGTTGGAAAACCAGGGAAGTCCCTTCAGTGTCAGAGACATGTCTCACCCTTATGATCATCAACACCCTCTCAGTCTCAAAAAAAAAAAAAACACTTCACTGACTCATACATGCTCGTCATGTGAGTGCACACACATCCACATGTGCATTCTGACATGTAAACAGACACATGTACACACACATTTGTACACAAACACACAGTCTAACTGAAGAGTTTGATGAAGCAGCCTTGGCAGTAGGGCTTCTCGTTCTGCTCCTTGAAGGTGCCTTTGTTCAGCTGCTTGAGGCAGAAAAGCGCACACAAAGTGCTCTGGGTGGAACTTCTTGCCCATGGCTGTGATGCAGCGGCCGGTGATGGGCTTCTGGCAGCCGGAGCACAGCGAGCCGCGGCGCTCGTGGTAGTGAGACTCGCAGTACGGCTGGCCATCGTGGTCAAAGAAGCTGCCGTTTATGAATGGCGTGAAGCACTCCTGAAAAATCAGAGGAGAAGACGGAGAATATATGATTATGGGCTGGCACAAAGACTGAGTTCACACTACAAGCCAAGTTTTTCTATACTTGTCCCTTACACATAAACTCATAAACCAAACTAATTTACAAGAAGAATTAGAAAGGCTTCACATGCAACACACTGTCGTACTTAAGTAAACATGGAGACCAATGATGTCAGCATTTCATTTTAAGTTGGTGTGCCATGGAAACCAGCAAATTTGTGTGCAGATGACAACGAGGTCAAGGATGAGGAGAAAGAGAACCAGATTTTTAATTATGGCTTTTTGTGGAGTAGTTGTTGTTATTTCCGTACAGAGGTGTGTGTGGATGCAGAGTCAGAGCCAGGAGTGGAGGGATTGTGACGTAAAATGGCTTCACAGAAACAGATTTCATCCATGATTTCTGGATGACCACATATGAAAGAGTCACAAATCAGAACTGAAAAAAATCAGATTCCATGTGATTGGTACTGTTCAAACTGGGGATTTGGGACACATTTGCCTGCAATCTAAACATTGCCAAAATGTCCAGATGCATTACAAATATGTTGAGTGACTCACCCTGCAGACAAGCATTCAGGGTGCCAGAGTGAGTTGAGAGCAGAGATGTAGTTCTCCAAGATGGCACGGGCACAGCCACCACATTTAGGGGCAAACATGTCGAAGTAGTCCTTTCTGCAGAACGCCTTCCCGTCCTTCTCATGGAAACCTGGAGGGCAGCAAAGACACACAGTGACTCGCTCTGTACGCTTCTTTTGATAAGTAAAATTCAGCATCGCTCCTTTTCTACACAAGCCAGATGTTGCGTTATTAAAGTGATAGTTCGGATTGTTTGATGTGGGGTTGTATGGGGTAATAATCAATAGTTAGTGTATTAACTACAGTAGATGGAGGCTGGCACACCCCAAGTTAGGAGAAGCAGACTGGGGCACCGTCATGGAAGCTAAGCAATGTACTGCTGTGGACAGGGTCAGCAGAAAAATGTATTTTAGCCACTTAAGAAAGGTCCACCTAAAAAAATTCAATACCATTAAATGTGTAAATAAGGTATTGTTGTGCTATTTGCTTCTGGTCTTTTTGAACTGTGATTTTCTCTACTTTCATTACTCTGCCATGTCTGCTCTCTGCTTAATACTGTCTGTGTTAGGCTTTTACTGCAATTAGTATACCTTTAGAACTGTTGTTGTGACTTGTTTCTTGATTCTCAATTTTTATATTGATTTTAGGTTGCCAACTTTTGGCTAATTCTGGCATATTTACAATAATGTTTATTAATATGCACTGTCCCTGAGAAAGCCTTTTCCAACAGGAAAATGCCATTATATAAGACAAATACCGTGCTCTCCACACCAACCAAACCTCATAGGCAAAAACAGCAATTCGCAGAACACAGGGGTTGCTGCTCTACGGCTGCCTTGATCGTTCAGTTTGTTTGTGTTATTGCGTGACTTTGGTGAATTTGAACTATCATTTTAAAACACAGAAGTCACACAATAACTCAAACAAATTAATATATCACTCAAATGATAGAGCAGAAGCGCCCATGTTCTGCAAAGTAAAATTACTGATTTTGCCTGTGGAGGTTGGTTGGTTTGGACAGAGCAATATTTGGCCAATATAATGGCAGTTTTCCATTGGAAAAAGATGTCAGGGTAAAGCAGTGAAAATATTCTAAATATAGTGATTTTTTCTACTGTAGCTAATATACTGACCTTAAGTATATCATATAGCCCATATCAAATAATCTGAACTATCTTTATTTGATAAGCAGTTAGTACCTTCTGGTCCAAAAAAGGCTCCACACTGGGCACAGAAGAAGTGCTCTGGATGCCAGGTCTTGTCCAAAGCAGTCACTACTTTCTGTAAAACACAGAAGAATCAAATGGTCAGTCATTTAATTTCTGCTTAAAGGTGTGACCCTTAAACAAATGGGGAAAAAGTGGTTCCTCATGTTGCCCTAAAAGAGAGTGAACATACAGTATAATCGTGTGTGTGTGTAAATATGGGAGAAACGAACACATGAGAGCGTCAGAGGCCAGGAGAGGGCAGGCTCAGTCCACAGAGGCAGAGTGGGTGGTGCTGGAATGCTCTGACTGTTACCTCATGTTTTCCAGGCCTGATAGCATTTCTCAGCAGCTTCAGCTGGAGGGACACTCATACTGTCCATGTAACACAAGATTTCAAAACATCCACACCTGCTATGTATCAGCAGCAGGGAAAGAATTACTCACTGTGAACCAATGTTACAAACCCCTTTATGTTTCAGAGCACACGTGATTCTTTACTTTGCCACCAGGGGGTGCAGTGTTGAAAAGAGTTTTTTTAAGGGAAGGCAAAACATTCATTATCTGTACAGATAAATACAGAGCAACTAAATTGTAAACATTACAACAACAAGGGACAAAAACAGTGCATATGAAAAAGCACCAGTCAAGTAAATCAGACAATCAGGTCCAAAATTATAAGACAATTGAGTAATTCACAATCAAGTCAGATGTTTGACACTATTAAACTAAACATGTTTACATACAGCCTGGCATTAAATATATTTCAGAATTTTCTTTATTTTGAAATAAACAAAGGTTTATGACATTTGTGTACTGTTAACATCCCACTTGTTTTTATAGTTGTTTATAGTTTATGGTAACTATACAGCTCATCCTGTTTCTATGTATGTCTGATCCCTCCTGAAAAATTTGTTATTTCCTTTTTTACTTCTGATTTCTGTATCTTCTAACTGAGTTGACAATAATGCAAGAAATGAGAAATAATGAAAAGGGACAGATGACTCACTTTTGCATTATTTACGCTCTTAATGCTGTAATAAACCGGGGTGTCAAATTCAATTTCATCCCAGGCCACATCAGAATTATGATTAATCTCACAGTGCCAGTTTTAAATGTAAGACTATATAAATGTATCTACTTTTTTTTAATCATATCATGTAATTGCCTCTTCATTCTATTATTGTTTTTTAATAATATCTTAATAATCAATAACTAGCTCTGAGAGCAGAAGTATAGTAAAATAATGCCAAGCAGATACTAAAGTTAATACGGTTTATTTAAAAAATGTAATATACAAAGCAAGTAATAAAGTTTAAATAATAACAGGGATTGATTCATTTTTTAACCTACAAGCAAGGTTTCAAATCCAAAATGTATATTTACTTAAAAATGAAATGACAGCATACTGCTTGGCTGCTACTATTAACAGAAACTGAATTGAAACGGCTCTATGATACTGACAGTGTGCAAAGGTGGCTTCTTTGAAGAATGTAAAATATAATATATATAAACAAAGTATAAACATATTTTGCCCCGTTGTCAGATTTTTTGCTTACTATATAATCCCATATTTCATAGTCTTGATGTCGCCTGTATTAATCTACAATGTAGAAAAAGAAAGAAAGAAAAAGAAAGAAGTAGGAAACCTTGCCAGTGACTCATGTTGGCCTTTCCCTAGGTTAATGATGTCCACTGTATACTTCTCTTCCACTACCTCTGGCACTGAGCGTGGATGGGTGTGTGTCTGTGAGTGTGTAAAGGCTGAAAACCCCCAATGGGCGTGTGTCAGTATAAGGATAAGGCTGAGCACTGACAAGTGAGAGAGGAGAGCAGCATGCAGTGCGATGGACATGAGATGAGTTAGTCAGTCTGAATGCACAAGGAGTACCGTCACTTCTACTGCCTCTAGGACAGGGTGTGTGTGTGTCTGTGTGTCTGTGTGTGTGTGTGTGTGTTTGTCTCATCAATTCTAAATGTCTGCTTGAGAAATAAAGGCAATTTCCGACATGTAGTGATTTTTCCAGTAAGGCCTTAATCCATTAAGTTATGAATAAATAAATATCATTATCCACCCATCCATGGTACACATGCTAATGCGTTTGTGTGTGTGTGTGTGTGTGCGTGTGTGTGTGTATTCATTACTAACATCCAGTATGGGTCCATTACAGTAGTGGCACCGTGGTGAGAACAGGTTGTGGTAGTCTTTCTCACAGTAAGGCTGCCCCTCCCGCTCAAAGAAGTTCCTGGAGCCGATCTCCTCCTGGCAGTGGGTGCATACAAAGTGCTCGGGGTGCCACGTTCTGCCCATGGCAGTCACCACCTGGTGTGGGAAGACACAGTGCATTAAATTAAAATGAGCTTCAAGGGCTGGCTCAGACAGAGAAAATCTCTGCATCTTGCATGCAAGAAGCAAAGGAATGTTGCAGACAGCAGCAGATGCAGATCTCATAAATGAACATTTATTTTATATATTCAAAATAACCCAGTCCACTTCAGTTGGATCACAAGTCTCAGAAAATATTATGTTTGTGCTTCTTTAACCAGAAGTCTCAAAGTAAGTGGGTAGGTAAACGTAATAAAACAGCTTTAAATTGCACTTACTGGTTGCCAATTAAATCAAAGCTGAATTATTTATAGCTTGACTGACTTGGACCGTAAAAGGAGGTACTTATCAATAGTCCGTGTATTACCTACAAAGATACTGGTTGACACAGCCCCAGTTCAGAGAAGCAGAGAGGAGTACACGCATGGAAGCTAAGCAATTAATTAATGTTCTGCAGGGTAAAAGTACTGATTTTGTCTATGGAGTTTGACAGGTTTGGAGAGAGCAATATTTGACTTATATAACAACAGTTTCCTATCAGAAAAGGCTGTCTGATGGTAAAGTGAAGTGGTGAAAATATTCTAAATATAGAACTTAAACTCACATTGACTTTTTTGAGGTGCCCGTTTAATAAGTGGCTAAAATAGCTTTTGTTGCCGACCCTGTCCACAGCAGTTTATTGCTTCTTGTCCATGCTGGTGCCCATCTATGCTTCTAAAAATTGGGGGTGTGCCAACAAGCATCTACTGAAGCTACTATGCTGACTATTGAAAAGTACCTCATACAACCATACTTCAAATTTTCCAAACTATACAAACAAACAACACAACCAGAGATATGTAGAACAACCCCTCAATTTTGAGCAAATGCATCTGGGTTACAATCAAATAAAAAAAAAAGTGAAAATGTTTTTTAAGACTATTTAATTTTCTAAATTATGTTTGACTAATCTGTGAGTATACTACAGAAATCATGTATGGACATGTATCTAAAAGCAAGGTACGTTCAGTACGTGCACCAACTGAAGTCTTGTTTCAATGTGTATTTGTGTATTTGTATGTGTATGATTCATCACCTGCCCAACGATGGGTTTCTTGCAGGCTCCGCAGACACCTTTAGCCACCGTCTGGACTCCCAGTCTGTTGAGGTCAGACTGCAGGCTTCCCAGCATGTTGTCCAGCTTGTTGGCTGGTTTGGGAGGACCGGTGGGAGATGTCTTTCCCTGGGACTGGATCTGGTGGACAAGGAAAAGTGGCTTCACTATACCAGATGTGTGGTGGGTTGACAAAATAACAGAAACTGCCTTATGATAAACAGCATTACAATTAATACTTCTAGGAGTAGCTCATGACATTTAGTCAGAGGTCTTGAATCGGATCCATGGTTAGTTTTGCATTTATTATTTGTAATGTGATTGTGTGTCTAATGACCTCAGTTCATCTTTATTAAATCAGTGCTTCTGTTTTCGCCATTATATTGTCATCATTTTGGACTTACCTCCATGTCATATTACAATATTTTGTAAACGTAATATAATTCTCTCAAGAAACTGCCGTTTGTTACAATGGCCTTTCACTGAATTGTTGGTAGCAAAAGCTCAAGTGAACAATCTAAATGGTGGACAGCTGTCTCTTCTTTAATGTAGATGGGCATGGGATGGAGAGAAAATACCATGACAAGCAATGGAAAGGACAGGACAAAATATGTTCTCATCAACCCAACATCATGTCTGCAGGCTTTGATGATGACTCTCTAATATCACTGGTGTGTGTATGTGAATGTATGTCTGGATGTGTCTGGCTACTGAAATGTAAGCAAACACACAGACCTTCTCAGATGGTGTGGTTATTGGAGCTTCATGACTTTTACATTCCTCTGAGAGAGAAAATAGCCTCTCTGCTCCATGTATTCTCTCTCTCTCTCTCTCACACACACACACACACGCACAAAAATGACCCAGCTTACCTTTGACCAAAATAAAATGGTCATGTCTGGATGGGAACCCCAGACCTGGAAAAATCTCCAGAGACTGATCATGATCTTTCACCAACTGTTTCCCCTGAGCAGATCTAAACCACAGCATTACACATAATTAGTCGATACCAAATGCACAACGTGTACAAATCTCACAAGAGTTTGTCAGATCAAGGGTTCCCGTCTACACATGACCAAATAAAATAGTTACTGGGACTTAATAGTTACTTGACCTACAATTGACCCTTACTAAGTCCCGCCCCTCTTTGCTCTGTGCTCCAATAATAGTTGAGTGAGGTTGGTACCCAGCGGATGCTCACTCAACTTTCTCCTGTCCTGAGATACACTGTATGCTAGTTGAAAAGAAAAACAAATTTTTAAGATGGTTTACAAGATGCTGCTGGCTAGTTAACTAGCTATTTAGCTGGCGTTTTGCTAACATCTGTTATCAGATGTAACTAGCTGGATAATAATTTATGTAGATGTAGCTAGCTACTTAGCTTGCATTTTGCTACAGAGTAAAACACTAGCTAACACAGCTAACTAGCAAAATAACGATTGATGTAGATTAGTTAGCGAGTTAACTAGCATTTTGCTAACATTAGCTAACTTAAGATGTGACTATAGAGAGGCTAAGTCCCTCCCCTTCTATGAGATCTTACTCCTAAAATATGATAAACGGTAGTCGATGGCGAAAGATACATATTTTTTGCTCAGGTTTAAATTGCGCCATGAATAACACACGATGTTTGTCAATTTAAAAGATAATTTTGCGAGTCAAGAAAGCCGCCGTTTGACGTAAAATTGTTGAATTGCAGAGGTCATGTAAGTGACATCATGACTTTCTCTCTAAACAAGCTAACGTTAGCTTCTGAAGTTACGATGCCTGTGTGTTTTCATACTGGGATGTAGTCACATGAGCAACAGGTCCTCCTTGTTCTTTCACTTCCTGGCTGATAGAAATATTAGAGCTGCTGGGTAAAACACACACAAGGTAAGATAACATTAGAAGGGACAGCTCTGTTGGTGTGGGTTAAATGTATGTTAAATGCGTACAGGTCCCCCAGCAACGTCTTTCAACAATCTTCAAAATTTGATTTCAAGCCTAGCACACAGTAGCATATCCAAGAACAGGAAGGAGAAAGTTAACCGAGGTTCCAAAAGGGGCGGGACTTAGGAAGGGTCATTTGTACTCTAGCCTTCATATCAACCTCCTACTCTACGATCGTCAAATGAGTAAAGACACTATGGATTTTATAAGAGGTGAAAGTGCATGACATTAACTTCAACATGCTGGTATCTAACAGAGTGGGTACTGTTGACGGAAGTTCTGTGAGAGAAGCTATAATTGTGGTGGTAACTGTGCTGTCATGTGGCAGATTAGGTTTCAGTTGCACTGCGAGCCTACCATTCCTGCGCATGGCAGGACAGTTAGTGTAACGGGAACATGTGGGGGGTTACACTCCTGCCTCTAAGCTCTTAAACTCTCCACTCAACTCTGAACGCACAGCTCCTGGCGCCATCAGATGTCAGAATTAGAAAAGGGGCTCAGTCTCTCCAGCCCGAATGTCAGCGCCAGTCATAACCTGGACTGACTGGGTTTCAGACAAAGTTTTAAAGAGACTACCTGTTGCAATCTGGCATGACTGAAAACAGAGCCAATGATGAGACAAATTATGTATCTCACACAAATATGGACGTTCAGCTTCTTGGATTTGAACCAGACAACCCACAAGAACGCTGAAGTAAAACAAGTGTGAAAGAAAGTGTTGATAGAAAGTGGAAGGAGAGTCTGAGGTCAGAGGGAAGGAAAAGGAGAGGTGAAGAGAGGTGATCCATGCCTGCAGTGGTGGGAAGATGGGGTCGTACTCAGTCTGACAGCCCACTGATACAAAGACCTTGGGAGGCGGAGGTGGCGTGATGGGCTTGGGAGGGGGGCTAGGTGATGGAGGGGGCTGGACAGGGGGAGGCGTGGGCTCCC
The DNA here is from genome assembly GCA_034769285.1 of Lutjanus argentimaculatus. Classification (NCBI taxonomy): domain Eukaryota; kingdom Metazoa; phylum Chordata; class Actinopteri; order Lutjaniformes; family Lutjanidae; genus Lutjanus; species Lutjanus argentimaculatus. Next base: position 14,061,602 of record JAWZSL010000014.1, read on the forward strand.
TGGGAGGAGGAGGCGTGGGCTCTTTGGGGGGAGGAGTAGGCTCTTTGGGGGCGGAGGGAGGCGGTAGGTTCTCGAGGAGGGGGAGGGGTTTAGGGTGGGGGGGAGGAGGTAGTGGTGGAGGAGTCTGCTTGACAGGGGGTGGCTTTTTGGGCGCTGGGGGAGACTGTGGAGGGGGGATGACTTTCTCTGTGGGGCAGGAGATTCTGGAGGGAGGACGATCTGGGGGAAAGAAGGAAAAAGGAGAGAGCAAGAGAAGAGAGCAAACAGATAATGTACAAAAGGGGTCAGAATGAAGAAGAAGAAATGATAATGAAAACAAAACTGGCACCATAACTTAACTGTTTAAAATAACTGCCAAATACAATTTTTATGGCAATGTGATGAAACATTTGCCAGTTAATTTCTTGACCACATGCCAAACAAACATAAGCTAAACCATCAGAGAGACACATAATTTCAACTCTAGGTCTAACATGGTCCCAGAATAGCACTGACTCCTGTTGTGCGCTTCTACCTTATCCACTAATGGATGGGTGCCTTCTTCACGTGTTCGCTGCGGGTTGGACATGACGATGACTCCCTCTGTCAGCCAATCATCTGGCTGTTTACGCCGGATGCTACGCTCTGTTCGCCCAATTCCTAGTTTCCCCTGCAGCTCCTCGATGAGTCTGTCTTGCGAGTTGCTCTTATTCACAATAATCGGTCCCATTTTACGTCGCAACATTCCCTCCCTGTACATCGGATGCACATTGGAGGTCTCTTTGGTGCGGCGGATAACTGACTTGAGCTGGAGAGTAGAAGATAGGAAGCTGGGGTTGTGCCATTCACCAGAAAGTCCATGTTGGGTCACAAACACAAGCAGGACAGGCCCAGCACACGAGGTCTCATTCACATTGCAAAAATGCTCAAGCACTGGCTTCACAATATACCTCAAATTTATCTGCAGCCTAAGCACAGCCGTTCATGTCAAGTCTACTTAAAACTACTCAGATATCTGTGGCAAAACATGCAGGATAGTTCAAGTCAAAACAACACAGGTGTATCACAAAATGCTTGTATATAAGTCTGCACGTGCCACAGCAAGGCCAAAGATTAAAGAAGCAAGAAGTTCTTGGTATGCAAAATTATTGCGCATTCTTGGTACATATACAAAAAAAAAAGGAAGAAAAATATCCACCCTGCTGTTCTTGCATTGACACCATCAGTGATTAAAAACACATTTTTTTACATCATCTGTTCATTGCATAAACATGATGGGCCAGGCCCAGTGACTAACACAGCAATGTTGACTAAGGCAAGTAGGGGCGTGCGGAAACATCCTTTCAGCGAAGCTTTCAACATCAGCCACAAATAGTCTCTACACTCTACAGGGAGATTTCTCCCTCAAGCCATTTTGCAATTGCTATGCAATGACACCACATGCATGACACCACATAGATGGAGGAATTTCTCTTCACCAAGAGACTTTGTGTTTTTGTACTTTTGCCCAGCTCCTTGCGTATTTGTAGGAGCTGTTCTCCCAAAATAAGCTTATTTCAGCATCTAGAGATACACTGCTCTTGAGCAATTATCTGACACAGCTGTTTTACCATTATTGTCAATATCTTCGGTCAAATGACCAAATAACAGAAAGACCACATGGCGTACTAAAGCCTCTCTAGCTGTATGCCAGCAGCTTATTTTGGGAGAGTCAAGTTGAGCGTCCTACTTGGCCAGAAGCAGACAGTCGCTCGACAGCAGAGGGTTGTTGTGTGTGGGCAGTTCCAGCGTTGCATCTGGTGTCCCGGGGCAGGTGGAGGGGGTGAAACACTCATCTATCCAGCTGGACTCAGTCATGGGTGTCAGGGTTCCCTCTCGGCTGAGATCAGGGTAAAGTCCGTCTTCCTCCTCCCAAGATCTGTCTTCATCACCAGGCATAATGGAGGCAGGTGGCAGGTTCTCACTCGGTTGGGGGGACAAGAGTTTGTCTAAAGCATCATCCAGTAAAGGCTCCCGGCATGGCCATGTTAAATCCAGTATTCCACCACCATGCTTTTCTGAAGGTGGGGGAGAGAGGCTATTTGATGGTGTACCAGAAAGCTGAACCGGTGAGGCACTGGGACTGCTGGTGCCTGGAAGTGTGTAAGTTTTTCTGATGACTGAAGCAGGACTCTTAGAAACTGCAGTTTCACTCTTTGGAACTGTTACTGGACTTGAAAGCCCTGGGAGGACTACTGGGCCAGCATTCTTTGGCAGTGTCTCAGGACTAGAACTCTTGAGTACACTTAGTGAACTAGAGATGCTAGGAACCGTCACAGGACTTGCAATCTTTGGAACTGGACTTGAAAGTCTTGGAATTGATACTGGACTAGCACACTTGGGAACTGTTTCTGGACTAGCACACTTTGGGACTGTTAATGGACTAGAAATATTAGGGATTGGCACTGGACTTGCACTTTTTGGAACTGGACTTGAAAGCCTAGGAACTGTGACTGGACTAGCAGTCTTCTTTTCTTCTGGAATATGACTCATAGGAACTGGACTGGAGCGCTTCGGTATTTCGCTTGGAACTGGACTTGAAAGCTTAGGAATTGTGCTTGGACTAGCGATCTTCACCTCTGGACTATGACTTATAGGAACTGGACTGGAGCCTTTAGGAATCGGGCTTGGGCTCTTGTCAGACTGCCTTAGATTGGAGCACTTAAGATCAGGTGGACTAGGACTCTTGGCTCTAAGAATGGGACTAGGGTTTTTAGTCACAGTGACAGGACTAGGGCTCTTAGAAACAACTACTGGGCTGGAACCTCTGCCAACAGTAACTGGACCTGAACTCTTTCCAACAGGGGATGAGACTTCAGTGAGTGTAGGTGTAGGGCTGTTGAATTCAGTTTGACTCTGAGACTTTATGGTAGTAGAGATATTGAGGCTCTCTACATGAGAGACCTCAGAGGTGACACTACCACCGTCATCTATCTGTTGGATCTGGGCGTACTGAAGGCTCTTGGACGATGCAATCACTACAGTGGAGCCAGATGAAGATGTAGGGGCTGAACTACCATCTTCATCTATATGGAGTTCCAATGGGAGAGGGGTACAGGAGGAGTGGTGAAACTAGAGGGTAGAAGAGAATCCACTGAACCAATATTAGGATCTATAGATGGGGCGGTTACTGGTTTGACAACTGGTGAACCAGCCACCAATGAAAGGTCTACTGCCTCCTGATTCACAGACAACTGAGAGCCAGACTGAATTGGGTGGAATAATGTAAAGATTGCAATGTCCAAACAAAGACAAGACATACAAAGTGGTAGAGAAAAGAGAAAGAGACCAGGAAAAAAACATTGAGAATGAAGGTAATGAAGGGAAAGTTGTCTCACGCACAAAGACAAACAGGGATAGAGTTCACTTATCTGTCTTAAAGCAATCGCTCCAAAAATACTATAAAAATTGACTTGAAATAAACTTTGTATCAATTTATTCGAATGCTCTTTGGTTGTTGCTTTCAGACATGCAGGGGGAGGACACGGTCGCTCAAAAATGACTAGAATTAACACTTTTTTAAAGTCTTGACAAAAACTGTTCATTGTAAATGTCCCAAACATTCATTGCTCTGTGTTAATGGGCTTTGATGGGAAATTGTACTGGACTGTGAATGCTGTTTCTGCTGTGTCAATGCCACAACTTCCTCTATAACCACAAGCTTGCAGCAGAGTTGCACAGTCATACAAATACTGGTTTATGATTTAGGTTATGCGAAAAAAACAAAAACAGTTAGTAATTGGTGGTCAATTACAAGTTGGTTCTAAAATATTTTGTTTGAACAAAAAAAAATCCAAAATATATCCAAAATCAATAGCACTTTAAAAAAGAAACAGGAAAAAAAGTCAAAATTGTCTGCTTCTCAATTGTGAATATTTTCTGGTTTCTTTAGTCCTCTGTGACAGTAAACTGAATATATTTGGCTTGTGTACAAAACAAGGCATTTGAGGATATCTTTGCGCTTTGGGAAATACTGATCAACATTTTTCACTATTTTCTGACATTTTATAGACCAAACAACTAATCAATTAATTTAGAAAATGATTGACACATTAATTGATAATGAAAATAATCACTAGCTGCAGTCCTACAATGCAACGCTGCTATGGTTTACTGTTGAAACTGAAATTTATGGAAACAGTAAAACGGCATAACATTTGTTTTAGGAAAAGGCCAACATGTCTATTGCAGAGCACTGCCAGCAGCAGCAGCAATCCATTTGAGATCACAAAATGGAAAAGACAGTGAATAAAATTAGTCTGAAGTGATGCGTTTCTACAATTAATTTAACACTTGTCGAAACCACTAAAAATCTTCAGCATAGTCATAGCCAAAATCTATCCACTGCTTAATTATACTCACATTGCTTTGCACTTTGAAGTCAGACAGGGAGGCCATTAGCTCATCCAGCTCTCGTGTGGCAGAGGAGGCAGACATTCTGGCTTGCTGCTGTGTTGGTGTTTCCTCCTGTCCATCTGTTTGTTCATCTGACACAGCCAACGGTGTGGGACTATAAAAGAAAAGAACACAACCAACTAAATTTATAGCCTATCCATGCTAAACGTTAATCTAACATTCTTGACCACTAATTTAAACAACTACAGGCACAGGCATAATTTCTATGCTGAATAATTTCGATGTTGCTTACATGGGTGAGGGCACAGAACTTTCCAGCTCATCCAGAAGGCTCTCAACACTTGGTCGTACATCGTCTATTCCTCGACCTGCCGCACTACGCTTGGGCTTCTCCAGTACAGGTGGTGCAGTCTTGCCTGCAGTAGAGACTCCATTCTCCTGAATATGGTGGATGGCAGGCAGTGGTGGAGCTGCTTCTTCTATTACAGAAAAAATGCTAAATTAATTTCCTTGTTAACACCACAAGAGAAGTGACAATACCACAAACACAGAAGTGCCAAATTTAGATAGTGGCATTTGACTTCCTCAAGAGAAACATAAAGCATGTTAAATAATATAATCTTTTCATGTACCTTCTGTGGGGAAGGCAGGAGTGCTTTGCTGAACAGCGTTGAGCTCCAACAGCAGACGGTCCAGCTCAGACAGGTTGCTGCCCAAGGATGAGTTCATGGCAACAGCTGATGAGTCACTACTCTTCTGCTTATTAGGGAAACTGTACAGAGAGACAGCACCAAGATTTATCTTCAACAGAGCTATGGACTGAGAATGCAGCTATATTTTGACACCAGTATCACGGTCAGTGTTTCTGACTCACAAGTCAAAATTAAAAAGATTGCCAGTCTAATGTTTTGTGTGTGTGTCAGTAGAAACATTATGTTCCTACTTTTAATGCCCCCCTATTTTGGCTGACTGATATTAGACAGAATTGTCAACTTGTTACTTTCCGTTTCCATTCTCAGTCTGACAGTGAATTTTCAGTGACATTGCCTGCACTCTAACCAATTTCCGAATTAGATTTCCCCTAACCAATCACAAGAGAGTTTTTTTTAGACTGGAGCGGAGCGAAGTAAAAACAAACTAGTGTCAGGCAATCTTGAGAAGACGTGCCAGTTTAGTACAGTCTCAATAGCAGCATCTACCTTGTCTGTAGTGGTCATCATTGTTATTTCTGGTTCTGGCACGCAGCTTAACAACAGCTTGACAACTGTTTTAGCCAATCAGCGCCACAGGTAACTAATCGTTAATCCCCCCACAGCGCTCACTGAATCGATCGCTTTTCAATCGAGAAACCAGACAGTCACTCTGTGAAATGGGCAAATTCAAATGTTTGGACCCAGGCAACAGAGTTGTCACAATAAGGCATAGGTTTTCCACTCCAATGATGCAAAGTGAAGTTATATACAATTCCCTCACTTTTGGTGGTGCAGGCTATTGCGAGACTGTTTATAAACTATTGATCCAACTAATGTGATTCCAAGTCTTACCTGTATACGTGGTCCTCTTCACCAGTGGGTTGGGTTGGACTGCTGCTATCTCTAGACCAGGGACTTCTTTGAGTTGAGCTGAAAGACTGCAGACAGGAAGCAAAGTCATTATGGAGTAATCAAGAAGACCCTTTCACAAATGACTAATTCACGCTTTTATTCATGACTAAATTGAACAATGTTTTTCAATCCAATAATCTATCTTTAATTTTTTCAAATGCACAAACTAACATACATATGTGCATTTACCTCTGTTTCATCTAGTCCGTTTTGCTCAGAGGGAGTGGGTGGGACTTGAGGAGGAGATGAGAGGTCTTGCTGGGTCTGACCTCCAACAGGGAAGGAGTAGGCGGTCTCGTCAGACAGGAACAGCGGACACTTGGAAATGTGGGATGTTGAGGACTCAAGGTCCGCCAACAAAGCATCTATAGAAATACAAAACACAGACTGTACCATCACGGGTGATTATATTCTCAGATAGGGTTGGGTGAAAGGACAGTACAAAACAGATGCCACTTAAACCACAGACACCCAATCTGGTGTGGCAGTTCAGGAAACTGTAAGAGAGTTTAGCTGGAAAAGCCTAATAAGGTACTTTATTACACCCCTCTCAGAAATCCCATGATGTTGGTAACTCTGCTGGAGAAGCTGTGAAAATCTAAATGCAAATGATATCATGTTTCCTGGGATTAGCCCTTTCATTAAAGACTTTTGGAGAGGCATACATGGCATACATGGTGCCTTATGGAGAGTAAGACCATATTTTCTGGACTGATACCTCAAGAATGGTTGAAAAGAGATAAATATTTATTAAATATATGGCTGGTAGCTGCTAAAACAGGCCCTTTGTGCCAGACTTTTTATTTTCACAGATCTAAGATTTTACTGCATGGTAAGGAAAAGATCACCCACTTACTGCACATAGTTTCACTGTTTTTGTTTTTATTTTCTCTTGTGTTTCTTATAAATCTCAAAATAAGGCATTTGAGACAAACATTAAATAGATAATGTATATAATGTTTGAGACTCACTTTATGGAAAAGTGTTTGCTGAAACTTAATATAATTTATATTTTTTTAAAAAAGTCAATAAAGTCCTCATTGTCAAACAGTGATAAAACTATAAATTAGAATCAAACAAACGGCCAACAAGTTAAAGCATTTTGTTCATTGTTTTGCTGGGAACCTCCTAAAACCCATTCAAAGACCCCTGTTGGTTCCCGGACAACAGTTTGAAAATCGCTGGTGTGGATTATGCTGTATGATTTATAATGAGGTGGCTAATTTAATATCTCTCATTAGACAATGGTGGACAATGTTGGAAATCAGTAAACAGAGGGTTAAAGAAATACAGTATTAGATTCGTGGGATTTTTGAATCAGTGGAATTCAGATTCAGACATCCTTACTGATCCCAAGGAGGGGAATTCATTTACATCTTACCCAGTCCGTACACTCAACTCCAAAACTCACAGGCGAGTAGTTATATGTCAGAGGCAACAGCTCAACATCCATGCAGCAATACACTGCATTAGCCTAGACAGAACCTCCCGTCTGGTATCCATAATTGGTTTCCCAGTGAAATTTCCAGAAGATGCACTACATCAGATGTTAATCACCATTGTGATACAATAAAATTACATAAACGCCCACCTCTTCCAACATTTGGATTCACTATTGCATATCTGCTATTCAGCACCGCAAACCTTGCAACTCATCACCAGTTGTGTTTGCACACACACACCACAGGATTAAATGATTACAGAGTCTTTCGCAATCGGTCAAAAACGAATGTGCACTGACATCAGGGGCTGTAGAGTTGTAAAAGTTGAATCATGCAGACTGTCACAGCCACTCCTCTGGTTACTCATTGACCCTTGTCTGCCCAGAGTCTTGACATGTCTTAAATCCAAGAGTCACTGTCAACTGTGCGACCAGGTCATACATGCTCATATTTACCATCTACACACCAGCAGCTACCATCTCTGCACGAAGGGGTTATTTAGTATCTCGGGAGGAACACAGGCCAAGAAAACAACTACTAATTTAGGAGGTCTAACCAGTAGGTAGAAGGACACATAACATTATAGAGGATTTAATGAAGAGCGCAGACTGTATTACTGAATACTTGGGCTTATTTTAGCGCGCTCACTCACCACAGCAGGGTTTAGTTTCTCTTGCAGAATTTCACAAGTCCTAAAAAAAAATAAAACCCTCACTTTAATAGGGCTTCAACTAAAAATTATTTCATTGTCATTTTTTCATTGTGCTTCATTAATTTCTCACTTATTTTCTTGATTAATCGATTAGTTGTTTGGTCGATAAAATAGTAAAAAATGTCGACCATTGTTTCCCAAAGGCCAACGTGACATCTTCAAGTGTCTTGTTTTGTCCACAACCCAAAGATATTCAGTTTACTGTCACAGAGGAGTAAAGGAACCAGAAAATATTCACATTTAAGAAGCTAGAATGAGAATTTGGACTTTTTCTCTTAAAAAATTAGTAATTAATCACATCTAAAAATAGCTGGCAAATAATTTAATAGTTGAGTACTAATTGATTAATTGTTGCAGCTTCACAATTTAGTAAACTTGCTCTGAAGAAAATGTTTGTTACTAAAAAATTACAGGTTATACAGAATCACATATTTTCCATGATACCAATTTATATTTGAGGCTGTTAAGAACAATGATGTTGTCAATATGATGTTCATAAACTAATGAAAAATCCTGGATAAAACCAAAAAAAAAGCAGAAGTAAATACACCATAGTGAGAAAGAGCAACTCTACAGTGCAAGCACAATGAAGTTTTTTTACAAATCACAGAAAAGCTTCCTGAAAATGATTTAAGCTGTGCGTAACTGTGAGGTTTATATTCTTTATGTAATACCGCAATTTTGCCAGAATGGTGAAGATGTACCAAAAAAAACGATTCTGTGAAGCTCAATCCCAAGTGAGTGACTAAACCATGGCTAAATTAACATGGAGATGAGACATACCTTGGTAAAAGACAAGACGACCCAGTGAAGTGAAGAGGAGATAATACAGAGAAAGAAGAAGTGCAGGAGGAAGAGGGCAACTCAAACAGACTGTCTGCCAGGCAGGAACTGCCTTTCTTAACTCTACCATCAGCATAAGCGCAAAAGACAAGAGGGAGGAGGGGGGAGAGTGGGGTACAACTGAGAGCAGAAGAGAGGGTCAGTGTAGAGAGGTGAAGGAGGGGTTAAAATTAATGGCAGCGAGAGCTCAAGTAAGAGATACTACTCACGCAAATGACGAGCCACTGAAAACAGTCTGAGGACGAAGCTGTCCAACTCTGGCAGGCCGAGCACGTTACAGCAAATGAAAGAGTACACACAAACACGCCGTTGGCGTGAAATGAGGAAAGTTGAGAGCGAGCACAGCTCTTATCAGCGGAGGCATGCCCAACAAAGGGAGTGGTATCACAAAGGTATATAAAGGTATTATCAGCCCCTCCTTCACAGTCAGCACTCACTCTGCTTAGGTATGCATGACTCACACTCACTGTTCACCACATTTTAACATGACATCTTACTTTAAATTTAGTACTTATGAGTAATAAGTACTGTGGGATATTAAGATATTATCTCTTTTACAATGACAAGATTCTAAGCTTTCATCAGGCAGTGATGGAAGAAGTATTCAGTTTCTTTACTTAAGTAAAAGTACTAATACCACACTGTAAAAATACTGGTAGTAAGTAAAAGTGCACTGAAGTAAAAGTATGCAAGTAAAATAAGGAAAATGTACTTAAAGTATTAAAAGTCATGAAGCTCAATACAGAAAAAAGATCCCCTGTGACTGCTATATTATCATATCATTACATTACAAATATCCATGCATTCATGTAAAAATGGGATTTTAATGTTGTAATTGGTAGAGCCGGAGGTCATTTTGAACTATTTTGTATTGGGCGACAACTAATGATTATTTTTTCTTTAATCAATTGATTGATTGGTTTATAAAAGTTCTGAAAATAGTGTGAAATGCTGTCACAATTACCCAGAGTGACACCTTCACAATGCCTGTTTTGTTCAAACACCGAATTTATTACAAAAAGATTAAAATAATTCAAAATAAAAGCAGCAAATCTTCACATTTGTGAAGCTGGAACCATGAAATGTTTTTGCATGAAAAATGACTTAAACAATTAGCAAAATAGTTGCTGATTATCAACTAACTGATTGTTTAGGCTGCACTGGTATAAACTGTTGGGTAGTTACATTTTAACAAAGAGTCATATTTATTAATTATTCATATGTTTTGTGTGTAACTATTATCTAAAGGTGTCAGATAAACTTAACCGGAGTAAAAAGTACAATATTTGCCTCAGAGACAAACACTGAAATACTCAAGTAAAGACTAAGTAAATGTACTTAGTTACATTCCACCACTGACATCAGGTGTAACATAGTCCTGTCAGGACAGTACGTAACTTCACTGCAATGTTTCCCAGACTGAGAGGAGACACAGCAGAAGCAGAGCCAGATCCACTTGGCCAAACTTCACATTAGCATGGACAGCATGATTAGCATGGTTCACATGCCAGTTGACTGGGTTTCACAGCAGAGACTTCGTTCTGGACACAGAAGCCCGAGCACATTCCACAGCGCTTCATTATGGACACAGCACAGCCCACTGTTTACACTACTGCAGCCAGCTCTGTGCTTGGTAGTAGCAAAAACACACCCATAGCAGCAAAGTGGCAGAAACAACACAACTGGCAATGTTTATAGTTCATACCAAGTATGGCGTATGGCACAAACCTACTATTCAGTGATGCTGTTCAACACTGCAGTGTCTGCTGTACTTCTGGTCCAGCAGAAGGGGAAGTCAACGAAAGTGTGAACTTATTCTAAGAGGTTTTCCTGTGTTAAAATTTTAAAGGTTGCGACTTCTTCTTTCCTACACTTCCCACGATGCAGCTAATTTTGAAACTTCTTCGTATTTCCTTTTAATAAGTGCAATCATACAATACAGTCACATGCAGACACAACACAGGCACAAGTGTCTTTAGGGGGCAGTCTGTGAGTTCCAACATCCTCCAATGTCCGTACATAGTTCCCATACACAGGGATGAAGACTGACTTTGGTCCATGAACTCAGAGAAAACAGATAAATACATAAGAGGAAAAAATAACATGAGAAAAGAAAGTGAACTACTAAAAAAAAATCTAATTGCAATTATTTATTACTGGTGTTGCAAGTGAAACATGATTTGCAATATTAGAATGATCATTTTTACGTTATTGTTCTCATTTTCATTGAAAAAGATTAAAATTATTGTGGTGTGATTTTTATAGGCATCTGTACCAAACAAAGATGTTTTCGAAAGTCTGTAGAACATGATGTGTGGGCCAAGACATCTCTGCATCATAATGATATTTCAACTTAAAGCTATAATATGTAACATTTCCACATTAAAATGTAGGAAAAAATGCAAGACCTATGTTATATATTTTGTTGAGCTGTTTACTTACATTATTTCAAATGTTTCCAACACTGTTCAAATGCAGAGAATTCTGTAATTTATTCAAGGTAACATTGTGTTTCCTTCTAGCTGTTGCTAGTTGCTATAACCTCTGTGCAAACACGGGACACATGAGACACGACTGATACGTCAGAGAATGAGAAAATAAGTCAGCTAAAAAGATTAAACGCATGTGAATAAAACTTTAATATTGCCTCGTCTGAGAACATGATTTCTCCCTGAGTAATGTCATATAGATTTTCACCAGCAATGGCGGCTGTTTAAAAGGTAACATAACATTTCCCATGATCCCACGCCACTTCACAACGTCATCAAACTATGTATTTTGTTATTGTAGAGTGAGAGAGACCCAGCTGTAGAACTTGCACAATGTGTGTTTAAAATGGTATTTTGACATTTTGCCTTTAAGAAATATTGCGCCTCCTGAGATTTGAAAATTACAATAGGCCATATTGCAATTTAGATAAAATTTTGATAAATTGTTCAGCCCTTAAAGAAATCCCCATGAATTGTGGCTCAATAAAAGGATTGGCCCACTTGCCCAGGACAATTAAAATGCCATCCACTTGCAACTCACTTGCCCAACCGGGCAAGAGGTAAAAAGAAAAGAATTAAACTATTGAACTATTTTTTTTTTTATCATCATTAAAGTAATTTTTGATTGCTCTTTTCATATTCTTAAATATGGAGATTTCCAGTTTTTTTCCCTTTTATTATCATTTTAAACTAAATATCCTTGGAAGTTATACTGACAGGATGATGCATTTAAAGACACCACCTTGGGCTTTGAAAAACTGGGATTGAATTTTTTTTTATAGACATTAAAGCTCTAGATTTGACATGACAATTGACTTAAGTATGTGCTGTTATTTGATAACTGCTAATAAGTAAAAATAATTCATAATAATAATTTATACACCTTATTCACCTGAGAGAGACAGGAACATGAATTTGTTTTTATTACTTAACTATGACAAATCTACACATTAAGAGGTACAAGCCACAAAAAAAAAATTAAAAAAAATGGATCAAACAAGTCCAGACATTCGTCTAAGATGAAGCAAAAACAGGCCAAAATATAATTTAGTTTTCATCAAATACTTTCTGGAAATACAGCATAAATAAAACGTAGCTAGGCGTTTCTGAAGTCCTCAGTACAAATCTGCCGCTGATGTCAGAACAAAGTTTTAGTGCAGCTGGTGGAGACCTCGGTCAACAGATGTTAGTCCAGATGGTTTACACAAGAGATGTTAATCAACTTAGCTCTGGAGCTGAACTGGCTTTAACCCTGCTTATAAAGACTCTGCTGCTCCAAAATAGAGTTACACTGAAACACTTACGCCTCCAGGCCATATGAAATACATATTCCGTTTGTGGGAGTCCTGTACATTAGCTTTGATGTTTAAGAGGTCTTGCATAATTGAAAATCAACAGCTCATTTCTCTCCACATTCCTATAAGTTAGAGGAAACAGGCAAAACATAAAAATATAGAAACTGGTAGCTTGAGGGTTGCCTTTGTTCACTGAAAACTGCGTGCTAGGCATGCTCCAGCCCATCCACAAACTACATAAACACACAGAGGTGTGTCAGCCTCCTCTGCCAAGGGAACATACCGTGACACACAGACTGCTGCAGAGCACAGATGAGCTCCCCAGTGACCAAACATGGAACTACAATAAAATGAGGAACTCATAACATCCAAGCGCTCAATCTTGATGAGCCTCCTGAATCATTCTTATCCTTTGTAAGGACAGGCAAGAACTTCTGGAGATAACTTTATTTGAGCATATTTTTGTTTATATTTCTGAGAAAGTCATGTAAGAGAGGAATCCTCTGATTTATTTTCATTTGGGATAAAACTTCTGTTTGATGTGTTATGAGAACCAAGTTGAGACTTGAGAGACCCAAGTTCCTGAGAAGAAGCTGCAGCAGTGAGAGGGTGACGGATCTACTCCTCCCTACCTAAAATAGGCTACAACCCTGTTAATGTGATCTGCAGTCTCCTCATATCTCTGCACGGCCCTGCACTGCACAGTAATAATGTGACTATAGAGTAGACTGAGATATTACCTTAATGATGTCTGGAGGTACAAACTTTACAATTTGTCCGACCTACTATTTTCATCATTCTTTTAGAAAGATCTAACATGAGCCTTCCACGAGAGACTGTTTTGAATTTTAACTCCCAAAAATGTGACTTCTGTAACGTCTTTAATTTGATCACTGCCATGTGTCGAGTACCATGTCTTCAATTTCCAGTAAATACGTATATTCTGTTTTATTCACATATAATACCAAATATATTGCCCCCCTCCCCATTTGCCATCATTTAAAATCATTTCATCTCATCATCAATATTCATGCAACTGAGTTTGTGAATCTGCTACTGCAGTGATTGCTGTATCATCCACAAGGCGAACACAAAAGAAAGATCATTTGCGTATATAGTAAATAGTGGTCCACGGAAACTCCCTTGTGGGATGCCACAGGAAGCGGTACGTGGGGAAGAAAAGGAGCCATTTACATAGGCTGCTTTCTTCTATTTAAATACAGGGTTTCTGCAGGTTTGAACAAGCTAAATTTAAGACCATTTTAAGACCATTATGAACACAATTTCAGACCTTTTTCACATCCACTCTGGAAACAAAGTATGAAGGTTTTAGCAATGTATGAATCAGGGATCATGGTTTGAAACAGCTCACCTATGTCTTGTGGCTTGTATATGACTTATGTCTAGCTATCGTATGTAACATTCACTAGCTGGGTGTGTCTCAATAAATTCTGACTGAACTGCACGTTAGTGGTTATTGGTTCCATGTTGGTTTTTGTTTTTGTAGTTGTTACAGCATGATCAGGACAATTTTTTAAATTTAAAAGTGAGACTGATCAGTGCAATTTTCTGAAAGTTACACTGACTTTATAAATCCCATCAATTTTTAAGACATGTCAAAATCATATTTAAGGTCTTACATTCAAATTATTTGATTTTAGACGTTTTAAAGACCACACGGACATCCTGTAAATGGGATTAATGCTGCAACTAATGATTATTTTCATTGTTGATTAATCTGTCCATTATTTTCTCGATTAATCATTTAGTTGTTTTGACTATAAAATGTCAGAAGAAGTAGCTGATATCAGAGAATGTTAACTGTTTTTTTTTTTGTCAAAAATTACTCAAACCAATTAATCAATTATCAAAATAGCTAGAAATTTATTTAATAGTAATTCACAACGAATCAATTAATCAACAATTCATTGCAGCTCGAATATTCATGCAAGTGAGTATGTGAATCTACAACTGCAGCAATTGTTGTACCATCACCAAAAATATGTGCACTTGGCAAACACTAAAGGAAGATCAATTGTATCTGTAGTAAGCAACAGTGATCCAAGGCAACACCCTTGTGGGATGCCACAGGAAGAAAACAAGCCATTTACATAGATAGATTGCTCTCTACCATTTAAATAGGATTTCATCCAATAAATAGCATTCTTACTGAGGGCATAATGAATACATTTTTTTAAGCAGAATAATGTGATCTATCAGATTTGAGTTGCAATGATTAGATAATTAATTGATTAGTCGATCCCACAGAAAATTGATCATCAGTTAATCATTTCAGTACTTTGTCTAGCAAAAACATTCAACATTTGCTAGTTCCAGCTTCTTAAATATGAGGATTTGCACCTTTTCTTTGTAATGTATGATAGTAAATGAAGAGTCTATTGCTTGTGGACTGTTGATTGGACAAAAGAATCAATCTGAATATGTCACTTTGGCCTCTGGAAAATTGTGATGAACATTTTTCACAATTTTCTTGACATTTTATAGTCCAAATGATTAATGGAATAATCTTGAAAATAACAGATAGAATAATCATTTATATATTTGAGCATATTTCAGCATATATTTGGGGTAAATGTAAGAGAGGAATCCCCTGAATTATTTTCATATGGGATAAAACTTGATGTGATATGAGCTTTGAGACACCCAAGTTCCTGAGAAGGCAGGCAGCTGTGAGAGGATGATGAATCTACTCCTGCCTACCTAAAATAGGCTACATCCAGAACTGCCTACATCAATTAAACACAGTCTATACTCTTCATTTCCAGCTAATGAACAACGAAAAACACCAGCATGCTGTTAGCTTCCATGTCCACAACACTAAAATGTGACAAGGCAGGGCACAGCTGGGCTCACACGATGAGGAATGGCGGTGGGAGTGCTGAGAAGAAGATAGCGAGTGAAACTGGGAAGTGTGTGTGCGTGGCGCAGCAGGCAAATCCTCAGAGGCTAGAATGTGGGTTGACGCAGATTAAGGAGCCTCCCTTCCTCCCAGATGAATGGTGTGCATTTTAATTACACAAACGCTGCTCCGCATGGGGCTCATTACAGGAAAGAGAGAGGGGAGAGATAAAAAAAAAAAAAAGAAGAAGAAGGGACTGGGAAGATTGGGGTGGCAGAGGAAGGGATGAAAAGGACAGGAAAATGAGAAAAAAAGGGAGGGGGATGCAGGAAAATGAGGGTATGGAAAGGAAACCATTTGAAAAGTCAAGTATGCAAACAGCAAAGGGAAGGACAGATGTTGGATCAGCATTCAAAGGCATGATATGCAACATTTTCCTACAAAAACAATGTATAGACACATAAACATAATGCCTTTCAATCATTACTTATGACCCATTACAAGTGTGTGGTGGTGGCTGTATCGGCAGAGACCCTGCCCTCTGCCTCTTATTTTTTCATGATTTTGCTGTCCTCGGCATGCTTTACCAACAAAAAACCGTTGGTATTTCAGGTCCTGAAAGAGACTCAACAATCAATTATCTTTCTAGTATGTTAACAAACAGCTCAGACAAATCAATTAGTCGATTGATTTAATAGGTGTCAACTATTAAATTAATCCCCAGCTATTTTGATAATTGATTAGTCACCCATATCTTTACTCCTCTATGACAGTAAATGTAATATATTTGAGTTGTGAACAAAATAATATATTTTAGGACCTCATCTTGGGCTTTGGGAAACAACAATAGGCATTTTCTACCATTGTATGTGCCAAATAACCATTGATTAATCTAGAAAATGATCTAAATTACCCTACAAAATACAAATATAATTGGGACAAAGCAATCCTGGAGCACGGCTTTGTCTCTATGTGGTTTGATCAATAGAAATTGTGAACGTCAACAGAGTCAAGCCTCCATTACCCCTGACAGGACATCCTGCCTGCTTGACACTGCACACACTGCTTGAGCTCTTATCAGTGCTGACCACTGCAGAGTAGAGTGAATCAATGCTGTCTACTACTCAACACATCTCATGTTTATTTAGCTGGTAGTGGTTCATTTCAGGAAATAGCTTCTATCAAATGTAATGTAACAAAACACAGCCTTTAACAGCCTGCAGGGGGTGATGTCGAGTCATGTGTGAGAGCCATGCGAGCACACTACTGGCTTCTTTCTTGTGAGGGGCTGATATATACAGAGCAGGCTTTATCTGCTAAGGTTCATAAATGCCGAGACATTTGCTGAGATACGAGCTGACACCAAAGTGAAACTAACAGGATGAATATTGGCTGTGAGATTCTGTCTGTGCAGCAAGTTTACCTGTGTTCTCTGACCTCCTTTCTGCATCTCCCTGCGCTCACTCCTCTTTAATTTCTTTTCTCTGTATCTGATGTGTTGCAAGGTGCACGCTGGCTGATATGAATTCCTGACATGCCACAGCTCGTCTTCAAAATGTGGGAGAAAGAGTGAGAGGAGGACAGAAATGCGAGGTGCACGCCAGCCGAACGAGATAGTGTGATAAGCCCGAAAAGGAGGGACTAAAGGCAAAATAGGAGAGATGAAAGAAAAAATCCCAGACATTTTGCGTGCTGCCATTTTTGAGTAAAAGGGAGTGTCTCCATGCACACTTGACAAAAATATAAACGCAACACTCTTGTTTTTGCTCCCACTTTTCATGAATTGAAGTGAAAAAATCTAAGACTTCTTCTATGCACACAAAAGGTGCATTTCTCTATTTGTTCACAAATTTTAGTTAGTGAGCACTTCTCCTTTGCCGAGATAATTCATCCTCCTGACAGGTATGGCATATAAAGACAGCATGATTATGACACTCTGTGGACTGGTCAGGCCTTGCCTTCGTTAGTCGGGTTGGTTAGGTTTAGGCATGAGGAGTGATTGTTAGGGTTAGGGTAAGAACATCAGAGTAAGTCAATCAGAGGCAGAGTAGGACAGGTCATGACTTTGCCCACCTGGAAAGATAAATTGGTATCTGTAGACCTATGTGAGGTAGCCATAGTTCAGTGCCTAATAATGTACAGCCTGATATAAACATAATCCTTATCAATCATTATTTATGACCCACTAGAGGTATGTTGTGGTGTCTACATCTGCAGAAACTCTACCCTCTGCCTTTATTCCTCGACGTCCTGTCATCTTTCGTGCGCGTTTACGAAAAGCTCAGACAAATCCTATTGATTCTAAGTTCAGTGTCTGTGCAATCTGCAGGCAAACTGCCTGAGCTTTGAGTCTGGAGGGAGCAGGGAGAAACAACCTGCTTCAACTATAATGTAGATTTTATATGAAAAAGGGATTCTACCTATTTAATATACGATCAATGGCTCCAATTTACTATTTGAACTTCTGGACTGCAGTATTAATTTTTTAAACGCTGGGGAGTTGGCTATTTCTCCTTTAATCAGCATCTCTATATGCCACACCTGTCAGGTGGATGGATTATCTTGGCAAAGGAGAAGTGCTCACTGACACATTTTAACAAACTTGAGGAAAAAAATGAGAGAAATGAACCTTTTGTGTGCATAAAGGAAGTCTTAGATCTTTTTTTTAAACTCATGACAAATGGGAGCAAAAACAAAAATGTTGCGCTTATTTTTTTTGTTGAGTATAATATTTGAAAAATGAACACGTAGGCTGATAACAATCTCTATTGTATGGACCAGCCTTCAGTTACTAGCTTGCAAGTGTGCGTTGACATGAAACGACAGCCTTTCATGTTCCGTTGTGAGAGAGAGAGACGGCCTTTCAGTGTGACACAAGCTGACAGACCCTCACAGAGACGATGAATCCCTCTCATAGCTCCCACCAGAAGGAAAAAAAAAAAGAAACCAGGACAAGATGAGCGCACACACATGCACTTACACTTTCCTCCCCTCTGGGCTTGTGTTAGCCAGCAGAAGGCCTGTGCCTGTGTTCATTTGGAGCGCTTCAGCAGGCACACAAAATTAAATCTCACTAGAAACACACACCGCAGGTGCAACAGTAGAGCAACAACACTGCGTGCGTATGCACACACACACGCACAAAAACACACACAAACACACACACACGCACACACACACACCACACACACACACACACACACAGGTGCCTCTCAGCTAAGCTGCCCACACATACCAGAGACAGACTGAGGCATCTCGGCCCACTATAAATACCTCCCTGCCTGACCCTGACCTGCAGGAGCGGAGACATACAGTAGATGATGGATGGACATGCCGGTCAAAGCAACAGTAGGACATTACAACCACCCAACCAGCCTTTACTAAGTACTACATTACATTTACAGTACTGTCTCATACACTTCTACACAGTATAAAAGGGCCTGGTTGGAATTTCCTGAGATCAATGGAGTGCTACTGCTACAGATGCTATTAAATGGAAATGGCACCACAGTCCACACTTACAATTAAGTCATAGAATATGACTGCTGACACAGCAGCTTGTGCTCCACTCTCAACTATTTAATGCAATTACAGTAAGTCTGTTTAGACACATGCAATACAAATCTTAATAGTGCACTCAAGAAGAAGTCCATCGTAATGCAAAGTGACTGTTTACCAGAGAGACTGATTCCTGATGAAGGACAGTGCGAGTGCTATTGTGAATATGGTCATATTGTTAGGACTGACCTCACACTGCCTCGGTGTGATAATTTTCAAATGAAGAAAAATGACACTCCTGTGTGTGTAGCGTTAGAAGATGTGTGCAGTGAGAGCAAGCTGACACCAATTTTCATGACAGATGCTGCTACAAAAAACATCAACTTCATAAAGCAGGAGCCCTGCTGGTAGACTGCACTGAGTTGCACCAGCTATGTGCTAGTTGTCTCCTAAGTTAGGATGCAGAGTCAACACGAGGCCCAGCAACTACTACTTAGTCTATAACTAAACCAGCTACTAAAATTTGTTACACCTACATTACATGGGGTTTAACCCAACTACTTTGGAGACAACTAATAGATAACTAAAGCAAGTGGCCAATCAGTGATGAGACTCATTGATTGGCCATATTGATCAATACTGAAATATTACAAATAAATTAGGTCTTTATTGGATTACTGTGTGGCGAAATGGCATGCAGTTGATGAAAAGAATTATGCAGTGTGGCATAAAAACTGCTGTTTTACAAGAGTCAGTATAATTTTGTGACATTTTATGATTGCCACATACACTAGGAGAATGCGTAAATTTGTTACTTAAAAGAGTTACGTTGTAATTTGTCTCTGTGGTGGAAACACTTTTATTTTAGCAATGCATACATCACCACTCAGTAATAACCTACATTGTAACTAGGCTATGTTTGAACTTACACATAGCTGGTCCAACAGTATGGTGGTTGAGACATAGATAGATAGATAGATAGATAGATAGATAGATAATAGATAGATAGATAGATAGAATAGATAGATAGATAGATAGATAGATAGATAGATATGCTTTATTCCACACTCAAGGTCCATACAAAAAAGAAAAAAATCGAATCTCATCATCATCATCATATTTCATATATGAGCTCATCTTCCCCAATTGGATTCTGACCAGGGGACTTTTGTTGCATGTCCCCTCTCTCATTTCCCATGTTAATTAACTGTATGTACACAGACTAGATTCTGACAAAGGTAAAATGGCAGCTGCATTCGCAAAAAAAAAAAAAAAAAGCTATAGTAAATCAACTGTATATTAGCAGCCCTGCACCAAATGGCAGAGTAAGCAAATAAATGACAAAGTAAGCAAATAAATAACTGGTGAAGCAGCTAAAGAGCCAGATATTTCTCTGAGGAGGTGGTAAAGACCAAAAGAGTTAAAAGAGGAGTAAATGTTGGACTTAACATTCAACTGGTGGCTATCAACATGACTCCAAATGAATTATAATGTTGCTCCATATATCTGCTGGATGTATAAATAAACCTCTGTTTGCTGGCAAGGCTGCCATATCAACATCAAAGTTGATAAATGTCATTGCTGTGCTGACAGTTTATTCTCTTTTTTCCCCCGAAGTTGCCAAAAAAAAGAAAATCATGCAAAGAAATAGATTGCCGAGACTTAGATGATACCATTGTTGTGTCTGTGTTGAGTATGTGCTTGAGCCAAAAGGGGAAAAGGGATATTTTAATTATTGAGCTGAAGATGTGTTGTGTCTTATTTTGTAACTTTACAGTGATGCTAGTTGTTTCTTCCTCATTTCAGTCACAACACTAAGCGAAAATAAGATAAGACCAAACCACCTCCTCCATGCTTGATGCATAGGTCGATCTTCCTGTCTAACAAGAAAACGAGTAAGCTTATTTCACAAAATGTTCTTCAGGGTAAAAATCGATGCTTTTTACAGGACAACCACTTTGATCTTCCCATACAGAGGAGACTGCATTCACCCAATTCTTTTCAAGTCAACTTTTCATCAAATGGATTACTGTTCATGATTACACTTAGCGAATTTTGGGCTTTTTTTTTGACAAGGGTGCAACAGCCATCCCACACAAAGTGATAGTTGACTGCATAAATAGCCACAACCCTGACACCTCGTCTGTTCATTTCTACCCAGAAAGTAACACCCCTTCAGCCTGCTGATGCGTCTGCTTTCCTGGAAATTAATGTGTGTTTGACCTCAACAAATATGCATAAAAACCCGCAGTCTATGAAGTGACAGTAAAGGTTTAGATACCAAAGACTACCTTGTAAACAGGTGTGAGAGAAAATAATAGAAGGACAGCAAGTAAATGGCTATTATTTACAGATACTCCTTTATTTACATAACTCATGCAGATTAAGAACATCTCCTCAGTCCATTTCATTTTTCATTGGATTTTTTCTGTTGTTTAACCACTTCAGCATCTATTCATAAAATATATCCTCTATAGCAGGGGTCTCAAACTGGCAGCCAGGGGCCATTTCTGGTCCCCTCTTCACCTCCCTCCAGCCTGCAACAGATGTCAAAAATCTAATATAATCTGGCCCTTTCCAAGTTGCTTTATACCAATTTTAACCACCCCTTCAACTGAATACAACTGAAATAAAAATACAATTTTATTATAAAAATATGTTGTTGTACGTATTTCTGAAGGACTGTGTTGTAACTCACTATATTCTATGTCCAGAAAAGGATATACTGTTCAACAGTATTTCTCTACCAGCAAACACAGTGGCCAAGCTCACTGCAAAGTTATTAAGGGACATTTCTGATCAGTTAAGAGACAGAGCCGTGGTTTTCACTGCATAATCTGCGGCGTTTGCACAGACAAAACTGACAATGCTCAGCTATCTGTTTTCAGATAGCCGAAAACCAATGCAAAGTGACAGAAGAGTTGCTAAGTTTGTTATACAGTTAGTATGTTAGTGATGGAAACATTTTCAGAAATATGTTGCTTTCTTGCGGTACTTGAACTTCATCCCATATGAGATTACAATACTATCAGTGGCCTCAAGCCAATTTGAGTTTGACATCCCTGCTCTACAGGATGTTGCTATAACCTCTAAAGTAGTCTTACTTCACAACTGAACTGAAGCCACCCTGCATGTCTGTTTGCACTAAACAGGCTGAGAGCAGTGATGCCTAAAACTGGATAATGTGATATTTTGGATCACTTAATTAGTATTTTTATGTCTTTGTTGCATCCGCCCGGATTTACTGCAACAGCGAGAGAGAAATTCATCGTGTTGGGCAGAACAAGCAATGTGCCATAATTTCTTTTTAAATGGAGCAAAACATACTCACTACAAATTATATCTATGATCAGTCTGAAGAATAGAGTTTTTATATTATCATTACTATCATTCATTATCATAAAGCACTGGCATGATTAACACATTTCTTCACATTATTAGGGCCCGAGCACCGACCTCAGTGCGAGGACCCTATTGAAATCGCAAAGATTATTATTATTATTTTTCTCGAAATAATGAATCGCTTTTTTGGGGGCTTTATCATATTCAAAACCACAACAAATTTGGCATGCGCATCAGTTGCGGTGAAAATTTAAGTGTTTTATGGTTCTCGGCGATGGGCGCGGCGAATTGGCTCAATAGCGCCATCTAAAGATGAGCCCCAGCAGCATGTTTGACCAACATGCACGAAAATCGGTACACATATAGATCATACCGAGACGCACAAAAAAGTCTCTTGGGGCCATAGGCCTAACCCAACAGGAAGTCGGCCATTTTGGATTTTGTGGTCACTTTTGGCGTTTTGCACGTGTCGTATTTTAACGTACTCCTCCTACAGGACTCAGAACGGCTTCAAAATCGCTGGCCACCTTCTAGACAAGTTTGTGATTATTAAAGTTAATAAAAGATTTTGCTCACGTTGAAGGGTATATGCCGAATTCGTCGGCGAATTTTGATGATTCGCCAAAAAACAGGAAATGGCTATAACTTTGGGACACATGGTCGGATCTGCACCAAACTTACTATGTTTCATAATAGTCCTGCCCTGAACACATTTCAACGACAATAGTTTGCGCTTGTCACAGCGCCCCCTGGTGGCGACAGAAAATGTCATTTTTTAGACTTTGAGGTGCTGCTATGAGCACGTTGACCATATCTCACTCAAATCTGGGGTGTAAGTGCGAAACAACTTGGCAATTCTATGATGTGAAGGTCGTGGCGTTTCGTCGAAGGGCGTCGCCCCAAGAGCGCAGCGAAGGTCGACGTTTTTGTCATTAACTTTCGTGTACAACTTCGTATCAGCAAGTCATTTCCCACGTTGGTAACAGGTCCCGCCCCGGACATGTGATATGAGTTTGGTCAGTGGGCATGGCCAAACGCCTTGACCACGCTCTTTAAACTGCAGCCCCTGCGCCACGTTTAAACGAGGCACACGCAAATCGGTACACACGTGTATCACTCCAGGACGCACAAAAAAGTCTCTTGGACCCATAGGCTAAAACCAACAGGAAGTCGGCCATTTTGAATTTCTACTGATTTCTACTGATAATCTACTCAGACAGGTGTTCAGACTTTGGTGATGCTATATTGTGAAGATCTTGAGGCCAGGTCAAACGGCGTTGCCCTGAAAGCGCGGCGAAGGTTGACGTTTCGCCAAAACACAGGAAGTTGCTTTAAATGCACTGTACCTGGTCAGATCTGCCTGAAACTTCACGTTTATTGACAGTCGAACTCTGAACATATGATATGAATTTCGTCAATGGGCGTGGCTAAATTACTTGGCCACGCCCATTCATAAAAGTAGCTGCCATAGGATGTACACATATGTATCACACCCAGACAAACAAAAAAGTCTCTTGGACCCATAGGCTAAACGCAACAGGAAGTCGGCTATTTTGAATTTTGTGGTCAATCTTGCTCTCTCTCGCCATGACACAGGAAAATGCTATAACTTTGCTATAAATGGTCTTATGTGCACCAAACTTCACAAGTATGATAAAAGTCCCTCCCTGAACACATCCACATGACAATCAGGAGTCAAAGTCATAGCACCACGTACTAGAAACTGAAAATACCTAATTCCTACTACAATGTCAGAACTAGGATTGAATCCCATGAGACGTGATTCCCTGGAAATCTAATCAAGACCATTTCACATTTCCCGGGAAATGCAATGACAAGAAATGGGAGAAATGTTTTTTATTTATCTTTTCTAAGCACTGAACATATTAGATATATTCAGAAAAATGTAGTAATTGTCTAATGTAATTGTGACACTTGACTGTCACAAATCCTGCAGCAGATATGTCTGTGTGTGTGTCGTGTGTCAATAAAACACGCACAGTCAATTCCTTAAGATAAAGCGCTGAGTTAAAAGCACATGCATGCTCAGAGTCAGACCTCGCGGCATTGCACGTTACTAAGGCACAAATGCTGCAGTGAAAATAAAGAAATGATCCGTTATCTTTGAGCGGTCATTGATTTTACTAGCCTGCCATGTACCGCTTTGTTATTACGGGAGGCTCGCTCTCGCAGCCTCGGCTTGTAGCGGCAGGATACGGCTTTGACCGTGACGAATCGGGTCACGAGGCCGGCACCCAAAGCGTCGCAGGGGCTGTGGTCGCCAGCGCCCCGAGTTGCCGGCCCCCCCGAGTTGCGTGGGGTGCGAGGGCCCGTTCAACGCTGCTTGCAGCTTTAATTTTTTAAATGCTTTTATTGTTCTGCTGTGGCTTGAGAGTTATGTTTGTGCTGTTTTTCAATCTTTGCTGCAAGCACCCACAGGGACAGTAAATATCCACTGAAGTGAATCATTATATTTCAGTAAAATCACTAATTAAAGGACTTTTGAATAACGTCTGAATAATGTATCAACCTCTACATACAAATAGAGGAACTGAGAGAAAAAAGTGAGACAAGAGCATCTGTGACTGAAACAACACCAGTCAAAAGATGAAACACACTCTCCTCTCGCTGTCTCCACCTACCTCCCCCCTTTCCAATTCCCCACAGTGAATGGCCTACAGAGGAACACAGAGGCAGTTTGTGGGCGAAAAAGCTTTCCTGTGGTTTACACGTTGCCCCTGTGGTTATTTTGAGCGTCTGTGTGCTTACAACAGTCATGAAAGCACTTTAAACATGAACGATTGCTCATTTTGGTGTTTTGTTGAATTGCAAACAAATTCAAAATGTGTTTTTGGTACTTTGCCATTGGCCAAAAAATAGGGCTGGGCAATATAGCTGAAAAATTCATCAAGACAAAATGTTTCACTTCAGTCGATATAGATCAAGAGGGTCTCTTCAGGGGGCTCCAAACAGTTTCATGGGAGGCGCGGTGAATGGAAGGGAAAAAAATATTAGGCTAAATTAGGAGATCAAATGGAATAGCTTAAATCTTTGTGATTTTGTTTAAGAGATAGTTCAGAGATACAGTATCAGGGAATTTTAGTGTTTTTTCCCAGAGTCAGAAACAAATAAATGCCTTATTATGAATTTGGTGTAGTCTGAATGTACAGCAAACAGCGATATTAAGCAACATGTCTCAATTGATGAGTTTCTGTGGTGTCAAATAACTTAATCATGATCCTATAGACATGCAGAAAGTGAGCAAAGCTAGGCAAGTAAATTAAGGAGAGGGCTTTTTTCAATCTTTGTCTGAGGGGAGGACCACAGTCTCAGACTCTGAAAACTCCTGTTATAGATAATTATTAATGACCTGTTTTTAATATAGACAAGGAGAAAAAAGGTTGAATTTGAATTTAACCACTTATCAAGTGCTGGTTATGATATGTTTACTTTGAAATCAGTTCCTGAACAATTTTTTCCATAATTTTATAAAATCCATATGAACAAAATGATGATTACGTTTACATTCATTACAGTACAAATTTTTACTTTCATTTTCAGCTCCTTTTTACACACTCCATTTTCGAAGCAGTGTCATACCATAAAAATATAAACCTACTTGCCACAATATGGTTAAACTTCAGTTGTCTTTTCAACTCAACTAGTTTTATGTATAAGCACCTTGGCATTTTTCCACTTAAATTACAACTTTTTACTCCTACAGAATCAAAATCTGGTATTAAATAACAAGGCATTTTTCGATACTCGAAAGTACTGAAGCCATTCAGTCGGTCAGTATCGAAGTTATGCGCTGCCCTAATCGTGAGTTGCCAAGAGATCCCCAGCCCTACACTGAACTATTGTTAAACTTAAGACATTTTCCCATTTATCAACAATATTATCAGATGGAAAAAGGTGAGACATTTGTCCTGTGGTGATACCTCTCCAACTACTGAAAAACAATTTAACCTACTGGTTTGAGACCACACTGCAGGAGCACATTCTGTTTACACCAACCGAAGCCTCCTGTCTACAAAGCTCTGACGAAAAATTTGATTTTTTTTTTTCGTTGTTTCCAAAGTCTAGAATGACATTTGATTTTTGTGCTACTTTGAGCTTGCCACAATCACACAGCCAGACCGGAGAAGTGGCAGAAAACAGATGGCTAGATGGATGGATGGATGGACAATTAATTTGTTCCCCTTTCCTCTAATCAGTTCTGTCTGCTTCTGTCTTTTCGGGGGTTGAAGTAGGTCACAGCACCAGAAACAAGCTGCTCTTTGTCCCCCTCCGGCAGGACAAGGACAGAGGGAAGAGGATGGAGTGGAGGGTTTGTGAGTTCGGCAAAGCAGGCCAAATCATTCCACTGGAAAACAGTCAGCTTGCTGTGGGTGCTAGAATCAGCGGGTGTGTATGTGTGTATGTGTGTGTAAACTCTTGCTAAGCCCACACCCCTGTAAACCTGTGGAGTAGTAATCCTGACCTAAGCATCACTGATGCTGTCATTAACCCGAGTGGGGTCTAGATCGAGCTTCCTGAGTGATCCTCTTTAACAAGCCAGATGCTGATTGTAAATCCAACATAAGCACAAGCAATCTAAAAACACACACATATACTCATGCTCTCTTTTGCTCATATGCGCACACTCACTTGTTCTCCACCCCCTCTGACTTCCCAATGCATCAAAGGCCTTCATTGTGGTGGCTTTATATCCCAAATAGGGCAGTCCCAGCAGTGTGTTAGTGACTATTTAAACCTGTGCCAAGGCCAGAGGAAACCTGCTGGGCACAAACCCATTTCCTAATAAAACAGAGACATGTTATCTAAGCCTGCAGACACACCAACCTCTTAGAAAAATGACATTTAAGAGCCAATTAGAGGAAAGCCTGAAAAGCCAGGCAGGTGTATTTGAAAGGCCATCTGACACTGTAGGAGCTCCATTTCATATGACAAATAAGCTTTCATTGAGCCGCAATTTTAACAACCGTTTCATTTTCAAACACTGTAGTTGATTCCTGTTTGTGCTACCAAACACATTTTGCAATTACTGTGGCATCTTTATCTTCTATGCAAAACTGTTATACCAGCTGTTTTCCTATTACAGCGTGCATCACAGGATCAGCAGCATCACATCAACCAAGCTGTCAGTCACTGTCAGACGAGTGCCAGGACGAGAATCTCACAAAGTCAGCAGGGAAACGCTCCATCAGAGCACAGCAGGATGGTAGAAGACTGATAACAGCTTTAGGCAGATATGTGTACAGTTTATATCTAATTTGGGCTGGGTATCTGTACTAAAATAACTAGAGATGTCACGATTTAAATCTTAAATAAAACATCAATCAAAATGAGCTAAATCTAAAATGGAACGAAATCAGAATTGGCCGTTCTGCTTTTATTTCTTTTTTCTCTATATTCGCCTGGATCTGGTGTGTGTACAAAGAAAAAACAAAACAAAACAACACTTCAAAGACAACACAGTGTAGCTTACCGGTAGCCTGCAGCTGCACTTTTTTTTAATCTTTACAAAGAAGAATTTGAACATGGAAATGACAGTTGTCAGGGTAAAAAAAATGATCTGATTATCTTTACAAATCAAACATCTTTAGTGTAACACCAGCATAGCCATCAGTGCTCAGAGAAAACATGTTTAAAGCGAAAATCGAATTGAATCGTGACCTTAAAATCAGAAGTCGAATCAAATCATGGCATCCCCAAAAATAACCCAGTACTAAGTGGTATCGAAGCTACTCCAGTCAAACAACACCTGCATTTGATCTTTTTTGTACCCAGATCAAGAACAAAAGACTACTTATATGATTTTACAGTCTTACAGTCTGTGGGGTGGTGAAGTTGAGCGTGGTGTATTTGACAGAGTTGGTGCTGAGATGCGAGCAAAACGTTAAAAGTGTGGCTATATTACACGCCTGTGCCATCTGATAAAAATAATGTAATGTGTATCAAATGAAGTAGAAAAAAGTTAAATTAAGTAATCTACTGGTATCACTTTAAGGGTTCTGGTATCATGTTTTTTTTATGATACCCATCCCTATACCTAATAAATGGTACACTAAGTGTTATAACTGCACCTTATTTTCTCCTCATGTTGCTTCATTTCTTCATTGACAACATGCTACATCAAGCTAATGAGCTGTTCTGGTTGCCTGGAAACCGAATGGAAAACAGCAAAAACAACAAGCACGAAAATTCAAGATTTAATAGCCTAAGACCAAAAGCAAACCAGATCCTTTTGCTCGCTGCTGTGGAAATCTGTAATAAAGTGAATTTTAAAAAAAGCAGTTATTCCAGAGTTTTAATACAGCTGTTTTGCATGCATGCAGAGCTCATGCCTTCATAAGACAAAAGACCAAAAATAAAGTTACAGATAGATTTGTCTCTCCCAGCAGTGACAAGAAAGTAAAAGCTGCTGTAACAGAGATCCTTTCGACTTGGTTTTCCTTAAAAAAAATACAAGCATAACGAACTCATAACGAAGTTGCACTTAGGTGTCTTATCTCTCACCCTTCCTCCAGAGACAGACGAACTAATGAATGTGTGTGAGGGAAAAAAAATGGGGCTTCTCACAGGAAGGAGGATATTTTGATTTAATGGTCTCTGCACACCGAAGATCAAACTGACCTGCAAGTTGGCCCGAACATAGAGTAGATGAGATATGGTTCACATGTCAGCATAGCATATAGGTAAAATTATGGATGTTCCTAAAGACATATTTTTTCCTTGACAATTAAACGGAATTTAAAATTTAGACTAGACAGTTGACCGTGTCTCATTTCAACCATACACAGCCGGTTCATTGTGAAACAAAATAACATTCCTCAGGGATCAAGGTGCTACATAGAACTATGAAAGAGACTACATAGAACCAAGTCAGATTATACAAAACCTTCCACGACTACATAACATACACAGACTTCATAGGACTAAACAACACAGGAACAAGTGCATTTAGTGTGCAACCATCTAAGATGTTTAGAATTGTTGACTAGTCTGAAAGTAAGAAAAACACGCAGCTATATCAATATGTATTTTGTATTTTAAATGTTGCAGAAATATGAAATGCACCAGCACCCTGCTCTCCTTGCAGGTTAAAGTCCACCTTCCTGTGCTGAATGTGGTTACCCTTTGCTCCAGTCAAGTGGTTATATACCAGTTTACTCTGACACAGACTACATACTGTACAACCTTATTTTCATTTTTCAGATCAAAATACTGCCAAACCACACTGGTTTTATGAGATGTCATCTTTTTCCAACTTTCCACCTCGCTGGTTTACATCCGGACATTGCTGCAGGGAGTGGGGATTGTCATCCGCCCTGGCTAGGGCAGCTATGCAATATCTTACATGCAACAGTTAAGCAGCTTTGTATATTAACAAAATACTAGCCTAATAATTGTTTTAACCAAATGGTGGTGACTACAGAGGGTATTGATTTCTAATCAGCTACTTAACTAATCACACATATCCAGGTCCAGTCTGTAATATTTACAGGATCTATTGGCAGAAATAGAAAGTAGCCCTTATAAGTTTGTCTTTAATAGTGTATAATCACCTGAAAATAAGAACTGTGTTTTAATTACCTTAGACTGAGCTTTATATCTACAAAGGACAAATGGACAGAACAGACAAACCAGTCACTGGCTATCTAAATATACTGCTTTTTTGTGCAAGTTTCATGGCCATCGTCAGCTCTCCTACATGCTTGGGAGGGGAGAGTGTGAAAAGGTGTTTGAGATCTGCAAGCTCACTGCAAGAGGCTACTAAATCCTACACAACGGTCCTTTATATACAAAATATAAGAAGCAAACGTGGAGATAATGTAAGCTGTAAATACAGAATTTCCACCACACTCACATTAAGGAAGTCCACAAAAATAGGACAGGATGAGGCACATCCACCAGTTAGTATGACTAACATCGTGTCTGCAAAGACTCCTCCTGACTGCCACGACAATAGAGAGGTCACCAAGGGCACGTCCTCTCATGAAACATGCATTTCAATGGAACAGAAGCTGCCCAATAAAAGGGCTCATTGAGCTCAGCTGACAAAAAAAACAGGAAGGAGGAACATGACATATGCAGTAACTACACTGTACGACATGCTGGTGTATAGTTAAAGCTACACACATCCTAACCACAGCCAGATTTTGCTTGAGTCTAAAGAAGTTGTTTGGCTTGAAGGCCTATTTCCACATAAACCCTGGTTCCAAAAACCCACAGTAGCTGTGTGGATATCGACCCTGCAGGCTGTTGTTATGGTGCACTGGGCCCATGAGAGATGACATGACGGTTGGCTGAGTGTAGAGCTGTCGCTGCTTAGTCAGCTTCCCCTTCAGAGCTGTCTGTCCACACCAGCAGTCTGTGATCATCAGAAGCGAGTATGAGCGTTTTGTGTGTGTGTGTTTTTTTGTGTGTGTGTATACCATATGTTTCAAAGCCCCGCAGCATTTTAATTTTAAAGTCAAGCAGATGGACAAATGCTGGAGGAGATACAGGGGATTCTCTCAAGCTTTCAGATGCTACATTGATTCTGTGTGTGATTTATATGCATGTGTCACACACCAGAGACTTATCTTCCAGTGGAGGCTTGCCCCTTATTGCAATAAGCCGAGGGTTAGTGGAGATGTAATTTACAATAACAACTTGCCAGGCTTTTGAGCAGAAGTGAAGAGGAAGTTCGCTGTAGGGGGATTTCTGAAAATGGGAACTTCCAAAATTGAATTGACTTCACACTTAAGAGTATTCCAATGATTATTACATTTCCATCAAGTCTGGGGACATGCAAGAGACAGATTCAACAAAAAATAGTCATAATTGAAGTGGCAAAGGCAGAGATATCCTGACTTTTAGTCCATTAGTAGGGCTGGTATGGGTTTGGTGAAAAAAAAAAATCATTCTGTAATTATTTTGACAGATATTGTGATTGAAATTTTGCATCACAATTTCCATTTTCACTGAAAAAAAAATCAACAAACATGTTTTCTTATATCTGGAGAACAAGATTTGTACATCTGGGCATCTCTGCAGCACTACAGTACTACATAATAATACTGTTTTGTTATACGTTTCCTTTATCAAAAATTTGCAGCTTCTGTGATTTGGATATTGCAATTTCAATAATATTTCAATTAACTGCCCTGCCCTAGTCCATAGTATGTCTCAAGCTCCAATAACACAAGCTCCTACACTTCCCATAATGCAGCTCACTAGCATCTTTTGATCGAGCCTACATGTTAGCAAATAAATGACCAGGCAGAACTCAGGCTTTCTGTTCAAAATAAATAGACTTCAAGTCCTAGTCAAGATACTCTTGAAAGGAATAGTTCAACATTTTGGTAAATACACTTATTCACCTGCTTGGTGAGAACACTGATACTTCTCTCATGTGTGTATGCTTCATGGCTGTTAAAAGAAATTGTTTAATTTTCCTTTTTATGTAAAAATTATGAGCATAATACTTTTTATATTATGGATACTTGGTGTGGAGTTCAGGTACCGACCCACTTTTTGCTATCTGGGGGCAGGTAATGTGGGTGGTTTTTTAATACTGGGACCTGAATCCTTGGCTGAGATAGAGAGTTTTGACTATAATTCTTGTACTTTTTACCGTATTGATGGATTTTTCATTTCTCTAGGGAAGTTCCATTGCTTCAAGTTAATTTACAGCAATGTTTCGAACATTTTTGAGTGCATTCATTTAATGAAATCTATTTTTGAGGTGTCACGAAGTTCGAAGAATGTGAGTTTGAGCCGACGCCTTAACGTCAAAAAGCTGACACAGCATTTTAAACATGTAAAAGGAGTCAGCAGCCGGTTAGCTTAGCTTAGCCTAAAGACCCTACAGAAACCAGCGCAAAAGCCAAATGTTCTAGTTATATGGTGGGTTATGTGCAGAACTATGTCTTGGCTGGGAGCAGTAACTTCCTCTCTCTCCGTAGCCTGCCTGAAACAGTACCAGTCAAAGAATAGCCCGACACATGACCCCCTGTAAACATGAACTGACGCTTGAACAGTTTCGCTTTTGTTCGCATTAAACAAACAAGTTAGAACGTGTTAATAGACCAACAGCAGCCATGTTGACATAAAATAGTATGGTGAACGCAGGTGTTACCAATGATATTAATTAAGGTTCCATTCAGGTCAAACAGAGTCAGGGTTCTGCTATTGTGTATGTTGACTCACTGGAAAGGTTCTGCTACACTAAATGAAACGGTAACATTAGTATAATTTACAACACCTGTGTTTACCCTACTCTTTAATATCAATGTGGCTGCCAAGAAAAAGGTCTATTGATTAGCTTTACAGGTGCTGGTAGGCAGATTCTGTTACTGGCTGTAGCTTCATATTTAACACAGACATGAGAGTGGTATCAATCTTCTCTATTCCCTTCTACCAAGACGGCAAATGAGCATACTTCCCAAAATATGCTATTAATTCAATGTGTCTCTATATGAAATATCACAGGGAAAGTGGCAATGTTTTGTCTTCTAGATGCTTTTTGTAATATAAATTCATAGATTCCAAACATATTCCTTCAAAACTACTTCACAAGTTATTACAATGCAGGCACTGCAGAGTTACTGAGCCACATTGCATCATAATTCAAACGAAGGTTGACTATTGTTGAACACAACAGAGACTGAAAAGTCAGCTTTGCTAGTCGACAGAGAGGAAATTAGGTTATTATTCAAACTGTGAAAACTGAGTGAAAAACCACCACTTAGGAATAAATGACATCTGTGTCACAGTCTAATATGGACTATGTAGAGGAAATGTCAAATGTCCACATGTGAGCCGTCTGATGTTTCTTTTCTGTGTATAAACAATGAACAAAACTAAATTTAGACTTAGCTGAGTATCTAGGCTACATCAGATCACATTTAGTAAAGGAATATTTCGCCCACGCCCACTCCATGAGTGACATTTCCAACGCTGCAGCTGCTGTGCTGACAGGGCTCTGGGGAATCACTTCACTTCAAATGATGCCACTGAGGCAACAGTAAAACAAATCATTGAACAGTTACTGTATTTGCAGACATAAAAAAGGAAATACTGAAAGGTACTGCAGCATAAAGTCGGCTAAAGGAAGTTAACTTTGGAGGCTATTTGACATTCACGTCTTGTTGGTGCAGGCCCAGAGCAGTGAAGCAAGGAGCAACGCTTGGCAGCGCTGATAGCTGAGGAGAGGAGGTCAATGAAAGTTTGCCTCGGAACATGCCACAGCATCTAAACTGCAAAGACTGCATAAATAAAAGGAGACACAAGTGATAGAAATCCATGTCTAGCATAATAAAAGAAAGCTTTTGTATCCAATGCTGACTTTTAATACTGACTGGAATTAAAGGGCTAGTTTGGGTTATCTGTGGGGCTGTATGAAATACTTATAGTCAGAGTGTTAACTACAGTAGATGGCCGTCGACACGCTCCCAGACAAACGGCAATAATATGGTTCCAATCTGAATGACATCGTAGACCTGCAACTCCTATTTTCTGCCAGGTAATATTATTGATTTTGCCAACAGAGTCTGGTTTGTTTGAAGAGAGTGATACTTGGCTTATATAACAGTGGTTTTCCATCAGTAGGTTGCCTGATGGCAAGATAAAGCTGTGAGAATATTATAAATATAATGTACACTTAAACTGATATTGATTATTTCTTAATGTAGGCTTTTTCTTAGGTGGTTAAAATATGTTTTGCTGCTGACGCTGTTCACAGCAGTACATTGCTTAGCTTTTGACACCTGGACTCTACAAACTGGAGGTGATCAGACCAGCATTTACAGTTGGTAATACACCGACTATAAATAAGTACCTCATACAGCCCCACTTCCAATAAGATGAACTATCCCTTTAAAAACTTAATGATTTCCAGTGATCAAGCATCACAATCTGCCTTCATCCAAGTCTTCCTATAGCCTAATCTGCTCTCCTGCAAACTCAGATGGCTTTAAACTGTCAATAGATTGCAGCCTGCAGCTTCCTATGTGGTTCACCACAGGAATGGTGGGGAGTGGGGAGAGAGGGTGGGGCAGTGCAGTGTTTAAGGAGGATAAATTTTGGCTGAAGCCCAATCCCAGCATGTGGGCCTGATCCACCCCTACACCCTGCCTGTGAGCAGCGCTCGTCTACTCCCATGGCTGTTGCTGAAAGAGGCATGAGGATATGGCAATTGAGTGTGTGCACATGTGCAGATCACAGCAAAACTGCTTGTAGGGAGAGAGCGAAGCAGCTACTCAGAGAGTCACTGCTTTCATGTCACGGGGGTTGTGGCTACATGGGAACAGGGAAGACGGTTATAAATGAACAATAAAAGTGAGGGAAAGGGGAAAACAGAGATGTCTGCTGGTTGGTGGAAGGTTTCTAGGTGCTGCTGGCTCAGCGCTTGAGAAGACGGACTCCTCTGCTAAAAATACATGTAGGTTTCGTCGTCCTCTCTGGGGTCTGAGGTGGATTGACTCCCTGCGCTGCCTCATTTCAGCTCTTTGGGAGGAGCTTCCTCAGATCCACGACTGCATTTAACCCATTTTAAAACTTCAACACTTAATTTCCACAAACAGATGGAGCAAAATGCTCTTGCTGTGACTCCCATCCAAAACGGCATGCATCAGGGGTGCAAATCATAAGTTTCATCATGATCATCATGATTCTTTGGACAACGATGAGTTACTTGCTGATATTACAAAGTCTGCCACGATACGATTCGATTCAATTAAGGGGCCTGCGATCGACATCATATGTCCATTTAACATCATTCAGTTCAACTCGCAAAAAAGCAGCTAAATTATGATTCTGCCAGTTTATGATTAACTCTTCCAAACATTTATGACACAGACTGGCCATGGGAATTTCAAAATAAAGTTGTATCTTAAAAATGATATTTTCACTTTGCATTAACAATATCCATTTCCACTAAATCCACCGTGCTTGACATCACCACCGCAGACTGTATGTAACTGTTAGCTGTAGCTGTGGTAGTGGGCCAATCATATTAAAGTGAAGAACATGTGCAGTGATTTGCTATGAGCAAAACCATACAAACAGTCTTTTTTTTTCTAGGTCTGGGTACAAAAAGGATTGAATGCAGGTATTGTTAACTGGAGAAGTTTCAATACTACTTGGTACTGGGTTATTTCAGTTGATACCTTAAAGGTACCCAGCCCTAATAATGATCCAGTTCTATGTATCGTTACACCTCTGCCATCCATACGGACAGGAGAGCATCTGTAGCCTACATTTCTCTAAGTTTGTGTGGCCACACTTTTACAGGTCTCTGCTAAAACGATGACAGAATTTACAACCCCTGTGACATGGTAATTACACTGGGTTGTGTAACACTCTTTTTTTAAGCAGCTACTTTAAGGAAAGCCCTTCACCCATGTAAGCTGAGAAGGTATCCATAAATATTGACTGGATATAGAATGACCAGTATTCTTGGTACAGACTCACTCTCACACCGCTAAGAGAACTAGGTTTTGGCCCAAATAAGACGAATCTGCAGTGGAGCAAACATGATAGCAACGACTAAGAAAACACTCGAATGGCTTTTTAACGTAACTGTTCAGTATGAAAACAGAGCCATTCTGAACAGCTTTGTCTTGTCCTGCCTGGAATGGGAATGATATGTTAACATACTGTAGAGCAGAGCCACGTCTCTTATCTCATAGTAAGTCCACCTGCAGCTAACTGAGGGCGTTTGCAAGACATTTATCATCTTTGACTTTATGAATGCATTAAGGTATTTTTTTTAGCAATGAACTTGACTCCTTCAATGCATTACACAAATGTCCTGCTAAACATAACTTTACAGTTGCCAGGGTAAAACTCAAAGCCTTGTAAACACAAACTGTACGGTTAATGGTTGTAAACGAATACAAAACTCTATGTGCAAGCCATTTTAATTCACAGGTGTCCTTCTGGTTTTAATTACGCTGCACACTTTTAAACCACTGAAGAGGGTCTGCATAGTAACTTGAAACATTATTCCGCCCTAGGGCTGCATGATATGGTAAAAGAAAATCATATTGCACTAATTGTGACAGATATTGCAATATTGTTGGGGTCTGTACCAAACAATCACATTTTCTTACATCTCTAGAACATGACGTGTAGGCCAGAGCATCTCTGTAGCACTACAGCACTCCATTATAATGCTGTTTTGTCACATTTTTTTCCCTTTACCAAAAAGTTGCAGCTTCTGATATTGGGACGTTGTGCTTGGCCAGATTGTGATTTCAATTAATTTTGCAGCCCAGTCCAACACTTTTCTTTTTTGCTCCCATGTGAGGGTAACTATCTAAGACTTTTAAGATATTATCTTAAAATCCATGTTAGTGAGCACTTCTTGTTTGCCAAAATAATCCATCCACCTTACAGGTGATCAAACAACATGATTATGGCACAGGTGTGCTTTGGACTGGTCACAGTAAAAGACTACTCTAAAATGTGCAGTTTCATTTTGAAAAAAAGGTATTTATTAGACACTGACCTGTGGCTATTTTACATAGGGCTACAGATACCAATTCTTTTCCCCAGGAGGGCAGAGTCATGACCTGCTGTCGCCTGCAGCTGACTGGCTCGCCCTGATACTCTTACTCTTACCCTAACCCCAACCAATCACTCCTCATTCCTAAACCTAATCAAACAACGAAGGCAACAGGTACTAGCCAATCAGAGGCAGAGTAGGACAGGTCGTGACTTTTCCTTCCAGGGAAAAAATGGTATCTGTGGCCCTATGTAAATTAGCTATAATTCAGTGCCTTATCAATTTTTCAAAATACAACTGCACATTTCAGAATGGCCTTTTTTGTGACCAGTCAACGGCACACCTGTGCTGTAATCGTGCTGTTTAATCACAACAAACTACCACAGTGATAACAAAGGAACAGTTACAGAGAGAATCTGTAGAATTAGGTTCTTGTGTGCATAAAGAACATTGTACTGAGTTCTACACACCCTCCCTTTCACCAAAACCTGCCCTCAGGCATTACATTTTCTGCTGTCACCAAGTGTGCCATAATTCACTGAGTTAAGCTCATCTTTATAGGCAAAAGGACAGCACAGCTCTCCTGGATTCATCTGTAGCTGTATTTGTGGGCAAATAAAGCACTGGTGTGACAGTCAGCTGTAATCAGGACTAAATGCAGGGGGCTTTAAAGTGGCAATATTGTACGCATTTTCAAGCTGACTCTTTTATTTTTTGGTTTCTACTAGAACAGGTTTAGTCCACATGGTTTAATATTTGAAAAACACATTATTTTTCCTCATACCGGCCATAGCTGGAGCACCTCTATTCACCCTCTGTTTGAATCATGCTGTTTTAGCTCTTGATCTCTTAGGCATGGACATACAGTATATAGACAACACATTGGCCTTTATAAAATACAGCAACACTGCTGCCATACTGGACAGGGCAAGACTGATCTGTGAACAAATACATGTTGGGGCTTTAGGAAACTTGAATGACATCAGATGCCTATGGATGCCTTTTATGTTTTGGGTTTTGTTTTGTTTTTTCAGTTGTTTTTTTTTTTTTTTTACGTTTGAAAACTGGTCACCATTCACTTCAAATGTTTGGGAGATTCTGCAACTCTGTTTTCCTGTGAAACTCCAGCAGTGCTTTGTGGACTAAAACACTGAACCCGACCTTCAATTGGCATGAGGGTCAGTAAACAACGACTAAATTTTCATTTTTGGGTGGGCTATCCCTTTAAGGACCTGGGCCCATTCCAAATTCTGTTCCAAACTAGCTGTACATAATGCAAATGGGTTACATAATGATGTCATCAAGTAACAGAACAGAGGCTGGACTGAAAACCAGGTGTTTCAGGTAGTTCAGAAGGAGTGTTTTCTGTAGGAGTTAATAACTCCACTTGGCACTGACTTTGGTCTTTGTGACTTTGCAGACCTGTTACATGAACAGAAAGCTCACAACACATTAAGAGGGAAGTAAAAAACCTAAAAGGGCTACAGAGGTTGATTTGTTTTCATCAGAGAAGCCAGCTGTTACCATCCCACCTGCAATAGAGGCAGTTATGTAACCCTGACAGTCACCACGAGGGATTCAACAGTGTCTCATCAAACGTCAGATGACATTGGTGGTCAAATTACAAATCTGGAACAGTTTTGAGCATGAAAAAGTTGCCTCCTGAAGCCTATCATGCTTAGTTAAGTGATGTGCGGGAATTGTGAGGCTCACAAACACAGCCAATGCAGTGGCCAGAGCACTACGTCCTCTCAAAAACCATTTTTACTTCACAAATAACATCTAACACACGTGTTAATTTGGCTGATTATAACAATGAGCGCGGTGCCAGTGGCTCCTTGTGTCAGCTCGAGCACGGGGCCTTTCTGGGCACGTAACCTCGCTCTGCTGGGCTCAGCTGAACCTGTGCAACTTAACGTACCTGGACATAATGCTGCCACTAACACACAACTACAGTCAACAACCTCCTTCAAAAACCTTCGTACACACACCCGATGCCAGCACGGTGTGTTTTGCGCAAAGAGCACACGCACACACACGCTGTGTAAATGTTGCGTCCGCGGCGAGCGAACTTACCTAAATCATCCATGTTGGCCGGAAATCGCTCCAACGCTGAGTACCGGACCCCGGCGCTCCTCTGTCGGTCACAGCGGGACTGCAAACAGCCGATTCAGCTCCCAATCGCCAAGTCTCCGGTCGCAGATCTCGCTCGCTGAACGCAGTGAAGTTTTCAAGTTCCCCTGCTGCTCGACGAGCCTCAAACACACTCACAAACACGCACACACAATACCCTGCTGCTGCTGCTGCTGCTGCTGCTGCCCCCCTGGAGTCTCCATCCACATCCAGCCCCCTGCCTGCCCACCGGCCCCGACACACAGCCACCAGCGACATCTAGCGACAGACAGAGGTACCGCAGAGACTCATGCAGCGTGTTTCCCCTCTCAGTCAGTTAGTTGGCAGCAGATTTTCATCACTTTTTATTTATATTTCGTTTTTAAATTTTGCTTTTCAGTTCAGTTTTGTTTCAGTTAGTTTCCAGAATAGGTTTTTAGTTTATTTTTTTATTGTAAACAAATGGGTAGTTTTTATGCAGTTTTTATTAGTTCCATTGAGGTCATGTCATCCTTAACTCTTCTAAATAATGGGAATTTGTGCTTTTTAGGAACCTGAAGGGAGTTCGCATTTCACAATAACTGTTACATGATTTCAGTATTAGACACAGTACATTTGATTGGTTTTATCCAATTAATGAGCAAATAAAGGATTTACTGTCCCCATCATAATATTATTCCTTGCAAGTGCAGATATTTTCATTGGGAATTAGGAAATGGTCGGAGGGCCACCCAACGCCTAATCAGAGGCCAGGTTTGGTCCATTGACCGCAAGTTGGGTATCACTGATATACACCAATGTCTCCTCATTCTTGTTGTGTTGACAAATTTGACCCAACTGACAAAGACTAAAACCGAAGACATCCACTTAATGTTTTTGTTTTTACTTACTTTTTGTATGTACACGGTATCGTTTCAGTTATTCTTGCCTAGTCTAGTTTTTATTTTTATTTCAGTTAACTAAAATGTTTTTTCATGCCCAGTTTTAGGTTTTAGTTTAGTTTAAGTTGCACAGAATAACGTTGGTTGGCAGTAGCTCCACAATACCGTACAATTAAAGGAGATTATATGTGATATGTGAACATCCTTAATGAGAATGTTCACAGTAACACAATATGTTACTTGTATTAAATCAGCAGGACTCCAACAAGCCATTACAGCCTACATGGTCTAACTGTAATGTAAATTATATGTCCTATTTGTACACATTGCTTCTACTGTTTTTATAATTTTGGATTATTTTGTATGTTATAGTTTCTATTTATGCTGTTTTGACTCACAACACTTCGTCGTTTTATTCGTATTTTAAGTTCTTTGTTTGTTGTTTTGCACGTGCACAGAAATTCCTTGCATGTGAAAATCTAGACATACCTGGCTGTAAATCCGATTCTGTATTTGAATGAATACAGTGTAGTTTTCCAGTCAATTCCTCATCAGTTACCTCATAACTGCCTTTTGTCCTCTCTCATCTTGTCGCAGCTAGTTATCATTACTCTCACAGTTCAAGCCCAGTGAACATTCTCTGTTCACACAAATCTGCCTGCACTTAGCTGTTGATGTGCACGACAGTAAAGTGATATACAGCGAAAAGTTCTTATTCTTCACTGTAAACATGTCTCCAGCCGTGGCGCGCAGGGTGGCACGGTGTTCTGCTTGGGTTTCCTCACAGGGCGCTCTGTCTTCCTCTCACACAAAGACATGCAGCGGGTTCGATCTCCTCCAGTCTGCATGTCGAAGTGTTCCTGAACCCCAAACTGCCCCGGATGACTTCCATCGTTGTTTGAATGTGCGTGTGATTGTGTGAGTGAATGGATGAATGTGACAGGTAGTTGTAAAAGCCCTTTAAGTTGTCGATAGACTAGAAACAAAGGGGACTGACTTCCCTCTTGTATGGTTTAAGTGCCCGATTTATTGAACCGACTCAATCTTTTATTCTTCTTTTTTTTTTTTTTTTTTGTACCTTTGTTTTTTATATATTTTTTCAGAGTACTGAAAAGAACACAAGATTTGTCACTGTTCAAAAGATTCTGCTGATTTGTGAAATACCCCGAAGGTGCATCTTCATGTACAAATAAAGCATATTTTTGTTATAACTTTTGCGATCCTGAGCTTTTTGGAGAAGTTATTTAGGCCATTCGGAACATTCTATTTTTTAACGAATTATACAAAAAAAATGCAACTTTTTTTACAACTGCAAATTGTAATAGCAACTTCGGCAATTTCATTCCAAAAATACCTAAAACCACTGCAACATGCATCACAATGTATTAGACATGCTGCAGTTAAATCAGACATTTTAGGCCACAACAGTCCTAACACAGCCCACAACATCGTGGAGGGACTGCCTTTTGCAGGGTTGTGTGGGGCTGGAGCAGATTTTAGTATTATTACAACTTTACATCTTTATGTAAAACTGGTTCTGCTTTAGGTTTCTGCTCTGTTAAAAGAAAATTTGTTACCAAGTGCTTGCTCATGGTGGGAATTGTTGGGAAATGGGTTAGCATCAAAATTAATCAAATAAATATTATTGAATCAGTTTTTAAACCTGACTTGATTGACTTTTGTTTACTAAAGCTTTAGACAAAATTTAAACAAAATGAAAGTACATACAGGCTTTCGGTAATGAGTGGGGAATGTGTAATCTGCCTGATCTGCAGTCTTTTCTTGCCAATTTAAAACATTTTGTTGTGACACATCACACAAAATAAAACCCTTCATTACATCCATTTCCCCTCTCAAACAAAGAGTTAAATGTCACTCTATTGCTCCTGGCAGCTTCTTTACAGATGGCAGCAAAGACAACAAAAATGGAGATTCATTTATCTCATGTTGTATCTAACTTTAGTGGATCATATCAGGTGTGGAATTAATCTGCTGCAGTGCAAGGTGAGACCAAACATTTCTATGGATGTCAGCTTTTGAGCCATGGAAGCTTTGTTTTTAGCCCAGCAGTTGTTGATGATTTGCATCCAGATAAGAGAAAGCGATAGCAGTTA
The DNA here is from genome assembly GCA_034769285.1 of Lutjanus argentimaculatus. Lineage (NCBI taxonomy): Eukaryota > Metazoa > Chordata > Actinopteri > Lutjaniformes > Lutjanidae > Lutjanus > Lutjanus argentimaculatus. The sequence goes on from JAWZSL010000014.1 coordinate 14,103,668, forward strand.
GTACAAAACAGAGGGGTCAATAAAATTGATTTTTCAGGGTTTTTCAAAAATTGTGAATCACCACAACCTCAAGAATTCCTTACAGCATACAGTCATAAAGGTGCACAAAAAGTATTAGGCTAATGGCTCCAGTATAGTCTCACTCACACAACTAAACTCATACTTACTTCCACGTCCAGCAGAGATGACAGCAGATATTTTCGAGTCTAATTCCCAGGTCATCAAATACTGGTGCCTTGGTTCAGTAACTCGAGTCACCAAACCAAAGCCTTGGTATTTGATGACACAGGCTTGCAAAATATAAATCCCTCATCCTTGAAAACCAGCAGAGGGGATGGAGAGCCTGGAACCTCCCAGCTGAAGTTGGTTGCAGGGGCTTCCCAGGGCAGTCATTCTGGAGAAGACTGGTCACAGACATCACCAGGCTGGCAGAGAATAAGGAGGGCAGAGCTAAGTGGTGGGTAGAGCTGAGGGAGTAATGGGACTGTTCAAGAGCACTCCTTCTACTGCTGAGCCATCATTTTAAACTTTACTGTGAAAATTAGTATTGTATTGTTTTTAAACATGTGGTATTAAAAAGTATTGAAATATCAATACTTTTGTAAACTTTAGTGCCCACTTGAAAACCCTATAATGGTGCAAAAGGTCTGAGCCTTGTTGCGGACATGAACAACTGCAGGCCTAAACTGAAATAGAAAGGAGACAATGGACTTTTGCCTCCCTCACTGAACACACACTCAGCATAAATCGACCCTTCTCACAGAAAATGTATCTATTATTTCTCAATGGTGGATATAGACTAAATGCCACTTCAGAACTGTATTAAATCTCAATATAAACCTCTGTGAGAGAGCGTTAATTGCAACCTCAGCACCTTCTCCTGATCAATGACTGGTGTAATATATCTATAATAATCCAACAGGGATTTCTAATGTGTGGTGCTCAGCCCTGTGATTATAGTGTCTTTATAGTGACTTTACATAGATTTTTATGTAATTTCAACAAGATGTCTGGGGAAGCTATCAGTTTTGTCTTTTTATCTTACTGCATGATGATTTATAAGTTTTCTTTAGAGGAATCACTTGAGATTTTATTAGTCCTATAGAATTATTCATCTTAATAATTATCATTTTTCATAAGGGCATGTTGTTTATACCTTGAGCACTGCAGCTGTGGTTGATCATTTTGGATTCCAGTTTAATTAATTTCATCTTTCATTTTCCTCAATGGCCACTAGGGGGTATTCATGTACAAACCTATACAGACTTTCAGATTCAGTGAGATACCAGTTTCAGTATCACTGATATTGTTCATTTTAATAAAAGCTCAGCTTTTAATGTAAGGTAACCCAGCCTAAATAACTGTGCATTTTTGTTTCAGAGATGTTTGGCTTAATTTTTACTTTCAGTTCAAGCATTATTTTATTGATTTTAAGATATAATATCCAATTCTATTTAATATAATATTGTTATTATTACTCATATGATCCCAGCACTTCTAGCCTGATATCAGACTGTACTTGGAGTGGGTGGATGTGAAGGTCTGGATCCCGGCAACAGCATTTCAACATTAAATAAACAGACTCTTTTAGAATGTTTATGTTTGAAACTGAGAAATGCAGCAGCCAACAGTTTGATTACTGGGCTACATAAAAAATAAGCTCTGTTAATAGATATTTATCCAATGAACATTCCTACAACTAGATTTAATATGGTTTTCACTCAACATTTGGCAGGTAGGTCATCATCTTCAGAAATGTGAATGTGTAGTCTAACCAACTAATCACTGACATTGCACCTACTCTTGTTGTGTGTTTAGATCAAAATGGCATCAGAACAGTTAAAGTATGAATACAACAGCTTACAGATGGAAAATTACCAATATGAGAAGCTCATCCGCCAGCAGGAGGACTATTTGGTGTCTCTGGATAGGGAGGTAAACTACCAGACAGACATATAAGGTGCTATACTCTCTGAATCTTGGGTTACTGAAGGGTCTTCTTGCTCAAGATCAGAGAGGTTTTTAGTGTGTGTTTCACGTTTAATCAATTGTTTTAACTCAGTTTATTATTATTCCTGTTGCAGTTGAAGTTATCTTTCATTCTGTTTTGGCTGAGATATATGATAGGTTATGATGTGCATATGTTATGCTGTTTAAGTAGTAGCGGTGACAGCATAGTAATAGGAAAATAATAGTAATAGCAGTAGGATGTTCAGTAGTAGTGAGACTAGTAATAGTAAATGCAGTTGAAGTAGCAGTATATTTTATAAAGAGTTACAACCTATTGTGCCATTTAATCAGATACAGTATGGTCAGATATGTACAATAGTTGGTTTTAGCATGCAACCAAACCATTCAATACCATTATTCAGTCAGTTAATAGCACATTGGACTGGAAATGACACAATACGATACGATACGATACAACTTTGTTGTCATAAAACCCTGAACTTCATTTAGCTTCCTTCAGCAGCTCCATTCAAAAGATTACACACAGATTAAACATACAGTCAAAGATGGTCAATATTTCAATTAGATGTATTTAAAATACATATTGAATTACTTTTGAGTATTTTGTATTTTGCCAGGCAGAAAAAAAAAGATTTAATTAGTAACAGAATACTTTAAGAGCATGTTTTTGTGTATTTGAAATACTTATAATACCTTATTTAATATTTTATTCTCAAATAAGACATTTTTTTTATCCCCAGGTTTAAACTATAGGGAAAAAATGGACAACAGCCTTATTCCAGTCTTAATTCTAGTGCTAAATTCAGGTAAATCAGGTGCTTTGAAGCCACTTAAATCTATGATGTGGGAAATTAGCAGAGCTTATCTTTTTCAATGTGGTTTAAGCCCCCAAGATGTGCTCCAGGCTTTGAGGGCAATGTGACATAGTGGCTACACTGTGTAATTACAACATAACATGAAGCACAGTGGCCCAAAAAGACATTTTTCCCAGCTTATGCTGTGAAAGAAACAGCCCTAAAATGGTAGATTAAGTTTTTTTTTAGCTTCATAACCCTTGCAAAATGATTCCTTTTACTGTCAAAATTTGATCTATTTAGTTTGATAACATTTGAAAAGTCCAGTAGATCTCTATGATTAAATCACTGTATCCCCTTTCAAGCTGGCAGAGGACAAAACCAGCAACAGGATACACATAAAGAGTTGACTTTCTATTTTAATTTCAGCATTTTTACACACAGTGCTACACTGTTCAACAGCAGTAGCAATATGTATCTGAATACCTTCAAACACCCTTAAACCTGAAACACACTTACAATTTGTCATCGATGTCATTCATTTCAAATGCATTCGAATCCAATGTGCTGCAGCCAGTAAAAAAGAAAATGTGTCACAGGTTGCATTGTATGTCTTGAGTCTTCTTTCCTGTTTGGCTCCAGATAACTGCAACAGAGAGCAGGGTTCGAGAGAAGTTAACATTCCCGGGTGGCATCCTCAAACAAGAAGGGAAACACAAGTACCTCAAGAAACATATCTGCATCTTAGAAAACAAAGTGGATCAGGTAGTAATTGTAATAAAACTACACAACACCTGATCTTGACTTTGCAAACACCATCCAGCAATGTTGCCTTCATTCAACCACCATGCCAATTGACCCTTCCTAAGTCTGGCCCTTTTGGAACATCGGTCAACTTTCCCCCGTCTTGTTCCCTGTACTCAGATATGCAATGAAAAGAAAATATGTTGCTGGGGGACCTGCAAAGGTGACATATTGCCATATCTTAAGTTAGCTAATGGGAAAGCACTAGCTAACTAGCTAGTTAAACAACACTAGTAGTTGGCTAAGGAGCTAGTGTTTTGCTCTTCAGGAAAACTTTAGCTAGCTTGCTAGTTAGATAATCTAAATCAGTCATTAGGCAGCTAGTTATCTGATAGGTAATGTTGCTACCTCGCTTCTTAATCTACATCATCTAGCTAGTTAGCCAGCATTTTTCAAACATAAGCTAACTAAGCTGTGATTATATAATTTTTTCAGGTCCCCCAAGCAACATCTTTAAATCATCTTCAAAATTTGGTTTTCTTTTCAACATACAATTTTTTTATTATTATATTTTTTGCTTCCATGCACACCACAATAACTTTTTTTTTTTTTTTTTTTGCCTTCAGTGCACACTAACACAGACAAAAGGCACTGGAAAACACATATTACCGCACATCACTGATCTCTCCCTGGAGGTTCAGCTTTATAACAGTTTCTTATTAAAGTGTTTTTTTGCTTGCTATAAGCAGAGTTTTTTTTTTCCAGAGTTTTTCGACAGTTTTTTTGCCCCCTCAGTGTTCCCTAGGTATGTCACAGCACAGTTGTTTAGAACAGCATCGTTAATATTTGCATTTACAGTATTCCAGGAAAGCTTTAGTTTAGTAAAGCTCCAGAAAACACAGGTATGATTAGCCTCCAGGTTGTCACAGAACTGAAAAGGTTGCTGGGTTTAAACTGGTTGTTATGAAGAACCGAGTTCCAGCTGAACTCTCTCCATATTTGTGAGTTAATACACTGTGTCAAACACATTTTATACCATTCTTCATCTGAAACTATTATATTTAGCTCTGATTCCCATTTGTGTTTATGTATAGTTTCCTCTAATCTCCGTCAAGCTTTCCAGATTTTAATCTCAACTCTAATTCTCCCGTTGTCTTCTACAGGCCACTGTTGAGTTTGATGAGTTGATGTGTCGCAACAGGAATTACTGTAAAGACATTGCTCACCTGCTGGAGTGGAAAGGCATAACATGCAATATTGAAGAGAAAATTAACCGACAGATGGCTAAACTGGAGGAGAGGCTCACCTTCTTTTCCAACCAGAGGTAGATTCACGTGTTTGTGCATGTGAATTGGTGTATTGGAAGGGTTGAGTCATGATGTTTGATGCGTGTTTGTGTTGTTTGTTATTGTACAGGTCACAGGCTGAAACCCAAATGCTGGAGGCAAGGAAGCACATTGAAATAGAGACAGATCAGTTCATCGAGACACATACGCAGCTGGAGATTCAACGAGTCATAGATCATGATGCCAAACTGTACGCTTTCATGGAGAGGAAACTCCAGGAAATGACTCCTTTGGGAGAAGAAGACTCCAAGAAGAGAAGTAAAATATTCCACAAGAAATCACATAGAACCCTGTAACACCATTTCTACCATACTTGATACACAAGTTTCTTAGACATCTACAACACCAATATGATCACTACTTTAATGAAAAACCTGTTATATGCAATCTGACTTGAGTATTTACCAAAGATTATTTGTATCTAAATCTAAATGTATCTTTGTATATAGATCTAAATTACTGTATTTGGATTTTTTGTATTTTGTCAAAAGATCTAAAGAACACATAATCATTTCACACATAATCTGACTTGTTAATAAATTGTGAACTTGGTTTCATTGTTACAGAGAAACAGCACCAACATCAGAACAGAGTTAAGGAGCTGGAGACGTACAAGCAGGCACACAGTGCACTGCTGGAGGTCACCGGAGGAACAGACCTGCGTCAGACTGGCCGCGTGTTTATTCAGACTGAACAGGAGAACTTTGCTCATATGAACTACATCAACGAGCAGCACAACAGATGGAACATGTTGAAGAACTCCTCAAACAAGTTGAAGGCACGTTCATATCCTGTCATCATGCTTGCTGACTTGTTTAACTAAGAGTAAGTGTTGTTTAGACGCATGTGTTTCTCCTTCAGAGTGAAATCCTGTTCCTGCAGGAAGAGCTCAAAGGACAGGATGAGCAAAGTAAGAACCATCTTAAAGATCTAGAGGTGAGTCTCACTGTCTGACCTGTGCACATTATACAGTATATAGACCATTTAATCATTTCAAACATGCTGTAATTATTATAACTGCATCCTGGTTTGTTTTCTGATGCAGTATTTGCTAATGTCTGTAGCTAACTGGGATCATAATTACATGTAATTACTGTATAATGTCAGGTACCTTACAAGAAATGAAACAGGCTGTTTCCTAGCAACACATTTTCAGGTTCAAACCTTGTATCCTTGTATGAAACCTTGCATGATCTCAACTCTTAAGGAACATATGGAACAACTTGCTTAGTAAAAAATATTTGTTAGGGGTTTTATGGGCCCAAAAGTGTAGAGAATTTTCTGAAGCCATGGTCGAGGCCATGGATGCTAACCTGGACAAACCTCAGTCAGTTAAAGGATCAGTGAGTCAGCCAGACTAGACTAACATATTCAACCAAACAACCCCACTGCTCCTGCACTCTCTGTGTCACGAGGAGATGGAGTAGAGGGATGGCAGGCTAACAAGGTGCATGCATTCTGGTCATTTTGCAAATAAAGAGGATGGCATCTCCCTCACATCTGTTTATACATTGTACAAAGAGCAGATGACCCTAGTTTTTTAAACCAGATAAAGCTTCACCATCTTTCTTTTCCGATGTCTTTCTGTGCCGTAGTCTGAGTTGGAGAAGTATAGCTGTCTGGCTGACTCCCTGGAAAAGCATTGCACTGAGGTTCAGAGGACTCTGGACCAGCTGATCGGGCCATCAGTGGCCTTCTAAAGGAGATAATACACGAAGATGCCATCATCACTTGTGACAACATCACACATGTCATTAGTAAGTGGAATAGAGAACTCTTAACCTCATAAACCTGGCACTGAATAAATGTTTCTTACGTTCTAGCACCCCTGTTGTCACCTTCTGTCTACTTCAGATATCCTTGAGGAGACCTTTAATAACCTGCTGAACCAGGCCAACGATGTGGAGGACAAGGACAACCTGCTGTTAGCCAACTCTGACTTGCTGCCAGGTAGGACACATTTAACCTTCAACCCTGCAGTGAAGTCTGTAGGCCCTTTTTCCACCAAATTAGTTCTGGTTCCACTTCAGTTCAAGATTCTTGGAACCTTGGTGCTATCAAGTGAACCAGCCTGCATTTCCACCAGTTTTTATTGGAACCATTGTAATGAAGGATCAGAATCTCTTTATTGTCATTGCACAAGTGCAACGAAATTGAAATAGCAGCTCTCACAGATCTCATCAACAGAGGGCGTTGCACAATGCACAACAACCTGTAAAATATGGCACAGCCACTTTGGTTCCCAAGGAAAACCTGCTATTTTTCAGTTCAACCTGGCAACATTTTGGGTTCTGAAATAATTTATATTTGGTGGAAATGCTCAGAACTGTTCAAAATTAGTTACACAAACTGGAACGCACTTGGCTCCATGTTGGTACAGAAAAAGTCAAAATTTCAAGGCAAGGCAAGTTCTGAAATAAACTAAAAAGCAGTTTTGCCAATTTCTAATCTTTGGCTATAAGAATAATAATAATAATAATAAAGATAATTTACTTTTCTTTTTTATGTTAACTCGAATCTTTGACTTTTAGACACTCAAAAAAAAAAAAAAAAATTTAACTGTTATTCACTTTCATTTTACAGAGTTTGCCCAACAATTTTTGAAATACAAATTCTGGGGGTTTCTAAAACTCAAAGATTCAAGTCTAGCTAAAGAAGAAAAGTAAATTGTCTCAACAAAAGATTAAAACATTTTACCTTGAAATTTCGAGTCTTTCCAAGGTTTATGTTTTTACAGTATAGAAAAGGCCTGACTTCAAAAAAGCTAAGTATGTTACCCTTCTTTACCAAAGCTAATAATACTGTATATAACCATGTTCATATCAACCATGAAGTTGTATACTGTATGTGTATTTATTTGTTCCAGAGTGTGAGGCAGTTGTGGAAACAGAGCATAGCAGGACTCCTTCACGCTCCCTAAAGTCTGCCTGCTCAGGAAGGACCGTCACATCAGACGCCACGGGTCAAAACAGTTTACAGTTTTAGTTTACAGTAAAGTTCTGTTGTAATGTCATAAGTCATATAGATAACTTGTTTTCATTTCTAGGGGTACACAACAACCTAAGGTATATATGAATATATATTATTTGACACAAATGTGCATTTATATAGTAGTAAATTATCAAATGCAAAAAGTGTCTCATGCTACCCAGTTCTCCCCTACAACTATGGTTAAAGGGACAATGTGCTGCTTCTCCCTGGACTTCTCCTCCAGTGGCCACAGTCTATGCTTGGAGACAGTTAAAACAGGACACATGGTGCAAACTCAAATGTCCGAGTTGATCCGAGCACTTATCCCTCGCCCTTCCCTGAATGTCTCTTCTCCAGAAAGCAATAATTCAGTCTGGGGGTTGACAAGCCAGCTCCCCTCATGCCCCAGACCCTCCAGCTGGAACAACCAGGGATTTTATCACCCCGCCAAGGTCTGGCAAGAGGGGTAGGTGAGGGTGCTAAGGATCATTTGGTGGCATCCTATTGTGTGCCTGTCGCCCAAAGTCCACAGTATAGCATTACCCTCGTCACATCATCACAGCACTAAAATAACAACAGGGCTTTGTCTCACTAAAGCCTCCACTTCAGTAGCCAAACATTTTAATGCACACACACCATATACACATATCCACACACACAAACAATGCCACACACATGTTTTGGATTAACCTCTTGGGGATACAGAGCACCACCAACTGCTCTTGTCAAGTACACACATTCACTACCTAAGACAGAATTAGAAGACTGGCTGATATAGCCATGTTTTCAAGCAGTAATTTCACAATACTATAAACAGATGAGCACCACTTACAGGAATATAACCTCTTATACTATTTTTTTCTTTTTTTTTGCCATCCTGATAAAATAAAAATTTTTTTTTTAAAAATCAGAAAAAGGCTGGCCACTGTCTTTGAAAACTTTTATTAGACGAACATGCATAGACCTAACAAATGGATATTTTCTATGAAAATTATAGGCAGGTGGTTTTTGAGTGTATAAAATGATGAGGAAAAATAATCTAATTACTCTCAGCTGAATGTGGGAACATAATGTGGAAAGAGAGCAAGACAGCTCACTATGTTGATGATGTTGTCCGTTTTTGGGGTCAGAAAGACAAAAAAATTGTCCTGACCATCTTGTGCAGAGACAATGCAGCCAACATGAAGATGCGTAAATACACCACAGTCCATATCTCCTTCAAGGGCCAGTTTCAAGTCATGTGTGGGAAAAAAGACAGACTTTGATGAACATGTTGACAACAAGGTTTACTCCTGGTCCTTTTCCTCTCCGTGGGTGATGATGTGAACCAGGTTCTTGTAGTCCAGATTCCCTGCCACATCTGGGGGGAAGGCAGTGAACATCTGCTCCATCTAACCAATAAAAAGATATTGTTAAGACAGGAATTCGTGGTCCCTCACATAGACATCTTTAGATATTTACAAATAGCCCTACGTAAGTCCCGCCCCTTTTTGGTACTTCAGTCAGTTTTCTCCTTTCCTGTTTCCTGTACTCAGATAGGCTAAGAGCTAGGATCATCTATGTCACTTGCTAACTAGCTAGCTAATCTACATCAATCATTAGCTAGCTAACTAAAGACATGACTATATACTGTACATGTGGCTTTTACAGCTCCCCAAGCTTTTAAACATCTTCAAAATGTGGTTTTGTTTTTAACATAGATGAGACAAGCACATAGTGTATCTAAGTAGTGGAAACAGCAAAGGAGAAAGTTGACCATGGTTCTGCCTTTATTGGAGCACTTTTTAACAAAACATAAAGAGTGGAATAAAGTTTTAGAGCACTCTCCAATCGAAGAGTTCTTGATAAAATTAGAAATAGGGAACAGGGGTAAGGAAGCTCCTTTTCACCAGATATTTTTAGGCATTACTTTGAATAATACTCTATAATAAAAGGAAATGGGGAGCTGAAATAAATACAGACATACAACAGGACAAACGAGAGGAAAAATGCACTGAAGCACACCTAATAACCAAGTCAAATGGAAGGTAATAATTAGAAACAGCAGCTAAATTGTGCCCAACATACCCAAAGAGGGCATGCACAAAATTAAGAACATTTTGGGGACAGGTATTTGAGACACTCAATTAAGTATTTCACGAAAAACTCACAAAAGATGCTGAGGTGGCACAACTGGGTTTAACACCAGTGGGCAATGACAGAGGAGCTAACACATCTTTTACAAACATTGCTAACTGCAGCAATTAAATGCATCATAGTTAAGTGGTTAAAACCTGATATTACACATTTATCAGAGCTCTACCCTCGTCACAAAGACAACACAAAGCTCAGTGTACACGAAAAGGTGTGATGATGATTCACTGCTGGGTTGTTTTTTTTTGTATGAAAAAGTTTCTGATGCGGATGCAGACGATCGTCATGATGACGCTCATCCTCTGCTTTTTGCACTCAGCCACACACACAAAAGCAATCTGACATAATAATGATAATTAGTCTAAAAGGACCATAATGTACCTCTTCAGCGGAGAATCGGTCGGCTTGTGTTGTTAGCATCTGTGTCACGCTGAACAGGAAAAAGAGACAATAACACTGTGTGAGATGACAAGGCCTGTGTTCTCACCAGGAGGAAATATGCAGGTCATAATGACTCTGCTGGGATGAATGATTGCTGTCTGACTCAGACGCACTGAGTGAAAGCTTACATAACAGCCCTAATGAATTGTCATATTGCAAACTGGCATGGTGTGAGGAGTGGAGTGTGTTAAGTCACTTACTAGTCCTTCCTCTCAGCACACCTTTCCCCTCAGGGTCGAAGACTTTAAACGCGTTGAGGATGGTCTCCTCTGGGTCAGCACCTAGATACATGAAAACTGTCAGCACCGTTCTGCAAACATATTTAAATAATACTCTACATGCATATCTTTGATTTAGTCTTTGCTGTTAAATGTTAGCTTGTGTGTTTTTACCTTTCAGCTTCTCGCCAAACATGGTGAGGAAGACAGTGAAGTTGATTGGGCCAGGGGCCTCTTTGAGCATGTCGTCGATCTCTTCCTGTTTCACGTTGAGACGTCCTACAGCACCAAACATTCAACATGAACATATGACACGAGTAGATTAAAAGGGATTGTTCAGGTGTTTTGAAGTGGGGTTGTATGAGGTATTCATCCAGAGTCAGTGTTTTAGCCAAAGTAAATGGTGGTCATGACGCCTCTGGTTTGGAGAAGCAGCAAGAGTACCTGTGTAAGAAGCTAAGCAATGTACTGTTGTGGACACGGTCACAAAGGAGTCTGGTAGCTTTAGAGAAAGCGATATTTGGCCTGTGAAAAGGGAGTGAAAATATTCTAAATATAGTGTACACTTACACCGATAACGTCTTTTTTGGGTGGGTAAAAATTAATTTTGCTGCTGACTCTGTCCACAGCAGCACATTGCTTCACTTCCTACACTGGGACTCCTACTTCTTCTCCAAACTGGAGGTGTGTGGACCACCATCCATTGTAGGTAATAAACCAATTATGGATAAGCACCTCATACAATGCCACTTCAAATAATCCAAACTATCCCTTTAAAGCAGATTCAGTTGCAACAAAATATGGACCTTGAGTGTTGCTAATGTTGGATCTGTTCATCTTTAGCTAACAAATACTCCTCAAAGACTCTGGTCTTTTGTCTGCAACCACACCAAATCCAACAAAAACGGACAACATCTGAATAAAGATGACGTCAACATACCTAGAGCAGCAAAAGTGTCCCTCAGGTCATTCTTGTCAATGAAACCGTCTCTATTCTGGTCCATGATAGTGAAGGCCTGAGGTCAAGGCACAGGACAGAACATATAAATGAGTCTCTCTGCCTTGAAATGTGATAGTTGCAGACAGATTGAGGCCATGTTCTTTCAGCCCACCTCTTATTAAGCAAAGTAAAACATCTAATCCCTGTCGTCAGTGGTGGATGAAGCTCTCAGATCCTTTACATAAGTAAAAGAAGTAATACCACACTGTGAAAATACTCTGGTATAAGTAAAAGACCTGCATTCAAAACCATATTTAAAAGTATAAAAGCATTGTCAGCAAAACACTCTTGAAGTATCAAAAGTAAAAGTACTCATTCTGCCATAAAATGTTTCCTGTCAATGTTTTACTATTATATACCGTATGATGTTTTTGGATTAATATTAGTGTTGCACACTTCACACAAGTTGCATTTTACTGCTGTAAATGTTAAAAGTTGAACCCATTTTAACTACTATTAATAGCGTTGCTGTCCTTTACTCATGCATTTCTAAAACTTTTTGTGGTGTCAGAGAAATAGTCCTGCTTTCAACTTTGTGACAGGGCATTTTCCAGCTAATCAAAGAGGGTTACAGTGTATTTAGCTTATGAAGTAGAACCTTCTAAACATATAAAAGTAGGAGAGTCACATTCTGTGGAAAGAAGCTGTTCTGTAGTTGTTTGGTATTGCAGCAACGGATACTTCTGTATCTCTTGCCAGACGATGGCAGGATGAACAGGCTGTGGCTGGGGTGGGTATTGCCTTTGACTATCCTCCCGCTTCCTCCCTTTTTTCGGCACCCCTGATGTAACTTTGCTTCATTTTTCAACAGTCTGTACACCACGCCGAGCCATTTGTTCTGATGAGTTGCTATTCAGCTATTTCTTGAATAATTTCCACAGATGTGTAGTGGCGAGGTCTCGACACACTTGTGAATTAAGCATTCTGCTGCCATTTTAGCATGTGGATTTTGAGAAAGACATAATTAATTAGCAAAATGTAAAACCTTGTTAACGATAAGTTTATAAGTTTATATCATTTTTTATCAGCCATTTGCCTCATGGTACGCCTCCCCTCCCCCCTATTCAAAATTCACATACAGATTCAAAATAAATGAAGTTGGAGATACATGGTTTTCACTGGACAGGAAAGGTATGAAAATGTATCTGAAAAGTAACTAAAGATGACAGACAAATGTAGGGGAGTATAAATATAAAGTTGCATAAAATGGAAATACTCAAGTACAAGTACCATAAATTTGTACTTAAGTACAGTACTTGAGTAAAAGTACTACCCACTGCCTGTCACACACTGTTTTAGATTCCCGTTCTTCACTTGAATATTCTGTGTGCCATCTTTATAGGTGAACACTGTTAAGTATTTATAACCTGCAAGCCCTCCCGGGGTTTATGTTGGCATCCAGGGCATGCCCCGCAATTTATCTGCAGCCTAATCACTAATGACACAGTGTGGATGTCTGGGCACCAGCCACTCTCATACCAGCATACCACAAGCATCCCTGCTTGCCAAGCCTAGACAGGTGGACATACTACGACGATGAACAATGGAAAGACAAAGGAGGACGAAGAAGGAAGAAGAAATAGAGACCTCTGTGTGTATTTTTAAGACATGAAACACTTGGATCATAATACTCAACAGTGTGAGCCAACATGCATATTCATGCGCCATTTCCACAATTCTCTTGTTGATCCCAACCAAATGCAAATCAGCAAAAATAAAAATGGGTTGAGCTGCTTTCACCTCTTTAAATTCCTGGATCTGAGCCTGCTCAAACATGGAGAACACGTTGGAGTTGGCTCCCTCTGCTGTCCTCTTCTTGGCTTTCTTGGGGGCCTTTTGGCAAAAAGAAAGGAGAAGAGACCAGGCAGACGCTATAAGCTACATGTCAGACAGCATAAATTAAAGGATTGCGTGGCTTCACAACAGAATATTGTGGTGAAATGCTTCAGGGCAAAAAACACAAGTGCTTAAATTTCATTATATTTTAGGCTTAGAAGTTCAAATTCTGCAAAAAAAAAAAAAAAAAGTTGATTGTTCAGCCTAAGCAGTAACAATTTGGCATTTATCATGTCAGTATACTTTACGAAGTCAAACACTAGCCAACACTCTTGGAAATAAAGGTTCCAAAAGGGTTCTTCCTGAAGGGCTGCGGTTCTACCCAGAGCCACTTGCTTCAAAGGAACCATTTTTTGAAGAAAGGATTCGTGAAATGGTTTCTTTGTAAGACGGGGGTTCCATTAAGAACCCTTTTCATCCAAAAACTTTTTTTTTTTGAGTGTTCTTGAAATCCTTGAACATTTTTTTTGCCAAGGTTTGCCCAAATATAAAGCAATAATATAATACAAAGTTCTCAGTAGAACTCCTGGGTGGTTTCTTGTTAGCACCCAGAAGGTTGAAAGGTTCTTGATAGAATCCCCAGAGATGGCTCTGGATGGAACCAGTACACCAAAGTAAGGTTCTCTGTAGAACCTCTCACTGGGTTTTTGTGGGAAACCTTTTACAGATGGTTCTGTGTAACCCTTTATGTTTGGGTCCTAGGTAGAAAGGGTTCCAAGAGGAACCTTTCTAAAAGGTTCTCCTACGGGCACAAGCTGGAGAACCCTACCAAAACCTACCAAACCTACTGAACCTACCAAAGATGTTTTGAGCTTTACTTTAGATTCATCTTATTAAGATAATCATTCATCACAGGAAATGTTGAACTGATGAAATATTAATGCTGAAATGTTGCCATGTTTATATAGTTCACTGTATTTGTTTTTATTGTTTAACCACGTCTACTTTTTCCTGTAAAAAACACAATTCTTCTAATTTATGCACATTTCCTTTTTTATTTCACACATGCTTTGACAATGTGAACTGCTGTTTCGATGCCAATAAAGCCCTTTGAAGTGGAAAATGCCTGCAGTTTTAAATTATATGAGGGTATTATATTATTACACTCATCTGTCCAAAATAAAGTTGAAACAACCAAACAAACAAAAAAAAAAAACACATGTCCCATATCTGTCAGACAAATGGCACACACTCATACACTGACTTACCATGGCTGAGCAGCTGGGAGGTCAGTCCAACAATGATGCCAGTGAACAATGGGGGAGATCGTGCGTAGCCTTTTGTAGCCCCCCGGCCCTCAGCTCCACTGGATGATATTTATAAACTATGTCCTCTTTAGGAAGTGACAGGTAAATGATGTTTCATACAGCACATACAGTATTGCATGCTCGACATGTACATACACACACCACACACACACACAACACACACACACACACACATCCCTTTGTAGTATCCTCTTGCTCCTGAGTTGTCAGGACTGACATTGGAGAAAGAGATTGGAATAACTGGTTTAGAATATCAAGAGCAGACTGAAGGTTAAAGCACTTAATCGCTTTAAAACTGCCCTCTGTCCACAGACCACTGTCTAAAATATAGACAACAATGGTATCAAATGCAAGACAAAAGACACAATATGAAATCAGCTGGACTGGTCTTAAAGTCTGCAATCCCCTTTATTAAAATTTCATCCAAAATGACCTGGGTGTTATTGCCACTACACATGAGATAAAGTCACAAGTTTGTCCTCAGTGTGGCAGAAATCAGGCAGTTTTTGTTCCAGCTGACCACTTGTTTAATCTTTGAACTATTTGCTAAACTTTTTTGAAAAGAATTTAAAAAATCTGATTAGACTCCAAATGAAAATTGGGTATTTTTAAACTACAATCTGAACAGAACTGAACAAGCTGAAAATTAGGACATGTCCGCCCTCTCCTAATGCATTAAAGATAACTTGACACAATGTGATGTAACTTCTGTCCATGTAGGTGAAATACATTATACATCTCTTTAATATAGAATAAAAACTCCAAAAAACTCTCTGGAGTCATGAATACATGCTGCAATGATACTGAGAAATGTACTTTGTGTGTAGATCTCAGGTAAAACATTTTATCCGTCCAAAACATGACAAGATACATGTCTATTTGAAGAACTGGCTTTCCAAGTTTCTCAGACATTTGACCCACAAACATTTTGAAAACCTGAGCTGTCAAAGCCAAAGTATGGGACCTACTTTCACCAACAAAATCTTTATCAGCTTGATGATTTAATATTCGGATGTGTGTATCAATCATTTCTTGTCCTCACTGGATATGAGACATGATGAGAGAGTGTGTGAATCACCAGCTCATTAAGTGTAATTTATTGACCTGTCAGGACTGTGTTACCACCAACCTTTAGTCACATTTCTCACATGCTCCTTCACATGATTGGTGCTGGCGTACCTTTCCCTGACATTGTCAAAGTACAGTATGGCAGCAGCTTGCACTATTTATGAGATCTCATCTATTCTCTAAAGGTAAATGCACTGGCTGACACTCATGCCAATGAAAATATCTGACTGGAAACTTTCTCACCTTCACTGGCTTCTTCTCTCCTGGAGCCTGTAGATGAAAAAAGCTGCCATGGCCCAATGGTTCATTCTGTCCATGCAATAAATTAACACGTGGAAACTTCTTACTCTTTGAAGGGAAACTTCAGTATTTTTCAGCCTGGGCCCTACTTTCCCGTGTTTTTGAGTCCAAGTGACTAATGGAGACAACAATGTCTGAAAATGGTCCAGTATTTAAGGAGAGCGCAGCAGCTGGCAGAAGCAAAACTCAGCTGCAGCATAATCCCCCTGGGCAACTGCGCACCGTCAAAGTAAGTCCAATAGAAGTGCTTGTTTTTTCACTGGCAGGCTCAGATTGTTAGTATAAGTGTCTGACAAATGACGCAAAGGATTGCTGCAGAGTAAGATCCTCTGTGTTCAACCAGAAACAGACGGTATATCACACTCTTTAAAGTAACCAGACTCCATTTATAGAAACAGTCATTTTACCTTTCTGGTCTACCGCTGGCTCGATCGTTTTTTTAAACCCTTTGAAACACCAAAAGTCACATAATAACACAAACAAACTAACCTATCTAGGCAGCGGTAAACCAGAGAGGTGAAATTCCAGTTTCTGTAAATGGAGTCTGGTTGCTTTCAACAGAGCGATACAGTGATTGTTTCTTTAAAAGACCAACTTACCAACTGTCAGGCATGTGGGAGAGCCAACGGTGGCAATGAAACTTATGCAAAACAAATTAACAAATACACATGATTCTTACTTTCAGGCTAATGAAAATATTTATATGCATGTTATATTATAGTGCTGCCCATAGAACCTCCTAAATATTATACACTTAACCTTAAAAAAAAAAGTCTATCTCTGTAGTGATCTCTTCCATAATGTTAGATATTAAAAATAAAAAGGCCTGTCAGTAGCAAAACAAGTAATTTTAGTGGACAGTGATGGTGGGCAGTTGCCTGGAGGGATTACATTACACCTACACTATCCTTAAATAATGGACCATTGAAAACTGTTGTCCTCATTGGTCCCATAGTCACAAAAACATGGAAAAATAGGGTCTGGTCGAAAAATACTTAAGTTACCCTTCAAATTCAAAAAGGGGCCAAGGAAGAAGTTGCATCAGAGGAGAGGTCTTGGAACTAATTTTGCAGACTACGCTGGTGGTCTTTAAAGCTATTATAGAGCTTGTGAAACTAAGCTCAGTGTTGTCAACAGCAGTAGGTGAGACATACTCAAGTGCAACACTGCTGACACTGAACACGTCCTTACAATGTGCTATATCTCTCCACACCATTAACAAGTCATCCAGTGTCACTTGTGGCTCACAGGTCAAGAAAAGTTACAGTCTGTGAAAATGAGCTAAATGGGCCGGGGTGAGGAGGTGAGGCCGCTATATAAAGAGACGTGCTGAAAGCCTCCCTGCACTCAGTCCGCTCACTGTCACATAAGATGCTGTTGATTAACTAACAGCAGATGTCAGCGGTGTCATCTCACAGCATAGTGTATACATGGTGGTCAGAATTAGAAGAGTTATTGTTAACCGATGGAGCAGATGCTATTGTTGAAAATCTTTCTCCTTCAGCGCTTCTCAGTTTCTGATCCGAGCAGCCGCTGCAGCTACCGTGACTGGAATGGCAGGCTGAGCGCTGGGATCAGACACCTATAAATAGAATAACCTCCTCTAACACAATGGACATGGACAAATGGTCATTTCACAGGCAGCCTCAAGTGTGACTGGTGAGTAGAAAGCACAAGGGAAAAGGGCTTCAACCATGACCAGTTATGATCATTAAACAACTTGTCTTTATACTGTATTCAATTCAATATAGGTTTGAAAATGATTTGCAAATCATTGCATTCCGTTTTCATTTTGGTTTCACACAGTGTCCCACCTTTTTTCAAATTGGGATTGTCATAATTGAACAAAGGATATAGCTTGTTTATAGGCACAAAGCAGGCCATAAAGGAGGTGAATCAGAAGTGAAAGACAATGGTTATAATATTTAATATTCTGTGACAAAATCTCTACAGGGAACGCTAATAAAACATTTGTTAGCAGACATCAATATCATATCCAGCGTTACAGCATTATGGTTCAGGATCATGTGAAAAAGAAATACAACATAAAAAGAATAGAAAAATAAAATATAACAGGATAGGAAACCCTTGTTGTATAGAGACTGGTGGAAACTTGTGCAATCTGTAGCATTGGGTGCTTTTGTTGAACATCTGTGACCAATGAATCAGTTCTGTCTTCTTGGCTTAAATACATTCAGGAAGATTTTTACATCTAAAAAGAACCATAGAGGATTCTGAAAGTTGGAAAAAACATCTTCCTATGGAGCGCCCTACTGTTACTGACACACTGTGCAAGTTAAAGTGTGGCATCTCATCTTTATATGTTCTAAAAACAGTACTAAAAACACAAAATTGTTCTATTTCCATAGATCACATTATGATATACGGAGATAAAATCAGCTTAGTGAAGTGCAAGCACCTTGACAATGAGAGCCAAGATATTTGGACGGATTTTAGAGGCTGCTTACGTCTGTTATTAGTTATTAGTGTGACTTGGGTTATCTGATCACAAGTGGACAGTAGAGGTGTGAACTCACCCGAGACACACTGAAGACATTCAGAGCTGATGCTCAGACCACATTCAGAGGTGGTCTGGGCAACACATGACCCTTCAGCAGCATGTACGCAATGCGTCCTGGGCCACACCGAAGGACCGCAAACTCAACTGACATCCTGTAAGTACATCATTCGGTCCACTGTAATGTAAAATATATGTTTGGGCTCTCTTACCTTCCAAGACATTTGACAACATGCTGTCTGTTTCTACTAATTTTGCCACTGAACCTGTAACTGCAATATCTCCAGACTCCATTAAAAATTTGCACAGTATTGAGAGTTGTTGAGTGAGGAGTAGATATTTATAACGGTTAAATTTAGCAATATGTTAATGGAGTCTAGCAGGCAGTAAGACAGGCAGCCAGAGAACTCAAGTCCAGAGTGTGTATTTTTGAAGCAGTGGGCTTTTGGAATTGGAATCTTTACATCGACAGATAACTTACAGTTATAAACAGCGGAGAACTCATCCTTGTTTGTTATTGCATAATAAAGTTTAAGTAAAACATCAAGTATAATGTTGCACTTGTCTTGCGGCCCTGTTCAGTGTTCCTGCAGGCAACATGCCTGAGCTTTGAGTCTGGGGAAGAGGAGTTTTGGACGCATCTTGCAAACTGAAATGATGTATCCACATGTTTATTTGCATATAGAGCGGGGAAGTGAGGTCAGATCACAAGTGGTCACTTGAGACGTCATATCAAGAGACATATTGTAATGCTAGGTGTGAACTGACTGAGAGTTGTCCACGTGTGATCAGATCACCCAAGACACATGTTAATATCAGGTATAAAGAGCCTCTTAAGTGTTCTTTTAGGTTGGACTGGACATTTAACTTGCCAAGAGTGCCTTAATAAAAGAAAAACAAGAGATTTACTGTGGAAAAAAGTAATAGTTAAAAGAAAGGAGATGTTATTCACGTGCTTCATTGTTAAATTGTGGAATAAAAATATAACCCAAATGAGGCAGAAGCAGAAGACAACACTCCGTTTCATTTCAGATATACGTACATATCCATGCCATTTACGAATCAGAAAAAAACAAAGATTATTTTCATCTTCACCTTGAACGATTTTTGGGTTATATACAATATTAAGGGACATTGTACAAAAGAAATGCTCAAGTACTATGTTGTAAGCTTCAAACATGATCTTTTTTCCCTCCTGTCATATAGTTCAGCACTGAGGTTTTGCCTTTGACAGATGGATGGATGGATCGTGCATACACGAGTTGGATCCAGATACAATCACTCACTTGATAAATCATGTTTGGACATATTAAAAGAATACTCATTGGACATTCAAGAGGACACGTTAATCACTTTTTTTTTTCTTTAACAAAAATAGACACGGCTTATCCAGCCTTGAAATTCCTTCTCAATATATATAAAATTATGTCTTGTCTATTTACAGTCAGATAGCGTTCTGAAGGATTAGAAAGTCCTGCTGAGGATTGTGGGTAGTGCAGTTTTTAGCGTCGACCTATGCAAGGGCAGACAATCATCTGGTGTGTGGCTCTACAGGCAGGGGGGGGGGGGGGGGGGGTTGTTTATTTAAATTTGATTTAAATTTGTTTGTGCTCCAGCTGAGTCCTGTCACTGTAACTATCCTCCGTCTTGACAGAAGATGGAGGTTAGCAGAGAATGATTGTAATCAGCTGATAATGATTGTGTGTTGACATGTCAGCGCAGGGCTGGAGCCAGAAATGCTACTACATGTACTCTCCTGCTCTGATCTGTAGCTACTGTGGACAGAGCTAAGGGTGGAAAAGGACCCAGATGTTTAAATACTATTTTGAGTGAACCTCTGCTGCCATTTTCACTTGCGACTGACTTTGTAAATATTTAGGCATTGACTTGTAAGATAAAGTTGCTACGGCTGTGCTTATCTATCATAGTCACTACTGTCTGGAGTTAACTGAAACTAGCAAAACCCACTGAGTCAGGTCTGAGTAAGTTAAGAGTTGAGTGTTTTTGAAGAAGAAGCCTAATCAAATCACTAATCCCTTCTCAGAGTACAGACTCAAATGTACCTCAAAAAACCCTGCTCAATAAGTTGCTTAATATGGCATTTTGTTGACCTTTATTGACTCGGGTCAGTTCATTGAGAAAAATAACCTGATTCTAATGACATCTATTTATTTCTCTCGTTCTCTCTCTGTTCAGACAGCTACAGGTGTTTTCCTCTGTGGGTTTGTCAGCTTATAGATGTCAGGCAAAACTGATGTGTGGCAGTGTTTCATCATGAGTTGGTGACATTCTCACTGGTTCTCTGCTCCCTTCTTTCCCTTTTCCAAAGATGAATTTCTCTGTCCATGCTGGGGATGTGGCTCTCTGCTGTCTCTCAAACAGATGATTGGTCCCATACCTGTAGGATTAGAGTCAAAAACAAAAATTCAGGTTAATGCATACACATACATAAGTGAGTACTTACATAGTTATAATATTTTAACAATTTGGAATTGAAAATGGAACCAAAAATATTAGGGTTGTACTAAATGTCATTTATTTTTAGATTCAAAGATTTTTTTTTAAATAAACTTCCTTTAATGTATATGACTCATCTATTTCATTAACATGGATCTAATTTATGGTGTTGTTAGATGAGGTGTGGCAAGCAAGAGTTTTGACCACAGTGAAAATGTTTTTGAAGAACAAGACTTACTAAGCCAAACTTTAATTGAATGACTCTTTTTTTCAATAAATTTTGACTTTTGGACTTCGCAGTTCTCTGGAATTATTAAAAATGTTTGGATCACAAGAGTTGGAAACAAATACTATAATATATAATAATATTTCTGTAGCCTAATCTTTATCTGCAACTGTGCAGAAATACATTGTTGTCTACAAAATGAGTAGACAACAATGCTGACGTTGTGATTTGAATGTCAACGTTATAAAGAAAGCCTTGAACTATTTGGTACAGCCCTACAAAACATGCAAGAATAAACAAACTAAAGAATCTACAGCCACATTAAAATGTCTCTGACCTCAGTGCAAGCATGCTTACATGCACACAGTGACACTGCTAACAAGCAGATGTTTAGCAGGTTAGGTTATATATTTACCAGGTTCACCTACTTAGTTTAGCCTATTAGCATGCCAACATTTGCTATTTAGCACTAATACACAGTATAGCTGAGGCCTATGAGAATGTCATTAGTTTTGCAGATATATACTGTAGTACCAAACCAAAGTATTGGACAATTCAAATTGACACATTTGACATTGAAATTTAGACTTGATAAGGGTGCTATATTAAAAAAGTCACAGGATCACCAAAGTTATTAGAATTTATCTTCAAGGGACCTTGAATATCTGCAGCAGATTTGACAGCAATCCACCCAATAGTTGTTGAGACATTTTACTCAAAACCAGATAAAGTCATCCAGATTCCTTCCCTAGGCACCATAAATATATGTACTAAATTTCATGACAATTCATCCAATAATTGTCAAAACACATGTGACTAAAAAACAAAAATGGTAGCTGGTAGCTCTAGGGGATAAGTTAGGGGATCAGCATCAGGTTTTTAGACTTCATCTTCTAGGGACCATGAATGTCTTAACAAACTTTCATGGCAAACAAACTGATAATTGTTTGGATATTTCAGCCTCGACTGAGGTGGTGGACTGAATTGTAATCCTGAGAACCACACAGCTTACATGGTTAAAAATGAGTTCACTTACCATCATTGTGATAAAGTCGTATCAATAGTGCATCAACTGGATACGACTGAAAATTGTAAAAATGATCAAAAATAGTTGACAAACCTTGTTAACAGGGTTTATGGGCGTGCGACCAGAGCCAGTATGAAGCCTTTGGCGCTCTTCGAATCGGCCGGGGGACCTCTCCCTACGAACGTCCATCATCCGGCCAGGAGAGCGGTCCATTCGAGGGTCAGCCATGGCCCTGCCCGGAGAGCGCTCTAACCGGGGGTCAGCCATGGCCCTGCCTGGAGACCCCACTATCCGACTCTCCAGCATCCTGCCAGGAGATTTTTCTCTCTCCAGTGGACGGCTGGGAGACTTGTCCCGTCGAAACTCTGTGCGAGCCTCTCGGTAGCGGTGAGGTGTGCCGGGATCTCCGTGAGTTAGGGGGTTGCCTGCCAGTCGTTTAGAGATGTGCTCGTTGTAGGAGGGAGGCCCACGCTTGTTAGGGCTGTTGGGTAGGAACCGAGGTGTAAAGACGGGCAGACAGAGCATTGGTCAAAGGAAAAGGAAGTTTGTGTCTGGGGTCATGGGCTTAGCTTGGCACCGTCAGGTCAGTCAACAGATGTGGTGATGAAGCTCATCTGATAAGCTATAGTGCACTGCTTTTCATAATTAGAAGAGCAAACGTTTAACTGGCTTGTAAAACCAGTTTTCAAAATCACCCCACTGAGCAACAAAGTCTCAGCTGTTAGTAAGCTTCAAATTGTAATAGACCAGCCTCAGGACATAAAAGCAGGAATTTAGACTTTATTTAACAATTTCTTTTCCACATTTGACAGGAGGCATTTTAACAAGTCATTTGAATTTAAAAAGTCATATCTCAGGATTTGTTGCAGATAAAAAATGAACTCTTCCTCCTGTAAAGAGCAAAATGAAGGTGTTACACTCCTGTTATGTGACCAGATCAAACATAGAAACCACAATGTAACCATCACCACCAACCTGTGCCCAGCAGTGCCAGTTAGTCCCATTGACCCTTAAACAACACCAGTGTATATGGGATAAACGAGTACAGTGTGCTTCCATTCTACAGTCTCTGCACAACAGCGAACACCAAACCACACCACAAATAAATGAATGAATACGTAAAGTAGTAAAATAAACTGAGAAACATATAAAATACACATTTTTCTCTTAGTTTTTACTTTCAACATACTATTTATTTCCCAGAATTAATTTCTGCATGATGGAACTTCTCTCTTAGTGGTCATTTGTTTTAATTCTCCTCAACAGACAAATGAAGGCATGGAATATTTTTGTTTACAAACATATACACAATGGAAATTTGGAAAAAAGGTCTGCACACTGTAGCTCCCCTAAGTGCAATTTACTGCATCTGCCAATATATTGTACTTATGGGAGCCACAGTGTACACAGCATTTTTCTTCATTTTTAGAAACTGCATAAAATGTTTGTGGATGTGTGCAACTACTATGCATTGTTTCCAATATGTACACAGGTTTCAATCAAACCTATAAAAGATGTCCAGAATTCCTGGCCAATAAAATACAGAGTGACAACAGAGTTATGGAATAGGAGTGCAATTTATCTGTACTTTCAGTTAATTTATTCATCCATTTATTTATTTGAATGTAACTGAGCATTAATTTTGTCTTCCACATTTAGTAAAATTAGGTAAAATAGGAAATGGAAGTTGAAATATAATGACATCATCAGTATGGATGGTATGGTTTGAAGTTTGTCAGTACTAGTGACAATGTCGTGTAATTTTTACATTTTGGTGACATCGAAATTATACTTTTGATTTTACTTTGCTACACAGACATTATTTTGTGTATTAGCTATTTGTAATTGTGTAAATTAGGCGTTCAGACTGCAGACAAATCAGATTTGTGTATCGAATCAGATCTGTAAGACAGACATTTCACACGGTTATCAGCAAGTGATCAGACTGGATTTGTGTGTCCAGATATCACCAACCTATCTTCATGAGTGTTAACAACATAGACATCAGTAACTATGTATGCTGGTGGTGACATGGCTTTCCATCATGAAAACATGTTCGTTCCAGTTTTGCCTGCACAGAAACCTTTCACCCAAAATTTCCAGCAGACAACTTATTGCAGCGTCTGTCCAAAACTGTTGTTCTCTGTGTTGTAATTCTCTGCTTGTAGCAGCATGGATTCTGCTCAGTTGTTCTAATGCACATCAGTCACTCTGGATTTGATATTGTCATTGTGTATCACCTTGCAAGTGAAGCAAAAGACAATTTAAAATCCAATTTGAGCAGCCAGAGCATCCGGACAGAGATGCATCTGTAGAAATCCAAATGGAATCACATTTCAAACCATCTCCAAATGTGGCTTGGATCAGATGTGCAAAAATTGTATTTCATGTTGTTTTTTGCTGTCCAGATATTCTAAAATAAATCCGGATGCAATCTGGATGTGCCAAAACAAGGCTGGCAGCCTGAACAGGGCTTTAATTAATTAAGACAGTGGGAGAAAACAGGCAGTAAGTGTGACCTGAAGCAGGTTTAACAAATAGCATGCATCCTCACCTGCGTCCAGAGCCGTTCCGCTGCAGGTCTCCTGCACCCTCTTGACTCTGGACCAGGTTTCCCTTGCAGCAAATGACCCGCAGCTTGTTCTGGTAAGAAGAGGCCAGGTAGATGGCCCCAGACGAGATGGCTGGGCCAAGGTAGCGTGGGTTTGGGATATCTAGGTGTGCATATGAGTGGGGCCTGCAAGAGACAGGAATATTAGACAAAGTATGTTCATCAACAGCAGTGACTGACATGGATGATTCTGCACGATGTTGTTACTGAGCCCTAGCAGTAACAGGAAAATTAACAATCATCAATCAAACAATTATCACTACAATATGCAATAAAACTCTTACTGTAACTGGTACTGACAAGGGAGCAGAAGGCAGTCTTACCCCAGAGCAGCATGTCCCAGAATTTCAATAACATCCAGAGAGTTGAAGTAGGTCACAAACAGGTACGGTTCTCTATAGGCTGAAATACCAAAATTCCACTTAACACCATGTCATGAATCATGTACTGACTGTTAAAGGTAGAAAGACATTTTGAAAGTGATGGGGAAGAAAATCCGATTGACACTAACCAAATGAGAGAGGCAGACGGCTCCATTTGATATCATCAGTTCTGCTTCTGCGGCCGTATGCATCCACAAACACGCCAAACTCTGCAAGAAAAAGTCCAGTTATCATTATGGATGGGAACTGATAACTGGAACTATTTGGAGGCTTTAAATTGTCCAGTCCTTTGTAATTGTATGGCTCCAAGCTTATCAATTCCTTTTATAGATGCCAGCATGCTTTTTCTGACCATTGTGCATTACAAAACAATGACATAAAACTTGACTCTTCACTGCAGGAAACTTGCAACAAGTAGGACTCATAGCGGAGAGGAAGAAATGGTACAGCTTCATTTCATGAAGAAAGATGAAAACAGTGCTTGTGAAAATGATCATTTCAAATAAGAATGGAAGCACCAGCAATATGCTGAAAGGTCTTTCTACACAAACAAGGGCTTAAATTCCAGGAATGGTATGTATTTGGAACTCTAACAGTGCCACTGCTTTCCAACCAAGCAGCACGTCCATTACAGAGGGTAAATATCCAACATTATATTGACATTATTGCAACACCGGCTGGCTTAGCAGATTTTTTCCTTGACTAAGAAAACCTGAATGAAAAGAAATGCTGTGGAAATATTGTCTCATTTCATCCATTTTAAATGAAGACAGACTGTTGATGCAGTTCACTGTCAGGCTACAGCCAGCTCAACTGATCAGGAATTGCTAAAGAATCGGACCGATAAGCAGAATTGATAATGGCATTGGTAATAAGATCTTATCAATTCCCATCCCTAGGTATCATAAAAATCTGCCTATTTGTAGATTTTGACAATGAAACTGTCAGAAACGGGCGTAGAAAACTAAAGCATGAGAGCAGTTCATCTCCTAAGATAATAAATGCATTTTCTCTAAATTTTTGGCACCTTTATGATACATTTGTGTTGACATGCTCAACTGCATACACAATGTGCCGTACATGTTTGCCCACACAGACAGAAAAAAAGTCTAACCATGGAAACAGAGCAGGTATTCGTCTTTCTGTGGAGCTGTGGTGACCTGGATGATGGAGATGGGGAAGCTGTGGGAGGACGCAGCGAAGACAGCCGAAGCTAGCGTCACGTCGTTTTTATCCAGGAACTCTGTGAAAAGAAATCATACTGGTGTCAGTCAGCTCATTCACGTGTGAATGTAGAAACCTCACAGCCATATTATGCATAAATATAATTTTAAAAAGTAATATCACTAAGATGAAAGATAAGGGTAGAAAATTACTTCTCCTAGACTACCTTATGAGTTATTTTCCTATTCTTATATTCACATTGATGCTTTCTCTTTTTCAGTCCTTTCTCTTTTTTAATTTGCTTGTTTTTGATACTGATCCAATCACAAATACAATTCTTACACCTTTATATCATCTGCTTTATATCTGTGAATATGCATGAATATATTTTTTGTTTTATATTAATGAAAATGAGCATCGAGACAACATTATAATGTATGCATAATTTTCTTTGGCTCAATAAAACATAAAAAAGTAACATCAATACAGGATTTGTAGGAATAAACCACAGTGGTGGGTGATCTACCTTCCAGCACATACTGCTTCATCTCAATCTCATAGAACTTGTTGGTGCCAATAATAATACTGTAGCCAGTGAAGTGGATACAGCTGCAGGGCTCTGAGGTCTCAATCTCCTGCAAAATACAAACAAAACTCCACCAGTTATTCCAAACATATTACTCTCGGGGCAAAACAAAGCATCTACTTTGCTACAAAACACTGGCTTTCCTTCATGACATTATCAGTCTTTAAGACCTGCTCACCTTTCTGATGCAGAACTTGTTCAGACTTTCATTATGTCGCAGAATTGTAATCTTATTGGGCATAGCAGCACAGATACAGGTCCCATTATCAATCTGTAAAGAAAGATCAGCACCACAATCAGGGCAGCAGTAAATATCTGCAATCAGACAGCACGCTGCTCTGCTATTAGAGTGATGTTATGCTCATTAGCTTTGACTAAATAACAATCTAACTAGATGGAATTTTCTTTGCATAAGTAACAATGATCTAACCAACCTTTCCAGAGGAGAAGAGATGGCATCCCTTGACAGTCTCAAAGATGAAGGGGTTGAGGTCAGGCTGAGCTGGGAGATGGGACTGCGACAAAGATTGTTTCACCTTCTTGATCTCCACCAGACACAAGGCCCTATCCTCTCCTGGACAACACAAAAAACACACCACGTACAATCAGAAACACAAGCAATCTCCTCTTTACTTTTGTGCATTCCCACACATGATTATGACTAGCCAACGGTCTCTAAGGCCTTGTTCAGACTGCCAAGCCACATATGGAGGTCTGAAATGAGATTCCAATCGGATTCCTACAGATGCATTTCAAGCCAGATGCTCTGTCTTTTTGCATCACTCACAATGCGACACACACCAACAACATCAAATGCAGAGTGACAAAAGTGCGTCAGAGCGGCTGAGCATTGCAATGTACACCAGCCTCCTCTGTCACTGAGTTTGTCTGGTGTGATGGAGGAGTTCTGCTCCATGACCTTTGACAACACAATTGTTTGGAGAACAACATGATGGATCTCATTTCTCATGCTTCTGGGCTGGAAAGCCATATCCCCAGTGTGTGTAGTTACTAACACAGTTACCACAGCAACACATGCAGATAGGCTGGTGACGTCTGATCACACAAATCTGATCACTTGCAAATAACAGGGTGGACAGTCTGTCTGTCTGTCTAAAGATCTGATTTGAGAAACAAATCTGATTTTCCTGCAGTCTGAACAAAGCTTAAAGATTAAACCATTATATGTTCCTATATGCTAAAGTACATTTATATGTAAGGACGATCTGATTTATTGGGACAGCAGAAAAAGGGCAGGTTTTCCCTCTATGTTTCATTTTCAAAACAACCAAATACTTGTGTGCTTAGAATAATCATCTATTACAGAGAAAAACACCAAAATAGCATAAAAATACTAACTTGCACTGACATAAGAGTAGTAAAATTACTGCAATATAATTGAGAACAATTGCTTCCATTTAATATCATGCACTGACCAGTGATCATCAGTAGCTTATCGAGCTCCTTCAGGATCTGGATCTGGAAGACCGAGGTCAACCCGGGGATGTGGGTCAGAGAGTTCTTGATGACATTTAGAGCATACAAACCCTCCTCAGAGCCGACCAACACAATCTAAGGAGGAGGACAGGGTAAATAGTAAGAGCTTAACAACATGCAGCAGAGTAGTGTAACTTACTTTACAAGACATGACATAAAAGCATGAAAAAGTCAACTTCATTATGTTCCTGCTGACAGCGCAGGGTTTCGTCATCGTACCTGGTCAGTGAGAGGCAGAGTGCAGTTGATGTCCAATCGGTCGTCACCCTCCAGCTTCAGCAGAGAGTTGCCCAGAAGTTTCTATGAAGACAAAAAGAAGAAAGAGACAGAAAGTCATGGAGCAGGGGGAGGCGGCAGGTTAGGCACGTCCCAGCTGATTTACGGCAAGAAAAAGTGACCCAGCAAAGATGACAGCCAGAGAGCCATTACCAACCAAAACACAGATTTCTGTTATCTGAATCAGTGAAGTCATTCATCACTGAACTGGTATTGTCTGATATTTTTCCAACAACAGTGTTACTACAATACCTAGGTTTAATGCACAATATGTCAACCTTGTTAATGTTGTCTTAATACCAAAACCCTAAAAAACACTTTTCCTAAATACAACACAATACACAATAAAGTTTTTTTTAAAGAGACAAATTATCAGCTGATAAAGGGAGTTTTTTTGTACAATAATTAAAATATTTTAATGTCTATAACGATATCTGATTTTGCAGATTATTTCAAATCATTTAACTGAATTTTTTAGGCAAAATGTGCTATAAAGTTTGATGATGGTTTATGTTAAGAGCAATAAAAAGTTTTAGTTTTTTGATGTACTTTACCCTTTGTTTTTGTTGTGTAGTGATGACTAGCCTCGTGTGTGCTTAAACTACAGCTTATATGAACTTATTTTTACAATACAAAAATGTAAAATTATCGGTTATCTTATTGGTATCAGCCATGAGAAGCCAGGAATTATCTGATATTGGTATTAGCTGAAAAAAATTCTGCATCATGCATCCCTACAAAAACAGAAACAACCACTTCATAGCAACAACAGCAGTCATGAAAAGTAGTCAAATTCATTAAGTGCCTTTTTTAATTATTATCAGTGTTTAGAACTTCACGGATGCTGTTCAACTCAGGCTCTACAGTATGTACGACCATTTTATACGAGACAGCTACTGTAATTATGATGAGAGCTGCAGTGTGAAACTGACCAATTGGGTAAAAAAAAAACAGGTACATAAAATACATACGCTATGTGGCCAAAAGTATGGAGACACCATTATTCACATACTTGTGTGCTTTTAGTCTTTGGCTGTTTTTCTTGGTTTGGGTCCCTAAATTCGGGTCAATGAAAACGTTAATTCTACAGAATCCAAATATATTTTTGACAATTTTGAGATTCAAACATAGTGGCATCCATTTAGAGAAGGTTTATCCAGGCCATCACTTATTTTCACTGCTACCATCAAGTAAGAGATAACGTAGCATCAAGGCACCACTTGACAGCTTTTATCCTCGAGCATTAAGACTTTTCACTGGTCACAGGGGCAGGTAGATAAGTGTTCTCTCTGTTATTCAAGTGTACTTGAATAACAGTACTTTATTCTTTTTTTTTCATCTGACACAATAGACTGTGTAACTCTGTGTGATAGCCACTGTATACTGTGTAATACTTTGTACATATTGACTGCAAACATTTTTAATTGTATGTAAATGGACTGGTGGGATTTTAATACATATGACTATAAATTCTTTGAATTGACCGTTTCTAAGGGTCCTCTCCCCCTTCTCTGTGCGGAACATCAGTCAACTTTCCGCTTTCCTGTTTCCTGTACTTAGGTATGCTATGTTGATGGTGGTTAAATATGGTTAAAAGATGTTGCTACGGGATCTATAAAAGCAACATATAGTCATATCTCAAGCTCACGTTAATATAATGTTAGTTAACTAGCTAGCTAGTCTGCATCAACTGTTAGCTAGCTAGTTAGCAAGCAATTTTACTAACATTAGCTAACTTAAGATGTGTATACATATATGTGGTTTTTACAGGTCCCCCAGCAAAATCTTTTTTACCGTCTTCAAAATGTGGTTTCCTTTTCAATATAGATGAGCCTAGCAAATAACACATCCGAGTACAGGAAACAGTGAAGAATAAAGTTGATCGAGGTGCCAAGCTTACTTAACTGTTATTGGAGCAGAGAATAAAAAGGGCCAGGACTTAGGACGGGTCAATCCTGTCACAACATAACAATACCCTTGTGCACAAAACAAGGTCCATAGAGGAATGGTTTCCCCAATTACTTGCTTTATTTAACTGGCTTGCACAGAGCCCTGACACCAATCCCATCAAACAACTCTGGGTCAAATTTGTATTTGTGAAAGGCTTTCCCAGAAATGTGGAGCATATTAATAACTGTTTGGAGGCAATGGAAAAAGATTTGGTGATTTTGGAATTTGATGTTCAGCAATCACATATCCGTGTAACGTTCAGGTTGGTGTTCAAATACTTTTGGGCATGTAGTGTATTCTGCTGTGCAGCATAAAGTTGTGTATTCAACCTCAATGCATATTTGAATAAAAATAACGAGGCAGGGGTAACACTTTTTGGCAGGGTGAAAAATTAATTCTTTTTTCCACCAGCCAAAGGGATAGTGAATGTTCACATTCTACCAGCCATTTAATATATTAGCCCTGTTTTTTTGGCTGGTGAGTGAAGTATAATCTATCAGCCACTTTTATATTTTACCAGCATTTGGCTGGTGGCTCGAGCTAATTTTGGACCCTGCTTTTTGGAAATCCTAACATACAGTTCAGGGAAAATGTAACCCTGTGAGCAAGTTTCATTTATAACAGAATGTACGAGGAATTGGAAACTGCTTCTAAAACAGCAATAAACACACAAACACCAGCAGCAGAAGCCTGCAGACTGACGTTAAGCTCAGGTAGCTAAAGGAGTGTGTTTGTGTGTCTGTCATGTTTCAGTGAAGGGGGCTTCAGCAGTGCTTGGCTTTGCAGAAGCATGCATACAAAGCATATGACACCAGGCCAGAAGTGCACAGCAGTGCCTATCCACATCCATGCACTATGTACCTTTATGAGTAGGCTATATGATATAATTGTTGTGCATGTTTGACCACCAAATGTAGCTGTAGGCAGTTCCTTCTGTGGAACATATTCAGTGCTGACCTGCACTGAACAGCATCAGTGTTATGTGCGTAGATGTGTACAGCTACTGCATGCTCAGCCGGTCGGTCGGACTGAAGCCCAAGCATTCGTGCAGCTACTTACTGTACCTGAACCAGAGGGGATAGGTTCTTCTGTCTTTTAGAGACACCTGCCTATAATATGATCCACACAACCGAGTTGAATGAAGATACAAACGCACAGTATAATCACATCAACAAAGACGATGACAACACACAAATAAAGAGACGTGGATGTTGAGAACATGCAAAGAGAGAAAGAAGAGGGAGGGGGAGAAAAAGAAGTGAAGGCACTGGCTGATGTTTAATGGAGGCATTCAATATAATTTACAATAGAGCCACCCTTGGATAAAGTTATTTGCAATGTGCATAATTAGTGAGTTTGTTGTCTTTTTTTTACACATCCGATAGGCAAACTCAAATTTTGAACCCAATCAGGCCTGACATAAGTAGAAAAATACCATAAGCACACGTGCACACACACACTTACAGCATCTGCATCCACTTTGTCTCTTGACCCACGGCTACCAGCCACCACAGACTCCAGTACAGCCACCCAGCGCTGCTTGTCAGGGAAGCTAGGCGCCATGAAGTAGAGGGACTGGCCTGGCCAGCAGGTGGTGTGGGGATGTGACTCCAGCTTCAGCACATACGGGATGTCTACATACACACACAGAAAGATGGATCGGTTGGCCATCTTGCTGCTTTATTTATATCACAGCTGAGCATAACTGTCAAAATCTTGTATTTTGAGATTAAAAGTATAGTTAGGATATTTGGATCCAATTTAAAATTCAGGGAGAGGATGATACACTTAAAATCCCACAATGAGCTGAGTGTAGCAGGATTAGGTGGTATTGATCCAGTACCTGACTTGGCAGTGTTGATGAGCTCAGAGGCTCCAACGCTCCATGAACGGTCACCTCTCCATCAGGCAGACACAGCTCGAACTCCTCCTCAACTTTAATACAATCTACAAGACAGAATCCAAAATACTTAATTGATCCCTGGGGTAAAATTGTGTTATGTTACAGTTGCTCCAATTCAAGAATATAAACATATGTAACCATAGAGAAATTACAAGCAAATATAAACAAGTACAAGTACATAAAAATAAGTACATAAAAATATGTTCATTATACTACAATAAATAAGAATATATATAGAAGAAATTGAAAAATAAGAAATGTGTCATGTAAACTATACAACAGAGCACTTGAGAATATGTGTGTTAAGATGCAAGAGTATTATAAGGGACAGAACTGGCTGGTTGAAATGTACAGTATAAATTCAAAAATGCAGGATTGATGACAGTGACAGCGAGTATTGCACAGTTGAATTATTGCACAATATTTCTCTGCTGTTAGCTTAGTATTGCTCAGACAAAACAAACACCACATTATTTTCTTTTGTTGGATACTGCTGTATTGATCTACATGGTAATATAAGACTTAAATGATTACAGGCTGTTTCATGAAGGAATGGATCAGTGATGTTTTCTGTTAAGTTTAAACTTTATTTACTTTTTTTTTATCACCAATGAAAATACAGTTTAATAAAATTATAAAATGAGGTACTGACCTTCTCTGGGCTCAGTATCATAGATGGACACTTTGGTTCCATCCAGCACCACGTACTTCCTCTCCCAGCCCTGCTGACCACGCTTGCCATTTCTGTGTGAACAGACAAATGCACACTACTGTCTAAACCACTGAAAAATCATATGGCACACGGCTGGTTAGTAGTACGCAAATAAGGTCTGAGGTTACCTAGGCTGCTTCATCCATCCCTCCAAGCGAACATGTCCACTGGCCTCTTTGACCTGCAGTGCAGGAGAGTTTGCCTTTTCTCGGCACAAGGCCTCTGAAAAGTGAGTGGCATACTCAGCTGGTAGACCGCAGGTGGCCGGAAGACATGGTGAGCATTTGGGGTGACACAGGGTGTGACACTCTGTAATACAACAAAGAAAGGGGGGGTGAAAAATGTTAAAAATGCAAATTTGAGTCATTGTCAATAGGCGGGTTATATATGTATCCTATACACATATATAACTGCCACATGCAACAAATGACTGAAACTACAGTACACAATTAATATGGAATACAAGATCAAGGACAAAAACAATTATGATCCAAGTACAATTTCTAAAATCATTTCGGCAACAATTTAGGAAGAATCACATTGACCAAGGGAGCTATTGTCTCGATCCTTTAAAATTGACTTGAATTCCTCCACAGAGATCAGCTCTGCCAATTTCAAATCCTTCTGTAAATTATTCCAGGACAAAGGAGCAGCATATTAAAAAGCTTTTTCACCAAGTTCTGTTCTCACTGTTGGGAACAGCATCTGTAGAATATCACGAAAGCACAGGCCATGTTGATTTTGGTTTCTACACAAGTATGTAGACAGATAAAAAGGAAACAGGTCAAGAATAGATTTATATATGAAAGACAACCAATGTGAGAGCTTGTGGACATACAGAGATGGTCATTTAGCAGTGGCACACAGAGTGAAGTGATGTATGCGATTTCCACAGCTAGGAATAAAAGGCAAAGCACGATGAAACAGTGTCTAACTTCTTTGGGCACTGGTCAAAGGCATTCATAAGAGCAAATCACCATAATCCAGCAGAGGTAAAAAAGTTGCTGATATCAAATGTTTCCTTGACTCAAGGAAGAAATTGGATTTGTTCCTAAAAAAGAAAGACAATTTAACCTTCAGCTTGGAGACGAGGTTTTGAATGTGTGATTTGAATGACAGGTTCTGATCAATGATGAGATCTAAATACTTGTAAGTTGTGACCATTTCAGTTTCAACTCTATATTAAGCTCTCGTGAAGATTTACTATTACTATTTGCCATTTGAAAATAGTAGAGAACCAGTCTGTAGGATTCAGTGGGATGTGTTTTGCATGCTGATTGCAAACACCTCGTCTCACTCTCCTTTTCCAAGCATGCAGGGGGAACCCATGGTGGCTGTGAAACTTGCAAAAACGCAATGGGCCGTATGTACAGCCAGTGTTTGGTTTGTACATTCTGGGCTATTGTAGAAACATGACAGTGCAACATCTCCAACCTGCATCTGCTATAAATGCTGTATAAATGGCTCATTTTAAAGGTAACAAAAACACAACTAATTAAACTCCTTAATTAAACTACTAAAATGCTGTTTTCTTTTTAGGATCACTCTGGTGCAGGTCACAAGTTAATAAAATTAAAAGATTGTGAAAAATGCAAAGTAGTGCAAAGTAATACATGTTATACATTACATGTATTTATTGTCCGCTGCAAGAAGGGTGACAGTGCTTTCCGACTGGCAGGTATTTTTCATGAGAGAAACCCGAGTTAGTGTGCAAGAGACTGGGTTATACTGAAATACCGAACTGCCTGATCCTGCGGCAGGTGGTCAATGTGCTGCTGCAAGAAACAGGTTTAAGATCATTATAAATGCATGCTTGCAAACTCTCTTCAGCAAACAACACACAGGTTTTAATTCCAGTGAAATACTGCAATTTATCTTAAAAAATGAGTTAACAGTTGCACTACATCATGGCTAAGGTTCAGTTGGTCCACCCTTCACAAAAACTCAACAGTTTCTCAACCGTTCTTGCACACAATAAAAACTCATTCTCTCTCTCATGTACCTTCAACCTCTCTCATGCGCACAATATTTGGTCTCTCTCACTCTGTAAATTTGGCTCTCTTGCACACCTTAAAGAGATATTCCACCCCAGAATGATAATCCACTCAATATGTACTCACCCCTATGCTGATGTGAAGATGGGTGAAGATCTTCAGTTCACAAAACAATCCTGGAGTCTCAGCAGAAAACAGGGTTGCAGCCAAATCCAGTACAATGGCAGTGAATGGTGACCACGGATAAAATGTAAAAACACAAAACAAACACAAAATGTCTCCATCCTGCTCGTGTGGTATAATCCAAGTGTCCGCGAGCTGCAACATTAAAATTTAACCACAAAAGACGCCATTTACACCATATTTTTAGCCGAAATGTCAACTGAAGCCTCTCAGACTCGAGCCGGATGCACAAGAGATCTCGCGATATTTTCACACGTGCATCCATTAAGGTGCATTTTATCTGTGGTCACCATTCACTGCCATTGTAGTGGATTTGGCTGCAATGCTGTTTTCTGCTGAAACTCCAGGATTGTTTTGTGAACTGAAGATCTTCATCCATCCTCACATCAGCATAGGGGTGAGTACATATTGAGTGGATTATCGTTCTGGGGTGGAATATCGCTTTAATAGTCTTTCAAAATCTCTCACCTACATTAGTTTCCTCATGTAACTTTTGCTTATCTTTAGTTCAGTTTGGTGTCTTATATTTTGGTGCTGGGACGCGCTACTGTGGTAACTTTGTTTCTGCTTTTTCCACACAGCAGGTGACAGTCTGATCGTTTGGGCTCAGTATTTCTGGTATGTTTGTTAAAGCTGGCCAATGAATTTGTCCTCTGAAATATCTTCACATTCAGCTCCAGTGCAGGATACAAACCTAGACAAGTGGCAGCCTGTCGTCCAAAATGCACAGTGTCCAGGCAGACGGCACACTTGGCAGCCCTCATGTTGAGGCCCACGGTGAAACGATGAGGGATGTTGTGGTGCATTCTCTCTTTCACACGACGGCCAAACTCTGCAATGCAAAAAGGGAAGGAAGGGGTGCAGTGATAAGAGTTACTGAAAGAGAGATAGACACCATAATATTCTGTTAAATCACTGCAGAAGTCCGTGAGATTTTGTTTTTTTTTTCAAGCAGTATGGGGCAATCTGAATAATGAATGGAATATTTTAAAAGCTGGTATTAGGGCATATCAATGTTCAAGTATACTAATATAGTCAGTCAGAATCAGATTATGCATGCCAGTGACCATGGGATGCATTAAAATGTTTCTGGGTGAAAACCTCCCTATTCAGCCATATGCTATCTAAAACTATGATTCCAAGAACAATGCTGAAAAAAAAAGAAAAAAGAAATAATAATAATAATAATGATAATTCACGTCAAACTTGACCTTTGAGAATAAAGTCTTCAGTCAAGTTACAGTCAGCTGGACAATGAGACAATAATACAGATGTACATAGATGATATGAGCACATGTGTATACAGCACAACATGCATGTAGATGAGCTCATGCATGTTACAGGACACGATTTGGTGACTGCTAACTTACTTTCAAAGGTGACCCTCCTCTTTTCTGTGAGGAGCGAGAGGAAAGAGACAGAAAGGAGAAAGCAGTCTAACAATAGCTACGTGAAAGTAAACGAACATGGACAGTCAGGAGCCTGAATCACAAAGCAAGTAGTCAGGCTACTGTTATCCAAACGTGTCTTGATAAAATAGTGCGATAACACTTTATTTGAAGGGGTGCGCATAAGACATTGTCATTACACTGTCATGACCATGTCATGGGACCTGACATGAACATGAAGGGGTCTACTGTATATGAATGTTTATGACTGTTGTCCATTAAGTGTCATTCAGTCAATTATGTCATCTTTAATGCAAAGTTAGCAATGTATGAGATCTCTTTTTTTATGACAATTTGACATTAATCAAGACAACATACCTTGTGACATTATACTGTCATATGTGGTTGGTTTTGATTCAGCTGATGATGCTTCATTGCCACCATGAGACCATTATAACTGTGTCATGAATAATATCCTGGACTTCAGCTTAAGTGGTACCATTTGAACTGGTCATAAAGATGTCACTAAAGGTTATAAAGTCAGTTTGATGATAGAGTAGAGTACCAGGGTGATTTAATTAACCCAAGTTAGCTGTTGAACTTGTTGCTAAAGTGGACCAACCGCTGTCTGCTATTATCTGTTGCTGGCGTTAACTAGTTAGCTTGGTTAGCTGTGGAGGTACCTGCTTAATTAGCTGACTCAGCACCAGGGTACCAAGAGCCAAACCCAGCAAGAAAATCCACATTGGTACAGTAGTCCAATTCATGGCACTGTTACAAACCATTTGACAGTGTAATGAAAATTAATGACATCTTTATGACGAGTCCAAAAAGTACCACTTTACTTGAGGTCAAGGAAAATATTCATGACACACTTTTAATGGTCTCCATAGCCAGTGTCAATACCAAACACATAGGACAGTTTCATATAATGTTAAAATATAAAGCTAAAAAGTTTCTTTATGTTTGATAATGTCAAGTTGTCATGACAAAGATACTGACAGGTTATGTTGTCTTGTATAATGTCAAGTTGTGATAACAGAGACATGTCAAACAAATTCAACTTTGTATTAAAAGTGACATAAGTGGCCAAATGACACCTAATGACAACAACGGTCACAAACATTCATAAAGACCCCTTCATGTTCATAACAGCTTTCACAACATGGTTATGTCTTGTGCACACCCCTTCAAATAAAGGGTTACCAAAACTGTTTTATTAGGAGGTGGGTTGTTTAACATTTTGATATGATCCACTGGACCTGCTACGCAGCTATGATATATGCAGCAAAGATTCAGTTTCCACGGTGATGAACCCTATAAAAAAGGTAATTTAAATTTGTGATAGTGAAAAGCCCGCATTAAAACCAGTGTTACCTGGTAATCCACTATTCTTACTTTGTGAGACAGGCCTGAGCAGGATTACAATGTTAGTTGGATAAACGAAGAGTGAATAAAAACTTCAGTCCATGTCCCTGGTTTGTTCCACTTCCAGGTTTAACATGCACTGAGCACAGTTATCCAGCTTTATTTAAAATCATAATCCTGCTTTATGAGACAGGCCATAGAAAAAACACACATAAAAACACACCAACATAAACAACGTAAGTGAACAGAGAGTCCATTTGTGTCGACACTGATAGCATAAGGGTGAAAAACTCCTGTGGGGGAAACTGTGCAGCTTCAAAACAGGAGATCTGGAAATGGAGAAATTCAGGCTGATGGGCTGGGAGTAACATTGACGTTACCTGTGTTTGTTTATTAGTCTGTGTGTGTGTGTCTGTGTGCGTGTGTGTGTGTGTGTGTCTGTGTGCGTGTGTGACTAACCTTCAGGGGTAGAAGTCTCCTTGCAGCGGGTGGAGGGGTTGAGCAGGCTACTGGGGTTGGGTTGATGTTCTGGGGATTTGACGATAGCTGACATGAGGATTTGATGTCGAGCCTGGGCTGGCGTTGAAGGAGCCACATGTTCCTGGGCTTTGAAATGAGCTGCTGTATCATCATAAACAAATAAAACATCCTAGTATTAGATGAGTAATAGCTATTAAGTTGGAAATATCTGACTCCATTACCAAAACACAAGCAAATTCTGAAATGAAATGAAATGAAATGAAGGAGCTGGCAGGTGTAGGTAATGGAGCAGGATGCTGCCATGGCAACTCTGTTAAATATGTCTGGGAACACATAAAAGAAGGAGGAGGTACAAAAAAGGATTTACTGAGCTGACTTATATTGTCATTTCTCATCACAGATGGCAGCCACAGAACAAATTTTATGCTGGTATGAGCTTTGATTAAAAACAAAAAAGATTACCAGACTTAAAACAACTTCTCTGTGTCAACACCAATTAAAAACTCAATTTACAACAAGAGGTTTTGCCCTTGTCTATGTAAGGAAAATAAAATAAAATCCTATTAAAAAAGAGAAATTAACAAAACAATCAAAAAACAAATATGCAAAAAAAAAAAAAAAAAGGACCTACCCTCTTCTCTGAGGGATCGTAGCTCTATTCTCATCTTCTGCAGAGCCTCTTCCAGCTCTGCGCACCTTGAGCGCTCCTTCTCTAAAGCCAGTTTCATGTCTCCGTACTGAAGGGGAACTGTCGGCTGGGCCTGTGGACCTGCCAACGCCCCATTAGTCGTTGTTCCTACATCCTCCCGACGCCGCCCAAATATACCCTGTCCAGATAGGGAACATGTTACTTATACTATGCAAGAACAATACAATATACATTTTTTTAAGAATAGAAACTGTTCATCGGTCTAATTTGGCAAAAGGTATAGTTTGATTCTCTTAATGTGGGGTTGTATGAGGTACTTACTTATTGTCAGTAAATTACCTACTGTCTGCACACCCCCAGTTTATATCAGTTTAATTAATAGCTACATTAAGAATATTTCCACCGCGTTCAGACAGTCTTTTGTGACAGAAAATATTCTAAATATAGCATACACAGAAAGTGAAATCGATTTCTTAGTTGAACCTTTTCAAAGATTTTTTTTTTAAAATGTTTTGCTGTTGACCCCGTCCGCAGCAATAACTTGGTTAACCTCTGTGCTGACACTCCTCTCTGCCTCTCCAAACTGAGGGCATATCACCCAACATCTTCTATATTTACCTCATACAACCCTACATTTAATAATCTTAGCTATGTTTTCCCAGACCTTCTTTTTCTTTGTTGGCTGGTCCATTTTGGCCTGGAGGAAGTCAATGAGTTTGGTCTGCTGGGAGATGGTGCCCTCCATCTTCACCTTCTCATGGGAGTATACAGCCTGCAGGAAGGAAAACAGCTCTTCAGAGAGGGAATACCTCTGAATACAACTTTAAAAGAATTCCCATTGAGAACACATGAATTAGGATTCCGATACCATCTCGGTCCCCCTGAGATACTTTGTTACTTGCCAACATCAGTCCCACTATTTTAATGTCTAACTAGGACTCTCCTTCTCCCAGGAGACTGCTGCATTTCATCAAATTGCAAAGGTATTGCACTGAGCACCTGTATATTCTCCAGCTGGTACTCCAGATCTGTCCGCTCAGTCTTGAGCATGTCGGTCTGGTCCAGGGCGTCCTGCAGGCCTTGGGTCAGACGGAATATGTGGCTCTTCTGGAGGTCCATCTGCTGCTGCAACTTCCCCTGCTGCAAGGACACCAGCAGACAGATTTTTAAATTAAGAAATCAGACTTAAAATCAGCCACATTTTACAATGGCAGTAAATATAATTAACTCAGTTAAGAGAGGGATGTGTCTCAAACAGGCCAATCAGAAATGTACTTCAAATGAAAGTATTTTTTCTTTAAAGAGTTGGCTTGGTGTCATGTCTGTTTTTTAACTTAAAACAAACGAGCAAACAAACAGGACTTTTTTTTTTCCACTGTTTAAAAAGCAAACAGTAAAACATACAACCACAAAGAGGGGTAACAGTCATCACTACATCAACATCACTAGTAACAAGGTTTTCTGTATTATTTGCTTATTAAGGTCTTTATACAATAATTTACATGTCAATAAACTTATATAGCGCAGATGTCTTTGTTTTTAAACAGAGCTAAACAATAAGTATTGCTTGAAAATGTCATGTCAGGCCAATAAATCTGGCAACTCACTTGCCCTACATGGCAAGTGGTAAAAAAAAGAATCAAATTATTAAACTATCTTGATAATCACTTAATCTTTAAGGTAATTTTTCATGCAAAATGGCAGAAAAGGTTTTCAGCCTCTCAAATCTGGGGATTTCCCACTTTCTTTGTTTATTATCATTATTAACTGAATATCTTTGGGTTTTGCTATTGCCTTTGACTTTGAGTAACTAGGATGAACATTTTTCACCATTTTCTGACATTTTATAGATGTTGCAGCCCTAGATTAAAAATTACAATTAACTTTAGTCTTTGTTTTGATTTAATAATTGCTAATAAAGCAGATTTCTCATAAACGTGGCAAGAATTCTCTATAAAACATATCCTGTTAGACTCTTATAGAATAAGTTATTTTTTCCATCACAAATATTTCCTGTGCTATATCTAATTAATGTCTATGTCTGGATGGGTCAGTTTTAAGCCAGTTTCTTATAATGGCTTCTCTGCCAGCTGTAAGTACAATTTTGACCACATAATTATCTTCCCTCTGAACCACTTTAGTTATCTTACTCGGGTATAAAATGCAGCACTACTTGGGAAGTATAGCTCCTAATATTCCATGCAACACCGAATTCACTCTATAGCAAAAGTCCAGAATAAGTGTGCATGATTTACATCTGTATGGCCACATTTCCTCCAGCATATTTCTTGCCTTCTTGCCAAGTTGTTTGCTTTTTATGTTCAATGTAATGCAAAAAAATGACCTTTTGGTTTCATGTTTTTGAATGATTAATAGCGGACAAGTCTATAACAGAGGCATAACTAAAATGTCATGAATACAGGAATGTGTTTATGCGACTGTCTTTCACTCTCTACCTCTTCCATCAGCCTCTGTTTCAGTTCTCTCTCTGTCTCCAGTTTTTGCTGTAAGCTGCGGGCGTTCATCTCCAGCATGGCATGCTTCTTCTCCAGATCATTGAGCTGTGAGAACATTTGAGTGCATGTTACATAGACACAACTAAAAGTTGAATTCCCCAGCCACAAACACAGAATTAATTTTCTCTCTCAGAATTAAAACACATATTTGTTGCTTTACTTAAAGGGATTAAAGTTAGATCATGAGTAAGACACATGACTCACAGTGTCAGACAGACTTTCTGCCTTCAGTCTCTGCTCCTTCAAAGCCTGCTGTAAGGCCAGTATCTCTGCCTTGTGCTCTTTGACTGCCAGCTCCACTGCCTGGCGAGACTCACTGCTGCGCTGGTCTGCACGCAGCCTATGACCGGCACAATAACAAGTCTTACAATAGCAATACATTTTAATGTATGTCGAACAACATAGCACAGTCACTCTCATTGCTAATAACACAGTGGAAGTAATTGTAAGAGTGTTCATGCTTGTATGTCACCTGTTCTGCTTCTCATTGTCCAACAGTCTCTGCAGGTCTCTGGTGCGTCTCTCAGCTTGGCTTTTTTCATCCTCCAGGGCACCTCTCCAAGCCTCCCACTGTCTCTCCTTCTCCAGCAGCTCATCGTTCAGGGACTCCAG
Organism: Lutjanus argentimaculatus; assembly: GCA_034769285.1. Taxonomy (NCBI): domain Eukaryota; kingdom Metazoa; phylum Chordata; class Actinopteri; order Lutjaniformes; family Lutjanidae; genus Lutjanus; species Lutjanus argentimaculatus. The sequence goes on from JAWZSL010000014.1 coordinate 14,146,257, forward strand.
CTCCACCACCTGCTCCTCCAGCATGCTGCATGTGGTCTTCAGTGTCTCAATGTTCTAGGAGGAGAAACGAAAGAGCAGACTGAATAGAAAAGCTTTTGGGCAAAACCGTGTGATTGTTGTCTCATGCATTTTCAGTGACAGCACACAGTCTCAGTATTATGAGCATGAGGATAAAAAAGGTTAAATATGTAAGTCTAGCTAAAACTTGCAAGTGCATACATATAAAAACACTGAAAAAATAAGTGAATTTCCACGTTATCTACCAATATGAGCTACTGTAGGTATACACTTCAATTCATTTCAATTGTGCGCGTGTGTGTGTTACCTGTTTCTGGTTGTTGAGGTGCATCTCACGGTCTGCCACCTCCCTCCTCAGCCTGTCCACTTCCTGGCTGAGCTGCAGCTGGTCCTCCCTCTCATCTGATGCTTCATCGAGCTGTTTGGACAGGTAAAAGTTCTGGCGGTTCAGCTCAGCATTCTCCTGACTCAGCTGTGTGAGCTGCTCCTCCAGGTCCGTGATCACCTGAGACAACACCGACAGGTAGAGAGAGCTGTTAGCTTTGCTTATGGAAGTGAACAGATATTTTTAGGATCTGGACAAAAAAGACAAGAGGAAAGGATCATATGAAGTGATACAAAAACTTACAGCTTTACAATGACATTAATGTTTTCATCAATAATGAAGTTGCTTCCAAAATCCCATTAGTAAGACACATGTAGGAATTATGAAAACAATATTTAATAAAGTGAGTCAACAGAATGTTTTCTCAGCAATCCAGAGGTTGGCCATGTTGGAGGCACTGAACGCTAACAATGCAGCTGAAGACGCAATGGTTCCTGTTTGTTGTTGTTTTCTCTCTCTCTCTCAAAATAGTCATGTAAGAATCATTGACTGACTTCTTTAATAAATTGGTTGAAGAGGGACACTTCAATTGCTTATATGTTTATGACAGTTCATATGAACTCTTCTCATGAACACGGTAAAGATGAGCACATTTGAAGGCAGCATATGTCGAGATACAAAATAGAAGGCACAATTGTTGGTTGTCAAGTAGCCAGCCCGTACGGCTCTCCAAAATCTATTACTCTTAGTTTCTCTAAATGTTTCACCCTTTCCTCCTGACCAAGTCCTTCTGTGTGAGTTTTAGTAGCTTCCACACATTTTCCAGAACTTTTCTGTGGTTTAGTCATCCACAATTCAGCTTAAATTGAATACTTAGCATGTAGTTAATTCAGTTGTTTACATCCCAGTATCTCCAACATGGCTGCACAACCAGGTTACTGACCAAACTGTGACACAGGTGCAAACACTCTATAGGATCTTGTAAATGTTTCATTTGAAAGATGAAGGATGCAAATTGTTCAAAGTTGTGCATTGGTGTTATCCACCTACATGTTATTCATGTGATCCATTCAGGCATAGCAAATGTGTACGTGTAGAATAAGTCTGTACTTTATGGACTCAAATGTCTGCCCCAACATTTGGAAAATGTACTTTGAAAGCAAGCTGTGCTTCTTTGTCACAGACTTGATTCAGAGGACTATATTGCTACATTATGAGCCTTAGAGTTGAACATGAATCATCATACATTTGAAGGTCTTGTGAAATCTTTTGAAAATTGTTCTGCTGCTGCTGAAAGCGGAGACAAAAAGCTGTGACTGCACTTACTGAGCAGCTGTCTCTCAAGGCATCAAACTTGCGCTGAATTTCATCTCTGTGATTCTGTGAGAGACAAGAACAAATGAAGAGCAAAAATACAAACACATCCAACTGCTGCATTCAATGAAGAATGATGTAATGCTGACAGCAGTATTTAAAGTAGCTTTCCTGAGGACTGGGGGCATAATACGGACTGCCTAAATCTAAATATATATATATTTTTTTCTCTTTTTATTGGATTAGAGATCTGCATATCCATCAAACATTTGCTTGTTTCTCATACATTTTTAAAAACTAAAGAATTCATAGAAATAAGATTATACAATAAAATGACCAGTTTCAAGATGCTGTATGCACATCACCACACCTATTTATGTATATACTTCTACACTATATATTCCAACGTTGCTTTCTTTTTACCAATTCCTGTGTATATACATCCAACTTTGCACTTTAAACTAGACATTTAAATTAAACAACATATAATAAATAACTGAAAGAAAAAGGCACATTGATGAATATTCTGAAATCACCCTACCTTAATATATTTGTTCTGAACATATGCGCACCTGTATTTTTTCTGAATCTGATGGCACACATACTGTATGTGTTTGCACGTGTCTGTCTCACCCTGAGGGCTGTGATCTCCTCCTCAGCCTCAGCGGTGGTCTCCTCCAGCTCAGTCTTTGCTTGTTGCAGCTGGCTCTCCAGGGCGAGGCGCGCAGCCTGCAGGCTGCTAATCTGGGACTCGCGCTCCTGCAGGGACAGGGTCAACTCTGACACCTGTCGTTTGATCTCCAGCTTCTCTTCTTCATGTTCTAGGCCCATCTACAAGGAAACAGTGCCAGGGTTAGTGCTGTGTGTATATCACAGTGTAAATCAGACTTGAAACAGATTGTATTTGCATTTAATTTTAAGCTTTTTTTTTTTTTTTTTCAACCTGCTCAGAGTACCAGATGGTAGGCGTTTTGGGACATCAGGGTGACTCAGAAATGGGAGAGAATCTAAAAACTGGTTAAAATCAACATAGAGGACAGCTTGAAACCATTTGACCCACATCTCTCCTTTTTGGTATGATTGATATGAATTTGAAACTCGACTACCTACTGTACAGCCCACCTTTGCTGTCAGTACAATACAGCCAATGTCAAGACTTTTCAGGACCATTTTTAATGCCCACATAAATTTAAGACACATTAAAAGAACAAAGTAAGAAAACAAAGCTGAAACGGTATCAAATTAATCTGAAGTTATTCAAGCTGCATGGATGGTATAAGGAAAAAGACAAAAGGGGAGCAATTAGAGGATTTCAGAGGACACAAGTCCAACCAGCAGCTATAGAAATGCAAATACAAACTCTACTACTAAGTGCAAAATTGACAGCACAGGGAAAGATAAAAGTGCAGTGGAAAAAGGAGCTCTGGTAATTGGATTTAAACTGTCATACATGTTCAAAACTAAAAATAAATAAATAATAATTTGAGAATTTTTCAAACATTTTAAAAGAACACACTGTGCTGGTGAAGAGTCTTAAAACAGAGTAAAATCTGAGACACACAAGAGTGCATTTAGCTCCTCCATAGAGAAGTAACGGTAGATCTAATATGAAAGTACATATTTGTGCGTGGGAGAGTAAAGTGTGTGTGTGTTTGTGTGTGAGGGTGCAGAGAGGCCAGCAATTAGTGCCAATCTGTGTATCACGTCTCAGTGGGGGAAGAGTGTGTGGAGGTAGAGATATGACATCCAGTCAGCAGGCTGTCCACCAGTAACCTCGGCAGACAGCACACCAGGGGGCTGAGAGCTCTCAAACAGGAGAAAGGGGGCATTGCGGTCCTCAATTATGTCAAAACGTCTTTTTATAGAAGAGGTTCGCATTGGATGCACATACAGTATAACTAATGGATTTTGTGGTGCATTTCTCAGGGAGGTGGAGCAACATTATGTAAACTCCTGTCTAGTTTAATGCATTATCAAATGTTTACAGGTTATCAAATGTTTCTTCTTCTTGTTTGATTAACTTTAAAGCAATATTCCACTCCAGGATTGTTTTGTGAACTGAAGATCTTCACCCATCCTCATAGCATAGGGGTGAGTACATATTGAGTGGATTATCATTCTGAGGTAGAATATCGCTTTAATGTATCAATCTTAAACTCTGTTGAATCTTGTAGAATAGAGTTCTTCACAATAATGAAGCTTTCACAGTGAGGTCAGACTGCACACCGGAGCTGATAGCCGAATAGCAACTTATTCAAGGAAACTTCTGCAGTGTGTGGATGCTTGGAAACATGGGAGCTTAACCTCAGAAGTGGGGTTGTCAGCAGCAAAACATATTTTAGTCACTTAAAAAAGGCCCAAGTGTAGGCTATATGTAGAATATTTTCACCATTTTATTTTGCTATCAGACAGTGTTTTCAGATGAGAAACTGGTGTTATATAAGCCAAATATCGCTGTTCCAGAGCCACCAAACTCTTCAAGCAAAAACAGTCATTTTACTTCACAGAACACAGGAGGTGCTTGTCTATCACTGTCTTAATTAGTTCGTTTTTTGTGTTGTTGTGTGACTTCAGTGATTTTGAACTAAGCTTTAGAAACACTGAAGTCACACAATGACACAAACAAATTAACCAGTTGAGGGCGCAGTAGATGAGCAACATGTTTTGCTGCTGACCCTGCCTTCGGCTGTTGGTAATACACTGACTGTGGATAAGTACCTCATGCAAACCCACTTCAAATAAACCGAACTATCCCTTTAAAAGGTAAACTCTTCACTGGCCATGCAACAATGTCCTGTTTTATTTTCATAAGCTTAAACATATTCTCACCTGTTGCCAGCCAATGCAGCTACATCGTTCCAGAGATAACAGATGAAGGCTGTCGACTCCACTGGACCCTTAGAAGCAGCTTGTGTAGACGCCCAGTGGCAATTTTCTAGAGGTGTCATTACAGACCTACTGTATTTAATTAGCTGTTTATCTGAAAGGGATCTGAGCTCGCCAGCAGATCAGCTGCCTTAATCCCTTTTGTGGATAGTATTAATGAAAGGCTACACTGTGTGCTAGTTAAAATGAATTACTTAATCTTGAGCCAACAGATTTTGAGCTGTGTATCCCCTTCCTGTTGCCTCACCTCACGCAGCCTACTCTCCAGCTCCAGCAGTCGGGTCCTTTTGGTCTGCTCCTGTTGACTCATCTTCTCAAGGTGCTCCTCCAGTTTGGCATTTTGGGCCTCGAGCTTGCCTGCCTGAGACTCCAAATAAAACTTTTGCTGCCGAAGCTCTGAGATCATCTCCTCCTGGGCTTTCCTGATAAAAATATACACACAGATGTCTATAAATTGACTATTTAGAAGCAGGCGTCTTTCAAAAACTGCTGCAGCTTTCATAGCAGTTACTTTAAATATAAAAACATTTAGGTTAGAGGTTTAAATAGAATACAAATGAAAATGAGTAATGCAAGCCAACAAGTGTCCTGATTTACTGTAGCTAATTCATTTGAGCAAACAAAATCTTGTAAATTCAGGTGTCAACATTCACATTTTACTAACACAAGTAAAAAAAAAAAAAATAAACAAGCACATTTCTAAGTTCAGGTTTTGAGGAGCTTTTTAAGAGTAAACTTCAAGCACTTTTCAGGTACCTAAAACCAAAATCTTTAGAATTTATCAAAAAGAAATTATCAAATCTAGAGTGTTACTATGAACACAAGTCTAAATCCCCTTATATCCACAGCAATCAATGTATATTGTCACTTTCTTTATTTTACCAACTGTTCATAACTTTGTATGTTTTGTCATGATTATTTAATGCTTGTTAATTTCCAGAGGATCAGCAGAGGACTATTGGAGGATGAGCATTTTACATTACCATTTTTCAAGGAGTATATTCAAATTCAAGCATATTCCTAGCATTTAAAAATTTAACAGTTAAAACAAAGGATTTTCTAAGTTTCGAGACTTTGTATGAACTCTGTAAATTGAGTTGAAGCTGCATTATCAGTTTTTAAACCTACAATAACTGATTTTTTGGCCACTTGGGCGTAGCAACATTTCTGGCCTCCGGGTGAAAGTCAGTCCAAAACTGTTCTCTTTCAGCTCTGCTATTGCTCTCTTATCAACTCTCGAGACAAATATTTTAGCAGGTTTGTTTGCTGCTAACTGTTTCTGTCTGCTGTTCGGTGCTGAGCAGGTAGTGCACAATGGGTTTTTAGAACTCATTCACAGATAACCACCTGGAAACTACGCTATGAGAGCAGTGAGAGTGAACCAGAACAGTAAAGTTATGGGCCAGACAGCTAAAACTCGCTATAAAGCTCTCAAAAGCTGAGGTTTGGGTGATAAATCTCTGTTAATAGCTATGAGCGCCCCATTTCACATTGTTTTCACATTATCATACGATTTTTTTTGTTATATTATTAATATTAAAATTTGATTATAGCTGTTTACACACAGGAGACAGATCAGCGATGATGCATGAAGATTTAAGTACAGACAAATGAAGCAATTGGAGGCTTGAGGAGACAGAGTCAGTGTGGGTGGGGGCACTCATAAAAGCTCAGTGCGGGCAGAGGGTCCAGTTAACTCACATATTCTTCTGGGTGTAGATGCTGCTATTAGCGGCCAGCTTGTTAGCCTCTGACAGCTCAGCGATGCGCTGCTCCAGGTTCTTCATCTTGGAATCCATAGCATTAATGGTCTGTCGGACAACAAAATAACATGGTGGAGATCACATCCCAACAAACAGGTTCAAATCCAAGGATATGTTCCCCTTTGATTGAAAGCCAAATCCTGCTAAGATTCATGATGCACAGCAGCACATTTTTTTTATAGGAAACAGAAATTTTTGTGCTGCAGTGAAATCCTATTAGAGTCCATTAAGGTGTTGCCTGAATCTTCTACTGTCAATGTCAGATGACTGCCTCTAAAAGCTTCTTAACTGCCTCAATTCTACCACATTAACCAGATTAGGACTTGAGCTCAGGCTTTATAGTGCAACATGAAGTATACTGCAATTTAATCCAACTGTACATTCCAATACATTTGAACCACTGTAACAAATTACTGTGTCAAAAAGCATGATGGAGTCTGGTTGTCACATTCTGACAAGAAATTCTGAGGAGAATGAAAAGGTATCATATAGTATGTTCTCAAACAACTTTAACCCATTGAGAGTTATATAACTGAACTTAAAATCAGAAAACTATACACTTTGTTGCTAATTCTAATGAACCCTGTTCAATGTAACACTGCTCAATGTAAATGTTTCAGAAATCTACTTGCCCAAAGTCAATTTTTACTTGCCCCTGTATTTATTCACTGTTATCAAATAGCAACAAAGACTAAAGATAATTGTCATGTTAAATCTAGGGCTGCAACATCTATAAAATACAACATCTATAAAATACTAAAAAATGTCCATCCTAGTTAATCAAAGTCCAAGGTGGTGTATTTAATTGTCTCATAGATCTCAAAGAACTCATAGATATTCAGTTTAATGTGATAATAAACTGATATAAGCAGGAAAACTTCATATTTGAGAGGCTGAAAAATAGCATTTTTCAACGATTAATCAATTATCAAAATAGTTTCACTCTTTTTTAGACCATTTTGGACCATCATTAGAGCATCAATAAAAAAAGAAAACATTTAAGATCTACCCAAACAGAATTTAAAACTATTAAATACTCTGTAAGGACTGCTGTTAGCAAATGTAAATTTAATACATTTTGAAACTTTTTAAGACACTCTGGCAATACTTTGAATCTAGACAGAAATGGATTTGCAATGGAATTACAAATACCCGAGTGAATATAATTTTAAAAAGTCTGTTTCCTTACTGCTTTCTGTTCACTGATGAGTTTGCAGTTCTCTCTGGACTCCTCCTCCTGCTGGGCTCTTCTGGCCTCGAGGCTCTCCTTGTCAGCCAGGTCTGCCTTCATCTGGGCCTCCAGGACCTTGATCAGACACAGCCAGTGAATAATACACTTGCCAGTGTTGATTTGACAAATTCACATTGAAGTTGAAGTCTGTAATGTGCTCTGTGATGAAGCAGTTACTAAAAAAATAACAGACTGACATGGTTGTAAATGTACAACCTGATGCAGAAGCAATAATTAGAGTGGTGTCAAACATCACTGTAAAATATGGGACTGCTCTGATGTATATGACAACACAACACTGAATTAAACTAGCAGGACTTACAAGAAATTACTACATTTATATATGTGAGCATTTTTAGATATGCAGTTTTCAGTAGTCTGGATCATGTGGCCCACCTTGATCTTGTCTTCATAAAGCCTCTCCTTTTGAACCAGTTGGGTTTCCATCCTCTGGGCTGTTGACTGGGCATCCCTCAGGTTCTCCTCCAGTTCCTGCAGGGAGTAACATAATAAATATAACTGGACACATCTAACACAGTAACCATTAATCCAAGATACACTACACATTTCTCACATTAATGTCTTTCTTTGTATATTACATGCTAAGGTTGTCAGAAAGAATCGACACTTTAATGCTTTTTCAGTAATTCTAATCTAATCTTACATCAAATATGTTCAAATAATAAGAAATGAAGAAACTTGCATTAAAAAGCTGGAAATCCACAAGTCGGCTGTGGCGCTGCCTGTTCATGCTGACACCGGTAAAATCACATGTATGTTAAAATCTTTCCATGTAATGATTAGTTGACTAGTAGTCCTGTGTGAGGGCTCTGATCGCAGTGTGTACATGTGTGATGAGGGCAGACCGAGAGAGGGTTGGATGAATGGAAAGGGTGGGTGGGGGGTGAAATTAGTGGTTGAGTGGTCTAAGTATTAGCGAGCCTTATCTGCAGCTCTCTCACCAGGATCTTTTCAGCCATCTGCTGGATCTGCTGGGATTTGGTCTGAATGTCATCTTTCAGCTTATTCTCCCGCCGCTCAACCATCTCCAGCCTCTTTACCTGGTTCTCCAGGGTCTTCCTGCCCTCCTGCTTACACAACAAGAATAATAACATAAGACTAACCACACAGAAAAGAGTGACTTGTGTTGGGGTACAGTATTTAACAAACAAGCCAGCATTATTGAACACATTTGTATGATTTAGCATTGTGGATTACTCTGGTACCTCGGTTTCTCTCAGGCGGCGTTTTAAAGTGTCACTAGAGTCGGTTTTGCCTCGAAGGCGCTCCAGGTCTCGCTCCAGCCGTTCTTTGGCCTGTCGGACATTCTGCAGCAGTTCAGTGGCTTCTGTGCTTGCTTTCACTGCCTGTGGGAGGTCAGGAGGTCAAGGGCTGTTAGTGGATCCCAAGACAAACCTCTTGATATGCTTGGTCAATTCCTACCCACAGAGACACTGAAAAAGAGCTACTCAAGGGAATAAACGGAGAACTACAGCAGGCTGCAGTAACTGCTAAATTCTGTATATACATAAGCTCCGTGAACCTGCTTTTCAGAGGATAAGGATATATGACAAATAAAAAGGATTCACTTTGTTTAAAGAACAAATTATGTTGAAAATAAAATAAAATACCTAAATAATATTTGAATAAATTGTTCCTTACTCCATAATGACCATGGAAATCATTAAATTACCTTGGAGAGTTTGTCCTGGAGCTCCTGGATTTTCACCTGCTGCTCAGAATTGGTCTGAAAAAACAAAGCACAGACAACTCATTCCAGACCCGTTAGTGTAACTCTAGCTCTAAGCATGTAGATCAATCTGACAAGCTTGATCTATTACCTTCTCTAGTTTGGATAGGAGCTCCTCTACTTCAGCTTTGCCCTGCTCTTTAGCCTGAAAAACAATTGGCATATAGCAGAGAGCATTCAATAAAGTACAATCCATCCACGTTCTGGTGGTTGCAGTGGAAAAAGGGGCAAGCACACCAGTCCAGGCAGCACTTTTCCCATAAACATCTTTGATTCCTGCTTAAGGATTCTCAAGAGATTCCCAGCCAAGAGGGAGATGTAATCACTGCTCTGGGGCCTCCTCCCAGTCACGTGTCAACAGCACCTCCAACAGAAGTGCATCTAAACCATATGACCCAACCATTTCAACTGAGGATATTTGGGCCTTTATCCACATGACTATCAAATGCTTAATTCTTCAAATGTAACTGAGAGTTTGCTCTTTTGTGAATGCAACTCAAACTACATTGCTCTTAAATATCTTAAGATTTTATTTGGACTTTAATTACTTTGAGTGTTCAGAATCTGTAAATAAGATGTTTTATTTATAGGCTGAAAATGAATATCACACATTTAAGGATCACTCTGAGTCACCTACAATCACAGCAGCAGTGCAGCATCAAATGTAATATCTTTTACAAACATTTGGCATTTAAGTCCATTAGTGTGTCAGATTAGCTAAGTGGTCAGCAATTTTATATTCAATGATGCTCGATTAATGGCATCAAGTTTTATTAAACAAAACAAATCAAAGAGGAAAGGGCAGTATGATTGTTACAGAAGCTTTGCAGATTGTGTGCTTGGCTCTTACAAGCTATGACTTCAGAAATTAGCCTAAGCAAGTGAAATACTCAGGAGAGAGTGACATAAAAACAAAAACAAATCAGCCTCTTCCTCTCTGTGAGCTAACACACTTTAGAAGTATTATAATTCAAGTAGGAGTATGCGTGCCCATTCTAACCAAAAGAGGGAAGGTCCTGAGCTTCAAGTAAGCAAATAATGAAAAAAAACAAAAAGTGCAATTTTGAGCACAATTGCTTTTCAGACTAGGGTGCCGACGCATGACATTGTATACATATGATACCAGTGGCGCAAAAAGTGGGTATGCACTATATGCGGCGCATAGGGGCGCTGCGCTAGAGGGGGTGCCAAAGTGATGAGGGGAAAATTATTTCGAGTCGGCATTTTCTGTATTTAACAGCTGTTTGTGCATGTGTCAATGACATGATCAATAACAGAGGCACGTCACTGATTAGGCGCCCCTCTGCTCCTTCACCTCCCCTCCTCTCGCCCCGACTCTATAGGCACTCCAGTGCGCACCCCCTCGAGCACGTGCTGGAGCACGAGTGTTTTCATTTGAATCGTGTTGTCATCTGATGACAGGGAGCTAAAGATGGAGAGGCAGAAAAGAAAGCTCTCAGGGGCACAAAACAGAAAACGGAAGAGGGAGAAGGAGAAAGATTTCGTAGGAATGAAAAAAAGCTTTTCAAAGTGGTTGAAAGACAGTAGGTAAGTTATGTCAGTGTATCAAGAGGAGGCTTGTGAATATTCAGGTTAGCTAAAGCTACTACTAGTAAAACGACAGGTTACTGTTGTCTTGCAACTGTGTACTGATCATTATTTACAATATAACAGATAATGGCAAGAAAAATAAAGGAACTTGTTTGTGGTTATTTTGTTGTCCAGACAGTTATCATTTTTTTAACTAGATGGCGAATCATAAAACAGATAAATTACAGAACTTGGGAGTGATACAGTTGAGTTTAAATGTCTTCACTCGGATATAACACTACAATGCTGTTGTGATAAGTCTGATCAGATGCAGCGTCCAATCAGTAACTGATATCCAATAAGGATATCATTTAAAATTAAAATTTCATGTTTTTTATATGTGGTTTGACTGCTGTATTTTTTAAACCTCCTTAACACAAAGTTCATGTCATTCAGGTGTGAGGATGGAGAGAAAGAAGAGAAGAAGAGAGAGAAAGAATCATTACATACATACATTTGTATTGTGAACAAAAAGGCACTGTTACTCTAGTTTGATGAAAAATTTGGTGCAAACATACCTTCTGGATTCTCTGTTGGTATTCCACAGCTTTCCTTTTCAGTTCCTCACTTGTTTGCCTGGAGTCTCTAAGTTCCGATTCGTAGAGGTCGCTGCGGCGTCGGGCAGCTGACAGGTCCTCCTCCAGCTGCCTGATGGTCACCTGCATCTCCTCCAGCTGGGCATGGTACTCCTGTGTCCAGACAACACACAATGGTCATCGAGATGGGAAAAAAAACATCTGAACACTGTCTGCCTTTATGTGAACATGTGAGGTAGAGTTTCATCAAGTTTAGTCAGATTCACCACCACTTTGATCATCTTACACCACATCCCTTATAGCACTTTCTACCCTTTTATAACACAATAACACAATGTTGTGTGTTGAACTGAACTGCTAAACTGCTACAATTGATATTTTGTAACCCGCCAAATGACTTCAGACTGTGATCACACTCATTCTGTACAAGCTGGAGACAAATCACTGTTGTCATCTAAGTGAGAGGATGAGTTTTTATTATCCTGGAAAACGTATTTTTCTTTCTGAGCAAAGGAACACTGTTAAGTGTGAAAATATTCACTGAGGACATAAGACGTTTTCAAATTTTCATTGTGGTCAATTGTGTATTACAAAATTATTTAACTCAGCAAGGTGAGCACATGACAACTTTCATGAAGTTGGTATATGAAGTGTGTTTTTCTTACATAAATCTTAAGTTTTATTTAAGCTTTTCCTTTAGAAAAAAGGGTAAAAAAAAAAGGAGTTTATTTGGCTCAGCCTGCACAGAGGAAATGAGCTCTTACCACGAGCAACAATTGCTGCCAATGCTACACAGACAAAGATATACTTCACAGATGTGCTGACACGGTTTCATTGTGCAGTTCTATAGAAACTGCAGTGCACTGCAGCAATGACCATTTATCACCAAAACTGTCAAAATCAAAGATAACAACTCAAGGATTACCACTTTAAAGCTGCAGTGGCAACTCTGCACCACAGAAACCACAAGTGAAAGGAAAAATAAATGCTTACATCTATAAAAATCTTTGCAGAGACAACATGCTACAAAGATGTGTGTAAACACTCCGCTCTTTGATTTGTCACTTTCAGTGCAACCCGGTTGGTTTTAAACAAACAATGAGCTTGATCATGAGTTATGACATGTCTTGTCTGTGTCTTTGTCTGTAAAAATATTTCTGAGTGCAACTTCAATTTGTGATTTGATTTAGAAATGCTGATTAAAAAATTCTAAGTGCTGTCTGCCGTTCCCCCGGAGGAGTTTGGGAAAATCTGTTGAGTAATGATCAAAGTCTCCTGCACTTCTGTACCTTGCAGGGATGCCATCTGGAGGGATGACCTTTATGAGTGTTAAGGACAAGAGAGTCCTCAGAGGGGAAGCCCTGCCTGTGTAACAGGGGCACACTGAGAAGAGTATAATCTCACTGCTGCTTCAGTAATCTCAATAAACAGATATCTGCATATGAATGCACAATCTGTAGACAAGGGACAAGATTTTGGTATTGGAAGCGGGTTGGTGTCTGTAAGGCCTGACACATTGGTCGCTGCCTCAAGACACTAAATCGTCATCAGATGATAGCCAATGGGTTCTGAGATTGGTGCTTTAGTTATTCCTTTATCAGCTATGGTGGCAGGAACACAACACTGTGGAGGGAAGAAGAGCCTCCTCAAATAAACGGATGGCCTTGTGAATGCAGTATGAGGGCATGTTTTCCCTTTCGCTACACATTTTTTGGTATAAATACCTTGAAGTGTTTATGAAAAATCTACAAATGCACCACATCATTATCGTGATGAGAAGGAGGAGACAGAGGATCGTCTGAATGAGAAGATTTACATACTTGCTCTTTAATTTCCTGCAGCTTGTTGCTCTGTTCGCGGATGTCGTGCAGCAGCTGCATGGCCTTGTCATCCTCTCTGGAGACCTCCACACGTGCCTCCTCCAAACTTCGCTTTAGGCTCTGCAAACACATATGTACTCACAAACTCAAGACTGCTGTTCGTTCAAATCAATACAGAGGTACCAAGGACAGCCAGTGACACACCAATATGAAAAAAACTATTACAGCATTATTTTGTTTCAATTCTACACACAGGGACACAGATGTTACTATGACTCACACTGCACTCAGTAATGTAGGTGGCAAGGTCTTGCTCCAGGATGCTCCTCTGAGTCTCGGACGCCTTTAGCTCCACATCCTTCTGGTGGAGCACAGACTCCAGGTCAGTCATTTTACGCTGGAACCTGGAGATCTCCTGCTCCATCTGCACCCACAAGAGAAAACGGCACAGTTCATTTTAAGGTTACTGAAGTGAGACAACTTGCGATGGCATTTAGAGGTTAACTGTTGTGTTATGTTTGTTGCCTTAAATGGGGAAGACATGAAAATGCATTCAAAGTGATGATTTAAAGACTATGCTATCCTGTAGTATAAGAAGATATAAGTATGACATTTTTTTCTGTTTTCCCTCTGGATTAATTCATGTTTATGTATTTATTTTCTCTGGATTTGTGTACTGGAGTCTGTCTCAACAATCTAATATAAAAATGTCCTCTGTGCACCTGCAATACTGACATAATAATACATCTATGCTGCTTCTGATAAAGCGGCGATTTAAAAAAGTGAGTGTGGTCCATCAGCACAGATTCTGCTGATTGCTGATTTATTTGACCCTGTTCCCACCCAACTCAGAAGGCTTCAAGAACAAATGTAGTTGTCATGTTGTACACACAGAAAGATTAACTTGGCTTCATACAGAAGAAACAGAAGCCCACTTGATCTGTGTTAAGCAAGCCAGCCAGAATAAACTCAGGACGTCTGGTAATAAAACCCAAGATGGAATTATTTTCGCTCAAAACAAAGTTCCACAATATGGAAAGACAAAAAGACAGTTTTACAGTTTCTAGTCAGCCATCAGTGGTCTTATTCGAGCCATCTCTGTCTTACTTGATGGAGCTGCTCTTAGCTTAAAGGTACACCCTCACCTTGTGACATTTGTCTTGAGTTTCTTGTAGTTCTCTGCTTTTAAGGTGCAGTTTCTTTTCCATGGAGTTGGTCTTAGCAGGAGAGTTGAGGCCTGCGGACACTGACCTGAGGACAACATATATAGATATTCTTTAGTCCTATTTAAGCCAAACTACATGCCTTATCTGCATGGCACTTAATGACAAACATCAAAACAAGCACAAATTGGCAACAGCTGTGACCACATACATACATGTATAGGTGCATTCAAAAACATTTAAAATTTAGGGATATATCCGATAACCTGATATTTCCCAACTCATTTTGGCTGATCGACAGATATATGCACAGTCTTTTTTTTAAGTTATGTTTTTTGCCTTTATTAGATAGGACAGCTGAAGAGAAGACAGGAAAAGGGGTGAAGAGAGAGGGGATGACATGCAGCAAAGGGCCGCAGGCAGGAGTCGAGCCACAGGCTGCTGCAGAGGAATAACAACCTCCATACATGGGGTGGATGCTCTACCAATGGAGCTACAGGGCTGCCCCATATACACATTTTTTACTGAACTTTTTGCAGTGAACCTCAAGTCTATCTTGTAGTGGAATTAACATATTATTATGCCAACACTTATTCCACAGGCAGATGCAGACATAAAATACAATACTTAAGATGGGCAATTAAATTTGTAGTGTTGAAGGAATCGGATTTGGCTGGAATCAGAGAATTTGGAGTTTTTTTTCATAAAAAATTACTAAAACCAATTAATCGATTATCAAAATAGTTGGCGATTAATTTAATAATCGATTTATCATTGCAGCTCTAGTGCACATCTTGCTGCATTAGCAGTGTGATTCTGTACAGAACTTTTCGTTATACTTTCACTGTCTAAACAGGTCAATTATTTAAACAAATTCAGATTATGTAAGCGTACATGAAAGAATGTTTCAAAATACTTGGTTTCTATTTTGCAACAACACAGATAATATTCAAAATATCTTTAATTCTTGAATCATACAAGCTAACGAAAACGAGGATCACTGAAAGGCTCATCATCTAATGGCAAGTCTTGACAGTAGCGTAGCTGTAATCAAACTGGCTGAAACACAGACACAACACCCACACATCATAAATGAGCAACAGACACTGGGAGCATAAAAATATGCATTGACAACAGTTTCCTTTTAAAGAAAAGGACCCTGAAGAATATCTAGTCACAACAATAATGATACTGACAACAATTGGGATTACATTCAACAGAGCATTTTTGAAGTGAGAAAGAGATGAGTATATTTTATTCATCGCAGTACATTCAGGACGAAAGAGACTGCATGAACAAAACAGCTGTGCAGACCTGGGAATATTTGCTGTTTGCCTGACAAAATAATGTGACAGGAGAATTTGGGCTGTGCTTTTGCTTGGGGTTGGTCTGCACAGAGCTCTGTATTAAGTCAGACACACTCATTTCTCTTGTTTATGTAAGGTGATGCCCTATTTTGTTTCAGCACAAAGTCCATTTTCACCTTTTTCTTGACCTGAGAAAAGACGGAAACAGAAGTCTTCGAAACAAATGAATGGTTCTGTATGAATGAGCTCACAAACACCGCAGAGGGATCTTTAATAAAGTTGACTCAGACTGAGTCACAGTGTTAAAAATAATCACAAAAGCAAGCACTGCTCCCTTCGCCTCTCTGCATCAAGAAACATCCCCCTGAAATACACACACATATACAGTACATACAGTATATATAAAGAGTATACAAAAACACACACATTTGACTCATATCACTAACAAAAACAGCACCCGAGCCAGTCATTTTCACAGGAATCTAAATGAAGAGCTAACTGAATCTGTTGCCAATTAAAAATTGATGCTAGACATAAAAATTCATTAAGTTCTCTAGTGCCAACAGATAATGTGATAATTTAAATGTCTTCTGCTGGAGTTTTAATGCATTCAGTTGAATGGTTTTTCCATTTAACTGTATCTTTCTTAAAACTGTCAAAGATGGTGGTGAATTTTAACTCTAAGTGAGTATGAAGGATGAACAGATTCCTATCTCACCTTCTTCTACTGTCTGTTTTAAAAAACATGTAGGCAAAACAGAAATAGAAATGAGTGAGGTATGTGGTAGTGTCTTTTTCATGTCTTTGTACTGTAGAGGGAAAATGAGTAGCCACTGCAGACTGCATTATTGAAGAGAATCAAAGAAAAACGGGGGACTCGGGGAAAGTGTGCAAGTTAAAGGCTTTGCAGCACTGATCAGGTAAACAAAAAGAAGAGAACAGATACATTCATACACACATGCACACAGAAGAAAATGCAAACAAACATATATAATCCTACAAAACAGATCAGAAAACACACTAACAGGGCTGCAGAGGGAACCTTCAGTCATTTGTCAGTAGAGAGTGGAAAATCACCACTCACTGTAATTGTCAATGCAACCTTGTGCTTATACCAAACAAAAAAAAAGCACCAAACGCAATGTTGAAGAAGCCAATAACCAAATAATCACCACCATACATGCAAAGAACGTGGACCACAGTGGATCAGATGCAGTTGACTAGTACACTTTAACAAATGGCTCAAAAAGAAGATGGAAAAGCCTGAACACCATATCATGCGGTGAAAATTTGCAACTTTTTGTTCAAGCTTGTTACCTCAAATACATTTACCATTTTAATTTACCATCTAAGGTGTCATAGATGACTGAAACATATTCTTGCAACTATGTTTCCTTAATAATTATGCTTTTTGCTGAGTAACATCATGTCGGCTGACATTTCACTCCAGCCTGGCATCACCAGATTAATTCACAGAAACAAATTAGTCTGGAATATCTCAGGTAATTTCCTTCTTCTATGGGCTGTTATCAATGGGTGCAGACCAATCTGGGTGCAACTGGACAGATCCACAACCAATCAGAGCAATGAAACTTGTGATATAGTACTGAGCAACACATGCTAGTTGAGGAGGTGCTGCAGGCAGGAGAAACACACACTAAAATATGTTTCTGAAAACATTTGCAGTGGGAAACAGGCAATGTGGTAACAGAGTCTTGATTCATATTTGATCAGCGCTTCCTAGTTTGACAGTTTTATCAGCGTTTCATGAGCCTGGTGCATTGTGCTTGAAATGTGTGACGATTCAGATATGGACCCTGTGATGTTCCTCTGTCAGTCATCATGAACCTGCATCAAATTAAATAAATGGAGATCTAGGACGGGTGGAAATCTGTCTGAAAGGGAGGGTGGCCAGATGTATCTGCCAAAACAAATGAAGCATCGCTCTCAGATTCGTGTGGTTCCCAGGCTAATTTCATACTAACAATGCCTGCAAATTATATGTTGTAAATAAAATGAGTCCATTTTAACCTGAATACAAATCAGCAACTTTTTTTTTTTTATGTGAAAGAAAAAACTTAAAAGAACATATGCACAACTTTCATACCACTCTTGTCCTGTGGGTGGCGCTAGTGAAAAGGCAATTGAATATTAAAGCGATATTCCACCGCAGAGTAATAGTCCACTCAATATGTACTCACCCCTATGCCGATGTGAGGATGGGTGAAGATCTTCAGTTCACAAAACAATCCTGGAGTTTCAGCAGAAAACAGGGTTGCAGCTAATGGCAGTAAATGGCGACCACGGATAAAATGTAAAAAAAGAACACAAAACAAACACAAAATGTATCCATCGTGTGGTGTAATCCAAGTGTCCGTGAGCCACGACATTAAAATGTAACCACAAAAGACGCCATTTACACCATGTTTTTAGCCGAAATGTCAACTGTAGCATGTAGCCGGTAGCATGTAAACATGGCGTCGATCTCGCGATATTTTCACACGTGCATCCATTAAGAGATATACGAAGTCTTGCGATACCTCGACGCCATGTTTACATGCTACCTGGGAAGCTTCAGTTGACATTTCGGCTAAAAACATGATGTAAATGGCATCTTTTGTGGTTAATATTTAATGTCACAGCTCGCGGACACTTGGATTACACCACACGAGCAGGATGGAGACATTTTGTGTTTGTTTTGTGTTCTTTTTTTTTTTACATTTTATCCATGGTCACCATTCACTGCCATTGTAGTGGATTTGGCAACAACCCTGTTTTCTGCTGAAACTCCAGGATTGTTTTGTGAACTGAAGATCTTCACCCATCTTCACATCGGCATAGGGGTGAGTACATATTGAGTGGATTATCGTGTAGGAGTGGAATATCCTTTTAAAATGTGTTTATCTGCTGTGGAGCACAAATGGGCTCTGCAATTTTGACAACAATTTGGTCAGTTTGTTTTTTGTTTTGTTTTTTCTTGTGTCCAAGTGGAGATTTTGGCCTGGTGGTGGCACTAGAGGACATGTCAGAGGGTCATTAAATCAATCAACCTCAAAAGACCATTTAAGTCCTCATCAGACCTGAAAACTGGGCCATTTGTTGCTGAGATAGCACCTCAAGGTTAAATTCGGACCAGATGATGGCACTAGATGAAAAGTCAGTTGTTCACCTGAATTATTAGGAATCGTCCTCTGGGGACTATGAATATCTATACCACATGGCCATCTGGCAGTATCCATTCATGGCAATCTAGTCAGTCCTTGTCAAGATATCCTGCTCATGGATGACTGACCAGACAGACTGACACAAAAACCAAAGATATACTCACAATTTATAAAAAATAGTGTACATTTTCTAAAACATCTCGACATTGCCCTGTGTCGATTTTTGAGACATTTTTGACAAAATAAAAAGGCAGAAGTTTATCAGCTGACATTCTAGCCACTTTGCAAAGATGATTTTCTGACACTAAACCACAGAGAGCTTCAGAGAGCTCTTATAATTTTCTGAGGCAAGCTGTTAAGGGGATTTTGTTGTTGGGTCTTACTAATGAGCAGTCAGACTGACAAGTTCTCACAGAATGAAAAAAAGAAAATAACAGGAACACCCAAAACACATGATTAGCAATTCATTATGCCTGGGTCTGGGTTCATTCAGTTCTCTTTCCTTTTTGGGGTTGTAATGAAGAATGTGTGTACACGCATATACATGCGCCCACACACAGATTTGACACATTCTATGAGCTCTGAGCTCCTCATAATCAAATGCAGCACAGAAAATGACTGGCTTCAGTTAAAAACCATGAGCAGATGACTGATGGTGTAACAGCAAGGGACAGAGACATTAGAAGAGGGAGAAAAAAGAGGGGAGGAGATGAGACGGGTAAAGATGGGGGTGGGGACTGGGAGGAAAAAAAAAACATCACGGTAGTAACCATAGAAATAGATTCTCTCCCCCAATCTGAGCTCTCATCCTTTTCCCTGTCTAATCTGCTAACGCTTTTTCTTCCCTTTCTGTTGCTGCTGCTGCTGCTGTCCTGATCCGCAGTCTCCAGGAACATTAACCTGCAAGAGCACTGCCATGGGGGCTACAGAAATGAAACCCATCCTCTTGCATTATTATCAGAGGTTAAGAAGCCAAACACCATTAGGGATAATTACAGTCCCAAAACCCATGCTATAAAAGTCAGGAGCCCATTATGCTGCACAGTAACAGAGAAAGCACAATAACAGCAGCAAAGGGTGGGAGTGTGTCTGTGTCTGGGGTTCCACCTCTCAGCAAACCTCATTGACACACTCAGCCGCATACCAATCAGTGCCGATGGCAAGATAATGCCAGCTCACATCATCCAGTCCATTCATTTTGATCTATCTATGTATCGAATCACCTAAAGCACAAAATCACAAGGAGAGGGCACCAGAGAACGGGGAGATCCCCTCCCCTCCCTCGCTCCTGGTCTGACACAGCATATGGCCAAACCCGTTTTGGACCCCAACAGGCACAACACTAATGACAGGGACACAGCAACTGCCCAGGGCACCACGCTAGGTCACCCGAAACAAGGCTACCTGGAATTTGTTGCCGTGGTAATGAGGAGTCTAATGGTAGAATGGCAACCAATGGTAGCATGGGGTCTTTAACCGACAAAGGTGTGTGAGTGAGGTGTGTGTATGCAGGAGGTCTACAGGAAAAAGAGGGGCGTCTTTGGAAAATAAAAGCCAAACAATGTTTAGTAAACAGGTTGCACTTACTCAGTTTTGGCCAATGTTGTCAACGCTCTGCTGAAGAACCAGCCTAGAAAGGGCAGATCCTGGCCCTGGAAGCCCGCTGGCAGAGCTCCTCGCTGGGCTGCTGCTGCTGAGGCTGGCCGGGGGGCTGCCTGCTCCGGCTCCTCAAAATTAGAGGTGTCATCTTCAGCGTGCAGTGCAGGAACAAAAGGCGGGAGAACTGCAGGAGTAGGGATGAGAGGAGGAAGTAAGGAAAAAAAGGAAGCAGTGACGGAGAAAAGTAGTAAAAAAAAAAAGGAAAAAATAAAAAAAAAACACAACAAGGAGAAAGGGAGAGAAAGGAAGGGAGGAGGAGGAGGAGGAACGGAGCGGAGCGGTGGGAGCCTAGAGTGCGGTAAGTCGCGCGTTGATGCACATGCTGCCTTCTCTGTCCCTCCCTCCCTCCTTCTCTCTCTCATATACACATGCTCACTGGCTCTCCCTCACTGCAGCAGAGCAAGCTAATCAGCTGGAGCCAAAGCTGAGGCATAAAGCTCTCTCTCTATCCAGTTATCAATAATCAATTATGCATTTTAATACAAACATTTATGTATGTGCTTTTCTCTTATTTGATATTCATTACTCAAAGGTAATCAATTACTACAATTAACATTCAGAAAATAAAAAATAAAAAATCTTCTCTTCAGCACACACACAGGCACAAAAAGCTCCCGCATTTCAAACACTGTATCATAGTCTGCTGATAATCATGAGGATTTTAAACAAACAACTAGATTAATTAATATTCAGCGTTGATCAGAGTATTATGACTGGAGAACAGCTCAGAGGAATTGACCGGCAGAGCAATGCTGTACTGATAGTCGCTTCAGAATCACAAAAAGGAGAGGTTCATTCATCCGAAGACACAAGGTGCTCCGCACAACAAAATTAACACTCATCGCCCCTGCAGCCATACGTTTTGAATCACAGAGCCACTGTGGAACTGCTGCAGTTCTTTAATGTGTCCATTAATGTGAATGTTGTGGGTGTGTTTTCTCCTACAGCTGGTCAGGTGAAAATGTCAAACTCGTTGTCATTCAGTCTCAGATTTTGATGGCAACAATGACGTGCAACAAACGCACGTGTATTTCCGCCTCAGCGAGCGTGTCTGGTGTCGCTGGCGTAAAAAAGATTTGTGCTGCGTCTGTTGAGAAGCAGATGAGTTGCAGATCTTTACTCTGACTGCCTCGCTTCTTGTCTCTGCCTCCCTCCCGATCTCCTCCTCAGGAAAGAGCTGGCCTACTGCCAAAGGCACACAGAATCTCATTATTTTACTTCTGACAACACCACTGGCAACGCAGTCGCTGTGTGTTGTCTATGTGCAACCACACACACACAACGCACTTATGTATATTATAAACAACATTAAGATTTGACAACTAGTCGTACATCATCTGTCCAGTAACGTGATTATAGCGACACTGTGTCATTTCAAGCTAAATTGAACATTTTTACTGGAAAGGCAGAAGAGCAGAGTCTCAAGGGAGAGGAATCTCCTCACCTTGTCTCAAGTTGTTCCAGTCTACACTGGAGAAGAAGGAGTGACAGCGGAGTCCCTGGAAACCCAGGCGTTCTTTGGCTCCACACAGCAGTCTCTGCAGCAAGTCTACAAACTGCTTACTGGCCCGCGGCTCCTCCGGAAACTTAAGAAAGCGCTGTGGGCAAACAACATGGACAAGGATTCATTACATAACGCAGACTGATCAGGTATTACTTCAGATAAATCAGACTGCACATTTCCATAGAGAAAAGGTTCTCAATTTTTTTGTCAGCCAAGCACCCCCTACATGACAGAAAATATACTGGAGATCCCCTCATGTATGTCCCTGTTGAGACGGGTGGTTTCACTGGTAATGGGTGATGCTTGAGTGAAGGGTCCTTGCCTGGCAGAAGGAAGATTTATAGATATTTATTTATTAAGAGTCATAGATTGTTAGATTAGAACAGAATCTATGAACTATTTAGGTTTTAAAAATTAAAATATTAGGCATTGGACTATGAAGCCTTTTGTAAAAATAAATAATTGTTTTTATATATAATAAAAATTTAAATGAGTGAAACTGAATACTTTGTACAGAATACTTTTTTCAGAGTGCCATGGACCCCAGGTGGTCCCCAGACCCTTATCTGAGAACCGCTGAGTAAGCCTATGGTTAAAAAAAAAAAAAAAAAAAAAAAAAAAAAAAAAAATGGGAACGGTAATTTTTGCATCACAATTTTTCATTTTCACTGAAAAATACAATTAAAATCATGATGTTGTGACATTTGTTGGGGTCTGTAACAGGCCAAATGTCCACAGAAAATTTAACATAAAGGTTAAGGATGATTTTATTTTTATTTAATATTTTTCTTAATTTATCAATGCTAAGTACAGGGATACTGGAGGTCAGTCAGAGGTCAGCCTATATAATGACTTAATAGTAAATACTATGCAATATATAATGAATTAGTATCTAAAAATAATGAGTTATAACTTAGAAATCACTTTTTCCAAATAGTGGAATAATATTGATAAAGTTTCTCATTATTTTGATATACTTTTGAGATACTAAGTAATTATTTTGTGATAATAACTCATCATAATGACTTACAGGGTCCTCTTTTTTCCATTACATTAGTGGTAATGGGCTTCCAAAAAGAGAGACATGGGAAGCAGTGCAATGAAAATATAGAGGCAAAGACAAGCATATATAACGCAGGTCTGTCTGTTTATAACTATAAACAGATAAGCCAGTCTGCAGTGTAAACCACAGCATTGTAGAGTAACATTACACTTCATGGCCAAACAAAGTTTATATCACATCGACAATTCTGTCTATATTCGCACACTTCTTTTCTCTCTCAGGGCAGTATGGGCAGGGCATCAAGTCCATTATGGCCACACAGCATGTAAACTTTTGAGGGGCACAAGGATAAACTGAGGGGGCAAATTCCTGACCTGGACTAATCAAACAAGCATGTTTTCTTAATCTGGAGAACAAGAATTAGCAGCACTGCAGTACTTGATTATAATGTTGTTCTGTCACACGTTTTTGCTTTATCAAAAAATTGCAGCTTCTGCGATCTGAATACTGCACTTGGCAATATTTTGCTAATATCTTGATTGATTGTGCAGCCCTCCCACTGAGTGTACTGGAAATGGTAAGTAGACAGTTTATTCATCTGGAATTCTAAGTTACAGACCATTACAGATCAGATACAACTAGTGACCAATGCAGCACCAGTCGAGATGACTCTCTATGTACCTGATAGTTGAGGATGTTGTGGATTGTCTTGGTAGAAGTGCCTTCAGCAAAAGGCGACCTGCCATAGATCATTTCATAGGCTATGACGCCAAGGGACCACCAGTCACACTCAACTCCGTAGGTGCTGTGAGAGCCCCCATTCATGGCTGCCAGGACCTCGGGGGAGAGGAAGTCCTGGGTCCCAACAGGCACCGTGGGAGCTGCCACCTGGAAACGCATCAATAAAACCCGATGATGTCACCGCCAGGCATACTGAAGTTAATACATAGAGCAAACTCTGTAATCTACTTACTGTTTTGTTAGCAGCCAGCCTGGCAGCTGATCCAAAGTCTGCCAGCTTAATGTGACCAGTGCGATCGATGAGAACATTCTCTGGTTTGACATCTCTGCAAGTGGATAGTTTAGAAGGGATTTGATACTGCTTTTACAGAGCTGTTTGTTGCCTGAGTACTGTAATATGTCTGCCGCTCTGATGATAATGGAATACATTTGTAAACTCCAGCAATGTTTTGTATTACATAACATCACACTCGGCACTCTAGGTTAAATTTCAATGCTACATTTCTCATGTCCAGTTAATGTTTAAGAGTTTTGGATCTTTGAGTGAAAACAAAAGCCAAACAAAGAATGATATTTACTGAAGATCAAAGAGGACAAGCACCAACTTAGGATCCCTGGCACTACTTCATGTTACTCCTCAAAGCCTTGAAACGAAAGCCTGGGCAATAAAACAATAATGATATGTATCTGAAAAAGACACTTCACGCATCAATTGCAATAAGAAATTGTTCAATAAAATATTTCATAGTTTCACTTAAATGCATTAAATGAAAACTGCCATGACAGCACAAAACGAATATGCCCTGCCTTAGGTCCGGAACGATTGGTAATAACAAAATAACATTTAATCATCTCACTTAAGATCTTTAAGCAACATACATCCAACAAGCAATTAATTAACATCATATGACGGGCCCGTACAAAGCCAAGGTAGATGTGGCACAGATAATCAATTTATTTCTGACTCAGACATTCTTACGACTACTTTACATAAATTGTGTACGAGAGAAAACTGACCTGATTTAGGAGCTAATCACAAATCCAGTTTAACATTAATGCTTGAACTTGATAGCAACACCAACACTCTTTCCAGCGTTCGTGTCGTGTCATGACAATGTTATCAACAACGGGGAAATACAGTAAGCCACATTAAAACTACATTAATCTGGGGACAAGATTGATCATTGACAGCTGCTAAACTGGACACTGAAAGTCACTAACAATGTATTGATCGGTAGAAAATTTATTTCAAAATAGAGAACGTTACATTTCATAACGTATTGTATTGATAATGCCATTCAGTCCGGATGCGGACCTTGGTCTTTCTGTAGTCCTAGCGTATCATATCCTTTGGCTGTTTGTGTCTCACTCATAGTAGAGTCATCATCATTTAACAGGTGTGTTGTTCAGTTGTGCCACAGACATGTGATGGTGAGTATTGGAATTTGCTTGCCAGTATGGCAGTTTTTTGTTTTTTAGTGTTTTTTCCCCAGCCTATTAAGTATATCACCTGCTTGCCGTGATAAATAAGGGTATCATAAAGAATGTGGTGATGGAGACGTGCTTGTTTTTCTTGAGAGGTCCACTATGTTTTAATAGTTGTTCTTGTTGTTTTATTGTGGATTTTTTTGTTTAATATTGTTGTATTTGTTACATTTTAATATGTTGTGATTGGCTGCTACCTTGGCCAAGTCTCTCTTGTAAAAGAGATTCTGAATCTCAATGGGACTTCCTGGTTAAATAAAGGTAAAATAAAAAATAAATAAATAAATAAATACCCAGTTCTCATGACCAATACCGATAAGATAACTGATAATTTGACATGCTGGGATTTTAAAAAGAAGTTGATATAATCTGCGGTTTATGGACAGCTGAGGGTAAGAAAAGCTCAGATGTAGTGAGTACAGATGGATGATTTAATATTCCATAGCTCTGAGCAAACCAAATTAATTTACATCACTATGACAACAAAAACAAAGACCAGATCATCGAAAAATTTTAAAAAACATACTTTGGCTTTTATAGAGCATTTTGCCAAAGAATTCAAATGACATGTTTTGACATAATCTGTCAAATCATATATTATTATCTGACACAATACACAATAGCGATAAAGACCAATATAGCTGTGATAGGCCAATATGGGCGCAGATATTTATTGTGCATTCCTAATTGTATTGTGGCAGTTTCTTCAGCTATATTGTCCAGCCCTTTTGAGATGTCAATCCTTCATTGTTGACGGGTTGGACTCAGTATTGGGTGTCTTACCTGTGGACATAGCCCAGCTGGTGGACAGCATGAATGGCCTCTACCAGCTCAGCCAAATAGAACTGAGCCATGGACTCATCAAACTGATCCTCATATCGGTTTAGCAGGGACATCAGGTCACCACCTGGCAAGTACTCCATCGCCTGGAGACACATTTGTATGCAGTCAGAAATTGACAGTATAAAACTATAGCCAGCACTTGGGATTTGAATGAATATGATTAAAATGAGCAGGCATCACATGCTGTTGAAACATTTATGAATGCCTATAAATAGGCCTATATTTAGAAAGAAAAACAAAGCAACAAGTGCAGGAGCACATGTGTCTGAGCTTACATCAAAGCTCTATTCAGCTTAAGCTTATAGGGTGTTTCTCCTCATTACAAATTCGGTTATGTAACACAGGATCCTATTGCAGATTTATCTGTGATATGCAGTCAAAGGATTGGTCTTTAATAGCTAAAAATACATCAGCAATAACTGACAACCTTATTTATCCTATATGGGATCACGGGCTAAAACAAGATATGTTTACAGTCAAAGCAACATGTCACAACAACAACAACAAAACAGATATGTTAATAAGATTCTTTAAAGTTTGAAAACACAAATCAGCTGTGGTCATGTGTGACTCAAGTTTCTATTTTTTTCTGTCTGCAGCATCCTGAGATGAAGGGCTTTGGTCAGGCTGATTTGAGCTATATGGTGGCGACCATACAGCCATAACAGGCGAGAGCCCCTGGTGCATGAATGGTCGGTGAGTCTGAATGAACGGGAGCATTCTCCAGTGTTACCTAGCAACAGGGAGACTGGGTGCCTCTCTGACACACGGATAAAGATGGATGCTTTGTATTTTCCTCCATGCTCAGTTAGAGAGCAGGGTGAGACAGAGGGGGGAAAAGAGAGG
This sequence comes from Lutjanus argentimaculatus, assembly GCA_034769285.1. NCBI lineage: Eukaryota > Metazoa > Chordata > Actinopteri > Lutjaniformes > Lutjanidae > Lutjanus > Lutjanus argentimaculatus. The sequence goes on from JAWZSL010000014.1 coordinate 14,173,205, forward strand.
AGGAGGAAGAATGGAGACATACATGCAGGAGGGCATGATGGGAGGTATAAGGAGAGAGGAGAGAAAAACAAAGGACAGTATGCAGTGTGCTTGTTCCTACATCCCAAGCCAGTCATCAAAGAAAATATAGATTCTTTGTGAAGTTAACAGCCGACGCGATGATTACTCTGGACGTTCTCTGTGATAACAAAATTGACACTGTGGTTCACAGTGGAAAATTAGACTATTAGAGGCACACTAACATTCTGGGAAATAACCAGAGCCAAATGACAAGATCATTTAGTTCTATACATCCACATCAAGTACAGAGATCCAGAGGGTGTTTACCTATTGGTGAAGCAGTTAGCTCAGCTTATGGTTGTCACATTTTTCTTAGCTTTTCACAGTTGTAGTTTGTGGAATGTGACAATGTGATTTTAACTGCAGTTAATATTAAATCACAGCTAGGCTCAAGGAGTGCACACAGCCCCTCAGAGGTCCTGTTCAGTGGAGTTTCCAGCACTGAATAATGTCATTAATCTGAACAAAACCCTGGTGACTCTGGCTTGCACTGGTGGCTAGCCTGTAAGCTAACATGAAATCACAACAAAACTTTGGAGTTGCTGGAAGGTAATTTTTTCACTTTTGAATGAGGCAAACTATCCCCAAACACACTTCAAAGCATTTCTTCTACATACAAGTTGTTCCTTTCATTGCTCACCTCAGATCCCTTACTGTAGCATCTCATGTACTATTCTGAGTGATCCCACTGTTCTATTAGTCACGTTCTGGAAACCACAGCTGTGGAATATTGTACAAGAAGTCTTGTACAGTGCTTTATATAAGTTATCTTTGTGCTCTATGCATAAAGATAAGTGTAGTTTACATCTAGGAATAGAAAAAAAGACATTGTGGTTGTAGAAACAGGCAACCTATACACAATGAAGATTTTCTGAGGATCAATAGTTTGGCCAAGTGACAGCCGTTTTGAAGTTTTTGAAATGTGTTTTTTCAACCCCTGCTTTTAGTTTTTGAGTTCAGCCAGATAACATACCCTGACTATTCTTCTCTTTTCACCTTTGGGTAATTTTATCATTATGTGTATTATTATAAGATATAATTAATGTATATGTTATTTAAAATGTAATTATTATTGCATTAATAAAAGTAAAGAAAGATATCCAGAAGTTGCTTTTTTTTTTTTTTAAACATTTATTGCAATACTGTCAAAGGGTTTTTAAAAAACACCTCACAAAAGAGGGGCCCCAGCCATAAGCTAATGCTGTTTGGGGGGCCTTGGGATGAAAAATTTTAGGAACCCCTGTACTAGCCCATTAATGTCCTTTGGCCCATAGCACTTTGCAGGACCTTTAAAACATTCTTCTGACATGGAGGAATTTATGTTAAAATAGTCATTGCAGTCTGCCCCCAAAATCATAAAAAAAACCTGCAGCCTCACCAGGTAAACATGTTCTTTATCCTGGAAGGCATAAAGAAGCTGTGGGATCCAGGGACTGCTGTTCAGAGCCAAAATCCTCCGCTCCTCTTCATGAAAAACCACCTGGAGAAGAATTGAAAAGGAATGCGATCAATCAGTACATATACTGTACATTAAATAAATGCAACAGCAGTGCTGCATAAATTGTTACAGTGTAATGCATCAGCCACACAAATTCATCTGTCTAAAAATGCCACAAAGCTACCATCTTTACCACTCCAATGTGGTTTAAATTTAATCTAATTTTTTTTTTTCAATTAAATGATAGGAGATTTTAATACACAGATCAAACATTTTGACAATAAGAATCCCTGCCCTCCTTTCCCATCTTCAGTTCATGATGCTAGTTTTGTGAGTGGGGTGACATTTAAAATTATATTAAGTGGTCACAGGTGGCATGAACAAAAAATTTCTTGTTCATACAAGTTGTTCAGACTCCTGGCACAGCTCATGTACTATTCTGACTCAGATCTGTTCTATTAGTCACATGCCAGAGTGCACAGCTGTGAAAATAATGTACCCAGATTTTGGTTTGGTGTATTCAACCATGCAGCACCCTCCAGTGGACATTTTTCAGACTGCAACTTTGGAACAAGTAGGTTGATAAACAGTACAATGAATGCAAGGAAAATAGTGAAAAAAATAAATACACAACTCTTGCGTAAAACCTTTTGAGTCCTACAGATGCATTACAGTCTTTAATTTATCATCTCCTTATTATTAGTCATGTTTATTTAGTGATAAGCAGCACAGTTTTGTAGTCAGTTTTTGTCAGTGTCAGTTATTAAAAAAATCTTTAGTTCATTTGAACGCCTATGTCATGGTTTATGAAATGTGTCTAAAGTCATTAATGAACCTTTACAATCCCTAAATCATAACCCTTGCAGCAACTGAGCTTCTTGGCTTTTGCGTTTGATACTGGTTGAAAGAAAAGCTCTGAAAAAATAGGCCGCAGACATTTTGATTTGTCACAGCAGAAAAAGCACGGGTGTCACTAATAACATTAACAATGGCCACATGTCCTAGTAAGCCATGACAGTGTGACAGTGAGCAACCATGCACAATACCGGGACTCTGATACTGAAGCAGCTAAGTGGCATTCAGCTACCATTCAATTTATTATTTTCACCTGCCTTTTTCCTACTGTGACATATAACAACACCATCTGTATAAAAGGCCATTTATGGGGTAAAGCCAAAAGATTCATGGAAAACAAAAATGGATATTTCTTTTCTATTTTTAATTACTGTTGCAGTGTTTCAACAACTAAAACCATATGTATCTTACATTTTCTTGAGTGCGTAAAACAGTCTTTTTCATCACTTTCAGTGCACAAACATCCCCGGTGGCCTTCTCCCGGACTACTTGGACTTCAGCAAAGTGACCACGACCCACCACTGCACACACGTCAAAGTCATGAGGCGAAGGCTGCAGGGCCCGCAGCTCTGACACCACTTCAGAAACTGTTTCACAAAGCACACACAAACACAGAGGTTTTACACCCATTGTTTCTGAGAAATGAAGTAAAACTACTTTTAGGATGTGAAATTGTAAATATTGTAAATACATATTGCATCTTAAACAAATATTGTGTCTCCTGCGATTTGAAAATTGCAGTAAGCCATACTGCGATTTCGATAAAATTTCAATTAACTGATCAGCCCTAATAACATCAATATTGTTTTTATGGCCTATATTTGCTGATTGTACAGCAGAACAACAGTAAAACAGCTTGAAAACTGTCAATACATATATGTGTGTGTATATAGACACACAGACACACACATATATGTATACATACATATATACATATATATGTATGTATATCTTACAAGCTGAACCAATTGTATTGACTGTATCGACTAATGTGATGGGAAAAAATCTGGATTGGCAACAAAAAAAACAAACAACAACAACAAACAAGAAATATCCAATACATGTGTGAGTGAAAAGTATGCTTACACTTATTGACAAAGTTTGCCACATTACGTATCTTCATAAGCTCTGGAGAGGTGCACTCTTGGTACAGTAGCAGCAGAGCCTCCAGAAACTCTTCCCGCCCTATAGTGCATCCTCCCTGCTGCCCACACAAGCTGACTCGGCCCTGAGGAAAATAACACAAAAACACAGGAAAAGGAAGTCATCTACTGGCAGTTACTGTGGCTGATTTTTAACTGTACAAAGACCAAACCAAAATCATCATACTCTTAAACCAAATAAACTATTTAAAAACTCTCTTGGATTAGCAGGAAAATGCATGTTACAAAGCATGAGAATCTGATGCATTGCTGTAGATTAAAGTACCCAACAGTAATAAAGTAGTTAAAATTAGGTAAACCTTTTTCATACTTCAACTGTACAGCAGTAAAATGCAACACACATATTAATGCAGCTCCAGATATATCAGATATAATAGTAAAACACTCACAGAGAACATTTTACTGCATAATTTGTACTTTTACTTCTGATACTGTCAGTACATTTTTCTGATAATGCTTACACACTTCTACTTAAGTGTGTTTTGAATGCAGGACTTTGAATTTCACAGCGTGTATTAGCACTTTTACTTGAGTAACATTACTTTACCTGAAACACCTGATTGAGTCTGGAGCTGCGGGAGGTGATGGGGTCCTCGGATGATGGCAGCATCTTCAGGCTGCCCTGACTCACGTATTTGAACTTCAACATGGCTTGACAACAGATAACCTGAGCGAATGGCACACAGTAGGTCCAAGTGAAAAGAAATATGTACTTAAATGTAACGCGTTAGCTGATTAATGATGATCTACGACAGCAGTGTGAGGTTACAGAAAGACCAAGAAAAAACACTATGTCAACAAATGTCAACAACGCGTCCCGTTAGCATGCTAAATTAACGTTGGCTAGCGTTTGCTAACTTCGGTGACAAAAACGTTAACGCGATACGCATGAGTATCCTTCATTTATTTTTACAGGGACAAAACAGTACGGCATAAGATTACTTACCGGACTGCCATGCAGAAACTATGATTTAGTTTTTAATACACACAGGAAACATTGAAATGCGAAACGGGCAGCACACTGTTTTCCTCTTTCAACGTTGTTTCCGGTCAACTTTCAAATTTTGCGCGTTCGCCGCCCACCTCGCGAGCCTGCTGAATGAAGGAAGCGTCTGATTGGATCACTGGAACTTTATGGGCGGGTCCAGCTGTTGTTTTAACCAATGACTTAAGTTTCACCCTGTCCCTGCTGTTCACCACAACATGGAAAGACTCTTCTGACAGCCTCTTACATAAGTAGGAGTTTTTGGTGTTGTTAATGAACATAAACCTAAAAAGTCATCAAAATAATATTAACAGTTTCGTTTTGATTAGTACTGCAGAGTAGTATCAAAAGTGAAGAATTTTTCAACAGATACATCTGCCTCTGATCTTGATTGTGAAACCATTTTTTATATGGAACAGGTTTAAATGGGGGAGGGTATTTTTATTTTATTTACTTATTTCTACATGCTGGCCACAGCAAGGTAAGACTTGTTGGAAAGCCTCTTGCCTGAGGAGTTTTTGGTCTTTTTGATAAAATAATCATTAAAATAAATTAGCAGCCCCAAACTTGATTGGCCCCTGCAGAGTAATATCATAGGTGAAGATTTTTTTTATTTGACAGATACAGCTGCTGCTGGTGTAAAATACCAACTCTAACCAATTTTACACATGGAACAGGTTAAAAAGGGGGAGGATATGACTTTTTTTGGGAGAGCAGTGCAGGATCTTTTAGTCTTTTTTCTTACTCCATAATTCTATTTCAGTTAAGCCTTCCCTTGCAAGATTTATTATATAACCTGGAAGGAGTCTTCTTTGCCCTGTACAACACCTTTGCACCAACTTTCATGAAAATCTGTAATCCTGCTGACTGACCAAAAACAGCACAGAAAACACGACCTTCTTAGCAGAGGTAATAAAGAGATTAAATAGATTAAAAAAAAGATGATCAGGAGTCATAAAGGTGTGTTGTGCATGCAGAGGATCAATCCTGTCTGTGTTGAACATCTTAAATGCTCGATGGCTAATGAGATTAAATGTTTCAAACATATGAGGCTAAGGGTGAGTTGCCATTTTGTGCTGATTTGAATTAGCACCCGACTGTCAACTGGAAGACATAAAGTGTTATTAGCATTTGTGAAAACATAAGTAACGCAGGGCAGTCTTGCATTCAACCCCCTAACTGCCTCAACTAAACCATAATTACTACAATCTGTTTAATCCTGTTTCCCAGTCACAAATTATCACAGTTGCTTATTAGCCTTATACAATACAATAATTACAATGCTTTCAATTAAACACATCCCTAATATTCTTTCATGTATAATAACTAACATGCAATAATTTGTACATAGCCAAAATCAGGACCAAAACCTTTATTTCCGACAGATTTACATGTTTCATTGTTGTGAGTTCCAGTTTTCCAAAATTGCATAGTCAGATATTCTAGACTAACAGGGCGTGTAGTGAAGAGACTGGGGACTGGCCAGCTGCTTTTAGCCTGCCCCAGTTGGTGTAGGAGGTGCTGGAGGTTTTAAGGCTGGGGTTGAGTTTGGGATTTGGAGCTGGGAGCAGGATTAGGAATGGGAGGGGGAGCAGGAGCAGGATCAGGATCGGGAGTAGGAGCGGGAGCAGGAGCAGGAGCGGGAGCGGGAGCGGGAGCAGGTTTGGGAGGTGTAGGAGCAGGGGCGGGGGCAATATAGCACCCTCTCTTGTGCCACTGCATGTCCCGCACACGTCGGACGGACTGGATCTGAGGTGCAGTGGCTCCCCAATCGTTCCAGTGCTTGAATTCTCCATGTTCAAACACATACTGGCGCCCTCTGTAGCCTGGATACACATATCCCACCCACCTTCAGACAGAGGAGAAAAGGTAGTGTACAACATTTCTGGGACAGTGAATGGTATGCATATAAAAATACACATTAATTAAATTAGTTTTGAAAAGTAATCAAATTTACTATAAAAAGATTGCAACTTACGTTCCATTGATAACCTTAGCACTGGCCACACGGTCCTGAAAACCATGAGCCCACAGACTGGGGACATCATCATCAACAATCTCCATCTTTCTACCTTCATAGCCTGCATTCTCAAACAGGTGCAGCTTATGATCTGCACTGTCCTGGAGAGGAAAAACAACAGGTCTGAGCATGTTTGACAGCAAGTTAACATCTTCTAATGTTACACTGATGATACTGACCACTTTCAGAGGCCTGAATGAGCTCAGGCTGTAGCTACTCTGGCAGTTGGTCCAGGTGCTCCACCGAGGATACTCTCCCTTCTCCAGCACAAACTGCTCTCCTGCAAAGCCTGGACGCTCAAACCCCACCCATCTGACGACACAGAGAAAATGCATTACAGGTGAATGCCCACATTAAAGTTGAAGTAGGCAGTTTATTGTTGCCGTTACTGGGCAAAAATTCCAAAGTCACCTTTCAGCATATTTTAATTCAAGTGTACTGAGAGACAACTAGAATTGTGCACCTCATCTTGGCTCTGTTTTCAGGCTTTAGAAAATCTAGCCTGTGACGGGAGACCTTGCCCAATCACAGGTTGGTGAGATAGCTGATTGTTGCGTCTCATTCCCAGATTATCAAATACAGACACTTTGGGTTGGCAGCTCCCAACCCAAAGCATCGGTATTTGATGATCTGGGAATTAGACTCAGCAATCAACTGCCTCTCTCCAGAATCGCTGACTGCACCTTTAATCCAAAACAAGGTAAAACAACTGGAAAACTGGATGCAGATGAGACTTGTTGATTACTCACGGTCCCGACTCCACAATGACTGAGCCAACTCTCTGTGTCTTCTCGAACACATCTTTACATTCACCAGACAACTCCACTTTCTTTCCACGGAAATTCTCGAACTCAAAAACAGCCAACTGCAAGACAGATGGAGAGTTGGATGATGTGCAGTCTCCACCATCAGCAAAAGTCAAATTTTATCAAATTTTGTCAAATTCCATCTATCTATTATATCCCAGTGTCACAAATCAAAATGTGCTTCAGGGGGCTTTACAATCTGTATCGTGTGCGACACGCTCTATCCTTTAGACTTGTGATTTGGATAAGGAAACCTGCCTGAAAAAGCCTTTTAACAAGGAAAAAAATGTGAGAAGCCTCAGACAGAGCCACAGAAGAGGCATCCCCCTCCCAAGATGGACAGATGTCCAAAAGAAGTTGCAGGTACAGAACAAAATCACATTAAATGCTGATTTTTTAAAATACATTATTAAAAATATGTTAAGAATGTGGATCCAGGATGATGTTGAACAACTGGATCCACAAAAGCAAAATTCATGGTATTTATGACTTATTTTAACAAAGTTCTTCTTCATTTAAGTACCTTATATGTGGCTCCAGCGCCTCCTTGGCCCTTCTCTGCTGGCAGCTGATCTGGGCTTCCCTGTTGTTCTGTCATTTTCCCTCTACAAAGCGCAGCAATAACATTGTTTGATGCCTTAAGTGATGGCATTATACTCCTAGGTTATTAAATTCATAGAAGAAACATTTTTCAACTTAAAAACATCGTAGGACTTCAAACAGTTGCCGAGACAAAAATGTCTTTTTTTATCAGTTAAGATATTTGCAGACTTTGACTTGCTTTTTTCACTCAAATCCTGTTTGTATTAGTTGTATATGTAAGAATAACATTAATATAGCACAAAACGCTACTTAAGAAGCAGCACTTGGATGCAGATAGAAGAGGGGACAGGGAGAGTAAAAGAGACCTGTCGGAGAGAGGTTTTACCTGGATGGCTTGTGCTTCACTGCACCACGTACAAGCCACGCTCTCCGTCTTCCCTCTTTCTTTTCTCTCTTTTCTGTCTGAGTGTGAGGGTGTGTGTGGGTGTGGAGGCCTGGCGAGCAGTCGGTTGAAGCCAGTGGGGGTATTTATGGTTTATTTCTGGCCACAGCAGCAAAAAGCCTGTTGATGCAGCAAGTCTGTCGCACCCATTGTATCCATCACACTGCTTCTCAATAGGCTTGCCCCTCTGTCCTTGGCACACTGGCAAACTCTGCCCAGCTCTGCCCATGCTGCCATCCTGACCATGATCCTATAGTGGGCACACGCACTGACTGCCTGCCAAGAGAATGACAGAGATCAGTCTCACTCAGCACTATTGGCCCCACCCAGCTATCTTGCTCTCCAGCTTCCTGTCTTCTACCTGGTTCTTTACCTTTCTCTTCATCCGGTATCAAAACAGCTGCATCCAACACAGCTGCTTGTTACATTGTAAATGTTCACTTTAGACTTTCATTTAAATTAACAAATTACTCATTTTGGGCTTATAATTCTGTTTTTGTGTTCCTTGTCCCCTGGGTTTAAATTATTGTTACTCCTCTTATCCCCTGGTCCATCATGGGGTCCTAACAACTGGGTGCTTGACATAAAAGATGAATGAGATTATGCTATAAATATTTCCAAATTATGTATTAAAACTGACTTTATAAACTTATATACCTGTGTCAAACTCAGAGCCAAATCCAGCCCAGAAGCTCGTCTTATGTGGCCTGTGAGAGCTTGCAAAGAATATAATTTGTGCATTACAGTTGTACGTTGCGTGACGGAAGTAGTGTCTATAAACTACATGTCCCAGAATGCATCCTGATTTTGGTTTTATTTATCACACTGATGGCATCTCACTGCTAGATAACAGAGTATGGTAAGTAGCCTCAATTTGACACAACCGTTTCCAGCTGTCTAACCAAATGGTTGTAGCTGGTACATTAACAGAAACAGCCTGCCAAAATGCCGTAATGTCAGTATAAATATAAATTTGGGATTTGAAACGTGCTTGTGACTACACAAACTGAAACAACCCTTGTTAATTTGACTTTATTACTTATACTACTTTATATATTTCATTTTTATAAGTAAATGTTATAGTAGTTTTATAATACACTTGAATGTCTACTTCCCATTATTTTTCCTAGACTTCTGCTTTATTCATTATTGTTATTACAACAACCAAAGATCCAATACAGAGGCCATTATGAAATATGATAACAGGCAAATACATTTGAACAGTCTCACATTTGAGGGCAAGTGTAATGCTGATGTGACCCAGAATGAAATTGACTTGACACCGCTGGCCTATATGCATGTGCTTCGTCATGCACCTCTGCTGCCTACCTTTTGCATTATGGAATGAATGTTTCTAATCAAAAAACACACCCTTCATTGCATTTCATAGAAAAACTTTAATAAAATTCCCTCAATTTCCTCTTATCATACAGTAGGTTGATGATAAATGATTACAGCATTAATTACAAATCATTTTTTTCAACATTGAAAGGCACAGAAAAGAATCTAGAGCAGATTAATGCATTTTTTCTGGATTAAAAATTTGATGAATCTTCCTGATTATGTTGTGGCACTTCCAAAATTCCCTCCCAGATCACTGTTGATGTTCTGATCAGCCACTGGGTGTCTTGATAAAACCAGGAAGTGCATCGTTAAGTTTTGTGGAACCATGCGTTAAAGAGAAGACAGACATTCAGTGTGTAACAAAAAGAAAAATTCCCTTGACCATGTTAGTACAGTTACTTGATGATTCTATATCTCAGATGTACTGTATGGACGGTAACTTGTTACACTTAAAGTGCTTAAAGGTTTACCTGCGACAGTCTGTGATTAGACAGAATATAAAAGGCATTTTGTACAATTTCAACTAAATACACACAATCCATTATTTATATTCAGTATTTTCTGTAAGTACAGTATGTGTGTGTGTGTGTGTGTGTGTGTGTGTGTGTGTGTGTGTGTGTGTGTGTTAGGGTAGGTACCCTGCTGAAGGCCTAGTGTCATCGGTCCCTGTCAGTATATGATGAACACATTCAAACAATAATAAGACAGTCCATGGCTTTGCTCCATTGAGCCTCTGTACAATACAGTAGACAAAACATGTACTTGGCATTAAAACATCACAGTCTTGGCACATCGCCTTGACAAATATTTCATTTACAAGATACAAAAGTTCCTGATGGCCTTTATGTTCAGCAAAATCTGATTTCCCCTCCTGTACATCTGAGTAAAGGTCCAAAATAAGGCACTCAAAGTGCAAAATGGAGCAATCATGGCACGGTGTTTGTCAGCAGCAGCTGCAGCAGTTGTGGTGGATTCTTGCTGAACAACGACAGCACAGTGCCTCCTAAAGGGAAGAAAAGAAAGAAAGGTTTCAAAATTACAGGCCACAGGAGGCACCGACTTTATGTAATATATTCAACATTTATCACATGTCACTTGTTGAGTGGGTTTATCTGTAAGTACTCTACAGTACCATAAGTGCATTCATTTTTAGCATGGGTGGCCCAAGTGGCACTCAAATCTATAACCCTGTTACACCAACAACTCATTTTCACTTTGCTATATGTAAGGTAAGTAAATCCTAGCTGCACAGACGGGTAAAAGAGCATGAAGCTAAGCAAATTGCATTGAGATTCAGCGATGGTGCTTTTACCCAATTTTTATCATGATAAGAGAGACTCTTGCAGAGATGTGGCCCACTTCCTGTTTTTGTCTTTTCTGTCAGATTTTTCAGTCTGCATTAAGTAACATGAGTCGTACTGTCAGCAGTTAAATCATTCACTTTCTATTATCACACACCTATTAAGCTGTCTTGCATTATGACTCACACACAATCAGTCCTGTTAAATAATGCCTTCAGTCCTTCAGTAATTCAGGGTTTAAGCCAAATGTCAAAAATGTTTGAACTTTCACGCTCAGTGCTCCTCTATGGCTGATCTTGTTAAGTCTTATAATGCTCTTCATCTGCTCTTCCCTTTTTCCTTAACACACCACTTTTCTATTATTTAGTAAACTCACCACCCCTTACTAGGTGGCATATGTTATGAATATTTAACAATAATAATCAGTGCAAAACAATGACAGTACAGAACAACTGATAAACTGTAAAATGAACCCAAATACTAAACACAAAAACTGCAGGAAGTTAGTGCAAAACCAGTGATTTGGATGAATTTTGAGCAGGTTTTTTCTTGTGTATATCGCATCAGACACGAGTTCTGTTGCAAAATAGGAAAGTCATCCAAATTATGCTTTTTTCTTATATACTGATCATTTCTGTATGAGAAGAAGCTAAAATTTGTCTTTGACAAACTAGAATGCTGGTGAAATGAGAAAAAAGAAAGAAAAAAGGTATTTTGAACAACCTCTGATATATTAGTGTAAACACAACAATGTAATTTCAATATTTCAATAATAATAATGCAGTGAAAGCACTCGGGTTGATTATATACACTTACGTGTGTTTTTAAGTTTCAAAAGACAGTGACCCCCAGCCCTTTGCCTCACAGTGGTTTCATTCACTTGCTATACCAGTTTTGTCTACCACCAGGCACAAAACTGGTATAGCAAGAAGTTTGTTGAGTTTATATTTTATGATGAAGAGATGAGTGATATGCAGGATGTCTTTGGTATTATAATTTTCACTTCATGCAAGTCCCTCACCTGTCGCTGGCTAAGCCTCGCTGTCATGCTGACTCAGACGTTTCTTAGACTTCAGTTCTTTCAGCCAGGCGGGAGATGAGGCGGCACTGAATGACACACAGAATCACAGTTCAGAGGAGTTAATAACTGTCTCATCATTTCCAGAATTTTTAATCTTTTGAAGTGTGCTGTCGTGCTCCTTTCTTTTCTTACCCCCATCTGTGCCACCTATGGGGGGCAGTACTCGTGCAGCCCCTGCGAGAAGTGAGGCAGAGCGAGGAGATCGGGACAGCTGTGAGGGAGACGGTGCTGCTTCCTCATTTGGACTCTTTTCTTCTCTTCCCTTCCCGTGTCTTCCTCTGGTTCCTCTCCTCCTCCAGTTTGTCTTGCACCTGCTTTCTTTTTCAGCTGAGCCTTGGGGAGAAAGTTGAGTAGACTTTGCTCAATTCAAACGCCACACATTTGAATCACATTATATATTATTATAAAAACTGGAACTGTGACAGTGCTTACAAGTAAGGCTGAAGGGTTCAAAACCAGGGAACACAGAGACTCTCTGAGAGGTGGGAGGAGGAGAGCAGACCATCTTCGGTTTAGGCTGCTCCTCCTCAGAGTCTGATTCCCTCCCCTTAGAAGATGCCTCCTTTACCCTAAAAATGTAGTGTTCAACAGATCAGTCAGTACATACAATCAACATGTCCAGGCTGCTTTCCTCCTGTAGTGGATGTGTTTGATAAAAGACATGCTAACCTGTGGAGTCCGGGTCCTCCAGTCTGGGCTTTTCTTCTGATCTGAACCTGCGCGGAGCGAGCGTGATGGTCGTGATCGAATTCGCCTCTTACCCAGATCTGCTTTCGATCTCTGTGCGCTGGTGTCAAGGAGAGGAGTGGAGCTCTGTGCACAGAAACAGAAATGAAGACAACTGAGCTCACAGGTGTGTGTTCACAGACTGTCACAACAATGCAGATACAGGGTTTATTTTGTGGATGAATAAAACTAATCTATGATGGCAGAAACTATTGACATTTTCTTCACATGACAGCTGGACAGTACTGACACTGCATTAATTGTGCAGAAATGTCACTGTTCGAGGGAAAGAGAAGAACAGATATATGTATAAATTTCACATTTGGTGTCAAGAAAAACAAGACCCTGTAAACTGTCTGGAGCAACATTCACCAGTAAAAACACAACATTGACATTTGTTGACAAGTCATCCCAAATTTCATGCAAAGGTAACGTTAAATGTTTTTGTTTTTCAGGATAACATTATTTTATCAGCTAACCTGGTGTTTTTTCACAAAACTTGAAATAAAATAAAAGCTTAAAGAAACCACTGCTGTCCAGTATGTTACAGACAGGAATGACCCAGAGCTGCTAATCTTAGATCATAAAGTAAAAGACCGACTGACACACTAAAGACAAAAAGTCTATAGTTTTGTTGTCTTCAAACTGAAACAAATATGTAACAAAATATGACAAACAAACAAAGCATGCACGTTTAAAGAGAAGTAGTATACTTGATGTTAGATATATGACATATTCATCATTACATTTTATCTAAAAAAATCTAAAACCTACTATATTAAGTGAACTAAAACTAGAATAAAACTAAAAGAATTCAGAATATGACTAAACTAAATGGCATTTTAGTTAAAAGACTATGACTAAAATAAAATTAAAATTTGCTGCCAAAATTAACTCTGTGCAGGTAGAAAAATGCAGATGTGGAAATTTTCATAGGTGGGTATGCAAAGTAACAACCAAACTACATGTTAATTTTGCAGCAGATGACAAAGACGACAACTGTCAACATTCATGAAGGGGGGAGGATTAGAAAGAAGAACCACCAACCTCAGGGAACGGAGCCAGCTCTGCCTCTCTGTGAGAATCAGTGGTATCAGCGTCTTCAGTAGTGACCTCAGGAACTTGATCAAAGTCGACCTTTGGACTGAAGAGAAAGAAAGTTGTTCAAAATCATGTGTAAGCACTAATTTATATGAGAAGGAAGAGGGTATTTTTTGGATACTTCCAGTTCAGGTTCTGGAATAATTTTAGTTCAATTTCACAAAGCACCACTCTTCTGAGTTTCTGTGCTGTGCTCTATTAACCACAAGGGGGCACAGGGAGCTTAACTCTTGAAAATACTGTTGAGTATCACTTTTTAGTGAGCAGTTAAACTTGTTTTAGTTATGCCATCACAGCATTCATGCTTAAAAGACAAAAGACAAAACTGCATACTGCATGTTTCATTAGGTTGAATATTAAAGATCTGTCCTCGTAAAGTCCAACTCACACTTGGATTTAAAGTCAAACGAAACACTGAATAACAGAAAAGTCATTTTGGTTTCACAGTCACGTTGGGTTATTATTAGTTACATGCTCCACTCACATATACTATGAAAACAGAGCTAAACTAGGGCCTCCAAATTGCACCTTCAGGCTACTTACTTTAAGACTTGAATGTTATATAGCTATAGGGCTTCTATTTGTAGGTGTGTGCTCAGTTTGAATCAAATCACCTCAGTGTGAAGCCACACCCTCAGCACAAGACACGGAAACCTGTCGAGTCCTGTCTGTCTCCATCAGGGTAGATGAAGGAAATGAAGCCACATCAAGAAACAACACGGATGTCATTCTGTAGTTCACAGTGTGCTGGGTTTTCATTTTGTGTCATATTCCAACCTCTTTCCTACCTGTCAATTTCAGACGTCTGTTCAGAGGCCTCATTCTGTTGGTCTGGCTCATTGTCTATCAAAGCATCAGTGTCTTTGTCATCACCGTTTGCGCCGTAACTGACAACCTGGGCCTGAAAGACAGAAAGACAGACATTACATCACATTAAATGAGGAAAACACATTCAGAATCTCTGCTCTGACAGAAGTAAACGTGTACAGTTTGAGGTGTGGTACAGGGTAGATGCAGGTAAAAAAAGGAGAGAGATTTGAGAATATTCTTCAGTGTGCCTTTTTCTTTGTATCTACTTTTTTGTTTAATTTTAAATGACTAGTTTAAAGTGTAAAGATTAGAGCCCGACTGACTGGTCAATCAATATTATCAGCCGATATGGGCCTATGACAGATATATTGCTGTCAGCATATAAGTTTTGCGATATGAAACTTTTTTCACAGAACATATAGTGCAGAAAATGATGCTTGAGGAGATTTAAATTTTGCACAATGGGGAACATTTATGAGGACATGAGGAGCTCTCTGGTAGAGAGAAGCTTCTTGTTTTACAATCTGCCCCTATTTGACTGACCGGATTAAAATCAACAATTAACTGATGCTGACATTTATTATTATTTCTACCTTATTTTTAAAGTGTTCATTTCTAGAATTGGTTGACAATAATATTTTACTTTAACATTTATCAATTAAGTTATTTGTTTACAAAAGCAGCCCTCTGAGTACCTTTGCATAGTCACACTGGTGCACAATCCACATAGAAAAGGTCTAGAAATTCACTATATCAGCAACCATATCACTAATTGGTGTATACATATACAGGTGTGTTGGTGAACATACAGCATCTTGAAGTTGTTTATTTATTTATTTTTTATTTTTTTACTTAAATGTTTTAAAAAAATGTATTAGAAATGAGAATGTTTGATGGATATGTGGATATGTAATACAATTAGAAGGGAATTTAAAAAGGAACAAGAAAACATACTATGCAAACACGAAGGAGGCATTTGATACTGCTGATATATTTTTCTAAAAACAACTCTGACATGTTAAGCATGTGCAGATACCTACGATCACTCCTCTGTGTGTCTCTCTGTCATATTGGCTGATTTGTCACATAAAATCAACATGATCTGTTATATCTGCACACCAGAACTTCACACTGGTGAGCTGAGGCAGGGGAAAATGAACTGTGTGCTGAGCCAAGATCACTAACTACAGAGGGAGAGAGGACTGAGGACCAGCCAACCATGCATCTTTTAATGAGCCGGTCACAGAGGCTGGGCTGTCCTCAATAAACACGCACGCACGCACGCACGCACACACACACACACACACACACACTGGCACACCTATATGCCTACACACAGACACACCAAACACACTCTTGCTGTCACGCCCACATGCTGGAATGCACACAAGCACGCACGCACACGCACACCACACGCACACACACACACACACACACACACACACACACACACACACACAGGTTCCAAACAAAAGCAACTACTGTGCACTTCCTCACAAACATTCCTTTAAGCTCACTTCATATTTCGTCAAGGGGCACATCCCAGTGTTGTGTTGTCTGATAGTATCACCTGGATACAAAACAACACTCGAGTAAACAACACCCCCGGCCTCCGTATGATTTCATACACATCTCATCTCCTTCATAAGTCCGTTTATTACTCAGGACTCACAGAGGGAGCAGCTTCATTTGCACAATGCCTGTTATCTGGCCACATCACAGCATGAATGAAAAGGCTTCTAGTGATTTTCCTACAACCACAGGCTGTTTGGCTGCAGAGAAAAACAAAGTCTGTTCCAACAGAGACACAACCAACAGGTGGTAAAATTCCAACATCATGCATTCATTCTGAATCTATCCTACTGTTAATGCATAAGTGGCCTCTACAGCTCACAAAGTTATTAATGTTGTTTTTATCAGGACATCATGTGACTCTGATACCTCCCTTTCATACTGTTCCAAAAAGCTTCTAGTGAATTTACTGTACTGTGTGATTTTCAGATCTGAAATGAAACAGGCAATCCAGTTTTCTCAAGTCAAAGTTTCAGGAATGTAAAAGATGACTAAGCCACAGAAACTGCCAACTTCACTTCAAATAGCCTGGAATGAAATTATTATGCCTTACTGTAGTAAAAATAGATTTTTGACCACTTAGAAGCAGCGAAAGAAGCTTTATATACTATATACTATACTATGCAGCATTTACGTAAAAAACACAATGTGCATACTCATTTAAACATAATCCTTCGAAATCACTAGACACTAGACATCACTAAATCATTACAAGTGTGTTATGGTGCCTGTATCTGCACAGACCCTGTCTTCTGCCTTTATTTTCTTTTTTCTCACATGTTGCTTTACTCAGGACGCTTCTAGGTTTCAGTCTGTTTGGCAGTGGTGTGTAGCCCTCAGCCAATACAATGCACAGGTTTTCAGGTCAGAGGTCTATAAAAACGTGGCAAACACCATTTAATTGTTTTTTCCTCTCCTCTCTGTCTGCAAGAGCTGCAGTAAGAGGTTTACACATATACACACACATACAGGCAGAGCAGACTCAGGATCACTTCAGCTGCATTCACACAAAATCCAACATTCTTGCTAATGGCCCTCTCTCTCGTTCATTGAGCCAAGAGGGAGGAGACAACTTTGAATGGTGCGTTTACAAACAATCCTGCATATTCTACTTTTAATGCAACACTGACATATTATCGCCATATAAAGTTAACGATGGTGAACATGTTAGCAATCTGCTAGTAGATATAGCCAACATTAGCATACATCTAGTGTTTCTGGTCACAAGTCCATTATTTTACTCCCCTTTAATAGTGGATAATGCACCACTATGTTCACCAGCAGCGAACATTGTCAGTCTGTGTACAGAGCATTTATCAGAGCCTTTTCTTTTCTAAAAATATCTGTCTGATGGAGTTGGGAACAAAGTTGATGAAGGGGCTGTGATGAGCACATCTCGACTTGGGACTACTCAACATTTGCTCATTTGTCAAGTTGACTTTTTGAGGGGATGGAATAGATATGGCCGATGTCTTCTATCCTGCCCTGTCCTGTCTGTCATTTGAGCCATAATTATAATAATAGCAAAGTATATGAGTATATGATCATCACAAGATATAGCTTCTAGATAGCTTGTTTTGCTTTGTGATAGCTTTGACAAAGCTGGTAATTTACATTAAAGCTTGGAAGCACCAAAAATGGTATTCAGGATGGACCTAAAATTAGCAAACAGTTGCCTATGTACACATCTAGCAGATACAGAGCAACTTTTAGCATTTATCTGGAGTTGTGTTTCTGGCCACCTGATAAATTGAAGTCCATTATACTCTCCTTTTAGCTCTGTTTTGGTCTCTACAGACTTACTTTTCTATTTAGCTAATAAAATACGACCCCCCTTTCACCAGTTAGTCTTTAAGTTGTCTGTCTGCTTTATGGTGTTGGGCAGATACCATACAGAGGGTTTATTGTAGCTTTTTTTTTTTAACTAAAAACATCTGTCTGCTGTGGCTGGTAACAAAGCCGATGGAGGTAAAAGTGCACCGAAACAGTAAAGCTGAGGCTCATAAAACCAGTAAAATGCTTCATAAAACAGAAGAGTACTGTGATCAATTCCCTGTGGGGTTGTCACCTTGAGTAGTACCTTTGAACTTACAGATAGTATTTGTTCCATTGTTAATCTAAAAAATAATCTGTTGGTGCAGCATTAATCTACACATGTACACCACAGACAGATTCAGAGCACATATACACTGTAGAAGCTCTGTCAACGCATACTTTCTTATTATACATGTACAAACGGAACATTTAGGACTATTGTAAAACTTTTCAACAGCAACGTGCAAGGTCCATAAGAAACAAATATATTGAAAACTTCACCACAGCAGAAAACTACACTTGGTCTTAATTGCTGTACAGTATGCTCAGGAGGGCGGAGGATGTGCAAGTCAAAACAGAGTCAGCTTTATTATAGTTTACCTCCATCACATTTTTGTCACAGCCAATGGAATGTGTAAGAGAGCTTGTTTATGGTGTAGTGGAGAGAATAACATCCTGAAGAGGCCACAAGAACAAATAACTGAGACCCAAATCCAGAATAACAGATGAAGGACTGTCAACCAATCATCACCTCTAATAACAGAAAGTGATGGATCATCAAATTAAAGGTGGAAATAGCCTGCAGGTTATTTTCACCTTTCTGGCCTTTGTGTCTCCTGTGCATGTACACCCTCATATATAGACACAGACACCACACCTTCTCACTCACATGCAGGCAGCAGCCACAGTAAACACCTCAAAACTACCATGACAGACTTCAGCACGCATATATAACTCAAAACTTACCTCCTGTTTTGCAGTTGGCACCCAAAGATTCATTCGCTCTACCTATCTGCAAAGCAGATGGTGATAAGATGTAGCGCCAGGGATTAAAATAAACAAAATCAGATATATGCATTTGCTATCATGCTGTCTTTGGCAGCATATTTCCTGTAGAACAAAAGGCAGACACAGATATACAGAGGGCACAGACACAAACAACCATACTTGGTTAAACCCTGTCAAGCTGTGCCACACTTTGTTTTAGTTTTCTGCTTTATCTGTGACACACACCACAGACACAGAGGGAAAGGGCATGTATGTGCACTGATAAAACGCTACATTTGGACAACTTTATCAGATAACTGTGTCCTTCCTGAAACACACTGCCAATGCTTGCTGCACTCCTTTTTTACATTTGCATAGTTATCTGTTAACACATGGGTGTGGAAATATTAGACTAGTGAGTAACTCGGGATACATGGAGCTTTGGTGCAAACTAGGGCTGAACAATTTTAAAAAATGATCTAATTGTGATTATTTTGACTGATTTGCAATTGCAATATGATTTGCAACATTACAGGGAATGATAATTTTAACATTATTATTCTGATTTTCATTGAAAAACATATAAAAATGATCATGCTGTGACTTTTGTGAAGATCTGTACCAAACAAAGATGTTTTCTCAAGTCTGTAGAATATGATGTGTAAGCCAAGACATCTTTGCAGCATCACAATATGTAATGGAATCTGAAGTCAGTTTATCTGTAATGCAGGCTGAAGCACAAATAAAGGTCTGGTTTATCTTTGGTTTATCACAGCATCCTCACCCAAAAGTATTTCTATCAACTTATACCATTTTTATTCAAATAAAATCAAATTCTAGCTAAGATTGTGTTTTTGTTTCACAGTTTTTGTGACTGATTTTTAGCACAAAAACAGATGATCATCATTCAGTGGAATATCAGAGATCATACTCCTGTTTCTACCTTCTGACTTCCCATTTAAATCATAGTTTTTTAGTCAAACAAAAATCTAAATCTAGCTAAAATTAACATTTTCTTCTGTTGTGTGACCAGTTTTACAACCAAACAGATGCTTTTTTAGTGAAATGGCAGAGATCATACCCTGGTGTGCAGGCATTGAATGAAAGGTCAGAATATGAACATGTGAGAGATTTTGTGAACTTAATTTGACATGTTTTGAACTTTCTGTTCAATATTACACCCCCTGCGATTTGAAAATTGCTGTAGGCCATATTGCAATTTCAACAAAATTTCAATTAATTTTTCAGCCATAGTTAAAACTGCGAAGAGCAACTAATTAACCTCCCTTGGGCCTTTATTTGATGGACCCTGACACTGTAAGCTGCTATGTTCATTTATCATTGTACCTACTGTCAATTGAAATGAAATGCACTAGCAAAACCTTTAAAGGTCATTTATGATTGAACCATTCTATTCATAAGACTTGACCTGTATATGGTAAGAGCAGAACATTTCAGAGCATATATTGACATCTACTGGGTTACTATATCAGCTCTTACAGAGCAGGTTTCACTGGCTCTCCTCTGCAGAGTCTGCCTACTCCTGATAGAGAAGCGGCGCAGGGATCTCCTGCTACGTCTGGCGAAGCTGCGAAGCGGTGACATGGCTCTCTGAAACCTTCCTCCTCCATCTTCAGCTTCTTCTTCCTCCTCCTCTTTATCATCCTCCTCCTCCTGCTTCTCTTCTGCAGTGCCCCACACCAGCTCCAGAGCCCCTTGCAAGGAACGCCGCACATTGCCGACCCATCCTGCCATCTGCAGCTGGGCAGCTGACAGCTTCCCTCCTAAGTACTGCATGGTTGAAAACCTCTCACAGCTGGTCATCCAGGCACTGGGGTCACCATGGGAACTGGGTCACCGGAGAAACTGAGGTTCAGATTTGTTAGAGATGAAGGGATTTTGTGGTTGAGTCAGAAAGCTGAGTTTGTGATCTCGCTTTCAGGAGGGAAAGTGAAGAGAAATGATATTTTGTAAAAAGGTTTCTGATGTCATGCAAAATGAGATATAGTCCATCTTTCATTTGAGCAGGATCCATCCTCTCTTTCCATATTTTTATGGTTCAGGTCACACAAACTTCCTGGAACAGTCACTTATTTGCTGTCAGTAGAAGTAAACAGCCTGACCAGCCATGTGTTTGCACTGTGACAACACTATTCCACTACAGCAGCTTTCACTATGATGGATGTATCATCCTCAACAGTAATGTCCCGAAGAAAGACTTTCCCATCATCACATTATCATCCAGTTGAAACACTGCGTCAAAAAATTTTACTTCAACTTTTCAAGGAAAAAGAAATAGCAAAGAGGCTTTTCTTCCTGCACACAACAATTTTAACGATTACCTCTTTCCATGTGTACCCTCTGTCTCTCTTTTGCTCAGACTCGTTCTGCAACAGTCAAGCCTGTTTGCTTGTGTAGTTACGTCCCAGTTCACACTGCCACTTCATTTTCCATTCAAAAGAAAAAAAGAAAAAAGAAAAGCAGCGTGGGAAATATGCACCACTCCAAACATCCAAAGCCAGGTACAGGGAGGTAGATCACCCCTTTATCTCCTCCAGACCTGAGTGATTTCAGAGGACGTCAAGACAAAGCGGAGGTCTGTGCTCGGATGTGGAAAATCCCGAGGGAAGGAAGGTGCAGCAGGCTGGGCCAAGGTGCTTTCTGTACCTCCCTCCCTCTGTGCCTGCTTGCTTCCCCGTAGGTAAATGCAGGTAACTGAATGAAGCAGGTCTTTGTGAGAGGAGAAGAGCAGAGCCAAAAACAGGAAGACTTTTTGGAGAGTTGAGAGAAAGTTTGAGCACTAGATGACTGAAAGAATGGACAACTTTCTTGTCCGTGCTTTAGCCCATCCTCTTTTGTGGGCATGTGCGCCAGAAAGTGTGTGTGTGTATGTGTGTGTGTGTAGGGGGGTGATGAGCTCTCTCAAAACGGGGTGGAGAGATTGACAAGAGACACAGAGACAGAGGGGCACCATGTATGGTCATTCTGACACGCTGCCCTGTTGACCAGATCCAAATGAGGACATGATGAGCACATACCACCTAGGCTCTACTCACTGTAACATCCATCCATCCGTCCATCTGTCTGTCTTTGAGTCAGTAGCCTGAATGAGGGTAGCATGGTTGGCTGCACAGCTTGTGTTTGCCCAGTAAACATTTTCCTCATTCTGCTCTGTCAAAATAAAAGCTTTTCTCTGCCACACAATAGTGCCTTTGCTCTGGTTTTCTGCAGCATAAAAGGGTGTTTATTAAACTATACTTTTGTTGAGCAGTCATATTATAGCAGTGTAAGGTGCTCTTCATGAGATGAACTTGTTGCTTTCCCTGGTGCAGAATAAGGAAGTGCAATTTTTAAGAGCAGCAGCGCCTCTCAGTGGTGAAAGCAGGGCTGTACTCACACAAAGCTAAGTCCTGTACAGTAGTTCACTGGTTTTTATGGGTTGGTTTGTTTACTTAAGCATGCACGTAGCAAACAGAAACACAATATCACAAAGACGCACACATACACTCACACAGTTCAGGGCTCCTGAGTTCAGTGTTTTCATCAACACTGTGAAATACTGCATGTTGAAACAAGTAGTGAACCGATCTGTCTTGACTGGAATAGCACTGTCAGCTGATTCATTCACTCGGTCCACCCTGAATTGTGTGTGTTTGCTGCCTTGTGTCTTTTCATAGTTAAGTGTGATCAAGTTTTCCCCATCATTATTGGCTTTTTATTGTTTATTTTGGTTG
This sequence comes from Lutjanus argentimaculatus, assembly GCA_034769285.1. Classification (NCBI taxonomy): domain Eukaryota; kingdom Metazoa; phylum Chordata; class Actinopteri; order Lutjaniformes; family Lutjanidae; genus Lutjanus; species Lutjanus argentimaculatus. The sequence continues at coordinate 14,195,988 of JAWZSL010000014.1, forward strand.
CAAGATGTTTATTAAGTTATGTAATGTGCCTGACCTTTCACTTTAAATTGTGTGTTAGCTTTTTTAGGTACAATGTTAGGCTGTAATCTTTCATTGTGGTCTGTTATTCTATACCTACCTACTGCCTATAACGATGCTAACACTGCTAGGGTGCAACATCACACTGTTGACTGTTAGACAACTGACTGACTGTTACACTCCCAGCTGATTAGGACTACTCCTTTCAAGCTGACTGTACAGCGATGATGCCATTTATTTGTGGGTCCACCCAGAAGTTTACTCAGACATGGTTTGTTGACTGCAGCTGCACTACATCTTCAGTGGGCCTTTGAATGTGAATCAACTGAAGCAAAAAATAGTTTGTGTTAGAAGCAGCCTCATGATAAGTACACATCCTCTCATACGCACAGCAGCACCATTAAAAAGTTAATACTTGTCAGATTTGTAAGATAAAAATGGTTAAAGTTTTCAGTCACAAAAACATGAGCTAAAATATAGACCTCACATCTTTCTTTACAGTGTTAGACTAACAACCCACAATTGGACACAAGCAAACTAATGCCTAAATTATAAAGTGGAAGGATGATGAAATGGATTTTCACTAGTCAGAAAAAGAAAAAGTTCTATTTTAATCCTATCATGAAAACAGCTTAGGACGTAGTTAGTGTTTATATTGATAAATCAGCTAAATGTTTTTGAAGGCAGAATGAGTAGTATTTGTCAGTTGCATTAATAAACACAACATTAAAAGGTGACCCTCCTCCCCAGCTCAACAGCTCCTGCATGCTTAAGATCTGGTCACTACGTTGTTTTTTGTTTGGTTTTTTTTACAGTCCCAACCTCAAACCCTAACTGAGGGATTCACACCCTTGCCTAAAGATTTGACACTCAGAAACACCCTGAACACAGCAAAATAAAAAATGAAAATACATGCAGCAGGCAGAGTCTCTGCAGATACAGGTACACTGCCACACACTCCTAGCGGGTCATAAATGATGAATGGCAGGGATTATTTTTGCCAACTTTGGAGCAGGCAATATGAAATGGTATAAATAGCATATTTAAGTATACTGATATCATTGTATATCTTGACATAGTGCATTTTCTTGGAAATTAATTGAGAAACTTAAAATGGAAGAAATAAACAACAACTTTTTGGGAAATTTAGACATTTAAGGGAATAGTTTGTCATTTTGGGAAATATACTTAATTGCTATGGAGCTACCATCAATAAATTGTTTGCCTAGTTTAAAAAAAAAAGACTGGAAACAAGAAGCAGCCATGGCTCTGTCAAAATGAGATATAATGTATTAATAAGAAAGCATTTTAAGTGTGGATTTTGTTACCTTTTGTTAGCAGAGCCAGGCTAAATGTTTCCCCATTTCAAGACTTAATGCTAAGGTAAGCTAACTGCCTGGCGTCCCCAGATTCATATTTATCATATAGACATGAGACTAGTATCAATTTTCTCATCAAACTCTCAGCAAGACAGCTTGTATACTTATATATAAAAATAACTTTTTGTTATATTAGCTGAAACTGTCAATATATTCTGACCATAAAAAAATCAAGTTCCCCTGGTTCCTCCTAGTGCTCATAGTGGCATTTGTGAGAATGTGCAGCTCTAAATGAAAGCTAACAACCAGAGCCGGCTTCCAACACAAAACGTCGCCCAACGTGCTGTAAACTGTTGTTCACTGTCGTGACTTCTCTCTCTCCCCCTTTCTCTCCTGGGCTCCACAAACACACACACACACGCCCAGAGTCGAGCTGAGGAGAGATGGGTGACAGTCGCCACTTACCTCTGAGTATGGGTTGGCACTGTCTTTCCCCATTTTAGCCATAAACCTTGAATCAAGCTTTTTACCAAAACCCCTTTCAAATCGTAATAATGTTTCATCTGTGGGAGACTGGACTGCTCTATTACACATATGCTACAAACTCAACATGTGGTGTATTCAACACTGCTATAATTAGATCAGTAAACTGTGGTCACTGCAGCTAACTATTCAAGTGGTAGACTATAGTAAGCATACTGCTTTACACCACCAAAAATAAATCTAAAACATGTAAGGTGAAACCCTTGCAGAGCAAATGCTGAACTGACTTTGCAATTCAGCGCAAAAATCACCATTAGCATGTAACAGATAACATTTCTATCTCAAAGACTCACCCATATCTGCTGCAGATAACCCATCCAAGATGCCCATGTAAAATAATCCATCCCTCCTTCATATGCCCATGACATGTTTTTTTTATCTTTTAAAATCCCTTTGACTTGGAAAATAAAAGTTTTCTTTATGGACAAATGAGAACAAAACGAAAGCTGAAGACAGGCAGATGAGGGACAGATGCACAGGAAGTCGTAACCTCACTTCCTGTTAGATTTCTTACTGTCATAACCACACGTTTACATGCATACACCACCGACATAGAGCTCATACAGTTTGATGTACAGTTCCCCAACAGCTTCAGAAAATTCATTAAATGGACTGAAAATACTGGACTACTCTTACAGAAAACTCAATGTACATGAAGTATAGAAAAGAAATTCAGTCATGCTTTTTCTCATCCTGTATATATTATCTTCCGGAGTAGTTATGTTATGTTATGTGAGACCACAAATAAAGAACTGTGGACATTTGTGTCCTTTTATCACATCTCCTAAGTCAACACTTCTCCTTTTCTGTGTGCTGATATCTTTTTTTGTTCTAAGAAATAGGCTCTCACTGTCAGAACAGGCAGATACTACTGACACATGGCACATACTGTAGATGTAGATTTCAAGCTATGCTTGTTTCAATGTCACACCTACACATTCACACACACAAATGCACAAGCACAAGTTCTTAAGCTGTGACTGAATCAAGCTGAAGCAAGTATGACAAGATGTTTTCCCTCGTGTTACAGGAATGATAATGTGTTGGTGCAAGTGAGGTGTGTGTGGTTGCCAGGCTGATATGATTCAGTGGTGAAATAACCACATTTACATGTACACTCCTGTCTCTGTTCTTAACCTTAACCTCACCCTTTCTGAGTAATTGAACAATCTCCTTCATGAAACTGTGCTGCCTGGTGTTCACAACAACAAAATCTATCAAGAAGGCATAAAAGGCTCAGCTGGCTCAGAGGTTTCACTTTCTCGGCCGACTCAATTCAACTGTTTAGTGTTGGTACTGAAGTCACATTCTAGATGACCGTACTGGAAAACATCATCAGATAAGGTATGACTTCATGGTAAAGCACCCTTATAGTCCAGTTAAAGGCAAGATTAGACAACATGGCAAAACAGCAATGAAAGTGTTGAGAGGAAACAACACGCGTTCCTCCACATTAGGGATGGGAATCAAAAACTGGTCCCAGTTTAGAACTGGTTGCAAATTTTACAAACCATCAGAGTTATACTCTTCATGCTTCTCATTTCAATGATGGCGACATGTTAATCCTGAAACATGCAACAAGATGGAGTGCTGGCGGAGAGCCTTTTTTCTACTCTATTTCTACACTGTGTTTGGACTCAGGTAATAAAACAGTTGAAAACCTGTGTAAGCCTACTTTTTTTCGCACAGAAAATGGATTGATTGATAGAGGAATTATTAAAGGAATCGATAAAGAATCAGACTGATAAGCGGAATCCATAACAGCACAGGTATATAAAAAAAAAAATCTTATCAACTCTCATCCCTCCTCCACACTAAATAGAAGAAAAGTGATGTGACATGTATTCTGAAGGACCTGTCACACATTCTACATCCTGAATATGAGCAAACACAGGAAATATAAAAGCAACCGCTTCATGTTTTGTTTCCTTCCAGCGTCCATTACCCTACACAACAAATGACCTGCTCATTCCTCACCTAGGTAGTGCGCTATGCAGTATAAATTCTGAATTATACTGTCAATCAAATTGGTTGCAATGGATGGCCACCCACCATAGAGTCTAGTTCCACTTGAGGTTTCTGCCTGTAAAAGGAACTTTCTCCTTGCCACAGTCACCTTAGTGCTTGCTCAAGGTGGGAACTATTGAGTCTCTGTACATAATATTATTAAGTGTACGGTAGGGTTCGGCAATTGGATGAATATATCGTCTATTGCCACTGGCTGAGTCCATGGCCACTGCATATAATTTTTGGGGCAATTCTCGTCTTTTTATTTTGCTAATTTAATGGTCTGCATGAGTGACAGCTGCTGCTCTTTCATTCAGTGGCACAGTACACACCCACTGAGCAGGAGGACGAGTGAGAAGAAAACAGTGTGTAGAACAATACTTTCTCAAATCTGACACAAATTTATTTCAACCAAACCAGAGTAAGTGGTTGTTATAACAGTAGAAAGACTAACCTGCATGAATATATCACCGATCCTTGGTTGCTGGATGATTTTGGATGGTTGGAAAATTTTAACATATCGCCCAACCCTAGAGTACAGTACAGATCTGCTCTGCATGTGAAGTTCCCTGAGATAACTTGTGTTATATTGATTGATTATATTGATTTAGTGCTATATAAATAAAACTGATTTGACTTGATTTTATGGTTTTTATGATCGCAATCCTCATTTTAAAATGTCTTCATATTCACATCTTTATCTCACTGTGCATGTGCAATATTTTACATATTTTACAACTTTTTTCTATTTTATTTTTCAAGTTTTTTTGTCATGGTTGTACATATTTACTATTGTGTTTTGATATACTGCTGTTGTGATGCCCCACCCCTCACATTCCTTGAGCCAGTTTGTGACAAATGGGGGCTCATCTCGATTTGTCACTACTGTTTGTATCATATTATGATGACTGCCCGAGCCAAATTTCCCCTGAGGGTTAATAAAGTATAGCTTATCTTATCTTAGAGGGAAAATTATGCACATTTCACGTAGGTGTCCAGTCAGTGTTGATGGTAAATGTAGTCAACTGTGGCAATTACTTCTTCAGTGCTGCTTTATTGACCAAGAAAGCTAAGTTCTCCTGCTAGCTGCTAGCTGCTAGCTACTTTCTTGGCCAAAACATACTGCTAGGTGACAAAAATACTCATCTAGCACTCCTCCTTGCTACCCAGACAGAGAGTAGAAATCCAAGCTTAAATAGCCTGTAGTTCTTCCTCAACACCAACAACATCACTGTGATGACACTGGATGCAGGAGGAACAACAGATTTCATAGCAAGGGAACTCATTGACACTGACTGGACATCCACATCCATCCAAATTTTCCCTTTATATCAAAATGCATTTACCTCATTGTTATCGTCTTCTTCGATTTCATTCTCCTTTGTCTCCTCCTCTTCCTTCCTCTCCGCCTCCATTTCCTTTTCCTCCACCTCGATGGAGATGAGCTGTTCCACCTCTGGCCTCTGTTCCAACTGTTCCTCTTCCTCCTCTTCCTCTGGTCTCTTCTGGGCTAATGTAGGCTCTGGGCTGTATGGTTTTACCACCTGCTCTGGCACTTTATTTTCAAGAGGGCTGACATCCAGGGGCACCAGCACTTCTGTTTTATCTTCTTTATCTACAAGGTCATCTGCCCAACTGTGGATGACCTTACGAGGTTCTGCTTTAGCCTGTGAGCCCCATCTCTTTGGCTTGACAGAAAAATCATCAAAATCCACCTCGATCAGAGGCTGTTTGACGGAGAAGTCATCATACATAACTTCCAATTGATTCTCTGCAGGCTCAGAGGTTTTTGTTAAGGGGGAATATGGTGATTGCGATGTCTGAGGAACATCATCAGTGTCAAAGCTGATTAAACTCTCTCTTTCCCTGTCTTTCTCCATTCTAAGCTTTTCTTCCACTTCTTGTGCTTGCTTTCTCTCCAACTCCTCTCTCATCTTTCTCTCCAGCTCCTCCACCCTTTCCTTCTCTATCTGTCTCCTCCTTTCCTCCTCCCTTCTTTCCTCTTCTCTCCGATTCTCTATTTCCTTTTGCCTCATTCTCTCCATCTCCTCTTCTCTTTCTTGCTGCTCTTTCAGCCTCCTCTGCCTGTCTCTTTCCTCCGCCTCCTCTTGTCGGAGTCTCTCCTCTTCCTGTCTTTCCCTCTCCCTGTCCTCCTCTATCTTTCTCCGCCGCATCAACTCTATCTCTTCCTCCTCTCTCAGCCTCCTCTGCCTATCTCTTTCCTCCGCCTCCTCTTTTAATCTTTCTTTCTCTCTCTCTTGTCTGAGTATCTTCTCTTTCTGTCTCACCCTTTCTCTGTCCTCCTCTAACTTTCTCCGCCGCATCAACTCCATCTCTTCCTCCTCTTTCAGCCTCCTCTGCCTATCTCTTTCCTCCGCCTCCTCTTTTAATCTTTTGTTCTCTCTCTCTTGTCTGTGAATCTCCTCTTTCTGTTTTGCCCTCTCCTTGTCATCCTCTAACATTCTCTGCAGCACCGACTCCATCTCTTTCTCCCTCTCCTTTTCTTCTTCTCCTCCCTGCCTCTCTGTTATCTTCACCCACTCCTTCTCCCATTCCTCCTCTCTTTGTTTCTCTTTATTTAACTCCTCCTCTCTCAGTTTTCTCTCTAATCTATGCTCTTCATGCTTGTGAATTGATCTATCCTCCTCCTCTCTCAGCCTCTGTCTTTCTATTTCCTCCCTCAGTCTCTTCTCCTCCTTCAATCTTTCTTTTTCCCTCTCCTCCTGCTCTTGTCTAAGTAACTCCTCTTCCTGTTTTGCCCTCTCCCTTTCCTCCTCTCTTTGTCTTTGCAACATCAACTCTATCTGTCTCTCCCTCTCCATCTCTTCTTTTCGCAGCCTTTCCCTTTCCCTCTCCTCTTCCTTCAACCTCTCTCTCTCCCATTCCTCCTTCCTCTGTCTCTCCATCTCCTCTTTTAGCCTCTGTCTGTCCCTTTCCTCCTCCTCCCGCAGTCTCTTTCTTTCCCTTTCCTCCTCTTCCTTCAGTCTCTTTCTTTCCCTTTCCTTCTCTTCTTCCTTCCTCTGTCTCTCCATTTCCTCCTCCTTCAGCCTCTTTCTCTCCCTTTCCTCCTCTGCCCTCCGCTTTGCCTTTTCTTTCTCCCTTTCCTCTTCTTCTTCTAGTCGTTTCCGCTCCTCTTCCAACTTAAGCCTCGCCAGCTCAATCTCCTCTGCTCTCCATTTTCTCTCAAACTCCAGATGTTTCAGTCGTTCTGCTTCTTGTTCTTGGTCCCCATCCTCCTTCTTCAGCAGAACTCCTACTCTTCTGTAGTTAGGCAGTGAGACAGGGATGTCCTCCTCAGCTTCTTCTTCTTCAGAAGCCTCTTCTTCCTTTTCATCTTCACTGGAGGACGCTGAGCCCAGGATCAGTGGAGGCCCACCATCGTCTCTCTCCACAACACCGAAGCGAACAGAGCGGCGTTTGACACTGTCCCTCTTTAGAACACCTGTGTCTCCCTCATCAGTGGCAGTGTGGCTTGTAGATGAGTTGCGATTGCGTAGCTGGACGTCACCCTCTGTTGATTTGTTCTGTGCATGCTCTCCTGGTGACTCTCTTGGACTTTCGGATGACTTATCTTCGGTAGGAGCATTTTTAGATGTTTCTATTGTGGCCTCTGCGGGTTGTTCAGCAGGTGAGACCTTTGAAGGAAGATCCACCACCTGGCTGGATGATGTCCCAGTTGCAGGAGTTTCAGCAGATGGCATTTTGGGTGATTTCTCTGCTGCTGGAGCAGGTGCTGGCTCAAAGCTGTGGAAAAGATGACCAATTCAAGATGAAAAATGGCAGTTTAATGATCTTTTAATTATCTTGTTTACTTTAAAAGAATTGTTATTTAATTTTTATAAACTTCAAATTCTCTCACCAGTAATCATCTTTTTTACCTTTATTTATTCAGGGAAAGTTTCCTGAGAGGAAGCTCTCTTTTGCAGAAACGCCCTGATTACATTTACGCAGTTACCTCATTCACACCTGGAGGCTGACCAACACAAACCACTGAGCAACTCCACTGGAGCGGTGGGGGTTAAGGGCCTTGCTCAAGGGCACATCAGTGGTGGTAATGAAGGAGAGGCACTTCCTCCACCCAGATTAATCCTGCCAGTAGGGAGGATTGATCACAAGCTTGCTTCTCTAACCTTTAGGCAACCACTGTTTGTTTAATCTATGCAAAAACCTGAAATGGAAAAATGAGTTGTGGTTTTATGAGGAGTTACATGCTGGTGCTGTAACTTCCTGGAGTTTCGTCATTAAAGTAAGTATGCCAGCTGACCAGCAGAGACTCCAGACCCCATGTGTTAAAGGGAAATTCAGCACTTTTCACGTGGATGTCCAATCACCGTTGATAGTAAATGTAGTCAACTGAAGCAATAAATTCCTCTACATTCTATATTGACCGAAAAGCTGAGCTTTCCTGCTAAAAAAGCTGTTGTTCTTCCTGCCTCGGGTGATGTCCTTCCTCCAATGCTATGTTTTGGCCAACAAAGTAATAGCTATAGGCTAGGGTGGTGATACACTGCATATACAGTGTCCTAAGCTTGCACGCCATGCATCCTGGTACATGTAGGTAGGTACTGCTGGCAAGTCTCCTTGAGCAGAGTTCGTTATTCTTTGAGAGGGTATGTTATATACTGGTATATATCAGTACAATAAGATGGTCTTAAAGTGGCAATAATATTGTTTATTACAATTACTTCTGGGACACTATATTGTCCAACAAAAGTATTTATTCGAACAGACCTTACCTTTAGTTGTATCTAGAAATTCTGGTTTTGGTTTGGTTTGGTCTAATTTGCCAATCATTTTATAAATTCATCTCTTAGATTTCTGCCTCTACATCACCACAATAGAGGTGGATTTCATTTGTGGTGCTAAGAGCACTTGAAGGTTAACGTTTTAAAAATTCAACAGTAACTTATTACTGTTACTTATAATCCACAGAACCGATTGTTAACAGTTTTAATAGGAACTATTTCTTCAGAATAAAGAAGTTCGACTTAAAAGTGTTGAAGTGAAATCTCACGTCACTCCTCGCTGTGAGTAACACAAACATATTGTGGCCTGGTTTACACTCTTATCTAAACTTTTTTGTTTGAGGACATAAATCTGGCCGCAATCTTGCAAGCAACATTATTCATTTACTACACAAAGTACAGTAAGGAAGGAGACATTATATCAGTAAGGAAGAAGAAACAAAGGACAAGAAGACAGTGCTGGTGACACTCAGACGTTTCCACCTTCATTACAAATATCTGTTATCAGTCTCCTTGATTACTTGTAATATTGTATTGGCCCTGAAAAAACAACAACAAAAAACCCCACCAACAACAAAACTCCACACTGTAATGTGAATTCTTTATGCAGCGATGAAGCATGATAAATTATGAAAGATAAATTAATTAAGATTAATTGCCAGAGTTCACATTAAAAGTCTTAAATGTGGACATGAAAAGATGTCTGATTATGAATCAGAATTGAAAAGCAAAACCCTGGCCAATGATAGCCAATAATATGTGCTATTAACCTTAAAATAACAGATGAATGCAATTGCAGGAGATTGTTACTTCTCTTGTATTCATGTCTTAACACACCATGAAACACAAATAGTTCACTCACCTCTTAGAGCGAGTTCGGGCCACAACCTGAGGCTTCTTCTCAGTCATCGATCCCTCAGAGCTCGTTTCTGTCACCCAGTTTTTGATTCTCTCCTTTACACCTCCCATACCATTTATTATCTCTGTCTCCTCTCTCTTTGTTGGGACCTCTGGCCTCGATGAGGAGTCAAACAGAAGACTGATTCTTCGTTTTATACTTCCACCCCCACCGTAATCCTCCGTCAGTCCATCTTTATCACTCACTCTGTTCGACGGCTCTGGTGTTGTCTGGTTCTGCTCTGGTTTTGACGACTCTGAAGGCTTGTTTGCATCATCTTTGGCGCTGGTTGTAGAGATGTTGATAGTTGGCTGCGGCGGCAGAGATAGGCCACCTGACTCAAACTTTGAGGTGAGCTCCGTGGACAGGCGCTTCCTCGTGCTGCCCCATTGATTTGTTGGATTGGCTTTAGAGGAAACATCACTCCCTGGTTCTTCAGGCTTCTGGATGACAGAAGTCTTAGTTTCATCTTTCTTTTCACGCTTTTGGACGACAGGAGTTTCATCTTCTTTCTTTTCAAGCTTTTGGATGACAGGAGTCTGAGTTTCATCTACTTTCTTTTTTCCGTCTTTCTGTTCTGAGTTAGTTACAGTATCCGTGGATGCTTTGTGGTTTGTTTGGATGACGTCATCTTTCTGGATCAGCTCAGACTTGGGTGTCTCTTTGGGTGGAGCTGTTTGTGAGGCTGGTTCAGATTTTCCTACACAAGAATCAAGGGCATCTTCTCCGTGTGGACTTGTTTTGCTTTCTTTGGTTGTTTTTGGTTGGTCTTTTGTGAGCACACTTACAGAGCTGGGTTTGGAATCAGAGGTGGTGGGTCGCTGAGCAGGAGTGGGCAAAGTTGATTTGGAGACATGTGCGGCGGCCTCAGGTTTTCCAGTCTGCTGTGTTGTTGTCTTTGAGGTTGCGGGGGCTGTCTTTGGGGCGTGAATGGAGCGAATGGTGGTGTTCTTCTGCAGAGAGAAGGGCTTGGGAGTGAGCCGAGGTTTGGGGGCCAGAGATGGCTTGGGTTTTGAGATGCCACCAGGCTGGGAACCCTCAATGGAGCTCTCCATGACTGAGTCACTGAAAGAGGAGAGGAGGTGTTAACATACAGCAGACTAGGCTTCACATTCACACTGACAAAACACTCTCAACCGAAACACAGCCAGGTTGTGTAGGATAAGTCTGGTTGGTCTAGATTTTTGAAAGCATATTTTTCCTGCAGGAGCAAAGAGAAACTAATCAATCACACTGAACAAACAAACATCAGAAACTATGAAAAGTCTTCCTGCTCATTTTCTTACAAAGTTTTCTTCCTCAGTTTTGGTTTTAAGTAATAAAAATGTATTGAAAGATCTGATCTGACTGTCATTTTTTAGCTTAGGGGATAACTGTAATGTTGCAAGTAGCTTCTGAAGGATCATCTTGATTTAAGGATGTCCAAAACCTGACTTGAATGAAATCATGAACTCTAAATCAATAGAGAGAAGTCATTCATATATTATGGTATTGTCAACCCAGTCACAGTTCTGAGGGACAAACCATTTCTTTACGGATTACTGCACAGACTAAATTTTATTACTTCAAAATAATATGTCAATACTAGGCCCTTTCAAGATTGCATCTAACAACGTCTTTGCCCTATCTAACTAATGACAGATTTTTATAGGGTAACTTCAGTATTTTTCAACCTGGCCCCTGTTTTCCCGTTTTTTGTGTGTGATTAATGAGGACAGCAATATTTGAAACTGGTCCAGCATTGCGGGAAAATCGCTGTAGCCCACAAAAGTGAGATGCACTGCAATGTACTCCCTCTGAGCAACTGTTCAAGTCCACTAAAAGTGCCTGTTTTTGGCACTGACAGGCTCAGAGTGTCTGACAACATCATGGAAAGGATCGCTTCAGAGATAGACCTTTTTAAAAGAGTAAGATCCTTTTTGTCAAACCGACAACAGCTGAAATATCACTATAATAGTAGACCATAGAGATAAAATTACTGTTTCTGTAAATGGAGTCTGGTTGCTTTGAACAGAGTGATATAGCAGCTGATTCAGCTGAAAGAAAAAGGATAATTTAAAGAAAGGTCTAGCTCTGTAATCATCCTTTCCATTAAGTTGTCAGACACTGACAATAACAATCTCAGCCTGTCAGTGCCAAAAACAAGCACTTTTATTGGACATATGTTCACACTTTTGCCAGGTGCAGCATTCTCCCTCAGTACTGGACCAGTTTCAAAAACTGTTGGCCAGGTTGAACAATACCAAAGTTATGCTTTGAGCCTCTGTTGTGGGCTTTTGATAATTTAATCATCACTTCAAAGTGATAATGTATTATACATTAAAAAGGTACTGGTAAAGTCTTAGAAAGTGCATCTTTAGCTTGAAAAAAGTAAAGTTTTACTGAATGATAACATTCACATAAATGATGTGTGATATTACACTGTTACAATACGTGATTTTGACAGTGGAATTAAAGTGAGCTGTCATATAGTTTTTTACTATTTGAAATCACACTTCAGAAAACCTACTAAAAAAGGAATCAGAACAGAGAGATAGGAGACATATTGTCAGAGACTGAAGCGGGCCTGATGAGTCATCACACACATCAACAATGTGGTCTGCAGGGAAGACACAATCACACCACATCACCAACTGAACCGAAACCAGTAAAATATAAACAACCCTCTATATCAAGTACCGTCACATGAGCACAACAGACGTTCACAAGCGAAAGGCCAAATTTACACTTCATGTATTAAAGATAACAGTAATGTTTCCAAATTTGTTTCACCAAATACCACAGGCATTGTGTGCAACATGTCATCTGGTTTGACCTGTAAGACTTTCACACAAACCGGTAACTCCACGCCCCAAAGATTTATACTGTGCATTTCAATGTCAGCAAAATGTTCACTGTGTCATTCTCACATTATCAGTCCACAGCTGGTTTACATTAACTGTTGTGACTCCACACAACAGTCCAGTGTGTCTGTTTACGTGTGTGTGTGTATGTGTGTGTGTGTGTGTGTGTGCACTTAGGTATTTCCGCATGTGATGTGTTTTGTAATTATCTTTTTGCTGCATTGCTCAAACAGCACAACACCTCTGGGTGTGCATGATATTGTGTAATGGGATCAGTGGGACTCCTATAGCTGCGGACACCACCCACTGAGGTTAAATACTGTGTTCTGTTTGTAAGGGAGACTGGGGACAGTTGGAGCTCTTTCTCTCAGTTACTCATAGACTATCTGGACTAGACCAACCAAATCTTTATAAATTATACTTACATATCCTCGCTAATTACCCATAAAATTGTAAGACGATCACATATGACATTTCGTTCACAATAATTATATCAAAGGAAGAGATCAGATCCTGCAACTGACTCCAACCCTGGGAACAGTTGCAACTCCATCAGGGGACAGTTTCAGCATATTAAAAATAGATTAATTTTCACTGATTAAATTTTGCTTTTCGCTTTAATTAGTGTAGTATTTCAAAAATATGCAGTTTACAGTAATGTTATAGTATTATTTATCTATTTAGTAATATTTATCAAGTAACAATTATTGGGTTTGTTTGATTATGTGTAGAACACAGGCCTACCCGGAGTCAGTGTGTTGACAGATGTTACAGATATTATTCAGTCTCTCTATTTTTCAGCGTAAGACAAAATTCTGTTGTGTGTTGGGGATGGTGTCAATGTGTTGCAACAGTCCCCACTTTATCAGCCATGACAAAACATCATGTGCTAGCTAGACACATTTGCTGCATCCAAAATCATGTTTAATACCTTAATCACATCCGCCTTTTTGATTTCTTGTTGTCACTACTGTATTGCACTGTGGGATATTTATGCCTGCTGAACTGAACTGAACTGAACTGAAACTGAATATTTTCCAGAAATAAAATGCACCATGGAGTACAACTGGTTTCATAGGTTTTGGACATACTAAGAAATATCACATCCTATTTTAGCATAATGGTTGAAATGGTTAGTGTGGAATTTCGGATGCAGCTATCGACCATGACACATGCTAAACCTATTGTCAACACCATGAGGATTTCAAACTAATTACGTTTTAATTCATTCATACAACAGGTCAAAGAGAAAAATATAGCTCAAAAGAATTACTGTCCACACCTCCAAAACAGCAGCAGATGTTGAATGTGCCTCCTGTCTTGCTGATGGGGAGAAGATCTAACTGAGCATGTACATTATCATCACTCTAGTGTGTTTCTGGTAGAAGGAATAAGATTTGTTGCAACCATCCATAGTCTACCCAGCACCATCCAGTGAGGTTAAATAACGTGTCCTGTTTGTTTATTACAGTTGAATTCCTGAGAAACAAACAGTGTCTAGCAGACAAAGCTGCAGCTGATAGACGATTCCTGTTGCTTGTTTTAGGCCAGGACGGAGTGAAAATCATTGTGCAGCAGCGGGATTGTTTTTGTTGTTTCTTTATCTTTGTTTGCCTTTAGTGCCTGTTAACCCTGCCAAGGCTAATGTTGTACTCGGTGCCTTTCGCTTCGATGTCCACCCTGTTACTCATTTACTTCTCTGAGTGATGCTGAGAGTCAGCAAACACTTAGTTTGAGGTTCGCAAATAGTCAAATGTCGCGATGTGACGACTTGTAGAGCAAATCAAACGGTGAAATTCACGTTGTGTTGTTGTGTGATGTGTCATTACGGGTTGTTAATAAGTTACTAATAAACGCGTCAACAGTGAACTCCCAGTCGTTGAACCAGCAGCAGTGTGTCCTCTGCAGCTGGACAAAGGAAACTGAGATAAATCAAAGTAACTTCACGTTCACGTCAGTCTTGTGAGGACACATGTATGCGGATACTCACAATTCACAGGCTACAACGTTACCAAGATATTTATTTTACAAAAAACAGTCATACAGCTGGTGCACCTGCTCTTAACATAAGCTTTATGAACTTTTACACGTAACACTTCGTTTATCAGAATAAAGTTTTTTTTTTACCTTTTGTCTTCACGCAGACATTCAGGTGGTAAGACGGAGGAAGGAAGCGGGAAGAAGTTACAAAAGAAAATTGTTCCTCAGTTTTCCGTGACCGTCTCGCCTGCTGAGCTGTTGTCACAGTGGTTTTTTTTTTTTTTTTCAAGTCATTCACACTAACGAGACGTCAGACGCTCTCGCAGCCAGCAGACACTCCCTCTGCCCGCCTCAGGTCGAGCCACGCTGCTCCGGGTCAAGTCACGCGCAGACAGACGCGACCAGACAGGAAAAGGCGGGACTTTCACTTCAAAATAAAAGCGCGACAAACAGCTGAACGTTCCATCGATTACTCATCACTAAAGTGAGATTGAGAGATATGATTTAATTACCACAATTACATAAGAGAGAGCCCTCAAACAGACACAGTGATTTCAATTCAGGTAGTTCAGCAGTTTGTGTTCAGGCAGGCAGTGGAGCCCTCAGGCTGTCTGACAGCCAGAAATAACGTTTTATTCCGCTGATTTACCGGCCTTCTCACCAGCGCTACCTCACCTTATTCGTTATCTACCTCGCAAAGCTACAGCTCCTTTTCTCTCCTCAAGCATAAACTGCAAGCCAGACCCAGACGTCTAAGCTGGGTACATGAAATAAACCCAGCGATGACACAACTGGGGCAATCTCATTGACTGTGGAGCAATCTGATTGCCTGCTTTCATGGCTGGCTACCACAGTGTGACATCAGGTTGCATTCCCCCCAAAAGGTGACTCTGTTTCAAGTTGTCTGCTGAACTACTACGTTTTTTTCTGCCATCATCTGGGGTCCCCACTGCTGCAGCCTAAATAGACCCACATTCAAAATGAATGAGATGGTGGTGCTTTTACTGTAATACTGTTTAACATACTTATGGTAGTGTTACACATTTTCACAGAAAAAAAGCTGATAATTATATCCAGATGAAATAATGCACACAACTAAATGGTTTGTATGCTGGTTTCTTAGCCAACATCACAAACTTTGTCAAGCCACCTTAGTGTTAGCTTTCAGTGTAACCAAACAATTGTAACAAGCATGAAAATGGTCAAAGCTCCCGAGCCTGAGAATAAGAGTTAAAACGGCTGATTTGTGGCAATTAATCCAAGGCGAACAATCAATTTGAAATGCGAGACCTATGTTAGGGTATAATAGAGAAAATACAAAAACAAAAGCAAAAAATAACCCAATGGACTGGAGAGACTGCTTTAATTAAAAACAACAGCAGAACTTAACATTGAGAAAATTCTACAGTGCTACTTTCATTTTGAAATCTCGGACAGGAATGGTTGTGTAAATTTACTGCAGCTTGACAGCAGTACGCGGTTCAGTTGACTGGATAAACAGGTTCTGACTGAGGCAAGAAGCTACTTTACACACAGTGAAAAGGAATTGGATCCACGCAGCTCTCACTGCTTGATACAGGGAGAGTCCTGAGGCTATCTGCTGCATCTTAACAGCAGGAAGTGCCCATCAGCTCAACACAATAAACAGTCATTTGCATAACACCTGGGCCTTACAGCGGGAATTTGCGTTGCCTGCGCATCAGGGCAGGAAAAACACAAGTGAACTGATCTTTGACAATCACCAAATCTGAGAAAAAGATATATGTGTTTCTATGTGTGTATGTGATCGCATGTTGGGCTGGTTTTGTGGGGTAGAATTATTTTACAAGTAGTAAAATAGCCCATAAAATAGGACAAAATTGCATTATCCACAGTGGTACAGGTAGAAGTAAACAAGTACTGTACACTATTTTCTTATCTGACAACTTTTGTAACCATTTAATTAGGATTAAAGTTGACATTTTGGCATAAATTGGCCTATAACAAGATATGAAATATGTTTTGTTATAACTTACTGAATATTACACACATGTACAAGTGAAACATAATTAGTCAATTAAATTACAGAAATTTTATTTCGTATTTGTTCATTTGGCTGACACTTTTATCCAAAACGAGTACAATAAGTGCAAGAATCAAGCAAACATAATCAAATATGCTGAACTGTGCTACATTTAGAAACATTAATAGTTTTTATTATATATAGGCCTCACTTTAAATTCAATATAATTCAATATATTAATTTATTCTTTCAATTCGATTCGTTTTATTGACATGAATGTGTGAAAATTATACTTCAGTACAAACAAATAAATGAGCTGAGTAGTTCTTCAAAATATAACTTTTATTATCAATTATTACCAATAATTATTATCGAGTTATTATATGATAATTTTATTATTACAGAAGTAGTACTAGTGCTATTTGCACATTATTGTGTTTTTTTGTTTTTTGTTTGTTTTGTTTTGTTTGTTTGTTTTTTTGTTTTTTGTTTTTGTGTTTGTTTGTTTGTTTGTTTTCAGGTAGCGCTGAGGGGCTGGCTGTCCGTCGCCCCCTGGTGGCCCTTTCGAGGAACTATTTCACACCCTCCTCTGGCTCACAGGACGGGTTGTCATGGCAACTGTACAGCATGTGCTTACAAAAACAAGAGCTTGACCGTTCACCGACAGTTCTCTCGACACTCGACATCTACGACGCCATCTTCTTCTTCCAGCATTTATCAGGGAGGAAGACAGAAGACTCTCGCTGAGACGGAGGGAGGCCGAAGAAGAGTGAAGGATGAGCGGAGCCAAAGCCCGCAGCGACGCGCCTGTTGCTGATAACGTCTCCAGCGGCGGGCACAGCACTGCGGCTGCTCCTCCGCGGGACCGCAAGCCTGGCGGAGGGGTTCTGAAGAGGCTCAAGTCCCGGAGGAGCCAGGTGGACAGCAGGCCCGTCACGGAGGAGGACCTGCGGACACAGAGTGGACACATCACGCCGGACGATGTGCTGGGACTGCGAGTGGCTACGAGAGGTTTGAGTCTCTCTATAATGTCTCTTGTTTACGTGGATATATGATGCTTAATGTGCTGCCTGTGTGCTGTGTCTGATCATAATGTAACCGAGTCTGTGTAATGTAGTGTTACATTAAAGGTACACATTACCTACAAGTAGAGCAAAGGATGTCCAGTTGAGGAGGCTTACATCGCCGTCTTTTAAAAAAAAGAAGACTAATTTGGTGTTAGATCTGTTATAATTATCAGAGAAAATAAATATCGCACACCACAGACGTCATAGATAGTCATTCACTCCTGGAAAAATCGCTGTTTCTATTTTTATGCAGCTCAATAATAGACACTGGGGATTTAATAATAGGAGGCGTTTGTGACATAATGCTTCAGTGTGGTGTTCCTTCAACTGTACCATCTTAGTATGACATCAAACCCTTCAAAAATATTAGATACAAATGACATCACGGTGACATCACGGGATTGACCCAGGAGACCCTCTGTATGGTCTTAATGACAGATGTTCCCATACTATTTTATCCTTCTTGATACCGAATCTGATACCCGAACTTTGTGTGTTGGCTGATACAAAGTACAGATCCAATACAGTGCCTTAAAAAATATATTTATATATTCATATAATATATATATATATATATATAATATTTATTTTAAGGCAGTACACTGTAAACAAACAAAGTTGAGAAAACTCATAATTTCAAAGCAACTGTCAAACTCTTAAGTTTTTATATAAACTAAAAACAAGTTTTGCTGACCTATAATCTTTTCTTGATATAATGTATTTATCTTTTTTGGATAAACTTGAATCTTTCAGTTTTAGAAGCCCAAACAATTCTAAATAAAATAAACTGTTCACAGTAGGCTGTGAACCCAATTTGTCATTATTTGGAGCCTGGAAATTAAATGGTTGGAACTGAAAATAATAAATTATTAAACATTATTCACTTTCACTGTAATGAGTATAATCAACATTTTTTAAAATAGAAGATCTTTTGTTTCTAAAACTCAAAGATTCAAATTTATCTAAAGAAGGAAAGTAAATTATCTCAACAAAAGATCAGGTCAGTATAACTAGTATAACTATTAGAATTCAATAAAGTAATTCTAATTCCGATTTTGAACTTTATTTAACAGTATACTAGTATCCTGTATGGATTGTTGATAATGACGATTGCTATCATTGTTGTATGGCCTGGCTCAGCTTAAAAAAAAAAGATTAAAAAAAAATTCGGTGTACAGGATGCTGCTGGAACTAAGCTAGCTTAGCTTTTCGGGGTAATTGCGTGGTATCAGATCAGCGCATCGAGTTGCATACATTCAGATACCTGATCCAGCATTTTATGCTGTATTGGACAGGGCTCAGCTCATATATCGGCTGAAATTATCAGTCTATAGCAGCTATACTGGTCTATGTTGGTATTGGCATATATGAATTTTTTGCTTTTTTTGTGTGTGTTTTTTTATTTAGGTTATTAATTATTGAAAATAGCCAAACAGTAAAAGTTTACTTTTTCAGTGCTTTGATGTCATTTTTGACAACGACTGTGAAATACCCTGCCTCCATTATATAGCTCTGTCTCACTTTTGATGGATCATTGCAAAAAATATGTGTTTATGTATATATTCTATATATTATATTCTGTATAGATAATACTGGCCCATATATTGATATCAGATTTTTTTTTTTTTAACCCCATAAAACAGTTTCGGCATCTGCCCCAAAAATGCAGTATTGGTTGGGCTCCTGTATCTGAGGCATTTGTGACACTGGTATTGTATCAGAACAACCCTAGCTTTAATTAAATAAACAAATAATGACAACATGGTAGATTTTAATCAGTGTTGTGGCCTACAATTACAGCTGTTGAGGCAACATATGAAATTTAAGAGGAAATGAAACTGCGGAGATTAAATTTAACTCTTATGAAAGAAGGGTGTTGTTTATGACATTATTTAAATTGTGAAGTCATAATCAATGTTTACATCTGTGTTTTAAAAAAAGAGTACACACAATGTGTCTCTTGTTGACTTCATATGTGCCTGTTTTCCTATATGACTATGAAATGACACCGAAGCCCCACACAATGATCGTAAAAGCTTTGTCTTATCTTATCCTACTATATGGATAGAGTGTGTAGCACATGCATGCAAAGCTGCAGCAAAATATGTTTGAATGTTAAGTCTAGCATAGTGTTTTGCATGTTTGCAGCCTGTTTGTTCTCATTTCAATGTTTATAACTCCTGTTTGTCATTGTTGCAGGATACCTCTGTAAGCCAGAGGACAACATTTATAACATCGATTTTGTACGCTTTAAGATCAGAGACCTGGAGACCAGCACTGTCCTGTTTGAGATTGCCAAACCCCCACACACAGGTATTATTGTGCATTAGCCCACTCCTTGTACTGTGTTTTTTTAGTGTTTGTTCTTTGATGCAAATGAAGCTGCTGACTGTGAAGTATCTGGCTTCTCTGAGCACTTAAAAATGAATGTACTGACCCTGCTGACAATTTGTTCTTGTTATTAGCTTGAAATGGATGTCTCTAGGCATGTTGTCAGATTATTTTGATGAAAAATACCCCTCTGAGTGACTTATTTCAAATGCCTCGGTCCTGTGTTTTGGGTCTCAGAGGACGATGAGGAGAACAGAGAGGTAGACGCCAGCGCAGGCCGATTTGTACGCTACCAGTTCACCCCAGCCTTCCTGAGACTGAGGACCGTGGGAGCTACGTGAGTGACTCACACATCACCGACACACACCTAAGACACACTCACCTGTTCCAAACACAAACAATGAAAACAATTGCAGCATTGTTTCTGTCAGCCAGACGCTCACAATTTGAATCAATGTCGTAAGACTGTAATAACATTAGAATTATACTGTTGTAACATGCCAGTCTCCCCTCTCTCTGTACTATCAAATCAGGGTGGAATTCACAGTTGGAAACCGGCCTCTGAACAACTTCCGCATGATCGAGAGGCACTACTTCCGTGATCACCTTCTGAAGAGCTTTGACTTTGACTTTGGCTTCTGTATCCCAAACAGCCGAAACACCTGTGAGCATATCTATGAGTTCCCTCAACTGTCTGAGAGCCTGGGTGAGTCATCTCTTCCATTATGAGGAAAACATAAGTAATTCTTAAATACGATGATGTTATAAAAGATATTCCATATTCTGATTATATTGAAATACACTATATGTTATTTTATGCATTTTAGCTCAGAGGAATTGGTGTCACCTTACCCAAATGTTAAATATTTTGGAGAAGAGTGAATTTTGTTCAGTGTAAACTGTGTACCATGCAAATACCACAAGAACAGATCAGCAGTTCTTACTAATTTCCTTTAAATGAGATTTTTGTGACTCCTTCCTTGTCATGTGTCACTTCGGAGCACTTAACAAACATAAACATTGAGTTACAATTGAGCAAAAGTTTGGTGATAGTGAGTAACACCAGTTCCCATGATAGAATAGATGATCCAATTACATTATGGAGAACCTTGCTGCATAAATGTTATATCAGTGAGAAATAAGTGTTTTTCTCGAAACTACTTTTACCTCTGAAAGCCAAGGGTTGTTTTTCTTAAGTCTATTTTATTACATGGCACCTGTAGGTTGAGAGAGTTTTTAGTTGCTGTATTTGGCTCTTTGCTAAGCACCACCCTCCTTAATTACTCTTGCTTCGCCTGCCAAACTTTCCATTCTTGCACTGTATTTATGCAGTTTACGGTGATAACGGCGGCAGATTTAATAACTTGAAACTGGGAGTAATTGTTGAAAAATGGGGTCTTTGAATCCTAAACAAAAACAGCTTCTCATGTCTAGCTGAGGACCGTGGATTTTGTCAGCTAAAATAATGACTCACATTTTTTCATTCTCACATTTCATAATTGTAGCTGGCTAATGCTAACTTGAGTTGTGTCAGCTGAGAAGTCTCCAGCTGACATTTCCATTTCCATCTGACACATTTTTAAACAAGAACCCTGTGAAAGTGTAAATGTAAAGTTACCTAACAGCTGCATACATGATATAACGTTAATGCTAAAAGACTGAGGCTAAAGCCAGCTTACATCTCAGCAAATGTTGGTCAGGTGGTGAAATACAGTAGGTATTTCTACATGGGTAAGGGAAGTGCAGGGACTCGATTAGTGCAGCGGACCTTGAGACGGGTCACCCAACCAGACCAGCCAGACCGCGAATGCAGAAGAGAGCCGGAATAAGAGCTACGCTAACCCGGCTTAGACCTAGACAGTGAGCCAGTGAGAATGAGATGCATCGTCATTGGCCCACTTTGATTTTGCATCAGCCCACATCCTTCTCCTCAACCCTCCCACATAACAAATGCAGATGCAGTCGTCTCTAGCAAGTTTGGCTGGAGGTAAAGTTACCGCAGCTAGAAAGCTTAGTTAGCCAGACATGCTAACGTTCGCACCTTATGTTAGAGCAGATGAAGACAGAGTTTAATCCATTTACCACACACGTGCTCTTGTGTTTAATGTTCTTGAGAGACTACAGAAAAGACACCACTGTCCACATTCATGAAACACTGAGTATCACTCTCCTCAGAGCCTCCTGCACACCTTCAACATGTAGAGGGATGGAAAGCTTGACAGCTCTAGTTACAGTTGCTAAGCTATGATTGGACAGTTGTTGTTTGGAGACGGGGCTTAGCGAAGGGTCAATTGCTCCTCCACCACATACTAGCCATAAAGACCTTCCTTCTTAGCACAGTGTCAACAACTCTGTAAAAACAAGGCAAGGCAAGTTTATTTATGTAGCACCATTCAGACACACGGCAATTCAAAATGCTTTGCAGAAGTGTAGAAATTCATTAAAATAAAACTTTAAGAAAACATTCAAATTTGATTTAAAGAAAACATTAAAATGTGGGAACAAAATCCACAGTCATTGTTTTGTGTAAAAATGCATTCTGAAGTTCAACTTTGTCTCACTTAAATCTGTGTAAGTGTTTGTAATTTTGTATTTTTAAGGTCTGTTGTTGCTTATGCTTTATTGTTTGTTTCTTTTGACTGATTTTGTCTTATTCTTTAACAGTTTTACTCTTGTAAAGCACTCTGTGACTTTGCTCTTTGAAAGGTGCTGCACTAAATAAACTTTACTTACTTACTGTTTGAGCTAGCCAAATCAACTGGGTATCTTCTTCCTTGTAGTCTATCAGTTTATTGCCAGTGTGCCAACCACCATGAAGTATCCTTCTGCTGCTGCAGTTCAGCAAGGAAACACTGCCCGGGGCAAACACAAAGAGGGAATTTCATTCTAAAATATTTAACTTTGGAGGAGACCCTCTTGATTTGGCTGACTTGACTGTTGAAACCATATTAGCTTAAACTGAGCTGTGTTTTTGCATGAGACTGGTCTGTGGATTTTGTCTTCTATGTTCTACATTGTAGCTGCTTTAGGAAAGGATTGTTTCATAGCCAGTACTGTATGGAAATGAGGAATGATTTTAGTAATCGTGCAATGTAAATAATGTGCCTCAGTATCGCATTAAGACAGACAGAAATAAATCAAAACTGTCCTTTAATGCTATCACATAAAAGTTAATATAAAAACACTTGTGTTTAATATTTGCTAATACATGCTTTTCCTCATTAAAGGGATTGTTCGGATTATTTGAAGTGGGGTTGTATAAGGCACTTATCAATCGTCGGTGTATTACCTACAGTAGATGGGAACTAGCACACCCCCCAGTTTGGAGGAGCAGACATGAGTCCCGGCACAGAAGCTAAGCCATGTACCGCTTTGGACAGAGTCAGCAGCAAAATGCATTTTTGCCACTTAAAAAAAGGTCCACTTAAAAAATCAATATTAGTTTAAGTGTACTCTGTATTTGGAAAAATTTTATTGCTTTACCTTGCTGTCAGACAGCCTTTTCAAATGGGAAACCTCCGTTATATAAGCCAAACATGCCTCTCTCTCACTCAGCCGGACTCCTTTTGCCTTTTACCTTGCAGAACATAGGAGTTGCTGGGCTACTGCTGCCTTGATCTGTTCGTTAGTTTGTGTTATTGTGTGACTTGTGAATCCAAACTAACCTTTTAAAACACCAAAGTCACACAATAACACAGACTAACTAACAGCTAACTAACCACAGCAATATGTTTATTAGCTTCCTATACCAGTACTCCTGCCGCTTCTCCAGACTAGGTGTGTTCCCACTGGCATTTACTGTTGGTGACACACTGACTACCAATAACTACCTTTTACAACCCCACTTCAAATAATCTGAACTGTCCCTTTAATTGCATATCCAGCACCACTGGTTGGGTTGTGATATTACTGATATTATGGAGAGACATTAGTGCCACTTGGTTGCAATGGTGGCACCAATTTAAGCTCTTCCTTCTGAGAAACAGAGCCACCTAAGCATTTCACATTTCAAGAGCTTAAACGGACAGCTCAACCCAAAATCAAAAATTCCTCTTGCCCGTAGAGCTATTTATCTATCTAGATCTTTTTTTTTGGTGTGAGTTGCAGAGTTTTTGAGATATCAGCTGTAGAGATGTTTGCCTTCTCTTCAATACAATGGGACTAATGGTACTCGGCTTGTGGTGCTCAAAGCACCAAACGATACATTTGAAAAATTCAAAACCAGTGTCTCTTTCCAGGAATCATGACCTGGTGACTCAAGATAGCCCAAAGACCTTGTTGTGACCAGTTTCATGCAGGAACTATCTTTCTAGTTGAAAAGAAAGTAGTTCTGATAGATTCTACTGCAGATATTTCCCAACTCTGCAACTCACACTGAAATGATCTAGATGGATAAATAGCACTACAGGCCAGGGGAAAATATGTATTTTTAATTTTTGGGTGAACTTTCCCTTTAATCAATAATACTGACCCAATCATTTCAGACATTTTAATTAATTCTAATTTTTTGGATATTTTAAAAAGCTTTTGTTTGTATCAATGACCTGCGTTTGTTGTGTGTTTTTCAGTCCGTCAGATGGTGGAGTGTCCTTATGAGACCCGGTCAGACAGCTTCTATTTCGTCGAGAACAGACTGGTCATGCACAACAAGGCAGACTATGCTTATAACGGAGGACAGTGATATCTGCCTGCTGGCACAACACCCACACGCATAAACACTCACAAACATGCGCATGCACACACATGTACTCATATTTATAGATATACATACACACACATGCATGCATATGGCTGAACACACACAGTTCATTCACTCATACATGCACAAGCAGCTACAAACGATTGCCTCTTTTGTTTGTAAAGACAAATTGTAACTCGTTGGGATCATTTTCCCATCAGGGGTGTATTTGATATTGCAGGAGGTCAATATCCGTCTCTGCTCTGACGTCCAAACAGGAAGCTTCTGTTAGAAAAAGGTTCAAAGCAGGTAAATTTATCTGTTTTTAATGATGGACAGATCTGTTTTAAACCAAAAGACGACTTGTCACTCAAGACGACATGTGTCTCAAACAGACCAAACGGTTGTTAGATAGATGGTTAGTCTCCTCTTAGCAGTTTTAAAAAAGTGTCCTACCACCCCCTCAAACACACACACACACACACACACACAGACTCAATCCCCAAGTGACACACATAGTGTTTACGCAGTGTTTGTCAGAAGCAGCTGTTCTCAGAGCTACCGCCTCCACAATCCACTCCAGACAATATCGGGGGAGAAAGAGAGAAACCATCCACAAAAACACTCCTGTCAAACACACATGGTCACTTCTGAGATCCCCTCCCCACCTCCCCCTCCTCTTCTCTCTCATACACACACTCGCATACACAGACACATCAATAATAGTACTGTATAAGATTTTGATCAAAGGTCAGTTTTCTCTGGTTGATAGCAACATGGAAATAGGGTGAAACTTTATGATAACCGCATTAATAAATGGTAACTTCACAGTTAATTAAAGTTAAGTTAATGGTTACTTCAATGTTAACAAACAATGAAATGACATATAATTTGTTTACTAATCATTAGTAATGCTAATGTATTCATGTTTACCGTCTCTGGTTATCATCTCTTTTCAGCTGACACAATATATAACTTAACAAATTATTTTATATTAACCAAGATAATGACAACCAATCATACAGACATTTAGTGGAATCAAATAATCTTTTCTCATTAACTAAATACACAAGTTTTATTTATTCAAGTTATTTAAACTCAAAATCTCTAGTATTTGTTTTCAGAACTTACAAACATGAATTCTTCTAACTTGAAATCTTTTAGAATGAGTTAAATGTAAAAGGAATTGAAATTTGTTTGTAATGTTCATCAGTGTGACTGAAGAGTTGTTTGCTCAACTTATTATCTTAAGATTAATGAGTATGTTTACTCAAGTACAACTGGATTAATATCAAGTTTGACTGGAAAAGTTGTTAGTTTTGTATCATTACAAAATTATCTCTTGTCTTTTCTAGTTCAGTCAACTTAAACTTTTAATACTGCTTGGACACTAACTTTTCAGTTAAAACAAATAGTTTATTTTTACAGTGTAGCATTACTAATAATTGATAAACATTATCATATCATTATCATGTCATTTCGTTGTTAACAGTAGAATAACTATTAACATAAGTTTAATTAACATCAAGTTACCATTTATTGACAATTATTATAAAGTGTTGCTGGAAATAGATCAGGTAATGCTTAACTGTGACTGCAACCAACCAAAAGATAATAACCTCATTTAATGAACAGTTGAAAAGGAAATATCATGGAGAAAATACTCTTAAGTTCAGCGAGCAGCAGAAATGATCTGATATCATGATGCATGTGATGATATAAACAAAAAGGGAAAAGATTTGTTAGAAATGATCTGATACTCATTGTGGAAAAGAAGTGTACTGGTCCACTTGGGGTAGTGCTTTTGTAAAGCCACATCAAATATTCTTTTTGCCCATTTCAAGGGAATGTTTGGAATTTTTGGTTGTATGAGGTACTTGTCCATAGTGAGTGTATAACCTACAGTAGATGGAGGTCGACATGCCCCAAGTTTGGAGAAGCAACACGAGCATCGGAGTAGGAACCTAAGCAATGTACTATCAGTTTAAGTGTACTCTGTATTCACCACTTTACCTTGCTGTCAGACAGCTTTTTATGGGAAACTACCGTTATATAAGCCAAATAACGCTCTCTCCAAAACAACCAGACACTCTGAGGGTGTATGAGATGGTACACCAACTATGGATAAGTACCTCATAAAACCACACTTCAAACTTAAAGTGTCCCTTCAATGTTTAATTACAAATTTTTTTAAATCATTCCTTTATCACGCACGTCTTAAAACATCAGAATCGAGTTGGAATATGTCTGGAAACTGAGTGGTCTTTCTTCTAGCTAGATAGTGTACTTCCTCTTTGTACTTTGTAAACTTTGGTGTTCAGGGTTTAAAGGTGGTGTTTGTATAAATATATATATAGTTTGTAAAAAGTGATCTAATAAAATAAATGTACATTTTCAGATACAAGTGTGATGTTTATTTCAATTCAATTCAAAGGGGCTTCTGTGGCATAGGAAGCAAAGCATGAAATTAAAAAAGAGGAAAATGTGGTTAAATAGATGAGAACTATATCAACAGTGTAACATTTTATTGAATGAATGCAAATGTGTGTGGGAGCTTGTTCAGCTATTCATGGGATCTAAAAACCAGGAGCCCACTGGGTCAGATCAGCTTTGTGGGGCCAAAATTCTGGACCCCACCAGTTTAAAGGGCTGTTTTAGGGTTAAGACTTTTAGGGTTAGGATCAGGCTTAGGCCCTTAGTTGTGATGGTTAGGAAAAGAGGCTAGGAAATGGATTATGTCAATGATGAATGAATATAATGAATAATGAATATAGTAACACAAGTGTGTCTAGGTCTTTCACTATCCCTCAAGTTGTTGCATGTTGATATGTACTGGGAAGCAAGATGTGCCTCGTCTCCTTCTCCTGGGAGGGGTTTTAAAGGAGAAATCTGTTATATATTTACTGTAGTAAATCATAAAATGACCATGATATGTTATTGGACATCAAGGAAACGTAGACTTGAAATCCTCTCTTCTGGGTCCTATTCTGGGTCGGAATAACTGTTAATGTTTGCCTGTTTCTCATTAATTAGAGTTCAAGTTATTGCTGAATGTTTGCCAAATGAGATAGTGTCTGTTTATTAGTTGTAAGAAATCATGTATAATTTTTTAGAAGGAGCAGATGTTTAGAACGGTTTAATTGAGCTATACATTAATGGAATCTGGCAGCAGTGAGACAGGCAGTGACTGAACTCAAACTCACGAGTGTGTTCTCAGAGCAGTGGGCTTTTGTTTTCAGGATAACAGACTGAACTTTACATTGACAGGCAACTGACAGTTATAAAAGAAACTGTGTACAATTTTGCATGTACAAAATTTAAATATATTGCTCCTTTAGTTTTGTTTGAAATCTGAGATTACATAGTTACTTTTCTTAAAGTAGTTTGTCTTTATTTCATTGCATTGCTGGGGATGAGAACATGGGATGAGAAAAGTTGAAGAGAGTTAAACTGATTTTGGTAGGAAGACAAGAAGAAAAGTCCCTAAAGTGTCCACTAGGAGGAGTTATATTATAACTAGGTTGTAACTGAGTGCCACTGCCTTCAGTTGAGTTTGTGGAAAAGATCACAGCAGTGTATTTATTATTACTATGCTGGGAAATGTTGACGTTCAGATCTTGTATTTGCTTAAAACTGCAGATGAGGTCACAGTCTGATCCCTTTATATTCGTTTATGGCCATGGTCTCACTGCAGAGGGGATGCAACACTGATGATATCACTTTAATTCCACATCATTACTTTATCTACAGGCCACATGCGACGAGTGAGCGTACGACGCAATACATTATGAAATTTGTCCGGGATTGTTACACTTTGATCATCCATTTTTGGAGTCTTGTGGGATTTAAACCAAAATCTGAGCCTCTCTCTGTTTATTCTTTCTCAGGCTGTTTCGTCCTATCTCTGTGTTCATCTCTTGATCTCTCTCTCAGCCTTCTCTCAGTTTGCAGCTCTCATGCCCAAAATCTCATGCTCTTTTTCTCCCTCGCCTCTCCTTTTCTGTTTCTCTCTCCACACCTATGCGGCTCTCCCTCCCTCACTCTGTTTTTCCCTTTTCTTTCCTCCTCTCTCACCTGGTAACCAGACCTCTGGAGAGGAGTGTTGAGTTTCCACTTTCCCAGAGAAGAGGACAATCTGAGCCACACAAAGACCCACAATGGACCCCCTCTGCTCTCTCCTCCCTTCACTCTGTGACTGCACAGCTGCACACACACATGCACACAGAAACATACACTCAATTATATAAGAATACATAAAGTACACCCTCTGCTTGTTATTCACGCTTTCTTGTTTACCTGCTCATTTGGTTTCTTTTACTTTTCGTTGTATGATGCTTTCCTTCATCTTTTCTCCAACTAAATCCTTCCTATTTAACTCTTGCTTCAGTATAGTCTTCCTATACATTTTGGTGTTCTCATGTTTAGTTGTATGCAGTCGTATCAGTTGTCACTTCCTCTTAACCATTACACTCTTAAGGAATCTCGATTTTCTTTGTTACCTTGTTTATTTAATTACCTTAAAATTGGTAATTGAGATCTAGCTAAAATATTGGTTATATCAGAATTGGGGCTGTGGATGATTGCCTGGTGAGGTTCAAATATGTAAACAAGTGGGGAAGTAACAAAGTATATTTACTCAATTACTGTACTACAAATTCAGGGTACTTTACTTAAGTCTTTTCATTTTATGAAAATGTATACTTGTATTCCACTACATCTCAGAGGCAATTATTGTACTTTCTACTTCACTACATTTGTCTTTCAGCTTTAGTTATTAGTTACTTTCCAGATTACAATTTTTCATACCCCTCCTGTCCAGTGAAAATATAATTAATACAGTTAATTAAGTGAAATTAAGTGTTTCTTTATGGGTTGAGAAAATTCTCCCACTTCTTAAGCCAAATTAGATATTTTAAAAACCCTTTTGGATAAGCTGGAAAATCCAGTCACAAGCTGAAAACAGCTGTTTTTCTGAGCTCATGAAAAGTTGACTTTTTGTCACAGGACAGCGACATAACAACCATATGATGAACTTATTGAATATGATG
This sequence comes from Lutjanus argentimaculatus, assembly GCA_034769285.1. Lineage (NCBI taxonomy): Eukaryota > Metazoa > Chordata > Actinopteri > Lutjaniformes > Lutjanidae > Lutjanus > Lutjanus argentimaculatus. The sequence goes on from JAWZSL010000014.1 coordinate 14,225,467, forward strand.
CATTGCTGTAAATTAAACTAACCAACAGTATATAACGTAGTTAAGTACCTCAAACATCTACAGCAGTCAAAATCCAACATACACATTAATGCAGCAGTAATATGAAATCAAAGACATCATAAACACTGACTGGAACCACTGTTCTGCACAATAAGTGCTTTTATTTTTAATGACTTCAAGTATGTTTTGCTGATATTACTTACTACTTTTATTTAAATAAGGGTTTGAATGCAGTATTTATACATAGTGAAGTATTCTCACAGTGTGGTATTAGTTCTTACTAAATAAAAGGATCTGAGTACTTCTTCCATCACCAGTTAAAATATAATTGGGAATCTTTGTATCTGTGGTGACGCCATGCAAACCAGAAGTGGTCAGAAGTTTGATTAAATTTGTTTCTTTTCAACAATAATATTTTTTTGAAACTCCGGGGCAGTAGATTTTGCTATAAACACAACATTGACTTCATCAGACAGTTGCCTATTTACACATCCAAGCCAACAGTTATGGAGCAACATCGGCACTCACTTGGAATCGTGTCTGTGATCACCAGACTAATGTTATGTTCAATATAAGTTCAACATTTAGCTTTTGGTCTCCCCCAGCTCCTGAGAATGTTTGGTTTATTAGCTTCTAAATGCGCCACTTTGTTCACCGGCTAGTTAACTTGATCTGCCACTTGGTGCTGGGCAGTGCCAGTGAGACGGAATCAAAAAGAGTGAAGTTGCACATCATAAAAGAAAACAATGAGCTGAAACGAGCTTCCACAAAATCTTCTGTGGAGTTCAGGGAAAAAGTAGGGTTTGGTGAAAATGATCTATGTTTTGTCACCATTAGTGACCTCTTTTGAGCCATGATTTATGCAAAATATTAATTTGTGCAGGGTTAATGGTGTTACTAGCACCTTCATAAAAAGAGAAACACTTTCAACAATGCTAGACTATGCTTATCTCCCAATTTATCATCAAAAGCTTCAAACAGCCTGTAGACATTTAAAGGACCAGTGCATAGGATTTAGTGGCATTTAGAGGTCTAATGTAGAAATCTCCACGGAAGAGGACCCACATCCTCTACAAATGAAGCTTAGCATAAATTCAATCAGGAAGACTATCTTTATGCGTCATTCATTCACAGCTCTCTCTCTTTCCTGCTTATTCTCAATCAGCTGTTTATGGGTGTTCACTTGTCAGTTAACCAACCAGATGTAGCTGCTGTCTCCATCAGCCAATCGTGTTGTTGCCAACAAACTTTAAAATCTGTTCTTCTCTCTGCTGTCAGCTGTCACACACTCAAGAAAACATACTTATGAATATTCTATTCAATTTGAATACCATATTCTACTAATAAATTCCCCTAAATATTTCCATCCATATTTTCCAACATGCTACCCTAAACATTTATCAAAAAAGCTAAGTGACACAAATCTCCCAATTTATCATCAAAAGCTCCAAAAAGCCTGTAGACATTTAAATAAGGCATTTAAAATAAGTTAAATCAACACACAATTTTCTCCTAAAACTGAAATATCCCTTAAAAATGCATAAACACTAATGGTGTGAAGATCTAATGTGTCAGTGGCTGATTAGAGCACAAAGCAGGGCACAGTTTAACTGTGAGCTCATAAATCAATGACCACAGCCTTCCATCAGGCTGTAGGGCCTGCACACTGCAGCACGCAAGTAAAAGCATCTGTACTGTACTGAACCACGTGTTGTTGCCATCATGCAAATCTCAGTATATCCAGTATGAGTGTTTACAATTGGCATATGCATGCGCACAGACACACCCACGGCAATAAATATACACACTTTCCAACTTTCCAGGGATGATTTGTGTGTTCTCAGGCCTTCGTGGAATACATTTCAGCAGTCAGTTGTGCGTTGACACACATGCACCGGAAACAACTGGACAGGTGGGATAAATCAGCCTCATTCACTCACCCTCCCCCTACACACACACACACACACACACCACACACACACACACACACACACACACACACCTATCTTTGTAACTGGCTTTCCCATATATCCTGTTCAGTGAATCACACCGCATTGAGATTAGGAGTGAGAAGCACTGGTTTATTGAGGTTCCCCTGAAACACACACACGCTCACTCACACTACTCACACAGATCTACACTCAGGCAGGGGGACAGGGGGGACAGTGGTGTCCTATAAATAGCAGCCAGGAATGGCGTTGATAGGTCCTGTGAAAAGAAATGGAGGGGGGAGTGGAAAAAGGATTAAAAGAGATACAGGGACGCAGTGCAACTCCACTTGTTCGTGTGTGTGTGAGTCATAGAGTTTGTGTGTGTGTGTCTAAGACACTTTGAGGAGAGGTAGTATGGATTTCTTGCTACTAACTCTCTCTTGGACCACCCTCCCTTGAAAAACACAACCTATCTTCTCTTTCTCTTCTCTTTCTCTTAAACACTTAAACACTCTTCCTCATCTTTCCGCCCTGCTCTGAGGCCCTGGTGTGAAGTCCATCATGTGTTAACACAACATTACCCGCAGCACATCTTCTAACAAAGAGATGATGAGTCACGCTACAGCCCTCTCCTTTAGGTCGGCATGACGACGGTCCTCGAAGATGGTCGTGACTCCATCTGTATGTGTCATGATGTCATTTCCAGCACTTGCTTGGTGACATCATCTCACCCCTGAGAAAAGGACAGGGCCATCATTAAGGAGTAAACATAGAGGATGGTACATGTAAACATGAGTAAGCATCAGTTGACACACAACAACAATATGAACACAACATTTGTTTTTGCTCCCATTTTTCATGAGTTAAGGTAAAGGACTGAAGACTTCTTCTGTGCACAGAAGAGGTTTATTTCTCTTATACTTGGTCACAAATTTGTTAAATTCCATGTTATCAAGCAGCTCATCTTTGCCAGGATAATCCATCCACCTAACAGATGAAGCATGTAGAGATGCTGATCAAACAATATGATTATTGCACAGGTGTGACTTGGACTGGTCACAATAAAAGGCCACTCTAAAATGTGATGTTTTATCTTGGAAAAAGACATTTATTGGGCACTGAACTATGGCTATTTCACATAGGGGTACAGATACCAATTTTTTTCTCAGGAGTGCAAAGTCACTCTATTCTGCCTCTGATTGGTTTACTCTAATAACTTATAGAACTTGCTGCCTTCATTGGTTGGGTTGATCAGGTTAGGCATGAGGAATGATTAGTCCTCCTGGAAAAAAAAAGTATCGGTAACCCTATGTCGAATAGTCAGCCTGTTTTCTCTAGAAAGACGAGCATTCAGGTTACATATGCAAGCACCTTACACTGGCTCATATTTCTGTTTATTGTTAGGCGGCGACCTCTAGTGGGCGTAGTAAGTTTGATAGGAGAAATATTCATAGTAAGAAAGTCTGCATGTAAGAGGTGGGATGGTAACCTGACATGCCAGATGGGACACCAAACCATCTGGGAAGTCATCCTTAGAAACTGTTTGGAAAAGGACAGGCACTTTCAAAAAACACTTGGCAGGTGATTGAATGAACCATCTCTCTATCACATTCAACACAGGCTAACTTCATCCAATCAATCAACCAGCGGAGCCAGATGGTAAATCAGATTCTTGCCTGACTCTTTGCACTTCTTGCAATGAACAGTATTTCACAGTATCTATGCTAACCTCTTCAAGAGCTACCATTGTTTGTTCGAGACAATTGGCTTCCATGGACGCTTCTCGCTGTTGTCACACCTAAAACCACGGCCGTAGCTGCCAGTAGTCCCTCCTAGGATCCTGATTGGCTGTACCACTTTTGATGCGGACACAAATGGAAAACTTGACACCTGGTAATATGGATTCTCACGTGATCTCATGAATCCAGCTGCCTCAAAAGGCAAGCGGGTTGGATGGAAGGCTCAAACAAACACAGGACTTTGAGGGTTTGAGTCCTGTGTGAAACAAAATGTCAGTGTAGAGCTTTAAATTTTAAAGTTTTGTTATATATGACTTCTGTCATGTCATGTGACTAATGTCACTTCTATCCTATCTATACTTGCTGTATGTAACACTACCTATTTTAACCCCAACTGCAATCTTTTCCCAAACCTACTCAAACTGTTTTACTGTCTAAACTTACCCAAGTACTTTTAATGGCTGAACTCAATCAAAGTGCTACTGTTTTAAAATGTAAACATAAGTTAAATAACGTAGATAAGGTCTGGTAAGCCTGTTGCTACCGGTACTCTCTGCCTGGAATAGATGTTGTTCTGTGAGTCACTGGCAAGTGACATATTCTATCGTGTAGGTATGGGAATGTGTTACAAATAGCCATAGTTCAGTGCCCAATAAACATCTTTTTTAAAAATAACTGCACATTTCAGAGTGGCTTTTTATTGTGACCAGTCCATGGCACACCTGTACAGTAACCCTGCTATTTAATCATCATCTTTAGATGCTACACCAGTCAGGTGGATGGATTATCCTGGCAAAGAAGAAGTGCTAACATGGATTTTTGAGAGAAATAAACCTCTTGTATACACAGAAAAAGTCTTACATCTTTTACTTCAACACATGAAAAATGGGAGCAAAAACGAAAGTGTTGCGTTTATATTTTTGTTGAGTGTATAAGTAAAAATAAAGCTCATTCATCATCACTATTACCTTTTAAAACACTCATAGTGTCAACCAAGAAAAATGTACGTCACTTTCAAATGAACATCTCCTTTTGGATTGAATGGATGCTGTAATTTAATATCATGCCATGCAAAGCTTTGTAGATGTGACAACAGATAACAGATAATTAGTTATCTGGGAGTTAATAATGCACTCAGTGCAGCAGTGATGGATAGACAGTCCTTTAACAAACTGTGATTCCCATACCAATTTCCATGGTGGCAAGAGCAGTATTGACAATCTGTCTTTAAGTGTTAGGTCTCTGCTGATTTGTAACCAGAAGCCTTTGTGCGGCTTCTGTGTGTGTGTGTGTGTGTGTGTGTGTGTGTTTTTCCCTGCGTTTGTCCGCCCAACCGTCTGTGTGGTATTACAGCGTAGATCTCCACTGCCGCTGCTGCTGCTGCTTACACTCACACAGCCGACAGACAGAAATAGTTCCAAAACGTTGATCGATTCATATCAGGTAAATAGTTGTGTCTCGTTAAATAGGTTATGTCGCTAGTCGAACCAAGCCGCTTTGGAAGCCTCTCGAGCTTCCCTGCCATCAATTGTTTTGTGTGCGTACGATTAATAAAAGGTTAATTCAACCCTCAGTCAACTGTTGAAGAGGCCTGTAAATCTCCCCCACAATCTCTTCCTTCCTCTCCCTTTCTCTCCTCCCTTTGTCTCTCTCCCTCTGCCACACCTTTCCCTGGGGGATGGAGGGATTGTGATCGGAGAACGGAGGTGGGGCTCCTGGCGCAAACCACAGGTGTGCTCGTTTCCTCCCTTCTCCTCTCTCATGTAATGATTTCTTTGGCTCGCCACCTGCCAGGTGAAAAAAACACCCACAGCAAATGGAGCGCTTTAAAATGGCCTCCTGGCTTCCGCTGTGAAAGACTTTTTTGCTTGTTCTGTCAGTCTTTATCCATCAACAAACATTCCACTTATATCCATTTATATCCTTTTTCATTATCCGTTTAATTCAGTGAGGTCTTCCTGGAACTACTTGTTGCTTGTTCACAGTTTGCATCACATGCAAATGATGGTTTCTGCCTCTAAAAGCTGCTGAGGCTGAGGTACACAGCCAGAGGAGGGAAGTAATGGAGTACCAATACTGTGTTAAAGGGGAAGGTCAACTTTGTATTGTACTGTATTATTACTGTACTTAAGTAGAGTTTGCAGGTATCTGTACTTTATATGAATATTTTTGCTGACAGTGTTTTACTCTTAATCCCTACATTTTAACACAAATACTTGTACTTTATATTCATTACATTTTCAAAATAGGCTTGTTACTTTAGTTTTAATGCATCTGAGGGGAGTTATCAATTATTTTTAATTTGCATCACTGCATGCTGCCTTCACAACATCAAGACCAATTTCAACCTAAATGGATGGGACAAAACACATAGAAAGATGTTGGTGTATCCATCACCACATAAGAGGAAAATTACATAAAAGATGTAACAAGACAAAAACAATGTAAAAGACGTAACAAGACAAACACCACATAAAAAATATAATAAGACTAAAATGATGTAACAAGATGCAACTGGAAAAAAAACATGTCAAAGAAGATGAAGAAGAGTAACAAGACAAAAACAACATAAAAGTCTTAACAAGATGAAAAAAAAAAAACAACATAAAAGACATAAACATAAAAACATAAGAGACAAGAGACAGAGACTTGACCATGGTGAAAAGGTGAGGTTTAGTTAGCTTTTGCACAGAAACAGCCAGTAGAGATGTCCTTAGAGGGCATCTTTTTATACTTTGAGTACACTGAGAGCCTGTACTTTTTCACTTTTGCTTGAGTAAATAAGCTGAATCAGTACTTCTACTTTCACTAGAGTTTTTTTTTAGATGTGTATCTGTACTTCTACTTGAGTAAAGAACGCATATACTTTTGCCACCTCTGCATACGACTGACAGAGACACAGCCCCTATAGCTTTTCAGATGGTCAACTTTTTTCTCTCAACTCCCTTCTAAACTCTTTCAAATTGCCTCGAGGGTGGTGGAGATCAGATCCCAGGCCCCTGGCAGGTCAAAGGTTGCTCCCAGACAATGGGTTCCCACTCTGGGTCAGCTGTGGTCAAGGAAACAAAAGCGGTGAGGACTCGGATTGGACAAACTATCGCAGTGTTTTAAGGTGGCAGAGTGACAACAAGACAGAGGGTGGGAGACGGGACAGAGCAAAAGCAGGAATAAAAAGTGCAATGTGAGCGCACTGAAAACCTCTCTCACACAGAGACCGACCCACCCATCCACACACATACAAACACACACTTCTACTTCCACTTCTACTTCTATGCAGACTGTACCAGATTTGAAAATCTGGAAAAAAACATGGCTTAAGCCAGAGCCTAGTTGCATGAAAACACTTATATTAAGGTTTCCTCTAAATTTTCATCTTATATTAAGGTTTCCTCTAAATTTTCATCTAATTTTCATCTTCATCTAAGGGACCTTTAACATCCCTTGAAAGTGAAATATTTTGTAGAGACAATGGCTGAATTTATGGTGACTGAAGAGGAGGAGGAGATACCAAAATGTGTTTTTCAGGGAAAGCCCACTGGACATTATGATCGATGCTAGCAGCTTATCAGAAAGTATAGATTTGACATTATTATCATATTTACTCTTGCTATATCATCATCATTAGTCAGTTAATGTTTAGTTATCACCTTTCTTGCGGTCACTAATATTTTCAGAATTTTTAATCACTGCATCTGTGGTTCATTTCGAAGCAGATCTCCCGCATTGATTTAGTCAGATAGCTCACTTCGTACCACATCTTCTGTTTGTGTATATTTGTTATAGTTGGGCTATATTTACTTTAGATTATGTGTTTGTGCTCTCCACATTCATCGAGGAAAACAACATTCTCATCTTCTGTACAGTTTGACTTTCTTTCTCTTTTTGTCTTCTCTTTGTTGTCCATTTTGGAGAATCAAACTAACACAGGCTAACAACAGTATGTAGCTAGCCTGTGATGCCTGTGAAAAAATGATGCGAGTGAAGCGTAACTGCTGTGAAAACCTTAGTCTGAACCAGTGGTTCTGATACTGTAGGGCGAGCCCCACTGGAAACCACTGCACGGTGCTTGGACAATCAAAGCAAAAACATGGAGTAAACTAAATTGAAGAAGTATGATTTATGTATTTTGCCAATGCTATTGTACTGATCTTCATTTCACTAAAATTCAACATCCTTTTTTACTAGTTGCCTCCCCTATCATTGTTAATGATTGATTAAAAAAACGTGTGGGGTATGGGAATGAACTTTTTTTTTGGCTTATGGAGTGGTGCATGCCAGAAAAAGTTTGAGAACCACTGTTCAAAACACTTACACAGCTTCTGAGTTAGCTCCTAAGTTAACCCCTTAGCTTAAGGAAACTTTTTTGCTTAAAGAACAAACTTAAGTTTGAAACTTAAGGTGGTTTTGCCACCCGGCACTGAAACAAGTCAGTCAAAGTTGCTCAAAACACACCTTCATCTCTTAAGTTGTCCTTCTCACTGTCTTGTATTGCTTAAAATGAATCATCACTTGCAAAAATTAACTTACTTTAAGTGTTTATTGCTCTAATCTATACATATCTTTTCAGATCGCTCTAACTTGGTCCTTCCCCTCCCCCACGCTGCTGTCTTTCTCCTCTCTTTTTTATTCAGTGCCATTGATCATGCATGCAGAAATTCAGCACGCCCAACCATGGCTCTAGCCAGGATAGGTTAGCTAGTGCAAGGCCTTGTCCTACATACTGTTCTCTCGCTATGGTCCACCAGCCCACAGTCACACCCTCCCCCTGATCTGCCTCCCCTCACTGACTTCCCCCCGCTGCCACACACACACACAAACACCCTGCGGGCCATCTCAGAACCAGCACATGCACAGATCATCATGTGGTGCTGGGAATGTTAACTCATCATTACCAAAAACTTTTAGTCAGGTGCACAGGGAATCTGATTTTTTTTTTTTTTTGTTTGTTGTTGTTTTTTTTTTTTTTTTTTTGTTTCTCTGATTTGGTTGCACTTGAAGGGATATTCTGTGCTGCTGTAATCAGATTACAGTATCCAAACTACGGAAAACTATAAATCTCAGCTTTATACCTTTCATCTTCCCCAAAAAGCCCCCAAACCTACATGATCCATGAATGTAAGAAATTGCTTTTGACTGTATTATGTGTACTGTATGCTATGAGATTTTGGTTTTCCTGTGTATCAAGTTCACAGTCTGATGAGTTAAGCAAGTGCATTTCACTGAACACTTGTTTCACTTTTGTTAGAGCAGCTGAGGTATGTGACGAAACTGCTCAGCTGACCAGGTTTTGCCCTGGCAGAGAGAATGGCTGACTTAGAGGTAATGCCGCTAATCTTCCACTTAGCTGGTTAGGACAGCCTGTCACGTGGGGTGAAAAGAAAGAGAGGTGGAGTGGGTAAGATCAGGTTTAGATGAAGGCTGAACTGTGATTGGGCAAGAAGTGGATGAAGTACATAGAGTGGTGATCACAGCTGTTTTGGATGTGATGGATTAGGGATAAGATCTGGGCAGAAGGAACAGGTGGGATGAGGGTTGGACCAAGCAAGCGTGATTGATGGATGGAGAATGTTGAATGAGGCTTTGGAAGACTTTGCGGATATTGAATCATTGTTGATAATGTTGAAAATGACTCCTGGAGGTGACTATAAACAAGTTAAAAATGAATTAATACATGTGCTGGATTATAGTTGGATGTAAATGAATACACACATCATGACATAACATCTCACATCACATCATATAGGATCACGTTACATTGTGTAATCAAATCACATTATGTCATATAACATGTACTATAACATGATGACACATCAGATCAAATATAACAATATCATAAGTACACTAAGATCACAAATAATATCCCATCACAATACATCATAAAGGATCGTGTCATACTACATTACATCATATAAGAATATATCACATCAAGTTACATCATGTAAGATCACATCTCATAACATTACAACATATAAGATTACATCATAAAATCATATACATCACATGTATGATCACATCACTTCACATCTCATTTAATGTCACCTATGATAACATTATTGTGTCTTACATAACATATTACATCACATTACATCATATAGGACCATGTCATATTACATTACATCATGCAAGAATATATCACATCAAATATATCACATTTCATCATATAAATCACACGATATGAAATTATAACTCACATCACATCATATATAACAATATCATATACTGAATAAGATCACATATAAGATCCCATCACATTATGTCATGAAATATGACCCCAGCATTACATCATAACATCACATCATATAAAATCACATCACATTACATCATGTAATATCACCCCACATTACATCATAACATCACATCACATCATAAAATCATATTACATTACATAAAATCACAACACATAATATCATGTAAGATCACGTCACATTTCAGTAACATATGATGGCATCTAACATAACATATCACATCATAAAACCACATCCATTTTATCATATCAAATCTAATCACATCATATAAAATCACATTACATATCGTTTAACATCAGTTACAGTCACATATTTGGCATCTCACATGATATATCCTAATAAAATAAAATAAAATAATATAACGTAACATACTGTAACATAACAAAACACTCTGAAATGAATGTAACATGATGTGATGTGATGTGATGTAACATAACGTAACACAGGGTAATATAACATAATGTAATCCTTTGTTGACCTTGTTGACCTCTATGTAATCTAACAAGGAGGACTTCATATTCAGCTGCTGTTTTCAGTAATCTAGTGCCTGTCTGAATGGGCTGGGAGGAAGTATCCTCGTTACAGTTGCCTCATTTCACCTGAGATCTCATCCAGCAAATCATTTTCCATCAGTGATACTTTAAATCCAGCTGGGAATTTAATTAATACGGAGCAGTCACTATACATACTTTCACAGATGCTGCCCTGTATGTCTTTTAAATTGGTTCCCATGTCTTTTCACTTCTAGATCTGTTTTCTGTTTTCACTGGACTGCTACTGCTGTTGAATTACGAGAAAGGGCTACTGTAGACCTCCAAACATTCAAAACGCTTTAATGCTGATATTTAATGCTGATGTGATCAACCAATGACAAGAACGGCGGGGAAACACTACAGAGAGAGCGCCACTGGCAGCATGAATAAAGACAGGCAACGTGCAGCAGCGAGGCAGGCAGGAGGGAGGGAGGGAGGAGGGAGGAGGGAGGTCCGAGGCTGGGGTAGGCAGGCAGCAGGCTACGGGAAAACGAGGTAGAGGAGGCGGAGCTTCTCTCTGAGCGTGTATGCATGCATGTGTGTGTGTGTGTGTGTGTTTCCTCGCTCACCCCTCCTCCTTTTAACCACCCCACCCCCACCTCTCCCTCCTCTCTCCTCTGCTCTCCCCTCCCTCCCTCCTCTCCTCTCCTCTCCCTCCTCTCGGCTGCCCGCCCCTGAGTCTGGAGCAGCAGCAGCAGCAGCAGTGGAGCTTCACTGCCTCTCCTCGCCTCACAGTGCGGGAATATACCAGCGGAGAGCAGAATGGATACGGAAGGGAGCCAGAGCAGCCTGTCCTCCGGCACGGACAACTCCCCCCACGACCCCTGGTAACAGCCTCAGCACCGCCTCGCCTGCCTTTTCGCTCGCCTCTCGGCCCGGCTTGAGTTCACCTTGGACTTTAGTTGAGTTGAGCGGAGCCGCGCCGAGACAAAAGACAAGCACGCTGGGGTGTGTGTGTGTGTAGATATATCTGTGTGTGTGTGTGTGGTGGATGGATCCACTGAGCAGAGGAGACACAGACGCCTGTTTTCCCCCTCCTCTCCTCCTTCCTCTTGTTTGTTTATTTATCTTGCTTTTCCTCTAGAAGAAGAAGGCCACATTGCAACTTCTCCCTCCATCATCTGGAAAATCCTCTCCTTTTTTCTCCTCCTCTAGGGGATTATAACGGCCCGACTGGCCGATTGGTGACTTCGCAACATGGCCGATGCTTTCTTCTTACTTTATTGATGCTATATTACACATTATCCCCCCATTAGTTTCCCCCCCAGTGAGTGTGACTTGTGTTGTGTTGTGAAAAACGCGTGTTTTTCTATGTGACTTACGGCTTGTGTTTCTCTTCATTCAGCAAAATGTTCATCGGGGGTCTGAGTTGGCAGACAACACAAGGTGAGCTGTCCCGCACGCTACTTTAATAAGTCTGAATGAAAGCCTCTTGTTTACTCCGTCATATTATCTTGCACATTAACCCGTGAAGTTAAGGAGAAACACTGCAAATAGTTAAATCAAAGCCTCCTTTTCAATAAGGACCAGCTCTTAGGATTTAGACTTGCCGAGGCGCAGGGAGATTAACACGGGGAAATGCATGCACATTCACCCACTTTGTCTGCCTTTTTTTTTTTCCTGTGCACAGAACTCACAAGGGCATTTATAGGAAAAGTAATCGATTATTGAGCGTTATATTGATGTTTTCCTTATTGTTGCTCGGGAATCCATTCATTTATTTTAAGAGCGCAGGCTGCTTGTGCGTGAATACATGCTGCTGCTTCTGCTGCTGTGTCAAAACAGCAATCGCCACCACCAAGTGTAGCTTTGTTTGTGGGCCCTAATGGGCTATTATGCTGAATGGCCAGATAGCCCGTGTGTGTGTGTGTACAGTCTCTAGAGAGGGACACAAACACACAACGTGGTCCGCCCCGACCCCCATTGTCTCTCTCCAGCCACTGCCAGGCAGCACATCGCCTCACCTCACCAGGGCCTGTCTAATATCTGGATGTGTTTAACCATATTTCTCTCTTTGGTGTCTCCGCAGAGGGCTTGAAGGAGTACTTCTGTAAATTTGGCGAGGTGAAGGAGTGTATGGTGATGCGGGATCCCGTTACCAAGCGGTCGAGGTAAGAAGGAGGCGTGTACGCACCGCCGTCCTATCACTGGATGCCTCATGCGCTTGCACGCTTTTCCATGAGGCTTGTTTTTAAGAAGCTGTGAGTTTGCATTCTGATTTTCAAAGCAGAATTGCCTCTAATTTTCTCTGATTTTCCTTTCCAGGGGCTTTGGGTTTGTAACATACGTAGAACAAGCCGGTGTGGAAAAGGTTTTGGCGCAAAACAGACACGAGTTGGACTCTAAAACGGTGAGTTGGGATGCTGCCAGTTGAGTTTTTAGATTCTGTGTAGCATGTTGTGCATTTTGCCTCCCACCGTATGGGCTTGTAAAGTTGAGTTTTGGAGTAGCAGCCCCCCCTCCTCTTCCTCCTCCTTCTCCTCCTCCTCCTCTCTCTGCTCATTTCCCCCTCCAAATCCCGGTTCAGGGCGCCAACATGAAAGCGTTCTTTCTTGGTCTTCATTGCCATGGTTACCTGGGGACCTGAATGGGGTAGGAGCCCCTTGCAAAAACCCTCAAAGGGTTTATGCAGCAGAGAGCTTGCAAGTTTTTTCTTCATAGAAAATAACAGTAGTTTTCTAGTTAGTGGCAGAAAAGAAGAGAAAGTTTGAGGGGAAGGAAACAGTGTGGTCTTGGTTCCCTAACTGATGTCAGGGGGGAAGTCTGTGACAAGGAAACTAAAAATCTACAAAAGTTTCCCCAATCTGTGAGGTTCTAAGGACTCTTAGTTTGAAATATTTGATGCAGAGTTGTGTGAGGTACTTAATGATAGTCTGTGTGTTACCTACAGTAGATGCCGATCGACATGCCCCAAGATAGGAGAAGCAGGTAGGGGCACCAGCATGGAAGGTATTTTAACTGCTCAAAGGGATCAGCCAAAAAAAATCAATTATCATGCAAGTGTATGCTGTATTTTGAATGTTTTCACCACTTTACTTTGTCACCAGACAGCTCTTTCAGACAGAAAACCGCTGTTACAGAGGGCAGATATAACTTTATCCAGATCAACCAAACTCCATAGGCAAAATTATTGATTTTACCTGGCAGTTGCTGGTGTTCTGCTGCCTTGATCTGTTTGTTTGTGTTATTGTGTGGCTTTGCTGAATCCGAATTATCCTTATAAAGCACAGAAATCACTCAGTAACACAAACTAACTAACCAATCAAGGTAGTGGTGGACCAGAAACTCATGTGTTCTGTGAGGTGAGATTATTGATTTCGCCTATGGAGTTTGGTTGGTTTTCAGAGAGCGATATTGGGCTCACATAACAGCAGTTTCCTATCAGAAAGTGCTTTCTGGTGTAAAAGTGAAATGGTGAAAATATTAGAACTATAACGTCCACTTAAACTGATATTGATATTTTTTACATTTACCTTTTTTCAATGGCTAAAATACATTTTGCTGCTGACCCTTCCCACAGCAGTGACTATTGATTAAGTACCTCATACAACCACACATCAAATAATCCGAACTGTCCCTTTAAATATTGATGTAACCGTGTAACCGATGTAACAGTGCTGTGGTGTATTTTGAAGAACTGCGGATGTAATCAGGGGGTATCTTTCCGACTCCCCCCCTACACTAGCAACACATGAAAATTCAAATGTGGGTAAATGGGACAAATCAGTCACCAAATAGAGGTCAGAGCACACAGTATGCTTGTGTTAAGCTACATAATGTCTCTACAGAGGACAGTTGCATGAAGATGTGTGTGAATCCCTGTGGTGTGTAGTTTGGTGAGATTCAAAGCTGCTGACTCAGATTTACATATCTATGAAGGTGTGAATGGTGCTGTCTTGGTCATGTAGATTGGTTCTAGTAGAAATGGGTGACTGCTGGGTGTGTCTTCGTCAGATTGTGGCCTTTCCTAACCACACACACACAGACACACATATACACACATGAGTGTCCACGCACACACACAATAGGATCATTTGAGAGTGAAAATTGGTGGCACAGAAAGGCAGCAGAGAGCTCAGGGGTGGAGAAAGGTAGAGTTAGTTAGTTGTTGGAGCAAGCCTGTTGCCGGGGGTGACGCCGGCCACAGGAGACAGTGCTGTAACTGCACAGCCTGATGGGATTTATGTCTCCATAACAACTTCTCAGCTATTTTGCATTAACTTAAGACACTCGGCTCGGTTGGGTAGCAGAGCTCTTGACACACACACACACTGACAATGTTACGTCATTGCAGACCTTTACACTTAGTTTGTGTGTGTGTGTCTGTGTTTCAGGTGCACTTTTTAAATATTTGGCTTGAATTGCAAAGTTGGAGCTTTCTGCACAGTTGCACTGTAACTTTTATTACAAAATCAAGGTATTTGCGTGTCCGTAAAAAGTCTAAAATCCCGTAATCTGAATTTTAGGCCTTAAAATGTATTCAAGTGTTTTAAATATGATTTTGATAGGTCTACATAATTGATTGGACTGGGCAGTTATTTTTATGTGGTTGCATTAACTTCAGTCTTACTTTTAAATGTGTTTTTGTGGGATAAATTGGTATTGATCACACTGCAACACCTACAAAACAAAACCAACATAGAACAAGTAATCACCAAAGCGAAGGTGCCCTGGACTTAACACGCCATAGTTAGACATCAGTCATTTGTGAATAAATTCATTTGCTTTGCAAGGATTTATGGGTCCTCGTTTATCCTTCATATACATTTGCCCGTATGGACATGAAATAGGTATTATATTGCCTTCATAATGGTCTTAAGGAGTCTTAAAATTATCTTTTCGAAACCTGCACAAGCCCTGAAAATAAGTGCTGCTGCTGGTAATCTGACCATTTTCAGTTTGCTTGGAAGTAAGTTCTAAGAAACTAAAGTGTTACTCAGTGAGTCATATTACCTATTAAAACTAGGTACAGCAGTCTTGAGAGCCAGACCATGTGTGTGTCTGTGTGTATGATGTGAACATTAGTTTGGAGGCAGAGGCTTTTTGGAAGCTCAGCTTGGCAGGCTACTGGTGGGGTTAGGCGTTGCCCTATTATAAACCAAAATACAGCACAAGGCTAAACAATAATAATGTGCCCCACTCAAATGCAGCTTTGGTTGCTCAGGTTGTTGTGGCAGCAGTCTGCGGAGGAAGCACGCCGCGGTACCATTTATCCAACCAGGCGTTTAAAACAGGGGGTATGGTTGCCATTTTGTCGTCCCATTTTGGAAATAAGAAGAGCCCAGGTTGTTTTTCTTTCCTGTGTGTTTGCAAATCTCTCAGATTTGCAAGGGCTATATCGTTAAAGACAACAATGACTTAGACTGTCTTTTCTGTTGCTCGTAGCCTAATTCTATGACAAGACTGCCCAATATGTTGAAAAAATCATACTGCAGTTATTCTGACGTATTTTTGTATTGCGATATGAGTTATGATTAGTGGGAATGATCATTTATGCGTCACAATTTTCATTTTTACTGAAAAAGCTATTCAGATCATAACAATGTGACATTTTATGGGTTCTGTACCACATAAACATGTTTTCAAACATCTGGATATTTGGAGGCCAGGGCGTCTCTGCAGCACTACGGTACATCATTATAATGCTGTTTTGTTACACATTTTACATTTACCAAAACATAGCTTCTGCGGTTTGCATATTGCACTTGGCCATATTGTGATTTCTATAATATTTCTATTAATTTTGCAGCACTATTCTTCAACAATATATAAAATATCACTGATGCAAAATGAGCAAACATTGTGAGCAGCAAAACGGCTCATTCCTATCGCCAGCTGCTGTTTTATGGTTGTAAATAATTAGGGATAACTCAGAGAAAATATTTGTTATGCCACAAACCTCACTGTAACATTTCAACTAAGATTTATTTTCATTGTCAATTATTCTGTTGATTATTTTTTGGATTAATTAATTAGTTATTTGATCAATAAAATGTCAGAATATGGTGAAAAACCTTGGTCAGTGTTTGTCAAAGCCCAAGGTGACGTCTTGTCTTGTTTTTTTTGTTTTTTTTGTCCTGTACTCAAAGATATTCAGTTTAGTGTCATGGAGTAAAGAAAAGTATTAATTTCTAAGAAGCTGGAAACAGAAAAAAAATTCTCAAAAAATGACTCCAACTGATTAATAGGCTTATCAGAATAGTTGGCCATCAATATAATTATCAATTGATAATCATTTAATTCTTAATTATGATGATTGCAGCTTTACTTGTGATGAAAGATGTGTACTGCAGGCAGGATTTTTTACACTTTAAACTTTAGTGTCTTTAATTATATCATAATTATATCAGGGCACTGAAGCAGTAAACTTTCACCTTTATTTTCAATAATTATATCTAACAAAGACATATAGAGCAAAATGTATGTATATATTATACCCGAATAAGAATTAGGACCAAATATACATAAAAGGCCGCCTATAAAACTAACAAATAAATACAATCTGCATCATGGCCTGTCAAAAAAAGGCTTTCATATAGACACTTATTGGACAACATATACCGATATAGCGTGATGCTGATGTGATAGGCCATTATCAGGCTGATAATATCGCACCTGATATATCGGTTGGGCTCTAATCACTTTCTTCATTTTAGTGCAGCTATCCAGATTTTGCAAAGTGTTCAGAGTAAAAACAGTTCCTCCAGGTGCTCCAGGTCTTTGAACAGCTTCTTCCTTAAAAGTGAGTAATTGTACCGTAGTGTGTAATGGAAATTTTTTTTTTCTTTCTTGATAAAATGGATTTGGTATCAAAAAAGTTACATTCAACAACTGGTACCGAAGTCAAGGTATCGATTCAGATACCAAAATTTTTTTTGAATGATACCCAACACTATCCATTCTGGTTTTAAATAATTATGAGTAAAGCCTTTCAAGGGTTATTTTTTTAAAACACACAGCAGCTTTGAGTCAACAGTGGGTTAGATTCTGTGGTGACAGACTGAATTTTTTAAATAACTAGTGTAGATTTATTGCTCCAACCTTTGTGTAAGCTGTCCCATTTGAATTATTTTCTATCTTATATTCTCTAACACCTGCACTCTCCTCTCCCTCTCTCCACAGTTTAGAGGAGGATGACTGTTGTTTGATCAGAATGAGATGTGAGAAAGACATCCCTCTCTGGAATGAGGAAGAGTACTGAATATTCAATGCTCTGATTTCTTGTTTCCTTTTTATGCTCAGCCTTTGGTTTGTGAGAAAAGACGCTACAAGGCCTGAAGCAGGAAGTAGAGAGACTGAATGAAAGAGATGTAACAGAGCAACAGGGTGCTGTGTCAGGACACACACGCAGGATGAGAAGTAAACTACATTAACTGGTGCAAGGTCCATACCGCTGGTTACACGTGGTATTAAACATTTACAGTCCTGTTTTGTTTTATCCAGTTTTAGAAAGCAAAAGCTACTTACCAGTTACTGATTGGACGTTATGATTACTGTCTGTACCTGTGTGGCTACAAAAGTACATGCAACAAATGAGAGGTTGTCTGCTGTTTTTAGAGTGAGGTCTGTTGAGGTTGTTGTTTTGGTTGGAGGTTAGATTTCCTGTCGGGGCCGAATATTGCCTTAGGGTAGCAGTGGCGTGCTGTTGTGTTTCCCTGGACAGAGAAGAAGGGCACAACTGGTATTTGTTTTCTCAGAGAGATACTTCACTGGAACCAGTTACGGGAAGAAGAAGAGATGAGGCCAGATATTCTCTGAAATGCCCCCATGTCTCATTCACTTAGATTAGTGCGGGGTGATTTTAGATTTTGGAGTACTTGTGGTTTTATTATTACTTACTTATTATCACTTGTGGTGCAGTTATTTCGAGAGTTTTCAGATGAGTGAAAGGATCGTTTTTGACTTGTGACGTCAGATTTGTCAGCACAGTTTAGATTCACGGATTGAGGTGAATAAGTGATGGATTATTGTGCATTTTCTCAGTTTTTATGATAAAAAACTTTTATCTCTAGCCTTATTCATAGTGCTTAGTCAGAGTGTAAGAGAATATCAATGCACATGAGTAGAGCTGCAATGATTAGTTGTCAAATGTCAAATCTCTGATTACAGTTTCTCAAATGTGAATATTTTCTGGTTTCTTTCATCCTCTATGACAGTAAACTGAATATCTTTGGGTTATGGACGAAACAAGACATTTGAGGATGTCATCGAGGGCTCTAGCCATCCAAAGAAAATCTCGGTCAATTGAAATTGTACCTGCTCTTCAACCAGTTATTTGGTTGATGGGGGGAAAATCGGCCCATCATCTGTAGATTAACTACATCAGCCACAGTGCTCTCTACCTGCTTTGCCTAAATGGTGTTAATCAAAGTTATACAGTGCTGCCAGGCAAATGAATTCCTGCAGTTTGACCATTTTTTTTCACACATTGTTATATCCTTACCTACAGGGCATGTCTGTGTACTTGACATTTACATATAGCAGCAACACTAACACACACATACCGCCAACGAGGATTTCAGAGCAGAATTGACCAGCTTCCGTACAAAAGTAAAGTTAACATTACCAGCATCTTGTTTTTTAGTTACTTCAAACATGGCATAACGTTAACATAGTTTCTTTTGACTGTCCATCAATATTACAACATTTGTCCATTGTCACCCCAGGCTATGGAAATAGCACACTAGCAATATGTTAACGGCAGATCCACGACAAAATAAACAATAAAACAACATACAGATTTAGAGACTGAAGTCAGGTCGCAGACCATCATTGAGCTTGAGCAGTTACTGGCTGGCACTTGTTAATAAAGCAGTCCTGTGAGGTAAAATCGGCATCCATGTTGTCATCAAAAATAAAGGTTTTACCCACTCAGGTCTTCTGTCCTCTGAGGCTGGGGGCCGATGTCATGATTTGTGGTGCTTCTTTGACATGGTTTCAATTAGTTTGGAGCCAAATAAATGTTCACCACATAGTCTCTCCTTGTAAAGCGTTTTGTAGCATAGCATTCTCTAAATTTAGTCAAACTTTGCAATGGCCCAGTAGGTTAACTGAGAATAATGCTATCCTCACAATTTCCGTAAGATCCATAGGAAGAATTGAAAATAAAAATCCTTAATGATTCCTTTGGAATTGTACTTTGGGAAGCATTTTGTTTTTGTAATCGGTTCTTGATGCCCAACCCTAGTAAGTAATGTGTTATAACTAACTGTGTCCCAAAATAACCCTGAAAAGTGTAACATTGAACTAACATTATTTCAAAGAAAAACGTCCTTTTATAGGAGGGAATAGCAAAAATAAGGAACATACAGAAGATCCTTTGTTTTCTTTTTTTTTTACACCAATTATACAGCAATGCCCTTTTCAGAGTGTGTTACAGTAGGTGATAATTGCACGCCTGCCTGTGAAGGTACAGTAGTAGTCATCAGCATGGTGCTAATATAGCTGCTTTCCTCTATGTCCATGTCCCTGTACTAACAACACATGTTAGCGGCACCAGCCTCTGTGGACCACTGGCACCCCAGTCTGCTGTGGCTACTGGTCTAACACCTGGTTAGTGGGGAGTGGAGATGCTTGGTCCTTGCTCCTGACTGGAGATTAGCCTTTAATGCTGACGTGGACAAAACTGGAGAGGGGGATGGAGAAGGTGGAGGAGAGAAGAGCGGGAGGCCCGGCTCCCATGCTGTAATTAGTATAGATCTGAAAAGCAACTAATCGGATTGAAGGAAACTGGATTGGGCTTCCGAGGTCCGTGCGCTGCCATGCGGCCTCAGATCTGGGGATAAAGCCTGGACCTGCTCTGAAGGTGGATCCAGGGCTCTCTCTCTACATGCTACATGTACACAACCCCAAATCCCCTCACCACCACCACTCACAAACAACCACCCTGGCTAAGAGCCCTCACAGGGTTACAGGGGTAGGGGTGGGGTTGGGATCGGGGGGTGGGGGGGGTCCTCATTAGTGAGCTTCGTTAACTAATTACTGTGCCATTGTTCAGCTGTGCAGATTGACCCTGCTGGCCAGAGTCCAAACCAAGTCTGTCCCTGTCTCACTCTGTGTGCATGCATTGACATGCCAGCTCCTTTTGTCTCCTCCTCTGTTTATAGCTTTTTGTTTAGCTTATATTGATTATATTGCCATAATGGGGCAGCCTGTGGTGCCTTTTTATCAGCGTGGATGTTTGCCATTTTGTTGCAAGAATGTCTTGGCAGGTTGGCCGATGTGTCAGAGCTTGAATGTCTATATGCATGATGGCAATACACTTCGAGTGGGTTGCATCAACAAAGATTAATTTAAATCAAGATTAGTTCTAACAAGAGTTAAGTTTGGCAAAACTTGGTTTAAAGTGAGTAAATCCGGATTTTAAATTAAGCAAATCTCTGATGCAAATCTTCATTTAGTACATTCAAGTTTATTGATGTAAACTGAAATTAAATACAGTTTAATCAATATAGAGTTGCTTGCTTACCTCTTCAAACAGTTAACTTTCAGCTGTTCTGTATTCCTTAACAAAATGTTACATTGCTAGCTAGCTAAAAGTTAACACAATACAACAGTGTTTATTGGCTAGCTAAAAAGTTAACAAAACATTACATTGTTTGCTAGCTTGCTAAAAAGTGAGCCTACTCATGATGACTCGGCACTTCATAGCCAAATGAATGGAGCAATATAGCCGAATGATAGAGGACTAAAAAGCAGACAGCAGCAAAGTAAGGGAAAGAAAGAAGAGATGCATCTTAAACCTCTACTGGGCCAATCTGTCCCTTAACTTTCTTTGAGGAACTTGATTATTTAAGTCAGTCCATCTCAAAAGGGCAGACGTTTTATAAAAGAAGGTGTAAGTTTAAGTGTAATTTTAAAATCAATACTGGATAGCATTTTAAATTGGACTTTGGTGCTGTTTTGGTCAAACAGAATAAAATTTAATCTAGGTTTAGACTAAAAACTAAACTAAGAGTTTAAAGAGGGATTTAAATTGAATCTATCTTATTTTTAAGCTAGTTAGTTTTAAAGTTTGGCGCCGCATGGTTTAATTGGGTTTAAAGGTTATCCTTGTTGGTGTGACCCAGCCCTGTCGTCAGTAGTATGGAAGGAGATGGATTAGCTTACAGTGTAAATGTGTGTTTTTTTTATGTTTTATTACCTACATAATTACATATATGTGTCACTTTTCTGTACGTGTGTTGGTGTTTATGTTTGTGCGTTATGTGGGTGCTGGTGAGTGTATGTGTGCCTGTGGGGGTAGCACGGGAGCCCCAGTTCCTCTACGGGCCCATCTGTTTTGTACTCTTTGTCCTGTTAATTAATGAAATCAGAGGGGCTGCCTGCTGGGACGGCCCCGCTGCACCGCTACACTGGACAGGCCCACTTTCTCATGGGCTGACTCTGTTTTCCAAATGAATGCCTCCTCTTTCTCCCTGTGCTTTCTCATTTTCACGCTCTTTTCCTTTTACCTCCCTCTCTCTATCTATCTATTGATTTGACATTCTATTTTTTTATTTTTGTTTTCCAGTTTGTAACACAGTGGTGGACGCGCTGGGCCACGTGAGGTGACTATTGGTCGTAGATTAGTCTAGTCTTAAAAGCTAAACCACCTAAATCATATTGTAGGCTCTCTGCCGTCACTATGCTACCTAGATGGAGCGGAGGTTGGATGTCATGAAGCAGGATGTTAGTCAGACCGTTTCACTGAACACTCAGTCATAACTCTTCTTTGTCAAGTCTGGGAAGAGCAACTTTTTTCTTCCTAGGAAGATTTTTTAACATTATTCTAGAGTAGTTACATCTTTGGGACTGCTGACTGTTACATCGCAGAGCCACTTCTCAATGTCGAGCTATTTCTGAGTGTTGCAAACAGTGACCTGGCTAAGTCATTTTACTTTTTGCTTTGTGGCCTATCTGTCTTCCTCAAGGCTAATCTGCCAGTCTGATAGATGCTTTAGTTTTCATTTATTACAGCCTTCCTCTGAATGGCCAGATGTAGAAATTACATGTTAGATATATTCTGTTATTTCGCTGAAGTGGAATGATTTTTTAACAGCATGGCATGACTGTAGCTGTAGTAGCACTACTACAGATATTGCATTAGGCCTAACCTAGTCTAGTTGTAATGGTAACCATCTGTTATTTAGACGGTTTTTAAACAGTTTTTGATCATTCAAAAGCTATGAAATATTGGTGTTTTGACAACATTTGAAATATGGGTGGGAAATAAGATGATATACCTAGAAACATTTACATTTTGTCATTTTTTTCTACTGTTTGTTCCATGGTATCTGTCTCTTTAATGTATCTGATTACATTGCATGAGCAAGATTGTAGCATCAGTGTAATGATGCATCTTGGTTTGTGACATGCTTAATTTGGATAAGCCAAAAAATTAATGTACGATTTTTCAACTGAGATTCATAAAAATATATCAGAGTATATATATATATATGTATATGTGTGTGTGTGTGTGTGTGTGTGTGTGTGTGTGTGTGTGTGTGTATGTTATTGTGTGGAGAGAGAGAGGGAGAGAGATTTCATACCACTGATTGCCCACTTCTAATGTAAAAATGTCAGGACATGGTTCTCACAAAGACATACTGACAGGAGACTGATATTCAAACTTGCCACATGCTGTTAAATTAGTGAATTAGTGAAAAGGCTGCTAGGTGCTTGTGTTTTTGAGAATATTTTACCACCGTTCTCACATACTGTATACGCTGTACGTGTCTGCTGTCTTGTGTCAGAGGTGAGAGCTGGTTTCTGACCGCTGTCATTGTCAGCTCTGGGCTGTGTCTCTGCTACATAATTGCCTCAGGGCCACACCTATCCTATAGTCTTGCTAAAGGCAGGTGGGCTGACCTGAACATGAGAGAGAGTTTAAGTCTCAGGACCGTCAGACATGTTGCCCAAATTTTCCTACAGCTGTACACCAGGATGATTTATATAGCCTTCTTGTTAGTAGGGATGAAAATGCAGTTAAATGCAATAATTCAGTAAACAAGTTCACTTGCTACATACACACATACACACACACACATATATGTGTGTGTGTGTATATATATATATATGTATATAGTGGAAATGATCATTTATACCTCACAATTTTCATTTTGCGAAAACTTCTTTTCTTTTTTTGGATACAAGATTTGTAGGCCAGATGATCTCTGCAGCACTACAGGACTTCAGATGTGATTTCTGTTGATTTGGATATTGCAGTTGGCCATATTGTGATTTTGATTATTTTGTGATAAATTGTGCAGCACTAATAAATTTCAGTTATTTGAATTGAAATAAAAGTGATTTTACATTTAAATTTAGCAAACTATGTTCATTTTCTAACAGAAGAGTGTATCAACACAGTCAAACAAGCTGCCACTGTAGCTTGTTTCTGAGTGGAGGAATTGAGTGTGTTACAATTGCCCCCTATTACAATGGCCCCTGGTCTCCCCTATCAGTATCAATGATCAGTGTCGGTATCAAAATCGGTATCAATAAAAAAAAAGCAGTACCCATCACTACTGTTTTCACATCTTTTAATGTCATGTCTTTATTTTTTGCACCAAATTATGACAATTAGTATAAATAAGAGTATAGAAAAATATTGTATCGATAAGCACTATCAGTATTTATATTGGTTATCAATAAAATCCCAACAAAACCCATTCCTAGTCATTAGAGAAATATATATTTACAAGTAAATGTAGCACGATATAATATTTAATTGTGTGTATGTACATTACTGGCTGTTGTAGCAGTCTTCCAGTGTGATTCTGTCATTGTGTGATGCTTCAGAGGTCACTGCAGCTTCTCCTTCCTTTACTGTTCTTTGCTTTTTGTATTTTTTCCATAATATACATGGTATTTTTAGATTGTACAGAAGAACAGAAGTGCCAGTACAGCAAGGATTAAACAGTGAGACATAGTATGTAGAAATGGTCACATCTGCATGTGTCATTTACGTTGTTTTTTGCCCTTTTCTCTCCTCTTTTATATGTATGAGAGGCAGGTGGTTCAGAAGTCACCATGCTGGTAATCATACAGTATAGAGCCACACATCTATAATGTAACATTTGGCCACTAAGCACAGATCCTGTAAGAAATGCTGTGTTGTCATTGTTTGTGAGCACGCTCCGTTGGTGCACTGCTGTCGCCGATAGTCGCCGGTGGCTTTGCGTGTCCTTGTCACCTTTGTCTTTGTGCTCAGACCAGCTGGAGGTGACATGACTCTCCTCGTCTTTGTGTCCCACTTCAAGGTGCAAAGTCCTTCTGCAATCCCTGCCAAGGACGCTGCAGCTGCATCTTAGTTACACATCGCTCTGTGCTCTCGAAGCGCTGTTAAATCTGAGGTTCTTAAAGGTCCTCGTGGGATATTTTTGTCCGTAGATTTGTCATCAGAAGCAGGGGCATTATCACAGGAAAGAGATGAAAGGATTGCTTGAATATTGAATGAACACCCTCCCTTGTATTGTGTGCATTATTCACATAATAAGTGCTTATTTCAGGCCATTTGATAGGCTCCTTTTAGTTGCCAATATCAATTCAATACCTCTGATAGCGGCCTTGTGAGACACAAGGGGTTTTGCTTCACACATCCAATTATTAGAACAAAGATGGAACTCTAAGACCATAATACACTACAAGGTCCTGTGACCTAAAATCAGCTCTCTCGCTGGCTTGAGTGAGAATAACACGAGATTCACAAATTTAAAATGCCAGGCCAGGCTTTGCATATTTAGCATTATTAAAGGCCAGCTCATTCAAAACTCATTTGCTTCTAATTTTATCTGTAACCTTGACCACTGCTGAGACATTCCACTTGGGAGAAATATGGATGCAGTCAAATCTGGCTAATCCAAAATGGAGGTTGTCTGGATTTGTGAGATTTAAAAAACATATATCCATCTGAAATGTATTCAGAATATTAAATGCTCATCTTGGATTCCAGACTGCCCCACTCTGTCTAGTTTTGTGGCTTAAGATGCATTTAGTTGTGTCAATTCGTAAATGTACATATTCACGTCTCACTGTGTATTTTGTTCCCTACGCCTGTTTGTTCGGCTGGTGTGTTTGGATTTTTTGGGGCTTGCACAAACAAGGGTCTACTATACATACTCGCAGATTAGCATACATGCTATTTTTGGACATGCAGGCCTTCAGATTGGTTCAGACTTAGAGGCTCTCTGTTGTAACTAATTCTAGTTAGTTAACAATGTGATAATTCATTGGCGCCCAGAGCGAAAGTCAGTTTACACAAGCTGCACAGGATCAGCTACTGAAGAACATATCCGGAGCAGGTAGAGATTTGGTGTCTTTGCTCAAAGAAACTTAAGCTGTGGGAGGAGAGGGGAGGGGGGGGGGCATTTTAATGGTGGGTGTTCTGGGTAAGAAGAGGTCTACCTCCCAGTCTCAGAAGAGACAGGAAAATATTTGTTCTCTGTTTAACTTTTTTTTAAAGAATCCATCTGTGCTCTTTTCTGGCTTTTTCAAATGGAAACTCCCACTCAGCTGTTAGCAAAAGGCAATGACGTAGGTTACAGCACTGATGGCCTCCTGTACCCAACCAAAACCTAGGGCAGAGGTCTGTAACCTTACTATCAAAAGAGGCATTTTTGGCCAAAAAAGAAAAAAAAACCTGTCTGGAGCTCCAGCTATTAAATTCTCTGTTTTCCTCTGAGACTCCTCTTCTTTTGGATTTGGCATCCATAGCTAGCCTAGGAAGACTTCAGACTAGCCACCAGCAAAATCAGAGAAAAAAGCACTGAGTTGTAGACGTAGGCCGTGATGCACATTTTAATTGATCAAATAGTAACTTTTTGAAAAATTGGTGTACAAGCTACACATTTTTACGTTGGGGAATTTAAGAATCACTTTAGGCGTACAACAATGAAATGAAAATTAAAATGTTTGTGAAAGAACTGCTATTAATTTACATATAATTCTTTGTTAAAGCCACAGAGAGCCACTGGAGAGGGGCAAAAGAGCCACAGGTTGCTGACCCCTGACCATTGTAGCAAAGTCATTGCAGAAACCTACCTTTTTGGCTTTGTTTTTAGAAGGGCTTGGGAAAATATAAATTTGAGGCAAAAACATACGTACTTTGAACAAGTTTCAACCATATTCGAACAATTTGAACGTTCAGATTTGAATATGTAAGGAATACTATTGGAAAGCTACATAATGAAATAAAATCCTCAAACCCAAAAAAACAAAACAAACAAAAAAAACCAACATTTTTTGGTCCTGCCCTTTAATATTTGTTTGGGGTCCTGGAAACCCTGAGCCCTCTTCATCAGCTTTTATTAAATTGATACTAATACTTTATTGAATTAATGACTTTTTCCCTTTTCCAATTTCATAAGAATTTCTTATAAACATGATGTCTTAAAACAGATTAGTTTCAAAAAGTGATGCTTATTTCTGTTTGGAGACTCAGAGACCCCAGCTGTAAAATATGGTTATTTGTCATGGATTTTCATCTGCTCCATATTTGTATGGAATATTAAAAAAGCATATATAACATAGAAATTATGAAATATTTATTTAGTTCTGAAAGCTCAGTTTGTGGCAAAGAAAAAAGGGTTACCACATTAATAGTTTACCACAAACTGTTTCTTTAATAGGCCAGAAGAAAGGGGAAAAAAATTAAAAAGCTTTTGTGATTATTATTATTATTTTTACACATACAGCAGTTGGGTTTGTGCATCTCCAAACAATGAGAAGGTAAAGCTAATGTCAACAATAGCTCACTCCTAATAGAATCCTCTAAATATCTGCAATAAAGTAGCGCTGCAACCAAATCCACAGAAGGACATCTTAAAATGTGTATATAATTTCAAGGACAGACATGTTTTTCCTCTACTTTTACCATTTTTAATCTCATCTCTACTCATCTCTTCCCTATAGATCGACCCAAAGGTGGCATTCCCCCGCCGGGCTCAACCAAAGGTGAGTGCACCCTGAAGGGGTTAACAGCAAGGCGGAAGTAGTGATGATGTCATCTGTCACCCCTCATCACTCAGCTCTGGTTGGCTGGGATTAGAGTCAGGCAGTGACCAAAGAGGAGCGACAATCCACTTGTCCATCCTGACACTGTGACCCCATACCCTGACCCCACCCAACCCCCGACCATCAGCCAACATCTTACACACATACAGGCACACATACACTCATTTCTGTCCTGGCACACACGTCAGTGAATTTCTACACAAAATACTCACCTGTACGCACACACCTCCGAGCCCTGAATGTAACAGACTTTAAACAGAAGGGAAATGGACTGAATGCTCAGAAGAACTTTCAGAAAATCTCTTAGATTAGATATACACCAACAAACACAAGTCTCTTTATCAGCTGGATCTACCCCCTGCCTAATGTGATTAGTGCTAAACGATGCCTTCTTCTTCTGTGTTGCTATAGTTGGTGACCAGGACAAAGAAGATCTTTGTCGGAGGACTGTCAGTCAATACCACCATCGAAGATGTGAAGCATTACTTTGACCAGTTTGGAAAGGTAAACCAAACACAACATAAAAACACACATCTGGCATCTATTTGTAGCCATCGAACTGTGTGAGGAGCTCCTGTCTGTCAGGGTCTTTACTGCAGCGATTCCCAACCTTTTCTGTCAGACCCTCAGTCTGGTCAGATGAACTCAAGTACTCCTTCATCAACAACCCCCTGTCATCATGTTACAGATGTGTTCACACTGAACTCAGTTTAAACATGGATATCATTTAAATAGTAATCATATACAAGTGGATATAATAGTGCACGTGGCATTATTTTTTCACACAGTTGAACTATTAATTACATCAGTTTATTGAAGTTTGCATTTTTGCTACTGCACTACAACCTGGGGTGGCAGCTGTATGAACCATTTATCTATTACTTTTATCTTTCCATTTCAACAGTGTATGCCTTTTACTATTTTAATAATTGTCCATTAGCTTACCTAATTTCAGCATTTAATTTTAAAATTTTAAATTTTTTTTTACCATTAGCCAACTATTTCAGTAGTTTATCCATTACTTTTAGCTACAGCATTTCAATCATTTTTCCATTAGCTAACTATTGCATCTGTTTATCTATTACTATAAATTAACTAAACTGGTTCCATTACATTTTACATTTAGCCATCTATTTTATCCATTACTTTAAGATAGTGTTCACTATTTCAACCATTTTACTTTCAGCTAAATCAACCATGTATCCATTACTTTCAGCTAACTGTTTCAGTCACTTTACACTTACAGTTGCACCAATAAGCACTACTTTAGTTCACTATTTCAATTCTGTTTTCAATACTATCAGCTATTTCAGTCATTTATCTACTGACTAAATATTTCACCAGTCGCTACTTTTTTAGCTATATTTCAATCTATTCATCTATCACTTTTAGCTAATGTTAGCCTTTTCACTCTGTTCCTCTACATGGTTGCTATCACACACTCTTAGTCGCAACTTGTAGTGTTCAGGTGTTAAAGCTCTACCCAATAGTGGATGTTTTTCTAAATCAAATCAGGACTTCTGTTTTATCAAATTACTTGAGCAATCTTTCCACGTATCCCCTGGCAACTGCATTAGTACGCCCTGGGGTACAAGTTCCCTGGTTGGAAATCACTGCTCTAATGGACTGTGCACCTTTGATCGATTATATTAATCTGTTGGTCCATATCCCTTTGACATCCTTTAGCTTTATCTTGTTTTTCTTCTATTTTTTAACTTCTTTTCCAATTTTCATTTGAGTCGAGGCACAAAAAAAAGTACAAAAAGCGCAACATCTCAGGAAAGAAATGAAGAGGAACATGGGGGCTGAACTGGAGAAAGAACTAGAAGAAAGTAAAGAAAGATGCTGTGTGGTCATTGATGGTCTGCTCTGCCAGCCTCAGTATTAGTTAGTTAGTTTATCGCTTTTGTTAGCTGTTTTGCTTTTTTCCGATCACTTCTTTTGTGTTTTTGGCTTCTACATTTTGTCCTGCTCAGCTCCTTTGAATGAAATTTGGTGAAAGGCAAACACATGCTGTGGAGACAGATGAGTGGCCGGGGAGAGGGTGGAAGAAAAAAAAAAGGCAGCGAGAGGAGGGGAAGGAGAAGAGAAAGATGGCGGGGGACTGAAAGGGAAGAGGCAACCCCCCATGGAGAGAGAGGGAGGGGAACTCGGAAGGGTTGAAGGGCAGAGAAAAGGAGGAATGTTGAGATAGTGAGGAGGAAAAGTGACTGTGAAAGGGAAAAACAGCAATCTGATGGGCCATAAATGTCTCAAAGTATCCATCATGCATGAAATATTGGGTTACTTTTTAGCTAACTACTACTTTGGGTGGTTGGGAGTGTGCTTGAGTGGAGTTCGGGCTCTTCAGTATTAACTAATCAAATGCAACAGCTGCTCCTGTAACAACCCCCCCTCCCCAACCTTACACAAAATCAGTACCTCAGACACCAACTCCCCTCCCATCCCACATACACACACCCTGCTCCTCCAGTCCCTCTCAGCTTGTTGCCGTGGTGACCTGCTTTCGCCCATTGTCCCGCTGTAATCCAGTGTTTTTTTGTTTCCTTTAAAAAATGTGTAAGAAGTGTGTATTTGCATGAATGGAAAGAGGGGTGTATGTGTGTGTGTGTGTGTGTGTACACACGCATGAAAGTGTGACAGTGACATCGCTGCGGAGGGAGGCGAGGAGCTTGCATACATTTGTACGGACTGACTCACAGCCGGTGATCCAGTTGTCACAAACATTAAGCGTGTGGTTCTGCTGCTGGTGATCAGGAAAGAGTCTGAAAATGAACATCGCTTCAGGATGTAGGCCTAATGGGTTGGAAGAAATTAACAGCACGAACCTCCTTCTGCCTCGCGTCTGGCTGTGTTTTCTCTCAGTTGGCCTCTGACTCATGTTTGGGTTATTACCATATTTCAGGTGCTAGTTCAAATTTAAAGGGATAGTTGGGATTTTTTGATGTGGGGTTGTATGAGGTACTTCAATCAATAGTCAGTGTATCAGCTGCGGTAAACAGAGGTCAGCACACCCCCAGTTTGGAGAAGCAGAGATGAGTATAGCGCTGCGGCTAACGTTATTCTCAGTGTTGATTATTCTGTCGAT
The DNA here is from genome assembly GCA_034769285.1 of Lutjanus argentimaculatus. Taxonomy (NCBI): domain Eukaryota; kingdom Metazoa; phylum Chordata; class Actinopteri; order Lutjaniformes; family Lutjanidae; genus Lutjanus; species Lutjanus argentimaculatus. Next base: position 14,255,998 of record JAWZSL010000014.1, read on the forward strand.
TATTGTCTCAATTAATCGATTAGTTGTTAGGTCTGTAAAATGTCAGAAAATGGTGAAAAATGTCTTCAGTGTTTCTTAAAGCCCAAAATGATGTCATCAAATGTCCTGTTTTGTCCAGAACCCAAAGATATTCAATTTACTGTCATAAAGGAAACCACAAAATGTTCACATTCAAGAAGCTCAACTCAGAGAATTTTTACTTTTTTTCCCTTAAAAAAATTATTTAAACCAATGAATCTAATATCCAAATAGTAGGCGATTAATGTTATAATTGATTCATAATCTATTAATAGTTGCAGCTCTATTTTCACCACTTTACTTTGCCATTAGACAGTGTTTTCTGATAGGAAACTGCTGTTATATCAGCCAAATATCACTTTCTCCAAACCGACCAAACTCCATTGGCAAAATCAGTCATTTTACCTTTCAGAACACAGGAGTTGTTGGTCTATCGCTGTCTTGACCTGTTAATTTGCTTGTGTTGTAGTGTGACTTCAGGGTTTTAAAAGGATAGTATGAGTGCACCAAAATCATCCAATAACACAAACAAACTAACTGATCAAGGCAATGATAGACCAGCAACTCTGTGTTCTGCAAGGTAAAATTACTCTCTTGTTAGAAAAGTTAAGTTTGAAAAATGTTTTATATATAGCGTACTCTTAAAGTGATGTAGATTTTTTTTAGGTGGGCCTTTTAAGTGGCTAAAATGCGATTTGTTGCTGACCCTGTCCACAGCATGTACTGTAGGCAATGCACTGACGATAGATAAGTGCCTCATACAACCCCACTTCAAATAATCCCTTTAAATAACGTCTTCTAATTCTGGGTTGTGGATCCTGGCCGACCCAGATGACATATGTGACCATCACACAGTTAAAGTCAATGCAAGGTGCATGTTGTGACATGTGTCACGCTTCCTGACTGTGTTTTATAAAATGGCAGCTCTGTGCCGAATCAGTTCTCCCTGGTGATCACAGACGCTCATATCTAAGACAACACTCCCTCCGCAGGATGAGGGAATATTTGGACTGTTTGGACACGTGAGACCAAAGCTGTATCAAGGATAGCGCCAATCCCACAGTGCATTCCTGCTGAGCGGGAGGTATTTCTTGTTTATTATCCGAGCCTGGTTACAAGGTGCAGGTTAGGATGGAGTAGAACTCAGTGTCCTGTTTATTTTCATACTGTGGCACCGCCTCGCAAAAGAAAAACACAGAATGCACTATGCATTTTCTGCAACTCTTTGATTCGTGCTGTCGTTTATTTTTTTGGAGTATACTTCTGAAAGTGCACCTACACAAACTTTACACATTAGACCTGACTGCTCAGTTGATATATCAGGTGTTTTGGACCAAACCAAGGAGTCAACGGCACATGTTAATATGTGGTTTCCTAACTGAACAAATCTGAGCTCCTGTTGCTAAATGTCTCCAGGCCACAGCCGCCATGTTTGTGTGAAAAATACGTCTGAATCCCGAGGTGAAGGTCCTGTAATCCCCCTCAACCTGGTGGAGAGTTGAAACACCTCCCTTCTTTTTGGCCGAGGCTGAACGCAGAGCCTGTGTGGAGCAGAAAAATGTGTTGCAGTTAGGTAATTTGATAATTAGCATTTCAGGCATTTCGGTTGTACAGTCAATTATGTTTAATCCAGGAGAAATCCCTGTTTTCACGCTCTTTATCCCACCTCTCTGCACTGCATTCCTGAAAGTACCTAACATAAAAAACTGCTATTAAAACAGGGGCCAATGTTGTCTGGTCGGGCAAGTTTTCATTTCAAAATTTTAATAAGAGGATAAACCCCTTGAGATGCACCATCTGGTTTTCAAGGGGGTCCTCAACTGGGTCAGAAATCCACGTGCCTGAAGTCAATTTTTACTTGCCCCTGTACAAATGTTTTATTTATTACCACTTATTAAATAACAACAAAGACTGAAGTTAATTGTCATGTTTCATCTAGAGCTGCAACATCTATAAAAAGTCAGAAAATAGTGAAAACGTCCGTCCCAGTTTCTCAAAGTCCAAATGTCTTTAAATGTCCTGTTCTGTCAGTCAAAAACCCAAAGATATTCAGTTTAATATGATAATCAGTCCCTCCAGGATTTCGCAGGTTTTTGGGGGATTGTTGCAGTGTAAAATACCTGATTTCTTGGCAGCTTTTCTAAAAAATTGTGATGCACGTTGCAATGCTTCTTTTAGGCATTTTTTTGCAATGAAATTGTAGGCGCCAATGAAATTTGCAAAAAAAAAGGTTGCTTTTTTCTATAACTCAGAAATAAATCAAATGCAGCTTGTTTCAGGGAGAATAAAATCAGTTCTCTCTGTTCTGAATGTTCTAAGTAACCTTAACAAAAACCCGGTATCAAAAACTAACAAAGTCAAGAGCATTGATAAATGTCATAAAGCTTGCCTTCTCTTCCGTACTGGTGACAAAATATTAATACAAAAAAAAAAAACCAGTACATAATAAAACATTGATTTGGTTAGTTGAGAAGCATATGTATAATGTTCGTGCAGGGGATTGCAATGATTGGTGGAACTTCCAGGAAGCTGCGATGATTGGTCACATATGTGGAAAAGTTGGTCAAAATTGCAAGGTTGTGCAAAATTCACTGGGATTGGTTGAATTTGTGTGTAATGTTACGGTCACAAAATCATAACTTATTGGACAGACTGGGTAATAAATGTAGAAAAGCAGGAAATCTTCATATTTGAAAGGCTGAAAACAGCATTTTCAGCCATTTTTGCAAGAAACATTAGAGTCATGATTAAATGATTATCAGAATAGTTTAATAGTTTCATTCTTTTTTACCACTTGCCCGACATTTTACTTGCAGACAGGCAGTCCTGACTGTTGAGCCCTGTAAAACCTCTTTTACAGCCTTCTGAAACCAAATGAGAGAAGAGGCCTGAGCTGTAAGCAAAGGAAGGAGTGGATAAGATGAAAAATGCAGCATGGACGGGGCAGACGGGAAAAGTTGGGACTCCACTCACCCATGTGAGCTGGCGATTAGGAGGCTTGACTGAACACTTTGTCTGCTGGCCTGTTTAGAGAGAGATGGCCGGAGAGGGAGGAGAGAATGAAAGAGGGAGATGTGAGGAGACAGAAGGGGAAAAAATGTGAATGCCACCTTTCATAATCTCGCAAAATAGTGTAATAGACTTGTCAGCAAACGCTTGTTCTTCAGACAATGGCTGCACGCTTCACTAAAAACTGGATATTTTGAACGCTGCTCTCGGAAAAAGCTGCTCATGATCACAGGCGACCCTTGTTTTCAGTACATCTGAGAATGTCAGAACTTCATGAGAATATGACCTTAACTTTTCTTCACTCTCCCTCTCTGCATGCGTGCTGACTAGTTAGCGACTGAGCCGCTGCTAAGCCAATCTCAGACCCCCACAGCTATCCAATCAGATTGTCTTACAGCACCCTGGGCAGTGGACATCGGAGATCGTCTTCTTATTGGTTTTGGCAAGGGCAAGGGGCTGGTGTGCGACCACAGCATAAGCTCACACACGTGACAGAATATTTCTCAAGGCAGCACACCATTGTAGTCCAATGGAAGACAATCAGATGAAGCCTGTTAGCATGACTGAGCAGCATATTATCTATTTCCTGGCTGCAAATCTGGCTTCAAAAGCTCCTCGGACTGGTAACCACCAGTCATCTGTTCCAGAATAGATGTTGCTAATGCTAACAGGAGGGCTAGCTGTGCAGTGTAACTCTACTCTTATGATAACATGTTGGCTTGCAGCTGTCTACGTACTGTCCTGTTCCCTGGCTCTCTTGCTGTGTCATTGAGTTTGGACGACCGGAAGGGTGGAAAGCATGAAGGGAGAGGAGGTGGGAGAGGTGGCGGTAAGAGGGGGACAAAAACTGAATGAAGGACAGAAAGAGGAGGGGTTGCTCCGCACGTTGACAAGGATGAGAGTTGAAAGGGTCAGGGAGGTTGTAGAGGCAACCTTGTTCTGCTCCGTTATTCATCATTTAGGAAGGGAAATCCAAAAATCTCTCTACTTTTACAAGCACAGACACGATCTCAATCAGAGCAGAAGAGGCGGATGTGTTTTTCATCTGAGGTAAAGGTTAGAAATCGGATGGCCTAGTCATCCAGAGGCCTCTGCCACTCATGTTACACTGGTTAGAGTTTCAGTGCTCGCTGCCTAATGAAAATAGCCATGTAGTCATACTCCACATGTGTCTCCATGTGATGCAGGAAGGCTGTGTGGCAGATTTTTGTAAATGTTGTCGTAATTTTTTTTAGTTAGTTAAAGCTACTACATAGCTGGTTAGCTGGTTATGAAATACTCTCAATTAACTACTGATGCCTTTTATGACCTGCATAAGTTAATGAGACCATCAGTGCGAAGATTGGCTGTTTCTATATAGTTATTCTTAATGACTGCCACCGGATCGTATTCTCCCTGAAATTAGATGAAACTAGTTTACATTTTCCCAGCCAAAGTTACAATGAGTAGTACATGAGCCAGTAAAAAGAAGCTGGAGGAGATTTTTATTTGGATTATTTTAGCTCATGGGCCTCATACAGTACAGCCCAATTTGATGTCAAGGGGACCTGACCAGTATAACCATTGCATAATAACTGATAAATAACAACACAAGAAGAAAAACACAACAGATAATGAACAGCCTGACATGTCTTAAGAAAAATAAGCGCAATTTCTGTGAGTGATGTGATGATCTGCTTTTTTTCAGTTCTGATTGAATTCCTTTATCTAAATTTGGGTATCTGCCGAGACTGATACTACACCAATACCAGCTCTTTATTTCTTGATGTCTATGATTATTTGTCATTATTATTAGATTACATGAGGCTAAAACTGTACTTCAGTCTGGAAAGCTTGTGTAGTTTGTGTAATGTAACTTGTGCAAAGGTGTAACCGTTGTGGGGAACTGTGGGAATCTTCCTTGTGACATTTACATGTGCAGCTGATAAGCTAAGAGATGGCCCTCATTTGCATAATTCCCCATGATGCATTGCACTGTGTTTAGGTTCGCTATTTTATGTTCCAAAACACAAATGTCACTGTTTGTTTGTGTTTGTTCAGAACACAGTGGCTTAAGTTGGTAATCCTAGTCCTTTATTTTACATGAAAATGCTGAACCAGAGTGAAAAGTGCCATTCACTGGATTCAGCACAGTGTTTACAAATATAAAACACAATTTAGATTATAATTTTTTATATATATAATTTAGATTATAATTTGAATAAGTGTTGCAAATCCGATATGTGATGAATGCCATATGTTCATATCGGGCCCCAATATGGATATTGGATCAGATCAGTCAGATTCCTTCTATATAAATCAGGAACAGGGGGGCATTTTATAAACAGTTTGGAATGAATGACTTCTCATTATTTTTCCCACTTTGCAAAGTCATCCACTCGGTGGGAGTGGACCTTTTTGTGGGCTGGTTCTGGCCTGTGAGCTGTATGTTTGACACTCCTGATTTAGATCATTTTATTTTTGACGTTATATTTTTGATTATTATGGTGAAGACACTAGCACTTTTTCCACGGGGGCCTCCAAAATCAACAAAATATGAAAGCTCCTTGTAGTAGCTCTAACGACAAATAAACACAAATGTGATTTCTCTGTCCAGGGCCTCTGCTTCCCTTTTCTCTCTCCTCATGCCGTCAGAGCTCGAGCAGAAGCTGCTAACTTTCCTGCCAGTGAAGGACAAGTGAGGGAGGGAGGATAGAGGGTGAAAAGGGGGAGGAGGAGGAGGAGGAGGAATATGAATAGGGCAGTGGAGTGAGTGCAAAAAGGAAAGTGGAGGGAGAAGGAGAATAAAAGGAGAGCGTGTTGACAAAGACCCCAGTTCACTTTGTTCTATATATTCCCCTGATCCAAAATGTTGGTTGACAGATTTTCTATCGTCTATCAAAACTTTTCTATCCATCACCCCTGTTATTCATCACTCTTTCCCCCCTTTTCTCTCCTTTTTTTCTGTCACTCTCCCTCTGTTTTTCTCCTGTCCCTCCATTCTATTCATTGAAATTAGTCGGGGTGGGGGCAAGTTCTTCTAATTGAAATTCTTTACAGGGTCTCCATGGGAATAGTAAACTTTGTGGAGAGGGAAAGAAAGACAGCGAGGGTGAACGAATGAAAGGAAGAAAAAAAGAGGGAGAGAAAGAGCAGTTTGTGAGAACTCACGAAAAAGACAGAGCAAAGAATGGGAAAGAATTTCCTCCAGCGCCTCGTGAACTGGGAGCGTTCACTTCTTTTTCACCTTGATAGATTGTATTTCATTTTATTTTTATACAGCGTCCCCACTCCTCCCTCCCTGCCTCCCTCATTTCCCCATCGCTCTCTTCCTTTCTCCCCCCTCATTCTTTCTTTTTCTTTTCTCCTTTGTCACCTGTCACCCCTCCCTCCCTCTCCCCCCTCCACCCTCTCCATCTGTTTTCCCCTCTTACTCCAATGCTAAAGAGGGACAATGGCACCCCATGCTGTGTAATGATGTGTGGTGTGTGTGTGTGTGTGTGTGTGTGTGTGAGTGTGTGTGCGCGTGTGTGTGTGTGTGTTAATATGTCGAAGCTCATCTATTCTTTGCTTTGTTCTCACAGGTCGATGATGCCATGCTCATGTTTGACAAAACTACCAACAGACACAGAGGTACGTACGTGCAGCCATGATACACATTAGGTTAACATGTGTCGACACACTAAGTGAGGACACCTATCTGCACACATGTCCTCATAAATGAGGGGAGAAACATCACACTCTTTTCTTTTTCCCTTGCTTCATCCATCTCTGTCACCTCTCTCAGCTAGTTAGAGGTGCAGCGCCTGCTGAGGGTCATGATACAGGGTCAGGATGGTTACAGGCCGGCATGTAACTTAATGAGACAAGTGGGCGGAGAGGGAGAAGAACAGGGTGGAGGTGCATAGATTGGATGTGATAATTATTGATGGAGGAGAGTAAATCTGGGTGCAATTTTTGGCAAACCCACGCCCCAAACCCGCTCCTCGTCCATGATGCCAACAGCTGATTGACAGGCGAGCCACGCAAGGCTTGTTCTGGTGTTGTCAGCCCTTACAAACGGCAGGTGACGGTCGTATTATATCCGCTCATAAGTTATCTGTTTGTTACGGTTTCTGGGATATTGAGTCTGGTAAAATGTTTGTGAAAATATAATCTTGGAAGAGAACTTTTCAAAAGGAGAATTTCTATGTTGTGCAGGTTCACTCTTCACAGGAGCAAGCTCAAAGTTCACAGAGATTAAAATAAGCTTGTTCATGTTCATAAAATGTCATTTCAAAAAGAGCCATCTCCTACCAGGGATGCCTATATAATGTCAAACTAAATGGTGTGCAATATTTTTCATATATATATTTTTATATTTATATTTTGTATTAATTTGAATGGACAAGATAACGTAGATTTAGTTATTAACAGTTTACAACAGTTTGAGAACATTTTACGGTAGAGCAGACAGCAAACCTGAACACCAACATACTGCTGAAATTTCCATCTGGGAACTCAGAAATTCCAACTTTCCAGTTGAAATGGAACTGACAACATGATGCACGAGAACTGCAAGGAGATGACGAGGGAGATGAGTGTCTGTTACGTGGATGGAAAAGTACCATGCTACCATAAAAAAAGATATGATCAAAGTGCCCATTCAAAGTCTCAGTTCAGTTCAGGTCTTAATTGTCCTGCCTGAAATTTATTTTGCAGCAAAACCAGACAGTGTTCGGTGACTTTTACTCCACAAACACAGTGTGCAGTTTGTTCATTAAAAAAAAAAAAAAGACCATATTTTGTGTGTCTTTTTTCCCTTTTTGCTGTGGTATCAAAAGAAGTATTTAGTATGATTTTTTAAAACAGTTATTGTATTGCAGTTTTAAATTCTGGTGTTGTGACAGCTCTAGTCTTTTCAACACATCTTAGTCAGTGAGGTGAAGTGTTGGAATAAGAGTGTGTTTGTGTGTCTTCCAGGCTTTGGATTTGTTACCTTTGAGAATGAAGACGTGGTGGAAAAAGTGTGTGAGATCCACTTCCATGAGATCAACAACAAAATGGTATGTATGTCAGCAGTGACAACAGATAAACTAACTTAACAAATACATCTCCAATACAATGTCACATAGTGTTGTAGTTAAATTGTTTAAAAAAAAAACGTTTTTACTCGGTGATGTAAGGATTTGTTTGAGCTGCATTTAGATTTCTGCAAGGGTGTCTGAATCTACGAATCATGTTGTATAGTTGTGTCTTTATCTCAGGATATTTACCAAGCTTATTAATGAACACTGTTTTCCTGTGTCTTACTGTAGGTCGAGTGTAAGAAAGCTCAGCCCAAGGAGGTGATGACGCCGACAGGCTCAGCCAGAGGCCGCTCCAGAGTGATGCCCTATGGGATGGATGCCTTCATGCTGGGAATCGGCATGCTGGGTAAGATCCCAGATCAAATATACCCAAAGCAAATACCCTGTACCAAACGTACAAATAAATACAGCATATGTACATATATACATAGCAAATCTACCGATCACTGAGACGTCTGCTTAAAGGTTTAGCTCATAAGCAGTGGGTGTTGTGGTTTAAAGCAGAGGCTTTAATGGCACTTTAAATTAAAGGGTATTTTCACATTTCTGATGAACATCACCAGTTCACCCTTTAAGTTCCTTATAAATCTTATCCCAGTTTAATGCTCTTTATCTTTATGCTGCAATTTAAGAAGGTCAACCATGGTTGGAGTTGACTAAAACTGGTTACTGTATTTGGTCGATATTTTTCTCTAAACTGATTCTCACACACACATCTCCAGTGAATAAATCTACAGTGTATCAGAAATTTAGAGGTCACATGCTGAAGGGCAATAGAGCTCTACACACTGGAGTAAAATCTCATTTGAAAGCGTTCTCATTGAGAAAACAAACTGAGCTACATGAGTCATTTGTGGTTGTTTGGCTCCCTCTACTGGACCTTTTATTGTATTGTACTGTGGTCTCTGTAACAGCTGTAGATAACTCATTAGGTCTGGTTCATTTGTAATTCCTCTTAAGGAAATACAGAAAAAAAATGTAGACATTTATGTCCTGTATGTCCCCGGGAGACAAGTTGATTGACTGTATATTTCAAAATATTCTGCAGCTGATTAAAATAAACCTGGAGAGAGCAACAGAGGACCTATACACCAAAATGTCATGTAGTCCATATTTAATTAAGCCTCCTTCGTAGGTTTCATTTATATAAAATATGGCGATGACTGTGTGACATCACATACTTCGGATATAAGTGCTGTACCTGACTCAGAATTTTGCATCCTGCTAAAAAATTCAGTTATAAAATCCCAGTGCACCGCTGAGTGTCTCTCCTGCCGGGCAGCCGACAGTATGTCTGGCGTCACACTGCCCTCAGTTTCTATCACTCCTCTCCACTTTCATCACAGTTAGTGTTGTGGTTTGCAGTGAGTTTCAATTTGAAAAGTTCCTCTGTTCTGTGTACAATGATGCAGCTAAAAAACAAGAGCCGAACAACAGCCAGTGTTGTCACATGGATTTTTTTAGAAAATCCGCCAGCTAATACAAAAAAAAAAAATATATATATATATATATGTACATACACTATATGATACATTATGTTTATAATTCCTTGTAAGCCTCTAACTAATGTGATGTAATGCACACTGAAACAAAAAAAAAAAGACTGCTTGACATGAAGAACCTCAGTCGGCTGAGGGGTCTCTGATGGGGCAGTTCTATTAGATACTTTCTGCATTGGAGCAGAGACAAATAGAAGATACGAGACTGGTTAGCCAGCAAGCAGGTGAACGTATGGTTGCACACTTGAGATACTTCCAAAAATAAGCAGAGACCAGCTGTATTTATTCAATGTATTTGTTCAATGTTCAATGAACTGACAGTAAAAGTTTATGATGAAGATCCTGCTAATGCCTGCCATCTTTAAACATAGCATATATGCTAATGGAATAGCACATTAGCATTAAGCACCAAATAACTTGCTCTACATTCTGATGTTTTTGGTGTCTCTGTGCACCCAGCACATCTTCCCCAAAACATGTTCATAAAGTTTGCATGTTTATGTCTTCATGACTCTTTATTCAGCCAAGTTAACTAAACTGGTGATTATTTTCCGTTTCTAACAGGTTACCCGGGCTTCCAGACTACTACCTACACCAGCCGCAGTTACTCTGGAATTGCTCCTGGTTACACTTATCAGTTCCCAGGCAAGTCCATACATATCTACAGCGGTGCTTACACGTACCAGGATGCATTGCATCTGAGAGCTTCAGACGCCTATGTTGCTGTGTATCACCACCCAAGGCTATAGCTTTTACTTTGTTGACAAAACATAGTGTTAGTTAAAAAAAAAGTACTCATCTAACATGCCCCCTGGGGTTGACCAGAGGAGGAGAATAGAAATCCAGGCTCAAATAGCCTGTGGTTCTTCCTTAATAGGAACTACATCACTCTGACATTACTGGATGCTTCAATTGACTACACTTACCATCAACACTGAGTAGTGAAAAAGTGGTGAATTTTCCTTTTAAAGCATTCAGGCTGTAGCATGTAGTTGATTCAGCTGCAAAGCGCTGGGGTCATGAAATTTGAAGAACTACAAGAGCCATGTGGATGAGCCTCTTTTTGCTGCTTGTAGATTTAAAAGTGTGATTTTTAACTTGTTTTTCCAAACCCTCCTCCTTCTCTAAAACATCTCCTTACGTCTTGTCTACGATTTGCCTGTTTTCCTCTTATATTCTTCTGTTTATTTTATCTGCTTATGTAACCGCCTTTCATTTGGCCGTGTCACCCCCACCCCCACAACCCCTTCCTCCGTCCCGACCTTCCTGCCCGTCCTCCTCACAGTAGTTTTTTTTAACTTTCAGCGTCCATGTTAGCGCTCTGCTGTGGCTAAATGTCTCTGTGTACGTGGCTTTGTAGTGTGGTCTGTGGATGGTGACTGTATTTACAAAGCGCTCTCTCTTGACCTTTTCTGTTTCTAGAATTCCATTTAGAGAGGACCCCCCTCCTGACATCATCCCACCCCCCTGAGCTGGCAGGTCAGTGGCTCCTCACCGAGAGAAAAATAAAAAGCTTTTCAGCAGCGCAGAGTCAAATGAAACTGCTGGCAAGAAAACGAACAAGTGCATTTTCCCAAAATGTCAAACTATTCCCTTTAGATTTACTATAAACTGACTATTCCTTTGATGGGAACAGTCAGTACTATGGCTGCAACTAATGATTATTTTCATCACTGATTAATCTGTCTGTTATTTTCTTGATTAATCGATTTGTTGTTTGATATTCAGCTTACTGTCATAGAGGACTGACAAAAGCAGAAAATATTCACATATGAGAAGCTGAAAAATATTAATTGATTATCAAAATAGTTGTTGATTAATTTAATTGCTTACAAATAATCAATTAATTGACTAGTTTGCAGAGTTGCTGCTCTATAATCGACTAGAACAACAAACCATTATACACTGATAAACTGGGCAAAAATTAGCTTTGTAGCTTTGTAGCTTCCTGTAATCGACCCTTCCTAATTACAGCCCCTTTTTGTTCTGTGCTCCAATAAAAGTTGAGCAAACTTGATACTACAGTCAACTTGTAGTATCAAGTTTTTGCTTGCTAGTTAGCTAGCATTCTGCTAACCTTAGCTGATTTAAAATGTCAACATATGTTGCTTTTATAGGTCCAAAAGCAACGTCTTTTAACCATCTTCAATATTTAGCTTTCTCTTCCACATAGAGGAGTTTAGGACAGTTTGACCGCCGAGGTAACAGCTTGCTCAACTGTCACTGGAACACAGAGCGAAAATGGGCGGGACTTAGAGGGGTTGATTATTCCAGTCAAATGTTGTTGTTTTTTCAGCTGTTGTGAAAACGCATCTTCAGAGAAGTGTGTGAAACTGTGATTCTACAAATAATCCTTTAGCCTTACAAAAAGCTTTCTGTCTGTGAATCCTGTGGCCAAGTGCTTTATCTTACTGCTCCTAAATGGTGCTAAAAGTACCTAATGAAGTTCCCTCTGAAGAGCTATTCATAAAGCTGCTGAGAGCTCCTAAGAGAGAGAGAGCTCCTCAGCTATGAGAAAGGGCAGGGGGAAAAATGAAATGAAAAATTAAATTAAATAGACAAGTTAAAAAGACAGTTCAACCAGAAATCAAAAATTCATTTTTTTCCCTCTTACCTGTAGTGGTATTTATCCATTTAGAGTTTTTTGGTGTGTTGCAGAGTTTTTGAGAGATCGGCTGTAGTGATGTCGAGTTTTTCAAATGTATTTTTTGATGCCTTGTGCACCATAAGCAGTCTAGTTCCATTATACTGGATAGAAGGCAGACATCTCTATGGCTTATTGATCTCCAAAATTAAGCAACTCATGTCAAAGTCTTCAAAAAGCTCCTAGAGAGTCCAGTTGGATAAACTGCACTACAGGCAAGAAGAAAATATGTATTTTTAAGTGTGGGGTTTACTGTCCCATTAATAAAAATAAACATAATATTAAATTAAATTAAATTGAATGTACTTTCAGTGCTACAATGATTTGTGAATTACTCTTGGATCAAAAATGTAGGACTCTTGAAGTCAAGGCTGACACTCTCCTTATTTTGATGAGTTTCTTCCAACTTAACCATTTAGGAGCTTCTCTGAGCCTTAGGATGTTTTGTGAATACGGCTCCTGCATCTACCAGCAGCTCCTACAGCTCTGTCTTTACACTGCCATCTAGTGGCTCTGCGTTTCCCTTGCATCTTTACTAGGAATTGTCGTCCTTGTTTTTACCACAAACATGAGCATCATTTTGCTTGTTTGTATTAAAAGAGTTTAAAGTCAGAATGTATTGGATGTTATATCACTGATGCAATTGGATGTAAATCAGATGACTGACAGGTGTTTGAGTCAGGGGACACTGAGCTGTAGTTTGTTGTTCACGATCTGGTATGAGAGAGAATTTCACAGTGACAGTCATTTGTACAATAATCTGGTCTGTTTGTACCCCTCAGCCATTCCCCTGACTGCATATGGACCAATGGCAGCAGCCGCAGCAGCAGCAGTAGTTAGAGGTACGTGTGTGTGTGTGTGAGAGAGAGAGAGAGAGAGAGAGAGAGACATGCTGAGACAAAGAATGTGTGTATTTGTGGCTTTACTTGTATGACTGCCTTAGGTAGAACATATGTACAATGTCCTGCTCGGACAAATAAAGGAATATTTTTAGATGTGTGTGTGTGTGTGTGTGTGGTGTGTGTGTGAAGCCCTCTAGTGATGACTTGTCTCCTCTGTCTCTCAGGCTCCACCCCTTCACGCACAGCTGGTTTCCTGGGAACCAGCAGCCCTGGACCAATGGCTGACCTGTATGCTGCAGCCAATCAGGACTCAGGAGTCAGCAGCTACATCAGCGCCGCTAGCCCCGCCCCCAGCACAGGGTTCGGCCACGGTCTAGGGGTAAGTACCACACCACCACCGATTGCCCCCACCCCCACATTTGAACGCACGCATGGATGCACGTATTCTTCACACAGCTAATAGAAAGTGTGTCCTCTCTTGTCCGTCCGTGTGTCCTCAGGGTCCTCTGATTGCTACTGCGTTCACTAATGGCTACCACTGAGAAGACTCAGGTCACTGAAGACGGGAGGGTTTTCTCCTCTGCTGATGAGCCAATCAAAATGCTGGCTGCCCACTGATGGCACAACAACACTGATTGGCCGGCCACAGGCTCTAACAGGGCTCTCCTGGCTGCCCTGTGGTTCCACCCACCGACTGAATATCTTTTTAAATCCTGAACTCTGTTTTGCTGTACTAATCTCACTTCAACATAACGTCCCCATCTCTTCCTCTTTTTTGTCCTCATGTAGCCTAATAACTAGACCCCCCTCCTTCCAACACTCCTCCTCTGTTATCCATTATTTTTCTTTTGAAGCTGAGAAAAGAAAACTGCAAAAACAAAAAAAAAATCTCTGAGGAAACATTTGTCATCTTTGACAAAAAGACACAGAGGACTATTTTGAGTTTTTTTTTTTATTATTATTTTATTTCAATGTGATATGTTGTTACATCATGAAATCCTTCAAAGCTGTTACTGATGTGAGCAGAGAGAAAAAGCCGTGCGAGGTGGGTCTTTGTCTGCAAACCGTTTTTAACAAAGGAAGAACAAATCCAACAAAGTCCTTTTTTTAACTCGAGCATCACGGAAACATGGAAAAAAAAACTAAAATGTATATTTTGGTAGTCTTTAAAAAACAAAACCTTTGTAATATTGTTATTAATATTGACATAATAATGATAATCTGTAAGGTATTTTATTCTGTAATTGGTTTTAAAGCAATGTTTTTATGTCTTCCTGTAAGATATTGTACATAAACGTTGGGGTGAAGGGGAGGGTGGAGGGGTTACTGAACCGGCTGGCATGTCATTGGTTGGTTTGGAAAGGGTTAACAGCGATTTGACTGGATGTCATCTACTACTATGTGTGGTCATCTCACTACTTTTATCAGTATGCATATGATATGTATACGTTATTGGCCAGTGCTCTCCAGCGACGCGTCAAGCGCAGCACTGTTGAGAAATCAAACTTCCAGGAGTTTGTCTGGCATGTTTGTTCGGTTACACAACAGTTTTTCTTACAAAGTCATCACTTTTTTTTTTGCTTCTTGAAAAAGCAACTTTGACTCTATGATTTTAACACCATAATGAACCAGATTTCTTGCATTTCTTCATGAAAACTACTTCAGATTTAAGACGATGGACTACGGAAGAATCACAACCTTAAAAAACAGGAGAAATCAGGGGTTCACGGGGTCGGGGGTTGACTTGACTTCCTCTTTTTTGAAAATATTATATATATTTTTTTGCGCGATTCACTTCTTAATGTTCTTTTTTGTTTGTTTATTGTTTTCTTTTTTAAAAAGTTCTTTTATGCGGTGATCTCCACCGTGAAAAACAAAATGAAGGACATTCTCAGAGAAGCAATTGTAGAAAACATCACAATCATGTTCTGTCCTCTTATCACTATTGAAGGTGCATGTGATTGCGTCTGAGTGTGTGTAAATGAGTGAGTGTTTGTGCGCATACATCAAGGTGTAATATGGAACTACTTCTGGCAACGAAGGAGCATTTCGATTGCCGTTTTTTTTTTTTTGGTACTGAAAAAAAAAAAAGATCGCCCTGTTCCATTTTGGCTCATCAGCTCCTCTCCCCCGCCTCCTTCCCATTTCATATTTACTTTGAATAAATTCGTGCTCCTCTGGAAACGACATTGTTATTGTTTATACACAGTTGCTGCTCCGTGTAGTGGTGAACAGAGGGGGTTTGGGCAGGGAACCAGAAATGGAACAGGGTCTCGCTCCCAGTCGGCTCTGATACGGGACCTCAGTACAGACGACACTGGCTGGCAGGAAAAGTCAAAAAGCTGGAACAAATTCAACATTTTGCAAAAACAAGAAGCCTGTTTGTTCAGCCTTCTTGCTGCAGCCTGTTTGATGTTCAGCACAGCAGAAAACTTCCTGATCCAACCGGTGGTTCCTACGTCAGACCGCCTGGGACACGACATAAAACTACTGCTGGACACCAACACTGTAACTTTTTAACTTACAATAAAGCAATAAGTTATTTTTTACCTTACAAATGAAAATAGTACTATTATTGGTAATAGCAGATGACGTGTGGATAATTCTGCGGCATTAAGACTTATTTTCAGAAAAAAAAAGAAACTATATTTTTCTGTTTTGAGATCTTGTTCCCCTTGTATATTGATTTTAATGATGTCTTTTGTTGTGCTGATGTAAGGAAAAGGGCCAATGCTTTGGATGGAGCTTGTAGCTCTACATGAGCTCAGTTAAAGTTAAAGATTTGGGCTGTCCCCCGCCAAGCTTTACAGCAATGCTTTTCTTTTTTCCTTGTTTTATTTTTCTGATAATTTCAATTTTAAAATCCTAATAAATTATTCTAAAGCATTTGATTGTGATTGCTTTTTTATTATGCAGTTCACTATATACAGTATGTAGGCACACTGATATGCATGCAATCTTAGGTGCAGAGGAGCCCTTTTAACTTTGCACTCTTTTTTGTACCACAAATGATCTTTATCTAAATGAATCCAACTTAAAGCTCCCCGTGTGGGATTTGAACACAGGGAATTGAATTTGCTGATTTTTCTAGTGGAAGTATTAAAAAAGACAGATTTGACCTGGAGATATACATTCTTTCACATCAAAAGTGCAGCAAGGCCATGACTTCCAACGTATCAGCACAGAGCACACACTATGGTGATTTTCTGTAAAGTCATTTGGCAAAGGTTTAATTAAATTGAACCTAGGCTGAAAACATCCAGACTTCTGCATCACCACAGGGATTCTGCCACCGACAGGAGGCAGACGTTAAAGGTAGAATAAGCAGGATAAATAAACAGAACGCCCTCTTCACAGTCATTCTCAGGATCAGGTGCTGGTCAGAACCGCCCCCATGAACATATTTTCTTATTGAAGAATGCTGAGGGAAAAAAAAATAAACAAAATGAAATGACTGTGATAATTAGTCATGTGACCCATGTATATTCATCACACCTGTGGGTGCTCATGTGATTCTGCTGAGCGAACCTGAAGAAGCCACAGAGGAAACACGTTTTCATTTATAATAAAATCACAGTAATGGTGGTTTATATTGATGTAGAATAAGAAGGATTTGTCAGTTGCCATTTGTAAACACACCAGAGAGATAGTCTCATTCCCAGTACAACAGATATTGATATTTTGGGCTGGTAAAGCGTCCTGAGCACAGCAACATTATGAGAAAATAAGACGGAAGAGTTGGACAGTGGGGTCCCACACTTCTGGTCGTGGGTGATGACTGAGAGATTATTTTCATATGAGTGGGGGCATAATATGCCTTTAAGCTCGATGTACTTCATAACCAACGAAAAAGGACTACTTTTAGAATTACTGCTCTCCAAACAAAAAGAAAATGCCAGCAGATAATTTGAAAGATGCAGTAAGTTTATGAAATTTCTTAATATAGTGTCTTTATACAGTAAAGAAAGTCGTGACACTTATATAACCTGCCTGCCACCATTGTTTTGTCTACTCTGGTCCTGACCCTCTTCTGACCTTTTTGTGACCAAAGTGCCTCTGATGCATCTGTTTCATCTGAGGCTCTGTTTACACCTGGTATATTCATCTTTGGTGATCCAATGACAAGTTGACAGCTCAGTGTGAACGCACCTATTTCAGAGATGCACTGAGGACGTATTCAAAATCCAATCACTCAGACAACATTCAGAGGTGGTCTGGGCCACATGTGACCACATTCTTAAACCAGTGTGAACGCAATGTGTGGAATGTGATAACAATAAATTCATGAGAGAGGACAGCATGTTATTCATAGTGAACTTTTATAAGTACTGTAAATGGTGAAGTGAAGTGAGGACAGGAAAGGGGGAGAGAGAGCTGGGGGAGGATATGCAGCAAAGGGCCACATGAGTCTAACCCACGGTCGCTGCAAAGGACTCATGCTCTACCAGCTGAGCAACCAGGCCACCAAGATACAAGATGTCTGCAAGGAGGACTAATTTGCCACGTGCTACCAGACAGCATCACTGTTTTTTCATCTGTTTTAAAGGACCACTGTGTTTTTCATGGCATCTATTTGTGAGCTTGCAGACTGCAAACATCCTCTCACTCTCTCCTCCGATGTGTTTACGCAAGCCTGGACTGGTCATGAAAAACATGAAAAGCCCCGTCTAGAGCCAGTGTTTGGGCTGTCCGTCCTGTGCTACCGTAGAAACAAGATGGTGCTAAATGGCAACTTCCGCTGACAAGGACCTGCGCCGGTTGCAAATATTAACAGTTCATTTTAAGGTGAGGTGACAAAAAGACAACTATTCTTATTTTCATATTATAAACTGATGAAAACATACTTGAATGAATATTAGATTCCATTTCTACCATATCCTGCCTGCAAACTGCCCTAAATCTTACAGATCCACACAAACAAACAAACAAACAGAGAATGGTGCATGGCACAGCAGGATCTCTGGCTCTCGTATAATGTATAATCCAAATGTTGTCCTGTGTTAACAACATTCACATGCGTTTCATGGCACTGAACTGTTGATGGGGATCATTTCCATGTATCAGCATGTTGTGTGTTTGTGTGAGGTGCCAGCAGTGGTAAACAGAGTCTGATGCCTCACACTTCAGCAGTGTCCTGGAGGGAGGCCAGCAGGGTTACTGATCCTCTCCCACCTCTCTCCTGCTCCCTCTCTCCCCACAAACTTCATTTTTTTCCAGCTTTGACGGACGACTAGAACCAACACACAACAACATATCAGCCTTATCAAACCATTTGAACTTTAAACTTCTGGTTTCTAGTTAAAAGTGGGACTTCAACTCTTCAACTTGGAACTCTGTCACTTCAGGCTTTTGCTTATTTGTGTCTTTTCACTCTTTCCGATTTGGATGTTTTTCACCCACTGATTGTGTTTCATCGCTGTGAGGTACAATGGCTCTTGCGGTTCTTAATCCACAAGTGAAAAGTTCCCTGAGCGGGAGTGCTTTTTTGGACCGTGCCTCTGTGGAGGGACTGGAACCTCCCCCTCCACTCCGTAGCTACCTTTGTTTGACTATTTTCACCTGCTTTTGTCCTGCGTACCCTGTCAACATTGTGGCTCTGGTCTTCTCCATCATGGTGAGCACGGACTATGCATGGAACACATAAACATATATGTCCTCATCTTATGGTAAACAGATATACTGACATGTATCACTCGGGAATAAATGGTACACAGTGTGTTTTAGTTATTCACTGTTCTGCCATGTTGTGAGTTGTGAGTCAGTTTGCTGGACACTAAGATGTAACCCAGTCACTCACACCTGCTCTGCCCATCAACAAACCCACTTGATCTTCCGTTTTGGAAAATGAAACAAAATGTACACGTTGCAAACTGATGATCTGAACATTCAGTCAGCGGCCAAACTACAAACCAGACTGTGAACAGTGTATTCTGTTACCAGAATGGATATCTGTCTGCTGGCCTGCTTTACAGAATGTAATTTAACAATTAATCCATGTGACCAGGTCACTGCAGGCAACACATTAAAAGTTTTAAAAATTTGTTTAGTTTAAACTTATTATATGAATGACTTTTTGGCTTTTTCAGTTCTGGGACTGATCAAACACTCAACAGTTCAGTTAGTGTCACAGTTTTTAAAATCCTTGAATATGTTGACAGGTTGTATGTGATTTCTTATTTTCAGTCCAGGAACAGTTATTATTATGGTGACTATGATGGGTCGAAGCGGCTGGGCAGGAACGCTCTCTACGTTGCTGTTGCTTCCATCATCATCGGCCTTCTCATCATCGCTATCACCTGCATCGTTCATTTTACCACAGTAAGACACACACCAACGACTGGGCAGTATGACTGGTATTCCATGACCACTATCGTGTGGTTACTTTTTAAATCTATAAATGGCTTTGAAACAAATCAATATATTGTGGTATAAAATTGCTTTTACGGATGTAGTAGAGTTTCTCTATAAACGTAGACTAACTAAAAGTTTTATTTGGCATTTGTCAACATCATCATGACATGGTCAAATTAATTTGATACCGCTATATTTTACAGGAAGACCATGATCCAAAGTAAAAATTTCCTGTTTCAACTCAGTGGAAGTGCTCTTGTATGTGTAATTATAATGATCATGTTTGTCCCATAATCTCCTTTTGTGGTATAAAGCTGTGTAACCCTAAAATATTCCATATTAAATAAATAAAAATAAATAGAATCAGATTGAATAAAAATATTTAAATGATCCAACTGTCTCTGAACAAATCATTAAAACTCATTAATATGACATCTTATTTCATCATTCATTTTCATAATAACATTTATTGATCACTATTTAAGCCTTTTTTTTCTTCATAGACACTGATTTCAAATAGTCCCTTTTCCAAAGCACTTGAATAACTTCTTTAATTTTATCACATCATTCGTGTTTCCAGGTTTATGTGACTGTCTATTTCATAATTAATTAATTTATTTAATATTTAACATTCTGAGGTTAGAAGAGAATGGTAGCTTATACTTGTGCATGAAAATGAAATGAAACTGTACATTTTACAAATTGACTCTGGCAGATTTGTCTCCTGTAGGTATCAATCATTCGATGTCATTTAAAATATATATTTTAATGTGCGAGTCCTTTGTTGAATGTACTTGTGTTTGTGTTCCAGATGGACTTTTAGTGCTGTGGAAGTGGAGAGAAACGAGACACTTGAACAGAAAACTCTGGATGGTGATGATGTCTGGATGGTTGCTTCACACTTTACTGTCTTCCAGTGGACAGGACTCGACTCATGTCTTCTCATGTTTACTGTTCTTCATATGGACATTCAAGGACTATACAATCTGGTAAATGTATATGTTTTAGTGATTAATGTTGATGGCGCTTTCAGTTAAGAAGGCAGCTTGTTACAAATGTGCAGGGAATCCATGATTTACTGGAGCGTTTGTTGACTGTGACCCCGATGTGATATATATTTTCATTACTGTTGTTTTGCTCAAACATTTCAATGATGACAATAAACCATCTATACACAATAAGAATATCTACAACAAATTCTGTTGACTAGAGTGCTTTGATAAATGAAAAAAAGGAAACAATTATAACCAATTTTATTTCCACTTATACTCTGTTGCTCTGAACATTTATGTTAATTATTATAAAGTGTCTGTTATTGGTTGACTGATTACAGTCTTTTAATGAAAGCAAACTACTTATTAATTAGCTCTAAACATATTTGTAGATTATTTCCTGCTGTATATAAAGCTTGTGTCCGAGATTTACTGTATAAATAAATCTGTTGTTGGTTCATTTTGTTCTGTGACTCTTGTTTCACTTTTAAAGGGCACGCAACCAATTTTACAAGTGAATATTAACTTACTTGTTGCAAACGGTACATCTTGACCTGAGAACACAGTTGTTTAACATCGTCTGTGGCTCTGAAGGGACCTTTTTAAAGTGACGCTACGAAACATTAAAAAAAAAAAGAAATGACACGTACTTTCTCTTACAGATAAAAGGTAAATTCAGTCATACATGCTCTGGTATGACCAGTAGCTTATGGTGGTGAATGTTAGCCAATGTTAGCAAATTTAGTTTGATAGACCTTGACACTGACTTTGTTATTCTTCTCTACCTGTACTACTGTAACAATATGTTTGGTATTTAGTAGGCTATGATCCTGTAAATGTCACTTGTGACTGCCTTATTGTTGCAGTTCTCAAGGTCTGTCTTTTTTAAGGTCTTGGTCTCGTCTCTGAAGTGACAAAACCATTTTTCAGTCTCAAACAAAGAGGAATCGGGATTTTATTTCAAGACGGGTAAAGACAACAATTGTGGGGATGTCACTAAAATAGCCTGATGATGTCATCAGTTATGTAAATTTTGGCTGTTTGGCTCATACTTTGGATTGAAAGTAGTATCTTGGCCTCTTCTTTTTTATACTTCAATTCTGTCTTTTGTGAGTCGCACAGCTAAATTGTTGAGATGCCCCTTTAACAACACACTAAAAATGTTTTCAGCCCTTTCCTGAAAACTGTTTACATGTTTGATTCATTTCATCTTGTCAGTGACAGAATTAGACTATTCATGCTCCCATGTTTACAGTGCCACAGTGTTTCCTGTATGGATTGATATGCCATGACATGGATCTAGACTGTACCAGAACTTGGCATCAAAGCTGTCATATAAAAGTAAACACAAATCAAAAGAGCATATTACATGTCTTTGATATTATCTACACCTGTTGCCTATTAGACTCTGATACCCCACCCTGCTTTTTAATCTTAGTTTCAATCAAAAGATCTTTCTTTTTTTAATCTTAATCAAAGGGTTTCATCCACAATTATTAGAAATATTTACAGAAACAGACTCAGGAGTATTTGAAACATTTTCTTTTCACCCTAATTCACTTAGAAACCTCCCTGAACCCTGAACTGCAAACCGCCTTTCTGAGAAACCTTCATGTAGTTTGATATGTCATAGTATATCCTCAACTAAATATAGAAGATTTCCCCTCCGTGCCACAGTCATGTCATGTGGTCAAGCAGAAGTGACCCTGCTGCGAGGTAACTGAAACATATGAAAAGTGTCATAAAAAGTGGGAGGAAATAAAGTGATGATTCATAAGTGTTCAAGCAGGAAGGTACCGATCTTGTGTGTCCAATTTAATCTCATCTCAGTTTCATAGTTGCTATTCACCAGCCCCTTCAGACTGCTTTCATAAATTGTGGACAGCTCCACAGGCTAACAATGACCTTCAAGGACCAAATTATATATATGCACTATACACAAAACAAAACAAAAAGAATTACTGTTTGCGTTTCCATCAAACCAATCTTCTGTATGCAGGTGCAATTCAAAGCAGAGCCTCTGATGTAATAACAGGCCTGCTGCCAAGTTTCAGCAGTTATTCTGTTGCACTTGGACAATTAGCTTTGGCAGTAATCTTGTACTATTATCTCCCGTTACTTGAAAGAGAAATGCAGTGTGTTTGTAGTGCCACCTCTTTGATGTCACACCAAAGCAAAACTCGAGAGAACAGGATGAAAAATGAAATGGGTGCAGGGGATTAGGCGACTTGAAAGCACTTAGTACGATTATCTAGGGATCAAGGTAGACTTTGTGACAGGAGACTGATTACTTTACTATTATGAAGCTCCTTTGTATTGAAAATTCACACAAACAAAATTAATTGATAGAGTTTCCATTCAATTTTTCAGGCTACATTATAAAGAGATTTTGATTCCTGGCTTTGCGAGACGGCTGCTTTTTTTCCCTCCTACTGTACAAGAATAATGAATTATACTCTTTTCCTGCTCACATTCACAGCTTCGGCTCACCTGAAGCTGTGCTGTTGTGTTGCTAGGTGCACTATAGCCAATACATTTGGAGAGCACTCCATGACTCACATGAAGTGCTCATAAATAGGCCACTCAACCCAGCTGCTTCCATTAGCACCAGATAGAGCCTCCATACCTACATATCCCATGACACATTCCTCCCAGGGAGCAGCGGTTTAATCCAGTTTGAACAAATGAAAGAGAATAACTGTGGGAATAATGCAGAGCAGAGAAACATAAACATGCGTTCAGGTACCTGAAAGCCACGAAACTGAAATACAGCTCACAAAATATTTTCTTATATTGTCTTATATAATGTGTATTGATGCTGTATTATATTAATGATATTTCATAGACCTTTTTCATAGCAGCCATTTGAACATGAAATAGTAGTGTAAACACAGGTGTTACATTCAGGTCAAACAGAGTCTGGATGCTGCCATTGTGAATGCTGGCTCATTGGAAAGGCTCTGCTACACTAATGGAATAGGACCTTAATTGACACTTCCTAAGTCCCGCTTCTTTCCACTCTGTGCTCTGTTTTTACCCTACGATGTAATATCAAGATGACTGTTATGAAAAAAGTCTATTTCACCCAGTATATTTTTTAAAATTCCCATTTTGTCTCTGTAAGCCACAGGTCTGCAACCTATATTATCAAATATTATCAAAAGCAACATTTTTGACTGAAGAACTGCAACCGTTAAATTCTTGGGGACTTTTTTAGGGGCCAGGCAGCCTAAGCTGCCAGGACCCTATTGTAATCCTGCATGTTCTTCTTTCTTCTTCTTCCAAGGAAATCCTACTTCCCATGCACGAAAAATGACCAAACTTTGCACAAAGGTCCAGTCCCATGTCAGATTGCCTCAGCTGCAAAAACAGGCCAATAGTCCTGATGGTGGCGCTACAGCAAGCCTCTAAAGTTCAAAATTTTGAAAATTCATAACAAATCAACCATATGTGCTACAGATTTACAACTTTCACCAAAATGTAGCCCCAATACTGAAGAAACTTTTGTACATTTAAACCTATTGCAAATTGTGAAGTCCATACTCTGTTTTTTTCAAAAACCGTAAAACTTATTAAACCTATCTCCTCCCACAATTTTTGCTCAATTGACACCAAACTTGCTACAGAGCATCTTCAGACTGTCCTACACAAACGATCCACACAGATTTTTGATTTATCGAAAATTGAGCCTACAGTGCATCAAAATGTTTGACTGTAAACGGTATTATAAACATATACTTGCAAATTCTTGCTAAATACATTTTCAATGTTCATGAAAAAAAAAGACAAAATTTTGGAGTCATGGTAGATGATGTTTGGAAAATATCAGAATTTTATCTCAAAAACTGAATTTTTTACAGCATTTTGAATTTCACTCTCATGTGAACAATTGGAGTCAATGCAAAAATGTCATTTTTAAACATCAGTTTTTCACTTTTGGAGCCAATAAATCATTGTTAAAAACTAATGACCAACATCTCCATGCTGTCTAGATGCAATTTGTGTATTTTGGGATTTTTGTCTCAATAACTGAATTTTTGACAGCCATTTGAAATCTGCCTTTACATGCTAACAGCTGCTGTCTTGCACACAGGTGACTGACTTAGTCAATTTGTGAAGCTACAAATTGTGTTTCCATTTGCCAATTAGCTCAGTGAGATAGAGGATGGTTCTTGGTGTTGAAGGTTGTGAGTTCAAGCCTCAGCTTGTACAACATTTCCATATGAGAAATCTACCCAAACTTTTCACAAAGGTCCAGTCCCATGCCAGATGTCCTCAACTGGAAACACAAGACAATAGTCCTGATGGTGGCGCTACAGCAAGCCTCTAAATTTCAAAACTTTGAAAATTCACAACAAATCAACCATATGTGCTACAGCTTTGGAACTTTCACTTTGAAATTTGCTTTTCCATGGCATGGATGGCTACTGCCTGGCACCCTGATCCTTGGCTTAGTCAATTTGTGAAGCCACACATGAACTGTCACTTGCCAATTAGCTCAGTGAGATAAAAGATGGACTTCAGTGTCAGAAGTCGTGAGTTTGAGCCTCAGCTAAGGCAGGATGGACTTTCAAATGTGAAAGCCTTATGTTCAGGTATCATGCTATGTTGATTAGAGACTACTAAGGTTAAAATAATTATGATCCAGGCAGTTTTGGGAAGAGACAAATACTCTTTATCAACACGTTTCCCTGTTATCCCTTGTCTCTTTTCCCTGTTTATTTGGCTTAGCTATCAGTCAATATGCAGAGTTTCTTGTGCCAGAAATTGTGAGTTCAAGCCTCAACTGATGTAAAATGCACATTAGAATGACACCTTTTTTTCATCTTCCTACACTCTGCTTGTTGCTCAGAATTGCCTAATTTTGCCTAAAACTGCCCGGCCCCGACCATTGCTGCGCAGCAGCTATAATTTTCCCTTGGATTTGGCATCCATAGCAAAGCAAAGACGCAAGACTAACCATCGGCGAAACTTTGAGGGAAAAGGAGCTGAGCTGTAGACATAGGCTATGACACACAGTGTAGGTGATAAAATATTAAAACTTTTTTATTATTATTGTTCTGTGTATAGGCTACAGGCTCTTCATGAGTGCAGAATGTAAGAATCACTTTAGGCCTACAACAACTCTGGAGGTTGCTGACTCCTGCTGTAGCCGGAACAACATATAGGGAACAACATTAACATTCATTTGGAGTCATTTTTGTGTCCACCTGACAAAGTCCAATATTTATTCTCCTTTTAGCTCTGCTTTTCGTCGGCCTCCACCATCTCCTAAGATAAATATGTGGCTAAACGGTGCACAGTGGTCTTGTTTGCTTCCTGCATCTGGAGGCGTTGGTTCATGAGTTCATCACTACAAGTGACCCACTTCACACGGACTTAGTTATGTGATCAATCGCTGATATAAACATACTGATTATAGTGGCTTTCATTTCAACAACAAAGATTTCTGTAGAGCGTCGTGCCAGCTACAACACGGTCATCACAGTCATGCTGCGTTGTCACAGATATGATAACGCATAAGGACCAAGAGGAAAACTCAGTTCTGATACTGTTTGTTGTTAATGATGCAGCAGGTCAGTGAATATCTTTGACAGTCATTTGACGAACTGTCATCATGTGTTTGCAGCTGTCTGCTGTTGAGATGCCTTTCACTCTGTTCAGAAATGTGTTAACAGTAGTTTGACGCCCACGCCTACACTGATATTGCTTATGTCGACCCATATCTTTATCCACTTGAAGTGGTGCCCACTACTGATTGTTAGAGACGCTAATAGCAGTGTAGCTGGATGATTGTCAAGAGAGATCTGATTATTGTGTTACGTTATGTAAAAGAATCTCATTAGTCTTTGGTGCGCTATGCTTATGAAATGGAACTTCAAATTTTTCTTAAGGGTCCAAATTAATTTTTTGTCTTCATCAGGATTGAGGTTAACTGTATTAAAATAATTTCTTTTTAAACCTTGATTTCTACATATTTTTGGTTTGTCACCATTTCCAACATGGTGCAAAAAGGAGGCTTTTGTATGCTTGTTCCAAATGTCTCCCAGTGGCAGCTATGTTTTAACACTTGTGTGGTGGCACTGACTGATTTTTCTCTCTTCAGCCTAAAAGCCTGAAATTAGGAGGAATAAAGTATTTTATATGATTTCTTTTTACATGGATTACAGAATTTACTGCTTTTTACAATTACAGTAAAGACCAGATAATTGCTGAGTGCACACTGAGCAGCCAGACTGCTAAGTTAATTGGAAAGGTATGAACTGATTGAGACATGAATTGGGAAGTAAGTTATATATTTGGGTGTATTTTACTTTTAACTAAATTAGATGCACAGTTGCTATATTTTTTTTCACTTAGCTTTTACCCCTTATCTTATTCTTACCTTAAATATTACATTTAAAAGTTTAATCATTCCATTTTAGTACTTTCATTTTCCTCCCTCTTGTTCTCCTTTCTCTCTAAGTAAACGGGGCGCTGCTTCAGGTGGCTGACCCACAGTTCCTCCCGCTCCTGTCCTCCCCATGTTATGTATCACTGTCTGTTTTTATGTTTCTTGGACGGGTTGTAACTGAAATGCAAATTTCCCCCCCGGGGGATCAATAAAGTATATTGAATTGAATTGAATTGAATTGAATAACCTACAGTTAATACACTACTCGGCTACTGTATCAAACTGTCAGGTGAGGAATGGCAACTAGGGGCACCTCCCGAGCAGGTATTACATTCTGTCATCAACGCTCGAGCTGTATTTTGGTGGACAACTTGGCAGTTTAATGTGGAGGTAAGACGGAAAAGCCACTTGGAAAAAAATGCTGTCTGGTTGAGCAGAAAATGAGGTTTCAGGAAAAATGGATCAACCCTTACTTCGTCAGACCATGAAGGACAGACAAAGTGATCTGTCTTAACTGCAAACAGGTAGGTTAATTTTAAACGCCATTATGAGACCAGTCACCAGTTCATGAGTTTTCCTGTGCAGCCATCAATCATACGATAAATTGGCACTCAGTCATCAAAACAAAATCAGTCATATTGTAATCACAGTCTATATTTAAAAATAACTGTATCACAACAAGTAACCTGCAAGAAACGTCCTCATCTGACCTGGTGCAATTTGTCCTCTGTATGACAGAAATGACCTGAGAAAAACTGTGTGGTAGAAAAATCATTCCCATAGTTCTCTCTGCGGGGTTACCACTGTGCTCTGACCATCTGCTGATTTATCATAATTGCATTTATCCATGTATGGAGAAGAGAGGGGCGAACTCAGGAGTGCATCATTTAACAAGCTTTTACTCGATCATGTCTGGCACTAAGTCACACAAAATGATTTTGTACATTGTGTAACTTTCTGCTAGATGTAATTAAATAAAATGATTCCTACATTAGAAAGGTAAGGATGATTCATGTTGTAGAGTACACTGTTTTCACACAGATAATGGTTGTTTACACTGTAAACAGTTCAGTACACTGGCTATCATGTGCTGTTTATTTTGATGTGAGAAAAGCTGAAATTATTATGTGATGGACACATCAGATGAGGTAACCTGGACACGCCAACATCAATGCACTGCTGCCTGCTTCATCACTGATCACTGAGTGTAGGATCTACTGGGACTCTACTGAATTAAAAACTTCGCCCACTCTGAAAACAGATTTTTTTTTTTTAATGAATTATACTTCCTGCAGTTCTTCAGTTGCATTCTGAAACGTTAAGCTTATCAACTTCATATGCGTGGGTGTGTTTCAGCTGGAGGAGTTGTTCCCAGCAGCCACTGATATCTGCGTCACAGTGATGTGTGTGGTGCGCTGGGGGAGATTATCAACACTGCAGCGTGAAGACGACCAGGCTTATCTGCGGGATGCCGGGGAGAATAAGAGATGAAAGGAAAATAACTGAGTTGTTTGCTGTTTTGGTTGAATATTAATCAACAATTGTTCTTAGAGACATGCGGTGAGATGTGCTCACTGAAGGTTTATGTTCATATTTAGTCAGGCAGGGATTACTGAGCAGACAGACACTGCTGTTGGTTCATTTCAGGTTTGATATAATATGCAGATTCCTATGTGTTCTTTCTCAAAGTGTAAGGAGATTTGCAAGAGAAATTTGGCAATAATGTAATTCATTATGATGCTGCAGCTTAAATCCAGTGAATCATGGCTGTCTGAAGAAGGCAGTTATCTTTTACTATTAGTAAATAAATACATGAATAATAAATAAGTAAAAATCTTGTGTATCTTGGTTTTATCTTGTCTTG
Organism: Lutjanus argentimaculatus; assembly: GCA_034769285.1. Taxonomy (NCBI): domain Eukaryota; kingdom Metazoa; phylum Chordata; class Actinopteri; order Lutjaniformes; family Lutjanidae; genus Lutjanus; species Lutjanus argentimaculatus. The sequence continues at coordinate 14,284,659 of JAWZSL010000014.1, forward strand.
GTATTGCTGCTGGTGTCTGAGAGTTACCAAACATAATTTGTTGTCAGCTAAAATGACAAATAAAGTGTCTTATGTCTTATGCATACATTTGAAATAGTCAAGAAGACTGACATTTTTGTAAAGTTTCACTGAAGATGGGGAAGTAAAGCATGCATTATAAACATCATAACACATTAATCTCTGTGCCAGTAAAGTTTTATTGTCAAATAAAAATCATGTTACTTAAAGGCACAATATGCAACATTTTCCTGAAAAATAATAGACTCATAATCATCCCTTGTGACCCACTAGAAGTGTGTGGTGGTGTCTGTATCTGTGGAGATGCTGTCCCCTGCCTGTATTTCCTTATTTTCTCATTATTTTGCCATGCTCGAGACACCCTAGACAAACCCAGAATGACGGTATTTGATGTCCGGACGTCTTTCCTGTGTGTTTACTAGTCAGAGAGACCAGGTGATCACACATCCAGTCTGTTGCCATGTTCAAAAAGTAGCAACATACATATATGTGATGGTGAGAAACCTCATCATCATGATTGATTAGGAACCTAATCCTGTTCAAATTATCTTTACCAAAAAAAAAATCATTTAAGACAGACATTTAACAACCACTTTCATCTCATAAATGAAAAGTAATCATTAGACGACTAGTTTTGAAAATTTAAAGAACCATGTTACACTTGTTACAACCTTTGATAGTACACTGTAAAGCTCATGGAAGGGAGGTCACTGACATAATTGCAAAATGTATTGCAGCCACAGCGTGCAAAATACCCGAGGCAATCTGGGACCTCCTCCCTACCTACTGCTCCAGTGTTGTGCTCAAGTCTGACACAGACTCAATATGCAATAAACAAGATTTCATGGATGCAAGCCAAGGCAATCAACTAGGCTGTACACGCTTTGCACACACATCACCAAGGCTAATATCATTAACAATAAGGCCACTCACACACCTACACAACGGCACAACAACTCTGCCCTGCAACAGAATCCAAACAACACACTTACTCACATACTCACTGTGATGCTGTGCAACTTTTCACTTTATGCGCTGCAGGTCTATTGCAATTCAGTCACAGAAAACAGAGGCTAGAAATAAAAAAAAAAAACAGTCCATGGGCTGGTCGCTGCAGAGGCACCAGTGTTGTAAATTACAGTGTTGTAATTTTGATTCAGCTTTTGAGAAGTGAATCCGATACATAGTAATGAACTTGCTTTCACTTTCCCAACTTGATTGAGTCCACTTTTTTAATATATTTATTAAGCTAGTTTAGATATTTTTAATCCACATTTTATTTTATGCATGCACTAAGAGTTACACACACTTGATCTATGTGTATGTATGTTAACGGTATTCTGTGTTGCCATTGTGCAAATATTTTTAATACATGTCTAATATCTTTTTAATACATCTCTCTTGTGTGGTTCTTTCATATGACTAAGAAGAAGTGTAAAAAAAAAAGCTATATATTTTCTTGTACGATAAAAGTTTTAAGTGACAAATATTATTTTTAAAGATTTGTTTTTAATTGACCCCACACCACAGATAAAAACCAGTGAATCAGGCTGGTCATTTCTTTGTATGCACGTCCATCAGTGAGTTTCTCCAGGTTCTCATTTGAATTTTATTTGCAGTTGCTGAACTGTAAGTGATGACACACCTCTCAACGCAACTCAAGTCTCAAATATGTCATCTAATGAGCCGGACATTCCTCAGCAGATTTGTATTCATTGGGAATCTCTTGATGATGAAAAAAAAAGTCAAACTGACCAACATAAAGGAGTTGGTGCACTTTAAGAAAACAAAGAGCTGATATTTCAAAACAGACTTCTGCATATGGTCTTTTCTGCAGTCTCAGCAAACTACAGCTTCAGCATCTGTCCAAATCTGGCAGCAAGATAAGCGTGAAGGAAGGTTTCCCTTCCACATATTTTCAGTTCTATTTTCAGCGATTTTAATAATCATTCCAGGTGCGTGGAATTTAGATTTATGGCAACCAGATGAGAGATGAGCCTTAGAAGTCACGTTTTCTGATGGTACAGTTAATGTGCAGCTTTAAAAAAAAAAAAAATCTTTTCCTGGTCTTCTTCTGTCTTTGCTTCTGGGAAAACCTACTTATGAGAATATATGTGTCTGCTGTCACGTTTTGGGAGCGAACAGAGAGTTGCAGTATGTCCTGCCTACGCACAGCCAGGGGAGCCAATCTGTTTTGAAACAGCTTCTCTCTCTCTCAAAGTAATAACTGACTTTGATCCCAAATCCTGGCATTAGAGAGAGCCAATATGACAGTTTCACAGAATATCAACAAAGCTATAGCCTTATCTGTCATGTTTATTCTGCTCATTTTAGCTTAAGTTGCCCTTTTATGTTTTTTGGTATTACATTAAGTTGTTTTGTCAGTGATCACAGTTTATATTAATAGTTTATAATTCGATTATTGACTTTGAGATGTTATATGATTGATGACTTCTATCTTTGCTGCACACCTACAGTCACACTGGAAAACCTCAGATTCTTGATTTTTCCTGTGAGGCTTGTTGGTCTACAAAGTTGTTCTCCAAAGTCAATTCAAAGTTTCAACCTGGGCCTGTCGACACTTGCCAGTAATAATATTTTTGGCCTGTAGAGGGGCCTCAAGCAAAATGTTCCATGTTTTCCCTAGCACTGATCCTGCTTTCCAGTTAGTTAAACAGCAAACAGATACGGGTATAAATGAGCAGATTGTTTATTCATGGCTGTTAATGTTGTCATTAAGAAAGCAGAACAGAAGTGAGATCAAATCATCAGTGGTGGAGAAAGTATTCAGATCCTTTACTAGAGTAAAAGTACTAATAGCACACTGTAAAAATGCTCTACTATAAGTAAAAGTCTTGTATTGAATATGTTACTTAAATAAATGTATGTAGAATATATCAGTATAGTCAGGGAAATGCTCTTAAAAGTGTTAAAAGTAAAAGAACTTGATGTAGGAAAATGGCCTTGTGAGTGTTACACTATATGATTAATACTACTCATACATTAATATAGTATATATGTATATGTGTCCTATATGTATAGGACTGCAACTAATTATTATTTTGATTTGATTGTTTGGTTTATAAAAATTCTGAAAACAGTGGGAAATGCCATCACAGTTACCCAGGGCCCAAAGTGAAACCTTCACAATTCTTGTTTTGTCCAACCAATAGTCTTCAAAATCAATTTAATTTATTCCAATAATTATTTATGAAGCTGTAACCAGGTTTTTTGCATGAAATATTACCACATGGTTATCAAAATAGTTGCCAATGAACTCACTGTTAATCAACTAACTGATCTATTGACAAAATGTTTCTGCTGTGCTGGTGTATTTCATATGTTCTGTGTGCAAAAATCCTTATTTGTAAAGTAACTAGTAACTAAAGCTGTTAGATAACTGTCGTGGAGTAAAAACAACAATATTACCCTCTGAAATGTAGTGGAGTAGAAGTATAAGTGTCATGAGAAGAAAGTACTCAAGTAAATTTATACTCAAATTTGTACATTTGAGTAAGTCTACTTTGCGAATTCATAAACTAATATTGAAAATTAAAGTTTCTTTTGTTTTGTATTTAAAAGAAACATGGTTGTACAACACTCACTTCATAACTAACTTCATCAGCTGCCAGCCTCGTCAATGAGTAACTGTATATACGGAAGACATACGTAGATAAAGCATGTTAATAGCTTATGAATATAAGCATGTTCAATCTGAAAATAAATCGAAGTTTTAATATCAGTCTCTCAGTTGATTGGATGTATATTAATTTGTATTATGTAACAGTTTTCTGGTTACTCTGTAATATTTTGTTTTGTCTCTGTCAGGAGCCATAACGGAGCCTTGTTCTGTAAATGACCAAAGTCACCCTGAGTAACATCTGAGTCTTGCTTATTTCACCTGCACCTGAAAGATCACAATCCTATTATTTTCTTAGAGATGACTGCACAAGTTTCACATTTGGATTAAAACTAGAACTCATTTCTTTCTAGAAGTTATGAACTAACTTTTTATTGACATTAAAAAAAAGAGTTTTCTCTGGCTGGAACTCAGAGTGAGTTGACACATCACTGTGAGTGACAAAGAAGGACTGTCAATCTACCTCGGAAACCTCATGAAAAAAAGTTTTCATCAGTTTTATTTTGCAACAGAACATGAGCTCCCAGTGGAGCAGTTTTATGTGGGTATACTGTACATTTCTCAAATACTGCAATACTAATTGTTTCATTCTGTGCTTTATCAGCAGCTGTAGACATCTCTGTGCTGAAATCTTATGGTAAGCAGTTCGTTCAGTAGTGTTACTTAGGTGGAAACCCTGACACAGTGATAATTTTGCTGTGTACTTAGATCTGAAACAGGTCCTATATTAGAGTATTGATTAGAGGAGCTGGAGGGTTGTACATCTGCTCAACGACAGACTTTGTGATCTTATTCTCTCACATTCATATAAGACTAAGAAAAAAGTATCTAATAAAGGGTAAAAATGTAAACCTATATTAACAAGCTTTAGTGTGGTTCACCAAGTATGAAATGAGATTGATAACATTATGAACATATTATTATCTGTGTGTTTTTTTAAAGCTTCATGTAGCAGTTAATATTAAAATATGTCAAAGCTTGAATACCCTCAAATGGCTGGGCACTAAAACTAGTAACTCTACTATGAAATCCATTTACATCGTATTGTTTTTTCCACTTGCCATTTCTCTCTATTTATTGTACTTTACCAAGTAAACCAAGGTTTAGTAGGTGATTTGTAGGTTGTAAATGTTACTGTATAATACATGCACTTTTTGAAAAATCTTGACAATGTGTTAGTAAACATTTTAAATATTATTAACTTCAGATAGTTGATCAGGGTGTTTCATTTCACATTTCTTCAATATGCCTTATATGACTGTACTTTTAAGTGTTTTGTGAATGATCTTAAACTGAAACAGAAGAAGGATTAGGCAGCAGTATGGTCGACGCTGCAATTTTTTTGATAAAGGAAAAATGTGTAACAAACGGCATTATAATTAAGTACTTTAGTGCTGCAGAGCTGTCCTGGCCTATAAATCCTGTTCTCCAGGTGTAAGAAAACATGTTTGTTTGGTGGAGGTGCCAACAAATGTCACATCATCATGAGTGGAATAGTTTGAATGAAAATTGCGATGCAAAAATGATAACTTTTCTTAATCACATCACGTCACATTCGCAATATGATTTTTTTTTTTTTATTATATCGTGCAGCCCTAGCTGGACATGTTACAACATAATATATGCACCATTTCAAATCTGTATTAGTAAGCATATTTTAAAGATTATTTGTTTTATGTCAGGGCCCCTATTCCCAATTCTCAGATAGCTTACCAGGGTGTCCTATTTCATGTCATCAGTATGTCTTATATTTTGTGAATAAAATTAAGCTGAAGGATAGGATTATGTAATGACTTTACAAAGTTTAAACATGTAGTATAGTTTGTGAGCTTGCATTAATACCAATTCATTACCATGTAAAAGCTCATTTAAAAATGCTTGCCCCAAATGTGAATATCCAGTCATGGAGCGCTATTAAACCCCAAAGGGTGCATCATTAACAGAACCAGGGGACGAGGGGGCCACTGAGGAGGACAGGAGCAGCATCAGGAAGGAAGAACAAAACAGAAACAACCATAAGACTTAAACAGACAAGTAAAGTTCCAATTTTGGAAATGTATACACTTGCTTTGTGCTGGCTGAACTATTTGTGAGAAGTACAGTTCCCTTGATTGAGCCTTAATTTGGGCTCCTCTCATAATAGCTGTGTGTGCCTCCCTCTGTTGTGTTGAACAGCTGAAATAATTTGTTTGGCTTTACTCTGCAGTGCGATGTGAGGCGGAAGTCATTGTTTCTGTCTGACAGGCGGCCTTGCTTGTTCTCAGTAACAGCCCCCCCCCCACCACCACCACCACCACACACACTCCTGTCTGCAGCAGCAGCAGCCCTGTGTAATTACATCCAACCCATTCCCCTCTCCCCTACGCTTGATATCACCGCTGACATCCACTAGCACGGCCCCTCCTCTTTCTCTCTCTCTCTCTGCTATCGGAGAGCTTGCTCACAAGCAAGTGTGCAGTCCTGCCTTGTCCTCAGTTGTGTGTGTGGTGCAGCAGAGCAGATGGAGAAGGAGAGGAAGAGAGGTACAGATGAGAGAAGGGGAAAAGACCGCGGCAGACAGCTGAAGAGGGAACTGTTAGGCATGAAACAGAGAACGGAGGATGACTGAATTATACAGTGGGATATTTGTTCAGAAGACAACTGTTGGCTGTGGGGTAAGTGAGCAACTAGTATTAACCTATAAGACTTTGCTCTGGCATGTGACAGCACAGAAAATTCAGAAAGTCTGAGCATCTTTGTGAGGTGAACCCTAGTTTTTTCCACAGGACTCTTAAAAGGTGACACAATCAGACACTAAATTAAGCTGTGATACACACAGGAGATCTCTGGTTGTGTTTGCTGCATGCTCAGACTCTCAGGAGAAGTTCTGTGATGAATAACAAACCCTCCTTAATACCCTTAAGAGTGAGAGAAGGGAGGCTCCTCTCCACCTGAGGGTTGAAGGCTGCAGCAGATCAAACGCTCTGTGATCAAATCCACCTGTCACACTCTGTGGGCAGCCGGGTCTCCCATTACCGTCGTTGTCAGGGGTATGAAACTCACTGAGGCAGAGGAATCTGCTTAACTGATTGATAACAGGTGTCACATGCATGCAGATGTTGGGAGTGTTTTTTTTTTTTTTTTCAAATAAATCCCGGAGGGGTTTCCCCAGCAGTTCCAGGAGGACACGTACATGTGTGACAGTAGTGTATAACCCAAAGAAAGGGAAAGAGACAAACAGATTAAAGGTTGAAAGATAGGAAGAGTGAGTGAGTGATTCATTTGGGGTTACATCCTCATGACTCACAAGATTTTCTCAAAGGAAGTGATTGGACTTGTGCCATTTACCACTTAGCTGAGAATACACAGCAAGACTCGTGAATTAAGAACTAGTGCTGCCATTCTTGAACTTTAAGGATCTTTTTCTTTTTGCACACAAAAGAGATTCGGATTATTTGAAACGGGGTTGTATGAGGTACTTACCCATAGTCAGTGTCATTACCTACAGTAGATGACAGTTAGCACACCCCCAGTTGGGAGAAGGCACCTAAAAAAAGGCCCACCTAAAAAAAAATCAATATCAGTTTAAGTGTACACTGTGTTTAGAATATTTTTGGTGCTTTACCTTGCTGACAGACAGTCTTTTCTGATGGAAAACCACTGTTATATAAGTGAAACATCACTCTCGGCGAAACAACGACACTCCATTGGCGAAATCAGTCATTTCACCTCACAGAACACTGGAGTTGCTGGGCTACCACTGCCTCGACACTGACTATAGATAAGTACCTCATAAAGCCCCACTTCAAATAATCCAAACTATCCATTTAAGGCCAATAATGCTGCAGGTTTACCTTATTTACAGCGTTTTTATGATTCCATGTTAAAAGATCAATTCAAACCGTTGCCTTGACTCACACAAGCAATAATTCTAAATGACACTGCGGACTGTTTTGAATAACATCCAACATGACTTTATAAGGACACATAATTTGCTGTTCTGTCAGAATTTCATGCAAAGAGATTACTGCATGTCACATTTTTTCAATTAATGGCGATAGTAAACAAAATAAAATGACAGATGTGAAGTGGTTTATGTCTTAATTGCATAAATATTGAAAAAATTAATTCAGGAGTTATCAAGAGTTCAGGAGTTGGTCATTTGTTTTTAATAAAGAAATAAAAAAACAGCATCCTCCTCACAATAAAACCTCAAATCATTCAGATACTCTAAGTCTCTTTTTTGTTCATTTACATCTTATGAGTCACAAATACAGTAACTAGCAGGTATTTTCCCTGATGTTCTGATGTTTTATGAATTCAAAATATGAGACTTGATAAGCACCCCTAAACACTATTCACTCACTGTAGCATAAGTTCATTGTTAACCAGTCACACTCCGAGTGTTATTCAAATGTAAATTTATGGATATGCTAATTTACCAAATGGGAAAATAATGGGAGTGAATTTTCAATCTAGTTCCTGATATTGTGCGTCCATATTAGCATATAGGCCGTCTGTACTGCAGATGTTAATTTGAGAGATTATGAAGAAAGATGAGCACACTGGGTACGTAGACGTGTGGAAGAGCGGGACAGTAAAACAAAAGCCATGCAACATATGATCTGACACAGAATTTGAGCTAATTTTGGTGAATAGTGCAAAGGCTTGAAGGCTTACAACGCACCAGTGGTGCGAGTGGAAACAGGAATGGGATTCTCAAGAAATCCATTATCACACTTTATCAGTGGGTGTCTGAGGAATTGCTTTTGGGTTCGTAACAATCACAGATATTAATATTATCACTTAAAAAGCAGTGCATCCTGACAGTTGTGGTAATGGAGTGGGGAGTCCAGATCAGGAAGGAAACATATTCCTCTGTGACATGCACAGTTGTACGTGTGACAATACAGCAGCCGAATGGTGCATGTGTAAAATTTAATCCTCTCCTACAACATATTTAACATACAAGGACTACCACCTGGGATCTGTGGGGAACCTGAGAATAAACTACTGTAAGAAACAGCCATCACAACAAAATGTTAACTTATTTCTTTCTTGTAACATTATTAGTGATGTCATTAATGTCATCAGGAGAAAAAAAACATCATCATTATTGTTATTATTATTATTATTATTATTATTATTACTACTACTACTTCTACTATTATTATTATTATTATCATCATTACGTTTTTTAAGTTACATTTGCTTGCTCATATACCAATCATGAAGGATTGTGGGTCAGAATAGCTTGAAAAGCATGTAGGCTTGCATACTGCAAAATGCAACTGGATGCAGTAAGACATCCTGGTACTTTTTGGCATACTGCAGTTGACATACTATGTTTTGGGACATACTAAATCTTTATCTGGCATACTAAATAGTATGGTAGTAAGGTTTTGGAACACACAGTCAATCAGCTATTGAACTAGTTGATTAAAATAGTTCCATACAAAAAACTGCATTGGGAGAACTGAGTGCTTTTGGCTGGGATCCCCCCAGGAACCTGATTTGTTGATATTAAAAAAAACAAAAAAAAAGATCAAAACAAAAAGAAAACATGATATGAAGTCAGTAGGAACAAACTGATTTACATTCAATGAAAAAAAGGAATGACAGAATAAAGCACCTGTGAAATATTACAAAAAGTATACTGTACCCCAGGCTAACCACAGTGTATCTGATCTGTATGATTCTGCTTAGAAAATTCCCATTACTTTAACTAAAGATGCATCATTTATCTGCTACCTTCCAACAGCTGTATAGTGAATCCACAGGAGGAAAAGGCCTTCCATATAGTGTGTGCTGGAATGATGTTTAATTTGAGTTTGTTTGTGCTAATACAGAGGCAGAGTCAGGTCCCTTCCAGTGGACCACCATGGGACCCAACTTTGGAAAAAATATGAACTGCAGTCAATGGCGAGAGACAAACTGTTTTTTGGTTGAATTGCGCCACAAATCACACACATGATGATGATGTCAAATTAAAAGATAATTTTACGTTTCAAGAAAGAGGTTAAAAGAGAGTTAAAAGAGTTAAAGAGGTTATGTAAGTGACGTCATAACTTGCTCCCTCTAATAGCTAATTTTAGCCGCTGAAGGTACAATGTCTGTGTGCTTTGTACCAGGATGTACTCACACAACAACAGGTCTTACTCATTCTATCTCTTCCCAGCTGATAAAAGGACTAGAAGTTACTGGATAAAACACTTGAGGTAAGGTAACGTTACAAGGCACAGTGATGTTGATGCTGGTGACATATTGTGCGAGATCAGAGACGTAGTTCTCTGAGCAGCTTCAAACAAAACTAAACTAAATGACCACAAATTCCAACTTTCTTGTCTTGTAAAATCATGCTTAAACATATGCGAATTTTGTGGAACAGTTCAAACGGAATCAAGAAATTATTTGCTTCTCGCCACGGACTACTGCTCTTCTTTTTTCGGTAGTAAGGTCCCATAGGGTACACTGGAAGGGGCGTGACTACCACCAAAATCAAATGACATGCAGTAAACCCGGGTCACACCAGATCACATGCAGCCATGTGAAAGACAAATGATGCATTTATGTCACTGCGCACGGGATGAATGTTGTGTTCTGTTATGATTGATATGTTCACTTACTGACACAAATCTTTCTCCTCTGTCCCATCTCAAACTCTGCTTGTGTTCAATTATTCCTAATTGTCCTATTTGTTCCTCTCTTACAGACACTGGCAGGCTTTTACTATAATCGCAAGCAGTGTTTCGATCTAGACAACTGTGAAATCAGCATCGCCAAGAAAATGCTGCCAGGCTCATCTGTATGGTGGAGTGGTGGCATGTCACCCTAAAAGAAGCTAAAAAAAAACGGAGCCTTGAGGAGTAAACATTCATCTCTGCAGTGAGAGGCAGACACAGACTTGTGGTGGTGGTGGCTCGGTGGTGGCTCGTGGTCATTTCTAATCTAAATATTCAGCAAAACAGAATGTGCATCTTGCCAAGGAACACTCCTCTTTTAAAGGTCACAATACATATTGATTTTTTTTTTTGCCTCACAGTATCTAAGGCTACATAATGGGAATACAATATGTTAAGTCCATTTGGGGATATGAGTAATCATAATCCTGTGGATTCAAGCTTCAAGAAATAGCTTTTAAATCAGGACTTTGGTGATGCTCAGTCTCATTCGTTCCCTAATAATGAAGTAAGAACATCATGGAACCAACATAAAATCTAATATTTAACTTGACCAACTCTGGACTGGACCCTGCAGTCCGGTCTTCATTATGGAATCTGAAGAGAGCATGACAGGACTGTCCACAGCTGCGTTGGTGGCCATCGCCTGTAACACGTTTGTTGCCATCCTCCTCCTTCTTCTCTGTTTAATCCTCTACCGAGCCTGCCGGGTCCCCTCCAGTCCGGAGAGGCTGCCGGTGCTGGCTCCGAGTGAAGGAGAAACCCGGCCGATGAACGAGCACAAGTACCTGTTAACCTCCTGACTGCAGAAGGATGAGTCAAATGTAGCAATGAGCGACAGCCTCAGAGCGCTCCTCCACAGGAGAGGAGACTGAGGGAGCACTGGGACTGACTGCGAGCAATAATGAGGCTCGTCCTTCATAGTTTTTAAAGTCAACCGCTGATCTGATGGCAGAAATGTCTCTGCCTCACAAAGATAGCAAGGATGAAGAAGCTATTTTTAAGCAGACATCGCTTGTCAGTTCTCGTCCTTGGTTTGACAAAGAGCATAGAGGGATGCCGACACACAGACACACAGAAAAAGGACCACATGGATGAATTCAGGTTCCACAGAGACGGAGAGAATGGAGCGTTCAGTACACAAAGAGCGGCTGGCCTGTTGTTGAAGGTTTCTAAATATATCCGCTTATTTCATACTCTCTCCTGAAAAAAAAAAAAAAAAGAGAAAACCAGTCTATTGCTGAGAACAGGGACTTGAGCCTGTGTGGAGAGCATGTGTCACTGTCACTCATAAATACCAGCGATCTGTGAGGCATAGCGCCTTGCTGAGGGTGTTACATAAGGACTAGAGAGGCTTAGATGAGATTTGCGTCCTCTTCAACACGGCCCGCACACTGACATCTGCTTGTGGCCGTCCACGATGGCCCACTCGCTCTGGACCAAATCACAGGACGCTCGCATACAGAGGGATTTTGTCATATGGAGTTCTACAAGTTGCAAACAGAGACTGTCCATATTCCCCCCCACAAATTATCAATACTTAAGCATTTAACCTGTGTCAGTTGTGCTGCAGCTACAGACTGAACAAGGCATGTTGTAGAGTTAAAAGATTTTATGATGTGCACCTTAAACTTTTCCATACTTTCCAGGCTATTATCTGAAATCAGAGTAAAACTGATGTACATTACCTGTGACACAGCTGCCAAACAGCCAAACGTGACCAGCTCGTTGTCGGCGAGTCACCAGTGAAGTGCTGCTTAGCGCCCTTTGTGTGTAAAGTCAGTAAACATGGATCAATTTTGTTGATGTCATGTTAAGAGAAAAAGGGTAGTTAAATAAAACTGGCTAACAGCAAGGAATAGTTCGGAGACAGGACAGACATGATTGGTTGACACGTCAACCATGTCAGTGGAGTGCTGAAAAAGTTGAAGCCAGCTCAACTTTTATTTGTAGTACCTCATGCCGGTCACACAGCAACAAGTTTGGGCATTGATTTCTGGCTTCATATTGCTGGCTTCCATTGAAAATGACTTGTAGCCTGGTGCTATGTCACAGGTAATCTGAACAAACCATTAGTAAGGAGAATTTGAAAATGTCAAACTAGGGTCTAGTACAAAAAATGCGTTTGTGACAGCAATGTAAAGTGCAACACAAAGCTGCAACGATTAATCGATTACTTCTCAACTATTGATCAGTTTGAGAAATTTTTACAGAAAAAAAAGTCAAAAATTCTCTATATTTTTGGTTTCTTTAGTCCTAGTCCTCTGTGACAGAAAACTGAATATCTTTGGGATGTGAACTAAACAAGATATTTGAGGACATAATCGTGGGCTTCTGGAAACACTGATTGACATTTTTTACCATTTTCTGTCATTTTACAGACCAAATAACTAATCAATTAATCGGTAAACTAAGTGACAGATTAATCAATATGAAAATTATCGTTAGTTGCAGCTCAAAACAAACTACCACATCTATTGATCTGATTTGGGAAGGAATCGTGCAGCAACCTCCAGGGCTGAAAAATTAAGCCAATGTGGATGTGCCAAAACTGCACTTCCTCAAATAGCAGCATTGAGGCTGCCTCGAAAAGCAAGTCAATCCCCATTGAGCATTTTAAAATGTTCAACATTACAGCAGAAATAAAGGTGTTTACAATGTGGTACAAAAAATGGTTTGGGTATCTAAAGCTACTTTCCCTCTTCATGACAACTGTGGGAGGTGAATTTTTATGTAACTGACCAATTTAAATTATATTAAGGCTTGAAGTTATGTATAATTAAGATGGTGTCTGCTTTGAGTGGCAGGTGGGTAGTGTCACAGATGGCTAGCCGCTATGTAGTAGCTTCATTTGGCTGCCTCAGCTCCACTCATGCTCCACCTCTGTGCCCATTTTTTGATTAGTCAGGATTTAGCCAAGTCAGGTTCTGCCAAGATGGCGCTGGCCAGAGCCACCACACTGTGAGCTTCAAAATGGCTTGTCAGAAACCTATGGGTGACGTCACAGAGGCTCTGTCCACTACTTTTACACTGTCTGTGAGAGAACAGGCTGAAATACAACCCACCGTAAAATCGAAAATACATCAAATCCTCTAACCTTTGGTGCTATTTATCCATCTGATATTGGCTATGGAGATGTATGTCTTCTTTCCAATATAATGGGACTAAATGGCACTCACCTGTGGTGCTCAAAGCCCCCAAAAAAGAGATTTTAATACTCAGTAGCAATGTCTATCTCCAGAAATCATGACCCAGTTACTCAAGACAATCAACAGACATTTGTTGTGAGCAGTTTCATCAACCAACCGTATCACCACACAGAGAAACTCAACAGTAATGTCTCTTTCCAGAAATAATGACCTGGTTACTCAAGATAATCAACAGACCTTATTTTGAGCAGTTCTATGTAGGAACTATATCCTGTCAACTGAGCTACACTCAGCAACTGTATCACCATTCAGAAGGAAGTGTGCATCTAGTCATGGATGAGAGGCTTGCTCTTATGACATCATGGTATGTTAAATTAATGGCGTTCTCCTTGGCTGAGTTGTAACCTCTCCTCCATGAGTTGATGCACACTTCCTTCTGAACGGTGATACAGTTACTGGGTGTAACTCAGTTGACAGGGAATAGTTTCTTACATAGAACTGCTCAAAGCAAGGTTGGTTGTTTGAGCAACCAAGTCATTATTTCTGGAAAGAGACATTACTGTTGAGTTTGTCAAATGTATTTTTTGGCACTTTGAGCACCACATGCCAAGTGAATAAATAGCAGTACAGGGAAGAGGGGAAAAATATGTATTTTTTAAATTGGGGAGGGGAGAGGGGGCTGTCTGTTAAAGAGGAAAACTTGAAAAGAGGTTCATCCCCTGTGAGGGGGTTGTTGGGAATCATTTTAATAAAATAATTGACTGAAGCAACATCTACAACACAAGATACAGGGAAAAAAAACAACTTACAACATCTCATAAAGAAACTCCTGGAGCTTACTGGATGTCACATATTGATGATACATACAAGTAATAGTACACAAGGGTGGAATTTTCCAATATTACAGTTGTTGCACTGAAATTGTGTCCTTTGTTTTGCTCTCTCTATCCACTAGACCATTCTTCTAGCCAACCCAAATCCGATAAATGCAGCTACAACAATTTACAAAAAAATGCAACATAAACAAATGTGACAAACAGTAGAACAAACAGTTCTTTGACCAGCCCTGCAGTATGCTCCCTATTACAGCAGTAATGGGCTAACTGTTGCAGCTGTATGCTCATTAGTGCCCCACGGCCACAATCATTTGTTATGCATTGTCTGTAAAAATGAGGCGACTGAGCGGCCCTCTCTAACTAAACTTGTGGAGATGAAGTAATGAATCACACTTAAGGGAGAGAGTGTGCCATGTGTTTGCAGGATGATGAGAGGGGCAGAGGAGGTCTCTGTGCTGACTGACAACTAAGGCTGCATTTGATTCCAGTTGGGTATCAGAGTGCTGGGTGGTACTTTACTGAAGGACAAGATCATTAAAGACGAGGAGGAATGGGGGAAAAGGCAAAATAAAGACGGACACCACCATGACTCAAAGCAAAGTTCTCCCCGTAGATGGGATATTAAAAGGCTGCTCGCTCATCCCTGGACGGGTGCCCAGGACGGCGTGTGCCAGCCAAGATAAGTCGTCTGGATATGGTCCATAAATGCTCAATCTATTACGCTAATTTATCTCCCCGTTCACTTGCCGTAACCCCCCACCACCACTTCTCAGCTTAATCAACTTGTACAATACATACGGAAAGGGGTTAATAAATCCCTGCAGAGGAGGTCAGTCGAGTCAATGGAATTCTAATGTTGCCTGTTTAATATGTATCAAGTACTGCAGCATATATAAATGAATTGTTAATTGAATATGAATAATTTATTTACAGCTTAAGAGAGACCAGAAGGAAACATTTTTAATAAACATACAAATTGTTTTCTTGTTGATGTTGTTTACTGTTGCACACGCTGGGCATAAGAAGTATGTTTTTTTATGAATGAGAATTACAGATTTTACCATGTAGTTGTGTTGGGGAGAGAAGACAGGGTGGCTGTGTTAAGCCGTGTTTTGCTCTGGTTCTCTCAGTAGACTGAGGAGGAGCTTCTCCATCTTGGCTACTTCCACTTCTGGACCCTTTTGCTCCTGACCTTTCTTGCTCTACACACACACATCGAGAGAAAGAGAGAGAAAGGAATCAGAAATGACTTGACCTCATGCTAGCCAAGTGCTGGGGAAGACCACAGACCCAGCAGGCAGGCAGTTAACAGGAGGAGAACACAACACAATCAGACAGAAATTGAAATGGATGTAAGGTCAGTAGTATCAGAGTGGTTATATTATTCCATTATATAACAATTACTTTCCAACCTATTGTGAAATGAGCTTTGAAGACATGAAGCTGCTGCCTAAAGGGCACCATTGCAAAAGGGCAAATTCAAAGAGATCCTCCAAAGTTTGTGGTGTGTTGTTATTATTACTGGCACACTAAATAGTCCAGTGGGCAGAGCCACTTAAGAGCTTTATATTATGGCTAACATTTGTCTTGTCCAGCCGCAGGAGCTCATTCTACCTCTGTTAATGGATATTTAACAGGCCTGTCATTGTCAAGGCTCATTTACCATTGTTACTGGCTTTTCTCAACTGAATTGGACTTTGATTGAAGGTGCACTGAGCAATTCTGAAAAAAGATAGATGATTGTTGAGTCTCATTACCAGATCATCAAATACTGGCATTGTGGGAATGAAACTCAACAATTAACTATCTTACCAACCTGTGAGTGGCCAAAGCCTCCTGTCACGAGTTAGATTTTCTGACAGTGATGGACTTGGATCAAAAACAGGGCCCTGGAATTTGCAACAGATGTCACTACTTTTAACTTTCCCCCCATATGGTTGCTTGGTTCCCATAATTCACTTTCTTTAGATCTGGCAACGTTCATATTTCAGATCAGCATAGTTTCTCATATTATAGGGCACTAAAATATGTTTATGACAACATTTTAATCTAGAAACAGGCAATCTAGTAATGTAATCTTGGTCCATATTTGATCAGCATCTGTTTCACAGATTGGTCTGAGTTTTGGGAGGCTCAGTTTATAAGCATGGCACAAAATGGCGCCTTCCTGATTACAATCTTTCTCGTATTACAATTAAGCATTAAGCAAGTGTAACTAATAACATTAATGACTCGTGACATTCAAGTGCAGTATGTTCACACTGGAAAATGAAACATGAAATACAAATATAGCACTGCACAAAAATATTACATTTTGAATGTGGGATGAGACCACGATACCATATGCAATAAATAGTGGAAATACTCAGCCACAAAAAGTGCGTGTTGATTAGTTATATGGCTTGATAACAATATACACTTTTAGCCTGAATTCGATGTCTGTCTGTTCACCTTTTAGTGCACAAAATTAGTACATCTTGTATATAATGCATTTTTTCAGTTGTATTCGTACAGAAGTGGGACACAGTGACAAAGGGTGATTCACCCCTCAACACAGTTGAATAAACTCCTCCTTTGAAGCTTGGAACATTTGCATCTATATTTTGGTGTAGCTATTTTGAAGTGTGAAATGGATACAGCGAGTGGGCTGATTCCAGACAGACAGCTGCGCTCCCTAAACGAATGAGCATCAAATCTCGACGCAACATAATATCTCTGCCATGATGAATGGCTCAATAAACCAGAGGAGAGAAAGGCTGACTGGGCACACATGAACACTTGAAATTAATAAAACTTCAGGATTAATCACAATCAAAAATTCCTTGTCTCTCAAGATTTTCTAAATTCCTGTTTTTCCTTGCTGGTTTACTTACAGCAGCAACAAAACCCTTGACTTGTTGTGTCTATATAAAAGTAACGCAAACAAGCAGGAAGCCACACTTGTGTTGTAACGTCCAGAATTTTGTGTCAATTTTCTTGCACTTAACATTAATATAAATGTAAATGTTATGATAGATGTTATATTCTAGGAGACAGCAGTGATTAATAGACAATAACAAAATATTGCGTAAGGCTGCTTTTATATTACCACTTGTGGTTTGTGGGCAACAAAGAATGAGGCCACTGAAAAGAGAACAGATGAGATGAACACATTCATGCTGCACACAGTTAAACAGAACAGTGTGTTGTGCTGGGTTCATTTGATGTTAGTGGGCATGTAAAGATGATGAACATTTGGAGTGTGTATCTAAAGTACACTATTATGTGCACTTTCAGGTACTTAATATGCATTAAGTGAATTGTGACACACTTTCAGACCAGATTCAACTAGAAAGTGATGACTGCAAAACTTTATTACAGTGAATTCTTCTTTCTCCACACCTCAGACTTTCAAACATTTAGACTACTGGCGAGTAAATTGGGACACTTGGGCCTAAACATACCCCCCATGATAACACCACATACCCACAGGCCTATGCAGTTCTGTGCAGTGTAACAGCACGCACACCTGACATTACCTCATTAGTGACTATAGCCCTCAGGCTTACAACTGGGAAATAACTGCTCAGTTCAGCGCTCAGAACATTTTAGAACAAACTTTGGGTTGGTACATCCTGTAGTGAATTTCTGGTTTCTGAGGCTCAAAACAATTAATTAACCTCTTCACTCCACAGGGACATCCACCTGTCTGGCCGACATTAATTTCTTTCAGATTCTCATTTCAATGCTAGACCTAAGGAAAACATGAACCATTTCATGCTAGCTTGTCGGGAAGTGGGCTAATTAACACTCTAAAGTTAGGCTAAATTTTTATGAGTGAAAAACTGGCGTCCTCTGTGTCCCACTTTATGCTAATCCCACAAGCTGTGCCCACGTGCTTTCATTAATTCACCTGTGATTTTAGGCCGAACATGCAATAAACCAATCAGAAAGTCAGCCCTCATCACCTTTAAGAGGCAGGTGCGCCAGGAGCACAAGCAGTGGCAGCATGACGGCAGGTTTACAGAACAAAGAGAAAAGATTTTTAAGCGAGGAGTCAGATCTCCTGGTTCAAGATGTTAATGCAAGAGAGCACGAGTGTCATCTAAAGCGCAAGTGGTTTTTACTCCAATGCACCGAGCACAAGATAGCAAATGCGCCTGGCCACACCTTTGTTTTGCCTTCATTTTCAGATCTCCTGCCCATAGCTGCACAGATCAGGTGAAAGTGGCAAAAATGGTTACTGCCCCAGCATAAAATAGCAAAGCCACCTGCGCCACCGGCACAACAGCAAGACAGGACCCTCTACTTCACTGTATAAAACAACCTATAGGGACCTGTAGGATAATCACAGCCCTATGGAGTTCACAGCTACAAACTAGAGACCCAGGACATGCAGACATTCATGCTTTTTAGGTATACTGCCAATGAGGGGGCCTCTAAGCAATTCCCAGAACAGAAGTGCTCGCCATCCAATTGCTGAAAAATGCAATTGTTATAGAAATCACCAAAATGTCAAAAGTTTTTGATACGAAATCACAGCATGAATTGTTCCTGAAGGTCTTGGTGTCTCAATGTAGTATTTTAGAGGTTTTTTTGACCATTTTATTCATTCTCAAGTGGTCATAAATGGTTAAATTGTACACCAAATCTGTGCTATAAATGGCATCAGCCCAAGAACATCATGCTGCCACATGATAGAGCATGGGACTGACCATCATGTACTTCAATCATAATTTAATTTTAATCTAAGTCCTTATACACTCTGAACTCTAAAATTAATCTTCAGGTTCAGCTTTCAGATTCTATCTGACATATACTGTTGACTTCCTATCAAACGTGAGAAAAATAAATGTATGGTAGGAATGGGAAGTGGAAAACTACTACTACTGTAAAAACTATTTAAGGAACACTGCAGGGCATGAAAGAGCAGGTGGACTGGACTATTACAGTGAGAGTAAACAAGCCAAGAAGTTGCCTCTTCAGCCTCACAGAATCTGCTTTAAATAGGTGAGTACAACAGTACAACACACTTGTACTGTTACAGTTTGGATTGCTAGGCCACTGTGCCCATGTTTTGGGTATATTAATGGGCCATCATGCCCATTGTGCTAGTTTTAGTGGGTTGCTGTGCCAATTTTATATGACATATTATTGATAATATTTGCTGTGGGTGTTTGTGCCTGATGCTTATTTGCCACACTGGGTTCCAAAATGCTCTGAGTACTGTCAGTGGTGCTGAACTGTGCAATTATTTCCCAATTGTACGCTTTAGGGCTACAGTCTGAGGTCGCTAATGAGGTAGCACTGGATGTGTGTGTATGTGCTGTTATGCTGTACCCATACAAAGTGTGTGTGGTGGAAGGAGAACTGTTTATGTGTGCTGCACCCAGGCGCAACAATGCCATGTATAATGCACAAAAATGTGTCGTGAAAATAAATACGTATTACTCGAGTCATTAGAATTCCTTCAAGTTAACATACATCAAATGTGAACAACACAAAGGAGAACTGGAAAGGCTGCAGAGCTGACTGTAAATGGGCCCTGATTAAAGTGTTGTGACTCAGTGTGCCATTTGGTTTCCTCCTGTGTTTAGTAGGACCGCTGTGATTACTCCACAGCTCATTAACCATTGTCATGAGTGGCAACAGAGCCTTCAGTGACTCATCAATTGTGAATGGACTAAAGAAGAATACAGCTTGCTTTGAATACAAAATTTACTTTCTTAAAGCTTTCTGTTCTTCTAGATTTTTTTTGCCCCATTATATCTTGGCATTTATTCATATTAGTGTTTGACAGTATGAGTGACAGGGAGTCTGGGGAGACAGACAGGGGAGTGACTCATGAAAAAGATCTATGCCCTTATGATGGGTACCCTTGGGCCTTGGTTATGGGATTGGCCTTTAAAACCTAGAACACTCGCTTTCATGTCACTTTTCTTGTTGATTTCCAGTAAAAATTTGAATGCACAATTTATATTCTGTTTCTCCCTCTAGTTATCTTTCTAACAAGCTTTTTCAATTACTGTACAAACAACACTCGACATCTGTGTGGCTAATTTTTAACTGGCCTAAATGAGCAAGGGAGAAAGAAATATAGGCGATTAGTGATGCTGATAATGAGCTGCCGAGGAGGGGGAGAGGGACGGTAGCCCCCATTCAATTGTTATTTGTTGAAATTAGCTCGAGGTCAGGACTCTGCAAAGAATGAATCATCTGATCTGCGTTCATTGATGTGGAACAAGTGGCAGTCATAAATAATGCAAAAGGGCATCCAGACTGTTTACAGATAAGATGCTATATAAAGTGAAAGAACACAACAGGCCATTCAAGTGCGTTGATAACACTGCAGAACACACCTCTGCATATGAAAGTGGTGAAAGATTTGGCACCCAATTTGTAATGTGGACAAGATCCATTTATGTGTGCCAATTGAGCTTAATTATAAAGACAAATCAGGAGGAGAATAAACAAATAAAGCAGCTCGACTCTTACCTTGGGTTTCTTGCGGAGGTTAGGTGAGAGTTTAAAGCTGGTGACATAGCCACGGTCATCGCCCACTATGATGATAGGATGGATGGGATTAAACTCGATGTGAGTCAGCTTGGTCTTCTTTTTGGCTACCACTGGCTGCTGGCAGATGGCCTCATATTTGTTGACGCTGAGGTCAAAAACATGAACCTGAAAAAGATGAGTGATCATAAGAAGTAATGCGATGTTTACATTTTTTACAGTTCAGTACATTTTTTACAGTTCTGACACTGTAATTGAACTTGCATGTTTGGCCACTTTACCACTAACACTTACTGAGGATTTAAAGGTGGGGTGCGCTATTCTGGAGAAAGATTGTTTGTGCTCCTTCAGAAGATTTACAAGTGTGTTAACCCTTTACAATATATAATACCAACTATGTCACTGATTTTTTGTGAAACTAGATCATATTTTATGAAGCAAATGTTTTCTGGTTTTCCCTCTGATGTCCTATGGCTGCTCCTCCTCAATGCTTAGAGAGTTAGAGTTAGGGTTATTTACAGAGTTTCCTGATAGACAGTAAACTGCTGCTATATGTAGCTACTGTTAGCTAGTTAGCTTAGCCTTACTACCCAGACACAATGCTTACACCTAACCATGGGGCAAATCTATACTGGTGTACTTTCTATACGTTTATCCCATCCACTCCCAGCTGAGGCAGAGTAACCAGAGAATTGATCCAGCTTTGACTACCTAGATTGTTTGCTCAGACAATCGGGTTAGTGCTGATGTTTATACCTCTATCACAGGAGCTTTGGACTGCCAGGACGAGGAGGTTTTCAGGCTCTGCTTTCTATGTCTTGTGTTGTTGCTGTCACTTGATGTTTCGCTGTGTTAGCAAAGTAGCTGTCTCACTAGGTTTTGATCAAAAGTAATGTAATCATCCATATTTACGACAGCAGTATATAATAGAATAGCACTCTGGTTACTTTGCCAAATTGCAAAAACTACCAAATCTTACATAATGCTGCTTTAAAAAGAAATCAAGTAAAAACCAATCTTGTTGACCACCATATTTAGACTGGAGGCTGACTGTCTGAAGAGAGTAAGTAAGTAAAAGCTGAATCTGTTGTTACAAAACTGCCTTTTCAGATTTTGTGTTTGTGTTGTCTTTTAATGTGAGAAGGAGACTAGTGGAGCACAAGCCTCTGCAGGGATGTAAGCCTGACCATCTGGTGCAAGGAAGGGTGTTCCCAGTAATTCAATGAGGGTGCACTTCTGTCCCTATGTGGGTGAGCATGTGTGTCTGTGTGTGTTTGGCAGCCCCAATACAAAATCATAGGCATCCTCATCCAGAAGGAACCAGATCACAGATATTCTTCTTTCAGCCTAAGTGCATTTAGACAATCTGTCGACAACAAATGAGCCCACTTCAAAGCACAGCCCACTCCTTTTACCAGAAAGATGACTGTGTCCAGGTCGCTACGGTTCACACTGCCTGTGTGTACCGGCACCACACAAAGCATCACAGTCATCACTTACAACCAATCATCATATTCTACCAGGGTATAACTTTCTGTAACCTCCATCACTACAGCCATTACCGGCACTGTTTACGCTTTTGATATACATATATGTACTAATGTAACATTAGTCATGAGTGACATACTGATTATATTTGTTCACACATGAACTTGGAGCACTAATATGTTGTACTATGTTGAAACGATTGCCTATGATTTATAAAACTTACACTGTAGTACATAATATATTTTCACTCATTTAAGGATATTAAATTAGTTAAATTACTTCAAATCTAAAAATCTGGCCTGAGTTGATACAGGTATACCAACTGAAGCATGTGGCAGTCCATGTGCAGAAGGTGAAGACGAGCTTCACAGAGAGCAAATACAGATTTCTGACTTATCACGGGGTATAAGGCTGGACCTGTCATTATTTCATATTAACACTTTATTTCCTCAACAGTCGGCTCAGATGGAGAGGCAAGGATGGAGAAAACCAAGAGATATTTGTTTGCAGTGGCACAACTCAGTGTCATTCTTATGCCTCAGCCGGCCGGACAAGTCATTATCCTCATGAAGACACATACACAAGCACGTATGCACACACACACACACACACACAAACACGTACGCCATTGTGACTCTGACATTTCACAGTACGGCACCAGCAGCAGCAGGCCAGGTTGTCATCAACAGTAAATACACGTCAAGCAGAGCACAACTCATGCTGAGTCACTCGGGCTCTATCAGACACTTGTCACCGAAAACGGCAAATGTGCTGCAAAGAATCTGCTATCCTAGGGAAGATTATGCCAATTAACATCATGTAGTGTGACCGCAACAGAGAAAGTGGGAATTCTGACAATAATCTGTCATTCTTGAAAATCTGACAGTGACCAAATGCCAAGGAGACTTTAGCCTTGCCTTGGGCTGAATGTTGGAAAGTCATTTAGCGGGTCCAGTTAACTCTGCACACCCTTGTTAGTTTACAGGTGACATTCACTCTACCTTAAAATCTGCCATTACAATAAATACTAGTATACCTATGTATAATACACCTGTTAACAAAGTAGGGCACAGCAATGATTGCCTGCCTTCCTGTGGCAAGTAAAATGCCATGTCCGGCTAGTAAATCTAGCAACTCACTAGGTAAGTGGTAAAAAAGAAGTAAATTGCTAAGCTATTTTCACATTTGATTAATCATCATTATTTTAATGCAAAATATATTATCATATTATATTATAATTATAAAATATTGAATATCTGAATATCTTTGGGGTTTGGACTGAAAAAGAAGACATTGGACTTGGGATGAAAATTTTCACAATTTCTGACATTTTATATATATATATATAATGCAGCCTCATATTAAACACAACAATCAACTTAAGTTATTAGATAATCACTAATGAATAGAACAATTTGCACTGGAGCACATAAAAACTGACATCGACCAAGCAGATTTCTGAACAACTTGCTTGACTGGGCAACTGAAAAAATAAATGTCTAAGCAAATTACACTAGGGATGGGCAATACCAAACTTTTAAAATTTGATATGATACTGATACTTTTTTCACAATTTTACTGATACTGCTAATTCTTTAAATTGGTATGTAATTTTTCAACATAATGACTGATTTTTAGAGGGAAAAAAAAAGATCAGTAAATCACATGACATGTACTGGCCATTAATAACAAAACAAAAGCAATATGACATATACATAGACATATGAAATAAAAAATGCTAATAAGTGTAAAATAGTTGATTTTGCATAAACACTACAATAAAAATTATATAATTTTTTTTCCTTTTCTTTTCTTGTTTTGTTCAGCCTCCTTATAACTTTCAGACTGTCTTGTTCTTAAATGTTTCATTTTACTTGAGTTGCTGCTGTGTGGCACTTCCTTTTACAGCTGGTTCATCTTGCTACATTTTATCTACAGGTGAAAAATTACACCACGAGATGTTAAGCTTGTTTTCTTCCATCTCTCACAAGTTTGATGTAGAAGTGTGTGACTGTCCGTGGCTGCACACTCACTTCTTATATCTCATAAGTTTCCACAGTCATGTGACACAGACCAGCTAAGAGCTGTTTATTGGCACAAACATACAAAAGGACTGAAAATAATCGGATGTGATGTAGAACTAATGTTCTGTCTCTATTTCATGTTATTATCAATAGTATTTTAAAGGAATCAATATCAAGTGAGCAGCTTGTGAGAATCAATGTATCAATCCTGCAAGAATCGACCTGCCCATCCCTAATTTAGCCCAGGCACGTCCTTAAAATTTGACTGAACTGACAATTCAATGGTCCTGCATACTGAGAAAAAAATGGACCATGCAGGCACACTGGCCTTGATTGACTCCAATTTAATATTCTTGTCCTTCCTGCTGCTTAGAAAGGAGAGGATATTGTGCTTGTAAAATGTATGCCAACTGATGAGATTTTAATGAGTTTTTTAATAGCTCCGGAAAACTGCTTTTGATCCAGTTTGAGAGAATAAATTGCCATAGTTACAAAAAGAACTGGGACTTGATATGCTTTCTAGCAAAGTCATTTAATTAGATTTTTTTCTGTAGAAGATGTTTACAATTAAACAAACTGCTGGTTTTATCCTAGGTTTAAACATCAGCTGTGCGCACTGTCAGTCGTTTTTCTGCAATTTACCATGAATGGGGCATTTGATTTAGTGAATTTCTTGTGAAATCTGACATTTTCTCTCTTGCATATCTCATCAACAATGATGTTTGGTTGTGAAGTAATTTGCAAAATCGATATGAGGGTATATCACAGTATGCATTGTGTATGTAGTGACTGAATCCTGGCAGCGGAGAGGATGGGACACACATACACACACCATCACATAAGGTAACTCTCAGATTGGTCGGCTCTCATTTCCTCTTTGTCACTCTCGCTTGACTTCCTTGGCACACTGGACAGAAAATGTGTCAGACACAGCACACTGGACTTTTATAGCATGGTGCAGACTGGTGCGAAGACAAACAGATGGGGACAGCTTGTAGCCATATTAAGAAAATATGTGAAGAAGATAAGCAACACAGCATCCACTGAAATTACTTTTGGCTGGAATCAATAACCACTGGCAGGGCAGGAAGCTGCCTTTGTTACAAGAAACTGTATTGAACAAACTCAATTGCCTGAGGCTATCCTGCATTAATCTGAGGCTTAGCCCTATGAATACAGGAAGGGTTTAGTCAGCTGAGTCTATATCTATGTTATAAGGATAATAATGAAGTGGGTGGCAGGTGGCAAATGGTGCAGCTGTTTGTGACTTCACATGTTCTGTCAGGTAAGTGTTTAGCTCATGTTATCTCAGATAAACAGCAGATGAATGGTGATGATAATCATAGCCTTCAAACAAAGGATCCTGTAGCTCTCAAAAAGGTCTGAGACTGGTTATACAGTTAGCTTATATCACCTGGAGAAAAAAAATCCAGGCGATATAGGCTGATAACTAACCTCAGGTGATAACTAATGAAGTCTAACACAACAGTCCCACAATACATCCTACCTTCATGAAAGTTATAATGTTCAGTTTGTTGGGACTGTCTTTGAGAGGTGTTGATTCACCTCCGAGGTAATTTTACATGCTTGAATTGTATTAAAAAACATTGACAGGTGTTTTTATTATTTTAATATCAATCAATTAATCATTAGTCAATTATAAATGTATAACACTTGAATATGTGATTACAGAAGTGAGATTCTAATAAATCTAAGCATGGACCAAAAGGCAAAAAACAAGCAAAAAACTTAGAACTGCTAAAGTCCTAAGTCATGCTGCGGGCTGCAAAATGTAAGTTTAGACCATGGGTTCCCAAAGTTTGGATGACTGAGTGCTAATTTAGGGAGCCAGCATATGAGCGAGGACCACTCAGGAAAGTCCATGAACTTGTCATAGGATTTGTGATTGGTATTGTAATGGCGTTTGACATTAAATTCCTAGATGTCATGCAACCAGTAGCTTTCTACAAGTTATCATTCCTAACCTGACAGATGCCTGTTTCATGCAGCAGATGGGGAGTGTATTACATGTGTTGTTATAAAATGCTATTTAAAGTACAGTATTGAAAAGGACCACAGATGATTAGAATATAATATGTGCATTTCATGCTTTGTCTGGCGGCCGCACAAAATGTCTCTACCGCACGTTGAGAATCACTAGTTTAGACAGACACTTACTATTCCATCTGTTGTGACAGCTGCAAATACAGTGGAGGAGTATGGAGCCCAGGCAACATCACCAACAGCTGCATTCAGGTCGAAGGTGAACACTGGAGTGCTGGAAAAGCACACAAACATCCAAGATCAGACAGGAAATCTGCATTTCTTTCATTATATTGCATTGAATGCCATGTGCCTCTGAAATTAAATGTCATCCAGGATGAACAAGAACTAATACCCATTAGCTTGAGCTGGTGCTTTATAGAGTCTAGAGTCAGAGAAAGATCAACAGAATAATCAAGACTGTTTCTATATTTTATTTCTATGGTCAAGGCAATGGTACAACAAGTTAGAAAAACATCCTTAGACTGTCATCCATGGTAATCAGTTACAATCTATCAGACACTGATGCTTCATTATAGCTTGGAAGAAAAAAAAGGCGGAGATGAAACCTGCACAATATTTCCTCTCATTATTAACTTGTGAAACACAACTGGAAGCAAGATGAAGAAATGAAATATTTCTAAGAGCTGAAACCAGGCACACACAGGTCTTCTTCAGATATTAAGGAGGGAGTCTGTATGCGAGCAAGAGAGACAGAGTAAGCAAAACTTTATATTCCAGTAGGATGCAACAGCAACTTGATGACACAGAATGACAGACTTGCACACACACATAAAAGCAATTTGCACCAGCAGTCAGTGGGTAATTTGGTGTTTGACATACTAAGGCAGGAACTAATCAACACCTGAGACAGCCTTCTGGGCATCTTCTACAGGTGAAGCACAGCTCATAAAGATAGTAGAATATATCTACCATCAGCAAGCTCTGAAAATCAAATCAAAATGTAGTAATGTTGGAATGTGTTATTATTAATATGTTCAAAAAAATGCACTGACAGCTCAGTGAGGCTGAGAATACTGGTTATTTACATTTTACCTTACCAACAACAGTGCACAAAAAAAAAGATTAAAAAACAAACAATAAAAACCAACAAATAAAAAAAAATTACAACAGTAAAATGCTTTTAAAAATGACAAATAAAAGTCGGTAAAATTATATAGGAAACACCAAAGATAAACAAATAATGCCAAATCCAAGGATTGAAGCACATTACTCTCAATTAAAAATTAAAAAATAAAAGCCTTTTACTTTCCTTTTTAAAGTGCCAAGAGACCTTGGCATTCTAATGTCCAGAGGCAGTGAGTTCCACAGTTTAGGAGCATAAAAACAGAAGGTACTCTCACCGGTATGCTTATGGGACACATAAGGAACATTTAAAAGAAAAGCGGTGGAGGACCTCAGTGATTTGGCATGAACATAAAATCAAAGAAGATCTGTAATGTTGGGAGGAGCAAGATCATTCAATGCTTTATAAACAAGTAAAATAACTTAAAAATCAATTTTACAAGATACAGGCAGCCAGTGTAGTGTTTTAAGCAGTCAGGTAATGTAATCCATTTTCTTTGATTTGGTTAAGACTCTGGCCGCAGCATTCTGAAATAGCTGCTGTTTTCTTATCTACTTTTTGGGGATTCCAGTAAAAGGGAATTACAGTTGTCTAAACAACTAGTAATAAAAGTGTGAGTGAGAATTTCTGCATCTTTCTGAGTTTAAAAGGGTCTGACTACGATTAAAAAAGAAGTTTTAACAAAGTTGTTAAAATGAGAACTAAACTTTAAATCAGAATCCAAAATCACTCCTAAGTTTGTGATTCTAGTTCTGATCTGTCTGCTAATGCCAACAAGCATTGAGTGAAGTTCCTCTCATTCTGCGTTTGGTCCGATTAAATCTCAGTTTTATCCTCATTTAACATTAAAAAGTTCTAGACACAGTGGTGGTTAATGATCTTTCCAAGTGGGAACATATATAAATAAAAAAAATTGCAAGGATTGAGGAATACCATATTCCATAGCCCATCTGTGAGCACCCAGGCTAACAAAAAACTGCATACCAGTTAATTAAGACTGAAACCAGGCTAGTACACAGTCCTAGAGACACACCCATTTCTCAAGTCTGTGAATTAAAATATGGTCACTTGTACTGAATGATGCACTGAGGTCTAAGAGATGACAACTTTCAGTAGGGCTGTCTCTGTGAAATTGCATGGACATTAGTAAATAAACTAGAATGCACAATCAACCACACTTACACTCAGAGAAATGCTAGGTTGAGCCTGTTGGTTAATTTAATTGGGTTATTTTCATTGAATTGGGTATTCTGAGAACCCAATTCGCTAGGTTATTTCTGTTGGGAATGGAGTTATTAGCTGTTGGGTTGTAATTTCTATAATGTTGTGTTGGTTTATTTTGGACTACCCAACACCTTGGGTTGACGTTCGGGCATGCGCAACCAAGCACCACCCACGAACTCGACCCCGACAGTTGGTCATGTTCGGACCACTCATCTCATCTAATGAGACTCAATTCAGTGCAAAGCAAGGTTTGTTACATGCCCACTATTGTTTTACCATATAGTTGACTTTATATTATTATATAAAGCTTCATATAGTTGTTAAGATGTAAGTTCGTGAAGCACTGTTGAGTACTAGCTTCAGGAATCGATTGGTATGTTAGCAAGCTAACTGTTAGCTAACGTTAGTAGCATAAACTTCATTTCCTCAAACGTAGCAAGCTAACACATTAGCTGGCTGCTATGTAGAAACCAAACTATGTTGTTGTTACTCGAAATGACAAGAGAAATGCATTATGTATTATAGCTAGGAGGACAATGTTAGTTATCTCGTCAATTTGGCTTTTTATGTAATATGAGAGAGTGTTATAAAAATAAAAAATCTTATGAATTAATCTGCGGCATGATGGCGCAGTGGTTAGTGCTGCCGCCGCACAGCAAGAAGGTCGTGGGTTCAAATCCCCGAGCTGGCAGGTCCACAGTCCAAAAACATGCAGTATAATAGGTTAATTGGTGACTCTAAATTACCCGTAGGTGTGAATGTGAGTGTGAGTGGTTGTTTGTCTCTATGTGTCAGCCCTGCGATGAACTGGCGACTTGTCCAGGGTGTACCCCACTTCATGACCAGTGTCAGCTGGGATGGCCTCCAGCCCGCCCCGCGACCCTCACGGATGAAGCGGTTGCAGAAAATGGATGGATGAATTAATCTGAGCGCGGTGGTGAATCGTGTTTTTTATAATAATAATTATATATTAGCAACCCAACTTGCTGGGTTTAAAGAACCCAGCAGTGTAGTCAATGTGAACCCTTAATTGGGTTATATGAACAACCCAATTGGGTTGTATAAACAACCCAATTGTTGTATTAAGGGAACCAACCCAATTTGTTGGGTTAAATTAACCCAGCGTGTGTTCTGTCCATATTTAACCAGCGCTGGGTTGGGAAACTACCCAAATTGAGTTGTTTTTAACCCAACATTTTTAAGTGTGTAGCACTCCTCCCCTCTTTTAAAACAGCCTCCCTTCTTGATTTTCTCCAAGATGGTCCCCAGATGACAGACAAACTGTGCTTCTGTGCTGCTGTGCCTGTATGATGAATAGCAAGCATTCTGGTAGGTGTAGGATACGTCTGAAATTAGTGCAAAAGGCTTATAAATCTGTCCCAGAGTCTTTAAAGAGAGGGCTTTTACAGCAGACTGACACTGCCCATACTGTAAATCCAGAACCAGAGTGATTAGGATTCATAAATTATGTCCAGGTTTATCACTAGGCTGAGGTGCAAATTTATCAAGTTAACTGTTGGAGTGATTAATGCAAGTCTCGTCTATTACTACAAGCCCTTCAGCTCATTCAGGACTGGCTTACGTCATCAGAGATTTTTAGAAGATATATTATTCCCAGCTGTCCAACAAAAGTAGCAGTTTTCAGTGTAAAGCTTCCACCCACTTCTGAACAATGTGGCACAAGTTTGTGAAAAGTTGTTTGATCCAGTCAGACCCTCCCCTGGAAACAATATGTCTTGTATATATGGGATGTTATGGATCATTCTTGAAAACCCCTGTCTCTCATAATGGGCCGATGATTACTATCATTATTCAGTCAAGCTGCCTGTGCTGACAAGAAGTGGGAGGCACTGCGGGTTGTAGTCAAATAAGCAAGGAAAATTATGCTGGGTCCATGATGAATATCAGAAGGTAATAAACACTTAAGACTAACTTTAATATTGTGGAAAGATTACAGGAATGAAGATTAACTTATCCCTTCTTCACAAAATACACATATAATTTGATCACAGAGTGTTAGTAATGGTGCAATCTGAAAATATAAATACAGTTTAAAACCACAGTTGCCATTCTGTAACTTAAAACATTGTATTTATCTTCCATTTTCTTCCAGCCATGTACATTTACCTGAATGTAATGCTAAAACAGTTCACTAAACTGAAATAAGGACAAAGTCTGCAGTTGCCGGGAAATCCTGAAATGAAAAATAGCCAATTGACTAATCAGTTTTCCTATTTCTACATTTGCTCTCCTTTATCTCCCAATTTGACAGAGCCAGTTTCTCATGCAATGTAGTTCTTGTCACTGCTTAACTCCCACTGACAGCCATGTGTCAGTTCCAACACATGTGGAGCCATAAGCTCCTTCTTTTCACCCGACATTGAAGAGTTTCACACAGAGACTGTAACTCTGAGTATTTCAGGCTTTGCCCCGGAGATGTCACCCTCCCCTTCAAATGCACTCCAGCCAACCAGTGGGAGTCACTAGGGCAGCAACAAGTACATAATCCCTCAACAGCTTCCCACCAGCCAGTTGTGTTTGATGGGAAGCCCAGTTTAAGCCAGCAATGTCACTGCGATGGTGGGCGAGTCCAAATATCACAACATTTTTCCAACATGTACCACACCATGGACACAGTGTTTTAATTCTCGATACATGAAATGAAAATAATGTAGAATTGGCAAACCATACAGGAATGGAAATGACATCTGACGATAAAAGTTAAAGTTTTATCTCCCCAAAATTAAAAATACATATGGCCTGTAGTGCTATTTATCCATCTACATTTTTTGCAGAGTTGTGGAGATATCAGCCATAGAGATGCCTGCCTTCTCTCCAATATAATGGTACTAAATGCCACTTGGCTTGTGGTGATCAAAGCCCCAAAAAAGTTCCTACATGAAACTGCTGACAAGGTCTGTACATTACCTTGAGAAACCAGGTCATGATTTTTGAAAAGAGGCAGAGGTTTTGAATTTTTCAAATGTATCTTTTGGTGCTTGAGTGCCATTTAGTCCCATTATACTGGAGAGAAGGCAGATGTCACTAATAACTCACACCAAAAAAATCTAGATGGGTAAATAACACTACAAGTAAGAGGAAAATATGTCATTTTGATTTTGGGTTGAACTGTCTCTTTAATGCTATAGATGACAAACTTCAACAAAAATGTAGATGAAATAGAATCTAGTCTCTAGAGGGATTGCATATCTACAGTAGCTTCAAAAATTCAGACTTTCAGTCTATTAATTGTCTTACTTGATGGTATGGTCCCAGATCTTGACAGTCCAGTCTGAACTGCAAGAGATGAAAACCTGTGAGTGGAAGTGGTTCCACTTAACAGCATCCACCGCCATGCTGTGGGCATCATAGGTCTCCAGGAACTGGCTTGAATATGTCTTGAAGCACTAGGGAATAAAAGAAAAGATTTTTCTCAGTATTTTACTATTTAACACAGTGTTTATTAACTGGACCCATCTGTTAACTGCTGGTGGCATCTGCTACTGTAACCACTATATTGGAGGATTGTTGAAATTTCTAGGAACTTTCACAAACAACTTATTGTATTGGAGTACAAACCATGTTTACTTTTATCATACTATATAGCAGCAGGTATACAGAAATTATTTCAATAATTCGAAGTAGAGCTGCACAATTGATCAAAATATTACTGAAATCATAATAAGGCTAAGTGCAATATCCAAATCGTAGAAGCTGCAATATTTTGATAAAGGTACAAACTAGGGGTTTCAAGATCACGATTTGATTTGATTTGATTTTTCGTTTTAACCATATTTCTTTTTAGCACTGATGCCTTTGTTGTTGTTAAACTATCAAGTCTTGATTCATAAGAGATCAACAGATCATAGGTTTTATGCCCTAACTGTCATTTAAATTTTCAAATTCTTCTTTCAAAAGATAGTCTGTATGGTATCAAGTATGATATAATGGCTGGTAAGCTACGCTGTGTCATCTTTGAAGTGTTGTTTTTTTCTTTGGACATGCGCCAGATGCTGCAAGTAGGCAGGGTGTAAAGAAAAGAAAAATACTGGGAGAATTATTATTGCATTTTATTTTCAATTTAATATTTAAATTATGGCACCCTTAGTACAGACCCCAACAAATGTCACGTTATCATGATTTTAATGTTTCTTTCAGTGAAAATGAAAATTGTGATGCTAAAGTGATCATTGCTACTGATCACGAATCATATCACAATCACAAAATCTATAAAAATAAATGGAATATGATTTTTCCCACTGCATTCAGCCCTAATTCTAAGCTTTTCTACTATTTCCCTCAAGTTGCTCATTTTCTTACCCAAACAGTAAACCTAAGGGTTTTCAAAAACATTTCAAATAGATTTCTGAAACACGAAGTGAGAACCCACCAGTCCAGGAAGTACACATTAAATTTAGTCAAACCTTGACTGTAATCCAAACCATTATTGTTGTTCAGATCAGATCAGAGAAAAACAAACCATAGTAGGCATTATTTCTTGCTTTTTTCACAAGCTCAGTGGTAGTCTTCATGACTAGCAACAGATAAAATGATAAGGACATGATGAGACAAATTTATATTTAAAAAATGTCTATGTAAGTCTTTGGAGATCTTGAAGTAGAATATTTTCTGCAGAGCTGAAAAGGTCTTTCTGTGACTTTGCTGATTGGAGAGGGGCCAGAAGTCTAATACGTTTGACAGTTTTAACTCAAAGAGACTAATGTAATCCTTTGTGAATCAATGCTGAATTACGCTATAAATTTCCACAGTTTGTTTGCAACTGACAGAATAGCGTTTGCAAAAGCACCACCACAGCAATAGAGATTACAGGGATAAATTAACTGGTCCACCCAGGATAAAACAGCAGGGCTTGTGGGGACAGCTGTTGCACTTCCAAGCACTGACAGTTTGATTGTTGACCTGCAGCTAGGTGAAAGATTCTTAATCTGTCCTCTCCTGGGTTTCTGTGGCGCTGACCCTCGAGGTGACAGACAGAACATATTTCATCTCACATGCTGGGTGTGTGTCTGCCTATAAGTCTACAATGAGGGTGATTTCTCAGTACAGCCAGGGCATATACACACAGCCACAACCATCATGGGAAGCAGACAAATCAGTCCACTTCGTTTTTTTCTGACCTTACCCTAATCATGTTGCCAGGCATAAAGCCACCATGATGCAATCAGAAATGTTTTAAAAGTGTCTGATTGCAGTTAAGTCCAGTGAGTAAGCAAATCAGGGATTTGCAAAGTGGTGCACTTCAGATTTCTAGAATTCTAAAGTAGTAAAGATAATTCTCATCTGATGTGAGAAGATACTGTGATAGATTTTTACTGACACACAACACGACAAGTGATTAGACATTGGTGTCTTATATTAAATACTGTTTATGCACCATGTTAAAGATGGTTATTTTATCTTTTTAAAGGACCGATGTGTAGAATTTAGCACCATCTAACAGTGAGCTCGCAGACTGTAAACACACTGTCTCACCCTCCCCTTTCCAAGAATGTAGGAGAACCTACAGCGGTCATGAAACTTGCAAAAAAAAACCCCACAAAAGGCCGTATCTGGAGTCAGTGTTTGATTTGTCCTTTCTTGGCTACTGTAGAAGCATGGCGGTGTAACATGGCAGCCTACGTGGAACAGGACCTGCACCCACTGTAGATATAATCTCATTCTCAGTCTAAGGTAGTGAAAACATAACGTTTCTTATTTTCAGGTCATTATATACTACTAAAAACATACTTGTGAACATTATATTCCATTTCTGCCATATTCTGCCAATAAATTTATGTAAATCTTATACACTACACCTTTAAATGAAGCAAAAAGTTACACAATGAAACAGCATAGCTTTTTTATATGATTTAATTTGTTTTTGGATGACAGTGAAGCTCTTTGGCACCAGAGCTTAGGCTATATTAGGCTGAAGTGACAAAGGCGACACTTGCTAGCAGATTAAATCAGCTGTTTTGGTTTTGGGTTTGGTTTTCAGGGTCAAATATTGATAATGATGAAAACATAAAATGCTTGCTGGGGGTGGGGGAAAAAGAGCGATACAACATAGTATCACAATATTTTGTGTGGCAATTTTATATTGATATATGGACGCCAAGTATTATAGAGATGCACATTAAATATCAGTTATATATCAGCCAATAACTTATCGGCTGATATTGACCTACCCAGCTACATTGGTCCATATCAGTATCAGCATATATTAACCAATAAATATTGGCTATTTTAATATCTGATTTGACAGATTGTCAAAGCATTTAATTTGAAAGAGGCAAAATGGTCTATAAAAGCCAAAATATATTTGTAAAGTTTTTTGACCAACTTTACTCTTAAAACTAACTGAACATCTAAAGGGTCAGAACTGTTCTTTGTTTTTGTTGTAATAGTGATGTCTGTTAGATTTGGTTCAATCAGAGCTGTGTAAATAATGTAATGTATTTTAAATCATACATCGTTGCTCACTAGCTCTTAACCTTTCTTATCCTCAGGTGGATTTGAACTACAGGTTATATGAACCTCTTTGTAAATCCAAAAATGTGAAATTATCAGTTATCTTAGTTATATCGACCTTAAGAAGAAGGCAATAATCTGTTACGGATATTGGCTGAAAAAAATCCACATCAAGCATCCCTAGTATTTTATTATATAAATTACTAATATTGCAAATGTGAATTGAACTTCTTGGTACTAGAATAATAAAATCAATTTTTTCAGACCACTAGATGGTGTGTGGTTTTTGGTCACAGTCTGCTGGGTTGGTACTCTTTTACGACAGTGTTGGTCAGTCTGCTTGACAATCTACTTTTGCTGGAATAAAAATGACTCACACGAGATGAACAAAGTGACAACTTCGTATTATTACAGAAGTTTTCCTTTGGGGACATAATTTGCATTTTCTTAAGTAATAAATTGCAACATATTGCAATATGTCAATATATAAATTCAATGCAAAATGTTTAAAATCTAAAAAAAATCTAATATTGTTTCACAACTTAAGTATCATAATGACATCCTATCGTGGGGCCTCACTCCCACCCCTTCTGTGTTCAATTGGCAAATCATCTGTGTGTGCCCTTGCATGCAATACATTTCAAGCAGCCAGGAATTAACCTCAATTCCCATCATCTCTCTGCCAAACACTGTGTTCTCTTTATGATCATGTGAGACAGACTTCCCTCAAGCACTGAGTTTATTTTCATAAACATAAGCCAATTTCAATGATGTGTGCATTAGTCAGTGAGCTGCACATTTATGTTATTAAATCAATAGAATGAAGGCATGGTAACTGCCAACAAATGAGACTTTTATGAGTGTCTTTGTGCCTACGGTAACAAGATCATGAGGAAGAAAAGCATCAAGAAGGTGGGAGGCCAGCCAAAAAGAACCAGCTGTCTGATGTGGACAGAGAGAGCCTCTGCTTAAGGAGACTCATTAAACCCTTAATGTCAAGCCTGAAGAGCTCCCAACAGGCCACATGGACATGGACACACACACACACAACAAGTGCACGTGCACAATTCTACACACACACACACACTATTAATGGAAACTTTCTCGCTTCTGTACCCTCCGGAGTGCAAGCCCAGCAGGACATCTGTGAGAGCACCACAAACAAAATGAGCTTCCGTTTTTCAGGGAGACAGTGTAAAGCCCCAAGATGATCCTAATATCATTTAGAGGTGGCACAAAAAGAAAACGCAACTTTCCAGAACATCAGAGGCATTTTTGAATGAATTTTCAAAAGTCATCCTACTCAACCAACTTTGCAAAACCCTTATTTTGGTTCTATAGGTACAGCGCCTTCTGGTCAAAACTGGTTGGCTGTATATTTTACGTTGAAACCATGTTCTTTTCTTTGGGTAAGACAGGTCAAGGGACATAACTCAGGAAAAGAAACAGAAGGGTTGCTAATTAGTGCCTATTGGTAGGTCAGGTAAAAAGTGATGGTGGGTCATGGCATTCCATGGCCATTCAAGCCAGCTGGGCCAGTCATGGCAGTTTAGCCCAGGCAGATATAATGTAAATATCCGTCCAGGTCAAGCCTCAGTGTACCTGCTCTTTGCTTGGGTGAAAGTGGGATTTAATGGTACATTAGGTCAGAGCTAGAAAATGTTGTCGCCTGTCACAGGCCCCAGTAGATTCATGATGGCACAGCCCGACTTGTTTGGTCTTTGTCTGAATTTGTCATGCTCCTTTGTTAGTGCTCATTCATATGCACTCTGGGTAACATCAATGTGGTGATGCATAACTGATTCACTGACATCAAGTATCGCTGTTGTTGATACTGGCTCTGTTTTTAACTGATTTCAATGACACTGTCAACCATGGCAAACTAAAACATAACAACATTGTACCACATAATCAATATCATACCAAATAGCTACTGTATATATTGACACTCAAGATTATGGAAAAATATGGGAAAATGTGTAAAATTCTCTAGTACTGTGTCTCTGAACTATCTCTTTAACCAAATCAAACACATATAGGCTATTCTATGTGATCTCCTTTTGATAACTAATATTTTTCATTTTGTTCACTGAGCCTCCCCTCAACTGTTTGAAGCCCTACTGGGGAGTTCCATCTCCCACTTTGAAAACCTCTGACTGCTATGACATAATCAGTAGTGTGGCCAGTGTGCAGTATCTTGATGCTATTGTATCACAGATTGGAATGTGATTCTCTGATAAGATACTTCAAGTAATTTAAGAAGTGACCTGTGTCATCCAGCTAAAACCAGCATAGTGGAATCATTGATACTTACCTTGTGTATTTTCCCCTCTTCTGTGCCAACTAGGAAGAGATAGTCGGTCTGTTTATGGAAGTCAAATGATGTTCCACAGGCTGTGGAAAAGAAGTATTGAGCACATAAATTAGACACGCACTGTTACAGACACTGACCTGATGTACGGAACTGAGGCAAATCTAATCTGATGTCAGATCATATTTCAAGGGTTGGATTTTGTATGAGTAATAGCAGTTTCAAAATTAAATATGTAGATTCTTATATGCATATGCAAGATGACATGCAGAGTAATGGAGACCTTACCGATGCTGGGCTGCTGTGCACCTTCTGGCCCCTCAGTGACAGCACCATTCAGTGACAGTCTGATAATGTCTGTAAAGACCAGCTCATTCTGCATGCATGCAAACACAACTGTGATCATGTAACATACAGTAGATATACAATAAATACAACCACATAGGCCAATTGCAAATGAGAACAAACACACAGACACACTTATCCAGAATGCATACAAAAAGTAAGTAATTAGCATCTTTAAAGGGACAGGTCACAGCACTGTCGCTTCACATCAAGAAGATTCTGAGTTTGAATCCCCCAGCTGGCCTGGGGGGCTGGGGAGTTTGTGTCTGGGGCAGGACCTTTCTGTATGGAGTTTGCATGTTCTCCTCTTGCCCACGTGGGTTCTCTGTGGGTACTCCGGCTTCCCCCAGAGTCCAAAGACATGCAGCATAATAGGTTAATTGATAACTCTAAATTGCCCATAGGTGTAAATGTGAGCGTGAGTGGTTGTTTGTCTCTATTATCAGCCCTGCAAAGAACTGGTGAACTGTCCACGTCCAGCCCCCCTGCAACCCATCAGGATAAGCGGTTATGGACTATGGATGGATGGATGGATGGAGAGAAGAATCTCTACAGCCAATATCTCCAAAACAAATCAACAACTCACACCGAAACAATGGTTAGGGTTAATGTTATATAAATAGTACTACAGTCCAGAGGAAAAATATGTATTTTTGATTTGGGGGTGAACTGTCCCTTTAAAGTTGCATTACATTTACATTTTGAAACTTGAGATAACATGAAGGAAAGTATCTTTAGTACTAAACAAGAGTACAAATTACACAGAGAATACTGTATATATAAATAAATATAAAACATTGGCTAACCTTGACAAGTGTCCAAGACACAACTCGGCCATCAGATGATATAGAGTAGAAATTATGGTTATTGTCCATGTCATCGTTCTGCCAACGCACCTGAATAAAAAAACATAAATAAACAAAATCTACTGAAAACAGAAGAAAATGGCTAGTTTCAGGGTAAATGAAAAATGTTTATGTGCATGATCAAAATAATATCTGGCAACGAAGACACATCTATGTGACATTTCCTGTATTTTATAGCACATGAAATTCTGTTAGGTTAGACAGTTTATTAGTTTAACAGTCGACTTCTACGCCTAACTGACTGTTTGGAATTGCTCTCACTGTGGCAAAATTTCCACCAATATGCACAAATGGAGAGAAAGTAAAAGTGCAAAGGTGGAGTGACTGGGACTAGACACACAGCCTGAACTCACACCACCTCCACCACTGTCCCAATCTCTCACCTGCCAGACGGGATCGGTGTGCTTGCCGGTCTTAGCTGTGCTCTTATACACAGGCTCCTGTCCCTTCTCCTTCAAGTTGTAGACGGCTACACAGCCGTCATAGAAGCCGACCGCCACCAGGTAGGAAAGCTTCTCATGGATGTCGAGGCACAGGATGCCAGAACTGGTGGGGTAGATGCACTCTGGGAAGGCAGGGTTCTTCAATGAGTAGAAGACAAGCATGCCACGCCCCTGTTTACTGAAGTCATCTGGCCAGGAGAGGGATAGAGAAGAGAGGACAAAAGGGGAGAAAGAGCAAATGTGCCTCACAGAAGGTAACACTTAAAAACCAACTTAAATTAGGTAATGTCAGAAATTTTAACAGAAATTCTCACTTATGAATCCTGATTTTTATTCTGTGTACTCACAGGATCCCAATGCAGCAGCAAATAGGTCATGATATTTCTTATTCCTGTTGAGGATAGCTGCATTAATCAGTCATCCCTCCTTTTTGTGACACCACAAAGGATATAAAAACATCGAAATACAAACACCGATACTTGAGGCTACAGTCAATGACATGATCTTTAATACACTAGATAGTGTGGCAGTTGCACCTACATATTTCTCCTCCAAGTAATAATGAATATCATTCTGAGGGAATGTCAGCAGAGTTGATGAGCAAACCTACCAGCAGAGGGCAGTGACAGTCAGTCCTTTAGCTTTGTCATATTGGAACTTCCACAAAGGGAGAAGGGTGCCCTTCTGGTCCCTGAACTCATCAGATGGATCCTCAAAGTATTTAAAATCTGAAAGAGCATGAAAGGAGGACAAGGAGAAGAGATGAAAGGAGAGGAGAAAGTATAGCAACTTGGATATCAAGTGGGACTGTAGTATATGATTGTGTCGTTTAGCATATGTACTGGAACATACCTAGTGCTATATCACCAAATGCATTCTGATAGACCATTCGTTCCAAGATCTTGGCTACGTTGCCAACTTTGGTGATGTCATCGATCTATAACAAAGACATTATTACAGACTAACATAAGAACAGGTGTATGCTGGTAGAGAGCATTATGACAAATCCCGGTTAGTCATATTGTTAGCTTTAACCACTCCACCACTCCCTACTATATACATATTTTTGTAATTTTTAGGGGAGGAAGGACAGGGGCCTTTAGGGGGAGATAGCAAGTCGACAGTGTATACCACATAGAAGTGATATACGTCATCTGAAAGCTGGGAACCCCCAGCCCAGCACTCTGACACCATTTCTTGCATAGATTTCGTGCACAAAGCCTGCTACAGCCTATGATAGAGTAATGGCTGCCAGGGACATGCATGTGTATGCAGAGTTGAAGAGATACACTTTTGATTTGACAGCCATTACCAATGTGTTATATGGCAATGTTTGCACGGCATGTATGGAAACACAATTTAATTTAGGCAAGAATATAGGTGAACACTCAATTTACCTGAGTCTCCATCAGCATCATCTTCTTCTTGCTTTTGTCATTATCTTTTTTTGATGGTGCAGCTTTTTGCTTCTCTTTATTTTTTTCTTGTTTCTGCAGCTCCTCCACATATGCATCATAGATCTCCCACTGCAAAGAGAATAGTTATTCCAGACATCCCTTATGAGCACATACAGTATTTTTATTGACACTGTCAACTGTGTGAAAACTTCTCTTTAACAAGTCAGGCAATCCAGTACTTGATTAGCAGTGGCAGAGAAGCTGCTGCGTGGTGGAGGTTCAGTCTGGCAGCTTCTTTCCTACAGGAAAACAAAAATTACTCCACTGAAACACTTGAGATGCTAAGCTATGAATATTTCATTATACACACACCCATATCATGTTTTTCATGCCCTCCAGTATTAAAGTAGATATCTTAGAAAACATAACTACTGTATGTACTATACAGTAGGCCTGTATCTCAGCATTTCATTCATTACTGTGAAGAAAACTAAATTAAATTGTTATTTTTAAAGTCTAGATTATTATTTAAGATATAAACTTTAAAAAAAAGTCTCACAGGATAAGGGCACAGTGAACATCTGAATACAAACTAAATTCACAGAGCCTTCACTTTCTGCTAAACAGTCTCATCCCGCATTAGAAAAGTATGCAGTAAAAACAGTTAATAGAACAATGGCCAAACATCATGGAGAAATAATAAGCCTATCACGTATGTATGATGATGATGTTAAAATTTTAAAGTAATAAATAACAGAAAATTTTATAAAAAGTTCCTAAAAATATCAGGAACGTGTATCTCTGATGCAAAATTTGCAGGAAATAATCAAAATTCATCCACATGGCTGATTTCACACAAACGTCCTACAGTCATTAGTTGTTCTGTACTGTTATTGCTATACATTGAATATGAAATATACATAAAATATGTCACTTACTAGGGGTAATCAGTTCACAAAATGTTAGAAAAGAGGTCCCTTAAGGAAACTAGTTGAGAACCACTGATGTAAAAGACTTGTGTTGTGACAAGGCATAAGATGCCCCCTTTCGGTTGTCCTTCTTCCTACCCTCAGTGGGTTATTGAGCGTCTGGGAGGCCCTCTCACTGAAGTTGAACTGGTTAGTAAGTTTTGGCTCCTTTTTGTCGATTTTGGAAGCAACACTGTCTGGTCTGTCCTCTTCTCCAGCTTCCTCCACTTCCCCTCCATCCTCTACAGGTGTTGCCTGTGGGAAACCAACACGGGGAGTGTTGTAGCTCAGTAACATTCTTGACTTATTGACCTTGTTAAGAAATGTTGATGAACAGGACCCTGTAACTGCTGTTCACAGATTTGCACCATTGTAAATTTACAGTAACAAGCAAGGACAAATCCTACACTGTATGGTGATCAGCTTTTTATAGTTAAGTGACTGCCTGTCTCACTGCCTGCCAGATTCGATTAACATATTGTTCAATTTAAGCATCATAAACATCTATTCCCTCTAAAAGATTATGAATGATTTCTTATGGCTCATAAACATACACTTACTCATGTGGCAAACATTCATTATTAATTTGAAGTCAGATTAACGTGAAACGGGCAAACAAAAAAAGTCATGCCTGAAAACAGTGTTGTTGTCAAAGAAGTGATTATTTCAATTTAACATATTTCTTTGATCTCTGATGACCTATCGTGGCATTTTATGATATATTACAATAAATATATTACAGATTCCTCCTTTAATTCATCAAAACATATTGTTACCGGGGTTTCTGGTTTCTCCTCGTCAGGTTCTCCTCCAGTGTCGACTGTTGCGGTCTCTGGACACATTAGGAATATTAAATCATGATTTTACCGTGTAGAAAATGAACACATCATTTTTGTTTTGAATTTTATGGCACATGTTCAAAGTGACACCTTGTGGCACCCAGTATGCACTACACCAGGGAAGAAAACACTGCATGCCCTTTCTGCACAACATAGAACATTATTGGCCTTGAATATCTAACAAAGTGTTACTGTGATCTGTAAATACAGAATAACATAGCAGCATGTTTCA
This sequence comes from Lutjanus argentimaculatus, assembly GCA_034769285.1. Taxonomy (NCBI): domain Eukaryota; kingdom Metazoa; phylum Chordata; class Actinopteri; order Lutjaniformes; family Lutjanidae; genus Lutjanus; species Lutjanus argentimaculatus. The sequence continues at coordinate 14,327,191 of JAWZSL010000014.1, forward strand.
GTAACTACCCTCAGACAGACCCTCCTTGGCCCTCAGTCTTCGAGCCTCATCAGAGTCTTGATGCAGGAGGCTGCCCTCCAGTACAAAGTGAACAGCCATCTGATCCACAACATGGGTAGGCTTGTAGGAACGCTCCTGAGAAACACAAGAAGCAACTATGTGAGGGATAGCGAACAGAGAAACTTGTTAATTTTGTTTGACTGTGGTTAGGAGAGAAGAAATGGCCTGTTAATTAACTACTTACATGGTATAAAACACTGGCTCAGAATATTTTACTCTTTTTTTAAAGGTGAATACCTGACAGGCAAGCAGTGGTGGAAAGTAACTAAATGCATTTAATTAAGTATTATAATTACTTAATTGTGAAAAAATTTTAAGATGGAGATTTTATATGATGGATAGTATAATAAGCTTTTAAAATACCACACATTGTGAAAGATTAAACCAGTGGTTGCCAACCTGTTTTGGCTTCTTTCATGTTACAACTACAACTAATGATAATTTTCATTGCTGATTAATCTGATGATTATTTTCGCAATTAACTGATTCGTCTTTTGGTCTATAAAATGTCAGAAAATGGTGAAAAATATTGATCATTCTTTCCCAAAGCCCAAGATGACATCCTAAAATGTTTTGTTTTGCTCACAACCCAAAGATACTCAGTTTACTGTCATAGTAGAGTAAAGAAACCAGAAAATATTCACATTTAAGAAGCTGGAATCAGAGAATTCTTAAATAATAACTGAAACCAATTAATGGATTATCAAAATAGTTGGCAATTAATTTAATAATTGATTATTAATAAATCAATTATTGCAGCTCTAGTTACATATAATAACATATCAGTCAGTGGTGCCAAACTGGTACTCATACTTTAATACTTTAACCACATTTTGATGCTAATATGTATGTACTTTTACATAAGTAGGATTTTTTTGTGCAGGACTTGTACTTGTAATGGAGTATTTTTACATTGTTGTTGTTTTGGTACATTCCTTTTTTTAAAGGATATAAATATTTCTTCCACCACTGCAGGTGGGCAAGAATGTCTGCATTTCTCAATAAATAATCTTGCATGAGGTGGCCTCAAAATTGCAGTGATTATTGCATCTACAGTGAGTGATGTGTGAAGTTGTAAGCCTGGTTACAACTTTCTTACCTTGAAGCTGTAGCGCACAATATTTTGAGGGGCATGTGGGTTGTTTGCAGTCAGGATCCTTGTGATTGTTTCATTCAACTCCTAATGAAATCATAATAGATAGAGCAGAGCACAGAACATTTGGTTCATTTGGTTTTATTGCAAAAATAATGACTAAAAGTTTATAGTAAGCCATTCTAGTTGAAAAAAGTTGTCTCTTCATTTATTTTTGAGACATCTGTAGTTCTGTATTGTCACTTTGTGACTGTGGGATTTGTATTCTATTTGGGAAAAAAACAATATAAAATATTCAAGAAAAAAGAAAGAAATAACCGAAATAACCAACAGCAGCAATGTCTGAGCCAAGTCCCACCAAACAGCCCATGTGGATGTCTTAAATTGAGCAATTGAGGATCCCCATCAACTTACAGCCTCAGTGAGCTTCAGTTGATCTGGGGGCTTAATAAGTGCTTTTCCATGAGACCACTCGTCCCATCCATCAGCCGTATCTACGCCCTCTTCCTCATCCTGAAATGTTCACATGCAAAAAAGATTTATATCTTGGTTAATTGCAAAATTACATCATTTTGTAAAAGCACATGTGTTTCTCATCGTTCTTCCCACTGCGGCCAGATGCCAAATGGATGTTTTTTGTTTTTTTTCACAGGGCTGGTTGTGTTAGAAGTGTACCCACCTTTTTCTTACTTGCAGCTTTGGTTGACTTCGCAGCAGGTGTCTTCTGAATTGAGCCCTGTGTGAAAACAAATGAACACCAACAAGCTAAATGGTTAGCGGCGACACTAAATAAATGAAAACACTGTCTGTTTGCTAAACGTTAAGTGTAACGTTACCGACTGCTTTTACTTTGTAAAGTTGCTGTGACGTAGCGTTATCACTTCGTTAGCTAACTAACATTAGTTAGCATTAGCACTAGCTTAACTAAGCTGACATTTAAGGTAGCCTACCTTTCTCACGGATGCTGCAGCATTGTTTGGCACGGGCATTGTGAAAACAGTTTTGTTAAATTACTTAACCAACAATTTAGGTATTTAGCCTTTTCAAGATACAGCACAATGACACAAAGTAAAAGAGAAAGGAGCAAAGTTAAACACAACTTTTCAGTAGCAGCCTGCTGCTGTATATCGGTTGCCAAGACAACCAGCAGTCTCTGTTGAATCCTTGAGGTCGTAACAGCAAGGGAACCCCAGGCCCGTGAAATATCTCGCGAGAAGAGTGATTACTTTAAAATTTCCCTAAACCTAACCGGGTGGTTTTGTTTCTAAATCCACTTATATTCTAACATGTATAAGCACTGTCACATTATGAAACAAAAATAGTCTGTACAACGTGCACAATGTAGAAACAACACGTACAAATCTCGCGAGAGTTTGACAATCTTCGGTTCCCTTCACACTACAATTACCGGAGAGGTCAAAGATCCTCATGAAGTCAAGATGTTTCCCATCACATCGTGACCACACGTCGGGTCCTCAAGGTATATGTCCATCTTTTCCAGTTTTGAATTACTGTATAATTTATTATTGGCACCGACACTTTATTTTATCATCCCCTGAAAACATTTTATATGTTGTGAAAGCCACCCATGACTACTTTTAACTAATGTACAACGGCGATTTGTTCTTAAGAAAGCGGGTTGTCCTATGCTTTTGAGAAACGACTAAGTGTAAGGAGAACAGCACGCTAGGATGGAAAAATGTTGTACAATAAGCATAAAAGGGGTGGCTACATTTATATAATATATACATATATACACACATATATATAAATATATATATCATATGTATCATATATACATTTATATTAGATAAGATAAGATTAAACTTTATTGATCTTTATTTATCTTTATTACTGAATTATAATTACTGATGCATGTACATAACTTTAAATATGCAGCTGGTAAAGGTGGGGTTTATTTTTTACTTTATGTATGCCCGGGTAGCTTGTGAATTTCACCAACAAGGTCAATATATTTTTATCTTTGTCCAAACTAATACATTCAATTACTGATAATATTTTGTATTATTAATCTGAATCAGGAAAGTAACTAACTAAAGTTATCAACTAATTGTATTGGAATAAAAGCAATATTTGTCTCTGAAAATGTAGTGAAATAGAAGAATAAAGTAGCAGAAAATGGAAATGTACCTCAAAACTGTACTTACATTCAGTACTTGTGTAAATGTACTTAGTTACTGTCGACAACTGGGAAGTGGAAATAAATGCTTACGTTGCCAAAGCAAGTGCGAAGTAAAATAAAATAAAAATACATAAAAGTGTGCTTAAACAGAAGAATTGTGCTTTTGCTCGCAATACACAGGCCTACATGTACAGATAAATAATTTAAAATAAAATAGAAAAAAAGAAAAATATGTAAACTCACGTTTAAAAAACGAATAATAGATCTACTACAGTGATAATATATTTAATATAATGTATAAATGTCTGTAAGAGATATTTGCTTCACTACGCATTTCAATATGATCCCCTCTGTGATTGGACAGACTGGTCATGAATATTCAATAGACCCGGAAGTGGGGCGGTACTGCTGTTTTGCTGTCGAGTCACCTCTGTCAGGATGGAGGAAAACGAACTGCTATCACGCTGAAAAGCGAAGGATCCCGACAACCAAGCATCATAAACCGGGACAGTTAGACACACAAAGTCCAAGTCGTTATCTTGACTGCTGTAATCGTTTCTTTAACGCTTTGCCAAAATGATGGAAGAAATCGACCGGTTCCAAGTGCCCCCAGTCAACGGAGAGACACAGCCTCTGGTAAGAGAAAGAGGACAGACGAAAACACATCTTATGCAAATAATTCTATTGAATGCGGACGAAAACAGTTTTGTCTCGTTTGTTGTGCGGTTTATCGCGACAGTTGTGTCACATCATCTACGTGTGAGAGCTCGCCGATAGCGACGTACAGCTGTGGCTCAGACTGGAGCTGTGGGATGGTGTAGATTGATTTTCTGTAGAGAAAGGATAGAAGCTAACGTTATATCTCACCCCATATAATGGTTACGCTAATAATACATTTGATACTCAAGTAACAGATGAGTCCTCACTTTGTTGGATCAGAATAATTAAACTACGCACTTGACTGAAATCGTGATTTTTTTTCAAAAAATCCACGTCAGTATGCGCTTGTTTACATCAATAGCTGACACAGCCCACTGTTTTTACATTTCGTCATCGGTGACGTGTTATCTGGGTCTGTGAGCCCAAATGATCGCGTGAATAGGAGCTCTGTCCAAGCCATTACTGCAGACTGCACCCCTGATGATGATGGCTGGCCCGAGCAGGCCCATAGAAGAGAGTAGCCTCTCCTTCCATGATTTATCATAGTCTCAGACCCTGCTAGTAACATTGGAATAGATACACTCCAACAGTAACCAGTCTTGACACTAATGCTTTCTGTACCACATTCTTCATTGCACTGTTATGATTAGAGCCCGACTGATATTTTGGTCGACTGATATTATCAGCCTGATACTGGCCTTTCACAGCTGAAGTCCAACTTTATTGTGACATATACAACCATACAGAGTACATTTACACAGTCAGATTCAGTCTCTACATTTAACTCTCCTATTACAAAGTGCAATTGTATATATGAGTCTATACTGGCATATATGTTGTCTGATATGTGTCTAACTGTAAACTGTAATAGAACATGATGCAGATAGTTTTATTTGTTAGCTTTATAAGCAGCCTTTTATGTATATCAGATATTTTTCTTAATTCAGGTTTAATATATGGTAGATATATCTAACTCCATTACATATCTTTTTCACAAGTGTTTTTTGGATCATTGTAAAAAAAAATCTGTATTCACTATACTATATTTTGTATAAAGAATAGTATTTTTTGTTGATATTATTGATATGGTATTCAGTCCAATTGATTCTGTCCATGTCACCCAGCCCTATACTGTTGAGTAGTTTAATCTACAGCACGCGTGTCAAACTGAAGGCCCGCGGGCCAAGTTTGGCCTGGCACGTCATTTTATGTGGCCCTTGAGAGCTTCTAAAGAATATAAGTTGTACAAGAAAATTCCATGCTCTGTTATGGAAGTATGTAATGTAGTAATGTTGATAAACTACATGTCCCAGAATGCATCCTGATTTTGTCATCTGCTCACTGAAGGCATCAAAGCCACTAAATGTAGGTATACACTAGATAGTGTCTCAAAAACATATAGTCATTTCTAGCAGTGGCATGTTAGCCAAGTGGTTGTAGCTAGCAAAATGCTGTCATGTCTTTTTTAAGCAAATATACAGTTTGGATTTGAAAATTTGCCTCAGTCCTGCACAAACTAAAACAACCCTTATTCTTATTGTGACTTCATTATTTTCACTACTTTGGATATTTCAGTTTGTATTGTTTTTCCTAGATTTATGGTATCAAATCTAGCTATTAATTAATTAATTATTTCTAAAACTAATAATCAAATACAGAGGGGATTATGTAATGTGATAACAAGTAGATGCATTTATATAATCTTACATTTACAACCAGCCCTGTCAAGACAACCATAATGCTGATGTGGCCCAGGATAAAACTGATGTATCATATTCTGTAAGATCGTCACTATCAGAGAATTTATGGTAAATTATTTTAGAGAAAATGTGTATATTGATCTACGTCTCATATATCGCAGCAGAGCCCAAAAATATCTCAATATTATTTATAAGCTAGATGGCCCAGCCCTACTTTATGATATAGGCCCCACTTGCACACTGGACAAGATCTGAAATGATAAGTCATGGCCGCCAGTGAGTAACTGATCCCCTGCTCTTATTCCCTGTGTTTCACTGTGACTTGATAAAACAGCTCATTATTACCATACACAGGCTTAATTCCCACCACTTCAAACAAAGCCGTCTCAAACAGCTGTCCCTTTTTTTAAGTGTTTGCCTCAGGGGTTTAGGCAAAAACAGAGCTCCAAGTTCTACTGTTCATTATTGTACCCGTGCTACCCCAGCCCTGCTACCCCTGAGGCTAAACTCCAGCAGAAATCACAGAAAGAACATATTTTCTCTGGTACAGAAAGTCTCCTTGTTATGCAGCAGCAATTGCCTCTCCCTATAAAGATTTGATGCTCTCATGTTTCATCCAGTGAGATTTCTGCACTTCTGAATGCAGCATCAGACGTACTCGGGTTTTGGCTGCAGTGTGCCAGTGGTCAACTCTCGAAACTGTGTTCTTTATTCTTTATTGCCTTGTAACGTGTAATTATCATGCCGAGACAAACGCTGTGGGTCTCTGAAATGTTCCCTCCTATCTTTTGCAGTTCCAGCCTCTGAAACTGTCCCTTGCATCACGTTTACCATACCTGATTGTGTCGGGATCACAGTTGCTGTGGCACACATGGCTTCGCATTTTAATGCTAATAACTTCATTGTGATTCCTAAATCGCATGAATGCGCTTGGCACCTGCCTCCTTGTTGTGAACGAATTTCACACATATAAAACAGCTTTATATAGAAGTGTTTGTCTATTATCAGCCTTAGATTGTGAATGTAAGCATGTAAATTATTTTTGATTAAAGTCCTAAAAATATGTTTTTTATTCTTGTTTCTGCAGTTGAATATTTGAGATTCAGTGTGAAGAATGATGCATGTGCAGTCAGTTCATATTCATCATCAGGTGGAAAGTTTCTCTGTGCTCACTGAAAATCTGATTTTAGGGGGTGGGCCTATGATCACACTTTGTGACATCACAACCAGTTTGGAAGTCAATCCTGGTCCAATTGCAAGTGTGAATATGTTGCAGTTTTTTGTACATTTCCCGTTACCGATAGCTGAAAATGCTAACAATCTATTAATTATAATAATAAATAAGATTCAAACTTAATTTTAAAAAAATCTCACTTTATTTTTTCCAGTTACAGCTTTTTCTCATATCTTGATTAATTATTGATTAATATCTTTTTAATCTGTTAAAGTCTTGACAGTGATGAATCGATTAATCCTTGTTCATGAACATCTCTGAAGTGTGATGTAGAATCTTGAAGCCATCAATGCACATGTATTGAGAATGGACTTCACAGTGAGGTAGGAAACATCTTGTGTCCAGCAGGAACACTTTCTTAGCTTCTCACATTTTAACGAGGTAGAAGGAGTGGATATCTTTTATAGGATTTTAATGTAGAAATTGTGCTTATCTTGCAGAAAAAAAACATATCAAATGCACAGAATTGTTCCAAATAGACAATTTGTATTTGTCTTGATACATGTCTGGAGGGGATATTTAACCTTTTGAAACTGGAAATTAAAATTAGTGGTATTTGTAAAAGATTCCTGTAGGTTAAAACCACCCTAATTGACAGATTGCCTGCAATCCCATCTAGCCCTGTAGTTATCATATGGATAGCATGCGACTGTTTTAATCGTCACCTGATGTATCAGTCTACACTGCTATTGGCCAGTGGGAGGCCGTGATGTATAATCCTACCAATCGCTTGGTGCCTGTGCTGTGTCAGCAACCTTGTGGCTCTTCATCATCAGAGGCAGTAAAGGAGTCACTAACAGGAGTACAGGCCAATGAAACTACGAGGTCATTTCAGTTGTGTGTGTGTGTGTTTGTGTGAGTGGTGAGAGAGAGAGAGAGTATACATTTGTTTGTTTGTGTGTGTGTGACCATGGATGAGTATAGGTGTAATGTATGTAAATGCATGTTGAAGATCAGGGCCACTGGTAATGCTTTACTTCTAGTACATCAAAATCAATGTGCCACCCCCAAGTGTCAGAGGTCAGGTCTTCATCATTTGTTAGTGGCTGTCAGCTAGTGGCTGTCTCACATGTGGTTTTACGCGGCACTATATGCTCTTCAGCTGGGTTGCACCAAGAAGGATTATATTTTAAGCCCATTTAAATCACGATTTAACTTTAAATTATACTGCACCAATTTTTTAAACTATCTTGAAATTATGAAAGATTCAATTTAAACCTCTATTTAAGCCTCATTTTAATTTTTACTCTAAACCTAGATTAAATTGAATTCTGCTGCACAAAAAAACTTTAAACTCCAATTTAGAATGTGATCTAATATTGACTTTAAACTTCCGCCAAAGGAGGTTTAACTTTTAAAATATGCGTCTTTTGAGCTGGGTTGAGCAAAAATAATCAAGTCTCTCAAAGAAAGTTGAGGACAGACTCAACCAAATTGAATTTTATTTTTTCTTTCTATAGCTCCAGTTGATCTTAAAACAGCCAGTTGCTGCCAAGCCGTCTCTTTTTTCCTTACTGTGCTGTTGTCCATTTTTCAATCTCAAATTGTTTGACCGTATTGCTCCTTTAATTTGACTAAGAAGTTTTCTCTAAGAAGTTTATTTCTGAGGACAAGAAATAAAAGCTTCTCTGTCATCATGAGTAGGCTAACTAACTTTTCGGTTAGCTAGCAAACAATGTAACATTTTGAAGTTGATTTCTCTCGTCTTTTTTTACTTACAAGGTCCTGACAGTTTATTTATTTGGGTACGCAAGCATCTCCACATTGATTAAACTGTTTAATTTTGGTTTGCATCAATAAACTTGCATTTACTAAATGGAGATTAGTTTTTTTCATTTTGTAACAGAGCTCTGATTAATATTAAGTCTGGATTTACTCATTTTAAACCTAGTTTTACTAAACTCAGATTAGGACTAATCTTGGATTAAATAAGTCTTTGTTGGTGCAGTCCAGTTTTAATATATGTTTTAGATTGTCCAGCGGACCCATTTGACCTAATTTTAGCTAACGTTGTGATTGACAGTTCAGCAAAGCTAGGTAAATAATAAAAGACCAGATGCATGTAAGGAATTACTTTGTAATGTATTTAGGTTTGGGAACTTTTAATAGCATTTCTTCTGACCAAACCTTAGACTGATATAGTGCATTTATTATATTCTAAGAGGGGTTTTAACTTGTTTATTGTGGGCTTCCCGCTACTTGCTATCAGTAATTGTGCTGTCTGCATGTTAAGAAGTGGCAGCGGATTCTGTCACAGACAGCTTAATGCAGAATCCCTTTCATTATTCGCTGCCAGCTCGGCTGAAAACTGTTCAAAGGGATTTATTTGACAGACAATATGACCCTACCTCATCACAGTATCTTTCTGTGGTGGAAAGGAAGTGTGAAAAACAAGAATTTAAAAAAATCAGTAGGTAAGCCCAATGATCCAAGAGAAGAGCCTGTCACAGAACAGAAAGAGCTCATGTTTGTGCTTGTTACAGCCGGAATACCTCATCTGTACACTGTGCTTTCGTTGCTCCCACTAGTGTGTGCATAATGTATTCACTGTTGCAGCTCTCATTAATTATTCCAGCTAAGTGAACAATGCTTCATCACCAGATGAGCATGAGACTATTGTATCCATTGAAAATGTATTCGGCCATATTGGACCACAGTTTTAAAGAAAGAAAACCCATCAGCCTGTCATTCATTTATCACTGGTTCTTGATGAGAAGTGGGGAAATGGAGGGAGGACACTTTCCTTTCACAATAAGAGATGGATTGCTGTAGTTGGCTGCTGAGAAACATTGGAAAGATATATTACTCTGATGACCATACTGTAACTTTTTACTCTGAGTTCAGCTTGTGCATTAACTAGACATCACATGTATCGACGCATGTTGTGTTTTACCAGAATGTGATGTCGGCAGCTTGTTTTTAAATGTGTTACATGAAAATCGATATGCAAAATAAGCTTCTCACAAACCCTGCTAAATACTCATGAATATTTCATATGGTCCTGTGAGATTGGATAAGCTCTATTGGTTTCATGGAATTGGCCTTAATTCTCATAGCATTTCACAATAATACAATGAAAGGCTTTTGATGAAATAGATTCAGGAATATCTATGTCTAGACCTATTAATATTGTAATCCCTTCACGCAATCTTCAAAGACACTTTAGTTTCTATATTTTTTTAATTAAGGTTTTATTAAGTATAAACACGCCAAGCTTGTTGTGTGTTTTTTTACATATCAAGTACTTTAGTTTCTGGTTTCGATTTTATTTTGCATTATTATAAGATATTTATTCAAGTCGCATCATTTATCTCAGTATAAAGCAGTGGCCTATATGAGACTACCCTTAGAAATGATTTATGAATAATTTCTTAAATAGGTTATTAATAAGGTTGTATTTTTTTATAAACAATTTAAAGTTTGTTTGTTGTTTGTTTGTTGTTACAACCAAATATATAAAAAGGGCAGTGACAACAGGGACCTGTTGCTTGCCAAATAGTAAGTCCACATATGTACTGTTAAATAAGGAGTAACTGGATGTTGCCAAATAATTAGCCGACACTGATGTATGAAAACTGTGTCATAATTTGTTAATAAGTGTTTATTAATAATACATGATGTTTTTACAGCCTAATTAATAACCTAATTGTACATATTTTATAAAAAAGATATGAAGGTAGTGTTACTGTAAGGCTTATTGTAGATGATACCAAATTTTTAACTTTATCTGCAAAGTTCCAGGTTTCAGCTCCACTTACGTAACTGCTTGAAAGATCCTTTAATGGGGCAGTTCACCCTAAAATCAAAAACATACATTTTTCCTCTGGCCTGTAGTGCTTTTTGTCCATCTAGATTTTATTTGGTGTGAGTTACAGAGTTTTGAAGATATCAGCCGTAGAGATGGCTGCCTTCTCTCCAATATAATGGGACTAAATGGCTCTCGGCGTGTGGGGCTCAAAGCACCAAAAAGCTACAACTGGAAAATTCTAAACCAGTGTCTCTTTCCATAAATCATGACCTTTCTTTCTTAAATAGAATCAACTGGAACTACTTTCTTTCTACTAGAAAGGAGGTCTGTGGATTATCTTGAAGGTCATGATTTTTGGAAAAAGACACTGATTCTGAATTTTCTCATTCTATTTTGTTGGTGCTTTGAGCACCACAAGCAAAGTGCCATTCAGTCCCATTGTATCGGAGAGAAGGCAGGCATCTCCACGACCAGTATCTCCAAAACTCTGCCACTCGTGCCAAAACAAATCTACATGGATAAAGAGCACTATAGGCCAGGGGAAAAATTGTATGTATTTTTGATTCTGGAGTGAACTGTCCCTTTAAATATAGCGGCCATTTATCTGGAGAGAATACAGAGTTATTGAAAGCCAAACGGCTGGTAGCCTTCGTCCATGTGGCTTGGGGAATTCCCTCCGAGTGCAACAAGAGGAGGCCTGTAGGATCAACATAATGTGGAGCTCTGTCAGCAGAGCAGGCCAAGCGCGGGCCCAGCTCCCCTCTCTCAATCTGGGGAAACCGTGGCTCCCAACAGCAACCCCCTCTGTTCTCCCACGGCCTCCTCCCCATGCCGTCACTGCTCACACATAAAAGAGACAGAGGCAGAACACTCAAGCCTATTGATGCTGCAAACCAGGCTGCTATAGTAGCATATATATATGTAGGCTTGGGAGCTCTCGCCAGGGTATTGGACACAAGCAGGTTGTAAAAAAGAGCTGATTTTCTGGTCTGTTTTTGGCCTGCCGATAACTCAGTGGGTTGGCACTGAGCTCATTGTGCCCTCAGGACTGTGTTCAATTTCAGGTGCCCAGTGGAAGTATAGCACAAGTTGACTGGAACTGTATTACTAGAAAACAGCTTGGGTCCAAGTTTAATCCCTGTCAGCTACTGAATTAGCAAACAGTTAAGCAGTGACACAACAAGGATTATCTGTGCAGAGACAGGACTCTGGGATATATACCTGATAGGGTTGCAAAATCTGTGCACTTAACTGTTGAAAATGGTAATAATCAATAATAGGGTAAGGGTTAGGGTTGGTTAGGGTTAGCATTGCACAATATGGTTAAAACAAAGTCACGTTGCAATTATTTTGACAAAAAAAATTTCATTTGTTGAAGTCTGTCCCAAATAAACATGTTTTCTTTTGTCTGAAGAACATGATTTTTAGGCCGGGTCATCTCTGCAGCACTACAGTACTTCTTTATAATGCTGAATCAATCAAACCAATTTAGTTCTGGTTCTGCAATTTGGATATTGCACTTGGATAACTGTGATTTTGATCATTTTGCAATTAATTGTGCAGCCTCACCAGCCTTTAGTTTCTACAACTTCCTTGAAAACAAGGGATATTTCCTCACTTGATACATGACTTATCTGACATAACTCATGTATCGAGTGAGGAAGGAAGTCAGCGTGAATAAACGTAGCATGAATAAATCTTAATATATTACCTCATCCATGATCCTGAGTCATGTTTTCTTTGGCAATGCTTGATTGTTTAACAATGAGGAAAATAACTCCCGTGATCCTCCCGTGTCAGCAGAACGTACACATTGCATATTGCTCAAAGTCATTAATAAGATAAAAAGCACATCTTATTCTCAGTTTAAGTTTAAACCTGTGAACTCCAGAGAAATGGAAAAAAACAAAGCATACATTATTGGTTAATAAATGTTTCAAATTTATAAAAAAAATAAACTTCCCTAATACCTGTGATATATAAAACGTTACTAAGTAACATACCAAGTTTTATTAGCATTGTTATTTTGTTGGATCAAAGCTAAAAACTCTGTACTGGTGTCTTTCTTTTTCTAGGACCCAGCAGCATCCTCCACCTCGGAGGCAGACGCTGACGCCAAGGAGAGGACTGTGGCCATGAACTACAAGCCCTCACCACTGCAAGTCCAAATAGGTATCAACAGCCAACACGCTGCAAATCAATACAAGGCATGACTTCACCTCACTTCTCTGTAACTACTGTTTAACAGTAAGCAGTAGCAAATAATGGAAAGCCCCTGTAGAATGCTTTTGAAAGCATTTAACACACAAGAGAAATGTGTCTCTGCAAACCTGCCATAGGCTACCACAGTGTGCATATTTACTAAACCACCACCATACAAGGTCAAAATAAGCAGAAACATTCTGTTCAGCATCAGGTCATATCCAGCAGCACCGTGTGATATTCACCAGGAGTGTTGTATGTCAGTGAAATTATATTCCCCAGCATTGCTATTTATCTCTACTGTCAGATGTGTCAGAACATTTCTGAGCTGCCTCTGTTATTGTAGCACCACAACACTGTGAAAACACAGGATTTCTCATTTTTATTTAGTCCTAAGGGCTCTGTTCCACAAAGCTTGCTGAAAAATATTGTTACCTGAAACTCACTAGTCAATACCTGAAAAATGTTCAGTTTTTCCAAAAGATTCCATCCTTGCAAAACATATATATTCAGACAAATGTCTTAAGATGAACTTAAATTTCAGTAGCAAGCCCAAACGTTTTCATACACTTGACATAGACATAGTGGCCGAAACTGTGTGATGTCATTGTCACATGAGACATTTTTCCACAGACTTACATTGTGAGAGAAGCGGCCGTAAAACAGTAGATACATTTTTTTGAGCGTCAGTACCCCCAAGATATGATTCGTTTTGAAATCAGGATTTGATCACTTCAGTCCAATAACGTTTGGAAAGTGGAAGAGCCGCACAATTGAATCACTTCATTCCTATTCAGGTTACTGGAGGTCTGAACAGAAGTTAGCTCATGAGGAATGAGAAGACCTGCCTCCAGAGCTGTTTGCAGTTCCAGGAAAGGCTTCCAAAAGGGGCAGGACTTAAGAAGGGTCAATTGTTACAATTCCTTTAGTAAGGAAACCGCATATTTTCATTTATTTATTCATACACGTATGTGTTAATGAAGACTCACTGACTTAATGCTGCAACAACACAAACATGACCAGCCAACCACCATATTAAGGTTCTGATCACTTTCACTATATGTCAGCTATATACTGTACAGTACTTGTATAGCAAATAAATGACTAATGACTGTTTAATGAAAAAAACATATTTGGTTACTTTTTCTAGAAACAAAAACATATAAATCTTTCACTGATGGTCATGAAGCTGAGGTTTACGAATGCATTTACTGATGACCTCACATCCTGTGTTTTCCCAGAGAAACAGAGGGACCTCGCCAGGAAGGGATCAGTGAAGAATGGCACCGTGGGAAGTCCTGTCAATCAACAACCCAAGAAGAACGCCAGGACAAGGTAACAGCTTCCACTGCCTTTTTGTTTCTCAGTAATTTTGACTATGCAAGACTTTGCATCAATCATCATCTCCAGCAATATGCTTTTTGTAGCTTCTGCTCTGCATTCAATGTCAGCCTGCAACTGAATGTGTCATTTCTGGCAGACTGTTCAGATGCCATCAGACTCCTAATGCTACACCCAAACAAACAACAAAGCTTTTTGAGGGGAACTCAGCATTTTTGTGAGTGTGATAAAATAGTCAGAGCTCTGAGCATAAACCCAATACAGCCCACAGTATTGACAACTGGCTCATCTGTCTAATCCCACTCCCTGGTGGATTAGTGGAAATATATGAAAGGCTACCGACTAGTCTGGACCCCGGGTCTCTGAGGGAGAAAGATAATCTGGGAACGCCTGCAGTCTGAAGGCTACAGATTAGCCCCAATTTTTATTTCTTTGTGGTCTGTAAAAAGAGCACCATACTTGGGACAATTATTCTGTTTTGTGAGATGCTGTTTAGCATTTATCTTTCACATTCCCTCCACGATTTAAAATGTTCAGACGTATTTTTGTGGGTGTTTCAGTAAGAATGCATTGTACAGTTGTTGATAGAAATTGTGAAAGACGTTTGTTTTTATTCCATGGCATATTCTCAGACTTTGATGCCATATTCTCAGGCTTCTATTCCATATTTCAGACTTGCATGCCATATTGTCAGATTTTCATGCTTTATTCTATAACTGTCATTCCATATTTTCAGACTTTCATTCCATATTCTCTATTGCCATCAATGTAATAACTTGCAATCGATATAAGAGAATAAACGAGTTTCATTTGGCTATTTTAGGAAACTGTTGCAGAACAGCACAAGTTACATTGTTATGAGCCCAAAGTTTGTTATTTTCCTGTTTTTCAATAGTAAAGCATGGTTGTACCATTTGATTCCTGGTGTCAATATTGTATGAAAAAGAGACTGCTTTTTCTGCATGCTTCATTATTGTTCTGTCTCATTGTCTGTGCTCATCCTCAGGTTGGTGGTGCCAAACAAAGGCTACTCCTCTTTAGACCAGAGCCCAGATGAGAAGCCCCTGGTGGCACTGGACACTGACAGGTATGTACATTATTTAGCTTCTTCATATCCAGTTGTATAATATGGCACAGTTAGAAAAGCAAACTTTTTAGGCTGACCGAAAAGGAGTGGAAAAAAAAGGAGAAATTGGCTAACATGTTAGTTTTTAAGGTCTCACTCAGTCGTGATGGTACATTAATCCATAGAGTAACTTGAGAGAGTTCTTAACAGAAGGGATCCTAAAAAGGGGGCAAAGCCCCTCCCAGGGCGCAGGATTAGAGGATAGCGGGCCGGGGTGAGGATTTGGACAGGGAAAAGCGGCTCAGAGGGAGTGCTCGCTTGCACCCAGTACCAGCAGGTCTGTATTTGACACAGCTGAGTCCCACCCTTCATGCCCTCTGTACACTGCTACATGAGAGGGAAACACTCATGAAAAATAAGAGCCCTCTGGAAACCAACCAAGCTTATATCATGTATTGCATCATACACACCCTCTGACAGCCACACAGCACACCCATTTGTTTATTGTCCACATTTTAAATTCTCGTGCACCGCCTTGCACAATGTCGCTCTGTTCTGCTGGTATACAGTTTATAACAGACAGATTACTCATTTGGGTGGAAAAGCCTGTTAGCCAGCTAGCATTAGCATGATATTATTACTCCTTAGATCAAATCTTATGTTAAAAAAACAGGTTGGTAGTGTCTTGTATGTTGCAGAACGCGTGCTTTAGTTCATCCAGCCTCATTATTAAAGCCAGTCATTTCCATAGTAATCGATATTGATTGCAGCAGATTGTCTCTGTGGGTGAAAAGGTGAATTAAGAGCCCTGTAAATGTCAGCACTTCTTTATGTTTACTAATCATCCTCTCTGCCAGTTCAAATAAGAGATACTATTAAAGGAGGGTTCTGTAATATATTTACTGCAGTAAATCATAAAATGACCATGACGTCATCAGAAATCAAGGAAACATGTTCATTTTGAAAAACTCTCCTGTCTGTAATATAAAGGAGATTTTTATGCATTTTAATTTGTCCACACATTTTAAGTGCAAGGAATCAAAATATTAACTTGTTGCATTACTGAAAGTATGAACTTTAAAAAGATCAACCTGTAAATACTATAAATATTCTTTCCAATTCCTTAAATGAACCATGTAATTTAATATGGAAAACAACAGTAATTTAAAGTATTTCGTAGGTCTACTAATTAGTCAAACATGAGTGCACTCCATTAAGACTCCTACATCGCCTGCTACTATTACTTGGACCCCTGTCTTTTGAGACTCTTCACTCTAACTGCTGATGTCTCTTGTCTTTCAGTGATGATGACTTCGACATGTCCAGATACTCGTCATCAGGATACTCCTCAGCCGAGGTGAGATGTCTGAGGGACCAGGTATCTATACACACATTATACTGTTTCACAGCATCATTTGGTGAATCCACAAACATCACCACCTGATCACCCAGTTCCATTGTCACACCACCCACTCCACTCCAGGTATACTGTAACAGTATATGCACACCAACCATTAAAAAAATATACACCGGCTCCTCCAAGCATTCATCGTCAGAGTCCATAATTCTCATCCAAATTCCTGTTCATTTCTTCCTCTTAGAGTTTTTTTTTTTTTTCTTACCTCGCCCCATTTTCACCAGACCTCACTGTACTCTGTGTTGCCTCCTTCTGTTCTGTCAAATTTTCTTAATTTGGATCACCGTGTATTTGAACATCTATAGTAACTAATTTAACTAACGAGATCATTCCTTGCTCAAAGGGATAGTTTGTATTATTTGATGTGGGGTTGTATGAGGTACTTATTGATAGTCAGTGTAATACAGTAGATGACGGCTGGCACACCGTCAGTTAAGAGAGGCAGAGCTGAGTACCAGCACAGAAAACTAAGCAATGAACTGCTGCAGACAGGATCAGCAACAAAATTGATCATAGTCACGTTAAAAAAGGGTCCACCGAAAAGAAAAGAACAATATCAGTTCTCTTATACGCTATATTTAGAAACTTTCACTGCTTTGATTTACTGTCAGACAGCCTGTACTGATGGAAAGCCGCAGTTATATAAGCCAAATACTGCCCTCCAAACCAACCAAACTCCACAGGCGAAAACAGTCATTTTACCTCACAGAACACAGTCATCCACTGCCTCGATCTGTTAGTTTATTTGTGTTATTCGGTGAATCTGAACTATCCTTTTAAATCACTGAAGTTACACAATAACAAAGAAACTAGCAGATCGAGGCAGTGATAGACCAGCAACATCTCGTGTTCTGTGAGGTAGAAAATTACTGATTTCGCCCATGGAGTTTGGTTGGTTTGGAGAGAGCAATATTTGGTTTATATTACAGCGGTTTCCCATCAGAAAAGACTGTCTGAAGGTAAAGCGGTGAAAATATTCTAAATATAGTGTACACTTGAACTGATTTAGTTTTTTATTTTTTTTAGGTGAACCCTTTTCAAGTGTACCTTTTATAATTGACTCCATTCACAGCAGTTCATTGCTTGGATTGGGGGTCGTGCCGACGGCCATGGACTGTAGGTAATATGCTGATTATCAATAAGTACCTCATACTTTTAGGATTTGTCATAACCATCCTATAGCTTAGTACTGATACTGTCTCTCCTCTCTCTTATTCTTCTACAGCAGATCAACCAGGACCTGAACATCCAGCTCCTTAAGGATGGGTACCGGCTTGATGAGATCCCGGACGACGAGGACCTGGATCTGATCCCCCCCAAAGCAGTCAACCCCACCTGCATGTGCTGCCAGGCTGCTCCCTCCACAGCCTGCCAAATCCAGTAGCACCATCTTCCCCCTCCCACAAAAAAAAAAAAAAAGAAATCTCCTGCCTGCCACCTGCACTGAGGCCGACAACTGACCAGAATGGCAGCAAGGAGGGAAAAACTATCGTCTGGCGATGGCACAAAGGGAAAACAAGGGTTTATAAATGCTAAAAATACAAAATGGAGATAGGTCAAGCCTTGAGAAAAGAGTCAATATGTACAGTATATGTGCACGTTCCTCCTATGGCAGGATCTGTGCATCTAACTTCTGCATTGTTGGTTCGGTGAAGGACTCGACTGATGGCAGAAACATTACCTCTAAGGAAAACACGTTACTTTTGCTTCTCTTTCGTTTGACTTCCATCTCATGCTTGTGGATATTTTTGGTTTACAAGGACCAGGAAGAATTGTGAAAGAAGAGAAGGAAAAACGGGATGATGGGAACTATTTGACCAAAATACCGGGGACGTTACCGTGACAGTGCGATCATCCATGGAATCATCTTCTGCTGGTGTAACACTGATGGGCGGTGGACAGGAAGAGATGGAAGTTTTTAGTAGTGGCCATTTGTTTTCTCTCTTTCTCGTTTCTTTCAGCCGGTCTGCTTTGTCTTCCTGTGTATACGTGTCAAACATGACAAAAGACATGTCTAAATATGTCCAGGAGAGTAGTGCTAAACCGTCAAGCTGCTGATAAAACACTAATGCTTACACTAAAATCTCAATCTTTTTTTTTTTTTTTAAAGTTTGTCTGTTACACCAGGGTTGTACTGCTTAATTGTTTCATATTCAGTTAAAAGAAGCTGAAAACAAATAGTTTTGCATGTTGCCTGTTAACACTGTGTCCTAATGACCAGCCTGTGCAGATGATTTATCAGTTTTTATCGACCCCTGAACACATCCTCGTGCCGATGAGACATTATGTGAGGCGTGCTTTTAAAGACATAAAGTTAGTAATATTTAGGTTCACCCGCTGTAATGTCAGTAGATACATAGAAACAGTTAGCAGAATTAATGGCAGAACAGCTCACAAGTTAGTGTGTAATTCCTTTTTGTGTTTGTCCATGTTTCCCCCCCGACATGAGTGGATGTTTAAAGAGGATCACGAAGGCAGTCACCACCAGTGAATGTGGCCACAAAAGAATTCATAAACTTGAAGGAATACATGACTTGATAAAAGGTTTAAAATATGTGCAGATACATAGAAAGTCGTGAAATTTTGGTCACACTGTCGTGGGTTCTGCGGAATGTCTATAAAGTGATTTGCCTGGATGAAAATGAAATGGGATTGTTTTGTGTAAATCAAGGAAAGTATAAAAATGCTTTCCTTCCTTACTTTAGTTGTGAGTGTATTTGTTTCGTATGGTTGTACATTTGCGCATATTCCCCCTTGGTTTTAATGTAACCAATTCCGTCTGATTTGGGGACGAGAACTGTATATGTAGCACCGGACACAGCTGTGTATTGTCACTGCTTTATGCCATGCTATGGATGTTTTACATGATATTGAAAAAGAAGTAGTCCTTGCTGTTGGGAAGTGCTGAATACATACTGTTTATTTTTCATATTTATGCCACTCTAAAGACATCTCTAGAGCTCCACAGACATCAGCTGCTTTCTTGTAGATGAGGTTTTCCCAAAACTTTTCAACTCGACACCTAAAAGAGAAATATGGTGTCGCCCAGGCAGCCAAACTTACAAAAGTACATCCTGAATTGCCATAATGTCTACATTTATTAACTGATAAGGAACACGACAAACCATGAATTTAAAATGTGTATACTTCATTATAAAAGTTCATTACAGCAATAATCAAATTTGCTGTTTTGAGTGTAATGTTTTGTTGTTGTTTTTTTGAGTTTGTATTAACAGCAGATCAGTGGGAGCAGATCGAAACAAGGCTTTGTACTAAAATATTGTAGTGACGGCCCACATTTCCCATCATGCCTGGACTGACTAGTTAAGTTTGCTGCGCTATGTTCCAAAACCCAAATGGTACTTTTTGTTATTTTTTGCACCCATTTTGAGTCCCGATCCTAAGTTTGGGAAAACACTGTAGTAAGATGGTAAAAGTCGGTTGCATGTGAATCTACTCTGAAACAAACGACAGTAGAAGATCAGGCTGAGTTTCCCCAAAACAGTGTAACAATGTTGATGATGGCTCAGTAGAGAAGCTCTAATTTCTCCTTCTTTGGAAAAAACCTTTTGGCAAAATTAATGGAGAAATCAATACTGCCAAATAATAGAAGATTAAAAAACAGCAGAGTAAGGAAAAGAGAGACTGCCTGGCAGACTATTACCACAGATCAACTGGAGAGAAATGAAGAAACACGTCATAAAACTTCATTGGGTTGAGACCGTCCCTCAACCTTTTTGAGGAACTTGATTATTTGCTCAATCCATCTCAAAAACACAGTCATTTAAAAGTTAAACCTCCTCAAGTGTAAGTTTAAAGTTAAGAATTTTGGTGCAGTGTTTCTTAATTTTAATCCAGTTCTAAAGTTTGATGCAACATAATTTAAAATTATGCCATGATTGAACTGGGTTTAAAAACATAATCCTCTGTGCAACCCAGCCTTGTTCTTTAAAATAACTTAAACCTTGATACATTCTTGTCCATGTTATGGGAAAGGTGGCTGGTAATATAAGTACAGTTCTACACTTTACACCCTCATGGTAACATTCAGAATATTCTGTTGACTCACGTCCACAGGATTTCAGATCAGGATGTGAAGTTACTTCTGAACTACTGTGTGCATGGACTCTGAACAATCTTACTTTGATTATCTCCGGAGATACATTGCAGTGTTTTTGGGAAACTTCATGCCTGACGCTCTGCTGATTTTTTTTTTTTTTTTTTTTTTTTTTTTTTTAATCACATCTGCAACTCCAAGGTTTTACATGTTTATGAAAATCTATAGAATACAGCAAAAGTAAATCTCTGTAATTCACTGAATGGAGATGTTGTGTAATGTATGACTCCAAATGACTGCATCTCTTAAGAGTTTTCTTGCTCGGAGAGCATATGTAGAAGTGTGATCAGGAAAGGGAGACATGTTTTGCTCTGGTCAAAGTACCGTATGCAGAGAGTAAACAGAAACAAAATGTGAATTCTATCTATTAACCTGTAAGAGGGTATCTCCTTTCTCTTATCACTGATATAACTGATACAGCCTCAATGTTTCTACAGCATTTGAGTCACTAAAGTAAACAAGCATAAAAAATTACATTTCGTTTGCAAATAAGGTGCCATGTGTGTAGATAATTAATGACTTGCATTAAGTAGAAAAAAGACCTGAACAGTACAGTAGGTCAGGTGAAATGTCACTAATGCAGCTTCTAGCTGAGGTGTGTTTAGGACCTGTAGCTGTGTACAGTTAACATTAACACTGAGGGAATGACTATGTGACTGACTATGGTGCTGATTTTTTTTTTCTTCTATCATTAACATCATCCTGATAGATTCACACACAGGTCGTCGTGGCCATCTTCTATCGAGTGCACTACTTCTGGCCAATGTCGTCTCACTTGGGGAGTCTAAAGTAATTGCATTGTAACAGAAACTATTTATTTGCAGTTGTGTGTTTTTAATTTATTTTTCAAGAATGGGAAATAATTCAAATGCAGACGGATGCTTTTTATTTGTCAGGTGCTTATTATGATGATTGTGAAACTGGTTCCATTTAGATTTTAACAGTGTTAAAAGTTCTGTGTATAGTGCAACATATCAAAAAATAAATATTAGATATCTGAAGTTTGATCGTGCCTTGTTTCTGTCATTTCTAAGTGTCTTTTTTCACAGCAGCCATTTTGACATGACATAGTAACACAGGGTATAAACACAGGTGTTACCAATGATACTGATTAAGGTTACATTCCATTCAGGTCAAACAGAGCCGGGATGTTGCCACAGACCTTTTTGGAACCTCGGTCAACTTTCTCCTATCCTGTTTCCTGTCTGCGATATTTTTTTCCCAGGATGGCAAAGACATGTCCTGCTCTACCCTGAATCTGATTGGCCAGTACTCCTTGCCTTCACTGGTTTGGGTCATTTGGGTTGGGTAGGTTATGGGCAGGTTTGGAGATTACATGTAACAGGATTATGTAATCAGGATACAAAAAATGGTAACTGTATTCCATTACAGAAGAAAAGGATGTAATTACATTACAGTTCCATTTAACAAAAATAGGGATTACAATTTTAAAATGCATTTAAAATAAATAAAAATATACACAGGATACAAAATGGAATAAGTTTATTGCAGGTCCCACAGCTCTGTATGAATTTACCACTGTTTTTTAACTACTGCCCTTTATGAAGTTAACAAAACCATGTACAACAAGATCAGCTCTTTCTATATAGTTTAGTTTTTGACATATTTTGTGGTTATTACAGTGGAAACACTACCGCTTTAGTCCATAGCGGGCTGCAAAGTCAACTAATATGACAGTCCTTTGTAGTAGCTTTAAGTTAGCTACTGTAAAAACAAACAAACAAACAAACAAACAAACAAAAAAACTCTAATTAAGTAGCTAGCTTCATCATTGTTAGCTAGCTAGTTACAGTCTGATAGTCACTATTAGCAAAACTCTTCCTAACTAGCTAGCTAAGAGCCTAGCACATAGCATAATTACAGGAAAAACAAAGGAGGGCGGGACTTAGGAAGGGCCAGTTGTGCATGTTGACTCACTGGGAGGGGTCTGCTACATTAAATAGAACAGGACCTTAATTAGTATTGGTAACACCTGTGGTTACCCTACTATTTTATAACAACATGCCTGCTGTGAAAACAGTCTATTGTTGCTATCTTTTGCTTATAATAGACATTTGTTTTAAACAGTGTTTTACATGGTTCATTGTAGATATACAGAATGATTTGGGGGTGAAGTCTCTAAGCAGCTTCAGTCAGTTTTCAAGCCACCAGCTCTCCTAACTGCTCCAAAGTGTTGTCCCCGCAGGAGCCAGAGCAAATAGCCACTATATGAAACAGTTTGCCTGCTTCCCACACAGAGTCTCTGCTGGTGATGTGTGATTACCTACTGAAGTGAATGGGTGTAACATTGCAGCCAGGAAAGAGAGGATGGGGAGGAGGGATGGATAGATACTGTAGGTGGATAGCGGAGTAGTGAGGGTGCAGGGTGGGGGGTTGAGTATCTGTGATTAGCCTTGAGTTGATCCCTTGGGAGCAGATGGTGAATGGTGGCTTACCTACAGAAAGAAGCCTGGAGTGCCAGGAGGAGTTTGTGGCCACGCTGCAAGGAGTAGCACTGAAGCTGAGGAAGACATAGCTCATGAGACAGGACTCCGAGGAGACAGGTGAGGGACATATTCATGCCCAGAATGATGCCAGATGGTGTTTGAGTAGAAAAAAAAAACACTGTGACCTGTAGGGGCCTTGTTATGGAAGTTCAGGTTGGTAGTACTCTCATGTAGGAGACAAGATGGACGGTCCATTGCCAAGGATATCTCTAATGGGACTGCCATATCATGAAGAAATACTCTAATATAGCATGTAGATTTGAATGTGTTTAGTCTGGCCTTGTAACATCAACCTTCCCTCGTAGACTGAGATCACAACAGACACCGGGCAGGACGTGACGTCATGTTGCTGAGAGACGTGAGCGTAGCTGCCGTTCTGCTGCTGCTCTGTGTCCAGTGTCTGCACGGCTCTGCTCTGCCCGCTGTGTCCTCCTATGAGTTCACCGCCTACAGGATGCAGCAGTACAACCTGGTACAACAGAAGCATGGTAAGTTCAGAGAGCTACACCTCATCCTCAGTAGTGGAAAGTACAACCCCAGCTCAAACTGATAAACTTTGTTTTTGTAAATATAAACTCATTCTTAATTTGATGCCTGCAACATGCTTCAAAAAGTTAATACAAGGGCCAGCGCAAACTTCAAAAGCCAGCGTCTGTGATGGCATGGCAGTGTGTTAGTGTCTGAGGCATTGCTAACTGTCACATGTGAAGGCCAAATAATGCTTAAAAGTACATACAGGTTTTGGAGCAACATATGCAGCCATCCAGATAATATCTCAATTCAGCAAGACAATGTGAAGCTGCATTCTACATGTGTAACAACAGTGTGGCTTTGCAATGAAAGAATGCAGGTGCTAGACTGGCCTGTCTGCAGTCCCAACTTTTTTGGAATTGTGGTTGTAATTACTAATATGAGGACCTGAGTACATGAGTAGTTTACAAGTAGTATTCTACAAATAATACAGCCACCACATGCTAAACATAACAATGTTGAATGACACAATCTAGATTGACACTAAGTATTACATTTAAAAAAAAAAAGTACTTTAAATCTAAAATGTAAAAGTACTCATCATGCATAAGGGCTTTGTTCAGTGTAAGACATTATAGATATTATATTGTCTATATTGTATGAATTCTTATTATGTATTGTATCATTATTTTGTATCATTATTATTAGTAGTATAAAAATATATAGTGTTTAATAATATATATTATGTAAAATGTAATTGTTATTGCATTAATGAAATAAGAAATTTTTTAGTTTTTTAAACATTTGCTGGAGGATTGTCACTGACAAAGAACCTTACAAAAGGCAGGCCCAGGCCTTAAGCTAATGCTATTTGGGTGGCGTTGGAATGGAAAAGTTAGGGAACCCCTATCCTATCTCATAAAATCATCATGTTAGCATGTAAATACTTAATCTGCAAAACTGCAAAACACTTAATCTGCAATATTTCCCTCTAAAATGTAGAAACTAATGGAAATATTAAGTGAAATACCACAGTACAGTACTTGAGAAAGTGTACTTAGTTACTTTCCATGACTGAGCAGAGTGTCCATGTTTCTCTTGTCCTTCTTTTGTCTGCTGAGGTTGCCGTGGAGCCATTGTGGTGGCGGAGGCCCGCTCAGCGGATGAGCCGGTGCTGACTCGCCGCTGTGTCATCATGAAGGTGGTGGACTTCACCACAGAGAAATACTTCGAGGCCCAGAGGCAAAATGCCGCTGCCATACTGATCCTGCTGCCCAAAAACATCTCCGGTGTCCCCCATGACACTGTACAGGTAACATGTCATCCAGAAACACTCTGGTGCTCTGGGACAGGCTGTAAGTCAACAAGGAAAAAATGACATCGATTCAACTATTCAACACTATTCAAAATAAAGTTTCTGAATATCATATGTTATGTCTTAGCTCCGGGGTATTAGGTAACAGCCTGCTGAAGTATTATGACAGAAAAATAGTAATGATTTCTGCTTTGTGAAACACTATTTCTTTTCCTCTCTCAGTCCTTCATGGTGAGTGAGACTGAAGCCTTGCTGAAGGAGACCCTCATGCCCGTTTATGTAGCACCTGAGGATGAACAGCTGCTTTACATGTATGAGGAGGTTAAACAAGCTGCAGCCACTCGGACCTCATCTATATTCATCAGAGGTGAGAGGAACAAGAGAGGAAAGAGAAGGAACATTTTAAGTTGACTGAATTTGAAAAGACAAGTTGAGGTGATTTTGTAATGATTCAAAAAAACCAAAACTTTTCTTGCTTATTAATTAAGTTGTACTTAAACATGCATAAAATATGTTCAATATTAAGTTGATCCAACAACTCTTCCATCACACAGGTGAACATTACAAACAAATTTGATTTCCTTTTACATTTTCACAGTTTGAAAAGTCAGTTCTTCCTAAGTTCTTAAAATGTCAGTATAAGGGAGTGGGGACTGAATGAAATACTAACCTTCTTTTCATTATTATTAAAATAAGCAACCGTGTTTTATCTTAAAATGTACTACGGATGCAGCAAGTTTCCATCATATATGCTTTCTTCGAACCACAAAAAAGAAGCGTCTCAGGAGGGTTTTAACTCTCAAACAATGCATGCTGTGAAATCTGCTAATGTGCTGATCATGTTTCTTTAGGAACTTAATTTGATGAGTTAGTTGAACTCTGTACAGTACATTCTTTCAACTCCTCATTTCAAAAATATTTAAAGTTAGAAGAACTCATGTTTATAAGTTCTGAAGTGTTCTCAAAATTAATACTAGAAATTTTAAGTTGAATTAACTTGAACAAATAAACTTGTATGAAAAAATAGTTCAGTCCACGTTTTTTTTACAGTGTGTGAATGTGCATTTACATTTTATTGAAGGAAGCTGAAGAAAAAAAATACAGCATGTCTCTACTGTTTTTATTTTTGCCAGTCCTTCGAAGTATGGTCACAGCTACAGCCTTTCAGATCCTCGTGAGCAACAATGTCCCTATTAAGGCCATCACTGACAACACCTTAGTCACACTGGAGGTGAGTGAGGAGGTCAAGACTTTTCTAAGCAGAACGGATGAGTAAAAATATTTGACAGTCAAACCCGATTAATTTGGCTTGTGATCGGTCATCAGTTCTGCACTGTGTAACTGCTGATGTTTGTTTCAGGGAGTGCTTCTTGCGGGATGGGAGGATGCGCCCACTATCGTCATCACTGCCCACTATGATTCCTATGGGTTGGCACCGGTGAGCCACATGAAAAAAAATGATGAAACACTTCATTAAGATAGTTTCCAAAGCCCTGCCCCATGGTGATTAAAATTTCTGCTCTTGCAACATAATACTGTGTTCATTTATTATGTTTGTATTTATGTATAACACAGTGGTTGTCATATGGAGCAGACTCTAATGGCAGCGGGGTCACCATCCTGCTGGAGCTGGCACGTCTCTTCCAGAAACTTTTTAGTAGCCCAAGCACCAGACCACCGTAAGTTATCATTCCCCTATAGAGGGACCTTTTAACATAACCACACATATGCTATTTGGTCATGTATCAGTCATTTAAGCCAGTATGATGGACAAAAAGAGTTAGTATCTCTAAATAATGACCTGACCTGATTATCTCTAAATATTCTCAAAATAATGTGTTAGTATCTCATAATGATCTAGTATCTAACCTTTTCTCACATGTGACTGAACTAACCAATCAGAAAAAAGGGATAAAAACAAATTAAAACTTTCACATGATGATTGGAACATAATGCTACTCAAAATGATTTGCATAAATGTCTTTTACACCCCGACCCATTTAACTGTCATCAAAAATAGCACCTACGTTGTGACAGGCAAGAGGCCTGAAAGATTCTGGAAGGATGAACTAAGCTTAGTCATTTTACCTCCTTGTTGGAGTTTGCAGTGATATTTGGGAAAGCTAGAAAAGTGGAATGTGGAGAAGAAGGCATCAGCCTCCATTTTTTACCTTAACATTAACACACAAAAAATATTTCATACAGTTAATCAATACTTACTTACCTGTGTTCCACAAAAAAGACTCTGTAATGGTGCAGCTTCTTCTGATGCCATGGAAGGTGAAGGAACGCATTAGGTGCTCAGAATTGATCACCGGTGATTGCTGCACAATGCATGCCTGTTAGATTTGTGTCTGACTTGATCCCGACTTTATCTGACATCACTGACACGTGGACAAAGATAACCTCACAAGATCAAGGCGGTCACAGTTTTTAGAGCCAGGTGCCGCAGTTCGTCTCCATCGACTGCAAATGCCTGGCTGTCACCTGATCGATAAGCTGACAGGCACTGATTAGCTCTTAATTTTGATTGATTGTGATTATCAGACAAACAGTTACAAAGTGCTTTACAAGGCAGATAAAAGAACAGAGGATCATGTAACAGACACAGGATCTGACAAAATGTTCAACAGAACCAAACAGCCCATCTGTGAAAAGATCCTCCACACAATACATTGCCCTCAAAAACCAGATTTGAAAAGATGTACTGTATATATCAAAGAAAAGGAGGGTTTTGAGGTCAAGGAATGGACATTAAAGCCTGCATTTGGCTTAAGTGTTTATGAAATTGAGTCACACTAAAGATGTGTCTGTATAATATATATAGTGAAGGCTCTAAGGAATTTAATTAAAGGTATTAACGTGTTTTTTATCACTATATTGACATGTATGATTCCTGTGAATAATTTCCAGTGAGAAACATTCTGTCTTCTCTTTGACTATTTTTAAAGAGGAGTACAGTGGACTGATAGAGAGCTGAACATTATGATGTCACAGTAAAGCTGACCTTTGACCTTTTGGCTATAAAATATCATCACCTCAATTTATCTTATTAGATATTTGTGTGAAATGTAGTTTAAATCGGCGTATGAATTCTTGAGTTATGGGCAAAATCATGTTTTATGAGATCACACCGACCACAGTGATCTAATCAGTTCATACTTAAGTCCAAGTCTCAGTAAGATCTGAATCTGAAAATAAAAAAAGGTCCAACTGAAAGAAAAAGGATCTCAAATATCAAAATATATGAAAGTGAAAAATAAAAATAAGAAATTTATTCAAAATAATTAGCAGAGTGAATCATAATTATATTTAAC
The DNA here is from genome assembly GCA_034769285.1 of Lutjanus argentimaculatus. Taxonomy (NCBI): domain Eukaryota; kingdom Metazoa; phylum Chordata; class Actinopteri; order Lutjaniformes; family Lutjanidae; genus Lutjanus; species Lutjanus argentimaculatus. The sequence continues at coordinate 14,355,582 of JAWZSL010000014.1, forward strand.
CTGAAAAAACTTTTTGCACACTTATTTTTATTTTGAATACATTGATGTATTTTTCAAAATACAAGATCAAAACTTGAATTTTCAGTTTCAAATTTTATTTTTTCAAGTTCAAAACTTTTGACCCTAATTTAGCTCCATACAAGTGGCAATGTTTGCCAAGTTTGAAAAAATTTCATCAAAGCGATCTTTAGATATCGTGTTCAAAGAACAGGACGGACAGACTTTAGGTCACAGTGCCTTGAACTCAGACCACCTCAAGATAATGACTCAGACACTAAGTCATTATTTTGAGAAAGAACATGTTGAGAAAGAAACCACTGTGTCGCTGGTGACAATAAAGTTGACCTTTACCTTTGTTATCTTGAGATTTCTTTTCACTTAAAGGATCTTTTTCATCACATTAGCAGAGATGTGCTTTCATATGCATCCAAAGCACCCAGTAATGTTAATCATTTCAGTTTATTATGGGCGAAGAAAATAAGTGTCACAAAATAACAACCCAAACCTGGATGAAAACCTGGCTGTGTCCCATTCTTTAAGACAGCTGTGCACTATCAGTTATGTTATGCTTCTAGATATACAAATGTTTGCTTATCTCATCATCTGAAAAAAACTGACTCCTATCATGTTGTTAGGTACATGGAATTTGGTTCATTTTGACTAAAATGCTTTCCTGTTTCTATTTTTTCTTGCAGATACCATTTAATGTTCTCTTTAACTGGAGGAGGAAAATACAATTTTCTTGGCACAAAGAGATGGATTGAAGAGAATCTGGACCATGCTGGTGAGTTTTTCTTCTGTGTCCGGGCTTTGGGAACTATGCTGCATCAAACTTGTGCAAAGAAGTGCTCCAGTACATGAGCAGTTTGATTTATTTCATCCAAACCTTCCCTCTGCAGAGTCCAGCTTGCTCCATGACAATGTGGCATTTGTTCTGTGTTTGGACACACTTGGCAACAGTGACGAACTGCACATGCATGTGTCCCGCCCTCCTAAACCCGACACTCCCATACACGGTTTCATTCAGCAGCTGGAGGAGGTAACAAGCTGCACTGCTAGTTGCAAAATATGAAGTAGGCCTATATCTGACTTCATGGCTTTAAGTTTGTGATCACTCCCCCAGGTGGTGTCCTCCAGATTCCCCTGGGTGAAGGTAGGTCTGGTCCATAAGAAGATCAATCTTGTGGAGTCCACAGTAGCCTGGGAGCATGAGCGCTACAGCCTGCGCAGGATACCAAGTTTCACGCTGTCTCATGTGGAAGACCCCAAATCTGAGCTCCGTGGCTCCATGCTAGACACCATGTAGGGTCTAACTTCTGTTCATTTAGTTTTTCATTTAGTTAGCTTAGTTCAGTTTACTTCACCTCGATTCAATGTGTAATATGCATCTCCTCACAGGTCACAGGTGGACTTCAGGAAACTTAAGCGTAATGGCATCATCATAGCAGAAGCACTGGCACGTTACATGTACAACCTCTCTGACAAGGTGATTGAACTCATGAAAACAAAGTGCACATTTCTGAACACTTAAACTGTGGTTTTCATCACTTGTTTCAGAATTTTAATGTGTGATTCATCTTTATTATTTTTCACAAGGGCTCACCGAAAGATGTGCAGGTTTTCAAGGGCCAGATGGTAAGATCCTGGTTAATTTGGTCAGTATGTAAAGACAAATGCTGACCTCTGGTGTTGGATCATAGGAACTGCAGAGTGATTGCATCTTCTATGGCCTCAGTCTATGTAGTAATCTTAGTTTGTTCATTTGATTAATTTGAAGATTGTAGGGCATTTAAATGAGACTGTTTATTTTAATATATTTGATGTGTTAAGTGTTTAAAATTCTTGATGCAGGACTTTCACGACGGCCGTATGTCCAGTCTGATGTCCTTCCTGACTTCGGTCCCTCGGGCCACCCAGCTGCTGGATAAGGAGCCCAGTCAGATGCTGCTGGTGAACTCATTGGAGCACGAGTTCAAACGTTACCTGCAGCAGGTTCACAGACACACCTTCCGACAGGACAAGAGGTAACATGTAGTAGTGGAAGACACACGAGCAATGTTCCTCTATGCTCTCAGTCGTACTGCAGAAGAAATACAACAATATCACAGCTGATTAATGTCTTCATACAGGGACCCTGATATTACCTTCTTTGATCAAATGAACCAACCGATAGTGATGTACAGGTAAATACCCGTGTTTTTATGCATTTTGTGCATGTGCTAATTTCAGTAAGACACTTGCTGATATGCTGATATACATTTTCTTCCAGAGTGAAGCCTGCAGCCTTCGATCTCTTCCTTGGTGGCTGCATTGCTGCTTATTTGGGGATCGTCTACTATGCCATTCAGGTTTGTTAAAGGGGTAGTTTTTATTATTTGAAGTGGGGTTCTATGAGGTACTTATAGATAGATAGTGTATTACTGGTCCCAGTTTGTAGAAGCAGCAGGAGTATCAGCGTAGGAAGCTAGAAAAGTTCTATATAAAAAGATCAATATCATTTTAAGTGTACACTATATTTAGAATATTTTTACCACTTTACCTTGCTGTCAAACAGCCTTTTCCAATGGGAAACAGCCTTTGTATAAACCAAATATCGCTCTCTTGCCAACAAGATTCCATTTGGAAAAACAGTTATCTTAACTCGCAGAACATGTCAGTCGCTCGTCAACCGCTGACTCAGTCTGTTTGTATGTTTGTTTGCATTATTGTGTGACTTTGGTGAATCCAAGCTAATCTTTTACAGCACAGAAGTCATGAAGTAACACAAACAAACTAAGTGATCGAGGCAGTGGTAGACCAGCAACTCCTTTGTTCTATGAGGTAAAATATATTTTGATATTTGATATTTGATATTTGGCTCATATAACATTAGTTTCCCATCAGAAAAGGCTGTCTGACTGATTTTTTTTTAGGTGGAGCCTTTTTAGGTGGCTAAAATATGTTTTGCTGCTGACCCTGTCCACAGCAGTACATTAGCTTCCATCACTGGTACTTCTGCTGCTTCTCCAAAGTGGGGGCATGCCAACTACTATGTACTGTAGGTAATACACTGACTATGGATAAGTACCTCATACAACCCCACTCCATATAATCCGAACTGTCCCTTTAATGTATCCTTTTGTACTCCATTCATATAGCATTTCCACATTACTTCCTTAGCACATCATGTGTTGCCTTATACTTTGAAAACACTGACAGATAGGTGGAATATACTTTATGTATCAGGTTTGTTTACAGTATCCTTCTGCTGTCTTTTACAGAATTTTGGCTATCTCTACACAAAGCTCAAAGCAGCAGTGAAATCCAAGCACCAGTAAATACGACTTTAGACACTGAGTCTATGACAAGAGCTTTGAAGTCTGTTGGACTTCTGCCTCACAGCCTGTGCAGAGCATGAAAGCAACGCAACAAGGATTTTCTACACAACTTATAAAGTGTGCATTTGCTTTGAAATGTATATTGTTTTACAGATTTTTGTACCTTTCATTATTCATAAATCCAATGTACTGTAAACCATTTCTTATATGAAGAGACTGTAATTTGGTAGTTGGAGGAGATGTAAAGTAAACAAAATAAATAAAGGCTTTTGTGCTGAAGAAGGGAGCACTAGAGAATGGATTTGATTTAAGCGGCTGTGAAGGACGTTCCTACCACATCGTAACCATGATTCCCCATGTCCTCTGCTCTGCATCTGTTGACATGGATTTGACTGGGCTTAACATGGCTGTCAAACAAGGCCTAGCCGCTGCAGTGAGATGAACAGCCAGTTCCTGTCACAGATAACTCAGAGAGAGCGCTGGAGACACAAAGGTACCCTACAGCGCTCCGTGAATTATTGATGCTCATGTGGCATGCTGACAGTGAATAGAGGTGACCCTGGGTGGTGGTGGGAGATTCTTAGAAATCCCATCCCTCTTCTGCTTTGCTCCAGTTCTGCAGATCTGATAAGGCTGATTCTGTTTTAACTAAAGGGCGGATAAACAGCTGGGAGCTGAGCGTTAGTGTTTGAGATCAGTGCTGGCTGTAGTTTGAGGGCTCCTGTGAGGGGAAGTAGGTCATGGACAGTGACCCCAGGTATGTGTGTCTCTGCAGGGGGCCTAGGGCTTAGGAGGATTAGTGGCTGAGTGCTCAGGTAGCAACAAAAGAGTTGTTCTGGTTCAGCAAGGATGCTCTTAACCTGTCTCTACCTCCAGCATAGCGGATTCATCACACTAGGTACAAGTTAAATATGTTTTTACTATCTACACTGTAAAAATAAACTTTAGTTTAACTTTTTAAAAACAATTTAATTAAAAATTTGAAGTTTTAAACTTTAATTTGATTGAGTTTGAAAAGACAAGCTGAGGTAATTTTTTGTTGTGATTCAAAACCAACTTTTTTTTAGTCAAATATACTTTATTAATTCAGATGTGCTTTAGAAAATATGTCCAATAAGCTTAAGATATTAAGTTGAACCAACAACTCTTCAACTACTTTGTTCCAGCACTGACAATGACAATATGTGAAACTACTCCCAGTGAATTTTTTGGGGGTTTGTTTGTAAGTACATTCATTCAACTCCTCATTTCAAGTCATAAGACTTAGTTAGAAGAACGGATACTAGAAATTTTAAGTTGAATTAACTTGAATGATTAAAACTTGCAAATTCACGTTGAGTTAATGAGAACAGATTAGTTGTTTCCACTCAGTTCCTGCATAATTATTTACTCATTGACCAGGATCTAAGCAGAATTTATAGCTTTGATGCATTAAACGCAGTAGGAGTAATATACACCAGAAAAACTGGTGGCATGCACAACCTAGCAACAATTTTAAACAGAAAAGACAAACATATCTGGCAATTCTGCAGAAAAAAAAAACAAGAAGTAAAAGAACAACACATAAACATGTGTGAGAGGGAGGGAGGAGCCACCAGGTGACAGGGGAGGAGATGGATGTTCAGGACTTTCAGACTGACTGGAGGGAAGCAGTGGAAAATAAGCAAGACAATAAGTGAAGATGGCTCCCCAGCTCTACATCACTGTGTACAAAGAGCAGTTTGCCTCTCCTGGCAGGACGAAACGAGAACAGCTTCGACCAACCTCTGCCCACCGCAGGAACAATCCCCAGCCCCGGCCGGTAAGAAGCACAACCACGTGGACTGTAGAATTTCAAAACACCATGTAGTTATTTATGACTGTGCAAAGACATGTTGAATGTCCTAACAATTAATTAATTTAAGTGGTAGTTCTCCCATTGATGTAATTTAGCAAATTATGTTACCAGAATGAATTTAATACAACATTGCATTTCCAGATTGTGCATTTCAGGTCAAATAAGACTAACTGGGTCACTTATTTTTGCACTCTCTTTGTTGTTCTGTGCTAAAGTGTCTTACACTAATTGGCAGCTGGTTGTTTACATTTCCCTGTGCTTGGTGAAAGCTGTATCCCATCAATTATTCAGCACTTCCTTCATGGCTATTTATTTATCCTGACGTGGAGTAAACAGAGTTAAAAGGAGAATTTAGTCACTCTACTGTAAAAGAAAAAATTCTCAACCTGATGACTGCATGAGAGAGTTGGCATGTGAGGGATAAATAAATAATTAAATAATAAAATAATGTAAATTTCGTATTCTGATTGGTCTGTTAGGTTCTGATTGGTATTTCTGATTGTGGTCTATTATTCTCGCCAACTATGGAAGCAGTTCTGATCATTGACTCTAGAGGACTTGGTGGAAGCCATAAATATATAAGACATGTAGATTCTGTATCTATGGCAGCAGAAATAAAATAATTTTAAATAAATATAATTATATAATATAATTATGTCAAATCATGCCAACTTTTAGCTGTAGCTGTATTAGCTGCGTAATAAGTAGTTTTTGCAAAGTAAACCCTGACAGGGTGGTACAGCAGAAGGGTCTTGAATCACCAACAATAATGACCTGCTCACTGTACATTATCCTATTTATTATGAGGCTACCTACTTTAAAATTCTTGTCATCATTCGACATAAAATATTTATTTAAAAATGATCATATTGATTCAAAAATGATTAGATTCCTCCCCCGGAGTCTACGATCTGAACTGCATCCATATGGTCTGTTATTCATAGGAACGGTCTGCTATTGAGATATAACAGACTGTAGAATACTGTAACTGACCAGTTAAATTCAAGTATTTAACAAGAGCATACAATAATATGAAAAATGCCCTTTCAAGGTTTCAAGCTAGACGTTTATATACAAAACTTACACTTTGCACTGTACTGTCTCACTTTTCCATGATTTTCATTGTATTATATAGATAAAACAATGGGGGGAAGCCACATATGAGAACTCTAAATGGTTAATTTAATGATAATAATGAAAAAAAAAAACAAGAAAAGATAATCATTAAAAGTACAGATGCCACATTAGAACTGTATTAAATGTCAGATTACACATTTTCTTTAAAATAACAAACCATAAGCTCTCAAGTAAAATATGATGTGTTGCTGTTAAATTACCCAACAGTACATAAAGCAGTGCTGGGTGGATATTGACAAAATCAAACATCACAATATTTTTGACCAAATACCTCCATCAATATTTATTGATACTCCAACAATATTATAGAGATGACTATTGGTGCTTTCACAAAATATTGGCATAATGACATTTTTGATAAATATAAATCAGTAAAGTTGGTATACTGACCAAATGGGTAAAGGCAAGTAATAGAACAGATAGAACAGTCTGGTGCGTTCAGACAGTTTAATCACTTCACAGTAATGCAGCCTTTAAAACCAGGAAAATACATATCCCAGTATAATGATATCCAGAATATCGAGTCTCATATGTCAAGGTTGATATAATATTGATAACTGCTCAGCCATATGTAAAATACTGTATATAGCACATGTATAGATGTTCACTCTATAGTGAACAGTAAGGATAGGATCAGTGACAATGCTATCCAGTTACCTATGCTTCTTCTTGTGTTTCTACCTACATGTTCTTCATGCCTTTGCAGGATTTTCTGTTTCCCCGCAATCTCCAGTCCAACTACAGGTCACACCGCACGCTACCACACCCCTCACCCCCTGTGGACACCGGCCGTCCTCTCTTCCCCCCCGTCAGTCATTTATCATTCCACAGTCCAGTTACAACTTGCCTTCCTGACAACTACATAAACACCAAGAACAAACCAAACCACATGCCCCCTGTCAGCTCATCCGTGGTGCAAGCTCTGCCCTCTGCTGATGGCCTGCAGAAACTACAGTTGAGTGAGCCTCCTGTGGGCCCGGGATTCAAGCTCCACACAGCTTTGAAGAACCCAGCAAGGTAGCGGATGATCAGTTTAACCTGTGGCCCAAAGATAAATCTAAATATGCACTGATTCTAATTGATTTTCTCTGCATTAGAACGGATTATCAGAGGAATGTTCATCCACTGTCAGCACAGCAGCTCAGGTGAGAGAACGACCTCTGACCTCTTCTTGTGGGCTTTAAATGCTGAAAACACTGGATCAGCTGATGAACATCATTGAGTGACAATTGAGTCCTGTTATTGCGCAAAAAAACAAACAAACCTGAAACTGACATTGTGTTTTGACAGGCAACATGCAGGCGCTCCGCTTCGACCAAGACCCCAAACGAGCAACCCTCTAGCGGCTCAACACCACCCTCCATGGACACAGTACCGGAGGTCTGGTTCCTATGGCAGCCTGGATTATAGGTGCATACTGAAATTGAATTTTGAGATTTTGAGCTATTTTGCTTCCATTAATTCTCTTATTTCTTTCAGACAAGTGGAAAGAAAAGAAGAAAACTAAATTATCTCGACAAAAGATAATAAGTTGGCAAAACATTTATTTTAGTTTATTTCAAAGCTTTTGAATTTGAGTCAAAGCTTAAAAATGTAGTGAAGACACTGCCTTAAAATTATGAGTTGTCTGAACTTTTTTTATTAAAAACTTGACTCTAATATGTAATTGAAAAATTAAACAAGAATTTTGAACCCATGTCTTTATCCAATGTTCAGATTTCTATTCTGGAAATGTATGCAAATTATCACATATTTAAGCTGATAATGGCTCATCTATATATTTAAACATAAAATTAAGAAAATTTGTGATACAAAAAAAAAAAAAAAAAAGTCTTAATGCAAGTACTCAACTTGGGAAGTTTCATGATGATATATATGTTAATGAAAACATTTTACCCTGTCTAGTGTCTTGCCTTAATAAAAAAAAAAATGCATTTAAGAAAAGATATATCTAAGTGCAATAATTAATAAACACTATTAGATTACCACTAGGTCTAATCTTTGCTCTGATGGTCTCTCAACAGTGGGTGCTACAGCTGCTTCCATGTGGTGAAGCCCTACCAAGCTGGACACTACATCATACACCCGGAGTTTGTGTCTGAGTGTCTGCGTTAAGACTATTAGAGCACTGGCTTCCAAAGTGGGGATTGGGGACCTGCAGAGGTCCTTGAGGGACCCCCGGAGGTTCCCCAGCAAAATGAGGGACCATTAACTTCACTATTGTTTAATTCTGTGCTAATTGAACCCAGCGAGACGAGGTGTAAGAATGAATAATGTGACTGGTGGCTGCACTCTCACCACTATTATCTCCCTGCGTACAGTGTGGACACTTTTACAGTTCAGTACTAAATCAGCAGCAAACATCCTCCCATAAGGGGCTTTGTGGTGATCAAATTGACTGAGGCACTGTGGCCCTAATCTGTATCTGTCGAGACATTAAATTTTCATCCTGCTATTAGAGATAATTGTCTACATGTGATGTGACTGCATGTTTGAAGTGTTGAAACAGAAAGAGTGCTGCAAACAATGAAACTTTACTCTGGGGTATTACAGACTTATGGTGCTTATTAGAGGTACTTTCTAGTGATACCATAAAGTAAACAAAATATACCCCCAGTGCTAATAAGGTCATCATATTGCACAGATAGACCTCAAGTCCCCATAGAAATATTGAATTTTTTTCTAACTTTGCTAATATATTTTTCCCCTGCTCTTTGTACATTTGCCTATCATATAATTATGAGCTAAAAAGACATAGTTATGAGTTAAAAAGTCAAAATTGTGAGATAAAATTTCACAATTATCAGACAAAAGGTTGGAGTTAAAAATTTCAAATTATGAGTCAAAAAAAATTCAGAACTATGACATAGAAAGTATGCATAACTATTAGAAAAAATACACAATTATGAAATAAAAAAGTTGTTGTTATCAGGTAAAAGGTAATAATTATGAGGTAGAAAGTCATAACCATGAGAAAAAAAGTCATTTTTATGAAATCAAAAGTTGTTATTGTCAGTTTAAAGTCATCATGAAACATAAAGTCATAACTATGAAATTAAAAGTGGAAAATATTAAAAAAAAATGATGAGACATGAATATATATATACATGATGAATGATACATGAAAGTTCTGTTCCCACCCACTGGACTACATTTCCCATGCTGCGGTGGGCGTAGACAAGGCGGACACGCAACAAGATGCCTTGATGATCTTTTCTGTGAACTGTGGCAAACAAGTTGTGCTTGGAGCTGCTGAGTGGTCTGCAACTGAACGGTAGGCAAAAACTATTTTAATGAACGGCTGAAAAGAAAACAGGAAAAGCATAAATGTCATTTAAATGCCCGTTTACTCACAGTGAATCCGTGTTATTTTCCCCCGTTAACTTTCTTGCACCACCCAACACGGGGCACAACAACGCTTTCTATACATCGTCCTATACTATACTGACTGTAGTTGTCTGTAGGCTAAAAGACCAAATAACACATGATTTCCCTACAGTTATTGGCTTATTAACGCGCGTGTGTCTGCATTGGTGTTCTTCATATAATAAAATCTAATAATACGCACGTAGAAAGTTCAACTCTTGCACAAACAAACAAAAATAGCCACATCCAAACTGTGAAGACGGTCACTGATACAAGCTTTCACTTCTGTGTACTTGTGTATTTAACTTTATTTATACAAAACTATAATCATAATATTGCAAAAACACACGCACACGGGTTTTTTTTTTTTTTTCGGTAGTAAGCTTTTCTCAGACTTGTGTTCTCACTGTATCAGCACTTCTGTGTTTATTTTTGCATGTCAGAACAGATAGTGAATCGGCTGAAATGGCAGATATGAGCCCCCCTGATCACACAGTAAACAGAGAAAGGCCCCAGTCCAAACATTTTCTGCCTTTTCACCTCTTTAAATGACAGCATGTTTGAGTGACATAAGTTTGTTCAGAAACAAACAAACAAACAAACAAAAAAACTCTATTTACTACTACTACTGTATTTGTGTGGAGTTATGATTAGAGCTGAAACGATTAGAAAATTAATCAGCAACTATACTGATAGTTAATTTTACTTGATCTATATGAGTATATGTAAGTATATATATATATGCGTGTGTATATGTATATATAGATACATGCATATACATTTATACATATATAAAATTAAAAATGAATGAATTCTCAGCTGTCAGGATTTGATGCTTTTCTTTGTCATACATGAAAGTAAACTGAATGTTTTTGGTTTTTGGTTGGTTGAATAAAACTGGCTATCTAAATATATCACCGTGGGCTGTGGAAAATAGGATTTTTTTTTGGCAATGTGATGTCTGTATCAATATTGGTGTATATTTTTTCCAATATGCATCATGATGGAAGCACAGTGTGTTTTTTCTCTGTTTTTGTTTTTTGTCATGTTATGTTTCTTTTTCTGGTTTATTTGGTAAGATGGTCCTCTGAATTTTTTAACAATGAGAGGTGGGCCTTTAGTTACAAAAAGCTGAGAATCCCTGCTATAAAAAAAAAAAAAAAAACAAACAGAACAAACTGAATTAATGAAAAGGATTAAAAAAAATACATGACACACATCAGATAATATATATGCTGATACTAATGTAAACATTCTGTGCTCAGCCAATATTGTGCGTATAATATTGGCTGACCGATATATATTGATTTAAATTATTTATAATCATTTATGATTATTGAATATGCCTGTGACAGTTTACTATTTCAGTGGCCTAATGTCATTTCGGATTATCGTCCACTACTCCCTAATATCGGTATCAACATCAACCTAGGGATGGGCGATATTTTTTCTTTCGATACGATACCATTAGTTTATGGTACTTTTTTTATTGATACCGATACCGTTACTTTTTGCCCCTTAAAGAAAAATCACGATTGCACAGTGTTCATTAATAACTTTATTGCAGAGCAATATGAAATCTGAATAAAATTCATGAACATAAATACTTGAAAGAAATGGTTATAAAATGATAATAAAATAGATCAATGAGTAAATGAAATAAAAATAAGATGAAAATAAATCCTTTTTAAATTAAATACAATACAAATACAAAATTAATTACATTTCTTAAAGTGAAAGATCAACATAGTGCTCAAAAACCTGCATTAAACCAGTAAAACATAACACATCATCATCACCAACACTAGCAGCAACATCAACATCATCACTGTCAACATCAGCCTTCTGCTCTGATATCTGATAGGCTGCTATAATCATGTGACACGGAAGACCATCTAAAATATGTCTGGGCTGGTTTTCTCAGAAGTCAAAACGGATCGCATGTTTTGTATTAGCACAGTGGTATCTTGATTTTTAAAGAAGTATCGACTCCAAAATATCGAACGGCGGGTATCGAAGTATCGATTCCAGAGTATCGATACCCCATGCCTACATCAACCCCAAAAATCTAGTATCAGTCAGCCTTTAGTTTTATAGACAAATAGATGGATTGAGAAAATAATTGTCTGTTTCATCAGCAATGAAAATAATAGTGAGTTGCAGCCCTAATTTGCTGTTTTTCTTTATAAATTGAATATCTTTTGTTTTGTTTTGTTTTTTGGCTGTTGGTTGATCAAAAATAGCTATTTGAAGACATCACCTCAGGGTTTGGGAAACTGGGGGATGTTTTTTGTAATTTTACTGAGAAAATGATCATCTGATTGATCAATAATGAAAATATTTTTTTAGCTGTAGCTTGATGTGTTCAATTTAAAATCATAGATTGCTGTAGGTTTAAGTTTGTACATCAGTCCTTGCACTTTTTCCATTCAAAAAAGAAAATAAAAAACATAGCCTACATTTTTATAGAGTGGTCCTAATACACAGTAAATCTTCCCCTGACTTTCGGGGTCAGTTTCCCTTCCCGAGTCCTGCAGCCTGAGTGGATCTCCAAGGAACCCACAGTTAGTTAATTAATGATGGGCTTATGTTATCACTCCTGTTGTTGGGGGAAATCTATACTAAGGGTGGTTGAACACAGAATTAGTCAATTAGATTGCTAATTAATAGCAAGCATTTTTTATTATCGACCCTTGCTGCCATGGCAGACCATGAGGGTCAATTGCAGTTAGAACTAGTCAGCAAAAGGGAATCTGGAGAGGACTGAACTCCCCTTGGTTGGCTGTGCACTTTAATCTAATCTATTCTGATTAGCTAAAGCCACAATAACTAACATCAACCAGTTAATTACCCATTAGAGTTTTTGCTACATCCCTGCTGGGAGGGATGGTTAGGTCTGTGTCTTGTTTTTCTTGGGTATGTTAGTGTGTCAGATATGTCAGAATATATGCTTTTTGGCTAGAATGAACCTGGTTACTTCCAGTTTTGGCCAGTCTGGGTTGATGGAGAACAAAGTTTAGTATTCTTTCCTTTCCTTCCCAGCATTGGCAGAGCTCTAAGGCCAAAATCCCCTTTTCTGCTCCTCTACTTCCTTCCATACAAATGAGTCTTTTTTCAATTGAACTCATATGTTAGAATTACTGCTGGGAACATCCACTTTATCCTCTTATGGGTAATTGGCAGTAGATTTGTTTTGTTAAATCTCAGACACATCTTTAAAGTTTACATCCTGACAGCGTAATACCTCTAAGTGCTGTGAAATCACTTTGTGCAGCAATGCAGATCATGTAAGACAATGCTAGAAATGTAATGGAGGCTTTGAACTGACAAGGAAACCAGATAGACTGAGAAACAGGTTGACATCTCATCTGCTACTCTGGCTGCTGGGGCTGTTTTCCTGGATGTCTGAGAGTTCAGTGATTTTAATAGGGACAGTTCACCACCAAAATAAAAAAGGACATATTCTTCCTCTGGCCTGGAGTACTATTTAACCATCCCAGATTGTTTTGGTGAGTTGCAGAGTTTTGGAGACACTGGCTGCAGAGATGTCTGCCTTCTTTCGAATATAATGGACCTTGATGGCACTTGGCTTGAGGTGCTCAAAGTGCTAAAAAAAAAAAATTTGAAAAACTCAACAGCAATGTCTTTTCAGAAAGACAAAGAGCCAAACTACACTCACTAACTGTATCACCACACTTGCTAGCTCAGTGGTGCTAACGTTCCAGCTGAGCTAAGGAGGATGCCATTAATGTTTACATCCCATGCTATAGTCGGGGTTGGGTCGATGTCTATCAGACTGACTTATGACAGTGTCAACAGTGAAACACTGCAATGGATGATGATATAGTTACAGCTGGCTAGCTACACTGAGGAAGCTAAGCTAAGAAAACAATTGTGCAAACAACAATGATATTTGAAGAAACACACTAACAGCGGCCCAAAGAAAAGAAACATGGCTGCCACCAATGTAAACGTGCATCTTGTGTTTCGCCTAGATGGGTAGGTTTAGTAAGAAAATAATTAACAAGATATGTAGATATAACATTAGTGCAAAGACCAGCAGCAACAGTTTCTTTAATAATCGGGTCGTGATTTCTGGAGGACATAGCTGTTGAACTTTTCATGTTTTGAGCTTTTAGCACCACCAGCAGAGTGCCATCTAGTTCCATTATATTTGAAAGAAGGCTGACATCTCTCTTCTCCAAAACTCTGCAACTCACACCAAAACAGTCTAGATGGATAAATAGCACTACAGGTAAGAGGAAAAATATGCATTTGATATTTTGGGGTGAACTGTCCCTTTAAAGTCAATATTTCACAACTGACAGAACTGATGAGCAATATCAGGTGAATGCACTATACAAAGGCTCCTTTTGTAAAAATCATTTGGAACACAGTTGTCCTAAAAACCAGTGCTGATATGAGAAGGCCTAGACACTGACTCCTCAACGTCTGTTATCTCTCTCATGACAGGCGAGACAAACTGACATAACGACGGGGCCGGAGTGAGATCAAGGTTTCCTGGAAAACATTTCTATGATCCTCAGAGCAGCAACTGTCAAATTTGCCCACTGAACAGCTCAAGTCATGTACCAAGTTGTACCGGGAGGAGCGGGAGGCACAATTACAGATGTTATCCCCAAGCAGAAACACAGCAAGGACACTCGACCCTTAGTCGGAGCGGGAGTAATCGGCCTGGTGCTGGTGATTGCAGCAGTGACTGCGTGGTGTTATTACATCACCTCTCTACGCAAAGCTGAGCTGCTTAAGACTCAGCTGCTGGATCTGAATAAAGATGGCTATATTATCCGCAACCAGGGAGGCTCTATTGTTTTCAGAATGGATTTCAGGTTAGTAATTTTCAGTGGTCTTTGTGACGTTTGTGTAATGATGTAGATTTCAGAAAGTCTGTGTAAAATGTAATTTTGGTTATTTAAAGGGAAAATTTGGAACTTTTCATGTGGCTGTCTAGTCAGTGTTGATGTTAAATGTAGTCAGTTGAAGCAATATATTCCTCAGTGTGTTATATTGACCAAGAAAGCGGAGTTCTCTTCCTGCAGATTCTGTTCTTCCTCCATCCAGTGATGTCATCGTGATGTAGTTGTTGTTAAGGAGGAACTACAGGTTGTTTCAGCTTGAATTTCTAGTCTCTGGGTAACCAGGGGGCATGCTAAATGAGTGTTTTTGTCACCCTATGCTATGTTTTGACCAGCAAATCAATAGCTATAGGCTAGTGTGTTGTAAGATGCTCGTGCACAATGCCTCCTGGCACTGTTGGCAGGACTTTGCAAGCAGAACAACTCAGCTTTCGTGGTCAATATGCACACACTGAGGAATTTCTTACTTCAATTGATTGCATTTACCATCAACTTTGACTGGACATGAGGGCTGTGTGTTGGCAAGAATCTGGTGATAAGATACATATGCAAGGTAATGTATTTCTCTTTTTAAAAAATCTTATTTTAGAAAGAAAGTCTCACAGTATGAAGAACATGCCACCATATGCATAAAATTTTGAGTTTAAAAAGTTTATTTTATGCAGTTAGAACAGTAATGACATCACTGCTGCCTAGCGTTTGGGGTCTTAAACACAAAACAAAATGGACTAATGCCACGGATCTTTGAATGCATCACAATATCATGATACAGTGTGTCTGAGAATTAATACAGTATCACAATATAAAAGAGTTTGATTCTCAAGCGTATCGATATTTTACACTCTGGACATCCACATAAGTGCCAAATTTTCCCTTTACCTGTTTAGGCAGAAATATGAGGTGTGTGTTGAGAGAGATTGCTTGAAAATGTAATCATATTTAAATCTTTTCAGGTCAGGTACGCTGGATTTGGATTCATGCTCCAAAGAAGGGGAGATTCTGAGCTGTGGAAGCACCACTGATAGAAAACTGAACTTCTTCATTGAGACAGTGCGACCCAAAGACACGGTACAATGCTACCGTGTGCGCTGGGAAGAACTGGTTCCTGACATTCCTGTTGAGCATGCCATGACATACAAGTTTGCACACTGGTATGGTGGTGCAGTGTCAGCAATTCAGCACTGGCCCATCTCTATTTCTGGCCAACAAGCTCCCAAACCCTTTGTTACCAGCGACATCTACTCAAACCGCAATGAATTTGGTGGAATTTTGGAGAGTTATTGGCTTTCATCTAACGCTACAGCCATCAAGATAAACAATTCCGTGCCCTTCCACCTTGGCTGGAATGACACGGAGAAGACCATGTACTTCCAGGCCCGATACAATGACAGCCCATTTAAACCAAACCCGGGAGAGGCACCATGTGCTGAACTTAGCTACAGAGTGTGTGTGGGCTTGGATGTAACATCCATTCACAAGTACATGGTCCGCAGATACTTCAACAAACCAAACAAAGTGCCTGCCAAAGTCATGTTTCGCCATCCTATTTGGTCGACTTGGGCACTGCATAAGACTGACATTGACCAGGAGAAACTTTTGAACTATGCTGCCAACATCCGAAAGTACAACTTTAATTGTAGCCACCTGGAACTGGATGACCGCTACACCAGCCGCTACGGAGATTTTGAATTTGACCCAACAAAGTTCCCCAATGTCTCGGCCATGTTCCAAAAGCTGAAATCAGATGGATTTCTGGTGTCACTCTGGATTCACCCTTTTGTGAACTATGACTCTGTAAACTTTGAGACTTGTGTGGAGAGGGGGCTGTTTGTCCGGGAGCCTATGGGCCGACTGCCAGCCTTGGTGCGCTGGTGGAATGGTATTGGCGGCATTTTGGACTTCACAAATCCAGAAGCCCGTGATTGGTTTTCCTCCCAGCTACGTTCACTGCGCTCCAGGTATGGGGTGTCATCTTTTAAATTTGACGCAGGGGAGACCAACTACTTACCATGGAAATTTAGTACCAGGACTCCCATTCGGGACCCGAGTTTTTTCACAAGACGTTACACGGAAATGGCTATTCCTTACAATGATAGAGCTGAGCTGCGCAGTGGCTACCAGTCCCAGAACATATCCTGCTTCTTCAGACCAATTGACAGAGACTCTGTGTGGGGCTATGAGTTGGGTCTCAAGTCTCTTATCCCCACAGTGCTTACAATCAGCATCCTTGGTTATCAGTTTATTCTACCAGACATGATCGGAGGGAATGCCTATCTGAACCGCACAGTTGGAAATCGTGCATTACCTGATCGAGAACTCTATATCCGCTGGCTGGAGCTGTCAGCCTTCATGCCCTCCATGCAGTTTTCTATCCCACCATGGGAATACGACAGCGAGGTGGTTGAAATTGCTCGGAAATACACAGCCCTCCATGAGAGTATTGTGGTGCCGCGGGTCCTGGAGCTGGCCGGTGAGGTGCTGGACACCGGGGATCCAATCATACGGCCCCTGTGGTGGATTGCCACAGGTGATGAGACAGCCTATAAAATCGACTCCCAGTTCCTGATTGGGGATGACCTCATGGTAGCCCCGGTTTTAGAGCCTGGAAAGCAAGAGCGTGACATCTACCTCCCGGCCGGCCGCTGGAAAAGCTACAAGGGAGAGGGATTTGATATCAAGGAGCCGCTGCACCTGACAGACTATCCTGTAGATCTGGATGAGATTGCTTACTTTATTTGGGAGTAGCAAGAAGGGAATATAAAGCCAAACAGACTGATTAGCCTATGTTCCAATTTGCTTGTAAGACAAGCTTAACAAATTTAGCTTTTGTGCTTGACAGGAGAGAAAAGGCTGAAAAAAGTGGGAGAATAATTCTGCAACAAAATATGACTTTTAAAAGTAATTTAAAATTTTAACACTCCATTGCATCATAAATGTGAAACTGATTCACTTAAAAATGCTTAAAACCTCATCTGAATGTTTTATTTCATTTAAGATATTGAATTCATCTTTTTTTTGTGTTTTTTTTTTTGTGGATTTATGGAAAGATAGCCAAGTAGTGTCATTTAAAAAGAGACTATGTAACTTTTGCTGACTGACAGTGACAATTACAGGTTAATGATAGATGGTTAAAGTTAATGTAACAGTAGCACAGATAGAGAGGAGTCAGTAAGTCAACAGACTGACTCAGTTATGTAACTTACACAGCAACATTTGTTTAAAGTTTGCTAATATTAGTCACTGTATGCTACTGGTCATACCAAACCAAGTAAGGCTGTGCAACCCCAGCATGTAATAAAGTGAGTAAGGTTGTGTTTTAATGCATATGAATCCAGATATTTATTTATACAAGGACTAATGTTAATCTTTCAAAAGTTACACAGTCTCCCTTCTAAGTTATAAATGAAACATTTGTCAAAAAGGGAATATGCAAACTGTGAATTGAGTAAGGCATAATTGCCTTTATGTGCCATAAAGTTGTCATATAAGTTGTCATATTTTTTAGTGTCACTGCACTTTAAAGTTAAATTTAAGCCAAACAGATCATGGGAGGATAATTGCAGGGGTGTCATTTTTGTCATTCAGTAGATAATAGGCTACATAAAACTGTCTATATTAATAAAAAAATCTCAGTTTGACTGAGATATTTTCTTTTCCTTTGACACTTATGACTTTTCTACTTGTCTGCTATGAGATACTTTTCAAGAAGTCAGGTTTTATGCTTCACTTATCAGGATGAATGCTTGAAGTTTAATCACTGCAAACAGTGTGTGCTCTCATTTGTGTAACAGTGTCATGTAACTACTCTTAGCCTAGAAGAAGATGCCTTTTTATTAAGCACTAAATATTTTATGCTTTTCCTCAGGTAACAGCTTTTTTTCTGGGTGTAGTGTGTTTTTAAGTGTCTGGTAATTGTTTTTTATTGTGCTTTGCTAACTCTGAATGCAGCTTAACAGCTAATACTATAATGTATAATACATTGACTTCTACATCCAAAATAATAAGTGTCTTAAGGAAGTTTTCTAATGTTTGTAATTCTGAAACACGGTTACTTTATGCCTACTTGGTATTCAGTGTGGGAGTCTATAGATGCAATCAATTTAGCAGCAATTAATGATCAAATTAAATGGTACAGTATATTTTGTAACATTTTGCTTTGTTAATGTGAATATTTTGTAATTGCAGTGATATCTTTAAGTGCATTTGTTAATAATAGACCTTTTTCAAGGCAGCCATTTTGACATGAAATAGAGTAAACACAGGTGTTACCAATGATACGAATTAAGGTTCCAGTCCATTTAGGCCAAACAGAGTCAGGGTTGGCTCACTGGAAAGGCTCTGCTACACTGAATGGAACGTGACCTTAATTAGTACCACCTGTGTTTACCATACTATTTCATATCAATATGGCTGCCATGAAAAAGGTCTATTACTGCCAGATACTGTGTGTAATGTGCTGTTGTGCTATACATTTATTATTGTTACATATTGTGCATTTATTATGCAATATTGTTAATTTAACCCTTTATGGGGTGTGTTAACCATTTTATGGGCAATGGTCAACAGAGTGTTCCACAAATGTCACAAAACGAAAATTTCCATTATGTTAATGCAAATATTTAAAAAACATCTTGGCAGAGGAAGGGAAAAGGTCCTGTGTGTAAAATTCTGGCTGATCTATTGTCAGAAATTGAGTATAATATTCATTGGTAGGCTATATAATAATCACCTGAAAGTAAGAATTGTGTTTTTCTTACCTTAGAATGGACTGTTTATATCTGCAGAGGGTGGGTCCTCTTCCACCGAGGCCACCATGTTGAACCACCATGTTTCTACTGTAGTCCAGACAAACCAAACTGGACAAACCAAACACTGGCTCTAGACAGGGCCTTTCATGAGTTTTGTTGACATTGCGGTGGAGGGAGAGGCGAGTGGTATTCAGCTGGTTGCAACATGTAACCTCACTACCAGACACCACTAAATCCTACACACTGGTTCTTTAAGTGACCTTTCGAAAAGTAAAACCAATAAAGAATAATGTTGGTACCTTTGACCCATTATGCAGCCCCTCTCCATGCTGACTGCCTGTGAGCTTTGACATGTGCCTTACAGGTTGACCTCAGTGGGTTTTTTTGTGCCTTTTGACATAGTATCATCATAGCCAGTCTACCTATTTATAGCAGTTCTCACTCAGCATCTGGGCCAGGCCAACCTCTGAGGCTATTTCTGTCTCAGACTGTCTTGTTTTGTGACAAGACTGAGAGGCTCTATCTTGGACTAAATGTTTCTTTGCTTTTGGATCTTTTGACTCAGTGTGTGCTGTTTGCCTAAAATTTTTGCAACTGTACATTGGAAACTTTTGCATGTGACTTACAGTAAGGGTGGCACTAATATCAGAAAGAGTGCATATTGGATGTAATTGTTTGTGAATGTATTAAAGAATTCAGGTTTGACTTTTGCTGTTTGTGAGCACTTTTGTTTTAATTTGCATGGAACATACAATAATGTTTGTTTTACAGTAAAAGTCACATGGTATATTTTGCTACCATGACTACAACTGTCAGATGACTGATTATGAAACCTCTAAGGCTGGGTTGGACCTAGAAGGATTAGTTTTTAAACCTGACTAAATCATGGATTAACTTTAATTTGTTGAGCCAAACTAAAAATATGTTTTAACTGTCTAGCAAGTAATATAACCAGTGTGGAACTAACAGAGTTAAGGCTCTGCCATTGTGCGTGTTTTCCAACTTAAAATTAATTAGTATTATTGATAACACCCGTGTTTACTATTTCATATTACTATGGCTGCCATGAGTAAGGTTTATTGCTTAATTACAGTATGCCCTGTTCCTTACGTTAATTGCCACTATCATTTTAATTTATCGCCGACAGCACTCTTATTATGTGAACAAATCAAGATATGTCATTAGACAAAATGCACGCCAAGTATTTAGTAAGTATTTACACTGACTACATGGTGTCACAAACTAGATTCCATTCATCAAATAAATAATACAAAACACAAAATAAGTTCTGCATATACCAGCAAATAGTTTATTTACTTTTACATCTATATCCACTTTATAAAACTAGTTTAAATAAAGATTAGTGAACAATTTGATGTACAAAATTGTAAAACTGTGCCCGCGCGGAATTCTGGGTTATTGTAATTATGGGCCAGCTGCTGCGAGGGGAAAGTTAGCTAGCTAAGTCACATGACAGTCGGTAAGTGAGAAACGATCAATGGAGGATAAACACGAAAAGCGGGATTCAGAAGCGAATATTGAAAGCAGCGGCTGAGAAACAAGAAGGGTCTGTGTTCCCTCCGTCCACTGAAGAAAAGCTACGTTTTCCTTCAGAAAGTTTCAGAAAGTCGAAATAGCCAGCACGAGTCGTCCCCATGGAAGAGCACCTGTGATGTAAGTAGAACTTTTTGTTAACAAGCTAATGTCTACCTGCAGACATGTAAATATGAAGGTGCGCTGTCACCTGTTCCAGCCTGTTGTACTGTCATGTGTTGGAAGGGGCGCCGTCCCCGATTATGCTTTCATCTGTTGTGTTGGTTCATGTGCTGTGTTGGTCCAACACTAGGTTTTGTGAAGTTGGCGAGTCTGTCACTATCATGGCCTTGCTGACCCCTCTTCTACATCACGGTGGTCTGCTTTCCTGATAAACATTTAATTTCAACCTTAACTGTGCAGTGCATCTGACTGTAGCTGGTTGTTTTAAAACTGTATACTTCCACTTCTTTCATTCAATACTGGTTTTACGTAATTTTATGTCTGATTTTGATGTTGTTTGATAGTCTTGCAGTGGGACCCATCGCTGGCTCATTACTGCTGAATATAATACAGAATACAGAACAGTTGACGATTAAATGGTTCCCTGTAATGGATTTAGAAAATTTAATTCTCTGCTGAAAATTGCTCTCCCCAATGATTAGACTGATTCATTTTAGTTTACATCACTAAACCTAGATTTACAAAACTTTTTTGTCTTAATTTATTTCAGTCATTAAATCATCACAGATTTACTGATTTGATTTAATTAAATCTGGATTTGCTCATTTTAAACCTTGTTTTGGTAAACTCTGAGTAGAAATACTCTTAGATTAAATTAATCTTTGTTGGTGCAACCCAGCACAAGAATGGTCAATATATGCCTGAATTTAACTTTTGACACACACAACAAATAAAGTAGATGAAGAAAAGACACATGGACGTGACATTGAGGTCAGTAAGCTGACTGTGCAACCAGTGAGCCAATAACAACCTGTAACCTCTTATGAGTCTGCAATACATGAAAACTAATATGCCTATCAATTCAATATTGAAAGAGACACCCTTGAGGGACTTTTCCAACTTTTGGCGCCTGGCTCATCATGGAGCAATAATGACAAGGTGATGAAACAATTGTGCAGGTTATTTGGAGGCTGTGTTCAGATCAATAAATCATCTGGTGGCTCATGATGTGAGGCCAGAGAGCAAGCAATATAAAAGTGTGCGACCAGACACCAAGAATAAGAAAAGATAAACAGTAGAAGATAATAGCAACAATATTTATTAGAATTACAGCATTAAGCATGATTGTTTGTTCTTTTGGAGTTCAAACAGCCTGGCTGGACCACTTCTTACAGCTATAGTCGATCTTTTATATGTTTGGGGAATTTATTCCAATCCACAACAGCGGGATATGCTTCAGAACTACTTCACTTTATTTGCCAATGCCTCATCTTTCTTCAGAATTGATCTGGACTTGCAGCCTGTGCGTGGAGGACATACATTCATTGATTAGCTGTCTGTGTGTTGCAGCGATCAATATTATTTGTCAGTTTGCTTTCTGCAATCATACTGTTTGGTTCTGCCTATCTTTTCATACACTGGACAATTCATTTATGCAGGAGCTTTAAGGGGAACTTGGAGATTTCTCTGAGGAGGGTTGAAAAATAGAAGATTAGAACAAAAGGACCGTTTTATGCCAGTTACAATAAGTTTGGTGTGTGGAGGCACATGCTTTACTGTTTTTTAGTATTTTAGAAATTTGCTGATTTAAATGAAGGAGAAAATGCTTATTTTCCCAGTGTTGATCGCAACAAAAGTGGATATGACAATATGAAACTGATACAGACTCTTTAAAATTATGTTAAAAAGATTAAAGATTTTAAAAACTCTTGAAAACCGACATAAAAATGGTTATAGATACTGAAAACTAAAAATGACATGCCAAATATGTGGTTGTTTTGGCCATGTGGTGCTGCACACGTCCAGAAGGGTGCAGTGTAGCTTCATTGATAAATCCTCTCTCTGACATGTCAGTGGACCATGGTCCAGATGTTACTGTATGTGCGTACACACACACACACACACACACACACACACAACACACACCAAGCAGGACACAAAACTGGCAGAGTACTCCCCCCCCTTTCCTTCCCCACCTGTGAGCCCACCTGTGTGTCCATCTGCAGAGGAGAGACGCCAGTTGTTCTGGTTAGGAGCCAGTGTGTCTCAAGTACCTTCCCATATCCTCCTTCTATGAGCCTGTCTGCTGTCTGTCCTCCCCAGTAAGGCACATATATATTATAAAAAAGAGAGAAGTGGTGCTCACTACAGTAACCATAAAAACACTGCTGACTCGCACACAAAAAATAAAAGCATCTTTTGCAATTACTTACTTACTGTTTTAAGCAGAACTATGTTAATGTCCTCATCAGTACTCAGAATAAATTATAATCACGAACAAGAATTAGTGTAAAAAAATAATTATTTAAACACACAAAATGTGAGTTCTGCTGCTATCACCATAGCTGATGAAAATCTATCTGATGTGACTCAGGCAAAAATCATAAGGTAATATCAAAGTTTTATTTATATTATGTTTAGTCACATTAGCCGACTCCCTTCCTCACTTTCTACATATCCAACATAGCCCGTGCTTATAGTAAGTAGCTAGAAACGGCTAGCAGGAAACGCACTGTTAAGTTGAATAAATTGCGGATTTCTCTGGGTTTGAAGATTGTTTGAAACATTTGGGATAATGTAAGTACGCAGCTCAACTAAATGTATAGCATATGTCGAGTGTTTTTAGACAATTTAATGTGGAAATGTTTGGAGCTGCAGCGATTAATCAGTTACTCGGCTTTGGACAACACTGATCAACATTTTTCACCACTTTCTGACATTTTATTGACCAAACAACATGTTGATTAATCAAGATTATGACTGACAGATCACTCAATGATGAAAATTATTGTTAGTTGCAGTCTTAGAAATTATAAATATTATAGCTTTATTTAAGTGCAGTATTGTAGTGTATGTGTCTGTTGCTTATAGTGCTAAAGATTTGACATTACTTCATGTGAATTTATGTTGCACTTTGTACAGCTAAATTTAGCCATACTTGAAATTAAAAACTGTTCCAACTAAGCTAACTTATAAAATATATTTTGCACTTTTTTTCACACATAAATTTGGTCACTAAAATAATTGTAAATGAACATTTAAACTACTGAATCCATCATCAAAACTGCTGTTGGATCACATGTATAAACCAAAATGAACAAGCAGACAAACCATGATGAATAAGCTTCAGTTTTATTAAAAAAGCTTTCCGGCCTCCTGGAGCTAAGTGTGCATTGAGCGTTTATTGTAGAGGACCACAGGGGAAATAAAACCCCATGGCCGTCTCTTGTGTGAAGTGAGAATCTTTGTCCTTAACCCAAGATTTTCACTCCGTAACTAGAGTGACCTCGCATCTGGTGCTGCCATGGCTTGTCTGACAGGAATATGTCTGTCCTCGCTAGGTAACAAATGAACCCAACACCCCAGAGACTGGTCTCGCATCTGTTTATCTTTTTCACCTGTCGGTTCGCTGCACTGCATCAGGCTTACACTCCTCTGCAGCGTTTGTGGATTTCTGAGCATGCCTCTGGCATTACAGGGACAGAGATAGTCGCTGTTGGCTGGAAGCTACATTTGTTAACTTTATGACTGGGTGTGATAGTGTTACATGTTTGTTTTTTATTGTACTTTTGTATGACAGTAGACCTTTTCCACAGCAGCTGTATTAATGAAATAGTGGGGTAAAGAGAGGTGTTACCAATGATGCTAATTAGGGTTGGAATGGAACATTAATTAGCGTGTTTATCCTAGTATTTCATATCATATACATGTGTTTATCCTGTACTGTTTAAAACTTAGATTCATTTATTTGTTGATTGTGTGAAATATTTCAAATATCAGTTAATCTTTCAGGCAAAAACGCTAAAGAGTCCCATGTTCCAGTGACTGTGTGAGATTTTACTGATTTTCTTTTGTCTTTCTTTTCTTAAGTAAACAGTTTTGGGTTTTAGCCCATTAGCCAGAAAAAAACAAGCAATTTGATGACCATCACCCTGAGATTTACCTAATTGTTGTGGGGATTTTTCACAGTTTTTTCTAAATTAATAAGTGATTAATCCAGAAAATTACTGGCAAATGATTTGAATTGTAAAAAAAAATGTGGCCACCTGTCATTTTGTTATTGCAGTGTTTGCTGAACAATGACAATACAGGCTGCTTCAATCAACAAGTGGAGGTTATTTTGTAGTCAAGTCAAAGTCTAGTCTAGTCAAATAAACTTGACATTAATTTAGTTCTGTTTGAGATAACATGTTCAATAAGCTTAATACATTAAGTTGAAAAAAACACTCTAACAACAATGCCAACCCTCATCATGGTTCACAGTGTTTTCATTATTGTGAAAACAAGCGACCATGACTGATCTTAAACAACAAGCAACTTTCCATCATATGTTTTATTTTATTTTCAAACTAAAAGAAAGGAGGGTCTCAGGTGAGTTTTAACCCTCACACATTGCATACTGGGAAGTCAGGTAATGTGCTGATCATGTTTCTTTAGAAACTTAATGAGTTGATTAAACTCTATACAGTAAAGTCATTCAAGTCAAATACATCGAAGTAAACAGACTTCAAGTTAGAAGAACTCAAATTTATAAGTTCTAAAGTGTTCTAAATAAATACTAGAAAGTTTAATAAACTTGAATAAATACAACTTGTATATTTACCTCAAGTTAATGAGGAAAGATGAGTTCCACAAAATTGAGTTCCACAGAATTCCTTAGAGTTAAGGAAAATGGCGACAGATATGCAGGCACACTTAAATAGTAAAATGAGGGAGTTAGATGAGGACAAAAGGCAGGGCACTTCCTCTGAGCCTTGGTGGGGGTAAGAGGTTGAACGAAATGTCAGGCACCGAGGAACAGATGCATAATTGAAACATTGCGTTGCTGCTGCGGCCGTGCACAAGGTTGTTTGATTGATACCGTTTTAGAACACTCCTGTCCCCTCGTGCTCATGGGGTTTACCTGAGGAGAAACCAGGGGAGGGGGAAAGGTGCTTAGGTGGCTCATCTGGGTTTTGGAGGAAAATTGGTGCCATCCATCAAACACTGCATTTAACAAACGCTAACGCAGGCCTGGCCAACAAAGGATTCGTATATAAGGCAGCGAACCGGGAAACATGTGAGGTGCAGGGACTGCTGAGGGTCTATCAATCAACCAGTCAGCTCCTTTATTTAACAAGCGAGGGCCACGGACCCCGAGGGCCACACTCCATATTCTGGCTGGTTGGGCTTGCAGTCTTCTCCTGTAAAAGGAAGAAAAAAGGGGAAGAGAGGGATGAAGGGAGGAAGGAAAGAGGGCCATGAAGGGATTGGGGTTGGGGGGTGATGGAGGTGCAGAAGGGTTTGGCCCGTGTCCCCTGGCGTGCCGGTGCGCTTCATCTTCTCAGTGCAAGGGCCTGGAACTGCTGCTTGATGGGATTTTCAGCCCTGTGGCCTCCGCTGTCCCAGCATCCATCTGGAGGGCTGCCGTGTGCACAGTGGAGAGCCAGCCACTCAGCGACACAGCCATAAAGAACAACCCGTAGGCCAGCCAATGCCAGTGATCTGAGGCTCGCAGCTCTGTTCAGTGGACAGGCCAACACTCAGTGGCACACATTCCTGTCAGGGACACAGGCTGATCCCCAAGCTACTGTGTGCTCAGTGGAACAGAAGACACGCTCTGTGAGGCAGCCCACATCCAAGCACTGACTCCTTCAAAGCTTAGAAAATTGGAATGGAACAAGGACTTCACTATTCAGCATCCTTAATGGTGTGGAGAGGACTAGCTCCTCTCTCTCATTTGTTCTGTGTCTGTGTGTGTCACAGCAGTGGAATACACACTTATCCTAATGTTTGCATTGCGTGACTTGTAGTTTGTTATCAAGATTTTACAGTGCCTTCAGTATCTGATCGAAGTAAGATGCAGAAGTTATATAGCTCAACAGTGAGGTTGTGGAAGTGAAAATCACATGAACATTCTGAATATAGGATTTAGATTATTAGTCATATTGACGTAATCATCAAGGCAGACTTACTGCGAGAAATGACGGTTCATGCTCCTGTAGAAGCCACAAGTCTGTATGATACCAATCTTATTTCAAGAAAAACAAGTTTCACTTGCGATGTCATGGAGAAGTATTACACTACATGCTTAGAAATAAAAAAAAAGTGCTAATTAGAACCAGATAGAGTTCTTCAGCTTGTCCCCATAGGAGAACCTTTTTTTTTGGTTCCTGGTAAAACCTTTTATAAAGACTCCACTTGGAACCCTTTGGGAGGGTTTCACCCAGAAGTCAACATAATGGGTTATACCTGGAACCATCTATGAAAAGGTTCCACCCAGAGCCCCAGGTTCTACAGAGAACCCTAATGTGGCGTAATGGGTCCAACCAGGACCCACCCAAGGGGTTCTACCAAGAGGCCTTTTATATTCCAAGGGATTCATCCAGAACCCACCCAGGGCATCTAAAAATACTTTTCATAAGGGTGTCAGCTATAACCTTCTTGTCTTCTAAGGGTTCTATGAAGAACTATATTATATTCTACAGATGAGGCAAAAAAAAAATCATCATCCATGACTTTAACAATCTATGTTACAATTACCAGTGTTTAAATTGAAAACCATATTTTAACACAAGGGTTCTTTGTATGAAAAGGTTCTTAATAGAACCCCTAGTCTTACAAAGAACCCTCGGTGAACCCTTTCCTCAAAAAATGATTCTTCAGAAGCAAATGGTTCTGGTAGAACCTCAGCCCTTTGGGAAGAACCCTTATTTCTAAGAGTATACCTACAGTCCTAAAGTGTAACAGTGATGTCTCTGATTGATGGAGCTTGACGTTACCATGGAAATATTTACTGCACCTGCAAACAAGTAGCTCTGCTAGCATGCTTATACATGCATGAGTTAGGTAGCAAACATTAGCTAACATGAGTCATACTAATATTGTTGTTATGCTGCAGTAAACATACACACAACACGAATATAATACTTTACAACACTGTTATTAAAATATAAAACTATAATAATGACAAAAGTTAAATTTAAAAAATGGTATAATTTGCAGTGATTTATTGGGTGAGTAGTTCCTTCAGTCTTGAAATAAATATCCTATCTAACAATTTTTTTTGTGTTTTGAATCAAATATTTTGTGGTCACGATTCATCTTATATTTGGTTGGCTTAGGTCCAGGCTTAAAAGACGTCAACGGAGTGAATGAATTGGAAATTCACTTCTGGAACTGGAACCACTGAATAAGTGCTTGGTCACTACTGAGCTCTGCAGTGGCACCTTGTTGATAATGCAAACATATATATGGTGGTCACACAGACTGATTTGAATAAGTCTGTTGGAAGTTAAAACCTTGCCTGAAAACAATATTTCCTTTGCGTGTTCAATAAGACAGAGTCCATTTTTTACAGAGAAGTTCAATTTAATACCACAACAAACAGCGTCCAGAACAATAATATCAGCGATATATAATTGAAAATCAAGACCAAATATGCACAGACAATCATTACTGCCTCTCATTATTGGATCCAATTTATGTATGCCCCAGGGGACAGAGTAGCACATAATGGATTGGTGCTGTGGAGAGCCGAGATACTGTACGCGCCGTATTGGTGGCGAACGTGCGCGAGATCCAGTGTGATATCAGTGATACGAGCGTGGAAAGTTTGGATTGAAAATGTTTTTGTTTCTCCTCAGGGCTACGCGGCATCATTAGCATATTTTTTCCCTCCTGACGACTGTAAATTCAGTGAATGTAGCCCTGTGGTGGGTAAGGTGGGCAGACGGCAGACTGTATAAATAAACAGAGTCTGTCTGAGGGCAGCACTGTGGCCCCCACCTGCCCACCATCAATCAATATTACAGCGGCCACTGGCAGCCCAATCGCCCTTTTATAGGCCTGTGAAATGATCAAACATCTGCTCATAACCATGCTTCATATATAGATGGATCTTACATACAATATCAAATTCTGCATGATATCATGCTGCACAACACAATGTAACAATGGCAATACAGTGCATTTATCCAAAAGTGTGCACAGCAGCAGACTGGGGGTGTGTGTAAGAAGCAGTAAGGTGGATTTCATCACCTGCAGAATCAGTTGGCTTTTTAAGGCTCACCAAATACTTTGGATCAACAAAGCCACAACGCAGAAGATGCAGACGTGGAAATTAATGAAGTACAAATGCTTTGTTCCTGTAGTTAAAGGGACAGTTCACTCCCAAATCAAAAATAGATATTTTTCCTCTTACCTCTAATGCTTTTTATCCATCTAGATTGTTTCGGTGTGAGTTGAAGAGTTTTGGAGATATTGACTGTAGAGATGTCTGCCTTCTCTGGAATACAATCAGACTAGATGGCCCTAGCCTGTGGTGCTCAAAGTGCAAAAAAAAAAAAAAAAAAAAAAAAACACCTGAAAACTTAGAAGCCATGTTTCTTTCCAAAGATCTGGCTACTTTATTTGAGTATTAATTTTTCTGACAACTTTTTACTTTTACTCTCTACATTTCAACACAAATATCTGTACTTTCTAGTCCTTCCATTTTCAAAATGGTCTGGTTACTTTAGTTTTAATGAAAATGAAGGGGATTATCAATTATTTTATATTGTAACATGGACAAGCATGACAGATGTAACAAGGCAAAGATTTTGTAAAAAAAAAAAAAAGAAAAAAAGACCACCATAGGTGATGAAAATCATGTTCATGGTTGAGGTGAGGTTAAAGTTTTATTCGTGTAATGTAAAGTCACGTTAGCCGACTTCCTTCCTCATGTATCCGAGATATTCAGATGTATCCCAGCTTTTCCTGAAACTTATGGCAACTTGCTAGCAACAGTTAACAGCAAACACAGTGTTAATTTGAATGCATTTTGGATTTTTCTGCATTGAGTATTGTTGGAAACATGTTGAATAATGTCGGTATGTTCTCATTCGTCCAGTCATTGTATCTCAGGAAAGATTAAATCGAAAGCAACTGACTTGTTTAAAAGTCTTATTGAAGACGTCTTCAATAAGACTTTTAAACAAGTCCAGTTGCTTTCGATTTAATCTTTTCTGAGACATGTTGAATAATGTAGTACACAACATCTAGCTTTTTGCATTTTAGGTGAAATGTTACAAATTACGCTTTAATATGACATGAGTTCAGTTAGTTAGAAATGTACTCCGGAGGGCTACTTTTTACTTTTATACTTTTTACTTGAGTACATGTCAGAGCCTGTACTTCTTCAGTTTTACTTGAGTAAAGAAGTTGAATCACTACTTCTACTTTTACCAGAGTCTTTCTTTACACAAGTATCCATTATTCTTGTGTGAACTTCTGCCCCCTGTTTGTGAAGCTGTTTGTCATCTTGTTACCCAGTAATCACATGCAGTCTTGTTTTGTGTGCCCAAAAGACTTACGTGAGAAAGCACAACTCTGCCTCAACTCTTTCCTTGTTTACCATTTAAAAGTCGGCCATGTTGATGGAAGCTCAGTGAACATGATAAAAGTTGAGCCCAGTAACTAGTTTGGCAGCTGTAGTAGACAAAGGTTGCGGGGGCCTGGTCCATGGAGAGGGGGAATGAATCCAACTGGTCCAAGGTTAATGGTGGCTTGGAACAAAATGGATTCAGTGCCAGGGGCGTGCTGACAGGTGATTTGACATGAGTGAAGGTGGGCCATCAATCTCCCGTTGGCCCCTATGACCCTCCCCCGCCCAGCCGTAGCAGCTAGGGGGCGCCAGGTGTCATGGTGCCCTGACCTGTACAGGTCTCCAGATAGCCCACCTGCTGTCTGCCTAAAGCTCCCCCTACGGCTAGAAGAGACTCCCATCACTTCACGCCTGGCTGGCATAATGAAACTGTGATTGGAAGATAGTGAACTGTGACAGGCAGTAGTAGACTCAAAGTCTTCTAGCCAAATTCAAACCACTCGCTCCAGGTTTCCTTTTACAGGCCGCTTTTCTCTTGAATCGCTTTGACAATTTAATGGTGCAAAAATGATAATCTGCCAGCCTGTCTTTAATATGCTTTCATACTCTGCGTGGCTATTGTCTCGTGTACTGCAGAATAAAGGGATTTTGTAACTCATTCAACCTGAGGAGGAATATCAGGTAGAGTATGCTGAGGCAAAAACTGCTTTGTGTAGTTTGAGTTTCATTATGTGCTTGTGTGTACAACCTCTTTTTTTCTGCTTCTCAATTCAGGGGGGCAAGGCTACTGCTAAATGCAAGTTCATGTCATCACACCAGTGTTGTTTTATTGTTCTGTGGAGAGAAAATGTGATAGAGTTTCTGTTGTCACGGATCACATCAATGGTGAGAAAATTAGTCATGTTGATTAAAAAAGCTTGTTTGCTTCCTGTCAGCAATGTTAGCATGCAGGAATTTTGTGGAATCAGCTAATCTTTTCTCATTAAATTAACATAAATATACAAATTTTATTTTTTAAGTAAACCTAAAATTTCTATTATTTACTTTCAAAACTTATTAACACAAGTTCTTCTAAGTCTTTGAACTTGACATTGTGAGTTGAATGAATGTACTGAATAGAGTTCATGAAAACATGGTCAACATATTAGCAGACTTCCCAGCATGCATTGCTTGAGAGTCAAAACTCCCCTGAGGCCCTTCTTTTTCAATAATCTGAAGAAAACATATATGATGGAAACTCTTTAAAATAAGTTGTGGTTGCTTGTTTTCACAATAAAGAAAAAAAAACTGCAAACATGTTTTCTCAAATAAAACTGAATTAATATCAAGTTTATTTGAGTTGAAAAGTTTATTTGTTTTGATCAACAAAATTACCTCAACTTGTTTTTTCAAATGCAGTCAACTTCAAATTTTAATGCAGCCCGGGCACAAACTTTTTTAAGTTAAAGCACAGTTTATTTTTACAGTGTACCTGCAGTAACGTCACCTTCAGTCAAACTTGTGTTAGAAACCACTGCACTGACAAACTCATGGCTTTTTCCTAAGGGTTAAATTGGGATTAGTAACGTGGGCCATTTCTCGGAGGAGGATGTGGGCTGGTGTAGAATCAAAGTGGGCTGAAAAATCAGGTAAAGTATGCTGAGGCAGAAACTCTTCTGTGTAGCATGAGTGTCATTATGTGCATGTGTGTACATCCCCTCCCCCACCCCCACCTCCCCAGGGACGCTCAGCTTCACGTTTAAACCCAACATAAATTCCCTGTCACAAATCCCTGGGGCAGCCAGGCTTGTAGGCACAAAAGCAAATATTTCCGTTCCTGATCATGGCCAATCCCTTTTAACATCCCCACCCACTGACCACCCCCCTCCTTCTCCTCCTCCTCCCACCCCTCATCTGAACCTACCCTAGCACCGCAAGCCAGCCATTTGTCACAAAGTAATTATAGAATTATCGATTGGCAAGCAATTAACACCTTTCTTCTCTTTTTCCAGCCCTCCTCCTTGCCCCACCCAACACCCCCACCTCAACCCTCGCCTCCACCCCATCCTTTAATTTGAACTCGGAGAGAGAAAGAATGAGAAGAGGTGGGTAGAGAAAAGCCGTGGGAGTAACACATTTAATCCTGTTGGCATTTCCTAGTTCTCCTCAAATTAATAGGGCGACAGGGACAAAACGGCTTTTCTCTTTCTTCCTCTGTTCCCTCTGTTATTTCTCTCCTTGTCTCGGCCGCTGATCTATCTTTAACAGACAGGGGAGCTGCTTAGAGTACAGCCAAACACTCTATTCTCGCTGCGAAGAATGAATACACCATTAAACCGCATTTCAAAAAGAACACCTTGCATGCTTCATAACAACCACATAGCTCGCGGTATGATAGCTGTAACAATGCTGTTGAACTCTCAAAAGGGAAAAAGACCTAACCAGTCCAGACTATTCTTTATTTTCTTTTCATATTTGGTAGCCTTACCCTTTCTTTCTGTCCTGTTTTCCAGCTGCCACTGGTAGTAGTAGAGGTCCAGATGGACGTGCAGGGGAAAAGTGCGAGAACCTCCGGCTGGCAGGTGTCTGAGTCAGGATGGATGTCATGGAACATCACCTTAGTAACATATGGATAGGGACAGGGGAGTTGATTCCCCTTCTGGCAAGTTTGATATCACATCTTCTCTTTCTGTTTATCAGTCTCTGCCTCCCCGCATCTCTCACTCGCCTGACTTTCATATTCTGCCTGTCGTGTCCACTAAAAAGGATTTAATGTCATCGAGATTTATTGTTTTTACAGTTTATTTCATATTTTTTAATGCAAGGATATTTTGTCGCATCTGAAATGGAGCATAATATGTATTCTTAAACTATGGATCAGACCCAAAGTGGGTCACGGCTCTACTTTTAGTGTCGTCCCATAAAGTAAAAGTACCAATAAATATTAATGAGTCTGTATCCTAGGATGAGAGACTAAAATTTCTAATTTGGGTTCCGCACTGAAAAAGAACCCCTGAGTTACAGGATTTAATTTTCCTCCGCTTTCTCCAGTCGGGGGGGGCAAAGCTGCTTCTAAATTGCAATTCATGTCATCACACCAGCGTTGTATTGTCTTATTTTTCTGTGGGGAAGCAGATGAGATAGAGCTGCTGTTGTCACTGATCACATCAATGGTGACAAAATTAGTCATGTTCATCCAAAAAAAAAAAAAAAAAGAAAAAAAAAGATGATGACAAAAGCTATTCTTCTCACCACTTGCCCGATGTAGTGTCACATATATCAGTTTTACAAACTGCTTGTCTGTTTACTTCCTGTCAGCGCTCTGGTAATGTCACCTTTTCCTACAAGTGATTTTTAATCCTTAAGTTAGTTATTTAACGTTTCACAGTTTCCTTGGTACATATTGTTAATAGTGTTTTTGAACATCTTCATGGTGCCCTCAGTGTCTTAGATAACCGTTTATATAGTTAGCTAGCTAGTGAACATCATCATCCATCCATTTTTTCAAACTTGATAGGAATAAAATGAAAGTAACTAAGAAATGTCATCTTGTCCAAAAATCACCAGTTCTTGTTTGGTTGAAATAAACCCTTTATTCACCAAGTTAGATGTAAAAATATCACCGTGAAGAGGAGTGAGAGGGAGGTCAGTGATGAGAAAAACAAATGGGAGATACAGCGTGTATAGCCAGAATATTTTCACATCCAACTCAGTGAACTGGTGGGGTTTATTTTGACAAAACCAGTGTTGGTGATTGTTGGAACATTAGAAAGACGAGCCAAGACACTTTTGGTGAGTTGTGTTTTCTTTGCTGTTGAGTTTGAATGAAGATTAAGACTACAGTGGACGAAACAGGCTGCAATATAATGTAGCCTTATGGGCACTGTCAAAGCATGTGCTTCACTTTCACCACTGACAGGCTCTGATTGTTATTGTAAGTGTCTGTAAGAGTAAGATGTATTTTGTTTAACCAGAAACAGTAACTGTATTACTGTAACACACTTAATTCAAACTTAAGACAGAAACAAAATAAAAGTCACAAAGTCTTTTCACAGTGTTCCAACAATCACAAACGCCTGTTTTGTTGTAATAAAACCTTAATTCACTGCTTTAGATGTGAAAATATTCTGGCTGTACATGCCGTTTCTCCCTGCTGTCTCTCTGATGTCCGACCTCCCTCTCACTTCTCTCCTGATATTTTCACGTCCAACATGGTGAATTAAGGGTTTGTTCTGACCAAACCGGAGTTGGTAGGAGCAGTGGAAAGATGAGTTAAGATGTTTTTGGTGAATTTTATGCAGTTTCTGTCTGTTTCTGTTTCTGTCTGTTTGAATGAAGATAATGATGCTGGCTAGCTCACTATGCCGTTTTACGTTCAGCTTGTAAAACAGTTATTTAAGTCATAAGTCACGCTATATTGTGTGAATTCTATGAGCTGGTAAAAGAATAAAAGCAATATTTTAGTTTGGTGAGGACCTAAATTATGCATATATGATCAGAGAATGTTTCTCAGTTTGTATTTATAGGTAGACCTGCAATACTGAATTGATTAATCATTTATTAAATTAATAGTCAACTATTTTGATAATTGATGAATAGGTTAGAGAGGTTTTTTAAGAAAAAAAAATCTCTGATTCCAGCTTCTTAAACATGAATGTTTTCTGGTTTCTTTAGTCCTCTATGACAGTAAACATAATATCTTTGGGTAGTGGACAAGACATTTGAGGACGTCATCTTGGGCTTTGGAAACACTGATCCACATTTTTTCACAATTTTCTGACATTTATAGGCGAACAACTATTAATCAATTCACGAGAAAATAAATGACTAAGAAAATAGTTGCAGCCTTATTTATAGGCAATATACAGTATATCACATGCAAGAAGCTTTACACAGTTAGAGAACAACATTTGATTTATTGTTTTAATAGTCTGAATTGGAACTGCTATGCACAAACAAATACCTAAAATTATTTGCAAATACAACACACTCGATTTCACCCAAGGCGCTCTTCACTTCCTCCAAATGCAGCTAACCTAATGTGAGTGGCATTCATTTGACAGCAATTTAGGAACAATTTGAAGCCCTTGAGGGACCTTTCTCTTTCATGCTGTAGTGTTGATCAATAATTCCCCTCAGGATGTTATTCAAACACACATACAGCAATATTCCTTCCTGAAAAACACTGTGATATTGACCCGTTTTTCCTGCCCTGCAGCCCTTCTTATTTTCTCAAAGAAGGCCTAACCCAGGAGACAGACATTGTTGTGGCCCTCTGCTCTATGCAGGTTTTCTGGCTATTATGGCTCAGACTCCATGATTCTCTGTCACAGTTTCTTCAAAGCCTCCTCATACTTCTGCAATACACTCTGTGTGGTTGACATTTAGGAGAGTTTTAAAGGAAACAAAGGACAATCCATTTGTTGGCGTTTTATCTGAGCTTGTTAGTTCACCGGGATTTGTTTTTAAATTAGAATCAGAATCGCTTTACTGGCAAAGTATGCGTGCACATACAGGGGATATGACTCTGCGTTTTCATTGGTCTGTACTTACAGTTTAATAGATGTACAGATAAGAACACAGACAAAAAAACTGAACAAATAAAGGTGAAGAATGGTAAACAAAATAAAAGTCTATAAACAGTTTGTTTTGAAAGTAAATTGTGGGCAATACACATAGTGCAAAGAAATAAATATTTAATGAATATACATACATGGAGTAGATAGTTATGAGCAGAATTTATATTGACAATGACAGTGTGTGATGATATGTACATCTAAAACACTGCATTGTAAAAACTATTAGAAAAAAACAGTAAAACAGTCTATAATGAAAGTAAGTGGATGTTTTGGTGTTAAAGGGTTATTGACACTTTCTGGCTGATTTAACTGTGAGGGCCTGTCTGTCCTGTGTGGTTGTTGGGGCGTACAGTCGTTCAGTGACGTGTAGCGCCCACCAGAGGGTAAAAGTTAGAACAGGCTGTGTCTAGGATGTAAAATGAAATGAATGAAATGAAAAGAGAAAAATGAAAAAGGCTTTTGGGAACTGCTGGAGTCATCATTGAAGTCATCACTATTTTGCAGTAGAAAATGCATCAGAGGTATTAAAAAAACAAGTATTAAAACCAATACAGACACTCAGAAACCTTCACAAATTCTGCCCATTCAGTGACTTATCTGTGTTGCTGCACTCCGAGGCTCACTGCAGAAAGTAACAAACTGTTAGGCTAATCCAGCATCTCATCCATAGTGATGAATGGTATAATCTGCACTGGTGTAAATGGTGTAACGCTGCATCAATCAATATTTTATGGAAACGCAGGACATGAAAAAAAAGCATGAAAAAAAGTGAAAACTTGCAGTGGCAAACCCACATATTTATTAATTACCACCCAACTCTGCAGCTTCCCTCGGCTCCATTGAACTTTTTAGCATTTAAGCTGCTTGTTTTTTAGTTTTATGGCACTCAGCTTTAACTTTTTGATTGAGTCTCGGTGCATATTCACTACTTTTTAACTTGAATCTAGTCAATGCACTTGAGGAAAACATTCTTCAGAGGAAAGGCCCTCACTCATTCCCTTATTATTAAGTCTGTTTGGGTACTAGCAGACAGAAACAAAGATCCATAAACATTCACAAATTATACCGTTTTTACACCAAAATTAGTGTGTATATGCAGGATTTTTAAATGCAGGCTAAAAATGCAGATTGCCTTCTTTCTGATTGCCAGTAGACAAGTTTGTAGCAAAGTTCTTTTTTTTCTAATTTGTCACATTCAACATCACAAACGCGCAAAAAACAGGACTAATAAATAGTCGAAAACATAATTGTGGCCAGTGACAGCATTATGGTGGTTACTTTTTTATATAGTTTCTCTTTCAAACTCACTGCAGACTGATTTTGGAACAATGTTTGAGCGCTGCTTGAACAGAGATGGACAGAATTTGTGGCTGAAATGACACAGAAGGTACTGACGGAGGTGACAAGACTTCATAGGATATTGCTGGAAAAGGGGCGAAAATGAGCATATCCAATCAGAACTGGAACCAATAAATAACCATAACTACTGCAGAGTCATTTGAAATTTCATTTAAAATCAACTAAAAATATATGAAAAAAGTTCTTATCCCATAGTTATTTTTAAATGTTCTGCTTTCTTCAGTCATTTGTTTACCTTGTCTCTGGCCCTTTCGAGATGGACAGGAGGTGTACAAATGGCTTGTGTTAGGCTTGCAAGTAGTGATGAACAGATTAATACCAAAAGTATCGATCCTGCAATACCTGTGTCATTTAGCAAACTACTGATTTTCAAAAGAGTTGGGTCAATATGACAAATATAAAAGATTCACTCTCTCTCCCCTGTTTTGCACAAAAATACAGATCCTATTTCTATTCCCACTCACTGCTAAATT
Organism: Lutjanus argentimaculatus; assembly: GCA_034769285.1. Lineage (NCBI taxonomy): Eukaryota > Metazoa > Chordata > Actinopteri > Lutjaniformes > Lutjanidae > Lutjanus > Lutjanus argentimaculatus. The sequence goes on from JAWZSL010000014.1 coordinate 14,393,313, forward strand.
GTTACCGAATCATATAATTACATGTGGCCAAAAAAGAGAAAAGCTGTTGTGGTGCAATTTATACCTACCCATGATGCCCTGCTTTACCAAATTGCCTTCTACTAACTGAATCAATACAGTCCCCAGCCCTCAGTGGTAGTGGTAGCAAATTGTTGTTTGAAACATATCAGAATTAATCTGGATTGAGTACTGCCAGCAACAAAAGAAAAACAAGGAGGAAGAGCCTCTGTGATCCAAACACATTTCACATGGATGCCTCCAACCTCTCTCAAGTCGCGTCACATGAAAGTTGATGAGGTTACATGATAATTGTTCTCACATGGTAGTCATATGACAGTTGTTAGGGTCAGTGTCCGTTTCTGCTCAGTGGTGTAAAGTTTGAGTTGCACCTAATTTATCAAGTAGATGGTGGGAATCAAACAGAAGATGCTGGCACTGGTTCTCAATTTCAAGACTGCACTTTTTTCAGGGAGACAGCACAGCGTAGAAATGCCTGTTTGTTATTTGACATGCCCTCTGCTATAAGATTGATGTTATCATTCACTCGGTTGATGTGTTTTGTGAAAGCAACTACCTTGCAGGTTCTTTTTATCCAGATATGTGTCATCCACATGTCTGAACCAGTGCCTTAAAGCTCCTGCTTGTATCATCAATACTGGCGAGACCAACATAGTGATATTTGTCATTGGTTTAAAACCAAAATTTGTGGTGGCAGGCTGTGAGAGACTACCCACAGATGATTGAACTTTATTATTCCAAGGTACCAAAACGATTAACCCGCCCCTTTTGGAACCTTAGTCAACTTCCTTCTTTCCTGTTTCCCATTGGCTACTTAAATATTCTAAATGCGAGGCTCCTCTATGTGGAAAAGAAACCCACATTTTGAGGATGGTTAAAAGATGTTGCTGGGGGACCTGTAACAGTACAGTATAGTCACATCTTAAGTTAGTTAATATTAGCTAACTTAACCCTTGCTAACTAGCTAGATAATCTACATCAATTGTTAGCTAGCTAGTTTGCTATAGTTTTACTCTGTAACAGTCTTCTAGCTAATGAGCTAGCTATTCAACATTGATCATTAACAAGCCAGTTACATGTAATGGCTAATGTTAGCAAAACACTAGCTAAGTAGCAAGCTTATCTATATGAATTATTGGTTTGCTAGCATTTCGCTAACATTAGCTAATGTGATTACATACTTTGTCTTTATATGTACCCCAGAATCTTTTAACCATCTTGAAAATTTTGTTTTGTGTTAAACATAGACAAGACTAATACATTGTATATATAAGTAGAGGAAACAGGAAAGGAGAATGTTGACTGACGTTCTGTTGGGTACCAAGCTTACTCAACTGTTATCGGAGCACAGAGCAAAAAGGGGCGGGACTTAGGAAGGGTCAAAGCCAATGGTGAAACCACACTATGCATAGTGTGGTGTTGTGGTAACAGTAATACTATCAGCTGTTCAGTCTTACAGGGAATCATTTGAGTCCAGTGTAAATATTAAAAAATACGTCTTTGTCTAACTGTAATGTACTGAGCCGTTTTACTCATTCAAACCTTGGGCCAAACCAGACATGTTCAATCACTACCTGTGTTGTCCTGCCATTTTTTAAAAAAAATTTTAAGGTGAGACTATATAACTTATGAAAGAGCACATAACACATTCCTCCTTTGACAAATGAAATGTTTAATTTATAAGCATTAAAACACAATACTACTGAATTTAATACACTCAAGGGTTTTGCTGCTACAGCATTACCTGGTCTTGTATGACCAGTAGATTATGGTAGTTTATGTTAACAAACTTTAGTTAAATATTGCTAATATTTACTTGTGGCTGTCTGCGTTTGGCAAGTTACTTTCAGTATGTAACATATTACTAGTTACTCTGTTTTGAAAGTAATAAATCGTGGCCTCAGTGACTTCTCTTCAGCAAAACTTAGAGTCTCACTTTAACATCAGTGCTAGCAGCAGACCTGTCTATTAGACAGTGACAAAGCTTGAAGCAAAAACAGCTCAGCAGCAATTAGCTGCACTGTGAGGGTTAAGCATCAATGCCGATCAGTCGTTGTATTGCGTGGGCTTTGTATAATGACTTGTTGATTTGTTTAACATAATGAACAAAGGGACAATACTGTATTAGTACATTGACCAGAAAGGTTGGTTAAAATGTCATTCATCCTCTTTATTTCAGTATAATGACTTAATGAGTAAGTGTCTTATGAATTTGTTTAATGAGGATAAGAAAAGGCGAGCGGAGCAACAGGTTGGCCTTCAGTGAGAAACACTGGATGGAAAATAGAGTTGTGGGAATGTGGGGTTGAAAGGGGGCGAGCTGGCAGACAGAACGGAGGATCACAGCGCTGGTCTCATTCCCAGTCGGGCCAGGACCTGTGAGCACAAGGTGGACACCCCTCATCAGCCCCCATCCCCAACCCTACACTTGCCTTCCAGGCTCTCATTTTCCACATGATTAGCTTACCACCTGTCCTCCGGCTGGCCCTTGCCCTCCGGGCCGTCCGCGTCACGGCACCATTTAGCACTGGCAAGATTTTCACTGAGACATGCTTCATCACTGTGGACCTGATGGGAAGAAGGTCTCAAATATTATGCATGGATTTATGCTTCATGAAAAGGTTAAGTAATAAAGAAAGTTATATTGAAAAAGTAAAAACTTTGAATTTTAAATAATTGATTTAGCTTCTGTCACAGTTTTATTTATCTCTTATTGAGAAGAACTTAACATGAAGTCTTTTGGCTTGGAATGATGAGTTGAATGAATGTACAGTACAGACTTCAATCAACTCATCAAATTAAGTTTCTAAAGAAACATAATCAGCATGTTAGAAAACTTCCCAGCATGCACTGTGTGAGAGTTAAAATGCTCCTGAGACCCTTCTTTTTGTATATATGATTCCATATATATGATGAAAAGTCAAAGATAAGTCTTGCTTGCTTGTTTTCCAATAATAAAAACACTGTGAACGATGATGAAAGTTTGTATTGAATTCAGCCCTTTCCTCCTCACACTTTTTAATTGTATAAATTTAAGCTCTTTGTCTAAATGGAACAGTTACAAGACAACCTTTAATCCATCAGCTGTGACCATCCTCAATAATCACTTCTTTAAATAGGCTGCTTGGAACTCACCTATTTTAATATTTTAATATGCATTTATTTATTTATTACTGCTGTGTATGTATATTTTTGTATGTATTGTTGTGATATTTATGATGGCTTACATGTGAGTGAAAGAACGATTCATTCAGCACTTTTATTCACTGCCACTCAGTCACTTAAAGATTTTTGGTGTGTGTTCTCCCTATATGCCAGTGCCAAAGACAGATTTCCATTTTATGTGAATTTAATGGACAATAAAATAATTTCATGCTCAGAAAATGTAACAGAAAATCAAATTTGTTGTTGGTACAACTTAATATCTTAAGCTTTTTGAACATGTTTTCTGAAGTAATGCACAACTGAATTAGTCTGAATAGAAAAGTTTGTTTTGAATCATAGCAAAAAGACCTCAGCTTGACTTTTCAAACTCATTCAACTTAAAACTTTAAGGCAGCGTTTTAAGTTAAAACAAATTTTATTTGATTTATTTTATATTTTTACAGTGTATGCATTAATAGATTTACAAGTCAAACAGCAGCAAAGTTTGCAAAAATCAGTTTTCAAAAAAAAAAAAAAAAAGGACCACACAGCACATTGACGATTTCTCAACACTTGGATGTGGAGATTGTTCTGTTTGAGATGACAGTCATGTCAGTGTAGTTCTTTTATGAATCAGCGGAAGGCACTGTTTACTACAGAATACCTGCTCTACAGCTCCATAGCTGCTGAACACTCATAGCTCTTAATGCTTCTGCTCAGATGATAAATGTGAATGGACTCATTGGTTTTTGGTAACATCACAGTATTAATACATAAAGTTATAAACATTTAAAGATTTTAAGCACATGAGCCCCTTTGTATAATAACTTTAACCCAGAAACAGCCTCCAAAATCTTATAGATCTCATTGTATCATAAATTAAATCAGTATTTAATGAACAATTCTCACTGTTTAAGATGTGAGATTATTTTTAGTCCTAATCTTAAAACTGCTGTTCACAGATCGTCTCACAGTGCGACGTACAGTTGAATCCAGATGATGTTAAAGGTGTGTTTCTTGTGCAAAGTGACAGAGGCTGATTTTATTCCCCTCCTCTGAATACATTTTCTACCTGTTTGAACCTGTTGTGTGATGCACAGTGGCACGGCGCGACACACCGTGTTATCCCTTGGTAATTCAGCCCGCTGGTAATACATTTATGCTCCGTCAGAGCAAAGGATTGGCCCTGACCCATGTTGGCCTCGCCTCTGATGTTGGTGGCTTCAGACAGCAGGGACAAAGAGAGGGTTACTAAAGAGGGATGGAGGTCATGGTGTGAAAAGAGAAACCTCCTCCGCTTAAAATTATGACAAGCCGGTACATTAAATGGTGGATCTTCACGTTAGTTTTCAGGCCTACATGATCATATATAATGATCTTCATGAATATTTGAAGAGGTTGTTTGCAGCATCTGCTTTCTGAAAAAAGTGGCACATACCATTTCAAGTGATACATATTCATGATATAAAATTTAACATATCTTTGAATCTTTAAAAATATGGTGACTTCAGCTCAGTAAAAGAGTGCAGTTTGAGAAGTATTAAAATGCATTTATATACACTTTCAACTGATGATACAGCTGTTTGTGGTGACAAAAGAGTGACAGAAACCATGTTTTGGTCACCTGATATTAAAAATTAAACATTTTCCTCTTACATGTAGTGCTATTTATCCATCTTTCTACTGGACTACACCACCCGGAATGAAGTGTGCATCTACTCATGGAGGAGAGGCTCACGCTCTTCACAGCATGGAATGTAAACACTAATGGCATCCTCCTTGGCTGAGCTGTAATGTTAACACCACTCAGCTAGTTTGTGCGGTGAAACGGTTGGCGGGTGCAGTGCAGTAGAAAGAATATAGTCTTTCACTGATAAGTTGCTCACTATATGGCCTGTGGGTTATCTTGAGTAACCGGGTCATAGATTTTGGGTAATTCTTTGAGCACCACAATGTGATTGGCCTCGAGTTTAGTGGTAAATCGTGTGAAATGTATTCTAATGCAAATTTTATCACTAGCACAGGCGATGTAATGTAAAAATCACTCCTAAAAGATGCACCTCATTTTTCATCATGACTAGTGGTGGACTGAGTATTTAAAGTTTGTTACTTTTTGTTAGTGTATGTGTCTGTTCAGAATATGGTGGTTTATGCTGCAGCTGTCATTTTTGTGCTGGTTTATAGTTTTACCCATTAGTCAGGTGGCTGTTACATTTCTTGAGGTCAACTTAATTTAGCATTTTTTTTTTGAGCACTTGAAACTTGAATGTCTTTAAGGGGACGGTGTCAGTGAAAGCTACCTCCTGGCTCTCTTTCCGTGCTGCTTGCCACAATATGTAATTTTTTTTTTCTCTCAGCAACCATGTGGCAAGAAATTATTCCGACCCACAGGTTGAGTACCACTCATCTGCTTCCATTACGCTGGAGAGAAGGCAGACATCTCTACAGCCGATATTGTCAAAACTTGGCAAATCACATCCAAACAGTCTATAAATAAATATAACTACAAGTGAGAGGGAAAATATGTACTTGATTTCAGGGTGAACTGTCCCTTTAAGACTTAGGGCCATACCACTGAGCCTGCAATTTTCATGTATTTTGCTAATTAGAGTCTCCATGGTTAGAAACACGACACAAATCATCACATCAGACCACTCGATACGGATCCAGGCTTAATTGAACACAGGTGAGAGTTTAGCAGCAGGGAGAAAGAAAGAGGAGTAGGAGGAGGAGGGCGTCAGACAGAGTAAAGTTTTTCAAGTCTTTGTCCCTCCTCAATTTGCATGCCTAATGAAGCTGAGCAGGAGTTAATAGCGGGTGTAATGACTTCTGACTGGCTGGGCTGTGGGCTGCTGGGACAGGAAAGGCTTTGAATGGCTAACTGTGGAGCAAGGTGGGCAGAGGCAGGTATGGAAACACTCTGTGGGTGACAGAGCAGAGGAAGCGGGACTCACTACTCCAGAAAACTCTGAGGAGCCTTATGCACCAATTCACATGTGTGTGGATGCACATATGTTTTTTATCACACACTACCATCGTTATGTTATGAGGAGGCATGGTGGATTTATCACAGGAAAGACAGTAAGTAAAGTTTAACTTTGTAGATCAGATGTTGTTAAGTGTTTCACAGTGCAGTAAATGACAAAAGTAGCACACATAAAATACTGTAGACACCATAGGACAGCTTTGACATGCTGGTGCGTTACAAGATGAAAACCAGTGAGTCAGAACAGGCATAAAAATTCACCCAATAGGGATCGAGGTAGATGAGCCATCAGATGAATCATTTTAGTCTGATTCAGATAATATTTCTGGCTCTACCATAGACACAGTTGCTTGCAGTGGGATGCACCCAGGAACTGCATGCTAAATAATTTTTTTGTACATGTAATCACACATAAATTCTTGTTGTGATTTTTCCAACAAAACACATACTGTAAAAAAAATGCTCGAAACTAGCTTGCATGTCAGTTTGGATTTGAATGTTTGGTTCAGACCAAATTCCCTCGCCCCTCGCTAACTGTGACAAAATAGTCCTCTGAGCTGTATTATGTGTGTTGTCCCAATGTAGTAGCAGCTGCCGCGCCAAGTATAAAAAGCAGAAAACTGGTTGTAGTCTTGGTTTGTGCTCCTTGGCTTAGCTGGTTGTGTTAGCGTTAGCAAGCAGCAAATGCACACAGAAAAAAGACGTCATACTCTGTAGTGACAGTAAACTCAACATGTGGACCTGCTGATAACTGTGCTTTATTCAGAGATTAAAGAGTAACTAAACCTCCGAACCATTTTTTCAGTTCAAAACCAGTATATATGGGCTTTTAGTAATGTTGTTGATGAATTCAGATTTCCAAATCTTTATTTCCAAATCTTTTATTTATTGCACAATAAAACAGGGTAGTAGAAATACACCAATATGAGAGAGAAAATAAGCAAATTGTGCAGGTGAGATTTAAAAAAAACCCTGCAGGTTTATAGAAGGAATCTCACCTCTATAACAATTATACACAAACAAATAGTAAAGATGGAATCCACAAAAGTGGATTAAGTGTAGAGCTGCTACGATTAATTGGTTATTATTTGACTATTAAATTAATGGCCAACTATAACAAGTAATTTTTTAAGAAAAAAACCAAACAAAATCTCTGATTCCAGCTTCTTAAATGTGAATATTTTCTGGTTTCTTTACTCCTGTATGACAGTAAACTGAATATCTTTTAGTTGTGGGCAAAACAAGACATTTGAGGACAACATCTTTGGCTTAGAGAAACATTTTTCACCATTTTCTGACATCTTATAAAGCAAACAACTTTTAACAGATTAATTGCAAAAATAATTGACTGATTAATTGACTATGACTAATTGACAGTGAAGTCGGTTTCTAAATTGGATATTCAACAGCAGCTTCTTTTTGAATATCCAACTGAAAACTAACTTCATGGCAGTGGCTCCGGCTCCATACTGACACTCCCCCGCAGATACACAGACACCGGAGAGCCTCGCTCTCAGCCTCTCCAGTTAGCTCAGCCACAACACAGGTAACCTACCACACAGGAACTTTTACAAAGGGCCTAAAGGAAATAGCCATATACATGCAGTCCAACACTGAAAAATCTCTGGCTGTTAGTTTGGTAGCATGTAAAAGCAGCCACATAGATGGAAGCATTACAATACAACCTTAACTAGTGTTACAAACTCACTTGAACACAGTGTTTAACTTGTTTTAAGGAGTGCAGGTGGTGACTGATGGATACATGTTTTCTGCTCTAGGCTTAGCATAGTTCACTGCTGAGACAGTGTGGTGCTACAAACCTGTATGCTTGACTCGACTCGGCTTGGACTGGTACCAGCTCTTGTACACACTTGCTGTGCATAACACGTCCCGTACATGCCGAAGAATACCAAAGAGACTGCTCAGGGAGCTTTAGGGCTCCTCAGATTCTTTCATGTACCAGAGTCAGACAGTTAACTCAGTGCTTGTTAGCCTGTGGATTTTAATGCTTTAGGATTAATGACTGTTTTGCGTGTTGATTTGAATACTTTCATTGTCTCCAGGTACCAGAAATGCTCATGATACGATGTGCATGCAAGTTGGTAGTTGTTTAATTTATTGTGAAAAGAACCTTATACATCCCACAGCATAATATTTTGAGGGAATAATAAACCATATTGCTTCACTTTTACTCGATACCTGTATATCATATTAGTGTGCCCTTCATTCTAGTTCCCTGAAGGTGCCAACACCAACTACTCTAAATACACAATCGAGACAACATTTGAACCTCCCAGTCACGATCCTCCTACACTGAGTGGTGGCTAGTTCAGAATTTGAGGGTGTAGTCACCCTTTTTATGGTTATACACATTTTTCCATTCATTTTGTATATTTGTATGCTTGTAATTTATCACATTTTCAACATAGTGACTGATGATGCCAATATTGTGCAGTTGTTTCAAAGTAGCAGTGTGTCTCATGTAACATAGATAGATGCACTTCTGTGTCCAGTTTGTTTCATTGCTTGTAATCTACAACACAGTAAGCAGTACCCCCATTTATGTTTTGAACCTCCTTTTATTTTAATGTGTATATTTTCAGGACCTTTTTTCTATTTTTCTATAGTATACAGTTTTATTTGATTCTGTATGTGTGTGTGGTATGTAGTGTATATATTTTAATGTCTACTGAGCACCTTTGAAACAAACAATTTGTGATGAAAAAAAGCTCCATCTTATCTTATCTTATCATCTTTTCGTTTTGTTTTGTTTCCCTAACTTAGTTGCTTGACGATGAAACATTACCCCTGCACTGTAAAGCTTCTATAGCCTGATGTTTCTTTCTCAATTTTCAGGTTGCACAGCCCTGTTTCAACCAAAGATGGCATAAAAAATGAATGTTGCGGACACTAGATGGCAAACCAGGCATTTCTTCTTGGTGAGATTATAGCAGGGAGTAAAGAAATGGCAGGAGTTCAGATATTTTAGCTTTGTGACATCTCCCATCACAAGTATGATGAGCCTGTTCATCTCCTATATAACAAGAATGTAACGTAGGTTTTTAGGAAAAGTACAGAACATCCAACAGTTAAAAATGCTTCCAAATAGACCAAAAAGAGGGAAATAATAAACTTGTAAAATAGAGTAAAATCTGCCAGTTCAGACAGCAAATATTTCCACAGCTGCCTGAATCTTTTTTCTTCTTTTGCATCTTCAAGCTGATGTGTTTTCCTGCTTTTTTGGCGCCTCTCACAGAGAATTCAGGTTGGCACCATCACCCGCACCGGCCACGGTGTGCCAACACTTCTGCTGGCCGTAGGACACACACACATAGGCAAATACGCACTCATACACACACTCAGTCCTGATGGCCACAGATGTAGCAGTGACCAGCCCATCTCTACCAGGTGTTGCTTTATAGCTGTGTCACTTTGAGCCTGACTCCATCTGCCACACTCAGCAGGCAAAGACAAAAAAAAAACAAAAAAAAACAAGAAAACAAATACAAACTGCTTTTCACAGCGTGTGCACATGCACAAATACAAATACACAGGAGATTATTTTAGTCACACACTGTAAAAATAAACTGTGTTTTAACTTAAGGCTACTACAAGGAGTTTTTAACTGGTCATGAAACAGTGTCAATATTATATGATGCCACTATATGATCTACATAAGCAAACAAGATGATTCATGAGAAGATGATCGATTTCTACATAGTTAATGTAGAAATATAAACACCTAATAAATTAATACCTGCCACAAGGTCAGATTCTCAGTGAAATCAAATGAAATTCGTCTGTTCATAGATTTTCCAAGTTACAGTGAGTAGTTAAAAAAAAATACGCAGTAGGAAATTTTTATTTAGATAATGTAATTTTTGATATCATATTTGATGGAAAAACTACCGCTTTTGTCCACGGGGGCTCCAAAATCAAATGTAGGTAATGTAAGTAATTGTAAGTTCCTTGTAGTAGCTATAAAAATGTTAGTGTTCCATCTGACTTAAAATTTTAAGTTGACTGAATTTGAAAAGACAAGTTGAGGAAGTTTTTTTTTATGATTTAAAACAAAACTTTTCTAGTCAAATAAACTTTAAGTTAATTAACTTGCAATTGAGAAAACATGTCCTCAGTGTTTTCATAATTGTGAAAACAAGCAACCATGACTTATGTTAAAGCTCCAGTAGGCAACATTGTTTTGGTATAATTGAGAAATAATTTCATAAAAACCTTTAAGCATATTGTAAATCAGGTGTTCTGAGAGAGAGCTACACTTCTGCACCTCCTCTATGGCTCTCTTTTCAGCATTTAGAGAATCTGTGCCGGGACGATAGACTTGAACCAATCACAGGTCTTTTAGGACCTGGGGGACTCCTCCTACTAGAGCAGCTGCGCGTTCACGTTACTTCGGTCAGACCCTGAATCAATGACGGAAACTACTGCAGGAAAAGTCGCTATAAAACGGCATTAAAATAAAGAGAAAACAGCCTAATTAGCAACATGCTAAACCCAGGAGTTTGTCAGCTCACTTAGTTACTTTTGAGTTCACCTTCGCCGAGTGCCGAGAGGACCGGGCGGAGATGAGACACAGAGCGACAGAGAACTGCTCAGAGCCGGGGAGCTCTTCAGAGGAGGGTCTGCAGCAGACTGAGTTGCTGTGATGCCGGCTATTTTACTGTCAGGAGAGGAGCTCAGAGTGTATATTTCAAACTTTTGGGATTTAAAAAGAGGATTTATCTTCACTCCTGCTTCAACCTTCTGCAGCAACGACGAAGAAATCATGGAGCCGCGGACCGGCCAGAGGAGAGCTCAGCATTTGTTTTTGAAACTTTTGAGATGAAAAAGTGGATTTATTTTTACTCCTGCCGCTCAGCCCCTCTGCAGCAGCGGTTCACGAAACAATTGCGGATGTTCTGACCAGCCAGATGAGAGCTCAGAGTCTGTTTCTTAAACTTTTGGGATTAAAAAGTTGATTTATCTTCATGTTTGCTTGTAAACCTGTGTGCAGCAGCACCATGGAGGAATCCACCACGCCGTTTACAGGGTGACTAAATGACACTGTGCTTTTGTACTGCCATTTTTGGCCGCTCGAGTCAAACCGTGTTGCCTTTCAAGTTCATGTTTGTAAGTTCTGAGGTAAATGCTAGAAATGACTAGTTTAGTAGAAATTACTAGAAAATACTAGTTTAATTAACTTGAATACATAAAATTTGCATATTCACTTTAAGTTAATGAGAATAGATTAGTTGATTCCACTAAATTCCAGTATGTTTTTTTTTTTACAGTGCATGGACACAGAAATGCAGGATCAGTCTAGATTGTCAGTCTGAATTCATTTATTTTTCAAACATATATCCTCTGTTGTTTTTCATTGTCTTTCTGGTTTCATTTATTTTCCTTTAAAGGTTCTTTAGGCAATATTATAGCCTAAAAAAGGATCCTCAGCCTTTAATAACGCATCATTCTTTGTTGTGTGATTGGTGGTTTGATCTATTTTGACTATAATATGCCACTTTTATTCAAGCTTCAGTGCAATAAAGAGCACTAATCTCAAGTGAATTGTGAGATCATAACTTCACAATTGACAGATGTCATTAAAAGAGCAGCATTTCTCAGACGAGCATTTTCTTTTTTTTTTTTTCATCATTTACGATTATAGATTCAAGATACCACAAGTTCTCTGAGGCATTATAGTGTAGCATTGCCTGTTTTTTAATTATAATTGTATAATCATAATTAATCACGCCGCTCTCCAGTATCACAATAATGTTGTTTACTTGCAAAAGCGAACCTGGGATTTGAGTCACATGCATCCTATCCTAATAGCATTGTTTAGGCTCAGCGATCCGTCATCCCACCAACAGGTAATACGATAGCAGAGGAAACAGGCAGCACAATTAGATTTGTGTTGAACAGTGGGGCGTGTTTTTCTCCGCCGCATGCTTGAATTTTTAATAACAGTTCTATTTTGGAAAACACCTGCCAGTGTTCCGGAGTGTGCGAAAGAGCAAAAGGTCGACCCCTAAAAGTGATCAAGAGATGGAGATGCTCATCACTGCCTCATGCATATTTATACTTTATTTAATTATATGTAATGAGAGGGTGTATTTGATCTGCACAGTGCTCTTAATCAAGAGCTGGGGATGATTTTCCAGTCTACCAAAGGCAGACGTCTTCCAAGCGCTTATGGTAATTTGATATTTGAGATGTAGACTTGGGGCTTATGTGAGACTAACTGCTCAGATTCCTTACAAATAACCTTATAGATATAATCAAGCTCTAGATATTTGCTTTTTACAAAAACATATGTATATTTGTATGAGAATTATCTGTAATGGTCTATTGCCTTGAACAACAAGAGCTGGTGCATGTGCACAATCAGGGTTTGTAATGTTTTAATTAAACATTATGAATGTTATCTTAATGTCTGGAAGATTCCAGTGTATAGCATTATTCGTTCATTTTATTTTTTTATTTTCAAATATCTTCTTTTACAGCAGAGAGATTGACATGAACTGCCGTAGAAAAACTGAAAGGTCCACTGGAACTGGAATTCATAATGAATCCTAATGACTTTGTTGATCTTCTGACTGTATTTCAAAATTTCAGTTTACCTGATACCTGATTTTATGTCTAAATACCTGTAAAACTAATCAGATTCATATCAGCCTTAGCTGCACGTTGTCTTTAGTGCTGATTAGAGAATGTTTGTATGCTAACAGGCTAAATCAAGATGTGAACCTGGTAAATATAATCTGCTGAGTGTCATGTTAGCATTGCCACTGTAAGCATGTTAGCATTTAGCAATGTGCCTATATACAGCTTCACTGAGCTACTAGCATGGCTGTAGACTCTGATTCTCAGAGGTGGCACCAAGTCATTGTTTTGTAAGTCACAAGTAAGTCTCCAGTCTTAGCACTCAAGTCCAAAACTTTGAGTTCTGTGTCCTAAATAAGTCATAATGTAACAGTGAGTCTCCAGCCTCAGAGATTTACCTTCAAATGTTGCAGGAAGTTGTTGCATCTCCAGCTGTAATTTTCGACCTGCATGTTTTGCATATTGCAATTTGTTTTTTGTTGACAAAATTATCTTTGGTTTCATTTTTTCCAACTGGCACTCAGCAATGTTTTACTTTTTCATGGTTCTTTCCTGCACTTTGATTGCATTGGTTCAAAACAAAGTGGATCTGGGGACTGTGGGGAATTAAGTGTTTACTTGCTCGCAATGAATAGTGTTTGTTAACATTAGTTTATTCAGGAAATGAAGGCAAGTTTTGCAAGTTTTTTGATTTTGTCAACTCGAGTCTAAAGTGAATAAATTTGTAACTTGAGTCCGAGTCATCGAGTCCGTACTTGGGCTGATTTCTTGTAAGGGCAGCTATGATAGAAAACCAAATCATCCTGTAGTGACTGTTACATTTAAACAGACATTTGTTGGTCTCTCGCTCCACATGACTTACACGTGCAGAGAAAAAGACTGTGGACCTCGAAAATGGTGATGAATGTTCATTATAGTGTCTCACATGAGTAGTTACTGTAAATGTAATGTGAAGTCTGTACTGTACGCTGCACGTCCAGTGATGGCTTAGTGAGAAAACTATAAAAATAAGTGAGCAGTTTTACAGGTAAAAGCAATAACAGAGACAAAATGCTATCACTGTACAATACATAATGTGTAGAATTTATACCAAGCATGTTTAAGTTGCAGTATTACTGTGTTTCTCCCAGACAGACTTGAGTCACATAACTTGAGCTCAAGCCAGACTTCACTGTTGGGCTTCATTGTTGACTTGACACTTGACACCCTCCCAAACCCCAGGAACTGACTAAAAATATTTAAATTTGTCACTCCTTCATGACCGTATCTCAACAGCAAGTAATGAAATAGAAGCAGCAGTGTATTTGGCTGTATGAAATATGACACACTGAGCAAAAGATGGACAAGTGGATCATTTTGGATGATTGGTTTCAAGAGCTTCTATAGATGTTTTTTTTTTATACTTTTTTCCACCAAAAACATGTTACCGCCTATTACAGCATAACTGACATGAACTTAAGCTGACCACAGGACTGTGCTCTGAAGAAGGAAACTTTTAACTTTAACCAGCCATCTTTCTAGCCCACAGGGGGCAAGTCTTTGATACTTAAAGGATATACTGTACTGCTGGGTGGAGTGCTGCTGAGCATCCGAGATTTGTCCCTAAATCTACGGCAGCAGACATGGCATTTAGTGACTTAGTAAAACAAAAAACTAGTTCAAGGACACTGTGGTTTTGATTGGACTGTGTCTCAATGGTCAGTCAAATAACACAATCATCAATTCAGCTGGATTAATCCTTTAGAACCCAAAATATGTAAAAATATGGCCCAGGTTTAAAAATACCGGAATCTTTAAATCAACTGAGGATGATTGGAGATGATTGTTTTCACTTCCAGCATGCTTGCCCTCCTCTGAATGCTGAGTTTTTTTTATTTCTATTTACTGGATATTCTAACCTCTGTTCTTACTCCTGTCCAGTGAACATTTTTTAGTTGAAAGCAAATTTAAGAAACAACTGTGAACAGTTGAAAAGACGTTCAGAATAGGTTGAAAACCGAAAGCTTCTTCTTTGACCATTTGAAGACGTTGATTGAGCATTCACATTTCGACCATATGTCACCAGTATTTGCAACAGTGATATTTCTCATCCTCTACAATGTTGAAATAATAGCCTATAATCACTTTGGACCCTCACTGAAAAAACACATTGAAATTTCTTATTTGAAAGCCAGAAAAAAAAGTGCCACATGCAAATCCCAGTTGCCAAATCAACTCTTGTATTTAAGCCACTCATCCACCACATGTTCTTGTCAATGTAAAGCTGCCTGCGTATGATAAGAAATTTGCTCTTGGCTCACCGCACAGCAGGGCGCAGAGAAGCAAATTGTAGTGTTATAAGTCATGTGTGCCTAGCATACAAACAGCTAAGTTAACTTTAGCATTGGGTTTAGCTTAAGTTTGTTAAATGTATGATTAGCAAATCATGTAGCCCGATCTGACTGCTGACATTTCACCATGCATTACATTTACTGGTGAGATCGTGGTGTGTTTTTAGTGTTTTTTTTTTTTTTTTACAGAGTTTGTGGAACTTTATTACTCGTCTGTCTAGAGGGAACCCTTGATTTGCAAAACTCTTCATTGTGCAAGTTGCGCAAACTATGTGTTGTAATGTGACATCGCTGTAGTTAAGATCTTAGTTTAGTTGAGGGACAGAAAATACTTTGCAAAACAATGAGACAGACAGCGTAGAACAGTTTTACTGCCAATCATGTGCCTTTGTTACTGTTTATACTACGTCCTGTGGTGCATATACCTTCAAAATAGTCTAAGATAGTGTTTCTCAAATAGGGATTGTGGTACTCTGAGAAAGATTTTCAGATTCATTCATTTAAATTATCGTGATATATAAAAAATATTTACTTCATTTTTTTTTCTTTCAGTTCACTGAAATAACGTTTTAATTTTTAAATCCTACCAATACTCATGATTAAGGTTATAATCCGACAATCTATCTTTAATAAATCATGTATATAAATCTTACTCCTTGCCAGTCAAGCCAGCAAATTGTAGAGTTATAATGGTGTGCAGCCACAGCTGACCTTTACATGGTTTAGCTAAGTTGTTTGTATGATCAAATCGTAGGCAGACTGTGACACACAAAATACTGGTGGAGGGGGTCTTTTTTTTATTTTTTTTTTTTTTAGCAATTTCATTTATCACTCTCGATGTTAGTATTTATGCATCCATCCATGCCAATCATGTGTTGTAATTGACATGCGTAAGCTTAGTTTAGTTGGCAGAAATACTTGCACAGACAGCAGCGAGACAGTTACTTCAAGTCCCTGACGACTAGCCTGCTGGGATCAAAGTCTAGATGCGGTGTGGTGAGAAATTCCGTTCATGCACTTTTTATTGATAATAAATATGTTCTCTGGGGGGCATTGGAACAGGTGTGTTTAGTACTAGTTGTGGCGACGTTAACCGGGGCAGGGGATTGGCAAACGCTGTGGTCGGGGCGGGAGAGATGCTCTCATTTAGGCTAGCACCCACGTAGAGTAGCTGTGCTCCCCGCCTCGCCACGTACGTTCGTTTAAAAAATGCAGAGATTTTTGCCTGGGGGGCGAACGTTTGGGGAACCTCCTGGTCGTCCATTAATAATTTGTTTGTTTGTTGTTGATTTTTTTTTTTTTTTACATAGTAATGTTGGCAACACTCTCTCTCCTCCGCTCTCTGAGTGTGGGTGGGTGTGTCTGTACCGGTGTGAGTGCATGTGCGTAGCCTATGTTGTGAGAGAGGAGCGAGGGGGAGCCCCTCCCGTCGCAGAGGAGAGAAGAAATGCATTTTAATGAATGTAATGAAACGATAGCGACGCATTAGACTCTGAAATTGCGCAAATTAGAGTTACCTTTTTTTATTTGATTAAAAAGAAGCCTGTTATAGGCCCTTTTGATTAAAATAAAAATTAAATGATGGAATTTTTTTTAAATCTATGACTTGAATTTCTGGGTGGGGGATCCTGTTGGCAGGGCGGGGGTGTCTGTTGGGGGGCGGGCGCACCTCCCAAATAAACTATAGGGGAAACACTGTTGTAAGTGGTTCTTGGCTGAGAAGAAATGGAGAACCTCTGTTCTAAGCTCCAACAAGTACACCTGAGTACTTGCACATATACATGAGGCTACAGCAAGAAGCACAGTTTCTTTATTTTACATTGAGAACTTATTTGCTTTTACATTAAGAATAATTTTCCTGTTGGCAGCACATAGCCTGTATAGTTCCTATTTATGACATTTTATATGAAACTCTCTGTCAACCTACAACAGAACAAATTATTAAATAAATCTGACAAATTATATCAGAATGATAAAACAAATTTGGTATTTGATGACACTTGGATGTTGTAACCACATTTTAGCTGGTTGAAAAGAGGGTGAAAAGAGGTTTTAGACATTCAGACTGAATATCAACACGTTTTCAACTAGCAATCAATGTTGAGATCCCAGTTGGTGCTCACTTGGTGTTGTCACGTGAGAATTTAACACCTCCACATTTTGCAATTTTCACGTTTGATTATATCTGTTAACTCCAAAATACATGCTTGTCAATCCGAAATCATTGCAGATTTTCTCACTTCTTGAAAACTTGACATATGGAGGGAAGTTTTTAAACATCATGTTTATTCCAGGCAAGCTGCCGTTGCTCTTTCTGTAAACACAAACTGCATCACTCCCTGTGCCTCGGAGGATTTTTCCGAGTAAAGTCCTTGTGGAGACCAGGTGTTTAGAACAGCAAGTATAAAAGCTTTTATTAGCCGGGTAAAGGCTGGATGCCTATTATTGTTTTAACCAAAGATAGAAAAATCAATATGAAAACATGCTGATTATTGGTTTACTTGATGGTTCATCTGGCATTTGAGCCGTTTGGCACATCAGTAAAAAGAGGAAGGACGTGTGCCTGTCCCATCTGTGGTAGCCAGCTCCTCTCTCCTCTGCTCTTTTATCTCGTACCTGCTCCCACTGTTAGAAGTGTTCCTTAATCTAGCCTTGCTTGCAACCTGTCTCTGTCTCTTTCTTCCCCTGCATCTGTCCGCGTGTCCGTCTGCCAGCCCTACCTCCCGCTCTCACCCTACCCCCCCCCGTCCTCCGTCATGAGGAGATGAATGGTGCTCTGTCACTCGCCAGGCTCTTCAGAGGGCCGGTGCTCCGTATGAGGAAAGTGCCAGTCATTAACGGGAGGGGGAGGAGGGATGGAGGCAGGATGAAAAATGAGTTCATTTACGGGCAAGTCCTGTGAGCCGCGTAACGTCAGCAGCAGCAGCAACCCCCCTTCACCTTCTCCTCCCTTCTTCCTCCCATCACTTTCTGTAGGTGCCCAGTGGGGTTGTGTGTGTATGAGTGTGTGGAGGGGAGGGGGTGAGGAGGGAGGAGGAGGAGGAGGAGGAGGAGGGGGTGAAGTTACTCAGCAGATTTCCAGCCCCTGTATAAAAAAAGGTGGCCGATGCCTGTGAGAAGGAGCAGACACAAGATTAAGGACGGTGAGTTGGAGTGGGAAGAGTCCAAGCGCAGAGGAAACGAGGGGAAGCATTAGCAGGTGGGGGATTAGAAGGAGCCTCATTATTCAGACTGGAAGGGCCAGGATGAATTTTAGCCAAAGATTAACGCCTCTGGTCACAGCTAAGTACTGCATAAAATCTAAAATGCTAGGTCAAACTGTCTTAAGTAGAGGTTCAGTTACTTTCAACCTGCTGGGATGGTAAAAGTTATGGTGTAAAGTAAAAAATGGCTTATATAAAACACTAATGCATGATTTCATAGTTGATATATAGGCCACTACTACTCTAAATGTACAATAACTAATGCAACAGGTGTTCCCAAGGCTTTTACTCTCCAGTGTTTTACTATTTTAGTCACAATGAAAGGCAGAAACTACCTTTCACTACAACGTATACTGAGCAAACTTCAAATGCACCACAGGGAAAAAGATATATGTTTGATACAAATCAGTTTGTATCATCTGTAAAATGTGAACTATGCATGATAATGAGTTGTAAAAGAAAATCTGAAATGGTTTATGTAGATCTTTTGTGCTCTGTGACAGCACTTCAGTGCTCGCTCAGGCCTTTTGTTTTCCAGAAGAACCTTTCACTTAAAAAGAAGAACAGTAAGCAGCAATACAGGCTTAGTGTATTACTTTCCCGTGATTATGTAAATCAATATTCTTTTATAATATAATTTCCCAAAAATAAACACATTGAACAACAATGTTAGGTTTTCAATTAAACATTGTGTTTGTTAACTGCTCCTTTTCTGCAAACTGTAAAATATGATTCTTTTCATTATTAATTAATCTGACAATTCCTTTCACTTTAATTGTTTTATCGTTTAGTCTATACCAGAGATTTTCAAAGTCTGAGACTGTGAGCCTTCTCTCAGACAAAGCTTGGAAAAAGCCCCCCCAATCAAAAATTAATCGAAATGATCTTTCAGTGTCAATAATTGAAATCAAAAGCAGAATCATTGATTCTCCCAGTATGTTTTTTTTCTCTCCACCCCCACCGACTTGTGGTGTCCAGCCTGACACTTGAAAGAGGACACAGCATAGGTTTTGAGACATCATATCACACTTGATGCTCTATAGATTATTATCTTTTTTTTAATTATTATTAAAAAAAATAATTTAATAATGTAAATTGCAGTACAGGGCATACAACCAATTTTCAGTTGATCTTCACAAATAAAGACTTGATAATCCAACAACAGCATTGCCGTCAGTGCAAAAACAAAAAAAAAAGTTTTAACTGAAAAACTGAATCAAATTGTGACCTTAAAATCAAAAGTCAAATTGAATCATGACTTTGACTTCGTGACAGCCCTACTTCAGACTCCACCAAATACCTGAAAAAGGTCTGTCAAAAGGCATTTATTAGTTTCTGACTCCTTGAATGTTGTAAAAACAGTCAATTTCTCCAAAACTACTCAATCTCTGAACTGTCTCTCGAACCAAATCACACATGTTTAGACTATTCCATTTGTTCTCCTTTTAATAACTAATGTGATAACTAATCTAATATTTTTTCACTTCCATTCCCTGAGCCTCTGCTGAAACAGTGTGAAGCCCAAAGTGATGTCTTCAAACAGCTTCTTTTGCAACCAAAAAAATCAAAACCCAAAGACTCTTCATTTACTGTCATTAATGAGAAAGAAAAGTCCTCACGATTAAGAAGCTTGAACCAGCAAATATTTGACATTTTTGCCCGAAAAATGACTGAAACGATTAATCTTTTAATCTTTTGATTGACCAATCAATTAATAGACTAGGCCTAATCATTGCAGCTCTAGAACAGAGCTTTAAGTAGTCCAACTGCATACATGGACAGTTTAAACTTTAAGTACATAATTGTCATGAGAAAAAACTCCTTATAAGTCTGTTTTCTTCCAACATTAATGTTGTACTGTGGCTATGTGTAGATTTCATATTGAGATGTAGATGACATCAAATTTCACAGCAAGTTCACAGCAGACACTGATGGACAACTGCAGCTGCTGATGTGCTGCTTTGGTATCCAGCAGTGTTGACAGGAATTAGGAAACTTACTAGAATCTAAACTCTAATATGATAAATGTCTCAATCTACACATTTAATACCTACACTACTTATGCAGCCTTGGACCAAATTAAAAAACATAATCTTGGGGATTTGCACCATTACAACCAGCCCACAGAAACCCACAACCCAGTTTGTTGAAATAAATCTGTGATTTTGAGCTTGTAGAAAAGCCAGAGTGTCCTCATTTTCACCCCCATAACTTCTGATTTTGTTATTTCCAACAGGCATCTGAAGGCAGCATGTGTTAATTTGTTGGGGTGAAGTTATGGCAGGCAGAAGCAGTCTGTCACTGGCAGCTCAGCATATGAAAGGCAGGTCGCACCTTCATGGGCTCCTCGTAAACTTGCAACTTCCGGAGCCATAATTATGACTGGCCGTGCATCCAAGTGCTTAAGGCCGACATAAACAAGGAAGATGGACGCAGATGTTTTGTTGTTGTGGAGATGAGCTTTGGATCTTTTTTTGTACTTCAGTGGCAGATAGAGGAATAGGCATATCAAGATGTAGTCAGGTCATATTAGTATAATTTCCCAGTTTTTCTGTGTAAAATCACTAAAACTCAGGGCAGAGTTGTGGAAGTAAATTCCATGACAACTTTACAACTGAGGGCAGTGTAGCGGCCTGTGGTTTTATGATCACCATCTCTACAGCCCAGGTAGTGTGAAAAATTTCACAGATTTAATTACATGTGATCCTAGTACTGATGTGAGCATGTGCATGACCCTTATACAGTAAAAACATGCTGTGAGTGCACACAGAATGTAGTAAAGTTGGTCAGGGAGAAAGACAAACTTCTTACATGTAATGAATTTAAACAGTATGAAGGGTCGACAGCCATGCTAACTGCTCTATCAGTAAAGTAGGAGAAACCAGCAAGAGTAAGCAAAATTCTGAGAGTATCCAACCAAAAAAAAAGAAACCCCACCCCCTCCCTTCAGGCCTTCCTCCAAAGTGCCCTTGAGAGAGAGAGGGTTGAGTAGAGGAGTGCAGCGCATTGTTGTCACCGCTAACTGTATCCAACTACCTCAAGTCTCATTCACATGAAAGAAGACAACTAACATTGTCGATTGATGAATGTAAACAACGAACACACTTAATGTACTGGACTATAATATTCATAGCTGTCAAGCAAGCATTGCTTTAGCATTATATCTGCCTAGCCTTGTGGAAGAAGTCATGTAACCGGAAATTGCGGTGCTACACAGTGTTTCTCTTACTGGGGAGATGCACCCTGTTTCCCACCCAGACCTCTACTGATCCCTGTAGACTATATTACCTTTTAAATTATGTCAAGCAGCGCAAGCTTTCCAGGTGATTTCATTATTGTGTGATTGATGTTTGAGTGTTTTCAATGACTATATTATTTATATATGTCAGTAATATTAGAGAGGCTGCCTTCAGTTTTGTTTCCATGCAGTATGTCGCTGCTGCAAATATCGTGGGACATCCAAGCAGCAAAACTAAAAACTGTAGTTATAACTTGACAGGACAGAGAAAAACAAGATTAAATAGTCAAAGGAGTTGCACTGTTGTGCCTTGTGCGTAAATACGCACACAGCATCTCTGGGGAGACGTATCCTATTTTCCACCCGCAACCCATCAGAATGTTTTTATGACCTGGCCTGCCCAATCCATTAACCGCAGTGGCTGTAACTGCAGTCCACACATCACTTGTAGGTAGGCCAGTAGATAGGCAGGCAAGTAGCCATTATAATTTCATTTGGCCCGAATGAAATTATTGGATGGGCTTATTTACCTCTGAAGTATTACCTGCCCTACCTTAGGAACAGTAATGCTTTCAGCTGAAAACTAACATAAGCATACTAACATACTCACAATGACATGCAAAAATGCGATATAGATAGGTATAATCTTTACCATATTCCTAATTTTAGTTGAGCTTGATAGCATGCTAATATTTGCTAATCAGTACTAAACTCAGTAAAGCAAGTACAGCTGAGGTTGATGGGAACATTTTTAGTTTTGCAGATGTTTGGTCATAAATCAAAGTACTGGACAATCTACAAGTTGAAATGAATACGACAGTAAATTAAAAGTCAGGAGATTACCAGATTCCTCTGGGGACATCTGAAGAAAATTCATCCAATAGTTGTTGAGATATTTCAGTCTGGATCAAAATGATGGACCACCGACACCGAGCCACGCTGCTAGCCACTACGTCAAAGCAAATGCTCAGCCAACTAAAAGGACACTCAGAGAGTGTAGACCTGCCAGGGCCTTGCAATGTTAACAAAAGTGAAAAATTTGTGTATCTGCCCTGTGATCGGATCTGCTCCAAATTTTAATGAGTTCTTCCTTGGCCCACGCATCTACCGAGTTTTATGAAAACTTGGCCAGTAGTTTTTCTGTAATCCTGCTGACAGACAAACAAACAAACAAACAAATAGCACCAGAAACATAACCTCCTTGGTACAGGTGGTAATTACAATGCTAATAACTTTAGCTTACAGTTTATAGACAGACCAACCTGAATACTTTCACCTTGCAAACTGTGCTTTAGCAGGACTTAGAGGGTAACAAAACAAATGAAGAAACCTCTGTGTATTTACCTGCTGTAGTGACACTGAACTGCAACTGACCCTCCTCTCTGAGCCACCTGCAAGGAGAAAGCATAAAGAGAATTTCTCAGCTGGGATCCATAAAGTGTCACATCATTATTTTTTGTAGAAGTTCTAGTCTTTACTGCATATTCCCTCTCTGACCACTGCTGCCCTGGTCACTGGCAAAGTTTGTTACAGCATATTCAAATCAAAATATCTTTCCTGTGGTCTGTAGATTTTACTTGATAGTTCTTGGACAGCTGGTGAACATCAGGAGCACTTCTGCATCATTTCAACACATCAATTTGACTTCTCTCAGGTTTTGATGCTGGCCAAATTTATGTTGATGCAACTCACTGAAAAAATCTGAAGCTAATGTTAATCCATATCAAATCAGGGGCCTCTGTTTGATTACAGCTCTAATAAAGATTTGATTTGCTCTCTCGTTGTGTTCTGCAGACAGTGAAGAAATAGGCAAAAAGAGATAAATGGGGAGAGACTTATTACACTCAGAGAAATGAAGGGCCTTTTCAGTAAAGCCGCTGAGGTGAGAACACATCGCAGGTGTGTTGTGCTTTGTGTGTGGTGGTGTTCCTTCGTAATTTAATTTCATACATCATAAATGCCACTTTGACACTTAGTCAGGCGTGTGGCGACATGAAAGCGGAGGCCATAAATTAAATCAAAGCCATTTCCTCTTTTCTCTCTGTCCAACTTCTTCCTGATTTACTTTGCTCGGCTGGAGAAGGCCGAGGTGTTGGTGCGCTGATTAATGTTTCCCTTTGAGTGCAGAGCACATTCATGGTAGTTTGTATTAGTTAGAGCTCACACATATGCCTGCGTGTGGTCAGACAGACTGACAGATGAAGACAGTCAGACAGAAGCTGAAAAAAGGAAATAAAGAGAAGAAGATCAAATGTTACACTCTTAGAAATGAAGTTGCTAGAGCTAGAACCATAAAGGGTTCTTCTGCAACTAATTTTGAACTGGCCTTAGAATTTCCACCAAAACTAAATTGGTTTTGAACCTGAAAATTTGGCTCCCATCTGAAACCAAAAAATAGCAGGTTTTCCTTGGGAACCAAAGTGGGTGTGTCATATTCTACAGGTTGTTGTATACTAGGCAATACCCTCTCTTCATGGTTTTGCTCAAAACTGGTGGAAACATGGGGTTGTTCACTAGATAACATCAAGGTTCCAAGAATCTCAAAAGGAAACGGTGGAAGAGGGCCTAGGAGAACCCTGTTTGGTTCCTAGTAGAACCTTTTTTATATTGAGTTCTAGGCAGAACTCTCTGAAGGCACCTTTCCACCAAATTAAGTCTGGTTCTCGAACCTGTTCTGTTCAAGGTTCTTGGAACCTTGGCGCTATCTAGTGAACCAACCTGCATGTCCACCAGTTTGGAGTGGAATCATTAACCATTAGTAATCAGGGATGTCATCAACAGAGGGCGTTGCAGAATAGAATATGACTCAACTACTTTGGTTCCAAAGGAAAACCTGCAATATTTTGATTCCAGCTGGAAACAGACAGGTTTCGATCTTATTTATTTTTGGTGGAAATGTTCAGAACGGTTTAAAATTAAGTGCTTGAATTATATAATCTAAGGATTTCATCTAGAACCCACCCAGGAATTTTTACCAAGAACCTTTTTGCATTCCAAGGGTTTTATCTAGTAGAAACCACTTAGAGGGTTCTACCAAAAACCCTTTTATATTTTGCTACAAAGAACCCTTGACTAAAGAGTTCTTCACACTCCTTGAACAACTCTTCCTCCTCAAAAGGGTTCTTTGCAAGATTAAGGGTTCCATTAAGAGCTGTTTTCATCCAAAGAGCCTTTGATGAATCGTTTCTTTTAAAGGGTTCTTCAGAAGCAAATCGTTCTGGATAGAACCTGAGGATGAACCCTTTTGGAACCCTCTTGTCTAAGAGTGTATCTCTGGCTTTAAACTGCATTTCCAAAAAACCTCCCTGTGTCAAACTAGCCCAGTACAAGCCTGAATAATGTACTTTTCTCCAGAATTCTGTTTCACTCCCGTGTCTCCCTACATCAAATGTAAATGCAATACAAAGTTTGGAGCAGTGGGACTTGTGGGTACTGAGAATGCAGTGTCTCTTTCTCTGCATCTCCTTTCATCAGCGTCATGCTGCTGTGATGCACAAGCCATTGCACTTCAATAGGCTACACTACTGTGAATGATTGTGAATGCTTCATGTTGCTTGACTAATAGCACTAAGCTTTTTGACAATGGTCTTAAGTGCATCATAGATCTTCAGTTTATCACCCCTGTGTTCAGAATGAATTTTTGCCACTCACAAGCCAATACTCCTCCTCTGCGGGAACGACGAACCTGTGTTTATGAGTGAATTTCCCCCCAGGGCTCTGCCATTAGGTGCTGCTGATTTCCTCCAGCACTGTTTAATTTCAGGCTCCAATTGGAAGTACACATTAAAAGTTAATGGGTAAGGTGGCTATTGATTTTAAGATAAATAACACACATAACAATACAGGCCAGCTTTTGATTTTCATTTACCTTTTCATTACTTCATACCCCTCTCCCCTCGTTTATGGCAGCTTTTCTCATCAGATGCTTGGCTTTTTTCTGGCAAATGTTCCCTTTCTTTTCTTTCTTTCTTTCTTTCTTTCTTTCTTTCTTTCTTTCTCTTTCACAGATCACAACTCACCCTGCACAATTGTCTAGTTTCTCTTTTTGCTTATTTCACTGGTGTATCAGCAAGATAGACCTGCTGTGAAGAGAATCTGCCCCAGAGCATTGAGGCCACATGTGCGTCGTGTCCGCTGCAGCTGCGTCTCGGCTCGCGCTGCTGGCTGCTCCCTGCCTGTACCCAGTGGTCTGTCAGGCAGCGAAGCAGGGGAAACGGTGGGATAAATGATTATTTATGATCTGCCACCTCCCATCCTCTCAGCTATCCCCAGGCCCCATTTATTACAGCTGCAGGCTGCCACTGTGCGGGAGAAAACATGCACACACACAAATGCTAAATACTGTAACGTGTGCATACATGCACTGTGCTTCAAGCAAACAAACACACACACACACACACACACACACACACACACACACACACACACACACACACACACACACACACACACTGTCTTTCCCATATCTCATTCTTTCCAGTTAAAGGGATAGTTTGGATTATTTCATGTGGGGTTGTATGAAGTTCTCATCGATAGTCAGTGTATTGCCTACAGCAGTTGGTTGACACACCCCCAGTTTGGTGAAGCAGAGAGGAGCACCAGATCTGCTGCAGGACAGGTTCAGTAGAAAAATGTATCTTAGCTACTTTAAAAAAAAGTCCACCTAAAAAGATCAGAATCATTTAAGTGTACGCTATATTAAGAATGTTTTCATTGCTTTACCTTGGTGTCAGACAGCCTTTTACATTGAAAAGTCACCACTGACCCCATGGGCAAAATTAACAATTTTATTTTGCAGAACATGAGCGTTGATGCGCTACTGCTTCCTGGATTTGTTAGCTTGTTTGTTTTATTGTGTGACTTTGGTGTTTTAAAATGACAGATCGGATTCACCAAAGTCAAACTAACAAATCAAGGCAGGGGTTGACCAGCAACTCCCATGTTCTGCAAGGCAAAATGACTGATTTTGCCCACGGAGTCTGGTTGACTGGGAAAGATTGGTATTTGGCTTATATAAGTGTGGTTTCCCATCGAAAAGGATGTTCAACATGCAGGGCAGAGTTGTGAAACTATTCTTAATATAGCATACACATAAACTGATATAGATTTTTTTTAGTAGGACCTAAACCTCTGAATGTTTATGACTAGAAAGTGTCATTTTAATGCACAGCTGACATTGTTTGAGATCTCTTTGTTGTTACTTTGTACTGTCATATGTGATTGCTATATGACACTGGCCATCTTGAAAACACAAGATGTTAGGAATATTTTACTTGACTTCAAGTAAAGTGGTACATTTTGGACTTGTCATAAAGTTATTAAATATTATGAGTTATAACTCATGTTATGAGCACAGCACCAAAGTGAGTTAGCTTACAGTTACCTGATGGACTTTTTGTCTTGATTAATGTCAAATAGTCGTAACAAAGACATCTCAGACAATGTCAACTTTGAATTAAAATTACATACCTGACCAAATGACAACAAAACATTTATAAAAACTCCTTCATGTTTGTGACAGGTGTCATTAAATGGTAATGACAGTGTCATGACAGTCTTAATGTGCACCCCTTGAAATATTTATATAAAGTTGCTAAAAAACTTTTTGTCACTGACACTGTCCACAGCAGGTCATTTCTTTGCTGGTTGTCTTCTTTGCCTCCCCAAAGTGGGTGCGTGCCAGCCGCCATCTACTGTAATACACTGACTATCAATAAGTACCTCATAATCCAAACTGTGCCTTTAAAAGCAACATATCTCAAGTAGTTTGCTATCATTTCATTTGTGCTACTGTACACAACACAAGTGAGAACTCATCGCGCCAAACTTTACCCCATCAGCATGCTGTTCTCCTGGAAGCAAAGACATCATCCCATCCCCCACTTTGAAAATCCGATGTTACACTCCTCACGTTCCCCGCTTTGCATTAAGTGGCACATGGCTGACGAGTCTCTGTGGTATTTGTCTCTCTCTCCATGCATCATGTTTCTCATTGTGCCAAACTTCCAGCAGCTGGACCTAATAAATCCTGGGAAAACCCAGAGAGCTCAAGGTAGCTTAAATAATTGATCAGACTGAGCATGCAGCCTGGCAGCCAGCTTGCCTAATATACAAGGAAATCACAATAAGATAGAGAACACTATATGTCCGTGTTTGCTTGTGTGCGGTGTGTGCACGAGTTTGTGTTCATTCTTTGTGAAGCCTTACCACAAAATCAATAAGGTAGGTGGGTTTTTGTAATACAAATTTTAGAGCAACATGTACGCATGAAAGCACACCCAAACACATACAAAGTAAAGCCAGCATGTACTCTTTCTCTTTCATGCTCTGGTTGTGTGTGTTGTACGGCAAACACACACATACACACACACACACACACACACACTCCACACATGGCTTCTCTGCAAGGATTTTTTCTTCCCTCTCTTTACGGAAAAACGACTAAAAGCAAGGCAGTCCCTGAGAGGAGTTTTGACGTGTCAGTGTATGGGGCTGTGAGACCTGCAGAACACAGCCTATTTCATGTTTTAAAAGCTCCGTGTGACGTCTTGTCTATAAAAAAGAGAGTTAGGGCGTGCTTTAAATGGAATATACATCACATACATCAAGAACTTGTTAAGAGAATGTATATGTAAGTCCCAGGGCTAAAGTGATATGTTACAGCAAGTCCATTTAGCTGAAAATACATTGTTGCACGCTGGACACTGTAATTGTCCACTGGGCATTGGAGACCACAGTCTGTTGAGCCTATAGGTGGAACCCCACCAAGATAACTCACATTAACTGTCCACAGCAGACCATTTAACAGGGGGAGGCAGAGCGGGGTCTCGGAGCGTGGTGTGTACGGATGATGAATCAATATATTGGAATATATGAGGGGGAGGAGACGTGCGCAAAATGACGCTCCATTAGGGGGCCATCAGCAGGGTCTTTCTCAGGGACGAGAAATTGGGCTGCATTCGTCAAGGTCTGTAGATGGATAACTGCTCCTTACATAAGCCCCCGACTCACCTACTACTTTCTTATCGCTCCTTAGAGTAAATCTCCTCAGGTGTTCAACAAAGTTAATTTAAACTTAGGTGGTTTGATTAAAACAAAATGAGCGGTCCGTTCTTTTCAAATAGCTTTAATATTGACTCAGACAGATGGTATTATAGTATAACATCTCCTCCTTTAGAGCCTGGTCACACCAGAAATCGACTACTGGTGCTGTTAGTCCAGCCCAGTATCTGTTTGAATCACATCCACGTGGATGATTTTGTATTTCTGTTGTTATGTCCAGTTCCAGTGTTCAGTGCTAATACATGAAGCAGTGCTCCCTTTGTGTTGAAAGTTGTTGGTCAAAGTGAAGATCAGGATGTCATTATAGTAGTGGATAGCATATAGCATGTCTGTCTAATATGCAGGAGACTGATATTTACATCCTGTCACAGACCTGCAATTGTTGTCTCTTTTATTAAAGGAACAGTTCGACATTTTGGAAAATACACTTGTTAGTTTCCATTCTAAAAGACTATAAACACATGGAAACAGCCTGGATTTTGTTTCCACTGGACAAAAGTGCCGTGCCCTTGTTCTGGCAGCCCACTATTCAGAAATCCCAATAGTTAGAAAATGTCCCATTGGACCTAAATTGTCCAATGACCCGTTATCCTGTTTATCACAGAGGCCCATTGCTCTGAAGCCCCGTTGATCCTAAAATACATGTGCAGTTGTTAGTTTAGTGACTGTCAGCCCCGTCCATGGTGCTGAATCAGTAGAGGTTTTGCCCTTAATAGACTATCTGTCGGGCCTTCCACCAAACAACGTCTCAAGTGATTTTACTAATAAGTTTATTTCCAGATTTGGTGGACTTGAGCAATTACCTCAATCTTTCTTTCTTTGACCTTAACAATACTGTAGTTTCCATGTGCAGTAAGAATTCTAAAAATTTTGGCTCTTGATATTAAAACATAAAACATTTTGCAGAATTGTCCAGTGTTAACGTTCCTGCCTTGTGATATAAGGCCAACTTTACTGTGATGATACAATCATACAGAGTACAATTATACAGTCAGATTCATTCTCTGCATTCAACTCATCCTGTTACTGGGAGCAGTGGGCAGCTACTATGCAGTGCCTGGGGACCAACTCCAGTTCTAAGCCAGCACCTTGGTCAGGGGTAGTGACAGGAGAATTGACCTATACATGGTTTTTTGATGGAACACAGAATATGCAAACACAGAAGAACTTGTCTGAACTGGCATTTGAACCCACTTTTAGCTGTGAAGTAAAAGTACTAACCACCGTGGCACTGTGATTACCCTAGTCTCCTGGACATCACTTATGTTTTTGAAAGAAAAATAACGGCAACTGGATTGTGTTTTCTTGCAACATACTGAAGAAATGTTAATGTATCTGACAAGTCGCATAAAATGTTGATACTGAACGCATCAGTAAGAAGTTCACTGTGGACGTATTTCATTTGTTTTCCATTCAAATATCAGCTTGTAGGGACAACAGCATCATTAAACTATGACAAGTTTGTGTTTAGCCACTGGCACCACTTGGTTCAGGTTAGAGAAAGAGCCTGGTCTGGTTTAATAGAAAAGAAAATCTTCCCCTAACCTTTACCATAGTGCTTTTGGTGGCTAAACTACATTAGAAAAGCAGTTTAGTCATATACTGTATAAATGTAATTTCTAAGACACAAGGTTGCTGGTGATTATTCAAGAGAACACATTTGACCCATACACTCTTCTTTCATGACTGCAACCCCTAGTGCTTATCATTTGTGGAGTGGTTTATAATCCAGCAGAGCGGGATCATATAAAATTGGATGGTGTGACACAACCACAGTAATATGACAGTTTCCTTGACTGTGCCACATTTCTCTCAAAGGTTAGCACTGTCAAGACAGTTTGCAATTGGTTAATGGCATGGATTTGTGTGTGAAAGTCCGCCAGGGTTGAACTGTACGTGACTCCTCACAAATTCTTGAAAGAATCCAGTACGACCGTAGCGCAAACTGATCTAAAAACTCAGTTATAAATGCTTGAGTAATGGGGCTCTCAGGCCTTCACACAGTTGTAGAGCTGATGTTTCCTCAATCAAAGTGATGCTGTAAGAAAGCCGACATAATTGCCCATTTATGATATGCCTGCGAACTTATCCACACTTCCTCCCTCCTGTTGAGAGCACCTGGCAGTGAGTGATACAGTAAAGCAATAGGCTGCAGGAGAAAAGCCTCATTGTCACCTTTTCTTGTTTATATCCTCTTTCCCCACCAGGACGACCCATCAATAATTACACGCAAACTCCCTCTGGCTTAAAATCTCTGCCGCTCACTGCCTCCTCCCTCACTCTCCGTCTCTCCTTTGATTTTCTCTCCTCTGCATGTCAACACAGTCAGGTCCCTTGGCACCGACAGAGCTATCCGCTGTCGCATCCTCCCTCCCTCTGCCCTGTCCCATTACAATGACAATAACAGATAAGAATATTTATTATGTTGGCTCACCACTCCCCGTTCCTCCAAACATCTCTCAGGGGAGCGGCTCCTCACTATCACCCTCAAAAGCCTCATTCAGTTAACAGAAAAAAACACATCCACTCCTGGCCTTGATGCTTTCCTTTATCAGTCCAATGAAAGGAGAGCCGGAGCATGAAGGCGTCTCATCTCCTCTGCTCCTTTTCTTCTCTCTCTCAACTCTCCCTCCCCACTTTTAATTTTCATCTCTCTTTTCCTACTCATTTCAGAAAAAGGGGGAAGGAGAAGAAGGAGGGAGGGAGGGTGAGCAAATGAGAGTGGGACGCTGGCTTGTGATAACTGCCATGCAGAATGGACATCTCCCTTGTTTATTGGCTTTTGAAATTCAATCCATTGTCTGGGACGGGAAGTGATAAAGGGAGTGGAAATACAGACGCTCTTATCATGCCAGCTCAGTGAAAGGAACTTTTTTTCTCTCCTCCAGATGCCTCCGTTTGTTGTGGGGTACGTTTGTTGTGCGCGCATCACCACATCCGAATAATGGTTTCTGAAAAATGCATTCATTCAGCTGATTATTTGGACCCGGCTATGCCACTTACTATTGTGCCGCATCGTTGTGTGTAGTCATCACATTTAGAGGAGGCACACAATTGAGAGTGGTCACACTTGTCTCATAGGCTTTTCCCTGGGCGCGTCATATTTAAAGGTTGGAAATGCTCTTGTTCCAAAGATACTGAGGATGTAGAACAGTCTGTGAGTATTGTGGCCACTTTGTTGACCACACTGACCTTTCGGTGCTTTTAAAGTAATTTATTGTTGTCGTCCTGGATTAAATGTCTCTTTCATCCACATGCAAATTGTTAGTTTCTGAAGCACAGAAGTGAAATTAACAAAATCATCTGGTGTGAAAATGACAAATCTGTGTACTAACACTCATTCAAAGGTGAGAAGGCACAACAAAGCCCCACTCAGGCTGTAGTGATTCACCAGTTCCCACCAGCAGGATTAATGTGTTACTAAGATATGGCTGCTGTTTGAATGTGACAGAGCCAGGCGTTCTCTATCTTATTGTAGTGATGCCATTTGTTTAGTCTTCTGCAGAGTTCAAAGCTGGTCTTTGTCAGTGTTGTCAGCCTGGTGATGGTTAATGACACATGCCTGTTAGCACTAACCTCTTCGTAAACAATTTGCTTTGTGCTCATTTGCTTTCTATACCTATTTACTGTCATGAATGTTGAGAAAATTCAACTGAAAAAGGCCTGGAACTATATTTACTCTTTCTGTAGTTTTAGATTTTGTGCAGCAATATGTAAAACTGGTGATGACAAAGGAGTCTTCATGTCTTTTGGACAGTTGAAACAGAAATACCGCTTGACAAATAAAGATTTCGTCAGTTATCTGCAACTGTTTTGTCTTTATTAGCGTAAACTACAAAGGTCGATGGAGTTTACGTGCTTTGACACCTGTGGAACAATTGTGCCATACTGACCAACCTTGTTTAAAATGATCTCCAACATGTATGAAGCTCATTATAAATCCTAGGAAAATGGGTGAATCTATGGGGAGGTGACATATAGATATAGATTAATCCAATTTAACCTTCTGCATCAGCTCTATATCATCCCATATAAGCTGCACAAACACAGCTCCAATATATGACCCCTTTGTTTCTATCAGATCCTGAGATTTGTTTACCAGGTAACTTAATGAAGTCCAAGCCTCACAGAGACTTTGGTGGTCATTGCAAAAAAAAAAAAAAAAAAAAAATAGTAAAATGAAATCAGATGCCACCTTCCAGTTGACAGGTGGCTCTCTGAAATGAATGGCTGTATAGACTTAGAGAAAATAACCTTCTGATTGAGAACAAGAGTAAAATATTTTACAAGATATATCAACTCTTTTTGAATTATTGGAAAACCTCCTGTCACACCAGAGTGATTATACATTTGTATAGTCCCTGCCTCCCCAAAAGAAGGGACAGTGATGAACCATAAAAACTCTAATACTGTAAAGTAATGTATACTGAAGGGATCCTTAAAGGTTTAGTGTGTAAGATTTACAGAAATTTATTGGAAGAATATGGCAGAAATGGAATATAATATTCACTTATGTTTTCCTTAGTGTAAAATCACCTGAAAATTGAGAATTGTTTTCGCTACCTTAGAATTATAGAGTATCTGCAAACATCGGCTCTAGATCCAGCAATATGCTTTTTTTTTTGCAAGTTTTGAGGCCACTGTAGATTCTCCTACATGCTTGGATGGGGTGGGGCGAGGTGTCTGCATACTCACTGCTAGATGCCACTAAATTCTACATATTGGTCCTCTAAATGTGTTAAAATTGACATAATGTCATATTTTGCTACATGTTTGTTTTTCTCATACTCATTTTCTTTATATGTGATGTTTTAGCATGGTTTGAATCACACTGTGTCAAAACTAAACAGAGTATAAACAAAAAAAAAAAAAAAAAAAAAGAAAACACGAAGAAACACAGCAGCTTGATTAACATGCTTAAAGGTGTTCTTTCCTTCCCTGTGGAAAATTTTATTTATGTTCCAAGGACAGCTGTGTATGTTTTTTTCACTGGTTAATTTCTTCTTCAATACAAGTGGACAAGCAAGGCTACTGACGATGATCCTCGTTTCTCAGGGTGGTCCGTCGAATCTCCCCCCACCTGCTGCCAGTAGTGAGTGTTACAGAGTCTTAATCATAGCAGCAAGACATTAGAGTGAACTGTTTGAAATATGAATTTACTTTGACGGATTTGAACTTTTTTTTTTCTATCAGTCACATTACAAAACACATATCTTCATTTTCATCAAATTATGGTTTCCCATTACTGTCTTATATAATAAATGATTTATTTCTTGTTTGATTGATTAGGACTGAATCATTCCATGCACAAGACACTTGCCAGAGATAAATATAAAGTAAAGAAAGAAAATATTATTCAACTAAATTATATATATTACACCACTCCACCATTAGAGCTGCAGCATCAGTTCAACAATTATTTTGAGTCTTTTTATAAGAAGAAATGTTAAAATTCTATGATTTCAGCGTATTAACTGTAATTATTTTCTGGTTTCTGTGGTTCTCTGTGAAAGTTATCTGAATATCTTCAGGTTGGGGACAAAACAAGACATTTGAGAACATTACCTTGGGCTTTGAAAAACAGTAATGAAGATTTTTCAGTATGTTCTGACATTTAATGGACCAAACCACTAACTTGATTAATTGAGAAGATGATTCACAGATTTAACGATAATGATCGCTAGTTGCAGCTCTATATCATATGTATTGTATTGCATTAAGACAGCTGTAAATCAAATAGACCTAAATAAAAATAAATAAATAAATAAAAGGTACAGTTGCGCATTTGCATAATCCTAAAACATATCTATGAGTTTTACATAATGCAGTTGCTATGCAGCGATGAATATTTAACCATTCACCTGTGGGGATTAGACACAAAAGAACAATACACAATACAATATTCATGAATACTTTTAAATACACACTTTGTGTATGTGTGTGTTACATGAGCAAGAACATTAAGTTTGCATTACACTGAAGGAGCTGAAAAGAGAGTAAAACTGCCAAAAAGACAGTCATCAAGAGAGCTCCCAACAGTTTAAATCAAACGGGATTTAAAGTATTACTAAAGGCTTAGGTTTATTACCCAACAGCCTCTTCTGGTGCTTTTAGAAGACAATAGTGAAATTATGTTTTTCCCTTCCCAGTGGCTTTATTCCCACTGATGAGAGGTTTGTTAATGTTCAGCACTGATTCATTTAGCATTTAGTGTTGTCCGTCTCTGTATCTGTCTTTGGATAGGAGACCAGAGGTGGTCGTGGTTTATACAGCAAGTCACATTAAATTGAGTAAATGTTTCTAACTTAATATTCCTTGGCAGCGCAATTGTTGTGCCTTCAAAGCATCGAGTTGGTTTAAAAGGCGACTCCATTGTTGTTCTTTTCTGGGGTTTTTCAAATGGAAACTACCCCTCAGCTGTTACAACAAGCAGTGATGCAGATTACAGCGCTGATGCCCTCCCTCCCATCCCCGTCAACGACAGGACTCCGATCCTCTGGTAGTGTCAGCAAGGAGATGTATATGAGTGGTGACATTGCAACTTCCACAGCTTTTGTAGTCTAAAGAATAAAATCAACTCACGAAAATGTTGAGAAAGAACATATTCTTAGACCTTTTGTCTGTAATAAACCATACACTGTCTGCCTTCAAGTTTCTCTCTTTTAACATCCGTAAAACACACTTGAAACTCAACAAAAACAACATAAAACTCACCAAAAGGTCTTTGTTAGTCTCTCCACAATCACCAGCTCTGGTTTGGTTGAAAATAAATCCTTAATCCTCCTCATTAGATGTGAAGATATTGTATTTCCCTGCTGCCTGCTCTCTGATTCCCAGGCCCCTTTTCTCTCTTCTCTGCTTCACATCTCTCCTGTCTCCGCCTGCCGTATTCATCGTCCCCGGAGTCAGAGTCCTGATCGGTGCCATTGTATATCAGCTCAGTACAGTATTCCATGTTGTCAAGCTGGTCCCTGTCGGTTACAGAGAATGTCTTCTGTCCTGGTTTGGCCACGTTCACTCAGAAGCTGCTGAATGCGTTCAGTTTTCTGCAGTGTAAACATAAACACTACCTCAGTGCTCCAAGCTGCAGGTCAGATTCTACAGACTCCAGTCATATTAGAGCCTTTAGCTTCACAGCTAGCTGAGCTAACAGCAGCTAGAAGGCTAGCTACAGCAAAGTGAATTACAAGAGAGTACAGTGAGCAGCAGTTAGTGCTTACTTTGGTGATATGCTGCCCCTGTTTATATGGAGTTAATCCTGACAGGTGGTCATATTTGACATGCTGCTCCGTCAACTTCGGGGGTGTATGTAACAGCGTCAACATGCAGAAACTCACATAATTACATACTTAGACCAAAACTAAGTTTTATGAACTAAACCCCAACATCATCTCCCCGTATTGAGCAATAAGAAACTGAAAAATATATATATATGTATGTGAAAAGATTCTGCTTTGAATTGGAAAGAGGAACTCTTTCCTTGTAAAAAGATGCATAAAAATATCCTACAGTTAAGCAGAATAATATGCAATGATACTGCGTCCATATTTCTTGATGTGTGTTAATCTTCTAGCAGTAACTAGTACTATAATATGATATATGCTAATATTACAAAATATTATTATAATATTATAGTGTTGAAATGAAATACTTGTGTAAAAATGTACTTGGGTAAAAGTACCCGAATAATGTACTGGGGTTTGGATGCATCCCTACTAACAGGTCAGAGCAGTCACTGAGGAATCCCAGCAGGCAGTGTGTGATCATTAAATTCCCTTTGAGATGGAAAATCATTTACCTGGCGGACTGTTTGCCCGCTATTCTTTAGATAAACGACCTAAAATAAGACAGAACTATTTTGACAGAAGAGTGTTTTTAGGGGCCACACTGGATCAAGTGATGTGACAAAACAAAAATG
This sequence comes from Lutjanus argentimaculatus, assembly GCA_034769285.1. Classification (NCBI taxonomy): domain Eukaryota; kingdom Metazoa; phylum Chordata; class Actinopteri; order Lutjaniformes; family Lutjanidae; genus Lutjanus; species Lutjanus argentimaculatus. The sequence goes on from JAWZSL010000014.1 coordinate 14,429,812, forward strand.
AATCAGTTTCTCTCCACAGCCTGCTCACATGTACCTGCTATTCCTCGCGTGTCTGCTGTGGGGCTCTGTCGCACAGGAAATCACACCACGCTTTCTCTCTCTCTCTCTCTTTGCCTTTCACCTTCCCTCCCTCGTACTCTTCCTCTCTTCTTCTCCACTCCCCGTTTCCTTTGTCATCCATCCCTCTGATCTGTCCTCAGCCAACAGGGAGACTTTTAGCTTCTTTTTCTTCACGTGAGTCCTTGACATGTCACACCTCGTGTGGCTCAAAGATCAGACTGACTGGACATCAGGCTATGAAATATGATATATGACGGTATTAATGTGAAATATTTTCCAGCTTTAATTCATCTTCAACAGTGTTTTCAGACAGTTTGACCGCTGAAAATGAATTGTATGGCTGCAGTGATGAAGTGATTGGGTTAAATAACAACCATAGATAACAGTATAATAACCATAATACAAGAAACCTCTTACAGCGATCACATCTGTCTGGGTCAAACTGATCACTACAAGCGGATGATTTTAAGACCAATAACCGATTTTCTTTCCTTTTCTTTATTTCTCATGCAGATTACTATCCAACTGACAACTGTATATTTTATACATGAATATAAAGTAATGAAACAGACAGCTTTGCTATTTACTGTATTTTATTAACTCTTTCAAAATACACTACAGCTGTTAACTGTGCAAACTAAATTACTGCATGGTAATTTAATTATCATGCAGTAATTTAATACTATATATAAAATACAGCTTATTGTAGTTTTACTGCTGCATCTTGGTTTTGACAGTTTGTCATAAGTTGACTATTTTTCAGTGTGCAGCCTCAGGTAGCCAGTTGGAGGCAGACGGTTTACTGTGTGGTAAGTATCGTGGGAGTAAAGTTAATTAAAAAAAATAGAATAACCATAATTTTAGTTTTTTTTCAATTTGTCCTCATGTATTAACAGTCCTGAAATGAAGACTGTAACACTACTGACTGTAAGTGATTTATTTGAGGCAGATGCTATTGGCATCTGTTTTGGAATAGCCAGTGTGGCTATTTACACCTGGGTGTATAAAGCCTAGCATGTCAGATACAAGCACACTGGTTTCTGTAGCGCACAATCATGTTTGCACCTGGGATGTATAAATAGTCAATGTGGCTTTTTACAGCCACATGGCAGAGACGACCATGATCTTTCCCTACTCACTCTACCCACGTAGATTTGTTGCCTAAACTTAACCAAGTGGTTTTGTTGTCTGAACCTAACCAAGATGTTTTTATTGCCTAAACCTACACAAATAATTTTGTTGCCTAAACCTAGAAGTGATTTTCTTACCAAAACGTAACCAGGTAATGCTTTTACCAAAATCTACTCAAGTAATGTTGTTGCCTTAACCTACCCAAGTATTTTTGCTGTCTAAAACTGAACCAAACTGCGACTGAAAAATAATAATAATAAAAAAAAAGGGTAAATAACAGATACAGACAGGTGCAACTCGACTCTCCACAGGAAAGTTTTGCACTTAACCACTGCCACGGTGATTTTGTTGCTCCTTTATGGCTAAAATAAGGGGGTCGGGTGTGAATACCTGAATAGCTGCCCTGTGCCTATTCATACCTGGGTACAAATTGACACTCTGATTATTTAAACGGCATTTAAGATTTGTCACCACACCAAACAGCAAAATGCAGTTTATACGAGTGCTGATGGGCTTTTTAATTGGATGGTTAAGAGGAGATTTGTACCAAAATCCCTGGACACCCTTCTTGGGCACAAGGTGTAGCGTCACGCTACCATAGAAAATGGTACAGTGTTAAGAAGACTTAAGTATTAATTACCCTATTAACTACATAGGATTCGCTGTCTATATCGGGTCAGCCTCTTGTGTTGAAGCAGGCTGTGGAATTAACACAGGGCTGCATTAATCCCCTCTTATTTTCCACATCAGCACTGGCGCATCTGAAAAACATGGTCCATTCAGACGTTAATTACATAAAGTTCAGCGACGTGTGTGTGTGGGTGTGTGTGTGCGTGCGGGTAAGGCCATTTGTTTTCTTGACGACATCAGCGGTGAAACACATTAATCAATTAGTCTTAGGTGATAAACACACGAAGCGCACCATCACGTTTCACATGGGATTCCCGGGTTTCAAGGTTGCTGTTGTCCACTGACGAGTGCACACTGGGTACACACACAAACACACACTACAGTGTACACTCAGACCCCCCACCCCACACAGATCTAATTAAAACCATTGTTGTGAATAGATCTGATTCCATTTCAGTGTGGTTAACAGTCCTTCATGGATAAGTAATGAGCTGCTGCTGATGGAGGGAGAGCACTTCAACCCTTTAACTCCTCAGCTCTGCTGCCGGACTGCAGCAAGACTCCGTCAGGAGTTACTATGGTGATTGGTACAGTATTGCTCTGTGGCAGCAGGACTGAGTGTAACTGTAATGAATTGAAATATGGTATACAGTTGGGTGGTAGCATGACACTCAGTATTACGTTAATGAGTTGCGTGCCAAAGTGCAATTTAAATTTCAGAAATACACTGAGTCATTACTTTTATTATCATCCATGTACATATACGGGCTGAAGTGGAATTTTTCCAGTTATGTCCGCTCAGTTGGCAAGGTTTTCAAAACAGCAGAAAAGTTGATTTCTGCTGTTCCTACTGTCACTTATCAAGCCAAAGAATGACTCAAACACAGCAGAACAATTTAGTTACTCGCTCATTCTAATTCTAATGCAACTGCTGATTTTTGATGTAACAAAAATTAATTTAATGAGCACAGAAACAGATTCTGCAAACTGTATTACTGATTGATGACATGGTGTGACATCCTCTAAAGCCATGATTTTCAAAGTGGGGGTTGAGGCTCCCTTGAGGGCTGCCAGTTGGTGCCGGGGGGCCTCAACAAATTGGAGGGAATATTAGGGAAGATGCAAAATAAAAATAATAATAATTGTGAGATTTTTTTAATTAGAATAAATATAATTTATAGTGTATGTGTGATGTTTATTAATAAAAGTAATATAACAAATAAAAAATATATATGTACATATGTATAAAGAAAATAAATAAAAGAAAAAAACAGTAAAAGAATACCATATAACACAAAGCTGATATATGATAGTGCTCAGTTATACAGGTGATACAAGAAAAAGGACTTTATAATGAATTCCAAAAGGGAGCCAGTATGATTTCACAAGCATTTTTCAGTCCAGCTTCTGGCTGCAGTGTTCTGAAATCTGTAATTTTCTTAAAGACTTTTTAGGTAGCCCAATAAAAAGGATAATTGCAGTAATCAGAGCACCTTATAATAAAAGCATATCTCAGCATTTTAAAATCATTCTGAATTAGAAATAGTTTCTCTTTGGCGATGTTCCTAAGATGAACAAAACAGTGATTTTTTGTGACCTTGTTAGAGTCTAAAATCACTCACAGATCTGTAAGTGAGTTTGGCCAGACAGACAGATATTGACTGCAGCTTCTGTCTTCTTACTTTCAATCCTACAAGGAGAGTTTCTATGAAATGATGAGCCATTATTATGAGTAATGTAATGAGTTACTATTGAGTGACTATTATGTATCACTGCAAAGTCAACTAAGTTTCAAAGGTAAACCTATAATGAATTCATCTTCACAGTTATGTTGTTAATACTCAATAATCAGTGCTGAGTGTCTGCACACACACACAGGTGTTTTTAATTACCCTGGCTGATTAGGGCCACTGTGCCAAACTGTCATCAAACGATGGGTCGACAAGAACTACAGATGTTCATCACTGAATACTTTTTGACATGTCAGAGTAGGAAAAGCACAGATGGCTGAATTTCATTTGTTCATTTCATATGTGTCCTCACAGACTACAAGACACACCCACTTCTTGGATTAACTTCCTTACTTGAACCTAAACCATTATCTTTTTCTAAACCTACCAGTGTAGTTTTTGTTCCTGATCCTAACCATGTAGTTTTCCTGGCTAAACGTAACCAACCTGTGACGATTTCGGGTGGGGGTGTCTTGCTGTAGGTGTCTCCTGTAGTACTGTGTACCAGCAGATAGACCTACCTGCATTTAGCTGCTTCATTTCAGTTTGACGGTCCTGGTCATTGACATATATAAAGATGGACGACACGACAGCTCTCCAAAAGTGAAGCCAAACCATCTTGATGGCCCTCTGGTGGCTGGTTGCAGTATAGGCCATAAACCCCGCCCACTCCATTCTAGCAGATGAGACATGGGCCAAACTAAAACGTCAAAGTACACATGAACTGAATTTTCCCAAAGATGGATTCTGTCATTTTAAGTAGTTCTTACCACGCTAATGTATTCTCAACTGTTCATTTCTCTGCCAAGTTTAGTTATTTGATGCTAATGAAAAGACGGTTTCATGACATGATTGACAGCTTGAGTTGGATTGAACTAAGCCATTGTTAATATTCTTAGTGACACCTGTGCTTTTATCACTATTACAGGTTAAACCGCTCTGTGTGAAAAAAGCCTCTAATGATGTAAGAAATATGCTAACAAAAACTAAACAAAGGAGTGAATGTCAATCAAGCACAGTTTGCACACACCCACACAGTCCTGAGAGGAGGTTTATTGAGGTAAAGCTCAGCGCACCTGTGTGGGTGGACCACATAGGCAGAGGTGCAGTAAAGAAGTAAAAGACACTGTATAATGTGTGACCCCTTTTGACCATAACCGTGGTGTACAAACTCAGCTGAGATTCTCACTATTTCTTCACTATGGCTGAAAAATGACAGGACTGTAAAAATAAAGACAATAAGAAAGAAAACGGAGGCTGAGTGAGTGAGTGAGTGTGCCCCATTAGGGAAGAAGAGCATTTTCTTATTGGTCTCAGCAGCGACCCCAGGGATGGACCCTGCCTGGACTGATTGGAGTGAATTTTCTGCCAAGCTATCGACAGCAGAGCCGTCGGAAAATAGGAAAATAAAGCAGGACAATCTCCTCCTGTCTATCTGTCTGTCTGTTAGTGGAGATAAAAAATGTGTGACTCGGGCTGTGTGTCTGTGTGTGTGTGTGCGTGCAGTGCCTCTTCCTTTAACATATTTTTCCTCTCTGTGCCTGTCGGAGCAGCGGGGCCACTTTGATCAGAGTGTTATCTGCACCGCTGCGGCCTAATCCGTGTATTTGCTCCGAGTCTTAGCTGGATCACCGCGCTCAAATCAAAGCACTACAGAGTCAGACCAGGAGAGAACGGAGACATGCGGGAACACACACTTTCTAACACTCACAGTCATACTGTATGCACACACACTCTCAAACACACTTTAAAAAATCCACAGAGGGCCACGAGCCAAGTTGTATGGTCATAAGACTCCGTATTGATAATTAAACTTGCCTGATCAAAGCCACAAACATATCTACATACACACAACACAGGCAAACACAGAATAATCACAGCCATTTATTAAAAGTTGCTGTATAAATACAAGCTCTCTAACTTCTGTTTGAGCAATCACAAAGAGTTAAGCTGATGATTTTATCGCCACACCTCTGAAACTGTTTACCACAGTAATGCTCGATATGAGGCTGTATCGAGAGACACTTTGGAAAAAAAAATGTTTTGTCTACCCTAGATTACAAAGTACCGCTAATTACAACATAACTGCCTACGCTACATTATAAGACAATCAAAAGATGATTTTGTGTGGCTCCTCACACTCAACAGTTCCCTGCAATTTCTACTCTTTGCATCCTAATGACACTCAAAAGTCATTAAAGCATCTCCCACTTAAGAGTCCTGCGGATTATTTTGCCATGAAATAATAAAGTAGCAAAATAACTGGAGCCCTGTGAGGATTTAATGAATATTTTTGCAAAACTCCAGTTGTGTCATTGACCATTTCACACTTGTAACCATCTGACTGTTGATTATTTCACAGTCTGGTGTTCACTCATTCTTTCAGTGGGCATTAACCTGTTCTACAACACTGTAAAAATGAACTTTGTTGATCTAACTAGAAACAAGTTAGTGCCCCGGCTGCCGTAAAAATTTAAGTTGACTGAATTTGATAAGTTGATGTAATTTTATAAGGATTCAAACCAAATACTCTTGTCTAGTCAAATAAACTGGATTGATTGATATTAAGTTGAACCAACAACTGTTCAGTCATACTGGCAAAGTCTACAAACCGATTTGATTTTCCTTTTACTTTTTCTCAGTTTGAAGTCCTTCATTTCACACAAAGAACTTAGAGCTGCAGCTGCTCCCGTTGGAGCTACTTTTTTTCCCCAGTGTTGGCACAAAGACAACATGTGAAACTACTCGCAGTGAATTCATTAAACTTTAGCTCTTTCCCCGTCTGCGTTTTGTAAAAAAAGTTGCCAGCCAGCGCCAGTATTTTTGAAAAACATTCACTGACTTTTCAACACTGACAGCAAATTCATTTCTATGAATATGTTAACATGGAAAATATCAAAAGAAAGAACAGATCTGATCATTTCAGTCACAAAAATTTTGTTCTAGCTTCATTCATTCTTTTTTTTTTTAAATAAGGACTTCAGTGTTTATTGGTTGCATTAAAAAAAAATCAATTTTTCAGGAAAAAAAGAGAGAAAACAGCATTTTTGTGAAAGAGACATTTTTAAGCAGAATATCAACTTCATGTTTGTATTTTTATTTTTTTAATCACTTCATATTACATATACATCACTGTTACCAGTGTGGCTAATGTTAGCTGTGTGTGTCCCCCAACCCTGGCTGAAACACTGTCTGAGAGGCCTGGAGGCTGGAGTGCTCTCTGCCCCGTCTGCACACAAGTCCCAGGGGCTGGTATGTAAGCAGCCTCACTGTGTCTCGGCTGCTGTGGATTTCGGGGACTGCAGCGTGAGCAGCCGCGCTCTATGCCTGGGGTCGCGGTGCTCTTTGACCTGCTGATCTGCAGCTGAACCCTAATGTTTTCATGCTACATAAAACTCTTCTCTTCTTCTTCAAGTGACAGTTTTTTGTCAGGTGATCCATCACAGCAACCCCTACTGCCTGGCAGTGGAAACAGCAATTGACAGAATATTTCATTAAGTTTAAGGTGATAGGGGCTGAATTCAATACCAACCTTCATCATGGTTTGCAGTGTTTTCTTTATTATGAAAAAACAACCATGACTTATCTTGAAGTGTTTTATGCCCCATTTAGTGCTGATCAGCAGTGATGAAAACATGACACCCAGTTGGACACACAAATTTTGCCCCTTTTTCCAGTGCTGTGCTATGCTGTGAAAGATTAAAGAGCATATAAAGCAGATACCTGAAAGTACAAACAGTGATGCAGGAGAAAAACTAAACTTCAATCAGAATCACTTCACAGTGATTCTGTTAGAAGCTACATAAGTACTGAGAGCTGAACACAGACACTTTTAAAAACACCTTATTCTCTCTCTTGTGCATTTTTGGCACACATCAGAAAAAAGCAGAAACTTGTCTACTGGCAGTGGAAAAGTAGTCAATTGCCTATTTTTAGCAGGTTCAGCCGTGTTTAAAAAAACTTGCATATTCACACCGTACATTGATTCAACTTATCATTTCAAGTCAGAAGAGTTCAGTTTAGCTGTTGCTGTTCTGAAATTAAATACTATAAATTTTAAGTTTAAAGCTACTACAAGGAGTTTTTAACTGGTTATGAAACCTCAGTTTATTACCAATGTCTCTATATGACCTACATAGGCAAACAAGCCCATCAACGAGAAGACTGATTATTTCTATATAGTTGTTCTTAATGTCTGTCACCAGGCTGGCTTCTCCATGAAGTCAGATGAAACGAGCCTGTGTGTACATTTTGCCAGCCAAAGTTACACTGAGTCATATATTCGCCAGTTAAAATGAAGCAGAAGGAGACTTTTTAGATATATATTTTTTTTCTATATTTTGTGTCACAGTGGAAACACTGCTGCTTTTGTCCACAGGGGCCTCCAGAATCAACAAAATATAAAAGTTCCTTGTAGTAGCTTAAATTAACTTGAATAATTACTTGTATATTTAAGGTAAGTTTAGAAAGAGAAAGATTAGATGACTCCACTAAATTCCTGTATGAGTTTTCATAGTGTTCTTTAAAGCAGGCATTAACCAATTCTACAGCCTTGAATTAACTTCATAGCAGGAAATGTAGTCTCCTGGCTTGTGATAATAGTTGAAATACATGCATACATAAAAGCAACAAAAAGAAAATCAAGGGTACAGTATTCCTATATCATAAATTAAAGAGCAATAAAACAAACTCATTTAGCAAATAGTCTATAAATGGTAAAGACGTGTGGCAGCTGAGATTATTACATCAAACAAATAAGCAAAATCATTTCTGGAATGCCCTCTATTTAGTAGATAATCCCGTACCCTTCTGTGTGACCTCCCAAAGGAAGCAATACACACAGGGAGATAGAAAAACAAAGCAGAGAGGGAGAAGGCAGAGCTGCTGAGATAATGAAATAACTTATGGAGATGTGCCTCCCTCTTGGCGAAAGAGAGAGGTATAGAGAGATGGAGGTAATTGCTCTGGGCTCACACTACCTCAAGTTCAGGTCGGACTGAGGGCAACGAATGTTTTATAAGACCTCCTCCTGTTGGACACAGGTTAGTGAAAATATAGACAAGATGGAGGCCATTACTCCCAGGACACCGGGGCGAAGTCAGGGATTTTCTGCTTCAGTTAAATATTCAATTTGTGTCCAAGTCTTCGTCTAATTACAAGTTAAATCTTATGTGGTTGAGGGGTCCAACTGGCCCGCTCAAACTTGTCAGAGGAAAGTTGGCAAAATTGACAAAGTAACTTTCACTGTGAAGTTCTTGAACACCATAAAGTCCTGGTTCATCGGATCAAAAACGCTGACTGTGAAGGAGCCAAAAAAACCTGCACACTGGTGATTACTTGTACTCACTTTATTTACAGCGGTTCAGTGCTCAGACATTCATCAGGTAAAATGTATCTTTCTTTATAATTTTGAATTCTACTGTATCCAGTGAGGGTCAGAGGAACCAAAACATTGTAAATAAAGTCAGTACCGGTGATCGACAGAGTGCATTTCTTTTAAAACTGCACAATTCACAACAAAGTCTCCAGTTATTGCTTATAAAAAACAGCCCATATTAGCATTTTCTAATTTGATGCTTTATTGGCAGGAGGACATCATTTGTAAGTGCCTTCCAAAAACATAATGAATGACTGTTTTCTGATCTGCCACTGCTGTAGTTAAAGCAGTCGTTCTCACCCTTTTTGAGTCACAACCCCTCAGAATAATCCCGTTTGATCGTGACCCCCTCCCCACCCCATCTGCCTGAGAAACTCAAAGAGAGACCAAAGACCATTGCTGTGACTCAACACAATATAAAATCTATTCTAAGGCAAAGCATGTCACTAGTACAGGTAATGCAATGTAAAAAACATTCCCAATCCAATACACAGCCTCATTTCTCATTATGCGATTGCTGGACTGAGTAGTTTGTTAAGTTTGCTATTTTACATTCCAAAACGCAAATGTTACTTTTTGTTAGTGTTTATGTCTGTTGAGATTATGGTGGTTTGTTGTTGGTAATTGTCATTTTTTTGCTGGTTTAGTTTTAACTAATAGTGAGGTGATTGTTACATTTCTTGAGGCCAGCTGTATTTTGTATTTTATATTTCTGAGTGCTTGTCTCTTAAGTTGAATGTCTTTAAGGAGCTGATTTTGCAGAGCAGCTTTCTGGCTCTCATTCCATGCTGCTTGCCACAATATTTTATTTCATTTTTTTCTCTACAACCATCTGTCAACCCCCAGAAATTAACTTCTGGCCTCCTTGGGGGTCTGGACCCCCAGGTTGGGACCCACTGGATAAGTTTGGCTTACAGTATATTTTTCTTATTATGAACAATTTCCATGAAGAGACCAAAACCAACAATGTGTTAGTTCGTCTCTCAATACTTCCAAACTTTACTTTCACTTTGTAGCAAAAAATGTTGGGGTTAGCGGCGAATCAGCATCATATTTGCAACTGTAGTGAATTTTAAAATGCTGCAAAGTTTGGCAAATAGCGTCACTTGTGTGTCTTTACGATGAATATTTTGAACGGGGCTTCATTACTTACCTGTGTTTTCAAGGCTAAAGTCCTTTAATTCCCACAAAAATATAAACCTTTTAACCTTTTAAACCTTAAACCTTTTAAACCATTAGAAACCTTTTAGTTTTTAAAAAATAAATGACAAAAAGCTCAGTAATCTCATAAATCAGCTGTAGGACTGGTAATTTTTAGTAAACATTACTCAAACATGTAAAATAAATTTATTAGAAACTACTTTCATTTGCGGATTAATACACATTTACTTATGTACTGCAAAATATCACTTATTCAAATATAATAAGTGTTGTGCATTTTGTGGATATTTGTTTCAGAGAAAAGGACATAAATTATATAAGTATTTATGCATTACATGCCCAGGTCCAAAAGCTATGTTGTGACCGTAAAGTTAATAGACTAAAGTCTGAAAAACATCAGATTTGACTCAACTTAAAATTGTAATTGTATTGTATTTTGATTATATTTAACAAACTACAATTACACACTAAGGTTACTTTAAAAATGTATTTTTCTGTGACCATACTATCAGGTCAGTGGCTCCAAACAGTGGGGCACAAACAGCAGTTCTTTGCCAGCTGATACATCAATAATGTTACACTGTACTTTTGCCAAAGCTCCTTACAGACAGAAGTCAAACTTAGTTAGAAGACGTTCTTGACAAAAAATATGTAAACATAGTTCATTTCAGACATTTGTAGGACAGTTCATTCTAAATTAATACAGTGATTGAATACTGCTAATAATTCTAGTCACACCTGTTGGTGGAAATCCCAAGTGCTTCCCAGCGATGATGAGAGCAGCGCTGAGGCAAACTTTGATGCTGAGCTTTCTGATCCCCGTGAGACTCCCATGTTAATAAATGAGATCTCCTGCAAAGCAATACTGCTTTAACCCTATGTATTATGTATGAGGCAGAGGAGAACAGCACTAAAAAGGAGGAATCATCTAGGCACACATAAGTGCCAGAATCCAATCTCAGCTCCATTAGTGCAGGACAAATCCTATACAGTGAGAAGGGGTCTCCATATGTTTCCATGAGGGAGCTCAGGAAGCCATTATGGAAATGAAAGGGGACAAATCACACGATACAGATCACTGGGTAAAGCAGGAACAAAATCATGGTGCAGTATACTTTGGATGGGTAGGCTCAACAAAAGAGGGCTGAAACCTGCACGGTCCCCTCTGCAGACTTCTAATAAACTCTCACAGCGAGGAGGACAGACTGAGAATTCCATTAGTTCACATTTGTGTCATCTTGTATCTACAAATTATGCTGTTTGTTGTTCTGAGATCAGAGATACACCTCGTCCTTACTTTTTCACAGTGCTGGCATCTTCCACATGACATACTAAGGTGTAGCAGCTAGCACGCGTCTTATTGATCACGTGTCAACACATTATCACATTCCATCTTGCACGGCGCAAATCTCTAAGTAGCTGGATCACAACTACTGCAGAAGGTTATGGTGGAAGACAATTTGTCTGTGTTTCCATGGAGTTAGCATCCCCTCCGAGCGTATGCATCCATCACTGTAGATACAGATCCTTACAAACAATGCACCAAAGCTAATTGACGTAATTAAAGCGCAGCATCAGAGGAAAAGGTGCAGGTGGTAGGCATATTCATGTCCTTGCCTTGAGGTAACCCCTCCAAGCTATGAGGTAAACAAGACAGACAACGGTGCAGTTTTCAATTTTCTTGTTAAGGTATAGCACACAAGAAGCTAATTTCCCACTGGTGTTAGACTGTCCATTGTAACTGTGTATGACAACAACAGATAAGTATCTTCACACCTCAATGCCAATATCTTTTCAAACATACACATTTTCCGTCAGCTCTATCTGTAACGTCATCAACATTTGTGCCGACGTTCTGAAGGGAATTTACTTCCATTGCACTGTAAAATATAATACAGGAATGTAGTGGGATGAACTAATCTTTTCTCAGTAACTGAACATAAATATAAGTTTTATTTGTTTAAATGAAGATTTCTAGTATTTATCTTCAGAACACTTTAGAACAAGTCTTTTGACTTGAAATGATGTGTTGAATAAATGTACTCTAAAGAATTCAATCAACTCATTAAATTAAGTTTCTAAAGAAACATGATTAGTATATTAGTAGACTTCCCAGCATGCACTGTGTGAGAGTTAAAACTCTCCAGAGATCCTTCTTTTTTGTTGTGCGTATATGTTGAAAACTTGTGTGCCTTTAAGATAAGCAGCCAGGTCTCACTCCCAACTTGCTACATACTGATGATTTGTCACCACTGCTTAGCGACTCATATGGACATCGATGATACCTGCTCGTGGCCGAAAGCGATGCTCTAGTAACTGAAGTATCTGATGGCTGTATAAAATGCCCTGGGCTGCTGAGGTGTTGAAGTGGAGGATGCAAAAAACAAAACTTTATTAAAAGTTATAAGGTACATAACATTACACATAGTCATTGTAACCCCAAACATTGTCTTATCCTAAACCTAACCAAGTAGTGTTTTGGGCCTAAACCTATCCACACTGCAACTGTTTCACGGCGTTAATTTCATGTTAAGTAAGAGATAATGTACAGTGAGCAGGTTGTTACTGTGAAATAAATCCCGACAGGATGATGCAGGACCCTGACAGGAAGTGGAGAGGTCTTGAAGCATCCTGAAGGGGTTTATTTCACAATAGTGACCTGCTCACTGTACATTATTTCACTCATCACATGGTTACTTACCACTAATAAAAAAATTATAACTTGACTCATAATATTAATTTTAAAATGATTTTATACATTTTTTTCTGCAATAATGACCTGATCACTGTACATTATCCTGCTTGTTACATGGTTATGTACCAAAAAAGCAATAATTTGATACAAAATATAAATCAAAATTATGTTAGTCATCTAACAATAACTTTAATTGCCCCTCCAGAGTCTATGATCAGGAGTATGTCCATAGCAACAGTCTGTTCTTCATAACAACGGCCTATTATACATAGCCATGGTCTGCTATACAGAAATAACAGACCTTAGATTGCTGTAATGACTAATCAGTCAGACCAATCAGAAGAGGATTTAACAAAGGCGTGTGATAAAAGGTTTACTGGTTGCGTGAGATACATACATACTTTGTGTGAAATAAAGAAGTGATCTTTCACACTGAGAAAATGTAAAAGGAAATCAGATTTGTTTGTGAAGTTTTGCTCTTTATGTGTAAGCGCTGTTGTTTCAACTTAATATCTTAAGCTTATTGAACATGTTTTCTCAAAGTTTATTTGACCAGAAAAGTGTATTGCTTTGAATCATTACAAAATTACCTGAGATTGTCTCAGTCAACTCAAAATTTTGAGGCAACCATGACACCAGTGTTTTCAAGTTAAAACAAAAAGATTATTTTTACATTGTGGTTGCTACACTGTCGGCATGACGAGTTAGTGACACCAGGCGCATTCAGTTCCCAAGGAAACGCAATTACATAATTAAGAAAATGACACCTTGCTCCTTTAAGACTCACAGATACTTTCTTGAAAAGAAACAGGAGAGCTAATTTCCATGGCCGTCATTACCGCCAGCCCCCCTCCTCCTGCCTCAAGAATGTCCTTCAATTTGCTGAGACTTTTTTTTCTTTTTTCTATTTTTTTTTTTTTTTTTTTTTTTTTTAGGAAATGCAAATGCCCTCGTCCTAAATGTCAGCGTTAGGTAGTGACGGCAGTGGGGGTCTGACATCATTACAGAGGCCTTGTTTATATCAGACAGTGATTAGATTAATACTCATTAGAGAATATTTGTGTCTGCACCCTTCCTGTCCCCCCGCACCCCCCTCAGGCAGCCAGGCAACAGGAACCATGGCAATTAAAAATGGGAAACTGTCATCCTCCATCAGCCCGCCGATGTGTTGGCCCTTGAAGAAAACACACATGCGTACACAACACACACACACACACACACGACTGGAGAATAGAAAACTGCCTGATCAAATAGATATTATATTAAACATAAAGTCAGTGACTAAAACCAACAGTACCATCAGGTTCCTCTCTCACTAACATTTATTTCTTAATACCATTTTGCATCTCCGCAATAAAATCATGTGGCCTAAAAAAAAGGATGATATTGCAACGTTATCAGAAATTGCTACACAACCTACTGGAGTCTAGACTCCTGAATAATTGTAATAATCATGCCTGTTACAATTTCATCAGCCTGGTGTTGTAGGCAGTAATAGAGAATTCATCAAGCATTTATTTCCTTTCTGTGCCAGTTTCTTCTTGCAGAGATTTGTTCCTTGGCATGAACAGGCCTTTCATTTCCTGCATTCACACCCTTTCCCCTCAAATCCATATCGCTCTAATTTCAACTAAGATACAAAAATGGAAGCTAATTTAAATTTTGTCACAGTTCCCTTTTTGCTTTTGGGGTGTGTTTTTGTTAGATCTTCATGGTGAAATGCCAAGCAAATAAATGAGATACACAGTTTTAAAATAAACAATTCTGCTCAGATGAAATCTGTGCATTGAGACTGTCACTGTAGCCTGCAAGCCAAGTTTACTATGCGCCTTCAAAAGTGCCTCAAGTATGTAAATGGATCAAGAAACTATGCATGCTCTATATGTGCATTTGATCCTCATTATGTCCTGTTTTCCATCTCCTGAGACGCTTGTGTGAAAAATAATGATCTTGATGACCGCAGCATAATTAGGCCTCGAAAGTCACCATTGCCTCTGGCGACACCAACGCTAACTCTATCATTATAATTGAATATATTCAATCCATTTTTTGAATCATTTTAGCCGGCGTTTGGTGCTCCATTAGCTATGGGTTATGATCATTACGATAAAAGGAGGTTACTTTAACATGCCCGTGTTCTGAGTGTTTGGCCTAAAGGGACGAACTTCAGAGAGTTGTCGCTCACTCAAAGACTAAGGAAAACTTTATGCTCGGTCTGAGGCGACTTTAATTATGCCCGTCGTAAAGCCCCCACTTCCCTTTGCTATGGAGGAGATGAAACTCTGATCTCATCTGTCTGGAAAAAGGTTCCTCAGATGTTTGTCATGAGATGGCTGCTGGCTGCTGCCGCTGCTTTCTGTGAGCGTGTGAATCAGCTGGTCTCTGTCTGTCTCTCGTTCTGTCTGTCAGTCAGTCTCCCCTCTCGCTGCCTAATTATCCAAGGTGCCAGCGTCTCTCTGCTGTGCATTCCTCTCCGATTCCCATGTCTCCCTCCCTCTCTCTTCAAGACTTCTGAAACACCCAGACGGAGGAAAAGAGTGGAGGTGCTGCGGTGAGAAGGGCTTAGTTCTGTGAAAATAATATTAAACAGTGAAACATGAAGGAAATGGGAAAAACTTCAATAGCACATTACTGGGTAATTTCTGTGTTTTTCATCCTGGACCCTATTTTCCCATGTTTTTGTGTCTAAGTGACTAAAAGCTCATTAATGCAATGTTAGATACTCATACAGATACAGGCAGAGCCCTTTGGCCGTACTCGGTGTTCATTTTGTCCAAGTGTCTGCACATTTTCTGAAAGCTTACGGACATAGACGTCACGGAGCAGTACCTCCGGTAGTCGTGGGGGCAGTGTAGTGGTGTGGCCAACATTTCAAGGGAGACACCGGACACGACGAAGAAGTTTTAAAAATCCAAACGTTTTGGAAATGACGTTTGTCATCAAGTAGGAACTTGATAAAAATCCTCTCCTCTTCCTTAAGAGGTACATTATTACAACCTCCTCCAGTGTGGCCATGTTTGTCAGAAACTTTTGACTCTTCTTCTTCTTCTTTGGGGTAACTTTGACTCTGAGTGGCACCCTCTAGTGAATGTATTGCTGAACAAGAATTTTTGAAATTAAGTAAGGTATAATGTAATCCCTCTGGGCAACTGCACACCATCAAAGTTCATCAACTAAAAGTGCTTGTTGTTGCCGCTGACAGACTGTTAAAAATTGTTATTTTAGATGTCTGCCAACATTATAGAAAGGATTTCAGAAAAAGACTTTTAAGATAAGATATGTTTTCTTCAACCAGAAGACGGACACATCTGCAGGGCATTTAAATTTAAAACGGCTGTTTTACTGTTCTTGCCAAACTAACAAAGCTCCCTTTACAAAATGCTAATTTTAACGTCATCATCTCCATTCAAATGACAGAAACAAATAAAACTCAGTGAAAACATCCCGGAGCATCTTTCAACTGCTCCAACAATCACCAACTCTAGTTTGGTCGAAATAAACCATTTACTCAGCGCGTTAGATGTGGAAATATTGAGAGAGGAGCGAGAAGGAGGGCAGACATCTGAGAGGCAGCGGGAGAAAGCATGTAGCCATTTTCAAATCTAACACGGTGGAAAAATGGTTTATTTTGACCAAGCGACCAGAGTTTGGGATTGTTGGAACATTTGAAAGATGAACCAAGATGGTATTAGTGAGTTTTATTTTGTTTATGTTGAGTGTCAGTGACGATGATGATGGCAGTCTTAAAAATGACAGGTATATCTATATATACTGTATATATAAACGACAGCTTTGCAAAGAGAGTCTGGTTAGTTTGTTGAGGGCAATTAAATAGCTGTTTCTGGTTTAAAAAAATATCTTATTCTTTAAAAAAAAAAAGGTCTCGCACTGTCCATCTTCACTTGGAATAACTGTTGGAGTTTGTCAGTGGCAAAAACTTTCAGTGGACTTACTTTGACGGTGTGCAGTTGCCAGGGGGGATTATTAGGCTCAGTTTCACTTCTGCTGACTGTAGTGCTCTCACTCAGTACTGGACCAATTTCAGCTGTTGTCCCCGTTAGTCATTTAGATACAAAAATATGGAGCCAGGGTTGAAAAAGTCTGAAGCTACCCTTTAATTTTGCCAGGTGTTCAAATATGGAGGCATTTTCAGTGTTACGAAGGTGGACCAGACTTGAGCAGTTTCCTCACATTAAATCCAAAATTATACATTGCAAACCACTCACTGACATTTTCTTTTGATGATATTGTTATGTGTTGGTATGGCTTAATGTAAATAAAACTTTCAAAGCTTCATTTTAAAGCCATTTAAAAGGGTCAAAACAGTGTAATTTGCTCGAGCTGCTGCTGGTAATGAGAGAAATGACTTTTGGCTTTCATCAGAGGTTATTGTGCAGTCATTTGGTGTAACAGCTTAGTTTATAAGTGTACCGAAGTTTTTATTGTTGTTATACGGTAAAGTGCTGCCATTAGTGCCTCTTGGATCAATACGCTCTTAACACAATGTCCATATTTACCTGAGTACGGGGGGCTTTAAGAGAGGTGTTATTGAAGTAATAACGGCCAAAAAGACACTTGTGACCAACTGCATGTCTTTTTTGAAGCCGCTATCAAATCCTCCATAAAATTGGCTCGGTCAAAACGATATCTAGAGAGTGACCTCTAACCAGGCAATTTCAGACACATGAATAATTAAAGGAAAAATTAAGTGAGAAAAAGCTCAAGGAATTGGCACTTAGGGCACAGCATGCCTTATATAAATATACTGCAGACCGACAGCTATTCTCAGACTGATTTCTGGGTGAGCTGAAACCTGGATGTTTTATCAAACCTTTGTTTCTCCCACTTCATTTATTGCTGACAGTCTTAAGGCAGTGATTCCCTCTTTCCAAGAGTGAATTAGGTTGAAAGTCAAAGAGGCTCAGGTTGTTGTCAATAGTCATTAGAGCTGGCCACTGGCCCTGGGTTAAGACCTGTCCCACTATGCTGTCAGGGTCAATACCACGCGGACGCATGTGTCCACAACACTTTTTCTGAAGCTCAAAATTGCCACAGCTTCCGGTAAAAAACCTTCTTCTGTGACCAAGCTCACGGTCAAAGAAGCTCACATCAATGTGGACAATAAAGCTTTGTTGTTTCTTTGTTTACTTCTTCCTGTATGTGACATTTATACGAAGAACTATCTGGGTGTCAGGGTATTCTTGAGGCAAACAATGCAGAAAAGGAAGTAACAAAAAACAACATTTTTAGTGGCAGCGTCGGTTTGTTGGCTGGATGATATGTGGTGGACCAGTATGTCAACAAGTATTGGACGGGCTGTCGCAATAGCTGTAATTTTGAAATGTCACGCTATTGACAAGCCAACCTACATTCATGTTTTTTCCTTTTTTCCTCCTACTTTTTCACTTTGATGTGTGTTAAATAAATGAATCAATGCTTCAAAAATACAAGCAATTGTAACAGTTCAAGCTCAAGGATGGAATGATACTGGTTGTTTGTTACCCGACTATGTTATGTTCTTTTAGTGTTTATTTTGTAGGCTGCATTCGGCATTAGCGTGCTACATGGCTAATGTGGCGACACACTGGGTTGATGTTGGACTAATGTCATAATACTGAAAGATAGTTACGAGAAAACGTGTGAATGCTGAACATTATTTGAAGCCAACTAAATGATAAGAAAAATGGGCTGGATGCTGGTAACTTTTTTCTCGTTGCTTTTTGTGAAAGTTTCTACTGTCATTAGCTATGCTGTTATACGGAAATGATTGTACTCTGTGATCCTCATCCCCAGTATAGCAAGTATAGCTACATGTAAAAAAGAACTGGTCAAACTGCAGGAATTTATTTGTAATGTTGTGTAACTATGACTAGCACCTAGCAACCTGCATTCTCAGACCACAGAGTTGACCGCTGGGCAGTGAGATGAGATCCACAGATAATGTTACACTGAGCAACACCGCACCAGATACTTTTGTTTATGACCAAATAACAGCAAAACTGATGGCAGTCCCTTTGCCCTCAACTGTGTTTTTTGTTTCATTAAGTAGCAAATGTTAGCATGCTAACATGCAAAACTAAGATAAGCTCTTAGCTCAATGCACAGCTCAAAGATTAGCCTTACTGAACCCTTAGCATGGCTGTTGGCTCTTGTTTTTTTAAAGCGATACAGTGCAGACTGTGGAGGCATAAGCATTTTACCTTACTTTCAAAGGATGAAGTTCTTTTGCGTTTAGTACAAAGTACAAAGAGCAGTGTTTTGTTGGCAGAGGTGCACACACAGGCCTCTCCACAATCGCTCCAAAACCTCTTTCAGTTTTGCCCCTTTCATTTTGATATTGATTTTGTATGTAGTGCAGATTTAAATGCCCTGCAGATGTGTAGGCCTTTTGTTTGTCTGGTATTCACATGATTTTAACATCTGGCCTCGGGTGCTTTTATGATTCTGTAAAGTCAACTTTACTTCAGCCCTGATAAAGTTACCGCGGTGTAGAAGGGAAAGTTTAGAGGGCAAATGTGAACTGGACTTGTCTTATCAGACCTGCAGACATAAGGCGTTGATAGGGATCTTGCTACTCTGAGGCGGGTCTAGTGGGCATAACAAGACCTTCCTCCTGCTTCAGCAGATATAATTAGCTTTGGGTTGGGGATGAACTGGCAAACTGTGTTCTTTTAAGGTCTTTTCTTCTCGTGTCCTTCCCCTTCTCTTCCTCCCGCCCCTTTCTCCTCCACTTTTTCCTCTGAATTGCTGCCAAGCTCTGTTTGCCTCGGTAATTAGGAGCCAGAGCGTGCTTTCACGACTCCATTATGAAAACAGCAAACGGTCCAGTGGTTTATTGATAAAGCATTACACTCTGCTGCAATACTGTATGGAGATGTACGTTGAGCCTGCAGCATTTTCAGGTGGACCACCGTACAGGCTCCCCCACTGCCAGATGAAATATCATAATGATATAATAGCGCTATCACACACCCCATATAATACAAGACTGAAATGTTGGAATACAGCACGCCAGCTGTATTAGTGAAATTTTAATGCAAAAAACAACAGCAACAACAACATGAGCCGTGCCATGCTCTGTCAAACGGAGAAAATGACCACAGAAAAAAAAATACAGCCAATCTAATCTGCAGCAGAAAGAGACAGTTGAAGAGGTAATTTCGCTCAGCAATATGCGAGGACAGCTATTTAAATGTGTTGTTGGCGCTCCAATCAGGTTTCCCAGGGTGCCGTGATATTTAAAAGTGACACGGGTGACCCTCCACATTTGCGAGGTGTCATCATGCATCAATCGGCAAGGTGTGTATCAAAGCTGCCCGTAATGGTGTGTGCATTGGGATTTATATTTCCAATTAAATCTGCAAATTATATGATTATCCGCTGCACCATGCCGAGGCCATTTTGGAAACGGATTGTGGTGTTCATTTTGTTTTTCTACAAAGATAATAGTGCCAGTGGCAAGCCTGCTTGCGCGCAAGAATATTAATGTCCATAGCCTTGTCACACGTCTAAAACGTGTGTTCATGGGCAGGCTAACAGCTCGCACACACATTAGAAGAAAAAAATATACAAGCCTCCTAGAAATAAGGGTTCCAAAAGGCTTCTTCCTGAAGGGCTGAGGTTCCACCCAGAACCATTCACTTCTGAAGAACCCTTTTTTTTTTTTTTGAAGGAAGGGTTTATCAAGGATTGATCCTTGCAATATAAAAGGGTCCGCAGTAGAACACTGTGGGTGAGTTCTAGATAAAACCCTTGGAATGAAAAAGTTTCTCCGGTAGAACCCCCTGGGTGGGTTCTAGATAATGCCTTTAGAATATAAAAGGGTTCTCAGTAGAACCCCCTGAATGGGTTCTTGGTAAAACCCTTGAAATATGAAAGGGTTCTTGATACAACCTCGTGGGTGCAAACCCTTAGAATATTAAAGGTTCCCAGCAGAACACCCTCAGTGGGCAAAAACCTTGGAATATAAAAGGGTTCTCGATAGAACCCCTTGTGTGGCTTCTAGATGAAACCCATGGAATACAAAAGGGTTCTCAGTAGAACACCCTGTGTTGGTTCTGGGTTGAACCATTACACCATAGAAGGACTCTGTAGAACCTTTTATTGGGGTTCTGAGTGAAACCTTTCACAGATGGTTCTAGGTATAACCCTATACGTTGGGTTCTAAGTAAAGCTCTCTCAAAGGTTTCCAAGTGGAACCTTTAAAAAGGTTCTACTAGGAACGAAAAAGGTCCTTCTTCAGGGACAAGCAGAAGAATCCTTTATGATTCTAGTTAGCATCTTTATTTCAAAGAGTGAAGCCATCATACTCCTGCAGAAACACACAGACGTTCTCTTGTGATGACCTAACAGCTTTGTATTTTTTTTTCTGTTCTTCTGTCAATTAACCTTGTATGGACTACGTAAGTCCTTATTAGCCGGGATCCAGCACCTGCTGCTGACTTTAATTGCCTGTGAAAATGATATCAGACCGTGGATCTGCCTGATAAACCCACATGTCGATCTGTCAGACACATGGAGCACTGAGGCCTCTCTGACGGCCAATACTGGTCTCAAAAAGAATCACATGCATGTAGACACACTCACACAGCCACACACACACACACACACACAGAGAGAGAGAACCACCAGCACTCATTGGATGTGAATTATTGATTCGAACATGTCAGCTAAGAGACAGCACAGACCGCCACTGTGGGAAAAAGGAAGGATATTTTGCTATTGCTTTGCTATGCTTGACTGCCAAGACCATGTTCACCAGAAAGTTTCCACTTTCTGAATGTTTACAGAGCGGCGCCTAACAATGCCCTAAGACAGAGAGAGGAACTGTGAGAGTTTAAGAATGCTGGGTGAGATGTACAGTCATGAAGGAGGGAGGATATTGAAAGACACAGGAGACTGTGAGAGTTGGAAACGAGAGAGAGAGAGAGAGAGAGAGAGATGAAAACTAAAGAGGAAAGAGGAAAGTGAGAAAGAGCGAAAACTTCCCCTCACAGGCTATTTGTATATGCATCTCTGGGGTGCCATTTTAGCTTCCAATATTTTATCCTGAGTAAAATGCTGTGGGAGTATTAACTGAGTTGCCATTGCTTTCCCCTCCTTTATTACTTTTCAGCATTTCACCATAAGAGAAGAAACAGTGATGGCTGTAATTTGGTAAGGCTGAGAAATGCTCTAAAAGCGAAATTTAGTCCAAACCTTTTAAGATGCACTTTCCATTTGGACTATTTCATTCCAAAATGCAATATTCACTATCTGAAAAAAAAGAGATACAAGTGAGTGAATGCTGGCCAGAGAGTAAACCTTGTTATGGCTAACAATCCCGGATACAGAGATATGAGACCTTTGCTTGTAAAACGGCCTTGTTTTGGAAGATAGACTTATCTGTGTTTTTTTAAATAATGGCAGCTGAATTCCAATTGTAGAATTCTGGAAATATGCAGTGAATCATTTTTGAATAAATATTTTTCTTTGTTGTCTGAAACTGGGGCATAAATAAAGTCTCTTAAATCTCAGACTTAATTGTAATGTGGCTGGTTAACAAAAGTATAATCGACCCTGTATAACAAAGGCAATGCTTTAACTGAATGTTGAGCCCTAAATGTTTCCTGAAACCAGCAAAAACTGACTTTTTAGCCTCTTAGAGACTTTTTTATAGACAAGCTATAAACACAACACCAACATATCATTACTTTTTTAAAGGAGAAATATGTAATATATTTACCATGCTAAATAATAAAACGAATGTGATGTGTCATCAGAGATGGAGACTGAAACAAGGCTGCAGCCAGTATGTTCTCCCTTGAAATTTACATTCCATTTTGGAACATCTGTTTTTGTTTGCCCATTTCATTTTATTAGAGTTAGAATTAATGCTGAATGTTTGCCCAATAAGTTACTGTCTCTTTATGAGTTATAAGAAATCATTCGTAATCTTTTAGAAGGAGTAGATGCTTGTGCTTATTGTTAAAGTGATATTCCACCGCAGAATAATAGTTCACTCAATATCTACTCACCTCTATGCCGATGTGAGGATGGGTGAAGGTCTTCATTTCACAAAGCAATCCTGGCGTTTCAGCAGAAAACAGGGTTGCAGCTAATGGCAGTGAATGGTGACCACGGATAAAATATAAAAAAAAAGAACACAAAACAAACACAAAATGTCTCCATCCTGCTCGTGTGGTGTAATCCAAGTGTCTGTGAGCTGCGACATTAAAATTTGACCACAAAAGACACTATTTACACCATGTTTTTAGCCGAAATGTCAACTGTAGCATGTAACAGGTAGCATCAATCAATCTCGTGATATTTTCACACATGCATCCATTAAGAGATATACAAAGTCTCGCGATACATCAACGCCGTGTTTACATGCTACCTGGGAGGCTACAGTTGACATTTCGGCTAAAAACATGGTGTGAAATAGTGTCTTTTGTGGTTAAATTTTTAATGTCGCGTCTCACGGACACTTGGATTACACCACACAAGCAGGATGGAGACATTTTGTGTTTGTTTTGTGTTCTTTTTTTTTACATTTTATCCGTGGTCACCATTCACTGCCATTATACTGGATTTGGCTGCAACCCTGTTTTCTGCTGAAACTCCAGGATTGTTTTGTGAACTGAAGACCTTCACCCATCCTCACATCGGCATAGGGGTGAGTACATACTGAGTGGATTATCATGAAGGAGCAGAAAATCCTTTTGAAGCTGGACGAATAAAAATTTCATATAAAAGGATTGTTGGATTATTTGAAGATAATTAGATTAAATCATTTTCAATAGTCAATGTTATTACCTACAGTAGATGCTAGTCGGCATACATTAAGTTACCTGTTCAGTTGTGGACTGTTTTTCCTCTGTTTCGTTTTTTTTCATTAATTTAAATGCAGCCGTATATTATAAGGACATCATTTAGAGACTAAAACTCAGAAAAAGAATGTATGTTGTGCTGACTATAAGTACCTCATACACGTCAAATAATCAGAAGTATCCCTTTAATGTAAAAATATTTATTAGAGCAACTTTATTGTGACATGCATGTTACTATGTTGTTACTGTATTGAGAACTGTATTTGGAAAAGTGAAGTTTGTTTGCCCACTGTCTACATTGTACAGAGTTGAGTCACTTTACCAGCAGCATAGTAAACACATGATGACGCACACAGAATCTAAAGAGCATCTCGCTGATGAGATCTCGAAGTGAAAAGCCTCATTCAGAACTTTTTTGGAGAGCGTTTCAGCACACCTCTTGTTTATGCAACAGAAGTGATTTATCAAGTAGAAGATTTGAATGCGCAAGTGACTAAATGAGAGAATGAAGGGGAGAAACAGCTTGCCATCCTTCATGATGATAATCTCCTCCGTGCTAATGCACATCTCAATATCCCAGGCAACACAAGTCAGATTGTAGTTTCTGACAAGTATGGATTGCATAACAGCAGCTGGCTAATCCTCAGCCTACAGGCGCATGAGCATATCTCCCCTCTAATTAGATTTATTTGCTGCTTTCATGGGACTTGTCTTTACCATTACCATTAGGTTCTCTGGTGAAAGATGTCATTAAAATTCTCTCCTAAGTTTAGTGGATTTCTGCTGATTTCCATGGACACAAGTGAAAGATGAGTGAGAGGGTGGCAACATGAAGAAGAAGCGAGAGGGGGAGGACGAGACAGATTGCCGGTATATGGTGCAGATTCATGTTCCCTAACTAAACAAGGCCCTTCATTTATGTGATCCGTGTTGCTGTGATGCACTTACAGTCTCAGAAATAAGTTCCAAAATGGTTCTTCCTCAAGGGCTGCCATTCTACCCAGAACCTCCTGAAGAAGCCTTTTTGAGGGAAGGATTCGTCGAGGGTTCTTTGTAAGACTGGGAGTTCCATTAATAACCTTTTTCATCCAACGAACCCTTTCTGGAAGAAAAAGTTCTTCAGGTTGTTGAAAGTGTGTTAAAAGATGATTTCTCAAGTTAAACAACAGCAATTGCAGCATAGATTGTTAAAATGATACATGAACACAATATACAATCAATGCGATTCAATAATGTTTTGCCTCATCTGTAGAATACAATATGGTTCTTTACAGAACCCTCCAAAGACAAGAGGACTGCAGGTGAACCCCTTATGAAATATATATTTTAGGTGGGTTGTAGATGAAACCCCATGGAATATGAGAAGGTTCTCTGTAAAACCCTCAGGATTTTGTTATTCAATTAATAGAACAATTAATTTACCTAAAATAAATATCAAAACTTATTATCATATTTCAATATTGGTATAGCCTAAAGGTATCTAACTTATTTTATAAGACTCTATGTCAGATGCCATGTCTGAAAAAATACTTTCAAATGAAAAGGAGCTGTGATAACATATTAAGTTAATAACTAATCACTGTAAACCTTCACTGAACTGGACAATCAGTATTTGACTTAAAACTTTTCATTTCATCACTGGAGTCATATGCAGTAGGATGATCACTGTAATTTGTTTCAGTTATTTCTTTGCCCCCCACTGAGGCAAAAAATCTTGCAGGCAGTCTGTAACGTTGGTTTTAGCCGTTTCTGACTCACACATGGCTGATAAAGTGAACAGAAAGTACAAAGTGGCAGAATAACACTGTCAGATGACAGTTGGTGTGAAGTTAACAGCAGCGATTTAGACATCACTTTAACATGCGGGTGATGAAGAAACATCTAGAAAATCATCTTATGTGACTTCTACTGACAGAAACATGCTCCTCGTGTTGATTATCTCAATATATTGTGCTTGACTGCTGAGGAAAGTAAACAGGACGATGCTGCTGTCTCGCTGCTGCTGCTAGAACCCGTTGGGTTCTAGGTAGAACCTCTGAAAGGGTTCCAAGTGGACACTTTATCAAAGGTTCTACCAGGAACAAAAGGTGGAGAACAATTTCTGGTTCCAGTAAGCATTTTTACTCCTCACAGTGTGGTACATAATGTTTCTTTTCTCGAGTATAATAGCAGTATAAAGCGAGTACAGTGCAGTGTGTAGGTGTGAGCACAGTGACATGTTTTTCATTGTTTTGGCTTTACTCCAACACTGGATTTGAAATGAAACAATGACTTTATGGTTAAAGTGCTGACTTTCAGCTTTAAAGGTGTTTGAGGGTGCTCGTATCTACATTGGGGGAATAGTGTAGCCCTTTTTACCCTTTGGGGAATTTGTATAAAAAGGGCCACTACCCCTTCTATATGATTTATCAGATGTGGGTGTAAACAACACTGAATTAAAGCTGATAGTCAGCACTTTAACCTCACAGTCACTGTTTCATTTCAAATCCAATGTGCTGGAGTCCAGAGCCAAAACAATACTGTCCTAAGCCTCACAGACTGCACTGTGTATTTTCATTACTTGATACTAAATAACTAGAGTTATAGAACAAACTGGAGTGTATGGTACAGTAGTTTATTGACACTTTGGGATAGAAAGTCACTTTTCAAGGTCAGCATAGTTAGAGAGAAAATTAAGAGTACAAGGCACGCAGCACACAATGCACAAAAGAGATCAATGATTCTTACAAACACTGCACTGAGAGATGAGACCCTGTTCATTTGTTTACTATCCATTTTTTACTCTGATTTTTAATTCAAACCTATCAACCAAGCAGATATTAGAACTAATTTTTTTTTTTAAATTGACATGCGCAAATTGGTGAATTGTTCTCTTGTATTAAAGACTTCTCTATAATTACTAAATCATGTCCTCTATTTAATTTGTTTCCCCAAATTAATAAGCCACTGTAGCAGCAGGAAATGAAGGAAGCAGGAAGAAAAAAAAAGTTTGACATTTTGATAAAGACTTTGCTGAGAGTCAGATGAGAAGATCGATGCCAATCTCGTGTCTGTCAGGTAAAGATGAAGCTGGAGCCAGCAGCTGGTTAGCTTGGCATGGGCTAAAGACTTGAAACTGGGGGAAATATTTTGGCTCTGTTTGGAGATAACAAAGTCTTGAGAACCCCTGTAAAGCTTGCCAAATAACCCGTTAGCCTATCTCATGTGTTTAATCTGTGCAAAAACTGTAAAAACGACATATTGTGTTTTGTTTGTTTCTTTTTTTTTTTTTTTTTACGGGGGGTTTAACAGTAACTTCCCTTAGTCTTGAAGTCATGACCGTAACGTTGCCAAGCTGTTTCCCACCGTCTCCAGTCTTTCTGTCAAACTCTTGGCAAGAAAACGATTAAGCATATTTCTAAAAATGTCAAACCCCAGACTTTGTTGTGGCTAGCCTTGTCAGATAGGAGCAGTGTTAGCAGATGTTAACAGCTTTGTTTTAGTGTAAGAATGTCCTTGAATAACTGAATGAATTCCCTCAAATTAATAATATGAAGTTATCACATTCATTCCATTTGTCCTCGTCACTTTGGTACTCTGGTTCTCTCTTTGACAGTTTTGACAGTTTTGGGACTTCCTCCCATTCTATGCTATATTCTACTTATAAACAACATGTTTTTTATTTGACAACACTCTCCAAATATAATACTGTTTTTGGAATTTAATATACAAGAAAGACTCTCTTGTGCTGCTGGTATGAAATGACTGCAATAGATACACTCTTCTGTTGCAATACTACCTGAGGCAAGAGTTTTTTGGGCTTCAATGTGCTGGAGACAGCTTGTGCACAACCTGAAAATCTGTGTACAGGACAAAGGAAATTTTCTTTTAAATACACTATACAAGTTAGAACATAGTTGCTGAAAACATGTGAAAACACAGGGAACTACTATTTCTGAGTTCGACTGGTGAACTTGAGGTCACGATTTCTCTTTTCTGGATTTTTTGGGTGGACCTTGAACATGGCTTGGTGACTTGCAGGAGCCATGGTCCCCCAACACTATATAAGCCCCTGAACCAACATACAAAAGACACCGCCTCCCCCTCCCCTCCCCCTCACTAATAGTCAGTCACAAACATACCTCAGAGACTCTCTAAGTCCAAAGCAGCCCAACAGTTCACTTCAGCTCACTTCAGTTCCAACAACCTGCTGGAAATAGCTTTAAAAAAGAAGTTTCAAGTATCTGGAAAAAGTTTTCTAACAGACGGGGACAAGCGCAATTTCAGTCTCCAAAATAACGCAGCCCTTTGCAGATCTCTGCTATGTGTGAAAGTCCGCTTGAAAGACAGGCATCAGTCGCCCCCTGACAGCTCGGTCTTGACGCTTCGTCTAGAGAAAGATATCGCTTAATCCACCTGTCACTTTCTAAACAAGCACACAGGCTGTGGCCTCCCAGCGATGAAGTCCTAACCAATGAGTGAGCCAGCTCTAACCTTTCTCTGCCTGGAGACAACACAAAAAAATCTGATAGGATGACTATTTTGCTGTTTTCAGGACAGTAACCCTTTCATTTCTGAAGCCAAGTTGATAGAAAATAAGGTTTAAATTAGAAACAGAGGAGATAGCCTATTAACTAAATGAAATAAATCACATATAATATTTAAATTAACATTTGAAATACTGATTTATTAGGCCTTCAGCTGAAGGCCTGGAAGGCACACAGGGTTCCCCTCTGCTCCACATACACTGAAACAGATTTTGATTGTTATGTAATAGCAGTAATACATGTTAACACATCCCTTATAATGCAATTCCAAGTGTACATGATGGGAGCGGCATTAACTTATATTCTTAATTTGATTAATTCAGACTGCTGAAGCCTCATGTTACCATCAGATGAGATTTTATTTCAGTAGTAAACAGTGTATATGTTAATTGACAAGACCCTCAAAAATCAAGTGAATTTGGTGTGCTTGCTGACATCTAATATAAATTTTGTCACTTTTTCAGTTTGAACACTGCACATAATAATAAAACTTTTAGAATTGGTGTGTCGAGAGGAACTGCAACATTTCATTGTTTTACACGCTGTTTAATGTGGAACCAGTGTAAATCTAATTAGGTCACATTGATTGAAAACTGTTTATATTTTTACTTTTAAAATTAGATGTATGATAATACTGCAGGTCTGGGCGTTAAACAGCAGCACCAACAGCAGTGTTATATTTGACATCCCTTTTATGTATTTTGTGGCACTGCAGAGCTGCTGTTCAGTCAATGTTCCCAATTATTAATTTGAATGTGACTATATCACTATTTTTACAAAATATGCACTGTATATAAAAAAAAAAAAAAAATACTCCGATTCCTGCTGGGTGGCTCAGAGTATATTAGGGTTGGGGTTGGTGATTTGCACTCCAGCTCCTGCAGTCTTCTATAGTGCTCTACACAGAGCTGGAAAGCACTTTCCTAGCTTGTTCATTTGGAGCAAAGAGTTCACTGTGTGTTCGGGAAGCAGAGATGATGTCAGGTATGTGAAGTCAAAACGATTTTACTTCAGCGCTGAGAGCAGAGAGTACATAACTATTCAAACATGCACCTTTCAATACCTTTCTCGCAAGGAAACATCTTCGAAAAGTGTTTTGCAAAAATATAGTGCTGTGGACCTCGCAATTAGAGCTAACCCTGGCAACTTGTGCTCGGCCCTGCTGTGAGTGAAAGGCAGTTTTAGCCTTGCTCTGACCTTCCAGTCTTGAATAGGGATTAGTCTGTATGGAGTCTGGCTAGATATGAGCTACATCTGTCAAGGCAGGGCATATCTAGCTTATGTCTCATGCAGCGCATGTCTTGCTTGCATTTAATAGTCCTCTCTTGTTTTGAATTTGTAGAACTGGAAAGTAAACTAGTAATATCTGAGGTCATTTTGGGTAGAGACGGAGTCATTTTTTCTTTATCTAAATCTCTCCCATAGATAATCTAACTGTCCCAACTCACAGCTGAGCAGGAGGACTCAGATTGTGCAAATTGATAAAACTCAAGGGAGGAGAGGTTTCGGAGTGAGAAATGCAGGGGGCAGTGGGTGCGTTGGAAACTTGATAGATTCAATTTTATGGCTAAGAGGAATTTGAAAATTCATCACATACGGGGTGGAGATCACGGCAGACCTGCCTTCTGCACCTTTTTCTTCTGATTCGAATAAGTAGCAGAGATGGGGAAAAAAAGAGAGACACGACCAAGAGGAAAAATAAGCACATTTGCGGCAACACATTTCACACATTTGGTCGTGGCGTTAAAGGATTAGGATCTGCAGGTGAACTAACTGACTGGATTAGTGCTCTTGTTGCCTTGGCCCGCTTTTGACTTCTAATCTGGAGGCATTGTGAAGGAGGGAGCAGAGTCGTACACAAAAACAGGGCAAGGCAGCCGTGCCTCAGATCCCATCACAGAGTGCTGTGATACGAAACATGACTTTCTGTGATTAAGCAGTCATGGAGCACGCTGCTGTATCTCTCCAACACTCTGCCTGCATTAAATAGACCACCAGAGCCATAGTTATTACCAACAAAGCATGTAATGTAGCATATGAAAAGGGGGTGCAGGGCCCATATGTATCTAAGGCAAGCTACTACACAGCCTGAACAATATGATTCTGTGCTCAGTGTGATCGGTGTGTGTGTGTGTGTGTGTGTCAGAGTGTGTGTGATGACTGTTTACTGAAGGGTAAACATCATTTCAGCAGAAACAAGCCGATGAGAATGTCATCCAGCCATTCCCCTCCTCCTCTACGTCACTCCATCTCCATCTCAACCTGTTGGCGTGACTTATGTCCTCTCGCCCACGTAGCCATGGAGACGTGGTGTGTAATTAAAAATATCCTGCCTCCTCTGGCTATTCACTTACTGCTGTCAATTAGCAGCTGTTGGATCTGGCTGCATTGATGCTTGGTGTTGCACACTGTGCTTAACATGTTTGCTTTGGTGTGTGTTTTGTAAGTGTGTGTGACAAAGACTGTGAGCAAATCTGTAAATAGCATGAAGGGAAAGAGTGTTACCAAGTCTGCAATCCTGCAATTAAATTACTGCACGGATCAATATGTAAAATCTTAGCATTAGCATATTAGCGAAAATAAATACTGCAGTCTAAATAGCAAGTTGGAGCCACAGACAGTATACTGAATGAGTTGAAGCCCTATTTAATATATGCTCTATGGTTAAGTTGAGTTGTTTCCCTTCAATGATGACTCCTACACTGTAAGTTGATTTTTATAACTCAGTTGTCTGTCAGCATAAAAGTAAGCCAGTTATCCTGAAACACAAGCTGTGCTTTGAAAATACACACTCAAGAGTTGTAGCTGGTGACTGTCTGCCTTACTGCCTGCGAGACCATGTTAGTATATTGCTCCTTCTACAGCATTATTAATGATTTCTTACAAGTCAAACAGACACAAACTCATTCAGCGAACATTCAGCATTAATTTGAACTTTATCTAAAGTGAATGAATGTGAAATGGGCAAACAAAAACAGACATTTTGCACAGGAATGGAAATTTCAAAGGAGAACATGCTGGCTATATGTTGCTGTCAGACAGGCCACTATGTTTTCGTAAAGTGTGACTTCACCCCATGTCTGTGCCTAACTCCACCCTCTGCATAATTCAGAGAAATGCTAAAAAAAAAGTGGGCAGTGGGGCTGATGGGGGGGGGGGGTTGGGAAGCACAGGACAACCACTGTAGGGGGCGTGGTTAGAACAATGACCAGAAAGACTTTACACCGCTCTGCGTAGTAGTAACAGCTAGTAGTCAGTAGAGCTGCAACAAATAATTGATTAATCAATAATTAAATTATCGCCAACTATTCTGAAAATCAATTAATCGGTTTGGTTATTTTTTTGAGAAAAAAAGTCAAAATTCTCTGATTACAGCTTCTTAAATGTGAATATTTTCATCATACGCTCTGATTAAACTGAATATCATTGGATTGTGGACAATTTGAGGACATCAACTTGGGCTTTGGGAAACACTGATTGACATTTTTCACCATTTTCTGACATTTTATTGGCAAACAACTATAAATCAAGAAATCAACCAATTAATTGACTATAAAAAACAAAAAAAAAAAAAAAACAGAGCAAATCAACCACAGGCAGCTTTGACAGACAGTAAAAGTACATTTGTGGGCAATTTTGAAAGCGTTTCTGTGTGGTAGTAAGCTGAGCTAATGCTAGCTGTTCAGAGAGGATGTAAGGATCTCTGGAGTGTATGTGTGTGTCTCTGCAGGAGAGTTTCGGTATGGAGTCGTAGCTGTTTGTCATGGGATCATCATCAAGGGAAAGGACACAGCCTGATAGTGCCTCGGCAGCCGTCAAAAATGGTTAAAAATACTAATTAGAGGGTCAGCAAAACCGAGGGTAAACTCTTGTGAATGATGTGTCGATCAGCATGTATTTGAAAATGAACACTGTTTCACAGTCTCCCATTCAGGAGCCGGGCAGGAGCTCAGAGGACATTAACCTTTTTTTTAAAAAATAAATGTCATGACATAAAGCAGTCCAAGGGTCGCTCTATCTCAGCATTGGCCTTGCAAGGTTCAGGATGATTTAATGGGTGGTGTTTTGAACCATTGTCAACCCATTCAATATAGATTTTTATAAATATATTAAAAAATGTAATATTAACACCAGTATCGATGTGTTTCATCATAGTACACTACTATAATTCAGTTTACAACTCAAAAAGTGTGCAGTAGGCTGACCTCTTTAAATTCTGATGATACATCATGGTCATTTTATGATTTAGTGCAGTAAATATATTAAGTAAGTGCTTTAAGTTTTGCATGTAGCGTATGTATTCAGTGGCCCATATTGTCCTGTTTTCCATGCTTGAGAGGCTGTGCAGCGTGCTCTCCCTGCTTCGTTAAGGCAAAGTAAATGAGCGAGCACTTGCTCAGATTGCTCCCTGGTGCATTCTGCCTCCCTTGTGATGAAGAATGAATCAGGAACTTTGCCTGCATTTATTATACATTATCACCTGGATCAGGCGTATCATTTTCACTGTCACAGCTTTCCCCCTTTATGTTTAACAATTCTCTTTCTCTTAAAACAGCCTTTCTTTCCTGATTGACACAACCACTTGTTCTCCAAGTCAGCTCGAGTTTCATTTTCTTCATTTGTATGTTTTAGTCCACGCAGGCTGATCTGTCTCTAAATCTTTCTGTGATCGTCACTGAGGTGCACTCGGGGACAGAAGCCCTGTCAGAGTCAAAACGTTTTGGTGTGTGCTAATCGCTGTGGGAGTTTCATACGTCAGTCACAGCACCCCTGACGCTATTGTTGGTGTGTCTAATTAACACTCCTGTTGTGGCGCTGATGCTCCACACTACCTGTGCTGAGACACCTGTCCTGTGACAAACCCGGCGTACAGGAGAAGATGATCGTCAACAGACATTTTAGGACGGGATACAGTTTTCAAAAAACACTAACACTTGTTTTGCCCGTGTTAGGATGAGAGGCAGCAGGTGTTTTCAGGGAGCCTCAGCAGGTACGACACAGTCGTGCCCAGGGGTGCTGCTGGTGTTGATGGGTCCACATGCATAATACCAGGCAGAAACAGATGGATGAGAGTGTGACAAAGCCTGGCGGATGACAGAAATGAAATTGGTAATGTCTGCGATTTAATGTATTTTCTTTTAAAAATGTCCCTCTCCTTCTGCCGAGAGAATATAATGACGCTTTCTTGCCAAGAGGTTTGTCAGGGAAAGATGCTGGTGAATTTGCATTTATATTTTACAGCAAGACTTATCATAATCATCATGCTGCTGAACAAGATTAACCACAAGAGCACAATGAAGGGAGGAGGGCAAAGATGTTCTGCATGTGTGCTCATGTAAATAGCCGGGAATGTTATCGCTTCCACAGTGTTTTTAATCATGTTTTTTAATCGTACTGTGTGTGTAGATGTGTGTGTCTGCGATTGTGCATGCCCTGTTGTGTGCTTTCACCAGTCATGCCAGCTTGCTCTGACCCTGGTGACCCAGTGTCCCTGGCTCTGTTCCAGGTAGCCTGCAGTCCCATCCTCTCTGCCTGCGTAGTCTCACACAACACCACGACTCAGTGCTCAGCAATGGCCATTTTTTTCTGCTGGCGCGAATTAAATTGAGCTACACGTACCGTTCTCCATCTCTCCTGTCATTTTCAGATCTCACTCTGTCTCCAAAGGCTTTTGAAAGGAGTTAAAGGGATAGTTCAGCTTTTTTGAAGTGGGGTTATTTGAGGTACTTATCCATAATCGCTGTATGGGCCTATTACTTGCAGTAGATGTCAGTCGACACAGCACTAGTTTGGAGAAGCACAGAGGCTAAGCAGTGTACTGCTGTGGACAGGGTCAGCAGGTATTTTAGCCATCTAAAAGAAGCCCATCTAAAAACATCAATATGAATTTAAGTGTACTCTATGTTTAGAATATTTTCACTGCTTTACTTTATTGTCAGACAGCCTTTACCAACAGTAAACAGCCGTAGTATGAGCAAAGTATCGCTCGCTCCGGCTCAACCAGACTCCTTGTACAAAAACAATCATTTAACCTCGCAGCACACGGGAGTTGCTGGTCCACTGCTGCCACGATCTGTTAGTTTGAACTGAACTAACCTCGTAAAAACACACAATAACACAAACACACTAACTGTTTGAGGCAGCAGTAGATGAGCACCTTCCGTGCTCTAGGGGGGTAAAATGACTGATTGTGCCTATGGAATTTGGTTGATTTAGAAAGAGCGATATTTGGCTTATATGACAGCAATTTCCCATCTGAAAAGGCTGTCTGATAACAAGGTAAAGCAATGGAAATATTGTGAATATAGTATACACTTAAAGGAGAAATATGTAATGTATTTACTAAAATCATAAAATGACCAAAATATGTCATCAGAGATTAAGGAGACATGCTAAGTTTAAATACTGGCTTGCCCGACAGCAACGCTACAGTCAGCAAGTTCTCCTTTAAAATTGCCATTCTGGTCTGGAACATCTGTTTTTGTTTGACATCTTTGCAGTTGTTGGAGTTGAAAGTAATGCTGAATGTTCACAAAGTGTGAATTAGTGCCTGTTTAGGTGTCATAAAAATCATTAATGACCTTTTATAACGAATAGATGTTTATAGCGGTTACATTGAGCAACATGTTAGCAGACTCTGGTAGGCAGTGACACAGGCAGTCACTGAACTCCAGAGTGTGTATTTTCAGAGCAGTGGACTTTTGTTGTCAGGATAACAGGCTTAACTTTACATTGACAGAAAAATGACAGTTATAAAAACCTGAAAAACTAAGATTGTACGCATAGGGATCCAACCTATTTAATATGCGGCCCCAGCTCGCTATTTTGACAGCTGTACTCATTTTTGGAGACTAGAGTCTTGCTGTTGAGCTTCCTGCGCTGGTACTCCTGCTGCTTCTCTGGAGGTGTGTTGGCATCTACTGTAAGTAATACACTGACTATAGATTAGTGCCTCACACAACCCCACTTCAAATAATCTGAACTATCCCTTTAACAACCTAGAGTTTGCCTGCATGCTGTGTCTGGTGATGTGTTACTCTGTTCTTCTGAGAGTTGATGCCTTAATATTATTTGATGATATCTGATCTGTCTGTCGTCTTTAATTTATCTGATGCTGTTTTGTCTTCGCCAGCGTGTGGTGCCTTCACATTTGTTTTTGTGATACCTGTGAATTACACGCAACCTTCAGGATATCTTTTTTTTTTTTCCGACATGTTGGCGTGAGTGCATTAATGTACCAACAGTCAGCCTCTCATGAGGATTTAAAAGGGGACTGACTGATGGAGATTTTTAAAGTCATGCCCAGTGATAACAGTTCAAAGATATCCCGCTGGCTGCAGATGGCACATTCACAGAAATGTTGATTAATGTTCATGGCTTTAAAGAGTAAGGCTGAAGTTATTCTATATTCTTCTTATTATCGACAAATCCCACGAAAAGATCAAAAACAACAATGTGCCTTCCTGTCTCTCAGTACTTTCCCAGCTGGTCTGTGGCTCTCAGCTCCAAGCTCATTGTTCCTCCTGAAAATGTTTATCTTTAAAAACAGGTGATGAATACATTCTTTTTTTATTTTTTTTTATTTTTAATGGTTAAATAATTTCCTTTAACAGCTAGGACCTGTAGTTTGTTACTCAAACAGGAGTAAGTGATATATTTGCTGGGGACTATTTCCAGCTGCAGCTTGGCGCACTAGTGAGTATTTTAGGCACCAGAATAGCGTGCAGGAGATTTACTCAAAATAAACTACAGTGTCGTCGTAATGAAGGAATATGTCACTCAGTGCAACTCTGTTGCTCAATGAGGTGTTTTTAGCCACGCTAACGATGTGCCTGAAATATCTCCACAACTAATAAAACTTTGTATTTTGACGTTCATGGTTCCCAGATGATGTATTGATCCTGAATTCAGTGATCCAAAAACTTTTTCTCACAGCATCACCACGAGGGTGAGAATGCATTTTCGAGTGAAATATCTCGGCAAGTATCAGACAGATTGTAACTGAAGTTGGTACAGACAGTCTCATTCCTCGTCAAAATTTCACTTTGTTCAATACTTTCTATGATCAATAATATAATCTGCAAAACTAATGAGATTGCCAGTTAGCATGCTAATATACTAAACTAGTGATCGTCAACTCCGGCCTGTCAAAGCTTCCCACTCGGCACACAAAATGTCCTCTGATAAAAGTATTGAAATATATAGCCTAATTGCAGTATTATGAACTGGGTGCCTGTGGTGAAATTTGTGGACAAAATGCTATATTAAGTTACTGCTAATGTAAACTGAACATTCATCCTACTACAACATAATTTTCTTTATTAAAATGACAATAGTTCATTTTGCTGTCCCTTGAACTCTGTGACTTGTAGTATTAAATGTTCACAATAATGGTGCAACTGCATAATGGTGTCAAAACCAGTCAAAGTTGATGAATATTTTATGGCAATCAGGACTTTGCATTCAGCAATGACAGATTTTAACCATCACTCCTCAGTGAACCGGCCCCTTGGCAGAGCCCAGAGAGAATTTATTTAATATGCAGATGATGGATTTTCCATGTTTTTCATGTTAAAAATGGCATTAATTTGTAATAAATTGGAATTTTAAACAATAACGGGCTGATTAAATCTAAATAAATATTTTTTTTGTTTGAAAGTCTGGCCCCCAAAGTATGTGCTTAGAAAAATGTGGGTTCTTGGACTAATTTAGTTGATGACCCAGGCACTAAACTAAGACAGTGAACATAATAAACATGATACCTACAAAACATCAGCATGTTTTCACTGTCATTGTGAGCATGTCAGCATGGTCTTAGCATTTGCAGTAGTCCTGTATTTATGGACAAGTGAGGCAATATTTGTTTGTAGGATCGATTCATCTTTTCATAAGATTTATTGAGAATAAGAAACATACAGAATATCAGCGGCTTTAAGGTTGAACAGCTGAGCACAAAGTACTTTCCAAGACCCTTAAATATACAAGTGTCCTCAATACACACAACTATTCAGCACCTTTTAAACCCTGCCAAGCACCCTAACACCTTCAGATTGGGTGGATCATGAGTGACAGACTGGCAGAGCGTGGCACGCTGCTCTCATTTGGTGACAGCCAAAGATGAATCATTTAAAGTGCTCGTGTGCGGCCTCACAGAGCAGTGTTTTCTGGACTATTAGCTACACAAGCAGCATTAGGCAGATGAGGCAGACTCTCCTCATATCTCACCACACGCCTGAGGCAACACACAGAGGGAGAGACTTCAAAGTCTTCAGATAAGTAGATAGACACCTCATGCTGAACTTGAGGAACCTTGACAGATTTAATAAAGCAGAGGAGCCCTGTGCCTGCTAGGTTGCTGATGGACAATTTGCCTTCAGCTTAATTTGATCAACAATTTATTGATTGCGATTAAGTAGGTAGCTAACTGTACACAGATGTTTTTTGGACAAAAATCTTGTTCTTGTCAAAATGTCAACATAATATACGTGCAAAGATGGGAACAAATACATCTGAGAGTTTCTTGTTATAAATTACACATTCTTGCTTATCAACTGTATTTAAATAAATTTATAAAACGGAAAGGTGAAATCCGGCAATCTGATTGGCTGTTAACTGTGATATAATGAGCGTATACCACAGCTACTATTCTAAAAAGCCTTATCACAGCATATCACTCCGCTTCAGGGAAGCAACAATGTTTCCATGACAACAACCAGCTGTTACAGTACGCAGCAAAAAGTAGCCGGTTTTGATGATATTTTTTGACGGCGTTAACAACATTTAAACATGTTAAACATGTTTAAATATGTTAAACATGTTTAAACATGTGGCCGTATTATTATTAGATTAGATTATAAAATCCTGCACTGTGCGTCAATGAGTAATTAGGAGTCAAATAGCGGACCACTGACAGCTCCCCTATAATGACAGTCACAGGATCAGCACCTTGACAGCGACTATGACACTTAGGGCTCTATAGGGTGATCTGTCACTGTCTGATTGAACAGCCTCATGGGAATGACATTTTACAATTCTTCGCATTATTTACTAACGAAATTCGTTAAGGCAAGTAATTTGGTGCTTTTAAAGTCATGATATTCAGATGCCGCTGCTGCGTCTCCAGGTGCCTGCCGCGATGTCACATATAGTCGGCTTAATAAAGTCAGTGATCACTCAAAGCTAAAACTATTTAAAAAACTCTCATTCATTGAGTTTTTGGGTGGATTCTTCCGGACCACTCACTCATAGTTAACTGCGGGGGGGCCTCGCATGTTTACGTTACGGGGCTGATTGTCAGAGAAGCAACAATGTATCCATGACAACAAACTGTTACAGTAGGTAGCAAAAAGTTGCTGCGGTGTTTTGACAACGTTAACAAATAGACTAAATTAGTTGAATTCACATGTTTAAGGTTAACTTTCACCTCCAGATAGGGTTAACAATGGTAGAGTTGATTGAGCAGTGACTTTCTCCCCGAAAAACAGGCGAGGAATAGACGACATGCAGAGCTAACGTACAGAGAGGTGGGACTATTTTTTACACAGCGGGGCTATTTTATTAGATAATATGTATTTCTGTTTAATTAAAAACTACATGAAAATTATTGTGTATTCCTCTTTCATATTGCCATTATTGGTAACCGTTTTATAAAAGCAATACATCACTCCAGTCCGTGATATACGCTCATTATACCACAGCTAAGGGGTGTTCTTCGGCCCGACGCGGATGTATTGCTTAAACATAATACTGATATGGAAAATCTATTTAATAAAAAGAAAATGAAGAAGATGAAAAGATGAACTCTGCTAGTTTCAGCTCCTCACCAGAAAAACAGCCATATAAGTCAGTGTTTCCCCTATAGTTTATTTGGGAGTGCGCCCCGCCCCCCCAACAGACACCCCCGCCCTGTCAACAAGATCCCCACCCAGAAATTCAAGTCATAGATTTAAAAAAAAAAATCCATCATTTAATTTTTATTTTAATCAAAAGGGCCTATAACAGGTGTTTCTTTTTATCAAATAAAAAAAGCTAACTCTAATTTGCGCAATTTCAGAGTCTAATCGCTATCGTTTCATTACATTCATTAAAATGCATTTCTTCTCTTCTCTGCGACGGGAGGGGCTCCCCCCTCGCTCCTCTCTCACAACATAGGCTACACACGTGCACTCACACCGGTACAGACACACCCATCCACACTCAGAGAGCGGAGGAGAGAGAGCGTTGCCGACATTACGGTAAAAAAAAAAAAATCAACAACAAACAAACAAATTATTAATGGACGACCGGAGGTTCCCCAAACGTTCGCCCCCCAGGCAAAAATCTCTGCATTTTTTAAACGAACCGTACGTGGCGAAGCGGGGAGCACAGCTACTCTACGGTGGGTGCTAGCCTAAATGAGAGCATCTCTCCCAGCCCCGACCACAGCGCTTGCCAATCCCCTGCCCCGGTTAACGTCGCCACAGCCAGTACTAAACACACCTGTTCCAGCCCTCCCACCGAGACACGTAGTAAGAAGCTGCAGACGGGTCACCACCAGTGATGGGAATAACGGCGTTAAAATAAACGGCATTACTAACGGCATTATTTTTTTCAGTAACCTGTAATCTAACTAATTACTATTTCCATCGTTACAACGCCGTTACCATTACCAACAATTAAATGGGGCGCGTTATAAACTAAAGCTACTCATTGAAGCTCTTGTCATCCGACTCGGCTCTCAGCCACAGGAGCTGCAAAGTTGTTAATTTTTTTGGTGAGGGAGGAGGGAGGGACGAGACAACCGCATAAGTGATGATGATTGGCTAAGGTAGAGTAAGCTTTCATGGTAAGCCAATCAGAGGCAGTGTCCCCCCCCCCCCCCCCCCAAGCAAAAAAGCTAGGGGAAACATGTACATCATCTGTGGCAAGAAGCTTATCTACGTTTAGTGTTAGGCGAGGACCACTTGTGGCTGTAGTCATTATGACGGTAGCAGTATAAAGAGAGTGAAAGCCCATGAATGGATCAAACACAGGACTTTCACCCAGGAAACAGGGATCATGTCCCATGTGAAACCAAAAGTTGAAGGTGATTTATTTAAAGTTTAAAGTTACTTAAGTGGTGTCACTTATGAAATGTTACGAACTTATTTTAACTCAATTCATGATATTTCCTAAACCTAAGCAAGCAATTTTGGTGCCTGAACCTACCCAAATTGTAACTGTTTAAAAATATTAACCACTTGTTTAATGCAGCATGACTTATGTCATGTGATTTACATCATGTACTTAAAACTAGTAGGAACTTCTATATTTTATTCATTTTGGAGTTTCTTTCCCCATAACCACAAAATGTCAAAAATAAGAATTATCTGAACTAGGGGATGCGCGTGATTAGTCGACTATACAATTAAACGTCGTCACCCTCGCTAGTCGGCACCAGAAATACTAGTCGTTTAGACTCTTTATCAATATTCATTCATGCACAATGTTATCTGTCACTTCTACGATGTTACGTGGCTGCCTGTCACTAGTCGGGGCCATGGCCCCATCGGACAGCAGCCCCTCTCGCCGTACGCTGTAAGCGCGTATACCCTGATCGCCCAGGCAACCCCGGACGTTTCTATCAGTAAAGTCAGACAGATGACGGCTTGTAAAACCAGCACGGTTTGGCAGTGTTTTAATTTTGTTTTAAATGGAAATAGTGTTGAATGTTGACTGTGACAGAATTAACAAGCAAGCAGAGCAGCTGCTGCTGCTAGCACTGCTAACGTTAGCCACACTGTGTGTCAGGCTGGCAGCTAACATCAGCTCCTGGTCGTTTACCCACCGACACTGTAATCCTCTTTGGTCTGAAAGGTTGAAATATTTAGTGAGTTGTTGCCATGTTTTGTACATTAATGTGTAATGTTTGTATTGCACAAGGCAGAATAGCGCACATTTCAGTGGCATTTAAAGTACGATTTGGCGATTGTAGACTGTGATTAACAGCCTCAAATGGCTCTTAATACGCACAGTTTTTTTTTTTTTTTTGCGGTCAGTGTTTGACATGATAAATGAATAATTCTCTCAATGCTTTCTGAGTTTTTCTTAGCGGTAGACTAGTCGACTAGTCTAAATTAAATTTTGCATTTAGTTGACAAGGAAATTAGTCGCCAGGAACATCCCTAATCTGAATAAAAATCATTTTACTCACTGTAACTCTGCCTGTTGAAAAGGAAGAACACATTTGTTGTATTTCACAGAGAATCTGACCTGGTGGAAGACCTTAAGTCTAACTATCCAGAAAATTAGCCATCCTCTCACAGATGGGCTTGTTAACTGACGTGTAGGTCATATAGATGCAGTGGTAATACATTGA
The DNA here is from genome assembly GCA_034769285.1 of Lutjanus argentimaculatus. Lineage (NCBI taxonomy): Eukaryota > Metazoa > Chordata > Actinopteri > Lutjaniformes > Lutjanidae > Lutjanus > Lutjanus argentimaculatus. Next base: position 14,471,269 of record JAWZSL010000014.1, read on the forward strand.
GACTGTTTGATTATTAGTTAAAAACTCCCATAGTAGCTTTAAGGTCCAGTCTGACTGTCACTGGTGCTCTCCAATATTCAATCATGTATTTTGAGTATTTCAATTATACAAATACAAGCTCTTGAGGTATTATGTTACAAATTACACTTTATTTCTGCCCAGCAGAATACAAATTACAGAACACTCAAATGTAATTAAAAACACATTTTAAATACATTTAATTGAAATATTGCACACCTCTGTCTGTATGTTTTTTGCAGTCTCCTTGGAGGGTTTTGAGTCTCCCTCATTAACATACTTTGCCCTTTCTCCCAGGATCCGAGTGGTGTTTGTGTGTTTCGAGGATTTGCGGCGGAGGGGAAGATGCTAAACATGGAATGTGTGGATGGCATGGTGAAGGGGGAAGGGTGACGAGGTTAGTCTGTTTGTGTGAGTGCATGTGTGGAGGTGTATGTGTGTGCGTGTGTGTGCTTGGGTGGTTGTTGCTGGGGGGTTGGTTGCCTGTGGGACCTGCCTCTCAGTGTAATTGAAAAATGTGACCTGGAAAATGTTTGCCCAGCGGAGCATGAAAGTTACCTCCACAGCGACGGTGGCGTGCTCAGAGGCGGCTCACCTGGCCCCTGACAGGGAGAGCCCCGTATTGGGTGGGAGCTCACGTTAAGAGCCACTTTATCCCTTCACCACATGCAGAAAAATGCATTATTTAATAGTACTAAAGAATCCCAGATTGACCAAAAAAAAAAAAAAAAAATCATCCGGAATCAGCTGTGAAAAGCCTGAAGGGCGCAAGGTAAGTGTATGCAATGCAAGGCGCGTATATTTTATCAAAGAAAATAAAAATTTCAAGACTTGCTCAAATATTTGCATTGAAAAACGTGACCTCTCATCCTCCGTATTGAAAGTGCAAGTGAAAAGCAGTGGAGAACATTCTTGTGCCTCAGCATATCTGACAGTTATTAAAGTGGTGATAAAATGCAATCAAAAGCTCAACCTCCATCCTGCACACTCAGGGTCCTCCGAGTCATTTTCATTAACCTGCAACCATTATTTCAAATATCGCATGCATCTTCATACCTCGACAGGTATGAAGACGCATGAGTGTGGCCGCGGTTTCAGCAGTATGGACTAAATGAATATATAGAAGTGTAGCGTCAGCACAGGTTGGAGGCATGATGTACATTTTAAGCACGGCGTTAAGATCAGCCGGCAGCTGAGCCAAGTTTTACACAAGAAAGTGAACGAGCGCCACTAAGTAAGAGGGGATCTGGGGACGGAAACTGAACAGGAGCAAGGAAACAGACGAGATAAACAAGGATATTGTCAGCGAGAGATCAGACGTGTCTTAGTAGATGAGCATTCACCCCAATCACACAACAGCTTGTGGGGAGACATACTAAGCAGAAGACTGCAAAGCAGATGTAAACAGTGGCAGACTCAACAAGATTCAAAAGCGTGTAAATAGCCTATAATGATAGCCTATAATAGGAAGCCTGTTGTTTAAAACCACAATGAAAAACCATCTGTTTGCATTTTCTGTCTCGGCTGCAGAGGTGTTTTTTGATCCAAAATGTGAGTACAGTTCTGCAACTGAAGCACAAATTTAGGATGATGTTAGTACTTTGAAATGCCTCAGGGGCAATTTTACCTCATTTTTGTTGGTCTGCAGTAAAAATGTCATTAACTGAGGTAATATGAATGGGAATGTATTATTTACCGAAGTGAAAAAAAATTTGATGCAGTTGGCAACAAACAAGTGCCAAATATGAACAGCCTCTTTAAACAGCGGTGACACAGAGTGTCCAGCGATGGTAGAAAACACCAGTTTTTTGTATAATTAATTTAAGTGTTACATAGCTGAGCCTAATTTTGGAATATGGAATAATTTTGAGAAATATACTCACTCTCTTCTCAGATGAGAAATTTGATAGGCTACAACTCTCATGTCTGTACGATAAGTGGTTTTTTTTTTTCCCCCTGAGACTCTTGGGAGAAAAAAACGGTCCTTCCCTACTGTGCTGTGACTGACTAATACTCGTTGCCTGGTGCTAGCTGTGAGACCCATAAATGTGATAGGGCCACCCAGCCTTGCCAAATATATTTCCAATTTGAAGCGCCTGCACCAGTTAGCTTAGCTTAGCATAAATACTGGAAACGGGGGAAACAGCTAGCATGGCTCTGTTCAAAGGGAACAAAATCTGCCTACCAGCACCTCTGAAGTCAATTTATCTTGTGATAGAAGTATATGAATATTTTTTTTCTTCTTATATTTGGACAGAACAAGGTCGGTTGTTTTCCTTTGTCGAGTCTTTGTCCTCAGTTAACACTAAGCTCACTGTCTCCTGCCTATAGCTTCACATTTATTGTACACTTTTATTGTAGAAATGATCTGTTGCTGCTTTCAAATGGGTGTGGTTTTTTCCAATGTTCAAGAGAAGAGTCCATGTGAACACCCCCCCCCCCCCCCCCCCATCTTGTGGTATTCACAGCCTGCAAAGTGGAAATTTTCTGAAAGCTACTTAACCACTTGAATGCCAACCATATCGTGTACGTGTCCATCCCGTAACCACAAGCTCAATCCATTCTAAGGTAGCAAAGCACTCAGCAAGTAAGCCAATAAATATTTCCCAAAACGTCAAACAGTTCTTTTAATACAAATAGTTATTTAAATGCCCAACTAGCACCAACCCTTAGAAACTCAGTGTCACAAACATTAGAAAGAGCTGAGGCAGAAATTAATCAGATTCCTGTTAGGCAGCGTAGAAGAACTCAGCTTTTTGTGTGAACTAAAGGGTTTTCTAAGCAGCTTTGAAGTTTTTTTTTCCCCCTTTTGTCAAGTCCTCACTTTCTCTTGTTATCTAGAATAATAAGTGCTATGACACAGGTGGTGTGGTGATAATGGCCATGACTTTGATTTAGTTTAAAAAATGAGAGAATAAGTCTCAAAAACAGAAAAAGAAGAAAACTGTTTTCATGCACGTTCGCCCACCACTCTCCATAATACATCTTGTGAAATGCACACCTTAAATTGCCATATAGTATCTACGTGTAAGTATAACTGTCCAACTTTGCAGCATTTATAATATTATCGCCGGCACTGAGACAGAGGCTAACTGAGCTTGTTGGCCTCAGACAGTATTATAGTAAATGCTTCAGGGCCAGTGAGGGGAACAAGCTAATTATGGATAGACTCTGTGTAAGAGGGACTTGTGCTTCCGTCTTTAATGAGGAAATTTGCATCTTCCATTAAATTGATGTATGTGCGCGTACATCACATTATAGAATATTTCATACGAACTGGAGGAGTGACTTTGTGAAGTTCTACCTCCCACATAAGCCACAGCTCACAAAGATCAATTGGTCTGCCTTTTGCCGTCTCTGGCATTTCCTTTTTTGGAGCATTTAGATTGTTAAAAATCACTTGACTTTAGCAGAAGTTGTCACTCAGTTAGTTAAGTTGGTGTGTAAAATAGAAGCAAGTTATTTGAAAAAGTTCAGTTATATTAGGGAAAATGCAGCGTGAGCATTGCCTCTTCTGTGTCTCTACATCACCACCACCACCACCATCATCTACTTCTACAACCCCTACATGAGATAAAGAAAAGCTATATCAGGTAATGTATAAATGAGAGTACAAACAAGCCAGTAAACAGTGTGAATCTAATTAAAAGATAATGTCAGCCATTTTGTCACAAATGTTTCTGCTGCTATGGGCCTATCTTCTCGCCCTAGGGCTCTCTATCTGTTGAGGGCTATTGCTCTCTACTTGCAGGCTGTATCTTTAGTTACGCTGCTATCTCCACTTCCTCACCCTGGACTGTATCTTCCCGGCTTGGTGGTATTTGTGCTGGACGTCATGCTTGACTGTGCTGACCCAGTATTTCTCTCTCTCGAAGATCAAATATCCCGTTTAGTGTCTCGAAGCGCATAAGGTTGAGAATATTCTATGGGAAGCAAATATGGGCTAGAATCAGAAAATGGATAAGGGTTGAGGTTTAAATCTAACTATTTTCTGTAGGTTTGACAAGCTTTGGTGTACTGCTTTTCCCAGTGCGCACATAATAATCCAATTTTGCATTTTTTTTTCTTCCTCAATATGGAAAGCAGTAAGAGAAATACAGTACATTAAAATTCTGTGTCTGGAAACCCTGTGTTTTGCACCCCACTGAATACGCCTCCAGACTTCCATTCTCTTTGAGGATGGCTAGACTTTACGCAAACATGTCTTGCTAGGAGGAAGATATTTCTGACAGGAGGATTGACCAGCCCTATCTCCAGAGCAGCAACTGCACATTCAGAATGAACATCACCCCACAAACTGGCCGCTGGAGGGGAACTTGAAAGAACAGGAGGGAGAGCACTGACGCACCTCTGAAGATGGTTCAGCATCGACCACTGACAGCCGACTTCAAAGACCCAGTTATGAACATGACAGGCAGCCAGCGCAACAGCCTTTGAATCCAATGCACATTTTTATCAAGACTTTATGGTCTATTTAGAAGTGATTTTTTTTTTTTTTTTTTTTTTGCAGCACCGGGAATTTGATTTGACTGTACATCTCATCGCTGACACGGTAACTCTCGCAGGTCTCTTCTTGATGTTGATATATATGTGGGACTTGCATTTTCATGAGTGCCTGATGTTATTCCACATGGCAGCCGTTGATATTAGCGCCTTTGATTCCTGAGGAGTTCTAAAGAAACGCTGCACAGAAAAGCCCCCCAAGGCACGAGTTGTTTATTTGCCCAGATATATATTAATCCAATCAATTTGCCTCGACTCACACCTTGTGGAGAATTGTAATGGAGCAGATGGGTGCAGAGTAATCTCTAAAAAAATCTAATGCCCCAGGACGAAATCCTGGCAAGTTTTATGTAGCAGTATAATTTGGTGTTTATGAATTCGCAGTACCTGCAGTTTCATGGTGTGCTGTTCATTTGCTTTCAGTATTGCTAATGAGGAAATTTAGTGAAAATGAAATTTTGAGTGAATGTATTCTATTAAAACTTCAATTGTTTTCAAAAAATACCAATTGATATTGAGATATTTATTTAAAGGGATAGTTCAGATTATTTCGTGTGGGATATTTATCCAGTATTACCTACAGTAGGTGGTGGTCAGCATGCCCCTATTTTAGAGAAGCAGAGAGGAGTGCCAGCATAGAAGTTAAGCAATGTACTGCTGTGGACAGGACAGCAAAAAAAAAAGGTATTTTAGCCACTTAGGAAAGGGTCCACTTAAAAAAATCATTATCATTTTAAGTGTATGCTATATTTTCACTGCTTTGCTTTACCATCGGACAGCATTTTCTGACTCCATAGGCAAAATCAGTAATTTTACCTTGCATAAAGTGGGAGTTGCAAGTATGCCACTGCCTCGATCAGTTTGTTAGTTTGTGTTGTTGTGTGACTTCAGTGTCAAAACTATCCTTTAACACACCAAATTACACAATAACACATACTAACAGATGGAGATAATGGCAGATCAACAACTTCCGTGTTATGTGAGGTAAAATGACAGATTTTTTTCTATGGAGTTTGGTTGGTTTAATTAATGCATTGACTATTGATAAATACCTAAAACAAGTCGACAACAAATAATTCAAATATCCCTTTAACTTCGTAAATAAGAATATGTATATAAAAGGACAAAAAAGGTGTAAAGAACATCTATAGGGCTTTTCACACTGCACTTAGCCCCAGGCTAAAAGATCTGTTAGCACCTTGTTAAGAGGAGCTTTTACACTGGCTGGTTTGTGGAGTTATCTCCTGATAATCAACTAAACCCGGTTTTAAAAAGTGCCAGTGTGAAACGGGTTAAAAGAAAAGAGTAGTCACAGAACACTGTAAAATGTTCACATTAGTCAGTGCACCAGTAGACATGTAACTCAGGGCTAAAGAAGCACAGTGTGAATCATAAAGCCCTGGGCTTACTTTACCCTGGCTTAACAATATGTGTGTGAAAAGGGGCAAAGTTAGCCCAAGGTTAACTCTTAGCCCAGGATTAAGGATAGCCCAGGGCTAAGAATATGCAGTGAGAAAAGCCCTTATGTGTTTTTAATACATATTTAATTTGGTCTCACTGCTTTTTTCTTTTTACTGACGGTCGATTAAGCAAAATACAAATACAACAAAAACAACAAGAGAAAATATTGTGTAACCTTTTCAATCATGTTTCCATTTCAAATGTGTTGCCCTTCTCTCAAACTAAAGTCACTCTCAAGATCACTGCCGGTGTATCCAATTCTTTCACTCCATAAAATATCAACCCCCAAGACATGGTCACACAGTCTTGTTTGTATGAGAGGAGGTGGTGATACGTCTGAGTGTGAGGCCAACGTGGTGTGTGTCTGTGTGTGTATGTGTGTGTGTGTGCGCTCAAGCATGTGTACTTGCGTGTGTTGCAGTGTCATCCCACCCTGGAAAATGACTTATTAAAATGAAATTACGCAGTGCCCTGACCCATGGCAAACGGCATGAGCCGCAATTTGTCTAGCAGTTGAGCTGTGAATAAAATCTGATTGGCAATAATTTGGCTTTTGCTGTTGATATAGCATCCCATCCTCCACATCTTTTCTTCTATCTCTTCCATCCTCCCACCAGCCCCACCCGTCTTATCGTGGATGTGTTGATCTAAGGGTGAAATATTACTGATAAAGTGATGTGGGGTCAGCGAGCAGAGCACTGTGATGATGGTAAGTGGGTGGTTGTGAGGTTAAGGAAGGGTTTTATGAAGCAGGACGAGCTGATGGTAATGTTAAATGCCAAAACCGACTGCTGATCTTCAGTAAAAGGGTGACTGGCCGTGTGTGTCTGTTTGCACGTGTGTGTGCGTGGGTGGCTCTGAGTGTGTGTGGGAGTGTGAGGCTGCACAGGCTGACCAGAGTGCATTTGGCTATTTAAGCAGTCCTTTTTTTTCTCTGGTTTTACTGTACATCATAGCTAGAATCTGACCGATACCGGATTTTTTTAAGAGAGTATTGGTATTTTTAATAATTACAGTATAAATAACTCTAAACAAGTGCAAATTCGTAATAGCTGCGACCAGCTACGCACGTGTACATGCAGTCACACAAGACACAACCACTTGACCTCTGTGGCTCAAGTATAAGGACTAAGATGAAGTCAAACAATGGAAGAACGAACTCTCTGCCCTGTCTAGTGACACCTGCCACAAGGCTCATGAGTTCCTGAGTTATGGAAGTGGGTGTGGCTTAAGAACAGGGGGAAAGGCAAATGTCACTCCTGAAAAATGAACTTTGCTTAGTCCAATGATGACTTAAAATGCCTAAAGTAAACAGTTAATGAAGTTATGAAAGGGGCATAGCTAAAGTATAGGGGTGGGGCTAACTCGCATCATTGAAATAAGACCAATGCCCCACAGAGACGACAAACAGTTCATGAGTTATGAAAGGGGGCGTGGCTAAAGTGTAGGTGACAGGGAATAAGTCACTAATGAAAAAGGAACTCTGCTGAGCGTGATGATGCCTCCCCAAGAGTCTATTACAAATGGGTGGTGAGTTTGGTCGTATTAGTGGAATCTGTTTTAGCGGTTGTGCGCCATTTGTTATCGACCACTCCCGCTGTCACACCCATCTTTGCCAAACAAAACAGTTAATCAGCTGTCCTTTCGCTTATGACCAGATTTTCCACAAAATTGTGTACGAGTGTGCAAATCTGTTTTGAAGTAATGGGCCTTTGTAGCCATAGGCCACTCCCATTGCTCCCTTCTTGTGAAGGTGTGTTTGGCATAAACACAACACACACCTTCACACACACTTGACTTCTATGCCAATATACACAGAATGCCGCCTATAAACCTAACAAATAAAAACAATCTGCATCATGTTCTGTTAAAATAAAATAAAGGTTTTCATATTGATGCATATGGGGCAACATACATGCAAAAACAGATATAGACCAATATAGTTGTGACAGGCCATTATCAGGAGCAATAATATTGGTGACTGATATATTGATTGGACTCTAAACGATATGTCATGATCCACTAAAATTAGACATGATACAAGGAGAATGGTCCCTGTTTTGTTAGCTTCGTCGCCACCTCCACCATGCGTCTACCTGTATGAGAAATTGAACACGATAGTGGGTACTTTTTGGAATTAAATTTAGTTACTGGGGCTGATCTAATCAGCGCTAGGCCAAAACATTAACCTTCTGAAGCAAAACTTCCACTGGGACCTGGGACCATTTTTAAAAATCATAAAAACTACAGATAAAAAAAACACAAGTACATAAAAATGTATTTATACACTAAACTTCAGAAATTTCAGAAAAAGGATAAATTATATACAGGATGCTGCCTGTAAAGCTAAGAAATACAAACAATCTGCATTATCTTATGTGAAAAAAGTTTTAATCAGTGCACATTGTGCAACATAAATGGCATTACAGATAAACTGATATAGCTGTGATAGGCCAATGAAGGGACATATTATCTGTCAACTGGCTCTAGTCATATCACTGTCTGTATGTGTGTGAGTGGATTTGTAAGTGTGCGTGTACACTTCACGTCTGTGTGTTGTTATGAGGAGCGGCTCATTTGTTTTATATAGGCCATTTGCTGTGGTCATCTCTTTTAGCATAAAATAGAAAACAATTACAAGCAGCACATTCCAATTTATCTCATTTGTCCAGTTTAATAAATGTCTTTTTCTGCCTATGAAAATATACACCGAGAGGGGAAAAACAGAACCAGGTCTGTATGATAGAGGGAATGATAGAGGTGGGTAATGGAGGAAGGGTGTTAAAGACCCCGGTGCAGTGGTGGCCTTGGACAGGTTGATGTAGTTCCAGCAATGAGCAGCTCATAAAAAGTGCTATCCGTAGGCCTTAGGAAGATATTCTATCTCTCTGCTGCTAACGGCACCGCCTAAAATCACCTGCTCCATCAAAGTCAGGCCCCCCTCTATTACATAAAATGCACTGGGAAAACAGCAGAGGAAACAATAGGACTGTGTGTGTGCATGTACTGTATTATTTGTGGGGAAACATTAGCTTTATTTAGCAGGGAATTGGGAGGCTCAATGCAAGGCAGGTGGTCGTATATTGTGGAGTACAGGAAGTTTGTCATCAAAAAGTTGACTTTCACTTGACAGTCACATGGATGTGTTTTCTTGACATTGGCTGTACTTTCCCAATGTTTGCAAATCCCACTACGCAAAGTGTATAAATAATAATAATAATAATAATAATAATAATACTAATAATTGCAAAATCAGCCCATTTTTTCCCCCTTAATTTTTTTCTTTTCCTCTAACCTAATTAGAAGGAGGACTTTTTAGGGCCATCAGAGAAGACTTTGAGAAAGTGTCGAATTAAAACTATAAAAGTGTTTTTTTCTTCAAATTTTGCATTTTGAGAATAAAGTTGAAATGTCAATAATAAAGTTGAACTTTCAGTATTAGTGGCAAGCATAATAAAAAAATAAATCAGAGTATGAAGTGTGTTTTTAATTTTGAGAATAAAGTCAGAATTCTGAGAATAAAGTTGAAATACCATTTCAACTTTGAAATATTTATTATTCTCAACATGGTGTTTCAACTTTATTTTCAACATTTCAACCTTATTCTGACAGTTTGACTTTATGTCCTCAAAATTATTCTCAAAATCGTCCTGTATTTTTCCTTTTGAATGTGGCCCTAATACGCTATTGTATAATCAAAATCTTGTAGGTAGAAAAGTATTTAAACAGCAACTCTTACTTTTGCCACAAACTTACAACTTGCTTACTTGCTAGCAAAATATTGAAATGATCATAAACTGCAATGTTTTAACACAAATAAAGAAATATTAAAATGGTGTTTTACATCAGATCTACATGAACAATTATATATATTGCTTTTGTTTGCCAAAAGTCATTGACACATGAGGGTAAAAATACGGTTATACTGTTGTTGATTATGTTTGGGGTCAGTTAGATCGCAGACACGTTAGAGAACTCAAATAAGAGAAAGTCAAATACATAATGTGTTCTGCACAGACTCAGATATAAGTTTTTAATTACCTGTTTGTCCATTTAACAAAATATAAAGATCAGAACCAAAATACAAGAAAAGTGACACGGGCACAAATGTAAGAAATATTTACATGTTAAGTTCTTTTACTGTAAACAAAATGAAAAAAACATACTCTGTGTATTCACTGATTAAAAACACAGACTGCAGAGGATTGTCACAATTTAAGTTATTTAAAAGGTACAAAATAGTAGAAGATACAAGGCAAAAGAAACTATTAAAACAAGTGTGTAGATACAGTTCATAAATAAATACAAGATAAAATATACAAAAACAATTCAAACAAAAAAGGTACAAACAGAAGCTGGATGGTTTTTGATCATGGATTTAAATTCACAGGCGGGTACCAGAGTATTGATTTAAGGGTGCTTTGTAAATGGTTCCAGGTAGTCGGGGCATGGAAACTAAAAGCAGCTTTATTTGGGAGTCGAGATTCCTGCTGCATAAAAAGTACTGCTGTCAACACCAATCACACATATACAGCAAATGAAAATACTTTGTGTGTAACTTTGTTTTTCACAGTTGGGATCTCCAGGACGCATAAGACAAGTAATGTGTCACTTTCTGTAGTGTGCTTCTGAAACATGCCTTCAGTTCATAATAAAGTTCAGCAGCAATGTTTATAAAATTAGGAGAAGTCATGAAGTATCAGGTGATGAAACACTGTTAAGTATGTTTTTTTGTGCTGTGACAGAGGGCCCCGGGGTCTCAAACAGAACAAATGCAAATCAGTGATATAAAGTAAATATGGAAAATTTACATGTAACAACAAACGTGTAACAAAAACAAAGCTAGAGCACGCGGCACGGTACAATACAGATGAGCGCGAGGTCCGCAAATCCACTGAGTCTCTGTTTGTGTGGGCTCCTGGGAGACAGTGCTGTCAAACTAATGGTAACACATGGGCAGAAGTCCTACAGAACCAATTAAGTACGCAGAACATTAAAAGAAAAAATAAATCGAAAACCAGTGTAGCAGAAAGTAAAGCCACATAAATACATACAGTACATAAATAAATGAATATATGTGCATGCATACAGTATATGTACACACATATATGCACACAGACACCCATTTACTCAAAACATGCATATTTATATTCAGCTAATATACTTATGTAGGCTACTGTATACACAAGTGCATAAACACATTAAATGTGTCTATAGAGAAGTATACATAAATATGTATATGCAGAATTAAAATAACATAAATTAAGAGCAAGGCATTCATATTATAATCATCTTTTAACAAAGTCAGTTATACATGGTTATTATCAGGCTTCAAACAACATTCTCAGTCATGCAACATCTATGAGATTCTTTTTCTGCTTCTTTTTTAAGTCAAGACGTTTTTATCTTTTTCTGAAATGCCTCTGGGCAACACAGCGGGGAGAAGAGGAAGAAGATGCATGCGGTTTATGCCATCAACAACAGTGAATTCTCCAAAAATAACAGTTTTCCCCAACCATTGTGTACCCAGTTCTTGTGAGACAAGTGATGATGATTGTGAACTTTAAAAAAAAAACAAAAAAACATGTCTTTTTTGTGGGAAACGTTCCTCCCACGTGATGACAAAATGTCCGTTATCGTAATTCAGCACACTGGACAGTTTGGAAATACTCAGCCCACGTAATGATTCCTTTGATCGAGCCTCTTGAGAAGGGATGAGAAATCATTTTGACCCACGGTTCATTCATGTGTCTTTGTATATTATGCTGTTTTGAGAGTATCATCATAACAGCAGCAGCTGGAGGATGTTACAGGGATAGATCAGTTTGAAGTCAGGTTGTATGAGGTATGTGTGGACAGTAGGGGTGCAACGGATCGCAGTTGACCCGTGTCCCGTACGGATCGCCCTCCACGGTTCGGCGCGCATGTGATCCGCGGACTACGTGTGAGCATCATAGTTGTGCTGCCACTGTTACTTTTGTATTAATCATAATACCCGAAATCTCAATGCAGAGTTGCAGTGAAAAGACAGGACAGATGCTGCTGTGTGCATCGCATCTCCGCAAAGAGCGACTGATTTAAAAGCCGTCACTAGTCGGGGCTGCGGCACTGAGGCAGCCCCTCTCGCCCAGCATGCACGCCCCGATCGCCTAGGTAACCCCAGATGTTTATATCAGCAATGTCGGACAGATGACAGCTAGTAAAACCATTGCGGTTTGGCAGTGTTTTAATCTAGACAATGGAAATAATGTTGAATGTAGACTGTAACATAATAAGCTGATATATAATCACTCGACTGGAGCAACATGTGACCGCATTAAGCACAGTCACAGACATAAACCTGCAACTGGAGCAGCTGCTGCTGCTGCTAACATTAGCCACACTGATGTAGCAGACTGGCAGCTAACATCAGCTCTGGGTCTTACCTGCAGACTCTGTGATCCTCTTAGGTCTGAAAAGCTGAAGCATTTAGTGAGTTGTTGTAATGTTTTGTAACGTTAATGTGTTTTGTTTTATTGCACATTTAGCGCGCATAGTGCACATTTCAGCAGCATTTAAAGTATGATTTGGCAATTGTTGACTGTGATTAACGGCTTCAAATGGCTCTTAATATGCACAGTATTTTTTCGGACAGTGTTTAACATTATAAATTTAAAAAATTCTGCTCAATTTTAACTGCTTTCTGACTGTTTTCTTAGTGTTAGACTAATTGACTAGTCTAAATTAAATTTTGCGTTTAATCGACAGGGAAATGAATCGCCAGGATCATCCCTAGTATATACATAGTACAGTACTGTATAAGTTTGAAGTTTTTAATATTATAACCATTATCATTACTATCACCATTATTATTATTAACCCTAATCCCACCACTTTTTTTCTTTTTTCCGATCCGTGACTCAAAATCGTGATATGATCCGAACCGTGAGTTTTTTTGATCCGTTGCACCCCTAGTGGATAGTCAGTGTATTACCTACAGTAGGTGGAGCTCAGCACACTTCCAGTTAGGAGATATTTTAGTTACCTATAAAGGCCAAATTAAAAAAATATTAGCAGTTTGAGTGTATGCTGTATTAGAATATTGTAACAACCACTTTATGTTGCAATCAGTGAGCTTTTTTTTCTGGGAAACCACTGTTATAGAAGCCAAATATTGCTCTCTCCAAAGCTAACCAAACTCCACTCATGAAATTAATAATTCTACCTTGCAGAACATGGGAGGTGCAGGTCTATCACTGCCTTGATCTGTTAGTTAGTTTGTGTTATTGATGGTGGTGAATGTGAACTATCCTTTTAAAATACTGAAATCACAAAATAACCCAGAGAAACAAACAAATAGAGGTAGCGGTAGACCAGCAACTTCCATATCCTGCAAGATAAAATTATCAGTTTTGCCTATGGAGTTTGGTTGGCCATCAGAAGAGGCTGCCTGATGGCAAAGTAAAGTGATGAATATATGCTAAATATAGTGTATGCTTAAACTGATATTGATTTTTATGCATGTGGACCTTTTTTAAGTGGCTAATAATATACCTTTTGTTACTAACACTGTCCACATCAATTCATTGCTTGGCTTCTGGGGTGGATCTCCTTTCTGTTTCTCCAAACTGGGGGCATCCCAACCTCCATCTACTGTAGCTAATACACTGACTATCCATAAGTATCTCACTTAAAATAATCTGAACTATCCCTTTCCTCAAAAAAGACTTTGAGAAAGTGTCTCATTGTGTGAAACTATGAGTTGTAAAAGCAACAGAATAATTGCAGCCATTACTGTAAGCATCACTATTATCACTGTGCCCACTGTCAGGTGTCAGTAGCTCCAAGGAATAAAATCTCCCATCAACAGTTGATATCTATATTGACCTACGTGCACAAATTGCTTGCTTTAGCACTCTGGAAGCTCGTCGCCTTAAATTAAGACATCACGCTCTTAAATGTCTTCCACCTACTTTAAACCATTCTCGCTGACAGTAACTATTTAGTGGTGGACCTCGTGACTCGTTTTAAGGTCGTGCTGTTGTCATCTGTCACATGACAATGGGGGTACTTTGCGTCTCCACTTGAGTCTTCCTCCAGAGACAGAGAACTTAAATTTCCTCTCCGAGCTAATAGAAATTTAACTCTGCCCATAACTCCGCTGAGTCCTCGAGGCTCGACACTAGGCAGGGCCCTGGAGGAAATAGCTTCAGATGTCATTTACTTTACTGTTCTCTTCTTATCTTTTTCATTTCTTCCCCCTTCCCTGCTCCCATATCTTTTCATGATGTTTGCTGTCATTGGCAGTGGCTTGAGTGGCCACGTCGCGGAAATATTGATTTCTTCCCTCCCTTCTTTTTTTCCTCCTGTCCCCCTCCTCTACAATCCCTCCTCCTTCTTCTTCCCTGTGTTGCATCTGAGGCTCGGGCCGGGGTTGATGCACCGCCGACCGACTTCACTGGCAGCTCATCCCGCTTTATTCTTTCGCTCCTTCCCTTTTTTTGTTCTTCTGTCTCCTCTTTTTTTTCCCAGAGACTCGGTTCTGACGTCACATTGTGGCTTTGCTGTCTTCGAAAGCGCTCCCTGTCACAGGGCAGCAGAGAGTAGGAGTAGAGGGTGTCGTGGGGTGGGTTGAGTTTCTCTCTGCCATCACTTCACTGTATTCTTTCCTACATCCATCAAACCAGCACAGGCCCGCATTCAGGCACTTGGCTCGCTGTCGACCTCAGCCACTGACGACTCATTCCCCCTGACAACACACAAATAACTGTAAACTTTTGCCATTAGTGAGGTCGCCGCCAAGTGAAATGTCTTTTTGGAAGAGTGTTGACACAGATCTTCACTTCTGCAAGAGAGAAAAGACCAGTATTCCCAATCTTTGTACAAAGTAAAAAGCAAAGGGAAGTTGTTCAAATCATTTTCTGCTATCACAGTACATTAATGTTGGCTGTGGAGCTACTTTTCTGTAAATCATAGTATTTCTCAAATTTCAAAAGAGCTAGAGATTTCCTCAAATTTTAAAGACATTTACAAATAATGTTTTTTCCAGCAATACACACTTTATGCGCACAAAATGCTTTTGCCTCTCAAAACTATCTTGTATGCATTTTCCTTGGAGCTGAAAGGTCAGTGAAGCTGAATTCATCTGATTAGAACTGAATACAACTGAATAACCCTAATCCTAACCCTTTTGTTCATTAATATCCCCCCAACTGTGGTTGTAGGATAAAAAGCAAAACACTGGCTCACCTGCTATTTTCCACCAAGAGTATAATCTGACTTCAGAGTAACTAATACCAATACATCGCTTCATTTGAGAGGTGGGTGTTAAAAATGTTAGTAATAATCCCTTCATGCATAGAAAAACTGTGTACTAGTGATGCACAGACTGCAGCTACAACTGTGGACACTGTTGTTAATCCGCGGGTCAGGTGAGCCGGCTCATAAAATTAACGTTCTGGCTAACAGCAGATGGGAAAAAGGGTGTGTCTCCTCGGAGAGAGAAGTTGTGTGTGTATTTACGCGTGAATGAGCAGCATAACGTCATTGATCGTTCAATTGTGTGTGATCTGAAGAGTTTCCTCTGTCCTGTCTACAGATTTTAGTTTTGCTCCTTAAATGTCCCCAATATTTCTGCATGACATTAAACACACATGGAAAACAAATCTAAAAACATATTAATAATGTAAAATTGTAAAGAAATACTGCACAGTAAAGAAATCACCTGAAAACATATGATGTTCACATATTTAAAAGTAATGTAGCCCACAAAATAATTCAGGTGGGTGGATGATTTATGCAGACATCGACACGGTGAACTCATGCATCTACACTACTGTGTATGCACCACCGACAAGTCAACATTAGCTAGGATTTCAGTCAGTAAACTGTGATGGATGTTTACAATGAACAATATGGGTAACGATTTTACCATTTGCCTTTGTTTTCTCTTACAGATAAATTTGGAATTTCATGCAAATTCACTCCATAACCCTTAAAATCATGCTACCATGAGTGGACTGTTGACACTTGGGTGAATGCAACTCAACTTTTCCATGCTTAAAAACACATATGAGTTGCCATGACGGCTTTGTTTGATTACTAATGCGTATTGACAATAATGACTTCCCGCCAAGCAGATGCCCAGAGTCTGCTGCTGAAGAGGACATTAGCATTGTTGCTTTACTAGCTCCCATTAGCAGTAAACAAATGCACCTGTCTCTGTTTACCATCTCTGCTATATTGCCTCTGACAACACGCCGACGCCAAGTCATAAACACAGAGGAGGAGCAATTCATCTTTATTGCATGTAATCATTCTAAACATCCACATGGGCTATCTGTTCCTCTAAGACAGGTAGGGAGGTAGCCAAATAATATCCCCCCTGTGGCTGAGGTTCATCATCTCGCCTGAGTGATCCCATTGGTCCAGAGTCAGGAAGTATGTCAGGTTTACCATGTGGGTTTATGGTGAGTGTTTTTCTCGATTTCCGTTGATGTTGCCGAGCATTCACCATTTAAACAGCAGGTGCGTTGCTGCACAGGTTACAGTAGTTGTGCGATATAATGGCTTTTATTAGTGAGCATGATTAAAGTCAGCCAGGAGGGGGAGCGGGCAGGTGCTGGGCTGATGAGCAGAGTGACAGTGTTAATAGACTGAGGCTCCAGGGAGGTGGCCCCCGTTTGCAGCACCAATCCGTCTTGATTTCTGCACATTGCCTTCTTCAATTACACTAAGTGTTCAGCTCTAGTCACCGGCAACCTGGGCACAGACCGTCGCTGGGGATACACGAACATGCCATACATTATGCACAGTACATTATGCATGAAAATAAGAAATACAAGTCAGTCGTGCCATCATTTTGAAATGTTATCAAGTCACTCTCAAACTTTTTCCCTCCCTGAATTCGTTAGTAGCAGTGACTATACAGTTGCCTGATTGGATATGAAGTGCCAGCCTGTAATCTGTAGTTGCTGCTGCACTATCTCTAAGATGTGTCCAGGCTATTCGCTCAGCAAGAAGAGAGAGATGCTGCAGAGATAAGACATTGAGGGATACTCTCTTCACAGGGGCACACAGGGAATTAAAGGTGTCCTCTCCCATCTGGAAAAAAAAGGGTTATTATCTTCATCCCCCTAGCCCCTGCACCTGACACCACGCAGCACCTTTACTCAAGATAAGACCTAATCTGGACTCTTGCTTATGTCTTTATTTACTTGTGTCAAGGTTATGAGCTACAGCACACAGAACACGTTGTCCCTGTCCAATCAAGCCTGACAATACAGAGTTGGATGAAAAGAAAAATAAATTGTTGCTTTCTATGTATTCACTGACTGTAGCAAGGTTATTCATTATCGTTACCCAACTCAGGGTTGCACAAGGAAATGAGAGTTGTAGTTCCTTCATGACACACACAAACAATATAGATAATTAAATTCAGAGTAGAACAGGATAAAAAGTAAAACAAATCCCTACATAGTTCCAACCTATGTGGGGACATCTCCAAGCAAATGGCAAAAGTCACAGACTTAAAGGAAACGCAGCGAGCAGCGAAACATTCTTGGTTTGCCAGAGTCCACTGAAAACAAATGCCCACCCAGTTCTTCTCATAATTACTAACCAAGGCCTCCTGTCGCCTCCAAAGATTGGCAGACGGCACTGTAGCCTGGGGGCTAAGCCAAAACCCGGGGAGGGCCTGCCCCCAGTCCTGTGGTGCCTTCACCATTACCAGATTAAGGATCTCCTGATTCAAGAAGCACGTAGAAGAGGGAAGCTAGAATACTGCAGCCGTAGCATCTGTGTCTTGGAAAACTACATCCCAGAGGTGTCAACCCAGCGGCTGGATACAGAGATATTATGACCAAACTGTATAAGCAGGGGATGCGGTGCTCCATTGTTTGCGTAGTCGCGTCTATAGAGCGGCATCTCTACTTTTAATCCGAACCCAGCATTTCCTTTTTCAGTGCTTACGAGTGTATTTTGCCCATAGGTGTTTCAGCAATAAAGCTGTAAAAATAACAGATTAAAAAGGGAAAGTAGGAAAGGTTGAAGCCAGCAGTGTTTACATGTGCTACTATTGCTTAGTTGTGATACTAACTTTGCTGTTCACAAAGAAAAAAAGTCCACACCAACACGCTGTTTGGCTTGAAAAAGCCTCTGGAATTCAGGTTATCGACTTTTGCAAAGTGAAAGCAAGGGGAATGCAACCGCACATTAATTAGGACACGCTGAAAGAGCCTAATTCTCCAGTGAAACTAATGTAAATTAAGTTTATGTTCTCTGCAGTGACAGAATGAGAAAGACATCAGCAAAGAGCCTTTTGATGATTCTTTGTTCAAGCACCGAATGATCTTCCCGTGTTCATCTTGACACAATAAACAACCATCAAGAGAACAGCTGTCAACAGAAATGTACATTCCACCAGGTAACATTAAACAAAATAGCCTAAGCGGTGCGTCGTCTTCTGTCTGAGTGCGAATGTGGACTCTTCCTCAGGAGAGGGAGTCTTGTTATGTGGGATGCTGATGACAGGCAGTGAATCTAAATTCCTATAGATTGTTTCTATAACCTTTCTCAACTGAGGAATAACAGAGACGTGATCCCAGCACCACTGCTCTTTAGATTGCTCCCTTGCTGTCACTTGACACAAATAAGACAGTGACGCCTGGGATGTGGCACCGCTTACCTCTGCATCGAGCGGCGGAACGTGCCATCTTTTGACCCCCTGATGCATTTCAGAAAAGGTCAAGCTGACAGTCGTCATCTCATCAATCCGCCGTTGTGACTCTGTCAATCTTCCTAGGGACCCCTTCCGGTGGTGGTGGTGGTGTGGGTGGGTGTGGAGCGTTAGAGAACAAATTTACCCATCCTGATTCTCCACCACCCACCCTTTCGTTTGCCTTAGAGAGATGGGCTGAGGGTGGGGGTGGGTGGGGTGACCTTCGTGACCACCTTATCTCGCGGAAAGGTCACAGCAAGGCCTCTTGAAAACCAGAGGGGTGGGGAGGATCGATCTGGAGGCTTTCTTTTATTTATCTCGGTAGACATGCTGCTCCTGGTGTTCTTCCAGGCCAATGGTGAGGGGGAGAGATAACGATCTATTAGTGTTGCAGATATCCTCCTCCTTACCTCTCCCTCCCCCCCCTGCAGCCCCCTGTCCCTCTCCCTCTCCCTGTCAGACACCCTAACTCTATAGAGGGCCCTGGCCCCAAGCCAGAGGCATTTGGTGAAAGGAAACTTGGAGGTCATCAGAATGAGATGGTTGACATCTCGGGGTCAACGCGATCAAGCCATGTCATTGCTTAATACAGTGTATGGAAGGGTGAGAAATCAGGCCACCCTGATAGAAGCTGCAGAGCTATTAGAAGTGTAGAGGAGGGGAGAGCAGAACATCACACACACTTTTCTGTCCCGTCCCCTTTGACTTTTGCAGTGCAGTGTATTAATGGCCCGCTCTTATCACCATTCATCATTTGAACAGTGCAATATATAGGAAGTGGTTGCATCAGGAGAGGGAAAACAAAGGCAAGATAGAGATGTTACACGGTGAGATGAGTGTGTCGCTGAGAGCTCGATGATTTAATTAAAGAGTTTTCTTTCCCGCTGTTCTCAGGTTCTGTTTGGAGATGGAGAATGAAACAAATGAGTCATTGACATTGCTGCTGACTCACACATAGCTCAAGATGTCTTAAGCCTGTAATGCTGATGATATTCATGTGCTAATCCTGTTGTAATGCTAGTGAACAATCGCACAATTGCAAGTCTGCTTTTATTTACTTAAGCCCCCCCTTTTACACTGGACAAAAACACTAACAGCAACTAACATCTGTATTTTGTCTTCAGTGGGAAAAGGTACAATTGACATTCACTCCCAGATCAAATGACTCAGCAGTGGTCACAGGTATTTTTCTGCGCCAGCTCTGATTGGCAGTGATGTAAACATGACACCTGGGTGAAGATGAAATTTTTGCCCCCTATTCGGTGGAGGCATTGAAGGCTTGTAGCCTCCATGTGTAACTTCTGTGACTATTTTGCTCCTTTACTATACACATGTGCTGCTTGGCTTGACACGGTTTGACTTGGTGCATCAGCCCAGCACAGCGGAGTTTGCACCCGCTTGTCTTTTGTTGAGCGTTGTTGTATAACAACATTTAATTTCCTAGAAATTCTTCACAAATAAAGTGTTTGGAAAAATAAAACAATGCAAAAGTGCCCTCTTGGATGCAGGCAAACTCATCTCCTGGCTATGGGTAAAGGGTCAACCCCTAATTTTAGCGGGTTTGGCCATGTTTAAAAAACCCACATATGTGCACTAATTTTGGTGTAAAATGGTATAAGGCACCATTTTTGTCCACACACAACACTTTGGCACATATTAAAATCTCTCCTAAACATGCTCTGAATATTTCTCCATTACCCCACCATCATGGTCAATTAGGCCCCACTTTCTCCACCTTTTATCTCCTTAACCAGGGTCCTCATCTGCTGCTTGTGTCACGGGGCCCGCAGATAAATAATTCAGCAGAGGGAGGGGGGAAGAATTTACAGCTCCCGTCTTACCCAGTCAGGCCGTAAATTCTGAATGAGGGGAAACGGGAGAATATAGTAGGGGAGAGGAGAAAAAGGGAGAAGGAGGAAGGGAGATGAGGGAGGAGAAGGGCTGTGGGGAAGTGGTCCCCCGGGGGCCATAGTCTCACACAGGCAACATCATAAAGTCACCATTAGAATGCTGTATTTATAACAGTGGGTTTGCCCCAGGCTGTGGCTGTGATACCCACCTCAACACCAAACACACACACACACACACACACACACACTTGTCTCTCACTCTCTCTCTCTCTATGGAACACACTAATCACACAAACACACACATGCACATACTACACAGCACCCATATCCACATGATAATGTCATTTTGCTCCGTATTAGTAGAGTCTCTCCATAAAACACACACTGTGTCCTTCTCCTGGCACTGCTGTCCCTATATATGGTGTTCAGCGGGGCGCCGGCATCACAGAATATCAATGGCTTAATGAGGCGAGGGCTCTTTCTGATGTGCCGCAACATTGACTCTTTGGGGGGAACACGGAGAGTGAAACGACTCTGTGAAGAGATAACAACGCCCCCCGATGGACTGCTGGCCAGCTCGGAGCATGCTCAGTAGTGCCTAACTTAATGGCTGCCTGTAATGATACAAAACATCTCAGTGTACAGCGATTCTTCCCCCTTTTTTCTAACACTATATTGTAAGATTCTGAAGGGCTACTGAGTATTTTCGCTTCAGGGTTGTTCTTGTTCAAGATCTAATAAATCTTACTGATTTTATTAAAAGGAAAATGCCACTGTTTATACTTCTTGGATCATTAATTGCATCATTTTTTCCCCTTCTTGCATTATCCTTGGGCAATTTGCTGCTCTGTCACTGCAATTTGAATCAGATCCATTAAATTGACGTTGTTAAGGACATATGATCCATGGCCACATCCACTCATGAATTGCCACAAAATGATGGCTAATTTAAAAGTTTTCAATCGATACACATGGGTAGAATATTGTAAAATTGCATCAATTGTCTTGAGTGTGAATTATAATGTTGCTGGTGAATGGACTCCTTGAGCTCCAAAACAAGCCATTTCTGAGACAGACTGGATTCTGTTCATATTGCCCTTTAAAGGACAGTTCACCCCAAAATAAAAAAAAAATCATATTTTTGGAGATATCAGTCATAGAGATTTCTTCCTTCACCAAGCTCAAGCTCAAGTACCAAAGCTCAACAGATATGTCTTTTTCCAGAAACCATGATCAAGTTACTCAAGTTAATCTACAGAGCATGCTCTACAATTGCCAACTGTTCCATACAGAAGAAAGTGTGCATCTGTTTGTCCTTGTGACAGTGCGGGATGTAAACATCAATGGTGTCGTTTTTGTCTGAACTGTAACGTTAGTGCCACTGAGCTAGCTAGCATAGTAGCAGATGTAGTTTAATAGACAGAAAATAGTTCCTACTTGAAAAGTGCTCACAGCATGGTCTGTGGATTATCTGAAGTAACTGGGTCCTGATTTCTGGAAAAATGCACTGAGTTTTTCAAATGTGTTTTTTGAAGCTTTGAGCAGAAGAAGCTGAGTGCCATCTAGTTCCATTATTTTCGAGGAAAGGCAGAGATCTCTGCAGCCGATATCTTGGCAGCTCACACTAAAACAATGGGCCTCATGCAAAAACATTTTCGTATTCTTATCTTAAATTTCTCTTACATTTTTTTCGTATGAAGGGCTCGTATTAACACGCCACGTCAGATTCAACAAACACTTGTAAACTTCAGATAACTGTGTAAATGATCTGTATGTATTTGTGTGCACGTGCATTAGACTTGTAAATTAGCATAATTAACGCCCCAGTAATACCATATAAGGCTATGCTTCCTGCCCCATATGTCAGGAAGTGTTCATTCATAAAAATAGCATCAGAGAGAAAAAAGAAGAACTTTATGAGTTTGGAGCTTGACGTCCTGCTTTCCAGGAGATCCATGCTGATGCTGTCATTTTGACAGAATCAGCAGTGGAATTAAAAGACCTGCTAAAGCAAATAAACGGGAAAAGCAAGTGCTGTATCGCCATGTTACCAGAGGGTTGGACATGTCTTGATATGAAAATGACTTCAGAGGAAAAAAAACAACTCACCACAGCAAGGTGCGATCGATAACTGCAGCGGGAGGACGGGGTCAGGGGACGTTTTCATCATAGAGAGACTTCATAAACCTGCTTGTGCAGATATACAGCCAATATATAGTCATTAGTGAAAACCTTCAAGTTGGATAACAGCAGACTGAATGCACATGACTCTACGACAGGTCAGGACCACTTGGAAATTGTGTTCGTATCTGAGAGAAAATTTAAAATATAAGAAAACTGGTGAATGCGACATGTTTTCCTAAATCACTCATACGCACCACTTAAGAACAAATCTGTACGTACGAGTGGTTCTTGCATGAGGCCCAATGTATCTAGATGGATAAATAGCACTATAAGTAAATGTTTATTTATGTTAAACGTTAGATGTATACACAGATACGAATGGAGACTTCTGTCTGTACTATGCGTTTATGTAATCCATATTTGTGCACGTTTTCTGAAAGTTTACAGATACAGCTGAAACAAGCAGTACCACCTGTAGTTGTGGGGGCAGTGTAGCCAGTTGTTCAAGTGAGACATGACCACAGGACATGACGAAGAAGTTTTAAAAATTTAAAGTACCTAAAGTATTGGAAATGATGTTTGTCGTCAATAAGCTAGTGAAAAGGATTCTCCATCCACGTCACAATGTTTTTAATGGCTGCATAATTACAGTTATATCATTACAACCTCCTGTAGTGTGCCATGTTCATTGTTGTGGAGAAACTTTTGACTCTTCTCCTTGTTTGGGTTAGGTTTTGACTCTGAGCAGCGCCCTCTAGTGGATGTATTGCTTAACATCCATGCCAACATAAAGGACACATGGAAGTATGTGGCCAGTGACTATTACGTCATTTAAAACGGAAGTATCTATTTTCATACGTAAAGGAGGCATAAATTAGCCTTGTAAGTATAATTTTTGATTTTGAGGTGTCTCTAAACTGACAAGTATGTCTGTCTATGATGTATAGGCTTCTCTGAGGAAGTGAGGATAATATGACTTTGAATTAGAGATCTATGAAAAGCCGGCCATTAAACAACATATGGTTGCATCAGATGTAGCAGAGGAAAGCCAAAGGTGAGCAGAAATATGCAGCAGAACCAGTAAACAAAGCGCAGTAAGCACACCAAATCCCCTGTGCCTTTTCATACACTCTGTTGAAAAGCAATAAGAGGAGGTACAGTACCTTTTGTTTATCTGTCCCACTCATGCGTTTATTGTCAAACCTTGTTTAGGAATATAATTTCCCTTTAACTGGCCTTTTGCTTTCCTGGCACTCTTCAGGCACTTTCATGTCAGCGGTCTACAGTGGGGCCGCTGCCTTGGAATAAACTCTTTTTATTTAAAGCTAGCCAGAGGGGTCAGAGAAACTGATCTGTCATTGGCAGTGTAATAAACAGAGAAAGAGAGTTCCACATAAACACCTCCAACCAATATGAACAGCCCACTACAGGAAATGAAAATGTGGCCACAGGAAGTTAACCCTTTGTGGCTCGGGAAGGGGGAGGAGGGAGGAGACACTGCGCTGCAATCCAGTGTTAAGTTGAATGCCTCCGTATCCTTTGTCTGGCTTATTGTAGGGGGCATTTCCTGAAGGTGTCTGAACATGCATTAATTGGTTGTCATGGAGAGATACGGCTAAATGCGAACGGGGTGGCGGTGTCGAATCCCATTTAATGAGAGAATAAAACAGTCTCCCATTGAAGGCAGATAGGGAGAAACCGTATTGACCCACGGTAGTGCTCGTGAATAACCAGTTGTCTCCCTCAATCGATCACAACACAATGAGAGACAACGTGGAAGGAAGGGTGGCATGATTTGTGAATGACACAGAAGGTCAAAACACATGTACAATGTAGTGATTGCTCCTTCGGCATATCTCTGTAATTTTCTCTTTGATCCCACACACGAGCACTTGACTCTCCCGTTTTCTTCTCCGTGACAGTGTCCTCTCTGCGGTGCTGCTCCGGCCTCCGCCGCTCATCCATGCATGGTCATTAAGCTCAACGCTGTGCGATTCTCAATGAGGCAGCGCCAGCAACCGAGTTGACCCTTCGAGGGCACCACTCTGACTTGTTCCTCTTTCTCCTTCGTCTTCTTCTGTTCTCACTCGTCTTATTCCCCACAGTCTGCCTGTCAAAGGGCCAAAGCCTTGGCTGCTTGTTGCGCATGCTAACATCCCAGGCTGAAAGATGGGACCGAGAACGAGAGAGAGAGAGGGAGACAGACCGAGGCCGAGACCGTTATAGCTATGGCCGCCAACCACCGACAGACTTTGAGAGTTGAGTGAATAAATGCCCTGTCTACTTGGGACAGGGTGCACTCACTCTCACAACCCGGCACGCATGCATAAAACCCTAGGGGTCGGGGGCCGGGGAGTGGAGAGATTCTCTGCAGAGAGATTGATAACGCCCCCCGCTTCAAACAGCGGACAATCCAAGCAAGCCCAATGTGACTTTTAAAAACCCCAATGAATAGTGCATGGAGACGGGTCAAGGGCAAGATGGGTGGAGGGAGGGCTAAGGAGTTTTTCTTATCAATCAGGGAGTCATGGGGGGAATGTGAGAAGACAAGCGCCAAGCTGGGCTTGTTGGGGGCTGGGGGGTGGTGGTGGCAGGATAAAGCTCCTTTGATAGCTGTGAAATGGAGAAACAGATGCAGAGAGGTGGAAAGAGCATTATGGCTGGTGATAGTAAATACTCCAGGGTATTGAGCCTTTTAGGTTTATGTCACTGGTGTCATGTTGAGCTAGCCTGACTGAAGTTAATCTGGGAGTTTTCAGAGGTGAGGATAAAGCAGCACTATCTGAACAGAAACGTATCATGTCTGAGGCCATTTATCAAAAATTCTGACGAATGTGTGTAGCTTGCTTTTACTGTCTGGGTGATTGTGGTCAGGAACAGAAGTCTTTGCTTTACTGTGACATACAGATAACACAAAACTACTTTTGTTATTTCAACGTAGATTTCAGTAGTTATGGTAGGAAAATTATATGAATGATAAAACTACGTATTAGTGATGCATTGACCACAGTTACAACTGTGGATTGGGTGGACCGGGTCATAAAAAAAATTAACATTCTGTGTAATAGCAGATGGGTTGCAGGTGGGAAATAGCATACATCTTCCCAGACAGAGAGAGAGGGAGAGAGACTGTGTGCGCATTTACGAATTAGGCACAGCAGTGCAACGTGTTTGAGTATTAAATTCTGTTTTCTCTGGAGAATTTCCTCTCAAGTTTGTAACTACAGTTCTAACTACAGTTTTGCTGCTTACATGTCCCACAATTTGCTGCAGTGACATAACTGAGTCCAAGGAATTAAACTGAAAGCACCATCTCTTATCATTATAGTGGATCATTAAGGAAAACATGAGAAGATTTGAGATTTGAAAGGTAATATTGCCTACAGGGACTGGCAGAGATGCAGATTAGAAATGGGGTCCTCAGTAAGAGAGACACTGTGCATTTACACACAAGGCACAGCAGCTCAACTTCTTTGATTATTTAATTCTATTTCCTCTGGAGTTTCCTCTGTCCTGTCAAGTTTATAACTACAGTTTTTAGTTTTCTGACTAAATATAATGACATATGCTAAATACACTACTGCATGCACTGAGATGTTTAAAATTACTGCAGGCAGCCTCTTACACACACTGAAGAAATCACCTGGAAAGCTTGCACTGCTTGACATATTTTAAAAGGTAATAAAGGCTTCAGGGACCAGTAGAGTTGTGGGTGGAGGTCTCTACATATACAAATAATATGTTCAGATAGGTAGTAAGTGAATGATTTATGCGTGCATGCATATCCGCACATCATTATTACATATTTTTTTATTCTTGAATCCGTGTCTGTCACATGACAAACCATAGCCTGATGACTCATAGTAAAAAAAACAAACTCCTGAGCCACTGACTTTCATCAGCTTGATTGAAAATGATGCCTCCTATTCAAAGGACCGCAGAGAAGAATAACAGGTGGGAAGGGCTTTCATAATGGTAAATCAATATAGAGAATCTACAGCACAGTTCAGCCTAAATGCCACCCCGCCCTTTGGCCTCTTATCAGCACCCAATCACAGGCAATCAAGCTCTTTTAAAGGCTGATTTAACCCTGATGAGCCCTAAGCTGGATGAACCTCACACACAGACAGCACCAGTCACTCTCCCACATGCACACACTCACACACATACACACAAAACACTGTCTGCAATATTGCGGCAGAGATTAAAGCCACATGAAAGGGGTAGAGACAAAGGTGACGTCTCCTCTTTTCAAATGGCAAGAGCGTGGCTTGACATGAGGCGAGTGGGTGAGTGCCTGGGTGAACAAAAGGCTGGCGCCATGTGAGAAAAGGGCAGAGGCGGGAGCAGGGCGGCAGTGGTGGGGGGGCAGGCCTTTAATTAAAAGGATTATATTGAGGTGCACAGTGCTGCAGAGGAGCTGTCCACTGGGCCCAGATTGACTACAGTAATGAAACCTATCCCTGTCGGAGGAGAAGGAGAAAGAGCGAGAGGAGGTGGGAATGTAGCACTGAGAGGGGGGTCCAGAAATTAACGAAGAATGGGTTCAGAGAAAGTAAACATTAAGTATAAATGCATGTAATGAGGGATCATCAACCAGAATTGGACGATGGAAGCTTAAAGTAATAAATATACAAGGTCATAAAGAATAATAACAATGAATGAACTATGGTATTAAATTAGAAGTTCTCGTAGATTAAAGTCATTACAGATATGCTTCTGGCCAAGTGAGAGTTTCCCTCTTTAATGTAAATGAATGCTAAGTTTGGCATATCCATCCAGTGCCTCTGCTTCTCATTAATTTTTATCTCTGCAGATATAATGAAGTCATAATAGCAGGGAGTCTGATGAGTTGTCAATTAGAAACTTGAATGATCCCTGTCCTAAAATAAAAAAGACCCAGAGAGAAGGTTATTGATTCTGCTGCTCTCTTTAACTCAGTGGTAGGCACCACCTATCAGCTCTCATTCACTCTCACCTGTATTTGTCCTTCATTCACACTATGAAGTCGTTTCATTATATGCAATGAAGATCAACTAAAGGCAGTGATGGGAAACAAAAGCAAACTTTACACTGTACAGTAATGTTAGAGCTATTTTCTGATCTCATAAGGAAAATATTGTTGAATTTCCAGCACTGAAAGTTAACGTCTGAGTTTTATTTCAGTAGCATCATTGCTATACTGCATATATAAATGTGGTAAATAAAATACTTTATGATATAAACTTTACCTCTTCCTGCTCATCAAGCTGGTGCCATAAGAAAATAATAAATTAATTAAGATTTTAGGCCAAAATTAATAGAGCACAAAGAGCCTTCTTTCACACATGAAACTGAACTTTGGAACTGTGAATTCTGAGTTTGAGTTTTGACCCTTTGAGGTTGTTATAGCAGGTCAGTGTGGAATGTTGAAGCAAGCGTGATATATTGAGTAAGCTATGTGAAGTCACCGCTATAAGTTCATTTCCACAGAGCAGAAGAAACATGTGCCTGAAAATGTGAGACACAGGTCGTTTGATGTTGAGCATGTGATGTAAAATGGTTTGTCAGTAATATTACACCGATCAATCAATGCTAATTTCCTTTAGCGGAAAAGTAGTAATTCCCATTATGTGTTAGCATCGCGCTAATTAATTACATTAATTTAATTACATATTGTTTCTCAGTAACTGTAACAGATTACAATTACATTTATTTTGTATACTAATTTTATGTAATTTAATTAAATGTGACCAGTTACTCCTCAACACTTATTAAAGGACACCTGACATCAGAAACAGGTAGAAGGTTTGTGTTGTATCTGTCTAGCATTTGACTATAAAATGCAATAAAATCAACATAACAGAGTAAGTCAAGAATTGTGCTGTCACACATGGCCACTTGCAAACTTTCCAGGAGCGTGGAGATAAGTCCCCTGTGTCTGCCTCTGACTATATTTGTGCTATCATTCCAATCTGTTGTGTTGTGTGGAACTGCATGGTTTCCCACCGCTGCTGACCAAGATTAACATTATCTCTGACCACCCTGCCAGAAAACCAGACTCTGCAGTAAATGAATTAGATAAAGGCAAGACAGAAAAAGTATAACTTTTGGCACCCACTGTCTGTTACATTCCGAGGTTTGCCATTTTCATTATGTTTGTATCTTACATGCTACAAATCGTCAGTCCGACCAAGCAAGTAAACAAAGTTCAACCCCTGAAACTGTCATGCGTGTTAAAATCATAAAAAAGAACCATGCCAATGATTTGTATGCTGTATATTTACTACGTATCATGCACACCTTACATTACTGTTGCCCATTTTCTACGGTCATGAGGGAGGTGTCACTCCTTCTCGGACGATTCCGTACATATCTAGATACACAGTCCATGATTCCATAAAATATAAATACATTTGTAACGATAAGATACACTGCTATTCGAAGCAGTACAATTTGGTTCAATTAGAATTTGATTCATTTCTTTTTTCTATAAGAGTGCTCTCAGTAGAGTGCACATCTCTGACAGGTAACAGATGGTGAAGCATCTATTTCTATGTCACCATGAATAAAGTTTTCTTGTATAGTATAGTATAGTGTAGTATAAGCTTTGTCATCTAGATGTACACGAAGTGTTTTTGTATAGTTCAGTCTCAGTTTTATTAAGAAGCATAGAATAGATAACAATACAATAGAAATCTATGTTTTTGGAAAAACTCACAAAAGCTGAAATTCTAAATTATTTACACTTGATGCTGGTTGGAGCCTGCACGTCTCAGTGGAAATTGAGGCTATTCACAAGGTTAATGTTTTGGCATAAAGCTGATTAGATCATCAGAAACATAACTGAATTCCAAGTCCAACAAGTAATCAATATCATGTGCAATCTCTCACATTTATAACAAACCAAATTTCCTGAAAACTGGTCCAGAATTAGGTGAGTTACAGTTGTTATTTTTAGTGAAGGCTGCATCTCTCATCGTGCAGATGCATAGTGGAGACGGCAGTGTAGCAAACAAAAGAGTGATTTTTTTTTTTTTTTTATCTCTATGATTCTAACTTTAATGGTTCATAATATTGGGTATGGAATTAATCTGCAGATGCTCTGCTTTCAGATGTAACCAACTTTTCTATGGATGTGAGTTTCTGAGCCATGACAAAGGCCAAAATGTGGTCTGCAACAGACTAGGTAAGCCTGGTTTTTAGCCTAGCAGTTGCTGATCACTTGCGGCCCCTAAGAGGATTGAGGAGTCAGTAGTCAGTACAAAACAAAGCAGTAAATAAAACTGTTTTTCACCGTATTTAAAAAATTGTGGATCACAGCAATCATAAGATGTCCTTCACCACAGAGTCCTAAATGTGCACATAATATATTAGGTTGATGAGTCCAGTTGTATGTGAGACTAGCTGCAGACAGTAGCTCCACTCACACACACACAGACAACACACACACACACCACACACACAACACACACACAAACACCTATTGCCTGATCTCTCCCATTGTAACCCAGAGATAATAAAAATAATAATAATAATTGTGACTAAAGTAAATCTATAATATTAATTAATCATTATCATTTCCATACCATGTGAATATCAACCTCCTTTAAATACCTCATAGTCCCATGACAACAATAAAGCAAATATAAAAAAAACAGCATTTTCTATTGAAATAAGTTACAGTGTTTTAGTTAGTGCTGTGATGACTCTGTAATATGAGACCATATGTTATAGCATTCGTTAGCAGTAAATACATTGGATTAAAGTGTTTTCTAAACATTGGGCAGCAGCTAACATATTGCCCAGAATTATTTATGGCTGCATCACATCTGTGTCTTTGAAACTGCCCTGTTTCCACAGTTTTCCTGGGTCAAAATTTATAGTATCAGTATGGAACAAATATTTTTGTATGGTTGATGTATTGCAAACAGTTTTTAAATAGAACAATAGATCAATCCTGCATTACACTTTTTGTATTATTGTACTTACCCAGAGTGGATTTTTTTCAGTAGAATATGTGGAGCAGAAACTACAGCATACTGGTCATGCTACAGTGGAGACTTAATATAAAACAATGTGTAATTTTATCTTACATCTTTTGCATTTACAAAGGTCAGCTGCAAAAAAGCACACCTGTCACAGGCAAAGACTCGAATACATTTTAAGGCTTACATTACAAAATACCACAGTCTACCATGGGATTTCTCCCTCTTCTAATCTCTTATAGTTTGTTTATTCTAAAAGACGTCGAAGAAATTGCTATTGCTTTTTTACTGCAATAATAGATGGATAATACACATTCCTGTCAGGTTATATGGGTAGAGTAAAGCCGTTGTGTTACCAGAGAAGAACAGCAGTGCATTGTAACTTCCAAAGGGAGAAATATATAACCTGAAAACTGGTCAAAAGTTGCTTATGTGTTGGCTTAGCATAGCGGAAAAGCACTCCTCAAGTGAGTGTGCCTGAAGAGGTATGAAATGAATTTCATACCTTTTTCCCCTCCCTCATTTGCCCAACGTTTTTAGCTGGTCTCCTCTGCTCAAGCTATGTGTCTCACCATTACAGAGCTAATCCATCCATGACAATGTTCAATTTCCTCTGGGGAATATGGAGTGCAGTGGGGAAAATTTGCAACCCTGTGGCCCATCTAAATAGCATTAACGACAGTGCCCACATCGCTCGGAGCCGAAGCTTTGTCTGAAAAGAGAAACTCATTTGAACTGAGTGGTTCGATTTGTGAATCTGGCAATGTTGCGATATAATCTTCTATTACAGACAATTTTTCTGATATGATGGAGACCAGAAAAAACATCTCTAGCCAACACCTGCTACAGGTGCCAGGACATTTTGATAAATTTCACATCTGCATTGTCATCGAAAGAAAGTACATTTTGTGTTCAGACATTATTGAGTGATTAACTTTTGCACATTCTAACAGCATCAGGAAAATCTTGCTTTCCTTTACTTTTCTCACACAGCATATTCTTGCAGATACAATAAGTAGAGACCAAAAATAAATCATGGTGGATGGCTCTATTTAGACCATTTACAGTGCACAGTCCAAAGTGCACAGCGCAAGTGCATTATGGCAGTGTCCAGCAGCCCCACTTTGCTATTTAAATGGTGCATAATCTGCAAAGTAAGGCGGAAGGCACAAACTGGTTCTGATTAGTCTCTTAATTTATCATAGGTGTGTTTTGGGCGTAACACGAATTAAACCAATCAGAGTGTCAGAGCCAGGTGTGCCTGCTTGTGGCACATTGCTATTCAGCTCTGCAGTTGGAGAAGCAATGCTCAAATGACCCACTTGTAGTGATTCAGGCAGTAACCTGTGAGTCAGACCAGGCTGGTCATAAAAATTATTGGGCTATTATTAAACATTCTGATTAATAGTAGATGGGTTGCAGGTGGGTGAAATACGACTGTAATAGAGACACTCTGTGCATTTATGCACAAGGCACCACAGCATGACTGCTGTGACATTACTGTGCACGTACAGTGTCACTATACATCAATAGCTGAAAGCAGCCGCTCTAATTATTAAAATGTTTAAAAAAAATACTCACACATCAATGCAACACACGATGAAGAAATAACCTGGAAAGCTTGCACTGTCTAACATAATTTAAACAATGATTTAATGAAGCTGCTTTCAGTCATTTTAAAGATTTCCATACACACAGTAAGGTCACTGCTCCAAATATTGTTAATATTTATTAAACAGCAAAACTAAGAGCTTGAAAAGAGGAAAGAGAGGAAAATTTTTTTTAGTAGATGCGGTGTCTACCCGCCGATGTAGGCACATTGTATTATCTCAATAATGCACCCTTTAAATAGCAGGAAAAAAAGTGTACTTTTGATTTCAGACCAGGTTTTTGTTGGTCAGTGGTGCAATCACTGTCTGCTGCTTCTTGACAGCCTCCTGGTTTCACAATGTGGGTGTGAAAATTCCGGTTGCGTCAGACAGAAAATAGCAACGACAGCTGCGTTGCACTGTGAGCCACCTTGTGCCGGGCAGAAGAAGGCTTGATACTTGGCTCTATAAGACATGTTGGGTTTGGCGCATAACATTTTTTTTTTGCTGTCATATTCATATCTATATGATTTTCATGCTGTGTGACAATGCAAACCGCAAAATGATGGATATAACTAAACCTTTGTGACTGAAGTTATCTAGCTACGATAGAAGTCACAGGTGAGCTCCTAGCAAACAATATCATAAGATACGTGGCCTCAGAGAGGCTCTGATAAACACAATCTAACAGCAGACATTTTTGTTTTTGACAATGGGTGGCTTCAGTGGGAATGGAAACTCTGGCTTTGCATTTAATGCCTTACTCTATCAGATATAAGATGACCAAATCATCTAACAGCTAACATGACCCACTGTGCGTCTCTATTAGTATATCTGAATATCTAATGTTAAGAAAATTCTAACAATAACAATAGTATGGGCTCCTAATCACAGTAAAAATATTACAGTACCCTACAGCCTTCTTCCTGCAGTGTTTTAGTGTTTTTATTGCCCTAATATAACTGCCATATTTCAAATCATGTTGTGCTGCCTTTCAGTCGCTTCCAAAATGTGCATCTGTCTGGCCTTCGGTGTGTCTGCTCAATACACTATCGACAGACCAATCATTCCACAATCATGCTCAGCACACCATCTTTATTACTGATTATTGACCAGGTCATCACCGCCTGCGTGGCACCTCACACTGACATCAGGTGCCAGGAGAGAGAGAGGAGCTGGGAATCTGTCAGCACTCTGATGAGCTGATCTACCGCTGGGTTTTGGATTGCTAAGCCGGTGACCTACAGGTGGCAATTAAATGTCAAGACATTTGGATTCCAATTCTGGTCCGTTGCTGAGTCACATAAGTCATGCGGTAAATTCAGACGTGTCAAAGAAGCGAGATAGTTTCTATCAGATCTAAGTTGTTGCCTACATCAGGTCCTCAACCTGGACAAGAAAGAAATGCCCTTCACTTATTTGTCACACAGTGTCCAAAAGACTTCAGGCTTCAGCGGTGAAAGATACTTCAAGAAACTGCCAACTTTCTGCAATGGATCCAATCACTGGATAAAGCTGCATTATAGGAAAAATAACTAAGTTAACCTCATATATAATGTTCCAAATGTCCACACCTGTTTGTACTTATGTATAGTGGTTGAATTGTCCTTTGGTAATTTGGTAATGCTCAAATGCAAAATATGTAAATTTTGCCTAGGGGTCTCTCTCACATCAAAATAATAACAAAAGACACATTATGATGACACCATGAAGTGGGTGTTGTTATATTCACTTTTAAACAACCACCATAGCTGATGAAAATGTGTTGATGTGACTCAGGCAGAGGTCAACCGAGGTTTTAATTCACATTACATTTACGTTACCTTCTTTCTGTCTGACATATCCTTTTTTAATTTTTTTTTTTTTTTTTTTTTTTTTTTTTTTTTTTGGCTTTTATGCCTTTAATTGTATAGGGCAGCTGAAAATGTGACAGGAAGTGGGGAGAGAGAGTGGGAGAATGACACGCAGCAAAGGGTCACAGACGGAAGTCGAATCTACGTCCGCTGCTAACAGCCTCCATACATTGGGTACATGCTTTACCGACTGAGCTACCCAGGTGCCCCACTGTCTGACATGTCCGACATATTCCATTTTCTCGGAAGCTATATCAGCTAGCTAACAATGGCTAGCGGGAAACACACTGATACCTTGAATCAATTAAGGATTTCCCTGCATTTGAAGATTGTTGGGAACATTTGGGATACAGTACAGAAATTTTAAAAAATAACATACGCCTAGCATTTTTCATTTTAATGCAGAATTGTTACGTATTATGGCTTCAAAGGGTTAGTTCACATAAATCATATACTCTTACTATCTCACTTACCGTTATTAGTGCATAGCTACGCCAAAGTGTGTAATAGACCTGGTACGCCATAACATTGTAACGTTTTGCCTCGCCTAGCTGTACAAAAATCAACTTTGACTATTTGTCTCACATGGGACTTGTACTGCTGGTCTTTGGCGTGCACTTTTCATGGCTAGGTGAGGAAAAACATGACACTGACAAGGTATCATCTTGTGGAATCGACAGGCTATTAAATGCTTTGTAGTGAGACCAGGTTGGCTATGCAGAGAGCACATTATTTGTGCTGCTTAAACAGTAGATAAGATGATTCGCAGACCAGCTATAGTCAATAACCTAACATAAACCCAACATTGTTTCAGAAAAAAATGTGTAGGTGTTTTTCAAATGTAATTTTTCTGTTGTGTGTTTGCTGTCCCTATTACATACTTAAAACTAAATTTATATAGAATATGATATATACAAATCTTGTATATATCTGATCCTATATTGCTTTTGCAGTTAATATACAAGAAATTAACATAATTCATTGTTAGGAAATTATTCAGTACATCCATCCTGGAACAACAGAGAAACAGAAAAATTAATCACTGTTGCAATTTTTTAAAATCACTCTCTGCTAAGAGACAATAAGGAAGACAACATATCATCCATAATGTATGGTGACTGCTAGAGGTGCACAGAGACATCATCATCTGTATCTGTTCAACCAACAAAATGATCTGTGTCTGTACCTGTGTTCAGATGGAAGACTAGAAGTGGGCATGTTTTATACCGGGCAAATATTGTATTTTCTGACGTAATATTCATATACAATGAAGTTGTTGTGTCCTCAGAGCATCAGGTTGATTTAATATACTCACAACCGTGATGGAAATTGCCAGAAACAGCAGAAAGCCCTCACACATCTCACTGAAGCTAGAAGTTCATAAGCAATGTGGCAACATAGCCAAACCCAAAACGCTCCTGTCGGTCACGTAACATGAGCGTGTTTGATTGTGTGATTGCTGCAGCATTACCTAAATATAACTGTATGCAAGAAAATATAAACTTAAACAGAAAAAAAACAACATCTTGGCATCAAATATTCCAGTATTATTGAGCTCCCCCTAAATTTCTAAAATGAGCCTTTCTGCGGAGCTCATGTCTATTTCAGGGGAAGTGAGCTCCCTGCACCTCCTCGAACCTTGAATGCATCAATCAAGCTACCTTCAGAGTGAATAATTATCTTTTTGTTTTCTGAGGTTCTCTTAGAGCTGTTTCACCTCCACCCACTATTATTTGTTTTCACCTGTGAGCAGCACTTCTTCTTTCTTTGTGCATTGCATCGTCCACCAAACTACACTCAAAAAGCAAGTTGTTAAGGAATTTTCCATCTTTTAGTGGTTATGCTAAGGCCTTCGAGCCATACCATTAAGGTTTTGACCTTTGACAGACTTACTGTCTCTCCTCTAGGACAGTGGATGCAGCTGTCTTCTCCTTTCAGATAAACAAGTGAACAACCTGATAGTGTTGCTAGGGCAGCTGACGTCGAGGAGGTGTTTGTCTTGTCTATCTGACTGGAGAAGACGTAAACTGTAATCTGTTTTGGTTAACGCTGACCCTGAGCTGTAGAGCCAGAGGTGCTGCACACTAGTCTCAGACTTTGTGTATTCATAATTCCTGTGTTTGCATATTCAGACCAATAGACTAACTTTATGTGTTGGGTCTGACCTTATTTGGGCATGGGTTCATCATGACATTAACTATGAATGCTTAAAGACTATCCCGGAGGACAGAAACGGCAGAATTGAAGGGAACATCAATGCCAACTGTGTACTGGTTATTCCTTCATTCTCCTTGGCCAAGTATTATTAAACCAATTTCAGTGTAAGACATATTGGACTCCTGAGTACTTCTTCCTTCGGATATATGGGTATTGGAATAAATTCCACAACACAAGTAATTTTTATGATGTGTACTGTCTGTTTTGAGTGTGATTTATTTCGTCACTTTACCAGTGTAAACTCAACACTCAAAGCCTGCCTAGAATTAGTATGTACTATGAATTTGATGCGCAGCTATGTTCCCTACAGAGATGCTGGGAAAAACGCTTTTCTTCAAGAAATACATTTCTCCCATTTTCAACTCTCCCTCTCTCTCTCTCTCTCTCTCTCTCTCTCTCTCTCTCTCTCTCTCTCTCTCTCTCTCTCTCTCCACTCACACACACACACACACACACACACACACACACACACACACACACACACACACACACACACACACACACACACGCATTGTTTTGGGATTGCAGTTAAAGTCAGACATGTCAAATCCTTGGAAAATAAAACCAGTGAATGTATGTTATAAGTTGTTTATTGTAGGAGAGTTGCTGCTGTACAGAGAAAACCATTCCAACTATTCCAGTGTTTACTGCAGTGCTGCACGCATGGCCATTAATTCAAACACTGTCCAATAAACAGACATGAACACACACACCAACAGATACACACAGGCATATTTCAGATATTGATATTGTGTATTTTTCAATTCTCATCACATATCATGTGTGTGCTGTTGGTGGTATAAGCTGAATGTCAATGAGAATGTGCGAGACTTCCTGACATCTACAGCATCTCCAAGGTCAGTATCTGAATCAGCAGCACCGCACTTCAGTCACTGTGTATCCGCCAAGCCTTTTCTTGAAGGCAGATTCATGGCATCCCCCAACTGTTTGTTTCTGTCACTCAAACAAGTCACCTTTGAATCAGTGGTCTCAAACTAACTCATCTGTAATATACTCAGGTGACAGTCTGTTCAAGTGATGATTTCCTCAGAATCTTTTGAGGGTGACACCCTCATCTCCTGTAAGATTCAAATGGGGTCCTTAAAGGTTGGAGTTATCGCTCCTTCTTGTACCGTGCCCTCCAGTTGTTAGTCGGATGGTTGAAAAGCGTCAAAAACCCCTGTTCCCACACCTTTCTGACACCTAAATTTGGGGGGCTGTGTCCGTCCATTTTAGCAACTTTCTGGAACCAGCAGTCTGGTGTTCACCCCCACTTCAGACTGTGGTTGCTCTGACATGCAGAGGTGTGAACTCTCTCTAGCTGTCTTTTATTTTTTGTCCTTCATACAATTATTTCTGTCACTTTCAATATACACAAAGAAGTGCCACACTCTGACTGATATTTGTTGTAGTACCAGAGGGCGCCTATGCATGCATGCACACGGGCTGGGTCATGAAAAGTAACATTCTGATTGATAGCGGATGGGTTGCAGGTGAGAAATAGGATGCGTCTCCCCATTCAGAAAGCTGCTGTGTGCACATTTACACATGAGGCACAGCAGTGCAAACTTCTTTGATTATTTAATTCTGTTTCCATAGAGCTTCGTCTGTCCTGGCAAGTTACAACAAGTTCAGGTTATTATAGGTTTGAGTTCTGCTGCTTATGCTTGCACTTGAAAACAAAACTGAAAGCAGCCTTTCTAATCATTAAAGTAAATGGTTCAAGAAAACACTCACACATCAATACAACACACAATAAAGAAATCACCTGTAAAGCTTGTGCTTGAATTAATTTAAAAGGTAATATGGCCTATAGGGACAGGTAGAGGTACAGGCCGCTAAATCAGAGAAAATAGTATGTTCAGGTGGGTGGCAGGTGGATGATTGATTCAGATTCAGATGAACTCACTGGCCACCCATGCATCACTAATGCACACGCTTAAAATGTGGGTCATTTAGGTCCTACTATGGTCCTACGGTGACAAGTTTACATACATTAGTCAACTAAACTGACCA
This sequence comes from Lutjanus argentimaculatus, assembly GCA_034769285.1. Taxonomy (NCBI): domain Eukaryota; kingdom Metazoa; phylum Chordata; class Actinopteri; order Lutjaniformes; family Lutjanidae; genus Lutjanus; species Lutjanus argentimaculatus. Next base: position 14,509,564 of record JAWZSL010000014.1, read on the forward strand.
CAAAATCAAATCTTATACTGACCTTTTTAATAGTTTTGTCATAATGAAAATATGACACAGTCAGTCCACATGAGCGCTCGGTCTATGTCTCTCTCTCTCTGGGCACAGCGTTTCTGTGTCATACTTTTCTCATCAACATTGAAAACAACTGGAAAAAGATGCCTTTTACTGCAAAAACTGCACTCTGTCTGATCAGGCCTGTAAGCTTAGTGATGTTAGATATTCAAGCATTTAAAAAAGACAGATTATGCAAACTGCGAATATTCTATTTACTTGCTTGGAGAAAAGAAAGTGGCAGAGCGCCGTTCCAGCAGTGCTACACCTACAGTTTGTATATCACGTCTACACCTCTCTGTAATGGTCAGTTTTTCACTTTCAGCCATTCAGTAAAACTACACTTTTGAAAATACAAACAGAGTTGCTTTTAAAGTTGAGACAGAAGCAATGTATTTAATTGTGTTTTGTGTTTTGTGTTGGAAGGTTTGATGCTTTCCCTGCAGTGTAATCTTATATATATAATCATATATTTATAAGTTATAATCCATTGTAACCAACGTAATTTTGAGCTAAGCGCTGCCTTCGAACTGAGTGTTAAATTCTAAAAAAGATTTTATGTTAAAGTGCAAGTTTATTATTGATATCAGTGACTTTTACTGTAAACACTTCACATCTCCGTGTGTAGAATGAGTGCAGAATACTATAAAACTGCATGATATGATCATTTAGAAGACAAAGTGATGGCATTTAATTGCTGCAGTAAACAGTAAGCAATGTGAAGTGATGAATGCAGTGTGTGAATGGCAAAGTATTGTACTATAATATAACCAAGCGATGAAAAAGAGGTTTAAAAAATCCACAGTAGACTTAATATACATAATATTATTTGCTTAGTAAGTAGCACATGTCTCCTTGAACTTTACAGCAGAGAAACAAACTGCAGTGATGATGTGATGAGTTGTGATAATTTGTCAAGAGACAAATCCTGGATTGTGTCCACAGTCAGTGACTAATGGGAAAACTGCCAGGACAGTTTGACAGCACCCAAGGTGATTTTACTGAGATGTGGGGACAATTTCTGCTTCATAGCTGGACGGCCTGCTTTCAAATAAAACTCCTTTAGAAGCCTCAAAACAAGTCAGACGAAAGAAACCAGCTCCAAAAATGATGATTGATTTTATAAATGTGTACCCTGATACTCTGATTTCCAGCTTATGTCAGTGTTTTTTTTTTTTACAGTGGCCTGCAACTTAAGACTTATGATGTTGCCTGATATCAGACAGAATCGTTACTTGTTACATGTCGTTTCCATCTTAAGTCGGACATTGCCTCAATGGTGCACAGCGTGACAACAGTGACAACAGCTTGACAACAGCATTAGTCCTGACTGTAGCACTGATTGGCTAATTGTTGGTCCCCCATAGTGCTCAGTGGATCGATTGTTTTTTCAACCAAGAAGCTGCTGTTTCATGTCATGATGCCAGACGAATCAGTCAGCTTGGTGGAGTGGGCAGATTCAAAGGTCTGGATCCAGTAAGAAAAACACACAGCAAATACAAACATGCTGTACGTTAGCACAACACATTAGAGACGACAATGGAAACTGGCTTCAGGTAAAAGTAAAAAGTGATGCACGTGGGTTGTTGTTCTTGAAGTTGGCTATCCATGGTGGTGTTGAAAAATGAGCTCAAATGTATGATTTTTGATGGGACAACAAGTGTGTCTCAGCCATGTCCGGGCGTGTTCACACTTTTTATTAGACTGTATAGACTTTAATTGTCATTTCAACCATTTTCAGCTTCTACACAGTGAAATGAAACTACATTTTTTTCCAGGATCCAGCCTGGTGCTACATAGAGCAACACAAGAGATATATAAACCTACGCAGGGCTAAAGAGAATTATTGTGTGCAACCATGTAATATGTTTTGGTTGGTCCCCTAAGGGTCCCTGGGTTTAGGTCACACACTGGGGCCTTGAGATGTCAGACAGAGCAAGGCTGCAGAATTATTAAGATAGTGCAAAAAAAGACTAAGGCAGTGCAAAGTTAAAAGACTGTTAAAGGTGCTAAATACAATTCGGCCTCATTAGATATCAGCAGAGAGCTATTTACAATGTTAAGATACAGAGGAATAATGCCTGCATATTCATACATGCGAGTCACTCTCGGTCTTCCATGTGTCCATTTTCAGCACTGTGGTCTGGTGAGTAACTTTATTATATTCAGGGTTTCCCCAGTGTATGACAGGCCTGGCAGCACGCCAGGCCTAAGTTGACCCCCGCTAGGCCTCTATCAAATTGCTTTTCAAATTCAATAATGCTGTTACAATTACTGAAATTTAAAAGTCATTTTTATTCGTTACTTCATGTGAAAAAAAAGCCAACAACTTTATGATGGTTTATGATCATCCAACCTTTATTATCCTGCGTTACCGTACGGATCTGGCATGCGTACCTGCACCTGCAGCTGCTGTGGCAATCTTTGGCTGTGATACCTTCACAAAACACCCAAACAACAGAATCACTAAATGTAACGTCTGTGGGCACAAAGGATGCTGATCCAAAACATCAAACTTTATCAGACACCTGGCAATGCATCTGGATGGTGAGTCACTTTGTAAGTTAATGTGAAAGTTGATGTTCGTGCCTGTGGACAGTTAGCAAACATGTTTTTACTCAGTATGATCAGTTCTATGACATTAGCTTGCTTGCTTGATTAGATTTATGTTTGCTGAATATTTTGCAAAGTTGAGTGTTTGTTTGTTTGTTTGGCACACCTGTGCACAGAGAGCGCTGCTTTGCCATGACTGACATAATTTAATCTTTCCTGGTTTTGCATGGAGGAATGGCGGTGGCTTCTTGGTCTTCTCCTGCTCTTTCACAAGCTTTTATCAGTGGGATGTCTACGTTTTTCTGTGACTCAATCTGTACTGAGTGTTTTGTGACTGATATCAGGTGATTTGGTTGTGCGTGCTCTCTCTCCTTTCTGTTGGTGCATGGAAAGCTGTGCTTTCCCTCCTCTGCTGCATAATTTCATACTGCATTGTAATAGCCTGTTTCAAGTGATCAGACACCAAACAACTAATCACTACTGGTACTATATGCTAGTAGATGATAATACAGTACATGGTTTGAATGTCTTAGGTAGGGGAGAGTGGGGTAAGATGAGACCCAGGTCCTGTTTCTGAGCAACTGTGCACATTTATTATCATGTGACCATAAATTTAGGACGCCATCATCAGTTCTATCTGGCTGTGATGGATAGTTATCAGGTATGATAACTGTTAAGTCGAAGCTAATTTATCCTGGTCTAAAACTGTGTATTATGCATGATGGTGATTTAGCTAAAGATTAGCCTGAACTACTAAAATAGGCAGTTTTCGCTAATACTAATACTTGATTTGACAAGCAAGAAATGTTTCTTAATACTTTTTTATTAAATATATTTGATTATATTTTTATTATAGTTATATCATTTCATTTATTTAATTGTTGTTGAACTCTTGCACAGATTTTATCATTTAATTTAGGAGTTTCTGAGCACCTTAAAGATTGAGCCAGGTGGAGTGGGAATCATCTTGCATTTTGTGCTTGAAAAATGTCTAACACATTACGTAGTCATATTTTACACTAAAATATGTTTCTGAAAACATTTCAGGTGAGAAATAGGTGATGCAGTAACAGAATACTCTCACCAGATTTGTACACGTTCAATGTGGACACTGGACAAACTAACTTTGTTTTATAATGTGACAATGTGTTGTTTAGGTGTAGGTTTAGGGAAGGGAAACACTTGGTTATGATTCAGGAAAGATCATACTCATTAAAAAAGTCATAAACCTAACTGCTGTAAATGCAAACATAAGTTTTGTAAATATAAACATAACTGTTATAAACATAAACATAGCTGTCGTAAATGTAAGCTGCTGTACAAACATTGCAATACTGCGCAAAATAGATCATTAGAGATAGATCAGTATAATAATTCTAAACTGCTGTAGGAGTAAACAGGGTTTTGCAAATGTAAACATAACTTATAAATGTAAACATAACTGCTGTAAATGTGTCCTCTGAAAGCAGTTTCCATTGTAATCTGTACTACTTGCAGGGTTTGTATATTTGTGTTGCACTTGTGTTTTCTCACTATGCAGCATTTTTTTGTCTGTTTGTTGTAGAAACTGATGAATAGCAAGGGCACGATGTAATTTGGTTATACTTTCTCAGTAAGTATGAGATTTAATTACTTTTGAAAATTCTTAAAACAGTCTTTCCATCAAAACCTAACAGCATGCTCGGGGTCTGCTAAGAGAGATATCTGCCACCAGTGAAGAATTTGTGTCTTCACTGGTGGCAGATTCTCCTACAACAGAAAAAGAAATGCTATTAAAAAAGAGCCATGAAAACTGCATTCCACCCAAGAGTGCTGGAAATGGGTAGGAAAAGAGTTTGATGCTACCAAATAATGAGGAGAAATATGCATGCTGGCAACTCCAACTAATTAGTGTGGAACACCAGGATTATGAGTGATATAAAATGCATTAAGTGCCAGCAGAGTAATTTGTGATGTAAGACAGTTTGCAACTTTAAGGCCTGCCTGTTGGGACCTGGTGGGGAATAAATGGAATTCATGTTTGCATACATTACTGTTGTAAAGTTTTAACAGCAGAGTGCTGAGCTGATTACACATTGGCTGCTACAAGAGAGCAGCCATTAGCATTGTTCTGCAGCTGTCAGAAACTCTTATCCAAAAGCCAGTAGTCAGGCAGATACTTGTGCATCAGGCCCTCAGAGAGCCATAGCCAACAACATTACTGTCTACAGCGGGTCATTGAATGTGCCACACAAGGCTTTAAGTTCTTGGCCTTGAAAGATGGCTGCGATCAATAAGGTGTCACCTGGTCGTTTAGGGAGGAGGCAGATCTGAATGTGAGAGCCTGAACTTCTCGCCAATGCCTTCTCCTCTCTTGATTTCTGTGCCGCTGCTGCTGGATGTGGACGTTTGCTGCTGCATACATTATCCCCGTGAAATATTCAGTGACAAATGGATTCTCAATCCGTGTTATTTGTATAAAGCCACAGATGAAGTCCACAATAGCTTTGACCTTGTGTCATGCTCAACCCCCTCCTCCTGCAGACAGATTCCCTGCTTTTTTGTTTACCATGCTCAACCTGAGGATTTACTGCAGGGCCAAAGAGTAATTGTGCATATAATGTCAAGGACTGTTGTCAGTATCCATACATCATGCCCACATATGGTATACATGGCTATGTTAAATATACATGCTCCCATGAAATATACATGACCGTGGTAGGCATACAAAGCACAGTGCTGTAGCATGGATGATTAGAAACCTTAGCCTGGAATTCAAATATCTCCCACTGAAGCACAGTGATAACACCTGTCACTGTCATTTCCCTTATTTTCAGGCAACGCTATCACAGTTGATGTTACATCAAACATTAATGATGTGACCAGGGTTGGACAATGTCTACCAAACTGATATATGACAGTATCTACAGTGAAAGATCATGATGGACGATCATGGAATTGTTTTGTGTGCCTAAATTAAAATATGCTCTCACTGGACAGTAAATACAGTGATTAAATAGGCTGTTTTTTTCCCTTAGTAAATCAGGTGCAAGGCACTGTAGGGGCAACTTTTCAATCACAATATTACAATGGTAGAGGGGTCAGTGATGATGACTGTCAGGCATTGCAATGGACAATGCCACTGTCCACTGTCCCAACCCTAAATGTAACGATACCAGAAACTGAAAAATGATGACTTGAAAAAAATGTTGTTTATTAAATAATACATTTGATGTATGCAGCATATTTTGTCCATATAAAATCATTTTTCTTTTTAACTTCAAGTGCTTCTGCCTTCCTTTTTTAGAGAAATAAAATAGAAGTAGCCAGCCATGACCTGAGCATGTGCTAAACAATGTTGAATTATGTATGTGCAACTGCAAAACAAAAACAATGCAACTGTCAGTAGCAGTCGATTTTTAAAATAGATAATGACACAAATTAATTAACCATGTAATATTGGAGTATGTATTGTCACAGTCCGTTACCGTATCGAGATTTTTTTATGTATTTTGCAATGTTCAATGTATTGTTATATCCTTAAAAAAATCCATCTAATCTATGGACAATTTATTTATCACTTTTTGTTGGGAAAAAAAAAGTCTGGTAGGCCTGCAGTTCATTGTTTTTTGTTCATGATTTTGGGCACATGTAGAAGGTCACTCCAAAACAAATAGGGGGCAGCATATCAACCAGAGTAACAGCTAAATGCTTCTCACCGTACTCTTAGTTGTAGCTATATATGACCGTAGCTATATAGCTGCTGCTGGTTAGCGGTCCAGCCAGTGGTCCTATTAGATGACTTGAGTGACAAAGATATACTATTGGACTATCACCTCTTATGGTATTACAAGACAGGCAGGGCCGAGGCTAGGTTAGCATGCTAACGTCAGTAGATACGGCTTCAGCACAATACGTAGACACATAGACATCTTTGACATAATGTTAGATCTGTTACTTCATGTTCTGTTGAGATTGTTAGTTCTGGCCATATCTTACACATTGCACCTGTAAGGTCACCATTTGTAGGAACTGATTTAAGTAATGATTTATATATATATATAAATATATATGTATATATATTGTGTGTGTGTGTGTGTGTGTGTGTGTGTTGTGTATATATATAAACATAATTTAAATTTAAGTTTGGAAAATGCCAGTCTTGTTGTGAACCATGTCTGAGGACAAACCTCAGCTGCTTCCACAGAATTGTTAAACCAAAATTAAATAGAACTCAGACTCTTCTGAACTCTACAAAAAAACTGATCCATGATTCACCTTTTAAAGGTTTACACTGGTGACCATGCTGCTCTGTGTGTATGCCTCCCCTCTCGGACAGGGACACTCTGAACACAAAGAGTTAATTTGTTAAGGAGGAGACACCGTGTGTGAGAGAGGGAGAGGGTTGGTGGGGAAAGGGTTCCCTATTATCAGGGGATGAGAGTGCTAATAAAACACAGGAGCTGCTGGGGTCCAGAGGTCAGATGCACATGTAATGAATGGAGAAATTTAACTCATCCAATTATAGGTAGCCAAGGCAAAAATCCATACTGTTACTCTGGGCAGAGCGCCCAAATGCAAAACTAATAATGTCAAGCAAAGCCCCAGCTTTGTGTAATGTGAGTGAGTGTGCGCGTGTGTGCTGTATGAGCGTGTGCAGGTGTGTGTTTGTGTGTGTACTAACATTTGCAAGTGTGCACAAGACCAGTGTGAGTACAAAAGATTTACAAGGGAGCGAGAGTGAGCTGGATGTGTGCAGCGGAGAGGTGAAGGTGTTTTATAGTGTGTTTGTGTGTGTCTGTGTATGAGTGCGTACACACTGACACGTGTATTTGTGAGTTCAATTTCTGCAGCAGCTGCTTACAAGAGCTTCTTATTTGAAGATGCTTTAATTTTCCTGCAGCGTGGTGCAAGCTAAACTGAGAGGTCAATAAGCAGGAGTGTAATAACAGAGGATGGGGTTGTCGCATGTCTGTTGGGAGCTTTGTTTTTGTGCCTTTGTTAGCTTGTGGAGATGAGCACAAATACATGAAAAAGAATCTTGTCACAAATTACAAATACTTGCCCATCAAATGTATTCAAAATAAAATACTAAATTCTGATATAAGAAAAGTATCTATTAAAGCTACGTCAAGGAGTTTTTAAGTGGTTATGAAACAGTCACAATTTAATACTGATGCCTTTATATGACCTACATCTAGCAAATGACACCATCAGTGAGAAGATTGTCTCTTTCTATACTGTTGTTCTTAATGGCTGCCACCGAGTTACATTTCTGTGAAATCAGACGAGTCTATGTTTACATTTTCTAAGGCAAAGTGCATTCTATAAAAAGGGATAATTGTGGTATTTTAAGCATTTAGTAGCCTCAGTATGGGTCTGACCGTAAAGGAGATATGTAAGAATGCTAGTTTAAATAATTTAAAATAGACTAAACCTCTGTCAAAGATGTGATGCTACTGAATAGCTAACCAGCTAGTCTAGTGCTAGCTTTTGCCTGGCTGGTCTTGAATACCAAGAGGCAATGGTCCAATGCTATAGGTTTCTATGCATCAAAAATTCACATTCAGCTTGTCTGAAGTTTGAGGTGGCCTGTCAACAGTTTTACTGATGGTCGCTTATGAGGAAAATGCTTTTTGGGCTGCAAGGGAATTTTTTGCTGCAATAGTGCAAGTGGCCACTGAGAATAATTGGAGGCAAGGCTGAATACCCGCTTTAAGTTTATGTAATACATCTGTTGGGCTCACTGATGTCTGACCACATTCTTGCTCCTCTCCCGCTTCACACCTCCCACCATGTCTTTGTCATCTCTGTTGTCTGAGTCCTGGTCGGAGCCAAAGTAGACCACCTCAATACTGTCTTCCCTGCATCAAGCTGGCCTCCATCAGTCTCAGAGGCTGCGTTTCATCCCAGTCCAGCCATGTTCACTGGGAGGCTGCCTTGTTTACTAGCAAATGGCAGCTACAGTTAGCAGCAGTTCTGTCCTATTTTATGTTTTGAGCATAAATTTGACAGGTGGCCAGGTCTTACATATTGCACCTTTAACCCTCCAACATTTTAAAAGGATATTCCGCTATTACATGATAATCCACTCAATATGTACTCACCCCTATGCCGATGTGAGGATGGGTGAAGGTCTTCAGTTCACAAAACAATCCTGGAGTTTCAGCAAAAAACAGGGTCGCAGCCAAATCCGTATAATGGCAGTGAATGGCGACCATGGATAAAATGTAAAAAAAGGAACACAAAACAAACACAAAATGTCTCCATCCTGCTCGTGTGGTGTAATCCAAGTGTCCGCAAGCCACGACATTAAAATATAACCACAAAGGACGCCATTTACACCATGTTTTTAGCTGAAATGTCAACTGTAGCCTCGCAGGTAGCATGTAAACATAGCGTCAAGGTATCGCGAGACTTCGTATATCTCTTAATGGATGTAAGTGTGAAAATATAGCGAAATCGACGCCATGTTTACATGCTACCTGCTACATGCTACAGTTGACATTTTGGCTAAAAACATGGTGTAAATGGTGTCTTTTGTGGTTAAATTTTAATGTTGCAGCTCGCAGACACTTGGATTACACCACACGAGCAGGATAGAGACATTTTGCGTTTGTTTTGTGTTTTTTTACATTTACATTTGGTCTCCAATCACTGCCATTAGCTGCAACCCTGTTTTCTGCTGAAACTCCAGGATTGTTTTGTGAACTGAAGACCTTCACCCATCCTCACATCGGCATAGGGGTGAGTACATACTGAGTGGACTATCATCTAGGAGTGGAATATCACTTTAAAGATGAGTTCTGCTCATTTCTCACATCATAGATTTGAAGAACCAATCAGGATAGCTTGAATGTGGGAGGCTACAAAGTCAGGGATGCATGCTGGGTGGTCAAAGCAAACACTGACTGACAGAACTGATGGCAAGGAACATAACTGAAATACTGCAGTTCACAATGTCTGCATTGCTGAACCTGTTAGGACATGTCACATGATTCACTTACATTTACCTGTGAATAGGCTAACTGTAATAGTGTGGTTATATAGTATAGCTAATTTCTACAGTTTAAACCTGGGGATAAAAATATGCCTTATTTGAGAACTAAATGAAATATTAAATAACATTTTAAGTATTTCAAATACAAGCAAATGCACAATAATTAAATACGTATTTTAATTATATTTAATTGAAATACTGCCCATCTCTGGCCGTGACAATCATAAAATCTAACTCAACTATCATGAAGTTTTACAGTATGTGTTGGACTGGAGGAGATTATGATAATTCAGTTTACGGTTATTGATCCCGCTGTCTTCAGGCACACACAGTTGACATTAATCACGCATTTAACTGTCAGGATTAAAAATCAGATGCTAATCCAGTTCATGCAAAATATGTTAGCAATTAGGATCCTTAGCTACGGCTTGATGTGAACGTTGTACCTCCAGAATACAAACACAGATAGAGATGTGCACAGACCTTTGACTTAATGACCACCCATGTAAACAAAGGCTCAAAAAGGGCAAGCTCGTTATTGAGAAGGCACTGATTAAATGAGTAGCACGTTGATTAAATTATCAAATTTATTTGTTGTAAGAAGAAGAGAGGAATTAAAATCATACTCTGATACAATTTCCCACATTTTTATTTTGATTTTTTTTAATTGGGAGCCATACCCCCTTGGAGGCAAAGTCATTAGGCCTTATACATAACCATCGCTGCCACATTAAAATCACATTACACAACAACGATAATCATTGCATTCAATTACACATGGTAATAAATACCCGACGCCATCTCCAGTAAATCCATTAGCCTGGGAGACACACACACAACACGCGCACACATGCACAAACAGAGACAGAAGACAGCAGCCATTAGGAGATCTCAGTGTTTGGACCCTGGTTTCTCAGATAGTTCTCAGTGACACCAGTTGTTTACATTGTCTGAACGGGAGCATAAGGAGGTGTCACTGACATGTTTACAATACATTAGGTATTCATGGCGCATACATTTTTATAGCACTTCTTTTTCATACGGCGCTGTACGGAGGAGAGTATCAGAGATGGAATAATAAAAGAAAAAGACCTGATTCACAAAGGTCAACAGCTGGAATTTAAACGACGTATATACAATGGGCTTCAGTCCACTGATCCCTCAGGAATACATCAGATAGGTATCATTTACTGCAGCTCCGCAACACATTTCTGCTACATTACTCTTTAAAGAAATTTGCAGCTTGCAAAACTGAATCTCATCAGTCATTTACAGTAAGCCTTTAAGATTCCTAAATAGTAAAGCTGCAGTCAGGGGCGTTCAAATGCTGCATGTGCTGTAGGGTAGAGTGGGGACAGTTGCAACAGGGGATAGTTGCATGAGTCTTATTTATCCAATCAGTGTTTTTACAAGCCTTTTACACAACTCAGCTGTTTGAAATATAATCCTCCTGATCTGCACTTCTCTTCAGAATAATTCCTGTTTGCAGCCACAATTGATTTGAAGCATACAATTTTAGTCTCTTCATTTTATCTCCACTTACTATCTTACCATCACAGTTTAGCTCATAACTACCAGCATTCATGGATGGCGCTACAGATATGATCATCACTACGTAGCTGGCTGACTATTTATATATTTAGTTATCTAATATTTTATGTGTATTCATTTAAAATTTTGTAGTATTTTGATGATAGATATGTTTTTAGATTATTATTTTTCTTTTTTTTTAAAAAAAATATTTCTGACCTTCCTCCACTACCACTAGATGGAGCTTGCATACAACCACTGGTACACGCACCACAGTTTGAAAATCTAGGTGCGAGAGTGATGACAATCATACTGCACATGCTCAGTTAGCCCCTCTCCCCAAAACATATCTCCAAAACAAAAAGAAAACTTGTTTTGCAGATATGAAACTAATGTTTTTTAATGAGTTATATTTTTGTCAAACTGTTCTGACATCGTGTTGAATAAATTAAAACTTACTTAGTTTGAATCATTGTTTTATTGGCTTGGAAGTCGATAAACTAAATACAAACTACGGCAGTTTGTCCAGCTAGACATGTTACTCTGTTGTGGTTGCAACAAGATGTTGCAACTGGTCCCAAGCCAAGCAGCCATATCAAAACTGACGAACTACAGTATTTTTACAACATATATTACTTGTACATGTTTGATAAAAGTTTGTTGTATTGCAAATTGTTTCATTCTTCTTGTCTTGCATGGGAATATTGAATAGCATCTGTAACATCCGCACACTGACATATGTTCTACACATAAACAAACAAATGTCAATAACTGTTACAATAAATGTTAAGAGAAATATTAAATAAATAATTATTACTACAATATTATTGTTAAACAATGCATATTTTCAGAATACTATGCTTATTGTGACCAAAATTAAAAGTTAATTAATGAAATATAATGTGTTTTAACATGTTGCAACCATCCCTTGACTTTGTTGCAACAGAGTTGTGGTCAGTCTCATTGTCTGACTTCTTCCATCCAAATAAATATTGTGAACATATATCATATATGCAATTTTTAAATGGTATTGTTATTAGCAGACAGGTGTAAGTTTAATATATAAAATTTGGTTGGTCTATTCAAGTACTTTATGATGAGAGAAATGCAAAAAGTGTTGTAACCGTCTCCAGTCTCCCCCACCTGGATCACATCACAAGAAAAGAACCCTGTAAAGACTGTAATGTTGACTATAAAAAGCTGCAGTCTCAATTCATTAATAGAGGTGTGACAGGGGCAGGCTAACATGCACAGCGGGCTGCTGTGCACATTTTAGCGTCATTAGCGAAGAGAAACTGACACGCTCAGAACAGGAAAGCCTAACAAGAGATGCCTGTTATACAGTCTATATGGGAAACATACTAGAAGAACACTCAGACACACACACACACCCACACACACACACACACTCTAGTTGGTGCATTTCATTTTCATATCTGCTGCATTGAACCGCTCAATATTCTCCGTCCACCCCCTCGCCTTAACAAAGCTCATCCTACAGCGCTCCACCTCTCCCTCTTTGCCTTCAGACCGCCTCTCTCCCCTCTCTTTGCTTGATGGCAGCCTCACTTGTAATTAACTGTTATGTGGGGGATTGATTGCGGACAGCTTAGCATTGACCAGCTTCATTATGGAGTCCCTTCAAAGTGGGATTCTGGGCCTGCCAATACTCCTGAGTTTATTTCAGTGAAGGGATCAATAGCTAGCGCATTAAAAGCTTTATTTGGGCTTTGTCCGCCCCTCGAGTACCTTTGCCCTGGTTGCTCTGTGGATCTTTCTGGTACCACTGTGATGGCTGCTTCGACCTTTCAGGGGTGGGAAGGCGGCATGACCAATGGCGGCTTATACTGGTGTGGAATCTGAGAGTGGGTGAAAATATATTAAAAAAAAATCCATCAATCTGGCAGTTTGCTTGGCTCCATGTGCAGTGTGTGGTGTACTTGCTTTTGAGGATATTCTGGGGATTACTCTGAGGTAGGCTGATGCACATTTCATATGCAAGCCATGCAAAAGCTCAACTGAGTGATACATACAGTATATACCAGGCATATTCATGACTTGTTTTAGAAGGACCAGATCTGAAAAAAGTACAGTGTCAAAGAGCAGGACGTTTTCAGCACTGCTGAAACTGACCCAGCACGCAGCACTTGTTTTCACCAGAAGAAAGTGACATAGTGCCGCTCATACCACGGAGCAGGATAGATAGGGGGAGCATAAACAAAACCTTCAAAAAACTTTTGAATTATTTCAAAAGTAGGGTCGGCATCTATTAAAAAATATTTTCAAGTACATAATTTATTTGGAAATCAGTTATTAGGGGACAAACCCCGCCCATCTGCACCCAAGCTATGGTGGTTGTTAAAAAGTGAAAGATAAGAACTCCCATGATCCCACGCCACCTCAGAATGTCATCAAACTACATCTTTTGTTCTTGTTTTAATGTGACAGAGACCGCTAGCAGCGGAATTTGCATTGTACATTTAACAGCAGACAACCAAGTATGTAATAGTAATAGAATAAAGGCCTTCTAATAAACAGTGTAAAGGCCTATAAACTTAAAATGTTTAAATTATTTAAATTAAATCACAATGATACTTTTTCCCTCGTATTTATAGAATGATCAAAGGGCTGGATTGAGGTTTTTAAAGGTCAAGATTCAGCTCACGGGCCGCCGTTGGAAAAGGCTTGGTATAAACACTGCAGATATTTTTTGAGGATTTTTTTTTTTTTTTTTACCACTTATCCAGATGTTGTGATATGTGACAGGTAGTCACTGCAGTGCAGACACCCTGCAATGTTTCCACTCTGCCAGTGGAGTACAACAGCAGCCACCCTGTTTCAAAGCTCTCTGTACAAACAGCATGCTACAGCGCTCCTCCATGAAGGCATATACACATCGAGGTATCCGGGGACTTTCCCCCTGAGATGCACACACGCACACACACACACACACTCGGGGTGGCCCTCTGATGAGATATCATTTTGTCATTTAGCATGCTGTGTTACAAGATGTATATCCCCCGCCAAAGCGTCAGCAGCAACCCCAGCTCTGTCCTTGTCTCGTGTTTCCCTCAAGGCTACACACACCGCCGAGGAGCCACACACCCTGGGAGATGGAAAGAGCATGGCTGCCACATTATAAATGACTCCAAGAATCTCTCTCTTTCTTTCTTTCTTTCTTCCTTTCCTTCTCTCTTCCTCGCCTGCTCTCCTACTTGTACACTTGCTTCGTTTCTCTCTCTGCTGCACACGGAGACACACACACACACACACCAGTTGCCGGCTGAGACCATTACACAGATATTCTCTGTGGGTGCCACGTGGATAGAAATGATGACCTTGCCCTGAAGCTTTTGTTTTTACCTCTCTTGACTTTCAATGGATCTAACCAGTGGAATACCAGGTTATCCTTTTCTTTTGCTTCATGCTATGAAAATAATCCTCACACAGCAGTATGACTCCTGCCTCCATGACTGGTTATTCTCTCATTATGAGCTCTTCTTTCAGCTCCCGTAAAGTAATATTCTTTAGAAAGTGAGATATTGTGCTGTCTAAGTCCTACAGTACCTCACCGACTCTGCGGTCGGTCCCTCTGTGCTTCTACAGAACTAATGGCCTGCAGACTCAGCACTGGGGCGGCAGAAAGATGAATAAAAAACCCACAAACGTACCCCACTGATACCCTGGACAGTGGTGGTGACACTTAAATAATAAGCAGTGCTTAGCACTTTAAAGATATTTTTTCCTGGCCGTGTGGGGCCGAGGTCAACTCATTAGTAGTGTGGAAAACAAAAAAAGCCCACACTTCACACACACAGCTACCACACACACACACAGGCACATGAATCTCATAAGAAAGAGGGAGTATTATTGCTGTGCCCATAATCTCTGATTACATGTTTAATAAAAACAGTGTCACATTACAGCATCGATCACCTTATGATGATTTAGTAACGCTGTAATTTCTGGGGTTAGTTTATACAATAATGTGGCAGACGTGAATGAGATTAATTTGAAAATGGAGACAAATATGGATTTCTGTCCCATATAGAAAAGAAGCTGAAAAAAAAAAACTTTTAAGAATTAACCATTGCCTTCAATAATAAATGTTAATGTTTAGAGCCACAACAAGGAGTTTTTAATTGGATATGAAACAGTCTATTACTGAGGTCTCTGTAAGACCTACGTAACTTAGACCATCCACGAGAAGACTGGCTATTTCTGTGTATAGAGCTGCAATGATTAATCGATTATTAAATTAATTGCCAATTATTTTGATAAATGATTTATTGGGTTGAGTAATTTTTGAAGAAAAGGCAAAATTCTCTGATTTCAGTTTCTTAAATGTGAAAAATTTTTGGTTTCTTTACTCCTCTGTGACAGTAAACTGAATATTTTTGGGTTATGAGCAAAACAAGGCATTTGAGGATGTCATTTCAGGTTTTGGGAAACACTGATGGACATTTTCACCATTTTCTGACTTTTTAAAACAAACCTCTATTAAACGATTAATTGAAAAAATAATTGACCAATTAATCGACGATGAAAATAATTGTATAGTTGCAGCCCTATCTGTATAGTTGTTCTTAATGCCTGCCACCAGGTCGGATTCTTCTTGAAATAAAGGGTAAGAGGAGTCTGTGTTTACATTTTCCCAGGGAGAGTTACAGTGAGTAATGAGTTCGCTAGTTAAAAAGAAGCAGGAGGATATTTTTTATTTACATAATTTTATTTAGGATGTTATATTTTGTGGTTATTATGGTGGAAACATTACTGCTTTCGTCCTCAGGAGCCTCCAAAATCAACACAATATCAAAGTTCCTTGTAGTAGCTTTAAATGTATTGTAATGTAAGAATATATTTGACTCAAGTAAACATTATATATGGTTTTTATATATAAAATGCATGGCAAATTAGGTTTTCCATGTAATGTTTGCAGGATTTTTTTTTTGTGTGGGTGTTGTGGGGGGGGGGGCAAAGGGCCACAAGCTGGAATTGAACCCAGGCCGCTGCGGTAAGGATTCAGCCTTGATACATGGCACACACACTCCTTCAGGTGAGCTACAGGGGCACCTATATATATTTAAACATATCTCAGTTATAAAGACAAGTACTTTAATGTCTGTTGTATGTTTTTTTGTTTCATTTTATGTTTTTAATGTATATATCTCAGACATCTCTGTGACATGTTTTGTAAGGTTTTTATACAGTACTTGGTTTCACTAATAGTTTCCCAAATCATGTAAGTTTGATATTGCAAATATCTATTAAGAATGTTTGGGTCGCACTTTATTTTACTGTACACTAATAAGACGTAACAAGTTGTACTTTGTATTAAATCAGACAAAAAATAGAAACTATAACAGAACTGTACTGTAAACTAAAGTTAAATCACATATTTGCTACTAAAGACACACCTTCTTTGATTGGTCCCATACAATTGGCAGAATAGACAAGAATGATGCCTACTTCTTTGATCAAATCACATTTATCTACCTACTCTATTACACAGTCACCCACAGACAAAATATTCCTTTACTTCTATAAATGTGGCCTTTATGTGCTAAATCTGGTTCACATTGTTTTAAAATGGGGACGTAGCACAAATGTGATTTCACTTTAGTTCACAGTACAGTTCTGTTATAATGTGTCTCTAAATACCCTCTAAGGAAGTCAATTAAGGGTCTAAAACCGTCTGTAGAATAAAGTACAACTGAATATTGTGTATTGATTTACTGTTATACATAGTACTTATAAGTTACAAATTATATATTATTCAAGGCTTTTATATATTATATAAGTAGTGTACTATTATATAATATTATTGTAATTATATAGTTTAACACACATTATTACTTATTACTAATACCTTTACACTTATTACTGATGTTCTTGTATCTGGTTTGACTGTCATATTACTTAAATGTTTCAGATAAGAGATATAAAGATTGTGTAAAATCTATCTTTATCTTTTCCATATGGAGTGTAACTAAAATAACAAAATGTAACTACAGTACTTCCTGAGATCCCGCAGTGCAGAGTCCTGTCGTTGTCAGTTCCTTTTAAATCATTACAAAGGCCACTCTTTTACCTGAAGTCCCCACAAAGGATCCTCTGCCGAGCTTAGAAGTGCTTATCAAAAGGAAGCTATCCTTGGGAAGACTATATTAAAAACACAAAAGAGAAAAGATCACATAGATATAGCAACAATGTGCAACAGTGTGCCGGAGGGCAGCCAGTGGGGCTTAGCTGTTAATGGCTCCTTCATGCTTGACACATTTCAAAACAAAACAACTAATGTTCCCCAGATCAGGCCAGCAGGACAACATTAGCGGGGAAAGATCTAACAGTCAGATAGGAGAAGAGATTAATTACAATATGCCCTCATCACGTACTGCGATGAGACACAAAACTGGATCAAAAACAATGTTGGAGAGGCTACCGAAGGGTATTGGTGGGTCCCCGCTAACTCAGAGGTGCTGGTGAAGAAATGCTTAAATAATAGCAGATTTATGAAAATAATACCACTGTGGGTTTTAATTTGGAGCTGGATAAGTAGAAAAACCTGTAGACAGAATTTGATGAGGAGAACCATCTGTCCAACAATAATCAGCAGGCCTTCACTACACAGTTCACTGAAGTGGTGCTAAAATCGGCTCAGATCAGGAAAGCGGTGTTTGCCAAAAGATATACGCTTGGAAGATAATCAATCTTTAAAGTTTGTTTAATCAATTCAGAACTATACATACTTGATAGGCTGAAATAATTCAACACAAATTGCCCGTTTTCCGGACTGGAGAAATGTCAATATTCATAAGCAGTCTGTTCTTGCTCTTATAAGATCTCCAGATGGGAGGAGGGCTGTCAAAACACCCGCACGTCAAGATGAAACACAGAAAAGATATCTATTCAATTCTGACGTTTCATTAAATGAATAATTTTCCCCATGCATAAATATTAATAGATAAAATTAATTAGTTAAATCATTGATGTGGAGGAAAATCAACAGGGAAGCTCGACAACTCAACTTTGTGCATTCTGATCTCATTTAATTATATTCCCCACTAATTAATTTTAGCATTTCTACATGTTTGCGCAGATTGAGTGCTTCATTACCTCAAACCTGTATACAGTAGCTTATCTCACAATAAACATACAGTATATTTAATTCCAATATTTACTGTATATATGGTGTGTTGATGCGCATTTTCTGTCTTTATTAATTATCATTTTAAATAATTACCATCATATAATGTGAAACTGTGACACTGAGAAAGAATATAAATGTGTTGTAGAGGGAGTAGTCTGGTCTCACCAGTGGCACAGTGAAATTAATTGTGTCTTTGCAAAATATGTGGTTCCACATGACTTCTATTGCTTTGTTGGTGTACTGCTGTAGCTGACGAGCCAGTCAACATGCTAGCAATCACTCGCAGCCTTGTCATTTACAAAAAGGCCCCTCATTTCACCATTGTTTACATTTTTGTTGAATAAAAAATCTTTCGAGAGCCAGTGCGCAAGATTGATGTGGAGTTATTGGCAGAATATGACGGAAATGGAATATAATATTGTTCAATCGTTGTGTTTTCATCACTGTAGAATGAGCTCCTACAGTAGCCCAGAATGGACAAACCAAACACTGACCGGCCTTTCCCGTGTTTTTCCAAGTTTTGCAGCCATTGTAAGTTCTCCTACAAACTAAGTGGAGTCTGAGGTGAGACTTCTGCGATCTGTAAGCTCACTGCTAGATGCCACGAAGTCCTTCACACTAGTCCTTTAAAGATAGAAAATAACAAGCACGCTAACAGTGAGGCAGCAAATTCATTAGCCCGTTAGCTTATTTCAGTCACTGACAGCTCAGTATGTTCACACAGTCTATTTCAAAGACAAATTTGTACACTCCACTCTGACTCACTGTCGGCAAATCATTGCTCAGTTAATACACCAACAAAGGAAGATGACTAAATGTGGATGATGGAACACAACTTTAGTCCACAGTATTTCCTTATTTTCTCACGATTTTGCTGGACTCTTTACCAATTTACCAAAACGCTGGTATTTGAAGTCCTTAAAATGAGACTCAATGGTCAACTATCTTTCTGGTGTGTTTACGAACAGCTCAGACATATCCTGCTGATTCTACCTTTAAGTAAATGGCTATTGGAGCCCTGCACTGTGCCAGCTGTTTTATGTTACTAAATCTCAGTGCAACCAATGTTTCATACCCAAAAAGTTCTTTTGATGGTCTTAAAAATTCAGCTTTCAATGTCACAGATCTGCTGACTGACTTTGGCTTCCTCTGTGTCATATTATTTACATAGACGAACTCAGACATGTACCAAATGAGCCGTCTTCTCCCCTAAAAATTGCTAATAGGGGAATCATTAAAGACTACTCTGTTGACCTTTTAAAATGCTGGCTCCCAACTCCTTACTCTAAATCCCCTGCTTATTGACTTGGCAGCTTCTTTAAATGCCCCTCTTAAAGGAGCAGTGCATAGATTTTTTTCCCCCATCCCTTTTCTCCTCCTTTGACTACCACTCACCCCCGACCTCAGCAGGAGCGCCACGAGAGACGACTGGAGTATTAATGATGTCGCCAAATGAGGCAACCTGTCATATATTCAACACCTCAACACACAGTACATTTCACTTTATATACACACATGCAGGTAGCTCTATGTATCGCAGAAACACATTCAAGCTTCCATAGGGTCTCATTTACTGTCTAAAAATAAGCATTTGACCCAAAGCTCACTGCACTAAATAACACATTCACTTTAACTGTTCTCTTGCCTCTCCTCTGATGAAGACTGCTGAGCTGCAGCTGTAGCCAGGGGGCTGTGATGACACTGAAAAAGACCGCTACATATATGACACTGATGAAATGAACATTGGCGGGGGGGGGGGGGGGGCAGATGTGTGTTACTGACATAATAATGGAGAAGTGCAGATAAATAGGCATACACAGTAGAGGCATCACAGAGGGGGGAGCGGGTTCTCTCCTCAAATAAACCCATGATGGTCAGATAAAAGGAAAATGAGGTCCATTACAACATTGTTATTTTGCAGACTTATCAAAGTACAAGGTTAAGACATAGCCTTAAAGGGATAGTTCAGATTATTTGATGTGGGGTTCTATGAGGTACTTGCATAGTCGGTGTATTAGCTGCACCGATTGTCACGCCTCCAGTTTGAAGAGGGTACGTTATGTTTGGGGTATTTTCCCCACTTTACCCTGCTGTCAGACAGCTTTCTTTGATGGGAAATTGCTGTTAAATAAGCCAAATGTCACTCTCTTCAAACCAACCAAACTCCACAGGCGAAATCTGTCATTTTACCTCTATTGACATGGAAATTGCTGGTCTACCTGCCTTGATCTGTTAGTTTGTGTTTTGTTATTGTGTGACTTTGGTGAATCTGAACTATCCACCAAAATCTTGCAAAAACAGAGAAAACTAGCTGATCGAAGCAGCGGTACACCAGCAGCTCCTATGTACTGTGAAGTAAAATGACTGATTTTGCCTACAGAGTTTGGTTGGAGAGTGCAGTATTTGGCTCATGCAATTGCTGTTTCCTGCCGAAAAGGCTGCCTGACGGCAAAGTAGAGCAAACTTAAACTGATATTATGTGAGGCGGACCTTTTTTAAAGTGGCCAAAATCTGCTGCTGACCCTGTCCACAGCAGTTCATTGCTCAGCTTTTGTGCTGGTGCTCCTCAGCTTCTTCAAAGTGGGGACATGCTGACCAGCATCTAGTAGCTGATACAATGACTATCAATAAGTACCTCATACAATCCCACTTGAGATTATACAAGCTATCCCTTTTACACACATGTGCTGACACACATGCACTTGCTTCCACAAAACCATGCAACCACATACAAAAATCTTCCAGCCAATCCAGTCCTATTGTTCTGTATCTAGGTCAGTGGTCTTTGCAGGGGGAAACTTAACAGCCTAATGATAGAAACATTAAAATTCTCAACCTATGTCTTCTCAAATATGTGCAGCTTGTTCCTTGGATGTCAAATTCCTTACACTGCAGCTTTAGTAAACAAAGGATAATGATACCTCACATGTTCTGACACACATCCACCTGCCAGACAACAAGGGTTCTCTCTACTCGCGTGCTCCCTTCCACCTGCCCATTCATCATGTCTCTCTGCACCGTGGGTCGACCATTTCACTAATGATGCCAATTAATTGAAAACATTAGTGCATCTCAAAGATTAACATTCCCCAGTCGCATAAGGGAAAGGAGGGAGAGGGGGTCTTGTTCATGGATATCAAAGCCTAAACAAAGGCACAGTGCTACACAGTTTGGATCCCAGATTAACAGGGAAACATAGGTTAAAGAGAGAGAGGAACCAGAGTTCCTACTAATGTGATCAAAGACATCAGATGTCTTGGAAGGGAAAGCAAATGTACTGATGCTCAGGAGTTGAAGATGGGTAAAATCAGAGGCTAAGAACAGCTATGATCCAACATTTTTTAATGTTTTTGTAGGAAATAAAGGCCAGAGGTGACAAAAGTACACATTCTTTGCTCAAGTTGAAGTACAGATACTTGTTTAAAAAGAAGTACTGATCTTAACTTCTTCTCTCAAGTAAAAGTAAAAAAGTACAGGCTCTGAAATGTGAACAGAGTATAAAAGTAAAAAGTCGCCTTCTGAAGGATATTTCGTTACCTTTTTACTGCAGTTGAGTCTCCCCCTCTTCCATCTTATTACATTTTTGATGTTGTTACACCTTGTTATGTTGTTTTCATCTTATGTTTTTTTTGCCTTGTTAAGTCTTCTATGTGTTTTTTGTCATATTACTTCTTTACGCCATTTTTATCTTGTAAAGATAATGTAAAGATTTTCTTCTGATATTTCTGTCTCCTGTCTTTTGCACCATTTCTGTCCTCTTACATCTTATACATCTTTTTTTTTTACCTCATTACTGTCCTTACATGCATTACGTCTTTTTTGTCTTGTTACATCTTTTATGTGGTTTTCATCCAGTTACAGCATGTTATGTTTTTTGTCTCCTCACATTTTTTACGCCGTGTCTGTCTTCTTACCTCTTGTTTTGTCTTTTATGTTAATTTTGTCTTGCTGTGTCTTTTACCACATTTTCATCTTGCTGTCTGTCATGCGTGATATGCACCGATGGATACACCAAGGAGTCATCCGTTCTTAAAGGTCTCATCCACTTAGTCTTGATATTGGGAAGGTGGCATGCAATGATGCAAAATAAAGGTAATTAATAACTCCCCTCAAATGCATGGAAAACTAAAGCAATGAGCCTGTTGTGAAACAACAACTGTGAACAAAAGTTGTAAGAAAAAAAATTCATACTTAAATAAATAATAAGGTATTTGGTCTTGGTTACTTCCCACCTCTGATGATGGCAAATTGAACTACGCAGAGGTTTTTGTGTGAGCTGTAATGCTGAAAAAAAACAAAACAAAATCATGTCACTAGTTTAGAGTGTGTGTGTTCTTACGTCTGCATGTCTTGTTTTGCTAAGTACTCGGGGCTACAGTGTCTTGGGATTTGTCATGTTTCTCTAACATATGAAATTCCTGTCCTTTCTGGAGCCGAGCTTCAAGTCTCCAAAACATTAACTCAAATGATATGCAGAGCCATGCCTATTCTAAACGCACACACACCGTCAAAGAGAGTGAAAGAGAGAGAAAGAGGGCAGGCAGGCTCGCTCCCAGGCTTGGCAGGCAGGCAGTGTGGCACATGCCTGGCAGACAGAGATGATGATAGTAGGGGATGCTTCCAGCCTTCTAGCCTCCGTATCAGCCAGGTGTCCATGGATGAGATATGGTGAGGGGGAGGCGGGGGTGGGTGGGTGGATGGGGGACTGTCAGAGCCCAGGGAGGATACGGGGGGTGTGGGAGATGGAGACAACACTTACAGAAAGATGAGCAGGCGTATAAAAGGCTGCTGCTGGACCCAGTTGAGCAGCTCCTGTTTGGGTTGTGGAAGCAATCATTTTATAAAATGTTATCTAAGGGGCTTATCAGATGTTTTTGACCTCATCGTGTATCTCACTAGTATGTTCACATAATTAAGAATCTGACTGTTTTAATGAAAATCACTATTTTGTGTTCCTCAAATGATCAATGACAACTTACTAATGTAAGCATTACAGTAATTGAATTTTTGTTGTTTAGTGTCAGTTCATGTATCAATCTAAAGTCTAAAGAGAATTTAAAAGGATAAAGAGGTTAAACATTGAACCGGATTTGACTGAAAATAATACTTTAAGACGGGCAGAAAACTAATAAAAAGGGCCTAAAAAGAGCCTTGTGCATTTATCTTGGTAGCTTAAGCCCGGCTTGAATTAGCCTGATCATATTAGCTCTGAGTTGGGTTTGTGGAAGGACTTAATTCTGTATCAACTGTTTAAAGCTGCTGTAATCAATATCGTTATATTGACATTGAATCAGTTATCTACTCTGCAGTTCACTCAGCTCTACAAAGCATTTTAACAACTTTACAGTTTTGATTCCCTGCTCTTATTAGCATTGTTTCCAGATGTAGTAGACAGCTGTTCTTAACAAACAAACCTGTAAAACACTACCTGCTCAGGACCAAACAGCAGACAGACAAAGTTAACAACTAGCTGGTGAGCAGCAGGTAAAGAGCCAGAGATTTCCCTCCTGACTGGCAGATAACCCAGCAGACTTAATCAAGTTGTTAGAAACTAGACTTTAAATGAATGCTAATTTTGCTCTGTTCTTACAGGATGGGTAATAAAGGCAGCTGTTTGCTACAGTGATCCACTATGCGGTGATAACATGTCAGTCTTGTATTTACAGCTTGTTGCACTGCCCCTAAATGGCCAAAAATCATCACGATTTATTTCAGGTTTCTGTAATTATTTCTTATTTCAGCCTTTTCAAAACTCCAGTTTTCCTCAGTGCAGAAATGCACAAAATACAGAATGGTATGTATCTATAACTCATACTCCTCTACATTGCATTATCTACTTTACATAGTTGCTCTCTTGTAGTTATTTGTTTAAAGGACCAGTGTGTGGGATTAAGTGGCATCTTGGGGGAGCTTGCAGATTGCAAACATCTGTCTCACCCTCCCCTTCCATGTGTGTAGAAGAAACTCATGCAAAATGGGAAAGGCCATATCTAGAGCCAGGGTTGGCAGGCAGGGCTGCAAAATAAATGTGATGTAATTTAAGTAACTTACTTAAAGCAGTTCTGTCATAACAGTATGGATTGTCTTCCCTGTGATAGGGTGTTTGAATGTCACTGCAGATGATTTTGCAGAAAAGGCTGCAGACAGATCCTCCTGTTCTGATTTTTAGATCTTAAATGACTGAAAAGTTTTTCCTCGGTGAAGAACATTTTCACCAGCGCTCCAGTGTTCCAACGTGCAGCATTGTTTACAAAGCTTTTCTTGCCCAGCTTGCCAGCTGCTCCAAGCAACCCAATTACTGGGTAAAACCCTGGCTTAGTCTTCCCAGAGTTCTGCACTGCATCCTGCATCCATCTCAGGCCCCAGAGAGCTTCCTCTCGGCTCTCCACCAACGTCATTTACACCTCCCGCTCCACCCGGGCTTAGGTTGCCTTCCCACTGCTACATAACACCAGCTACAGCCCCCCTGCTGACCAGGAACCCAGGACACAAGCGAAACTGGGTCTTAGAAAATGGAGACAGCGAATATGACGCAGCAAGACATCTCATTACAGCAGTAGAAGCTTTTCCGCTGGTGTTTGCCCAGACTCAGATCATCAGACGTGGAGAGAGATTGCCTGAGCTTGGCTCCATCTTCTTTTTTTTTTCTTTTTGCTGAACAGGGAAAGAAATGGGGAGAACAGGGGAGAGAAAACAGAGAAGAGAGGGAAAGTAGGAATGAGTGAGAGCAGACAGTGGAGTTGAGTGAGATCTGCGGCCAAGGAACTGCAGTGGAGATCTACAGGAAATGAAGTTGCACCTGGAGCAAGGAGAGGAAGAAGTAACGTGGAGATGGGTTAGGTGTGGGGGCAGGTGGGAGGTGACAAAGCCACTGAAGCTGAGCAGAGGTTGAGTGGGGTTGAAGCCACACTGTAAGCCCTTCTTTCCCCTGAGACAGGCAAAGTTAGAGGGCCGGGATGGGACTGGGTTACAGGGAAGGACCTGGGGCCATTTCATTACAGAAAGTGTCTGTCCAGAAGATGGGAAAAGGATTATCCTCCAAACAGGATTTATTGGAGGGGATAATTCATTGGCTGAACCCACAGTGGGAAAGTGCCATATAGGTTGAGGTTACAATATTGCTTCATTCACAGCTCCCAACAGCCTGATTTTCAGCAATGCATGTGTCTGAGTGTGTGTTTGTGTGTTTGTTCAGGGACAAGTTAGAGCATTTGTGGGGAAGTGGGTGCATATGTGCAGTGTTGGGAGGGTTACATTTAAAATATATTCCACTACAGAAATACTGAATATATGCCCTGACATGTAATTTGTAATGTATTCTATTAGATTCCCCAAGTTAGGTAATATATTCTTAATACTTTGGATTACTTTTGGAATACTTCAAAGCTGTCTTGCTGAACCCATTTGTCTGGGTCAAACTGAATGTAGTTAACACTTAATTTCAGGAATCACTCAACATAGAGATCCCTTTACTGTTCTCACTAAGTCGCAGAGAGCACCAGCATTTCTAAATCAAGACGGGTGATGCCATCCTTCAGCCACAAATAGTAATGTTATACCATCTTATGCATGGCACACATGTTCAAAGAATATAACATGAATAATGGATTGTATTTGTGGCTTATTAGTGATCGGCAATTCGGCTTAGCTAATTAGCCAGCCAGTTAGCCCAACTAACGAGTAAGTCAAGTCAAATTGTATTTATATATACAGGCCAAGTTAGACGTGGGGTCTTTTGGATTTGTGCAGTTTGCACTGCACCATAATATTGTGTCCTTCTTGAACATGTGTGTAGGTGAAATGCTCTCTATATTTCAATGCCAAAAACACATTCCTGTCTCCTCTCGTGTGGTATGGCATGTGAAATGTGTGCCTCATAAGAATCCTAAAGCCAATAAAACAAAAGCCAACAAAGTAATCACTTCAAGTAATCTAGTTTTAAAGACACTAACTGTATTCAGAATAACACCAATTTAAACTCTGACTGTAACAGAATACAGTTACTGATGTTTTGTGGAGATGTTTTCCTTCCTGATACTGATTCCGATACCTGGACTTTACTTATTGGCCAATACCAAGTACCAATCCAATACCAGTGCCTTAAAATATATATATATATATATTTTTTTTTTTAACAGCTGTATACTACTAACCTTGTATGTTTTGATATGATTGCTGTCTTTGTTGTATGGCCTGGATCAGGTTAAACCCTTTGTAAAACATGAACCAATGCATATAGAGAATGACTGCTCTAGAACATGACCTCTCCATCCTGGGAAAAATGGCATATTGGATGCAAGTAGCATGGTCCTGTTTCACAATTAATAATCAGACGTGTACTTGCTGATACCAGTACCAGCATTTTAGGCAGTGTTAGGAATACACAAATATTTTGTATTTTAAATATGTAATGCTGTTACTTGTATTCCAGTATTCCCTAGCCATGCATACGTTTGGGTATATCGATATGCGTTTGTTTGTTGTGTCTAGTCTTATCTCAGGATAATGCAGAAGTTCTCTGCTCAGGATAATACAAATGTTTAGTTGCCATAGGCATTGTGATGATTATTTCTTTCTCTTACTGGCTGCATTATGAAGCATGAGAGAGAGTGAGAGAAACTGTTTTGCTGATTTAACAGATAGTAGAAATAATGAAAGCAAACTACCTGTCACAATCACTTAGTGACAAGGTGCACATCCCAAATGCAAAGAAACAAAATGCACCTTTCCACATTCATGGGGAATATGTAAATTGTGCATATTGTATTCCCTCATTCGCAGTCTGTTAGAAAACAGCTGAGGTGTGAAAAACTAGAAAACAAAATATGAATTGGGACTCATTTGCTGTCTTTGGGCCTGCAGGGCACTTGACAAAACAATGATGGAGACATGGAGGAACACTGGGGAGATTTGCATTTAACAAACTGATGTCTCTTGGCCTGTCATGTTATATTAATGCTGGAGGAAGATTGCCACATTCTGGCCCATTCTAATGTGGTAATAAGACAACTGGCTGCAGAAAGCAGCGCTTTTATTTGCTGGCTAACTGAGGAGGAGGACGAGGCGACAGTTCTGAGCATTCTGGCAGCCGAGAAAGACATTTTTACATCTTTATAATTGTCTAATTTACAGCAGGAGGACTTCCACTGTCCTTGGTCATAGCACTCACATTGTCCACTGGCAAACTGAATTGACCACCGACGCTTTGGCTGGGGGTCCCATTCCATTCACACTGCTGTGTGCATCACAAATCCAGACATTTGCATCTTCTTCCTGCCCTTTCATATTTTTCTGAGGATTGCAAAAATGAGTCTGAAATCATTCCCTTAAAAGGCTGTTGATTGGGGTGCCGGGGTCTGTAATTTGCAATTAACGAACGGGCTCTGGAATTTGATTTGGGTCAAGGTCCTCATTTGCATACTCCTTCCTGACTAGTAGAGAGACTCCAGGGGTGCTCCGTCTCGATGACGGTGTCTCGTTGTCTGATTTATGTTCAGCGGTCATGGTGAGGAAAAAAAAGTCGAGCAGCGCTGCCCTGCTCTGCCTCAATGTGCTTCTTGTGACTCGTCACGCTCTTGCAGTTAATGAATTCTGAGCGCGAGCTGTGATTTCTATTGGTTCATCTCAATTGCCTGCTAATGGCAGGGTCGTTAGGCCAGGGAAATAGCGAAGTCCACCTCCAGTCTCCAGGGGTGGTTACTGCAGGCAGACAGTGCTTCGAGCTGTGACCTGAGATAGCTACCTCTCTCCTCTAGTTAAACACCTGCTCCGCAAAAGGGAACAGATTTATGCTTCAGCACATACAACAGTAATCTGACATTTGATGAGATGCATTGGTGACTGCTGTGATTTTTGAGGTACTTGTTCCTTACTTGAGTATTTCCATTTCATGACAGTTTGTACATTTTATACACTGCAACAGTTCAGATGGTAATATTGTTATCTTCATACTCCATTACATACAAAAATGTATTGACCTACTGTACTGTACGAACAATCACACATTTTTACAGATTATACAACCCAACAGTGTATAGAGTAGTTATTATGTAATAACATAATATGTTTTACATTGATACAGAATGTTTCTAATGTTGATGACTGCACTGCATTTTATTCAAACCCTCATTATCAGATTCTTTGGCTAACGAGCTCTAAATACAAATGCACAATATGTAATATTACATATGCTCTACTTTTAGCTCTGTTTTGGTCTCCACCAACAAAAATATATAGCTCTATAGCTGATAAATGCTCCACTGTGTTGACTGGTTTGTCGCTAAGTTTGTCTATTTGTGCTGGGCAGGTAGTGAATAGTGAGTTTTTAGAGCAACACTGATATGAGCGGTGACAATGAACAAAAATAGTAGCAGTTGTGGCACATTTAGTAAAACTACATTGTAAAACAAAGAGCCAAAAGATGCTCAAACACTTCTTAAAACTAAGGGACTTCAGTGTCAGGAGATTAATATAGCAACTTTAGGTGCAGGATCTGAGGAATAATTCTCCCACCACTGATTATGGTTTTACGCTCAGAGCCTTTCAGATGCTACTGAACTTGGATTTAATTTGTGTAGTGTATTTCATGACATCAGGATTATTAGCATTATCTAGATGAGTGGTTTTAAACCTCTTGGGCTCGTTTTCTCTTAAATTGCGATTGCATTATTTAATTCTTACTCCTCCTCATAGGTTTAATGTGGTATGTATTAACCAGTGACTCAACTGCCTTTCTCAGATTGTGTAATATGTCAATTGTTTCATTTCTAGAGGGAAAAATAGGTAAAACTTTACAATATTTCATATGAAAAATTTAACATCATGGAAAAGTCTGAAATTTTGTGCAGAAAGAAAGTTTTTGGTTATTTCCTATCCTGTTAATAATTACATTTATCTTGCAGGGTTCAGGGTCTGACTGCCCAGGAAGGGAACCGCTGATCTAGATCACAGTCAATAAGTAGTTGACTCTACAAAGATTCAATTAAAAACTTTTCTTCAATTCTTATTTACTTCGTAGAAAAAATTATTTTAGTGCAATGTAAACAAAGTTGGGGGGTATGAGAACTGTCTGAAAGGGTAATAATCTGCAGCTTAAACAGATGATAGAGAGATCAAAGTAACTGCTACCTGTTCATCAGTGCTGACTTCCTCATACCACTTAAATTGTCAGTAAAACTTACAAGTAGACATTCTGAGCTGCATGCACTGACGGCATCGTTTTTGACTGACTCCCTCGTGCACGCACACTTTCTCCCATGCCCGTAAGCGGACTGTCAGGTGTAATTCTTTTTCGTGACAGAACTATGAAGTCTCGTGTCAAGATGCTTGAAGTGGAGCAGTTGAGAGAGAGATCTGCTCCCACGCCGCTAATCTTTGGGCCTCTATTTGAAGTGCACTCAGGCCCTGCTGATGGAGTAAGTTCCCCACAGTGGGGGGTAGGACAGTAGGTTGCTGCCCTTGGGAGCCGCTTGCTTTCATACTGTTGACTGCACACTGCTTTTACGTCCTCTGGTTTCCTCTGAGAGATTAACATGAAGGCAAAAAAGGCATGTTTGTAGAACAAAACTGTGGCATTACAGAATTAGTATGAAACTCACTATAAAGCTGAGGGGAGCTGCAGATTGGGGTGATAATTTTCTATGGTTCATCACTATGAGCGACCCCCTTTCACATTGTCACACTGTTTTCACATCATCATTTAATATTTTTAGTATAAAAATATTGAATCTAACTACTTCAACTCCTTTAATTTCTCCTCTCATGGTGCTGAATCTAAAATGCTTCCTTGTATTACTTATCAAATGGTTTGGTGTCATGATCCATTCAGCAAGTCTAGACAATTTTCTCTGTTTTGCATTAGCAAAGAGAACAACAGCAGCCTAACAGGGCATGCAGTCAGATGGACAGCACACTTTAGGGAACATAGCCAGCTGGGTTACAAGGCACCTTTTGTTCATACTTGTTAGCATGTTATTGACACTGGATATCATCTTCAGCTTGATCCAAGGAGGAGAAGATGATTTTTTTTATGTTATGCTCAGAAATTAGCATGTCTCAGAAAATAAAATGGCCTCACAGTATCATGGTATATGGTATTACTCGGTTATTATAAATTAATTACAAAGATCCCTTAAGGAATGAAAAAACATCATTTTATGATTGAACAAAATGCTTTATTGTAATTTCACACAATATTATGTGTGACATGACAGACATGAAACAGAGAAACTGTATCGCATTAGAGTCACAGATTAAATTGATGGTATTCTGAATACAGTTAGTCTTTAAATAGGTTGATGAGGAGGTTACTTTATTTATTTTTTTTATTTTGTTTGCTCTAAAATTCAGATTAGATGCACATTTCCCATAAACTGCTTTAAAAATATATAATGGAAAATGTTAGAAATTACATTTCAGGGCAGGTATTCAGTAATTTGTGGGAGAATACGCTCTAAAATTAATCATCCCAACACACTCAGCAAATGAACATGGACATTAATTTTCATATCATGGTATACCATGACACCAGTGTACCTCTGCAACCTAACCATGCAAGACATAAATGGTATAGTATAGTATAGACATTTTTTTAGTGGTAGGCAGGCCTCCTGAGGGTAAGGTTTATTACATTAGTTATTAAAAGTAGGTCACATAGAATAGCTTAAATGTATGTGTATTGGTTAAATAAATAGTTCAGATATGGTATCTTGGGTAGTTTTACCATTTTCCCACTTTACTAGCATAATAAACTAAAAGATGCTTTCAGACCAACCTTTTTTATGTATTTGGTGTAGTTTGATATTATGTAAAACAACATTATTAGGCAATCATGGCTCAGTTGTTGAGTTTCTGTGTCAATGTGGGTCAAATTACATAATCATAATCCAGGAATTTAGTGAAACCAAGCAAGTAAACTAAGGGGTGGGGGATCCTTTTTCCAAGCTTTGTCTGAGGGTAGGCCCACATTCTCAGACTTTGAAAGCCCCTGGTATAGAATGAAGTTGAAGAAAATAATGAAAATGTGCTTCCTTTTTACTGTAAATGACTGTAATACTGTACAGCATTAACTGGCACGACTTGGATAATAACTGCAGCTCACATATTGTTAAAGTCTGCAACAGTGTGTGTTAGAGTAGTTTAGCTCGTTGGTATTTACAGCTCTATCTCCCCATAGTTCATTACCGCTCACTGTATCTGCGGAGTGTGTTTAGTCGGGGAGCCTGTGGCCTGACAGTCCCCAGGGTGGAGTGTGTTTGTTTAGGGCCACTGCTCCGCTCGGACACTGAGATGCAGATGGTGCAGGGAGCCGGCCCTGGAGTGCCTTTGGACACGCTCTGGCAGAGTGCAGGGTCATGTTCTCTCGCCGACTACAAGACAGGAAATCCATTTAATTACCTGTGAAGCAGAAGACGGGGTGTGGGGGCCTGACAGAGGAGGACTGTGTTCCCTGAGCACTCTGCCAGAGACGGGGGGGAGAGGAGAGGGAGGGAGGGGGAAACAATGGCAATGGGGAAGGAGAGAGGAATGAGGAAGCGGAGATACTGTAAAGAGAGCAAAGGGAGGCAAAGAGAAAGCGAGCAGGATGGTGGTTACTTTTAAATTCTCCCAACATCTTCTCTAGTTAACCTAATTGATCCCTTTCTCCCCGTCTTTTCACCTGACTTATATTGGACATGCTTTGTCTATCTGCCTTTATTTCTCCTCACTTAACTCTCTGTGCACCTCTTCATAACTCTTTCTCACGTCATCTGAAAATATCACTTGTTTATTTCACTTTCTTTTCGTTTACTCACCTGTTTGTCCCTGCACACTACGGTCTAATTTGTCCCTTGTCTCCTTTTTCTGTCCGTTTATTTTCTTCTCCCTTCTCAGACCCCAGGAGAACTAAACCAGCCCCAACAGCAGACAGGTCTACAGATTGTTGCTGCCTTGTGGACCAGAGAAGCTCAATGCCCAGTGGGATAACACTGGTTTAGCTAGATGAACTGCTCTGCTAAGAGGAAACAATACACAGCCGTTATGCTATTATGCAAGGTCAACCATGGGATGTCCCTAGTGATGGTTTGATTTAACTACTTAAAGTAACATAGTGTGACCAAATTGCTAAGCTGCTATAGATATTCAATAAAACTTGTCTATACTGGTATATCGTCAAATAAAACTGAAGGGTCACAGTGTGTTCTAGCCTATCATGTTTTCAACATACTACTACCTCTGCACAATATGTAAATCTAAAGAAAAAACAAGAACAAAACACAAGTATAAATAGAAGCAAATGAGCAGAAATACATATTTATCTTTATCTCATTTTTATTGATCCAGTGAAAAAGGTTTCAGTGACCTAGAGCTGACACCTTCTGGTTGGTTGGTCAGTTGGTTGGTCGATATGCTCGTCTGACTAAATTCTCATTTTTCTGACAGTGGTGTTACTTCCACAGGGAGAAGAACACTTCTTATTCTATTATTTTTGAGGGTGGGAGGGACATGTGCAGACCTGATGTATTTTACTTTTGAGAGATAGGTCATATTGTGTAAGAAGATACATTTATTATGATAAAAATAATATTCAAATATATTTTACTCACCATGCGTTTCTGTTTTACATAATATTCATGCAGTTTAATTGTCTATAAAACTTGTCAGACAGGAATGGAGACTAGGCCTTATTTCCTCAACATGACACCACCCAAATCACTACATCAGCCTCCAGCCTCAGAGGACTGAAGAGATGAGTGGCTAAGAAGTTTATTTTTGATGACAACATGTGTAGATTTTACTTCTCCAGACTGCTTTCTTAATGAGGGCTCATAACGGATTCAACTCAGTGATACATATATAGATACTGGCCGTCTGTGACCTGACCTCAAGCTCGAAAACTTTAAGTTTCGCCATGTTTTATGTTGTTTTAGTGTTTTTTGTAGGTTAGCCTGTTGAATTTTGCATTAGCATATTGCACAGCTAATGTATCCCACAGCCTGGGTGATGTTGGATAAAAAAGAGAAACTGTGTCAAACTTAAGCCTCATTTGAAGCAACTAAATAACCAGCTTTGTAGGTGGGATGCTGGTAATGTTTTTTTTTTTTTGTTTTGTTTTTTTTTCTTGTTGCTTTTCTTGAACTTTAAACTGCAGTGTTACCTCAGCAAGCATTATCTTTTTGTTCTCTGTGATCCTTGCTGGTGCACTTTGCTGCTGTATGTAAATGTAATTGATAAACATGCCCTGAAGGTAATGATATAGCTACGTATGAAAAAGAAATGGTCAAACTGCTGGAATTCATTTGCAAGGTAATGTTGTGTAACTTTGATTGGCACTCATTTAGGCTACCAGATGCATTCAGTAGTGATGTTTGGATGGGCTCTGAGTTCATCCATGCATGCATTAATCTTCCACCCACCACCCACCCAAATTTATTATTTTCTCCAATTTGGAGACCCATACCTCTACCTCTGTGTAGGCTATAATGTCTTTTCAATGATCTCGAGCAGCAGAAGCTTTCTAGGTGATTTCTTTATTGTGTTCCATTGACGTATGAGTGTTTAATTTAATGACTGGAGAGGCTGCTTTCAGTTTTGTTTCCATGAATGCGGTGATGTCACTGCAGCAAATATCATCAATATTTAAGATTTAAGAACCAAAACTATTAATTGTAGTTGTGAAATTGACAGGACAGAGGAAGCTCTCCAGAGGAAGCAGAATTAAATAATCAATGATGTTGCGCTGGTGTGCCTTGTGTGTAAATGCACAGTGTCTTTCTTACTGGGGAAACCACCTGTCTGTCAATTCCACTGATTAACCGCTCAACAACCATGGTCCACACGTCACTAACACTCAGTGTACTGTGGCCGATTTAGTTCATCTAGAGATAACATGCCAATTTTTTTTAAAGTGGCCACTATTGCCTTTGTTCCTTCTCCAGACACTTGCTGGAGTGCACATTCCCTTCCAAAGCCTGGTTGTCACGTCTTCATGCTGTGGTGAGATCGTGACTGTCCAGGTAATACGCCGAGAATGGCAACAGCAGGCTTTTCCAGACTGAAGCCCAGAACTGTCACATGTGAGGATGAGCTTGGCCCCGAGCCCAGTCCTGGAAAATTCACCCTGACACCCTCCTGGCTGGTTCCTTCCCCAGATCTGTCCCTTCAAATGGCAGAGGAGAGAGGTCTGGGATCAGAAAACATTAACGTTATCTTATACATTTTCACATCGGGAAACTTGAAAATGACTGAATATATCTCCCACACCAAGAGGGGTGAAGTCAAAGACAAAAAAGCCCCTTCTGGCTCACACAGGAGAATTACATGACAAATCCATGAACAGATGTAGAATTTTACACACAAAGCAAATGACTGCAAGTCCCTGCAAGGCTTCTCGCATGAAACTCTTGGCTAATGAGAGGGAGCAGGTTTGGATAAGCATGAGTGCACACAGAAAGAAAAGAACAAAGAGGAAAAATCTTTAAACAGATGCTAAATTTTATGTACAAAATGATGACAAGTAGCTGCAAAACATCCTCAGTCAAAAATATTTCTTTGAATGATCAAAGTGAGCATGGCCTGCATGAATAAAGCCACAGGATAACGAGTCTGACTACATCATTACACATACAGTAGCAAATGAACATGGATATGTTAGACATGCAGGTCCAGGTTTAGATATGAGATATTGTACAGCTGAAGAAAATGCATTTAATTTTTTATTTTATACTATTCATGAATTTGTCAATAACTTGCAAAAAGTGTATTATGTTAGTACAACAGGACTTCTCAGTCTATTGTTACAGGAAAAATATGTTTTAGCACAACATGGGTTTTATTTTTGTAGTTCGATAACATTGTTGCACCACCAAAGTAATTGCTGAGCTCTGGAAATGTAGCATAAAAAAGGCTTCAACGGATCAATAAATAGGTGTGTTCAGATTTCCAGAGCAACCTTAACTAGCTAGCACTTTACTTGAGTGTGGCTGCCTTTAAATTGGGTCATTTTTCTCATGTTCACAAATAGAGTCCTCATGAACACTCCCACCCCCCTTGTAGTATTCACAAGTGGAAATGTTCCAAGTTCATGAGTTGTGATGTGTTTGCTGACATTTCATGAAATGGCAGACCCAAGAAGTACTTTTTTTTCAGTGGTAAGTTAATAATATATTCTAATATTATTTGGATAGAATTTTTTTTGGTAATTTTGTAACATGTCAGAAGAAAATGTTTATATTCCTAACAGCCTCCTCTTGTCGTTATGCCTTTGCATTTCCTGCATTAAGTTACCCACTAGCTAGCTTGCTCAATTTTTAGCCACAATAGCTTCTAGACACCAACAGAGATGTCTTACGAAGATCTAAGACTGAAAGTGAGCACACATGTAATATCTCTTATAAATCCTTAATGCACAGGAAATTTGGGAGTGCCAACAACAAGCAAGTACAGTAGGTCAAAACTCAACCAACTGCTCTGTAAACTAAGTTAACAACAGATATTTAATGCAGTGCAATAAGGACTGTG
Source organism: Lutjanus argentimaculatus (assembly GCA_034769285.1). Classification (NCBI taxonomy): domain Eukaryota; kingdom Metazoa; phylum Chordata; class Actinopteri; order Lutjaniformes; family Lutjanidae; genus Lutjanus; species Lutjanus argentimaculatus. The sequence continues at coordinate 14,545,329 of JAWZSL010000014.1, forward strand.
ACCTCCTCAGCCATCATTGCCCATGAGTGGACTGCACAATGTGGAACTGAGCTCTATGTATTTATGTGATAAGTTGCTGGATGTTTGAATGTTTGATGTTCAATGTCTTGTGCCCTTTCAACAATGTTGAAAGGACAGTGCCAGTACACAGTGTTCCGCTAAAAGATTCCACCAGCGTAGCTGTGTGGTAATTAAACTAAATTGAACTGAATTGACAATGCCGGGTTCCAAGATCTCGGCAATTACTTTGTTGAGTATATCAACTAATAGGACCAAAGGCCAGAGCAGCAAAAATAAAAGAAACCTGTAGCTTGCATTAGTTTGCAATTACTCACCACAAACAACAACAACAAAAATGCATCCAAACCCCAATTTCTGCAGCAGTTAGATATCTAATAGTCTAAGGAGATAAAAAAAGTAGTTAAAATCTTCACATGGTGAATTCTAGTGATTCACAGTCTGGCTAGAACAGAGAGGTCCGGTATGAGGTCTTCATGTGGTGTTCTTCTACTCAATACCATAAAGATCAATGCATCCTCAGAGGTGATAATAAAAGCATCTCTCAAAAATCACCATGCACCATTAGCCATTATATTTTAAGGAGCCATTCAATGGTTTGTAAGTAGAGTGGGTGGGATGCACTATCCCACTGATCAGCCACTCTTTGATATTCCTATATAAGTGCGAATTGAAGACAAATTGGATTGATGATATGTTCCCTGTGTAGAAGATGTATCAGTCTGATTTCATTCATCCACTTGCTGGGCAGGTTTATTTTCATTGTAGATGTGCTACTTGTGTAAGCTGAGCATGCATCACACACCGGAGCACAAAGCAGGAATATTCATGGCGCCTGTTTGGGTACTGGTGATCCCAGACTTTCAGCTATTATATTTCTGAGTAGGAAGAAGTGCAGAGCAGGGAGGAATGAGGTGAAGCTCTGAGCGAGTTGAGAGAATTTTATTACGCCGTAGTCTGCATGCATCAGGGGGTCACAGGTTTTTCTGTGTCTGGATAAGTGATTCTGCATGCAGTACGACAGGCAGGGTGCACTACTGAGAGCAGGGTGTATCGTGCTCTGAAGTAACCTTGTTGTTCTGAGCTCTCACCATGGATGTAATGCACCTCTGTCCCCCTCCCTCATCCTCCCTCCCACCTCGCCCGTGGCTCCCTTTATTCCTTCAGCCTTCTCTTCTCTAACCCTTCGCTCCTTACCTCTTTCCTGGTGGGTCAGCCAGCTAACGATCTGGCCGACTACGGATCCCAAGAGACTCAGTTCAACTACAGTTCAGGCCATGCCTGGGTGAGGGAGAACGAGAGGGAGAAAGAGACAGAGAGAAGGTATGTACAGTATTCATCACCCTCCTTGATCATTTGTCATTCTTGCCTTTGCTGCGTAATAGTTGTTTTTTAACCGTAATTGCAGGAAAAATAGTCTATCAGCACTGATGCTATAGTTCAAAGTTTGAAGCTGCTGATTTATGTTTAGAGCCTGTATAGTAAGCTTTTTTAACCAAAATATTTACATTTTAAAATTGCTTTGCAAAGAAAGTAAGAGCTCAACATTTTGTCAGTATCATCCCCCCTTTAATGTTCTTATAACACTGGCATATCACCCTTGTCTTAACAAAGAACTTTGTATATGTGCCACCATAAAGGGATAATTCAGATGATTTGCATGAGGTACTTGTTGATTGTCAGTGTATTTCCTATGGTAGATGCTGGTTGGAGAAGCTGAGAGGAGTACCATGGAAGCTACGCAATAGGGTCAGCAACAAAAGGTATTTTAGCCACTTGGAAAAGGACCAAACCAATTAAGTGTATGCTATATTTAGAATATTTTCACCCCTTTACTTTGCCTTCAGACAGTGTTTTTTAACTACCGTTATACAAACCAGATATCACTCTCTCCAAACCAACCAAACTCCATAGGTAAAATCAGTAATTTTACCTTGCAGAAAACAGGAGTACTTGTATACCACTGCCTTGTTTTGTTACTTTGTTTGTACTATTGTGTGACAGATGTGATAGTTTTGATTCAGCGCAGTCACACACTAACACATACAAACTGACAGAACCAGGCAGCAGGAAACCAGCAACTCCCATGTTCTGCAAGGTAAAATTACTGATTTTGCCTATGGAGTTTGGTTGGTTTGGAGAGAGTGATATTTGGCTTCTATAATGGCGGTTTCCCATCATAAAAGGCTGCCTGATTTTTAGGTGGACCTGTTCACAGCAGTTAATTGCTCAGCTTCCAAGCTGGTAGTGCTCTCAACTTTTCCAAACTGGAGGTGTGCTGACTGGCATCTCAAGTACCCCATACAACATCAATAACCCAAATTGTCACTTTAACTCAGAGCTTTGTGCATGTTGTGTGCTTACCACCTAAAACTCAAACTAACGCAATTACCAACAATATAGTAGCAGGCTAATATTCAACTCTGTTAAGGCAACTTAACCATTTCAGAGAAAGCATAAGCGTGATTAAAATATTGATTTCAGACATTAGTACCATTTTCACGTCACTGGAGTACATTTCCTTACACATTTATTTTTAATACGCCTTTAGGATCAACAGTGAAATGATGTGTCAAGTATGACAAGACTTGTGACATTAAAATGAATTGGTGCTGTCTTGGGAGATTTTATAAAAATCAAGTCAGCTGCCTCCTCGTGCCTATTTCCATGCTTGTGAATCAAACAGCATGCATTTCCTATCCAACTGTCTAAACAAAAACAAAACATTCCTCTGGCGAAAAGCAGTGTGGTCTATAAATCACTCACGGGGAGCAGAGATACTATGCAAGGTGTTTGGAGATGATAGTTGGCTAGTGGGAGCAGCAGAGCGTGAACTTGGGTTTGCGAGAGATGTGGAGTCGTGACACTCCTGTCCTCGGCCACCTGTGTGTATGTGGATGGGTGCGTCTGTTTGTGTGTCTGTTTTGGGGGGTGGGGAGTGGCGTGGCAGGTGGCAGGCTGCCTGTTTCAGGTGAGGAAACTGTTACCTCCAGCTTGCACCTTGGGCATTAGAGTGTGTGTGCATCTAAATGTGTGTTTGTGTGTAATTCAAAGCAGACCGGCTTTGCTCGGTTACATGCCACAGGGTTCAGACAGCCAGAACTATTACTTTGTAGCAAATGCATTTAGATATGAGACTAATAGAAATCCAAGAGCGCAGCACATGACCTTGCACATGTCTTACGGTAACTTGACGGCAGGTTGGTGATAGTGTGTGTAGGACCTGTCTAATGACACCGAGGGTTAGAGAACTCTTTCTCAGAGTCGATCCAGAAGGAAGCCAGCCGAGCTCATCATGTTGAAAATAATTAATAATGCATTTAATAAATAGCTCCTGAGCCAGCGATGTACTCTCACCATCTGCTCCAGTATAATTCCCTCCCTTTATTAATGCCAGATAGCCATTAGATGACTATGGAGATGACATAATAATGCATGGCATCATTCACATGCTATTTGTCTCTTCAAATTCCAATCTGGAGCTTGTTTTTTTTCCAGCTCTCTTATCAACTGAATGATTTGGCTCAATTAGGTAAGGGCTTCAGTCACATCTTTGTTAATCAAGTCATTTTAATAGAGGTCCTGCAATGAGCTGTAAAAATTAGAACAGTATGACAAGTTACTGTGAGTGTATTTTGCTGATTTATATCGCTATTTGGTCAAATACACTCTTAGAAATATAAGTGCTAACTAGACCCATATAGGGTTCTTCGGCTTGTCAACATAGGAAAACCCTTTTTGGTTCCTAGTAGAACCTTTTATAAAGGTTAAACTTGGAACCATCTATGAAAGGTTTCACTCAGAACCCCCTATATAACCTTGCCACCTTCTAAGGGCTAACAAGAACTCACCCAGGGTGTTCTACTCAGAACACTTTTATATTCCAAGGGTTTCATCTAGAACCTACCCAGGGTGTTCTACCAAGACCTCTTATATATTCCAAGGATTTCATGAAGAACCTATCCAGGGTATTCTATGAAGAACCCTTATGTTTTTCAAGGGTTTCATCTAGAACCCACCCAGGGTGATTTAAAAATATATTTTATAAGGGTTTCACCTGTAACCCTTGTGTCTTCCAAGGGTTTTAAGGAGAACCATATTGTATTCTACAGATGCATCACATAGATTGTATATTGTGGCCATTCATTATTTTAACAATCATTATTTAGAAAACATCTTTTAACAGCCATTCTTTCAACAAACCTTGAATAATTCTTTCTCCAAAAAGGGTTCTTCAGATGAAAAGTGTTTTTAATTGAACCCCAAGTCTTACAAAGAACTCTCGATGAACCCTTTCTTCTGAATAGGGTACTTCATAAGCAAATGGTTCTGGATAGAACCTCAGCCCTTCAGAGAGAACACTCTTGGAACCCTTATTTCTAAGAGTGTATGATTTCCTACAGTATAGCATAGTATGTGTTACTCTGTCTGAAGGTTATCTCAATGAAGCTGTCTGCCAAATAAATGTAAGACGTACACCAGAATAAGGGTCCCCGTTGGCGCAGTAATCCAATATGTTTTTGCTCAGCTAAAAGCATATTTTTGCAGCTCTCTGACAGAGCTACTTGATCTAACATGAATCATTTAATGTATGCACTTTGGTTTGAAGGCTAACATTGATTTTAAGTTCCCAGCGAAAGGCCAAAATGTGATTGAAAATGAAACTTGGTGAGTACTGTCGAGCCGCATCAGGATACTCAATTCACGTATACTTAATGCGCAGCTCTTGTGGTTGTGTTTAATGTTGAATACTGTCTCTGTGCACCTGCTGTCAGAACATATTCCCCTAGTTAGCCTCCCTGGTCATCTTTGCCCTTTAAAAAGACAACACATGTGACATTCTGCTTTCTTAATACAAATCTTTGAATAAGGTTCACCTTAGATGCTTCATTAGGGGGATGGAAAAAAAAATTTACAATATGGATCAGGTAACGTAGGTCATTGATTTTACTTTCCAGACCTTGGTCTCCATTCTTAAACCTTTTCAGGGCACCGACATCTCAGCCCTGACCTACAGACAGGAAGTAAAGGAATACATATAGAAGAGTTACATTAATAGCATTTTAAAAAAACGTAACTGTGTGCCATTACAGTTACAGAAAAAAAGACGTAATCACATTTAGCACCAAACACTAACAGTAGCTACAATCCAGTTAGCAAGCTAACCTGTCAATTCTACTACTATGACTACTGCTACTACTACGACTGAAAAAATATTTGGGGACTGTAGGTGGTGATGCTTACAGTATGACCAGGATTGTGTGTGGGTGAAAACACAAGCCCCAGAATTAGTTTATCACAGTTAATTTGAAGTTTGAATGTGATGTGTGATTAGCATACAACATGCATTTAAATGTGCATAATTACCACTATCAATCTAAACATGCTTTCATGCATAACAAAGGAAACAATAACTGGGTAAAAAAAATAAAATAAACCCAATGAGATAGCACATGGACCAAAACTAAAATATCAAAGTACATGTCAAATACATTTTTCCCAAAGATGGTTTCTGTCAGTTTTACATAGTTCTTATCATGCTGATGTTTGTTCGTGTTCATTTTTTCTGATAAATTTAATTTTGATTTAAACTAATAAATAAAGTTATAAATTTTAGTTATTTGATTATATAAAATTTCTGTTTGTTGTTTTATGCCATGAGTGACACATGAGCTTTGTTCTCGACTGAGTCAGCTGGTTGTATGGGTGAGAACTCAATGCCACGGCTCCAACACTGGTCACTACTGCGCAGACTCTGGCTCCAAATGATAATGATGATGTGTGGAGCATCTTTGTTCAGAACTGAGTGCAGTGGAGAACCTCCCAACCCTGCATACAGCTACACTAAAACCCTGCAGTTCCTGCTGGATGTCGAATTCCTCTGGAGCTAAGGTGTTGGCCGATGTCTGTTCAGCGAGGTGAACTTTTCCTCTTGAAAGTCTTGTGTCAACGCAGTTTTGACTCACATATCACAGGCGATGTCAATCAGTTCATCAGTGGGTTTTGCTTTCTCCCTCGGAGCCTTTTGTTTCTCCCCCCGTGTTCTCGGTAAAAGCAGAAATCTGAAAGGTCTAGCTTGGTGCTCTCTGCATCAGGGGGCAGTCAGTCACTTTAGATTAGACTATGGATGGCAGGTCAAGGAGAACAAAAACTGTCTCTACAGGAGAGACACAGAAGAATACAGTTCTTTTTTTCATCGCACAGCTCTAAGCTGAACCCTGTTAAAAAAAAAAGGTGAGATTGGGCAAAGAACCGACTGCGTAAGGGCCACAGGCAAATGTCTTTTCAATAAAAGTGGATACGTTCTTGCATACCAGCCAAGAGAGGTTGCAATAAAGAGAAAAAAAAATGCAATTTTGAGAAAGAAAATATAGACTTAAAAGTGATGTTTACCTTTTTTTGAACATTGAAACTTTCAGTCAGTCGCCAGTGAAATAGAAGGTTGTAGAAATGTAATAAGACGATGAGGGAAAAAAAAAAAATCACCTCTGACTCCCTACACCTCTTTGAAGTTGTGAAAATCAATGCACCGGTGGAGTTGTGAATGCCATGTTCTGGTGAATGATTTATACCATTTCTCAAACAAAGAAAGTGCTAGAATCCTCTTGCCAGCACTTCCTCCCTGCCTCTTTGAAAGCTTATGCCTTTGTAGCTTGTGCAACAATATGTGCGTCCAGAATATGTGTGCCATAAATTAAGGTTGACTGGACAAAGCTGGGATTCTGCCCTTGTGCTACAAAAGGGTATTATTGTGCGGCAGAGAAGCGCAGGAAAAGCGAAGTCATCTGCATCTGGATGGAGGAGGAGAGGGCTCTAGCATTGAGTCTGAGCCCCTCTGTGGCTGCTGAGGCCAGGCCTGCTTCTACAGATAGACTTGTTCCAGCTCGCAGCCCTCCCTGGCTCCTTACCCTGCCTCAGCCCAGGAACAGATGGAGAGAGGAGAGCAAAGGAGGAGAGGGAGGGAAATAGCTCCCTGTTCAGAGCTTGGCACAAGCATTAGGTGTGGGTGTATACAGTTGGTTTACTGTACACCCAACACAGCCATGTTGTTTAGAGCAGCTTTAAAAGTTTAGTCTGGTGGCCTTCATGCAGATGTGTTGAGGCTGACAGAGAAGCAGAAAGGACACACAGACTATGTCCAATCATGTTGTGCATATTCCTCTTTCATACTTGAAGGAACAGTTTGCCATTTTGGGAAGTACACTTATTTGCTTGTTGCGAGTTAGATTACAAGATTGATACCATTCTCATGCCTGTGCTTCTAGTATGAAGTATGATGTTAGCTTAGCATAATGACTGCAAACAGGAGGAAACAGCTTGCTTTGGTCTGTATAATAAAGACTGGGGGTATAAGTCTGCCGTTAGGCGCCTGTTTCAGGTGGCATACTGTACACCGTATCTGCTATCTGCATTTTCAAAGTCCCTGTCACAGTACAGGAAACAACAACATCCGAGCTAGCAACCTACACGCTGAAAATGGCAAATTAGCACCTGGGTCACCAACGTAAACAAGCTAGAAGCTGTTACCTTTTCCTTTGTGGTGATTTAAAAATCTGAATGCTAAGGCTCGCCTCCCGAAGTTAAATGTTCCACAAACAAGTTACTCCCTGACAGTATTTACAGGGGCAGTGTTGCTGGACTGTATCACATTAGAAAAGGTTGATGGAAATGGCAAAATTAAAAAAAAAAAGTTTTTATGATGGCTTGATGTTGTCATGGTTTGGGGTTTTTGGTTGGTTAATTCCTGTTTTATTTTGTAGTCCTGGTCCCCTCTCATGTGTCTTGACTTTACTTCCTCTCTTTGTCCTTTTTGATTTCCATTTGTGTCACCTGTGTGATTAGTTCCACCTGTGTCTGATTAGTTGCTTGTCTATTTAGTCCTTGTGTTTTCTCCGTTTCTTTGTCAGTTCGTTGCTGTCCTTTGTGTTGAGTATCCAAACCTTGTCTGTGTTTTTCTTGTCATTTTGGACTTTGACCTTATTTTGGATTTAGCCAGCTTTAGTTTTGTGTTTTGGACTACCCCATTTTGTTTGTTATTAAATCACTTTGAACTCTGCCTGCTTAGCTTCAGTCTGCCTTTTTTGGGTCCATCCTATGTTTTACCAGTTTAATTAACACACATAACAGATGTGGTTTTTGTCTTTTTTGCTTAATGGGAGATGGAAACACCTTTTCTGAATAAGTTTTGATGTAGTGAACATTTAAGCCACATGCCTGATTGTTTCTGCTACAAAAGAAGAAGCTGTTTCTCCGGACAGCTGGCCAATACCAGCTGACATGAAAGAGTAATTACAACGTGCTCAATTGCTAAAAAATCCTGAGGACTTCTCTCCATTTTTTCTTTTGAAGATTACCAATGTGACTGGTTTTTTTTTTCCACTTTTTGGATGGCGGCTGTTGTTGTTACTGTTCATGGCGGTTGTTGGTCTGGTTCACAACCTCTACCTCCTCTACTTTGTTTATTGCAGCCATGTATAACATGATCTATACCAGTGATTCCCAAACTTTTTTGCCATGCCCCACTTTCAGAAGCTGAAAAAAGTTTGCACTTTATTTTTGCATTTATATTTGTCTGTTATATTGTTGTTGTCACTGCAGCATTGCATTGTGGGATATTTATGTAGTGTCAAGTGCTTGAAAAATGTAATATTTCCCCTGAAATAGCATGCACCTCATGTTCTTTTGGTTTCATACGATTATGAATATACTAAAAAAAATCGCACATACTGTTTCAGCATATTAAATAGCATGTTAATATGGAATTTCAGACGCTGCCGTAGTTGAACTTATAACTTGTTTTTACAGCTCGGTTTTTGAACAGATTAAGCAACTCAGATATAATGTGTTAATTAGTGAGCTTTAGACGTACTAGTAGGAGATTTTTGGTTTAACAGGAACAGGCTAGCTCTTTTCTCCCTATTTCCATTTTTGTACTAATCTCAGCTAGCTGGCTGCTGTCTCTCTGTTTATATATTAACTGTACAAACACAAGAGTGATATCAATCTTCTCTTTTTATTCTTGGCAGGAAAACGAATAAGCATATCTCCCAAAACTATTCCTTTAACCTTCCGCTAATTAGTGTCCTGCTAAAAGTCTGAGTTCTGAATCTTAATATTTGCCCGACTTCCTTACCCTCTTCGTACCAGTACCTTCTGTCTTGTTGAGACCACCAGTAATGGGCCAAATGACCTCTAGTTCTCCTAACTCTCCTTCATTACACTCAAGCTGCTGGTTATTGGACTGGGGAGAGGCTGAGATGGCAATGTGCCATGGTACAAGGGGCACAACTGATGACATTAAACTCTCAGATCAAACCCTTGTGAGTCTCTTCCAGCCAGAAATCATAAACGGAAAACCATTTGCATATTTGAAACCCATTTACATATTTGAAACTGAAAAGCAATCACCAACACACACCATTTTTCAGTCACCAATAAAACCTTCGGTAAATGAACTGTTTAACATCACAGCTTTCCAGCGTAATGGATGAAGTTCTATGTTTGCTGCACATTTCAGGGCATGAAACTGTGGCTGTAATGAAGCCATAATGCAAAACTGAGGAGTCCAGGCGTTCTGTCTGTGTCTGAGTTGATGTGCCATGGTGTGCTGAGGAATAATAATGATGTAAAGGGATAATCATTCATAATGTAGTTCAGAGACTACAAAGACACAGTCCCTTTGGAACAGTCATGAGAAGGGAGAGCTGGGAGAAAAAAGGGAGAGGAACAACACCTCCTGCAGTTTTGCATGCTATCGAACGTATTGCAAACAGCCGCGCTGTGCCAGACGAGGAAGCAAAAGAGTGATGCGTGTTGAAGCAAATTGATCCTATCTGAAAGGGCTCAGAAAACTTTAGCCCAGATCAAAGCTCATGCTAAGGCGCTCAGATCACCCAGTGAAAAGGCAGAGCGGTGGGGGAAGAGAGAAAAGAGGGGGAGTGTCTTGTCTCGTCTAATTATACATTTCAGACAGCTCACCACCAATTATCTCCCCTTCAGTAGCATCTGCCCTTCGCATGACCGCAAAGCTAATGTGTGGCAAGCCCACCGTTGGGTTGGAAACTCAAGCTTAATGTATGGTAAGCTGCTGGAATTTCCCCAATATCTGATGATGAAGAATTCAAGGTGAGACAAAGGTTCGGGCACAGTGTGTGCAGTTAATTAGAGCAGTTTTATCATACCTGCAACTACTAACAATTGTGGCCTTTGTGATTCTGACAACCCACAGCATTGTGTGACTGTCAGAGCTATTCTTCTCTGTCCACCAATTTGAGGTGATTCTCTACAGACAGCAACAGTCCAACCACACAGGCTTTTGTTTGCCTTGGGGAGCCAGTCAGCCACGTTAGCACGGGGGGGTGTTTCAGTCGTTAGAGTGACCACTGTTCCTGCTTAAGACTCGGGGCAAGATTCTGTGTAAGAGGCAGTGAAGCAGTCTGCTACCTTCACACAGGTTCCCCCAAACTGCCTCCAGCCATTTCAGAAACCGCACATAACCAAAATATCTACACAAACAAGTTTGGGAAACAGACAAAGGAAAAATGGTGGCTTGTGCGCATGAAGGTACACAGATCTTATCACTGTCATGGTCAAATATTGCCCTGCAGATATTACACAGAATTGACTGAGTGATTAAAAGCAATGGCTTGGAACATGGAAAACATTAATAAACTACAGAATGGGAATTGTTCATTTTTGCCCCATACTTTTGTATAGAGGGTTGTGTAGCAAGAATTAAATACAGTTCCCTCTTTGCTGCTCATAAAAAAAACATTTAAAATTATATACAGTAGATTGGCTGAAGATCTTTTTCACATGGAGGGGTGCCCGAGCATGAATTAAGCAGTCTCACAGCCTGAGAGAAAAAGCTGCTCTTCAGTCTGGTGGTACAGCAGATGATACTTATGTATCTCCTGCAGCAGCAGGGTGAACGGGCTGTGGCTCGGGTGGGTATTGTCTTTTAGTATCCTCTGGGCTCTGCGCAGGCACCTTCCCTCCCCATTATCACAGATGCTTAACAGGTACCAATATTGTCTTGGGCAGTTTTAATGACCTGCTGTGGAGTCCTTCTGTCATTGGCCATGCACATCCCATGCCAGTTTGCAATGTTTCCAGTCAGGATGCTTACTGATTGCTCCAATGTAAAGTTAACGTGAACTTGCCATAGGAATTTCGCCCTCTTAAGTTTCCTTAAGAAATACAGCTGTTTCTGAGCTTTCTTTGGTTTACACATGTGATGTCTATGACAGGTTCTCCATGATGGTGATTCCCCGTAACCTAAAACTGTTCCACCTCAGCTCCATTGATCTAGACAGGGGTGTGACTTGCTTCCTTTTTTCTGAAAATCAACAATCAGCTCTTTGGTTTTGCTGATGTTGAGCAGCAGGTTGTCTTCTGTGCACCACTCTGCAAGACTGATGATTTCCTGCAGATATGAAGTCTCATTGCTGTTTTAAGTCTGGTCAATTATGTTAAGAGTGAGAATATACCGTTGAAATAAATGGAGGACTGAAGGAAAAGTGTGCCAAAAACTGACCATAAAAGAGGAACACCCATCAATATCTCCCAAGTTATTGCCTATTCATTACAGTAATGAAAGAACTTACTGCAATAATGGACATTTGACCTCTTGATCTCTATTGTATTATTGTTTCATGATGTCTTTGTTCTGAAAGAAAACAAACACCAATGATGAGTGCGCAGGTTTCTTCCTCTTTTTTAGCTTGAATGGCTCCAAAAATGCCTTAGACTTCTTTAAACAACTTAATATATTATCTTTCTTTCTTCTTTGAGCAATGATTAGTGCTCATACAAACTGGCAGTAAGCTCTCACGCTCTGTGTTAGATTTCTGTTTAATAATCTCAAAGGTGGACAAAGTGAATCACACTTTGCTGCCTTATGACCAAGTCTTGCATTTGCATCAGCTGCATCACACAGAGATCTTGAGTTAATATCTGTTGAGCCTCTTTTGCATCTTGTCTTGCAGTGATACACAATTATTAATTTGATCCACTGACTGAAATGACTGAGTCAGTCTTGATAAGAATGTCAGCTAAATGTGTAAAGTTCGTATGTTCCCAAATTTGAAAACTCTAATGTGGAATTAAAAAGATAAAATAAAAAGCTGAAAAAACAGTGCTGCTAATGTCTTAGAAGTGAGAGTAAACGATTATAGACTGGAGTGCTGGAGGAGCTGGAGTGAGTTTGCAACACCCTGAATGGTGCGACTCGCTGGCTTAGATAAATCATGCAGTCGGGGGTCTGTGGGCTTCAGCAAAGTGAATCAGCCAGATGCAAAAGTGTGTGTGCGTGTGTGTGTGTATAAGTGCATGTGTGTGTGTATGTGTGTGTCTGTGTGTGTGTCCATGAAAGAGCAGACCTTTCCCACATGGCAATAGGCTTCACTGGAGCAGACAATTGCAATGTAGCCATGTGAGAACAGGGCAAGATGGAGTCACTTTTGCTGACGGCTCATAGAAAACCCAACAATTTTGATACGGGAAGACACTATGCCAAAGGCTGGACAAACATTAACAAAGTCTCCAATAAGGTTTGCGGTGTGGGTGCTGTGCACGGCTAAACTTTGATTAAACCCCAGAATTTCGTGTGGCGTGTGTGTGTGTGTGTGTGTGTGTGTGCGCGTGTGTGTGTGTATGTGTTGGTGTATGTAAACACTAATGAGTGCGAATGATAGATGAGCTCAGTGCTAAATGGATATGACCATCTTACCAGTGCCATGTTGGCATCACAAATCACAGCATTTGTCACAAATAGACTTTAACATCTTTCAGCAGCTCATGGAATTACATAGAATCACTCATTATGGAGCGACTCATTAAAAGATGTCAAAATGCCAAACTCGGCTTCTCTGTGGGGTTTAAACACCAAAAATAACTCTGATTATAATGTTGGTTTTGTTGTGTTTTTTTAAAATAACGTCACAGTCTGATTTGCCTACACACTGTAAAAATAAACTAATAAAACATTTTTTTAAATTGTGCCTGGGCTGCCTTAAAGTTTTAAATTGAATGAGTTTTTAAAAACATGTTGTGGTAATTCTGTATTGATTCAAAACAACCGAACCAACACTTCCTAAGTTACACTGAGATCTGATTGATTGATTTATTGATTGAGCTAATAAAATATGTATGTTTACACTGAGTTTATGAGAAAAGATTAGCTGATTCCACTAAATTCCTGTATAATTTTTTTTACAGTGCATGTTGGACCAAAGATATGAAACAAATCCTAAAGATATTTTTATCTTGTCCAAATCCAAAGCAAACTGTCGTTATTTAGAGTGAAAGAAAAAAATATAATTTAATTCAGTTCAATTCAGTCAGCGTTAAATGGATATGACCATCTAACCAGTGCCATGTTGGCATCACAAATCACAGTATGTCACAAATAGACTCAACGCCTCTCAGCAGCTCATGGAATTATATAGAAACACTCATTATGGATTCATTAAAAGGTGTCAAAATGCCAAACTTTACTTCTCTGTGGGGTTTAAACGCCACAAATAACACTGTTTATGATGTTGGTTTTGTTTTATTATTTATAATAAAATCATAGTGTGAGTTCCTTATACACTGTAAAAACAAACTTTTTGTTTTAAGTTAAAAAAAGCAACTGGCAGTAAAATTTTAAGTTGACTGAGTTTTAAAAGACAAGTTGAGGTAATTTTGTATTAATTCAAAGCAAATAACGTGCTGATATTAATTCAGTTGTTAATAACCTCTTCAGTCACACTGAACTCTGATTGATCTATCAGGAGTTCAAGTTAGAAGAATTCATGTTTGATATATTACAAAGTATTATAAAGTTTGAAATGAAATAAATACTAGAAAATGAGTTTGATTAACTTGAATAAATAAAACCTGTATATTTACATCAAATTAATGAAAAAAGATTAGTTGATTCCACCCAATTCCCGTATTATTCTTTACAGTACATGTTGGATCACAGATGTGAAACAAATCCAAACAATATTTTTATCTTGTCCAAATCCAAATAAACTGCCCTGTATTTTGGAGTGAAATAGAAAAATAGCATTCAATTCAGTCACACTTCATATAGATCCAATGTCTTACAGAGGTTTTTTAAATGCTGTGAAGCTCTACTGTAAAACAGATTGGCAATGTTATTTTGTCCCTGAGGGTTTCTGCCATTTTCAGACGTATAGATCCAATGTGGAGGCACTGAGCCATGCTGTCAGCGCTGAAGGGCTGCTTCCTCTCGCATGGCAGAGCTTATTGGTGACATTAGGTCTAATAGCCATCAGTGCAACCTTTGTGCCTTCACTTACAGCAATCGCAATGTGGCCTAACGATAACATAAAAAGTCAATGTACAGGGAAAGCATGGGTAGGTACAATGAAAAGGACCGGATGCCGAGCTGAGATTGTTATGATCACAGTCAAGCTCATGCCCAGCAAATGTTCAAAGGGCCATGTGGAAATACAGCAGTGCCAATGACAACCAAGAGGTAAAAGAATATTTGTTTTATAAACTAAAGCTATAATATGTAACATTTCAGCATTAAAATGCCGGACCTATGTTATATATTTTGTTAACTTGTGTTTTTTCACTGAAACTGACTGAATTTAAAAAGTCAAGTTGAGCTAATTTTGTAATTATTTAAAACAAATACACTTTTTAGTCAAAAAATGATATTAATTCAGTTGTACTGGAGATAACATGTTCAATAAGTTTAAAATATTAAGTTGAACAACTCTTCAGTCACAATGACAATAGCACAAACAACTGAACTCAATACTAATTTTCATCATTTAATCATGGTTTGCAACTTTTTCATTATAAAAAGAATGGTCTCAGGAGAGTTTAACTCTTAAACATTGCATGCTGGGAAGTCTGCTCATATGCTAATCATGTTTCTCTAGGAATTAAATTTGATGAGTTGACTGAACTCTGTACAGTACGTTCATTCAACTCATCATTTTAAGACAGAAGACTTCAAGTTTGAAGAACTCATGTTTATATGTTCTGAAATGTTCTGAAAAAAAATACTAGAAATGTTAAGTTTAACTACTTGAATAGATTAAAATAAAATGTACACATTAATGAGAAAAGATTAGTTGATTCCACTAAATCCCTGTATGTTTTTTTTTTACAGTGTAGCAGCAGAACTTACATATTGTGTGTTTAAGGACCAATATTTATGGGAAATGAACTTTTTCACATTAACTTTACCTCCATACTCAACCCTAGTAAATCCAACACACATGGAGGTTATTACCATTACTACAATCAGGAACTTCCAAAAACACACTTCCAACATGAACCACTATATGTAAATAACTTAAATTTGACCATTGATTTCAAACGCTCCCGCCTAGTGTAACTTCATCCAACAGGATGCCTTGCATGTATAGTTGAACATACAAATCAGTGGTGCAGTCCATGTTTTTTCATACAGTCCTCAATCCACTCAAGCACGTAATGTCAGCTGTCATGTGGGTGATGTATATATTTTGTAATCTTGACTGAGGGATCAAGTTGATATGTCAAGCGTGCCGTAATGGTTTCAAAAGGTCTAATAATACAACTCACCCTGCCATTTCAGGCACAAATGGGACACAAATGAACTGGTGATTCATACTTAGAGTAGTGTGACAGAGAAAATGTGGGAGTGCATATGTGGTCACAGGACTGTGTCAGTCAAAAAAAGATGTTATTATATCAAGAATGATAAAAGATTCAGGATATGTCACATGCATGTGTGAAATATGATAATAAATCTGCTACTTACTTATTTGTTGTTCAGCACTGCTTTAGCTCAAGCTTTCTTCCCTTCAACACACCAGACATCCTAAAACACACACTTTTACTTTTAAAACATACTGGATTAGCTTTCTGTAGTTTAAATATGCATATATGCTGATGTTTTAGCTAAATACATTTTACCCTCCTGCCCCTCTTTCTGTCTCTCCTCATCTTTTTCCCTCTCCCCCTCCAGCAGATAAAGCCAATCTTGGGGCTGGCTCCTGCCACAAAACGTTCTGTAATAGTCTAATTGTGGCTAATGGTTTGTGCAGCTAATTAAAGTGTATGAATTACAATAATCAGTCAGCCGCATGGAGGCCATGCCGCCTCACGCTGTTCCTTCAAGCGTGGAAGGCCAAGAAGACCGGAGAGGGGGTGGTGGAGGTGGGGGTTGGGTATTGTGGAAAAAGGTGAGATGAAAGTGATGAAGAGGAGGAGGGAGAAATGCTTGACAAAGAATCCCAGTATGACCGTAACATGAGTCGATGTGAGAGAAAGAGCGAAGACGTCTGATGGGAGGGATGCAGTGGACAGAAAAGAAAACTGGATATAAAATGGATTCTACATTTAAAATAAGGATGATGAGAGAAAAAAAGGGCTGTGGGTACAGTGCAGGTTATATGTTTTTCAAATATTCATGAAACAAAGAACATCAATCAGAGCAACAACAGCAACAAACATGGGACTAATATGGCATATCGGCAAAACTTAAGTTATCTTGTAAGTTTGCACTAAAAATATTTTTTATTAGGAACAATCTGAACTAAGTGATTTAATTTCCATGTATGGTCACTAGTGAATTATTTTATGCAACCGATTTAAAGGGCTGTGTGTAACATTATGTATTTCTACAGTAGCCCAGAACAGACTAATCAGAAATTGGGTCCAGAGAACACTTTTCTTTTTTTACATTTTTTTTTTTTTTTTTTCGTGTTTCACGCCCATTATAGTTTGCTACATGCTTGGAAGGGGAGAGGGAAGCAAAGGGTATTCAGTTGTTGCAATCTGCAACTTCACCACTAGGGATCTCTAGTGATTGACATTTTGTGAAGTATTCTTATTCACAGCCACCAGTAGACATTAGTTTAGCCTAGCATAATGAAAACAGCTAGTGTGGCTATATTCAAAGGTAAGAAAATTGAGAGAGGTATCAGTCTTCTAATTCAACGATTCTTCCCAAAATGTAGAACTTTTAATTTAAGATGCTTTAATGAAACACAAACACTGGCATTTGTCATTTGCCAGAAAAATGAGGTCTATTGTTCTAGCGCCAACAGTAAGACATAAAATCAAAATAAATTTTTCAAAACTTGATTGTAACAACTAATCTATTGTTATCTGAACTCATTCAGTATATTAATATATAGGGTGTTGGAACATTGGCCCCTATAATGGCAAAATGGGGTCAGTTATATCACTGTTTTGCATGGAGGCTCCATACACAACATTAAGGTAAGATGACTTTATATTTTGAATTCCAATGATCCAGATTAATTAATTAATTAATTTAGGGATTTATTATATTTGACTTAGATGTTCTGTTCAGCAGTCAAGGAAAGTTTCCAACAGGGTTGAATTTTTGTTATCACCTGATTAGTCAGCTCTAAGCCTTGTCATGTCTCACACTGTGTCTGCCTTTAAAAGTCCACTGTTGGTCAACTTCTATATTAAAACCCATCTACCAAGCAAAGTTGGCAAGTAATACTTCAAAACAGTATAGCTCTGTGTCTGAACAGCAGTGAAAAACACACTCTGGCAGCCCTTTCCTAACCGAAATAAACTGCCTTCTGTAAAGCTACAAGCTGCAGCCTTTTTCCTGGTTTAAGTGCACATAATGGCAGTAGTAAAGTTTTACAGGTCGGCTTTTGAGATCATTACTTTGTGCACAAGGCCTCTCCTTGTCAGTTACATGCTAAACAAATGAGCATAGCGGTCATAAACAATGCCCTTGTAAAATATACAAAAGCATGCACAAATGTATTTTGCATACTGCTATTTATGCTGTTATATAGACACAACAAATACATTTTTTTTGTGTTACAGGATGACCTGATGATTTGTTCTTTCCATTTGCGCTGAGAAATGATCTCTTATATGGAGAAAATCACTATGAAGGTTGTCCATGAAAGCAGGAGTGAGATGGTCCAACACTGCTGGCTCTTTCCCCGAGGAGCCAACATCTGCGAAGCAATATGGGAATGCAAACAGCGTGGGCAGCACATAAATAAACTCCCACATTAAGGCCTTGATAGTCACTGGTGTTCTATAGAAGCACAACAAAGACACAGAGAGGTGAAGAAAATGAGAGCGACTGATGGCCAAAACCACACACACGACTGGTGGTGGTGACGGGGCTTGGGGCGGTGGAGAATTGTAAATCCCGACGGATGGAGAGCACAGGAGTGGGAAGAGAGCAAAATTGCGATGACAGGTTTTATACAGAGAATTTTAGAGAATGAGTGATAGAGGCTCACACCCCGTTGTTTTGTCTTGTCAAATCAAATGGGCATTTTAGCAAGTTGTCCAAACAATGACTGTTGAAGGAGGAAAGGAATCAATTATTCATGATACAGAGAGCCACTTATTACACGATAGTCAGACACACACACGCAGACACACACACTATTTCCTAGATGGTGAAATGACTTAGTAACCAGGCGATTTATTCCCTTTTAATAGGGTCTCAATTGCAGCAGCCTCACTCAGACAAATGAGCAAACAAGTCGGAGAGTGACAGTGATATCCATTATGTGTTTAATTATCTTCAAAGTTCCAGTGAAGGGCATTTCTTTGGCTAATGGGGAGACAGTGCTAAGTGTCACAGCAAAGTGCTCCTCAAATGCTCCAACAAAACTGACTGGCTGCTCCTTTTTCGTGGGGCTCTTATCGGAGTTTTGACAGGCGTCGTTAGATTTGGCAAATTGGCACAATCAGTGTCCTCGTCAAAAAATAACCAACATTTGTTGTTATTTGTTTCTTTTTCTCTTTTCCCTTTTTCCATTTCCAAGTCAAATTCCCTTGGCGATAATTTGACTGAGTCCCATTAGCTGGCACTGAAATGCGGCATGCTGATTGGTATATTCAGGGTGAGATGATTGAGGCAAAGATTGGGGGCCTGGACCGAAATGTCACTAGTGAGTGCGTCTGATTGCATTGTCGTACAGCAGGAATCGGTGATTTTTCCTAATGCAACAATCACACTGAGATTAGCTGGAAACCTCTGACAAAGATTCCCTTAATGCCAACATGTTTGTGTGGGCAGGGAAGAGACAGTTTGCCAAAGTGAAAGTGCAGCTCACTCTTACAAATAAAGGTGCTAAACAGAACCATATAGGTTCTTCGGCTTGTTCACGTAGGACAACACTTTGTGGTTCCTAGTAGAAAATTCTATAAAGGTTTCTACCTGGAATCCTTTCAGCGGGTTTTATCTAGAACCCAACATAAAGGGTTATACCAAGAAACAGCTGTGAAAGGTTCCACCCTGAAACCCCAAATAAGAGGTTCTACAGAGAATCCTTCTATGGTATAATGGTTTTACACAGAACCATCTCTGGGGCTTCTATCCAGAACCTTTCTACTTTCTAAGGGTGCCAGCAAGAACCCACCAAAGGGATTTGACCAAGAACCCTTTCATATTCCAAGGTTTTCATCTAGAACTCTCCCAAGGGGTTCTACCAAAAATCCTTTTATATTCAAATGCAAATGGTTCTGGGTTGAGACATCAGCCCTTCAGGAAGAACCTTTTTAGAATCTCATTCCTAAGAGTGTACTGGCTGTCTTAATCGAAAAAAAAAAAAAAAAGTCTCCAAAGACACATTTTTTAACCGGTGTTAATAAAACTAACATCAGCTTTAACATTCTAACTATTTCATTTAAATGGAGGAGAAATCTGCAGCTTTATGGGATGGAAAAAGGTGGCGTCAGTGGTGGCGACCTGACAGCAAAGACATCCCGAACACTTAAATGATACTTCGGAATTAGGGACAACACACCAGCTGACGTGATGCTATCATTCATTAGCTGAGCAGAGTGATAAATTACACCTATTCCCCTCCCCCACTCTCATCTTTCAACTCTACAGCTCCATAGCCCATCTGGGGGTTGGCAATAAGTTACTGTGAAAGCCCAGAGTGACTGAGACATGGCTAAATGTTCTTATTTATTTGCAGTCAGACATTAAGCCGGGAGTGAAAGGAATGAATGGGAGCATCTGTCGATGTGTGGTGCCATGGTGGTGACTGGCCCGCAGCCCCTGAACGCTCTTTTTCTGCAACGCTTTCATTTTTGGTGTGTGTGTGTATGTGTGTTTTGTGTGTGTGTGTGTGTGTGTGTGTGTGTGTGCGTGTGTGTGCGTGTGTGTCTGTGTGTGTGAATATATGTATGTGTGAATGCATCTGTCTCCATCATCATAACAATGTCATCATCATAAAAATGTAACTGTTTTCATCTGTAGTGTCTTTGTGTATTAAAATGGTGTGATATTGACCAACAAAAACTGAAGGAAGGATAGAATAGAAGGAAATCAGCACATTTATAACCAGTCATAATTCTCCCACAACCACATGACCACGACAGGTCTACATCTGCTACAATTAAATGTGATGCTTCAGGTGTTAACTTTACCAGACCCATTGGAAAGTGGACATCACACATAGCTCCCAGACATAAGACCAGAGAGAAGTTTTATGTTTTTTACAAGTATTTCATGGATCTGTTAAGACATTGTGTCTATTGGATCCTGGTGGTATCACTGATTGTGTACATGCACAAAATATTCTGTCCCCCCCCCCCCCCCCCCCCCAATTATTCTGAAATAGACACCATTCCCACTAAGCTGTTTGCATGTCTAACGAAAATGAATATTCGGGGAAAAAAAAAACACTTGACCCTTCCAAAGTGTTGTGCTTTTGCTCTGTGCTCCAATAACATTTGAGCAAGCTTGGTGTTGCTAATGTTGGCTATTAGATGTAACTAATTAGCTAACAATAAATGTAGATTGGCTAGCTAGCTAACTTTACCACAGAGAAAAATGCTAAGTAACAGCTTATATAGATTAGCTAGCCAATGAGCGTTTGCTAACATTAACTAACTTAACACATTTGCCTATTGGTGCATTCCATTTACCTTTATGGAAGTTGGAGAAAACAAATTCTTTTGTACTTGATAACAACTCATTACATGGTATTTTGTACATACAAACACTATGACAACATGTTCACAGACTGCTATAAACAGCCTTCACTACTGTTAGAATGTGCAGAACAGCCATCTTAGATTTTGAGGTCAGGGGGTTCCTCTGACATTTCAAGTTGGAAATCTGACTTCAGGAGGCATTCCAGTTGAAATTTTCCAACTGGGAACTGTGAATTTCTGACTTCCCAGTTTAAATGTAACATACCATGTACCCAGAACCTGTATAATATCGGCGTATGTCATAATCAGGAAATGCTACATCTGGAACAAGGCCTAATTCAGAATATCCAAGCTGAATATGCTGTTTACATGAACGACATCAAATTCTGAACATTGTCATATTTGGAATAATTGTGGAAAATGAGTGTGCATATAAATGTACTCACTGTCTCCAACACCCCTCATGATTTTACTGCATAAATGTGCAGGCTGTGTAGAATACTGAAATATAACCAACCAGCTTGATGTACACAAGAACTCAGAGGTTTGTGCCCAGTGCTCGTTGTGTAAGATTTAATCAAAATTTCCAGTGGATCAGGCGTGTATAATTGCACTCTGACAATGTTCACCACTCAAATTAGAGAAATGAAATGCATACCTGCTGCTTTCAGATACCCGTATACAGATAATCAGCAGAAAGAAAGGCCTCCATACATGAAAGCTGTTATGGAGAGATCCTGGTAAGAATCAGATTTTAATCATCACCATAATTGAAATGAATCTGTGTAATTAGCTGTGTCTACTGGCCAAAAAATGGATACTGAATTTGAAACAGACAAGCCAAACATAAAAAAGGAGTTTGCTGATGTTGAAAAGGTCTGTGTGGGTGCAGCTCTTCCAATTTAAGTGTCAAAAGTATCAAAGAGTGTGTTATGTGCAGTGCTCAGATGATCTCCTCTGGTGCAAAGAAACACAATCAATTTTGACACCAAATTTGCAGCATGTTGCTGGATTGCCAGTGACACTTCCTCTACTGCTACAAGTCTCATCCCACTGTGACATCTACGTCACGGAAAACATCCAAATGGAACAGGCAATGAAAGAACCACAGTCTCTACTTCAGGAAAATATCACATTGCACATGTACCTGCACGGAAATAGAGCCCAATCTGTAATCAAAACATGGCACAAGAATATTTCCAGTGTCAAGACTGAAACCACAAGACTCACATTCACATCACATAATGTCAGGATCTCATCATGATAACGGTAATCAGGTCAAATCATGCAATGTTTTCTGATGCTAAGAACATTTTCTGGCATATTTTAGCTTTATCTGTGAATATATGAAAATAAACCACATTTAAATGGTCTTTAATACTGTCTTTACACCAAAATTAGTTCTTTAAACACAGCTCTCAGCACCTTTTATCTGAATGTGTGTGGTTTGGAGTTTAGTTTTTCTCCTGCATTACTGTTTGTCTGCTTTATTTTACTGGTTCCTGTTCACTTTCAGCTGTATAAAGAGCCTGTTAGTTACTGCTGATGAAACCCAACATTCCTGATTTGACTCCATGAGTAAAGTTTTTTAGATAAGCAAAATATAGGGACATTTTTATGTGAGAATTATAGGATGTTTATTCACTGTTTTACAGCACCTCAAGCAGGTGCAAACTCCACCACATGGAGCTGATGCACCAGGACAAACTGAGCCAAGTCAACACAATATGTGTATGGAAAAGGAGCGAAAGAGTGGCAAAGTTAGCGATGGAGGCATCAAGCCTTCATTTCCTCCACTGGAAAAGCTTAAAAAATCATTGTGTACACCAGGGCGTCATGTTATTATCACTGCCACTCGGAGGTGGAGTTGATAAATACCTGTGACTGCTACAGCAGAGTTATTTGACTCGGGGTTTGAAAGTTGATTGTACCCTTTCCTGTTTAAGATAAAAGCCAGTATTAGTGGTTTTTAGCAGGTTTTTAGTCCAGTGTAAAATAGACTTTAGTCTTGTGGTCCCAAAGGTCACATCTTAAAGCTACAATGAATCTGTATCTAATGCTTTGGGAACACTTTATCTATTGTTTGATGTTTTATGTCAGTATTCACTCTGTTTAAACTCACTTCTGCTAAAGTTAGACTGTATGTATGCGTATATAACATTTCTCTTTCAGTTTTGTTTTCCATCGGTTAAAATCAGGAGGTTTGGAGCAGAACAGGGACAAGAGGGACATTTGAGAGGTGGGAAGGGACTATTCAAGTGGCTGCAGTTGATGCGAAGCATCAATCTTTTATATGCTTTGAGGCCACTTCAAATCAATTTCACCCCAGCCGCTTCCAGGCTAATCATGTGGCAGAGGGCAGGCAATGTGCCAAGTCCGTCTGGATAGAGGAACCCAGACAGACCGACAGACACGACAGCAAACAGACACCCAGTCACACAGACAGATAAGCAGATAGACAGACAAACATCCCAAACCTGCACTGGGCCAGATATGGAAGAGGTTGATCTGAAATGACAGGCAGTCAACCATTCCTGCCTCAACAATATTTGCACTCTGTTTTGGTTTACAAATTTATTCCACTATGTATGCTAGTGTATTCTGAATATTGGAAAACTTCTGTTCCAAGGCTGAGGAAGACGTACTCATAAACATATCTGCTGAATAGTTTTAAATATCTGGCACAATACACGGGTCTATTATATCACCATTAAAAAACAAACAAATAAAATCGTACACAGTTATCTTTGTGAATACATAAAACTGTTGAAAAGCTTGTTATAAATGCAAAACATTTACACACACAGGTGGAATGGTTCATTATTTGTAATCCCAATAGCTCGTAGCTCCTAACGAGTGCATGCATATGCAGGGGTGAGTCACAAGGCTGTGGAGCCCACCATGATTTGACACTGGCCATGCTGTGCTGTTGAGTTAGTGGTGCATATGTACACAGAGCACGCTGGCTTTGTTTATTCTATTGACTTATTTGTTCTGTCCATCGACTGTGTTGCCTGTAGCCAAGGCTTGCTTTTCTCCCTTTAAATCACCACCTCCTAATTATCTGTCACATTTTCTGCTATCCCATGCCAAAGACACACAATGGCCGATAATGACCCCGTAGACAGCATCTATCAGGCACTCCGCCATTGATTCCTCGCCCTCTTTTTCTCGCTGTTTCCTCTCCTCCTGCTCGCTTGGTCTCCGTCCTCCTTTCTTATTCAGCCATTCCCCTCCCCTCCTCTCACTTTGTTTCTTTGTCACTCTGCGTCGGCCTCTACCGCACCACCAACCTAACGCTATGTGCTTGAAGCAGAAATGCATCATCCTAATGTATTGTTTTATGGAAATGCCGCTCATCTTTCTTTCCTTCGTTCTCGATCAATAGAAATATGTCAACACCATTTTTTAAAAGTGGTCAAGAATTGTGCAAACACACACAAATACATATTAGGGCTGCGTGTGTGTGTGGCGGTATAAGTTGGAGTCAGAAGTTGCCACATTAAAGTCTGGAAAAGTGCCTCAAGTAGAAGCTGTTTAACTGCTGTCACTGGCTGACTGAACAGACAGCAGGGAGTCAAAGTGGGTGACGGGCCAATGTTTGGCCAGAATGGACTCCTTTATGACAGTAATGTAGTTGGAGTGTTAGCTGCCTGAGGGCTGGAGAGAAACTCGTTCCCCTCCCACAGTTTCAGCTGGCATCTGTCCCCCTTGTATGCCTCACCCACAGCCACCACCCTTCACCCCCCTCACTCCACCCCCCCGCCCGCACTCTCCCGCCCCCCAAAAGCTTCACCCTGCCGAGAGCGCGGGAGCTCAGGTCATTACAGCAAACTGTCACGGCTAACTGTCACACGGCCCAGGATGCTAGCGTCACTGTCCTCATGTCCTGACGAGCCAGGCTTGTTCCCAGTCCAAACATAGCATCCATCTTCTCACCCGCCCCTCTGACACAGCGAGCACCAGTCTGAGAGAAGTCAACTTATTTACCAGGTGGTGCATGGGAACAGCAAAAGGCCAAAAAGAGCACAGACCTCGGGATATAGGCTAAAAGTGTTTTCCAGGGTAAATGAGTTTACATCCTGAAAAATGTCATAAAGCTAATTACACGAACATATTTTCTCAGATACCTCTGCTCAGAGGTTACGTTACACTTTCTTGTGGTCCGTCAGTTTGATGGACAAGGTTTTAAAAAGTTTTTCATAATATTTTTTATATTTTAATAAACAGAATAAATATAGATGATGCATTTATAATATAAGGGCATGGAGTTGAACACATGCACACCGACCGTGCAGTCTCTTTTCATGTCAACAGTGGAGGTCTTAGTTTTAGCCATTTTCCTGTCCTCGATTATTTGCTTAAAATTTCTGCATTTCTACAGCTTAAGGTGATCTCTCCCTCACTGAAAGCAACACAACCACTCGTAGATGGCCCTCAGTGTTTTAATTCGTCAAAATGATGGACAGCCTCCAGATTTTTCGGTCATTTTTTTCAAAAAATCTGTCAGAAAACATTTGGTTAACGTAGTGGGTCCCAAACTTGGTGAAATATAGAGTGAAAACAGTGACATAAATGTGATTTATGTAGGGGAACTAAACAAACAAGTTTGCTGATGCTATCATCCTAACTTTTGTTTCAGTAAAATTCAACTTGAATCAGTTTGTTTTTTTTTTTCTTTTTTTTTTTTTCAGTTGTTTCCTAAATTATTGTTAATGATTGACAATAATTGTGGGATTGGGGGGTGTGAACCTTTTTTCAGCTTCTGTAGGAGGCATACCACAAAAAGTTTGGGAGCCACTGGATTAATGGGACCTCTGCCTCTGCTGATATCTAGTCATACAGATAGTTTGGTTTTTATTTTTCCTGGTCTTTAAGTTATCTGACTTTTGTATTTTTGCTTCAACTCTAGTACAATAGAGGTTTTTTATATTAAAGGCATTTAAAAATTACATCTGAAAAATTCAACAGCAATCTATTTTTCTACAATCATTTAACTGATTACTAATTATGATACCATGCAACAGTTTTCATAGAGACTATTTCTTAAGTAGAAAGTAGTTCCAAGTCGTTTTGCAGTTTTGGCTCAAAAGCCAACATTGATACTCCTCCTAATTTTGCTAATAAACGTGATTTTTAGCCGATTACATATTTCAGAATTCCAGCAAAATAAGGCATTACTTGTAAAACACGGTTAAAAATGGACTTAAATTCATCTGTCATTTGTGTTGACAGTACTTTTTTTTTTTTTTTTTTTTCCTTACAAAGGACTGCCCTCTTAAATTCTAAATAAATCTATCTGGATTTCTGCTATTGAAGTTTTATAGTTTGTTTCTATAAGATCTGATTAATTTAACCTCTTCAGTGGTCTAATTGACCCTGAACATCTGTAACTAGTGAAGTTACAGATGTTCAGGTCAGATAACATACTGTTCATATATTTGTCTGTGGATAACTTTTTGGTAAACAAAACATAAACAGTATATTTATATATTTATTAATGCATAGAATATATATGAAACATGAAATACAAAACATTTCCTTTTTTTTGGTGTAATAACAATCCTCTATGCTCATTTTTGTATTTTGCTCCTTTCTTCAAATGTACAAACCCAGTTTGTGGAAAAAGGAAATGTTACCACATTTAAAAGAAAATAAATGATTGATTGACAAATCAGTTTTATAGTAATTATTATTATTTTCACAAACACAGCAGTGGGGCCCCAAACAATGAGGAATTGAAGTGAAAGATTAAGTATTTGGGCATTCCAAGCTTACTGTCTTTCTTTTTGAAATCTTCTAAAACTTTCTCTTTGCATTCAAAACTCCTCCTGAGCAGAAACCTCCCTCCCACGCTTATCTGTTTGGGCGAATTTGAGTCATTGTCGGCTGTTGATCGGAAACAGAAAAAAAAGAACACTGTGGGGAAGTAATGCCTGACAGCCCGAAACAGGAAGAGAGAAGTGTTGTTTTATTACTAGAGGGGTAATAACAGCGCAGATAGCATCTATCAGCGGGGTGCTGAGGAGAGGCAGAAGATAAACTGTGGAGCACCTGAGCACAGATGATGCTTGACACTTCACAGGAAAAAAGGCTAGGACCGCTGACAGAGTTAGTGACGTGCCCCCCATCAAATCAGCGGCAGATGCACCGAGGGGGGACCAGAAAATATCAAACACACTAAACTGAACAATAACTGTTGTTGTGTGTGTGTGTGTCTGTATGTGTGTGTGTCTGTACAGTATGCATGTGTTTATAAGGCCTGATATAAAGCCTGCAGCACTGAAACACTGCTGCTGCTGCTGCTGCTGCTGCTGCTGCTCACAAATGTGAAATGCTTTTGATAATAATACAGCGTTTTCTGAATTTAACAGTGTCTGTGACCAGGGTTTGTGTGTGACTTATATACAGAATGCGCGCTGTGTGTGTATGTGTGTGCACTCTTAGAAATAAAGGTGCTAACTACAACCTTAAAGGGTCCCCATATGAGAACCCAAACCTTTTAAAAAGGTTCCACTTGGAACCCTGCAGACTTCTATCTAGAACCCAACATAAAGGGTTATACCCAGAGCCATCTGGGACAGGTTCTACAGAGAACCCTTCTATGGTGTAATGGTGTCACCCAGAACCCTGTGGGGGGGTTTTTTAACATGAATCTTTCCACCTTCTAAGGGTGCTAGCTAGAACACATAATCTACAATCTACAATAAACCTACCCAGTGTATTCTACCAAAAACCCTCTTATACTTTTCTCTAAAACTCACTCCGGGGTTTCTACTGAGAACCCTTTTATATTCCAAGGGTTTTATCTAGAACCCATCCAGGGGGGTCTACCAAAAACCCTGTTATACTGTTATATAGAACCCACCCAGGCGGGTCTACTGAGAACCCTTTCATATTCCAGCGGTTTTATTTAGAACCCAGTCAGGGGGTTCTACCAAGAAATCTTTTATATTTCAAGAGTTTATTTAGAACCCAATTATAGGCCTTTTCCACCAACATGGAACCAGCCCGATTCAGCCACCTAAGTTTGAACCATTCAGAGCACTTCCACCAAAAATAAACTGGTCCACAACCTGAAAAGTTGGTTCCCTCCCTCGAACCAAAAATAGCAGGTTTTCCTTGGGAACCAAAGCAGGTGTGTCATATTCTACAGATGTACTGTGCAGCGCCCTCTGTTGATGATATCCTTGACTTACAATGGCTCCACTCAAAACTGGTGGAAATGCACGCTGGTTCCCCAAATAACACTAAAGTTCCAAGAATCTTGCAATGAACTGCTTCAAGAACCAGAGCTAATTTATGCAATCCGTGAAGAACTCTTTCTTTCTAAAAATGGTTCTTTGGATGAAATAGGTTCTTAATGGAATCCCTAGTCTTAAAAAGAACCGTTAAAGAACTTTTCCTTCAAAAAAGCGTTCATCACAAGCAGATTATTCTGAATAGTACCTCAGCCATTCAACAAAAACCCTATTTGGAACCCTTATTTCTAAGAGTGTGTGTCTGTACACTATGCACATGTTTAGAAGTCCTGATATAAAGCCTGCAGCACTGAAACACTGCTGCTCACAAATGTGAAATGCTTTTGACAATAATAAAGCGTTTTCTGAATTTTACAGAGAGTATGTGGCCAGGGTTTGTGTGTGACTTATATACAGAATGTGAACTGTTCTCTCTCTGTGTGTGTGTGTGTGTGTGTGAGAGAGAGAGAGAGAGAGAGTGTTGTGTGTGTGCACCTAGTCAGCTCCCTGGGGCCCTCTCTCTGGGTGAGTCAGTCTAGTTGCTGTAATCACTCTGCTCACTACCCTCCACTCCAAACCTGATTTGGCCAGATTGTTTCGTTTTCTTTTTCCCGGCTCCTGCCTCCAACCCATCTTTCCACCCGCCTCCTTCTTCCTCTATCTTCTTTCTCTCTACCCTCTTTCAACATCCCTCGCTCTGCATTCCTCCTGCCTCTCTTTCCACCATCTTTTTCTCCCTCTTCTCGCCTCTCCCCCCTCCTCTTTCCCTTCCCCTTCGTGGTAATGGCAGCTGATTGATGGAGTTTGTTTAGCTTTAATTACACGCAGGTGAGCGGCCAGGCCTGTTCACGCCAGTGAAGCAGAAAACTCAACTTGGTTAGGTTAGAGATTGGATTTCCCAAAGTGAAAACACTGTACAGGGGAAAGGTCTTCAGTCTATTGTATTTTATTACTGTTTTGTTGTTTCTTGTTCTCCCCCGACTGTTTTCCTCTTCATCTTATGAGCTAATTATTAGACATATATCTTGTAAACTTTCTGCTTAACTAAACACCTAAGATTTCAAGGCTAAGATTATTATTTCTTCGAACTTGCTGTCCTGCTCAGTATTTCATTGTTTTGGCATTATTTTAGCTCACAGAGGTTTATGAAAACGAGGAAGACTAAGAGGGAAGATAAAGGACGGAAAGCACTGCTCCCACACTCTTAGAAGTAAGGGTTCCAAAAGGGTTGAGTTTCTACCCAGAACTGTTTGCTTCTGTAGAACCCTTTTTTGAAGAAAGAGTTAATCAATGTTTTTTTTTAAGACTAAAGGTTCCACTAGGAACCCTTTCATCCAAAGAATCCTTTTTCGGAAGAAAGAGTTCTTTAATGATTCATTAAAGGGTTCTTTGTACCTTAATATAAAAGGGTTCTTGGTTGAACCCCCTGGGTGGGTTCTTTTATAGCATGCTTAGAAGGTAGAAATGTTCTGGGAAGAACCTTCTGAAAGAGTTCCTAATGGAACCCGAAAAGCCAAAAAGGGGACAAATCAAAGAACTATATAAGGTTCTGGTTAGCACCTTAATTTAAGAGTGAAGACTTCATTATGTTCCTGCTCCTCAATTCAGGTTTATCTTTTCTCTTTTATTTATTTATTTTGTATATACACTTTTTAAAATCTTTGTCGATTTTTATTGAATATTATTATTATTATATATTATTATTACATATAAATATTATTTTTTTAATTTTGAAAGTGGCTCCGTCTTTTCTAAAGTTTGTTTGCTAATTTTTGACACTCGATCCCAAATACAATCCTTCTACCTTTATATCATCTGCCTATAATTTTATAACTCTTTCATATAAATTAAAATGAGCATTGAAACAACATGCATGTGTAATTTTATTTTGCTCAATGAAACACAAACTGTTTTTAGCAGAAAAACGTATAAACTGTGTATTCCACAATAAGGTGAGTGGAGTTGTTCTGTTTATGACATTTAGGCGACACAGTGGTACAGTGGCCTATTTTAGCATAAAATTGTGCCTACATTTACTTTCATAAACCAGAGACACTAACACACAAAGCAATTGTTGTGGATTTAGCTGCTGGAGACACAAACACAAACCTCCACGAAATCACATAAGCTCCTTTCACTTATGCTGAGTTTACTCTCCTGTACTCGGATATGAATTTTTCATCTGCCACACATTTAAATGCTCATTAAATTTAAATTCTTGAAACAATTAAGGCAGAGTTTATGTTGGGTTAAATGAAAGGGCAAAACTTACAAATGATATCACACAAATGATGCATCACTTTAGTTCAGACAGAATATTGAAGTCATGGGAGCATTATTGATCAACAGCTCATTCACACTTGATTGGTTAATATCACATCAGCTGATCAGCTTTAGGAGGACCAGAAACATCCAGTTAAACTGAAGATAATATAAAGCGGTCTTCCTCCTCATGATTTGTTAAAGAATTTTTGGCTTACACCATGGTTTCATTCATCTGTGTGCCATGAATTGTATATGTTCACTGTGCCCTGTGGGATTTAGTGCTCCTGGCAGAATCCCTTGCATGCTGCTTGGATCCTTTATGGGGCTCCCTCGAGAGCAGAAGCCTTTCCACCAAGTGTAACTATATAGCCATTTGCAATAAATAGTGTCTAAGTCTTTGACAGTAACTGTCCAGCTGAACTGCGCGTCAAACGTATGAGGGCTTTCCCTTTCAGGTAATTAAACCCGGATATTCATCATTCAGCAGCAGGAATAATATGTGCGTGTCTAATTTTAAAGTCTCCCTCCTCTCAAAAATATGCTTTTCTTCATGTTCTTACAGCTGGATGTTTGAACCTTACAGTGCACAATGGTGTATGTGCAGAAATTTACACTTGAATGACGCTTTCACATTCATTTGCTGAAAGTAGAAAGTTTCTCTGTGTTCACTGAAAATCAGATTTTAATGGGCAGGCCTCGAGCATGATTTGTGACATCACAACTTTTTTGGAAGTCAATCCTGGTCCAATTTCAAATTACACAATTGTGATGCAGAAACCTGAAGCCTTCAGTGCACAGGCACTGAGAATGGACTTTATTGAGAAGTAGGAGACATTGTTTGTCTGGAATTTTTAATGAGGATTTCAATCTGAAAATTTTTATCTTGAAAATACATATCAGATACTATTGTTCTAAACAGACTATTTGTTTATATCTCTTATTACAAATTTGAAATGGGGACCTTTAAGGATGTGCTTCACAGTTATTCATTACTCAAACAATACTGTTACCTTAAAGTTTCCATGAAATGGCAAGCAGAGTGCTTAATGGTGACTTTCTTCCTGACAAAGTTAAAAAGTTGTGCTTTTGCACAGTGAGCCTCCAGAAACACAGCGGTCGGCTTCAATGAACAGATGTTTGTTCCTTCTATGCTCTGCTGCGTCGTAAGTGAGGAAGCGTTTCATTGGACACAAATTTGGTAACGCCCTCAAGTGCAGGATGAGTACTTAAACATCAACTTTGACTTCATGGGAAGTTTAAAGTTTCGCCATGGTCTGGCAAAGTTGGCACAACTGAAGTAACTTATCTAACGGCAAAAGCCACCCAGAGTCTAGACACTTACTTTCCTTAAAACCCTGTTTTTAAGGAAACATTTGGCGTGCTGATTGTTACCTACTCTCCCAGCCACGCTCCTACCTCACAGGACACAGAGCACTTACAAAACAAATTTCCTGCCCTCTGCCTTTCAATGCTGCAAAGTATGTCAGGACTGTGGACAGAGCCAGCGGCTGACAGTCTGAGGGAGAAGATTATTCTGGCAACGCAGAGCCTCACAGCCACAGCTTGTTAGCATTATTTGCATTCCTCATTTAAAACGGCTTTGAGCAGCTAACCTCCAGCTACAACTGATAGCACCTTGGGGAAGGAAAGGACGCGTTCACAAACCTTCTCCGATAATGTGACAATTGTATAGTTAGAAATTCAACACATCAGGGCACTTCTGCAACCACTAACACTTACCACCATTCCACACCACTAATTATTGTTTGCCATAATGGACCAATGTGTAGTTGACGTTCACACTGCATGAGCAGTGAATGGCTTGATTTACTTGTAGCTGATAATTACTAAAGTAATTATCATTCTATATGCATTGCTGTGTTGCATTTAGAGTGTTCACATTATCGAGCAAATCCTAAAGTAATCACCCGTTACCACGCTCAGTCTCATTGTTTAACTGAAAAGGCAGAATCTACAGTTAAACATGATGAGAGGACAGACAAAAAATACACAGACTGAGAGAAAAGAAAAGAGAGGGAGACGTTGTGGACCTGTGTGAGGAGAATATATGATATTTTAGTCTGTAGAGAGGAATTCTGAGTCGTACCTGAATCGAATAGGGGGCATCTTCAGCAGGGATTCACATCCACCATGATCCCACATGCCCTCTTGCTCCTTCACCTTATGTATCCTACAAAATAAAACTCTCTCCTCTAAACTCAGGGTTATAGTGCTACACAGCTATCTAGCCTCCAAAGGACTGCATTAAATAGTTACCTTTTATTAATACTCAATGGTATCATCAATGAATAAACCTTGGATAATGGCTGTGGCCTATTTTATTTATGAGCATATAAACTTTCTGAAGGTGGAATTGAAAAGAAAAACCCTTGGTTTCACTGGTCTATTGGACGAACACAAATCTTTGAAAACCTGATGAATAGCAAATGCTTAGACATATAACAAAGAGTCTTGGAAGCATGAATAGGGCTATTATAAATTCATACTGACCCTTGCCATTACTGAAATTTTGTTTACAAGTGCAGAGTGTGCTAACTTACACAATTTGATAAGATTATATTTTGATAAAAATTAGATGTGAGTTGAGAGTGTTCCATCAATATAAATGCTGAAATTCATGTGTAAAAAAAACCCCACCAAGAATTAATAGACCCATAGACTGTGCAGAAGCTTGCTGGGCTGCAACATGAAGGGGACAATTCAACAGTTTTAAACCTGGGGTAGGCAGTTTATTTTTGGTGTCATTGGGCAAAAGTTTCACAGTAACCTTTGGGTGTAATGTAATTCAAATGGTCTGAGAGAAAACGGCACTTCTGCTCCTCCTCTTGGCTCTGTTTTTAGGCTTCAGAAAATCTATCATGTGACTGTGGCCAATCACAGGTATTATGGTGGGAAGACTACCGCGTTTGTCCACAGGGGCCTCTAAAATCAACAAAATATTAAAGGTCCCTGTAGTAGCCTTTCACTAGATGTCAAATCAGTGCTGATGGTAAATGTAGTGAGTTGAAGCAATACATTTCCTCAGTGCATGCTATATTGACCAGGAAAGCTGAGTTCTCCATGCTGGCGGTACCTATACTGTATATGTACCAGGATGCATTGCATGTAACCTTCTGATCCCCACACCCTGTGTTCCATGCATCACCACTCTAGACTATAGCTATTACTTTGTTGGCCAAAACATAGTGCTAGGTGACAAAAATATTCATCTAGTACGCCCCATGGTTGCTCAGAGGTGGGGACTAGAAATCCAAGCTGAAATATCCTGGACTTCTTCCTTAACACAGGTGACATCACTGTGACATCACTGGGTGCAGGGAAGAACAACGGATTTTGAAGCAGGAGAACTCAGTTTTCTTTGTCAATAGAACACACAGTAAGAAATTTATTGCTGCAATTGACTAAATTTACCCCCTGACACTGACTAGACATCCACATAAAAAGTGGAGCATTTTCCCTTTAATATTGACTAAAAATACAACCTACCCAGGCATTAAAAATTCACTTTGTGACCTAGATCATGCTTATTATCTATGTAAATACAAAATCACAGTATGTACCACTGCTGGAGTTAATTCTGTCACATTGATGACAAAAGTTCATTTTGTTTGGCAACTTAAAATTGTGGAAAATGTGGAAAGTGATTTTTGCACATCTCTTCAGTTGTTATACACAAAGAAAATCAGCTCCTACTGATGTATGTTTATATGCAAGTGAAAACCAGGAGTGGAAAGAGAAGAAGAAAAAGATGAACAACACAAAGAAGAAAAATAAGAGACGAGAGGACCCATATCTGCTTGTGGGATTAGAAGAGGGACATTATGTTGTTAAATGGCATGGATCGAGAGCTGACTTCACCAGTATTCCCCACTTCCCGCTATACTAGTCATTAACTTATCCCAGCTCACCTCTCTCCTCTTCTTCTCTCCTGACAGTCCAATCCCCAAGAGGTGGTCCTCTCTCTCAGTTCCACTTATTCTCTCTATTCCATCTTGTCTCTCCTCTCTTTATCTGTCCCTTTTCTCTTTTTTCTTCTATCTGCCTCCTTCATCTCCAGCTAGGGTCAGCAAAATGGACCATTACGGAAATCCAAGCAACCTGGGATTCTTCCTCGTCCTGCTGTGGACATGTGCACATCTGTACTGCACATGCCTGAATGATCCAGCGCCCTGCGTATACTCTACACTGTATAGGATCCCACACGTGCTTCCGTGGAGTAACTGTGGTGCCTGCATGCTGAGAGACACAAAGAGCAAACATGCTGTGGTTAAAGTACATTTTAGCTTGAATGAACAGAATGAGTCCTTGAACATTTTGTTTTAAACTCAGTGGAATATATTTTATCAGATATAATTTTTATTTTCCAAATGATTTTGTACATTTGCCACACTGCGATACACATCAATATCGAAAAGACATATTTTATTGAAAGATGATACCTGCCTCTTACGAACTAGGTCTTTTCATCATTTCATCATAATGATGCTGTAGTCACAAAGTTAATTGCTGAGTTTTGAAAATGTATTGACACTGTAAAAAAAAAAGTTTTAGACGTGGCAGAAACACACCCAATTTTAAAGCGTTTAAACAAACCCTCAGGTTAGCCAAATTTATTTTAAAGATAAAACAAAGGTAAACAGTAAATTTATTTCCCAGACTGTCTGTTGTCAACATCCTTCACAGTTTACAGACCAGGCCCAGCGCCAGGATGAAGTGACTGGGGGAGCTGTTAAAAATTGCGAGGGGGCAATTTTTCCATAAAATAAAACTGATTGATTTTAACCATGCAATAGTCTGTAAGCTAGATTCCAACATAAGGGTACTGTAGAATACACTTATTAATCATAACAATGTAGCACTAGCAGATCACTAAATATTTTTTGATCTTATGAATGATTCTCTGTCAAAATCAGCAGGGGGAGGCATGTAGAAACAGCTGTTTGTGGGTTGCTGCTCTCTCTCATTGACAGTCCCTTCACTTCCCAGTAGCCTACGCACAACTAATCACGCTGTCCATGGTTCTGAAACAACAGTGACACTATGTATTGTTCTGAAACAAAAGCTGAGTGATAGTCACATTTATCTTGGCAAATAATTGTGTTGCTTTTGCTATTTTGTTATGTAAAGCTGAAACAGAGGGGTCAAAAAATACAGCTGGGGGGCTCAGCCCCCTGAGGCCCCCAGTGGCCCCAGACCCATAACAGACTAACTTTGACTTATACTTGCTGTAGTTGTTTGTGTATACAGATTTCTTGTGCAGTTAAGGACTTTTAGTGATATTTTGGGTGAACTCACTTTCAGTTATCAAAAAATATCAAAGTTTAAATGTTAGTATTGCATAGCAGCATAATTAAATAGTTACATTCCTCATTAATTTATATTTATCAGCAGGACAACACAATGAGAGGAAATTAAGACAAAAGTTAGACTAGAAAGGTCACATGACGCATGATTATGTGCCTTACAACTTTTAACAAGGTCTGGGTCTCATGCGGGACATAATCCCCGGTCTCCAAGGTAAAAGTCCTGTGCTTGTTTGAGTCATCCATCCACCACACCCTGTCCAGATGCAAACTTTGTCCCTCTTCATACTATGTTGAAATCTTGGTGTGACTCATACAGCCACAGATGGGTTTACTTCAAAGTCAACTGAAAAGCCTGGTGCATGTCTTTTAGCTGCTAACGGGTACCATGCCTGTCTATTTGGGTTGACGTGGGGTGATGACAAACGTCAGTATTTTACGAGTCGGGAATGAGACTGAGCTTGGTTCTCTTCTTTTGATAGAAGCATTAACTTCCTCCCCTCAATTCCAGCCCCGGCGTCAAGCTAACAGGTCCGGGACCAATGACGTCCACTGATATCAACCATCCATCAAACTCCTGGTAAGATAGAAAAAGAGCATAATGTAATCATTGTTATCCCTCACATTACTGTTACTGCTACTGTTACATCCCATCCCTGTTTTATATCATAGCATATACTATAATATTTTTGTTTGGTTTGGTTTGTATTAGATTCAACTGAGCCTTGATGGTTAGACTATCTGTAAAAGCGAGGGTGTCGTGGTGGAAACTACTTCACGATTTCCTGCACCTTGGGTGGTTTTTCAAACAGCTTTTCTCTCAGCACACAAGGCCTGGGGTCAGAACTTTGTTTTTATAGAGCCTAATAGTGGATTGTGAGTTGTTAAACCTCGTCAGGTCTCTTGCTCCCTTTGGTACTTAGATATGTACTCCACTACCATTACCCAAACCCCAGAGCAACCAGGGAGAGCTCGCCTTCTGATTGCTGTCATCAGCACTGAACGATCATTGACTTCTCCCTTGTTGGACTCGAGCAGCAGCCATATCTTGATATACTCATAACTTTCTATTAAGTTTGTGAAGGCTGACTGTGCTGTGTTCCACTTACTTATTATCAGCCCTTCGCCTGCATTCATTATTCTCCTCTCAGATCTGATGATAGTGGACATGTTTGGGCATAGCATCTTCCAGGCTCCACCCTTATTGTTTACACCTTTCCAACTCGATTAGAAAGGATGTGAAAGAGAAAAAGATGAGTAAGTGATTTCACACAGTCCTGGCTTGTGGCAACGATAAATATATCAGCTCAGATGTGGTAAACATCACGTACATACAGTACACTTTACTTAATATTAATATTCAGTTGTGACCTGGGGTTAGCCATAAAGGGAACACCAATGCCATCTTCATATCATATCATTCATTCTCTCACCGTTTACTGGAATAAATGGAGGATATGATCAATGCAGCTGAGAAGCCCATAGTTAGAATTAATGAGCACTGCCCGGCTCCTGCAATTTGTCTGCTGTGCTATTGAGTCGTCTTATTTCAATGTCTAATTTGTTATTGCTCCAAACGTCTCTTTCCCTGGGGCGATTTGAAGCGTCTCGTTGTGCGCCATCGCCAGTTGGCCGATAAACACCCCTATGAATGTCTTGGGCATTTTGTGGAAATGTAGTGCGTGGTGTGATTTTTCATCTAAATGCTGTAACAGTAAGATGATTCTCTTCGCCGGTCTCTGACTGATGGATTATTCTTCATTATTCATGAAACACAGTCTGTAACAACACAGAATGTGAGCGTAAATAACAACGATGGGGGTGATATACAATGGAGGCCATGGTGTTAAGTGTGCAAATCAATAAATGTAATGTTCAGATGCACTTGGGGGTTGTGGTCAAGAAATGTTATTTAGAAGAACACAGAAATCAGAAAAAATCATCAGTCAGTGATTTTGACTGCATAAAAGCATGTTTGTACAGATATTATGCCCTTTTCTACTGCTTTAGAACAGAACCATATAGGAAAAACATCCTTGTCTCCTAGAAACTACGTCTGTATATTACAAAACTGTTTTCATAATTACATTGTGGTGACAATGTCATTCCTGTCTGGTTTATGTTCAGAGACACATTTCTTTGAGTTGATGAAACTGTACATTTATACAATGTCACAAAGAGGTGGTTGGGCTGGACGGCGGGCATCCAAAGTGCAGGATTGTGATTCCAGGGTTTACATCCAGACCTCCGTAGTATTTTCTTACTCTAACTTTAGTAATAAGCTTTTACAAATAGTAGATGTTTATAATAGTTAAACTGAGCAATATGCAATATTTAGCAATAATAATGAATTCCTGAATTTCAACTTTTAAGAGGAGAGAGTGAAGGAAAAACCCATTTTCTATATCATCAATGGCTCCAACTCCCTATTTGGA
Organism: Lutjanus argentimaculatus; assembly: GCA_034769285.1. Classification (NCBI taxonomy): domain Eukaryota; kingdom Metazoa; phylum Chordata; class Actinopteri; order Lutjaniformes; family Lutjanidae; genus Lutjanus; species Lutjanus argentimaculatus. The sequence goes on from JAWZSL010000014.1 coordinate 14,583,531, forward strand.
CTGCTGTAATCTTTTTTTTTTTTTTTTAATGCTATGGTGTTCTATATTTCACCTTTAAATAATTAATTAATAAAAAATTATGTGTCTTATGTCACAGCTGACTTTTGAACAAAGCTATAAACAATATAACTTTATAATGTATTTCAAGATTGCCTATTTTGGCAGAAAACAAATTAAACTCTAGGGCCTGGTGCAGATACCATTATTACAAAAAAAAAATAAAAATAATCCAGTATTGTTATATTGGTGGATATTCTTACACAGAATATAATATATAGAATATATACATAATCCATTTTTTGCAATGACGCTCAAAAGTGGTGAACACTTGAGACTAAGATATATAATGGAGGTGGCAGATTTTACAGTTTAACAATAAATTTCACAGCCTAAAGCGATAGGACACTGAAGTAGTACATTTTCAGTTATACATTCATTATTTTAATTTTTCTAAATGACAAAACACAAACAGAGCAAAATACATGTATATGTTAAACCTGCATTAAGAAAAAGGATAAAATATACACAGAATGCTGCCTGTAAAGCTATTATATTCTGTTCCAAAAAAAAAAAAAAAAAAAAAAAAATTCAAATGGGTGCATATCGGACAAAATGCTGATACCAATTGTGACCAGTAGAGCTGTGATAGGCCAATAGTCGACCAATATATCAGTTGAGCTCTGAATTTCTTGTTCGTAAATTTTCGTTGACAGTATAACATTTTACTCATACATTAGTAATTAACATTTTATTGTTAATAGAAAATGTAATTCCACATAGTTTCTAGTAGACAAGGCTGAGACCTTGTAAAATATAGCTGTGGCTGGTAACTATATATGTAAGACAAAACTAAACTTAAACAGTCCAGTGTATTATGTTTTAATCGCCAAAAATAGATTATCAAATCATTCTCATCTGAAAAAGAAGATCTGCAAGTTGCACATCTTAACATTAAACAGCTGTGACAGTCCCAACACTGCCATGGAGCTGGATATTGCTCCTCTGGATAGAGGCATTATTGGTAAATGTATCATCATTATACCATCTCAGTCAACATCTTTGGTAATTTTATAAGCAGGCAGGTATCACAAAACCCAAGCCTAACTAAATCCAAGACAGCAATATTCCCCATAAATCATCCAGGGCAGAAATCTTTGCAAGGCAAACAAAGTGAAGGGATGAGAGGAACGTGATACTTGAGCAAAACTGAAACACGACTCCTCTGGTGTGGAGCTGCAAGCGTTTATCAAACTTTGGAAAAAGACATACAAACCCTGGCTGTTTAGAGTTTCCATTAAGGGACTGACATCACAAAAGTGAAATGAGTCTGTTTATTTATCTAAAATACGCAAGCAACCCACCCAGCATTGATACTGGACCTCACAGAAACGTACTGTGAACTTGAGGGCGTAGCAATAAAATGGAGGGCAGACATTCATACAGACAAATGAACAGAGGTGGACTCCACTACATGCAGCAGTAATCACAGAGGGGCTCCTCACCCGCACAACCCCGCACACTGAAATACACATAAACAAAGCCCTTTTTGATCTTCAGAGGAGCAAAAATATTGATTGGAGCTCTATGTGGTCAGTTCGGTTCTGCAATTCAGAAATAAAATGCAGCATGGTGGGCCGCGGAAGGAGGCAGCTGAGGCGAAAAAGAACCTCAGGCTAGTATGTCTGTGTCGAAGGCATCATGGGCTGAAGCATCAACAGGTGGCCACCATGCTTCGGGGTAAAGACTCACCTGGTGGGTGCTGCGCTACAACCCCCACCAAGACAAATGAAGTGTTTGATCTCCAGCAAGAGGATGAGGAGAATTCAGAGGCTCAGAGCAAACACACAAATGCAGTGCAGCAAGTAGAAAGTTGAGATTTTATAATTTAAGGGCAGACCGCTCACTGGCTGATCTACAGTAAACACTTTTTTTTTGTAATAGTTTTTGTACAACTGAGTAGTTACATGTCGAAAGTAACTTAGTCCAAACCTCAGTATCCTTCAAAAGAACAGGCTGTACAATGTGTCCCCCAACTCAACCCTGTCACCTATGAATTACATTCATACAAACTAATTTGTATCGCCAAACACAGTATGTTTTGGCTGAAATGGTACATGAAAGAAATTAGCCAGCCCTTCTAGCAGATAGATTTCGGACAGGAAATCAGTGCATAGCTAACCGTCTATTTGAATCCCAACCATGATCTTTTCCAAAAACCTAAGACAAGAAAGGTACATTTATCCAAAAAACCTTTACAGGTGCTAGATTAAAAAAAACCCAAACTGAAGTCAAGAATTAGACAAAAGATCTGCACGTTGTCATGATATCTCCTAGCAATTTTAATTGAGCGATGTTTTGATCTAACAGAGATCTTTGTCGGGCATTGTCAGATTTGACAATGTGAGTTTTGACAATGGACAGGTTTGACAATGCCTGGTGAAGATCTCTTTTAGATCGAAACGTTGCTTAATCAAAATTGCTGGGAGCTATTACACTATACAGTGTGTGGATTTTTTGTCTGATACTTTTCTTAAACCTGACCAAACTGCCAAGGAAAACTGAAAATATTAACAACGTCCTGAAAACAGAAACTCAGCTAAGTCTAACAGTAATAAGTCAACAATAAGGTCCTTATGTGAGTCAAACCTCTGTCTCCTGGGTAGAAGTCCTATGCTGAAAGTCTGTGTAAAGTCTAAACACAATTTACATGTTACAACATAGTTTCTGAAAAAAATGTTAAAACACTGAGATCTATGTGTTACTGAATTCTGGAGTCAGTCTGTTCAACGGCTGTTCTTGATTTCTGTGTTCAGGATTTTTTTAGGCGGACCTGAAACATGGCTCGGAAGCAACACGCGAATAAAATTCTTCTTCCTCTTGTTCCCAATTTGCAATTTGATGTAAAAGTGTAAAAGTGATGGTACATTACAAGGATGTTAATGATTAATCATTACCACCATTTCTCTGGAGTGATCAGATTTTCACATGGTTTGGTTTGGTCTGCCTTGACATTGTCTTGTTTGGCAGAGCCATCTGTTGAATAAAGACAGGCTGACAAGAGCAGCCGTTTCGAGTGAGAGCCTCATTGTTTTATAATTCTGTCGATTTAAAATTGTTAATGCTTCATAAATTAATGTTTCACATAACTAATATGCTGCTACAATAGTTTGAATAAAACTTAAACTGTGAAAATGCATCTTGTATCCTCTTAATTAATAATGCTTACTTGATTATTGGTTGCTAACATGTTAAGTTAGTACAGTACTGTAGATGTTATGTGAAGAATAAAAAAAGATGATTGAGAGGACAGTTTGAACCCACGAACCATCACACCTCCTCCTGTCTACTTTCTAATGGGTGTGATTGTCTGATTGTCTGTTTTAGAAAGTTACAAAAATTGTCAGATTCAACCCCCATCCCCGATCCCTCCTATACCAAAAGGGTGTTTCAGACGCTATTAGACAATCTGACAAGTATTTTATCTGAAACTCACTGAGGCTTTAACCCTTTTGTTTCCCATTGTCACCCCCGAGCAGTGTTTTCAATTGAGATGCGGCATGATGGAAGACGTACATAAACAGCTGAGTAAAATTCGTCCTCTTATTGCCCAGAGCCTAGGCTATGAAAAGATAATTGGTGCTGTTAATGTTGTTTGCAAAATCCTCCCATAATTCAATCCCATCACCTTTGATATCTCTTTTAACACATGTTTATGATCAATTGGGGATAACAACATTTGTATTTATTATTATTCTGTGGTGCATAAAGGGCCAAAAAACGGCTTTAATTCCAATTGCAGTAAGTAATTTTCATTAAATGTCAATTTGTTATTAATTCAGAGCAACGCTGAAATCAAATAGTGTTCATTAATCACTGTGCCGTCCGGCGGGCTGCTAATTAAAATGTTGGGGGCGAGCTCGTTATTCACTGGCAGACCTGATTGTTAATGTCGACTCATTGTCCTCCTCCACCACGCTATCATTTATTTTCTTTGGTTTTCTTGTAAACTCTTGTTAATTATTAAATTGCTTTTTTGGACCCCTTGTGACACTTTTCAGATAGTCATCAAAGTGCTGCCACTGAGAGGAAGTTGTCCTCTGGTGTGAGACAGGGCAGTGACTGCAAAAAGCTATATCAGGTGCATTTATTTGTTGGTCCTAATAGGATTTTGATCAAAATGACTATTTGAAATACTGCCATGTTTAACTTGTACAAGGAATTCTTTTAAAATCTTTTATCTTAACACTTAAATCATGTCTGTCATGAGACACTGTAAATATGAGGCAAATTGTGAAATGAATGAAGAAATGCACATTAAATGGGGAAGGCCATAATGAGCTATTTAAGGAGTATTGTTAAACTGTTATATCCTATTTACTGTAAAAATCACTATGCTTTGTTGATTTTACAAATTTGCGCTGCTCACTGGCATCAAGCTTCAGTTTGCATTTATTCTGTGTATTAGAGGTAACTTTGCAGTTTACGGCAGCTTCACACCAGCCTTGTTTAGTCTGGTTTAACTGAACCCTGGAGTGTTTACTCCCTTGGTGTGGTTTGCTCTGATTTGGTACTGGAACTAGTAGTGCATTTGCTACCCAAATGGCAGGGGACAACTCTGGACTCATGAAGAAGTGAGAAATATCTGCACTATTAAATTATTTAATACCTGCTATCAAGACATTTATACATAAAAAAAAAAAAAGAAAAGAAAAAAAGAAAAGAAAAAAAGAAAAAGGGGAAAAAACTAATCTTTTCTCATTAACTTAAACTTGATATACACATATTATTTGTTCGAGTTAAATACATTTTAAATTTCTATTCTGTGTATTTTCAGAACACTTAATAATTTATAAACGTGAATTCTTCTAATATTAGATCTTGACTTGAAATGATGAGTTGAATGAATGTACTATACAGAGTTCAATCAGCTCATTAAATTAAGTTTCTAAAGACACATGATCAGCATATTAGCAGCCTTCCCAGCATGCACTGTTTCAGAGTTAAAAGTTCTAAGTTTGAAGAAAACATATGACAAAAACTTGCTGTATGATTGTTTGTCAGTGTGACTGAAGAGTTGTTGGTTCAACTTAATATCTTATATTTTTTGAGCATGTTTTCTCAAATGCAGCTGAATTAATATCAAGTTTATTTGATGAGAAAAGTTTATATTTTCTTAATAATTCAAAATTACCTCAACTTATCTTTTCAAATTTAATCAACTTAAAACTTTTAAGGCAGCCTGAGCACTAACTGTTTGAACTTAAAGATATGCGCTCCTGATCAACACCAACTTAAACAGAACCCAATGGGGCTCCATAATTTACACAATCCAGGTAGACGCTGGGCTGTTGGTTTGTTGTCTTTAACCTGTCAACTGTACGGCCAATAATAGACCAACATTTCCACCACAAGACCACTTGCCACTGTCATTTGAAACAAAAAGAAACAATGTATCATCCTCACATTGGTTCAGTTGAGGAACTGGACCTTTAGGTGTGAACCCGCCCTCAGTGAGTAATAACTGATTCGCTATAATATTATGGCATCTTTGTAGACTTAGTAAATGCAACATATGATAAAAGGACCTTGGAGTGAACTAGCTTTTAATAATCAGAAAAGAAGTCAGAAATGTAGCACACTTGCAACAATCTTTGTGTGCAGCACTCATGCTGAATTTCTCAAAGATAAAATATGGCTGCAGGGTTTTTATAGTGTGTAGTTCAACATGATTGAATAATTAGCGTTAGGTGTTCAAACAGAGTACTACTCCCACAGCAGCGTGCACAACGGACCAAGGTCGGTGTCTTCGACTCGCACACCTCAACCAGGGATATAACCTGTTTTCGTACCCCTCAATTATGCATGTTATCCACCAGCAGCCATATGTCTCTGTCAATACCTTTTCCTAGCATTCAGTGGTGGTCTGTGTGGGATTTGTGTGCGTTAAATAATGCAGTACTGAAAGGTCAGGAGGGAGACGAGGAGAGGGTCAATGCTTTGGCGAGTTGCACATGGTGGGGTGGGGGGGGTGTTGGAGCTGAGGCTCCGAGAAGCAGCCGTTAATTTCCAGGTCAGTTCCAATAATGAAATGCATACGGTAAATGTCAAACAGCACCCGTCGACGAGTAATCCACCTCAGCTGGGAAATAATGAATGGCTTTCTTTAAGACCCCAACTAACTCCTACGAATGGAGAAATCAGCATGCAGTTGAATTATTTTTAGGCACAGCCTGCCTTTCCTGTGTCATACCTTTCAGTTTGTGTTTAACACAGCCAAACTACATATAAAGTACAGCGTAGCTATGACAGTAGAAAACTGATTTCTACAAAGAAATGCCACATCTAACAGGAGTGAATTTAGATTAGTTTAGGAATTTAGGTTATTTCAAAATGTTGATATGTAACTGTTCTCACAACCATGGCCAAAATAAAGTTCATTTATATTCCAATGCAGTCAATCAATCACAAGACAACATGGATTTCTGGATATAGTGGTTCTAAAAAGACCCAAAAGGTTTACCACCAGGGTATTTCACATGTAACAAGTAATCTGAAGTTACAGTACAAAATAATGATTTGATTGAGGGTTGTGAGAGACGAATGTGACAGAACAGAGCTTTACCTTGAAGACCAAGTGGAGTATGTTTGTTAAAACTGTTCTTGTGTTCCACCATCCTTCTTTAAAGATGATGGTGGTGAATTTCTTATATTTGCCAGCCTCCATTAAACTACACTGGGGAGACAGGAAACTTTGAAGTTCCAGTGTGTAAGATTTACAGGGATGTATCATCACAGAAATTTAATAATAATTTAATTCCATTAATGTATAATCACCTGAAAATGAGAATCATTGTGTTTTTGTTACCTTAGAATGAGCTGTTTATATCTGCAGCAGGCCCAGGTCCTCTTCACACAGAAGGTTCCATGCTTTAGCGCTTCAACATTTCTGCAGCACCACCATAGATTCTCCCACTTGCTTGGAAGGGGAGGGTGAGGCAACGGGTTTGCAATTTGCACAATTTTCACTGTTAGATCCCATTAAATCCTACTGGTCTTGGTCTTTCCTTACCTTGTGAGGCAGCTGGATTCATGAGATCATGAGATCACGTGAGAACCAGAGGTTGTGCGAGCCAACCAGCCAATCTTTGGCGGGACTACTGGCAGCCATGACTGTGGTTTTAGGTGTGCCAAAAGCGAGAAGCATGGAAATGACTTGCAAACGATGGTGGCCCATAAGACATTATCGTAGATACTGTGATAACATAACTGGAGAATATTTCTTTATTGAAAGAAGAGCAAAGCACGACACTGAAAGTTTTTATTGATGGAAAAAATGTTTTCGCTCTTCTTCCAGTCGGCTTCAGCTGCAGCTCAGTGAGTTGTTCTGATTGGTGGAAGTTAGCCTATGTTAGACATGACAGATGGTTTATCCAATCATTTGACAAGTATTTTTTGAAAGTGCCGACCCTTTTCCAAAAAGTTTCTATGGACAGCTTCCCAGATGGTCTGTGTAACAAACCATCTGGCCCTCCAGGTTAGGTCTTTCCACTGGTCCTTTAAAAAAGTCCATATGCATTATATGTATTTCACTAGATATCAACAGGATTTAAATGAAATATAAAATAAAAATGTTTTCCCATTTCTCTGCATCATGCTTCATTGTACCTTGAACAAATAATACATATGTTCTGTAGGCATCTCTCTCACATTAAAGTAATAACAAAAGATGTTGTTTGATGATGTCATGAAATAGTGTGGGATCATGGGTGTTGTTGTCTTTACTTTTAAACAACCAACATTGTTGATGAAAATCTATCTGACGTGACTCAGATAGAAATCATGTTCGTGAAGGAGAAAACTTCCTTCCTCACTCTCTGACATATCCCACATATCCTGTGTTTTCCTAGAAGTTATAGCAACTAGCTAGAAAAGGCTAGTAGGAAACACTTTGTTATCGTAAATAAATTACAAATTTTTCTGGGTTTGAAGATTGCTGAAAACATTTGGGATAATGTAAGTACACAACTCAACAAAATATATAACATATGTCTTGCATTTTTAGACATTTTAATGCAGAAATGTTACATAGATTTAAAAGAATAATTCAACATTTGGGGAAATTTGGTATGCTTTCTTGAAGATGGTCTGGCAAGAAGATCACCACCGCTCTCATGTTTGTGGTTTTAGTTTAGAGCTAGAGCCAGGGGACAATTATCTTAGCTTAGCATAAAGCCTCGAAGCTCCAGGAAACAGCTAATCTGACTCTGTTAAATTAATCAATCAATAAATGAAAGGTCACAAATGAATATGTTTTGTCATGTCTGTTTAATCTTAACACAGTAATGTATAAATGTCTAATGATTTGCACCCAGCAACTCCAGAAAGTCACTGTGTTTGACTGTTGTTTTCCAAAAAATAGGAACTCCAAAAACCACAAATTGTCAGTTTGACATTCCTGTTTGTGTACAAAAAAGATTCAACATGTCAATCAGTGAGCTTTTGAGGTGCTGGTAGGCAGATTTTTGAATGTTAGACTCAAGCTAGCTGTTTCCCCCTGTTTCCAGTCTTTATGTTAATGTGAGTGTAAGCTAAATTAACTGTCTCCTGCTTAGCTTCATACTTAGCCCAAAGACATGTGAGTGAAATACAACTTCTCATTAAACTACTTGCAAAAAAAACCAAATAAGCCAGTTCTCGAAAATGTGAAACCTTAACATCATAAAAACATTTTACCTGTTATGCTCCATGCTAATCATGCCCCACTTCCATTTGACAGCAACTGCAGAGCATGCCAGGAGAAATTAAGAAAGCAAATGCTTCTATATGACACTTTTATTAACCTGAAATTAGAACATCAAACTCTGTACTTTTGATGTTCGTCTCTGCTACTGTGAAATTCAAATGAGGCATTTCAACCAACACACCAAGCTACTGTAAGTGTTTTCTTATTTTGCACAAACGCTGCAACTCTTTGTCTTTTTTTATATAAAAGGCAAAAAGAACAGCCACTTTAAAATGCTGTCAGGGCTCTTGATTGTGGTGAATGAAGACACTTCTCCGCTTATCAACAACAATATGCAGAGCACACCTCTCTTAGTTTCATTCCCATAAATTATTGAAGTGATTGTTGGGATGATAACAACAACAACACGACTACCTTTAGTGGAAGACGAAAGCTGTAATGAAAGGGGGAGAGGACTCAAGGTGAGCGTGACTCATAGACTACATTATCTTTTGGTTGCTCTGTTCCAATGTCAGCGGCAAAGACAGATTCTCCTTTCATCTACGCCCTTGTTCTGTTTTTCTCATGTGTGCGTATGTGCAAGCGTATAAAATATGCTGGGATTTGTGGGTATGGGCGTATGTGTGTGCAAAAGTGAGAGAAATCACTGGAGAAGCATCAGTTAGTTTGAGAGGCGTTGGGAGGGCGGGCTGGTGGGGGAGGGTGGAAATGACTAACGGCCTTTTGTGTAATTAATGAGGACAGCGTTGATTTCCGCCGATAATTTAGCATGGTTGCCAGCGCTTGACTTCTGATCCCCATTTACCCTGGCTCTGTCTCTATTTAGATCAGCCTAGTGTGGGAGGAGTGTGTTAACCTTGGAGAATACACACACATCACAGGCAGATGCACAGAAACACACAAAGCCTTATCCACTTCCACACACAGGACCCCCCTGAAGCCACCCACACATACACACACAAACATTTATACCCCCTTCCTCTGTTTCGCTCCTTCTCTTTTTTTTCCGCACACATAGATCAACCGTGCACACACATGCAAACAAGGAAAAGGCATTTGAAAGCGCACACATACACACACCAACACCCACAAGCACCTGAGGCAATGGAATAAATGCATCTTTAATGATAGCAGATAAGGACTTCCAACCAGGCCTGTAGTCATAGCTCAGTGATTTGGCTAGCAGGGTAAGGGATTGTGGGAATGAAAAACAAGCCAGTGGAAACTTCTGGGCCTCCAGGAGTCAGCAACCAAAAACCCACAGTCAGTCAGTCGGACAGAGAGGAAAAGCTCCGAGCTACTCTTTCAATATGCTGTCAGATGCTAAACAGAAAGTCTATTAAAACAACAGAACCACGCCTGTTGTGGTTTTCAACATGCTACACTGTAAAAAACAAAACAAAACATATGGGAATTTAATGGAATCGACTTATCTTTTCTCATTAATATATGGTACAAGTTATGTTTATTCAAGTTAATTAAAGTTATAATTTCTAGTATTTATATTATTATTTTAGTTATTTACAGAGTAGGGTTGCAAACATTTTACATTTTCCCTAACTAAAAGTTGAAAACACTAATAACTGATTGATCATTAATAATTAATGATGCACAATAAATGTCTCATTTTTATTGGTTTGAATTTTTTTTGTCTTTTGTTCTAATTTTAAGCTTAATTTTAGGTTTCTATATCCAATAAACGGTTTACCAGACAAACAATGCAGGGCATAATCCATTCTAATTCGATAATTATTATTAATTATTTTTAATTGGTTAAATTCTTAATGGTGATTGATCGTTTAATAATTAAACATTTACATCCCTAGTTCAATCAACTCATTAAATTAAGCTTCCAAAGAACTTCGATTTGCATATTAGCAGAATTCCCAACATGTATTGTTTTAGAGTGAGACCTGAGCCTGAGACCTTTCTTTTTTATAGCTTTCAAGGAAACATTTAAGATGAAAACATGCAGTGTGTCTCTAATACACTGTAAAATAAGTCATGGTTGCTTGTCCCTACCCCCTTACACTTAAAATTTAATACATTCATTAGGAGCAGTTTCACATATTGACTTCAGGCCGATGCTAGAACAAAGAAGATCCAACAGGAGCAGCTGCAGCTTTAAGTTCTATGTGTGAAATGAAGAACTGATTCTTCAAACGGAGATAAAAGGAAATCCAATATTTCTGAAATGTCAGTGTGGTTCAGCTTAATATCTTAAGCCTATTGAACATGTTTTCTCATATGGAACTAAATCAATATCAAGTTTATTTAACTAGCCATTACAAAATGACCTCAACAATTTAAACCAAATATTTTTTTATTTTTACAGTGTAGTCAGAATCAACACACACTTCACAGCTGAATTTAAATGACTTGTGTTTTATAAGTGGACATCTTGGTAATGCTGTGTTAGTGTGGCTTCTTCTGCTTTATTGCTCCTGTTAATGAAATTGCTAATCACTTTCTGCGGTGACACATTGGCAGATGTGTGAATATGCATGTGTGCGCGAGAGCCGAGATGATGAGAGCAGCATTGATCAAAATACTTAACATCCGTCTGCGTTATTGTTTTGGGGGCTTATTATGTATCAGCAACATATGTTGGCTTAAGGCTCGCCATGTTCGGGGTCCTGTAAACCCCTGATTGACATGCAAGTGCCGGCATTCTTTATTCATTCACTTCTATCCAAACATCACTGGCACTAGGCTGTATTGCAAGCCAGAGCTTAAACAAATGGCACGGTTCTCCCTCAGGCCTCACAGCTGACATTTCCTGGATTTATTATGCATGTGGATGGGCTGCAGGGAATTCAGGTGCAACTAGATAATACTTGAGCTATAATAGTGGGTTTGTATGTCTTACAACAACACAAATGCCCATATGGCACAAGGGAACTGGTGTTCAATATTCAAGGCCTCTCTGTGACGAAAACTCATGCATGCCCTTACATATTTTAACTTCTTAATTTCACTGTTGCTTATTCTTAAGTCTCCTCTATCTTCATGCCTTCTTTAACATTCCATAACAACTGCCGTAAGAGGTCGTTTTGACCATTTGAATTCCAAACTCTATAATCTGTCATGATTAATACCCAGTTAAGGGATTAAAACATTTATTCTGTTAGGATGTCTTTAATAAATTAAATAACACAGAAATATAGATTTTGCCAAGTGTAATTATGTATTTTTCAATATTCATGCCATCACATATAACAAAGCGCAATGATTACTCTAAACCAGACACTGCCTCTGTTTTGGTGTATGCAGATGTGGTGGCTGCTTCGGCTGCTATTTGTTATCTTTGTAGTTTTTGTGTATTTTCTTTAAATTGTCCAAAAAAAGAAAAAAAAAAAAAAAAAAAAAAAAAGGAAACATTGCTATTTGTAACAAGTAATGTTACTAAAATTTGAGAGCTCTATAACAAAAAAATCAGCTAGTTGTAGGTGCTGATTAGGATACTTTAGTTTAATTATTTATATCTTACTGTAGGCAAATATGATGCGTCTCCAACCGTGCAAAAAAAAAGTCACTATCTAACCATGGCATTTTTTGTGTGGTCAATATGATGGTGTATGGCTAAAATAAGTTTAAAAAAATCACATTTTCTTTCTCCCTTTGTGTAATTTATATTTAAAAAAAACATTTTTGAAAGACAATACAAACACTTTAATGAAAATTTAGGTACCAGCACCATTGTATTGGTTAATTAAATCAACACTATTGCACATGTAAATTTGAAAACTGTCAAAATGACGACGCCAAAATATAATCACGAATGCAAGCATGAAGTTCATGTTACTACACAAAATTGTGGAAAAAAGCAAAACAGTAAATTAAAATACAAAGTAGTCTAAGGATGTACAGTCTTACTTAATTTAATGTCATCCTTGAATGATGTTATTGCTTCCATAGGAAAGTGACTGAAAAGTAAGTGCAAGTGTGCGTGTGGGTGTGTGTGTGGGTGTGTGTGTGTGTGTGGGTGTGTTTCTTTTTTCAGCTTGAGTTAGTAAGCCCACCTGTCAGTGCATCCATCACTGAGGCTGACTAGTTCTGCGTAATTAAACCTCGCGCACACTAGCGTTGCATGAGAGACCCCCAACTGCCATCAATTATTCATGGTGTAGGTATGTTTTTGGGGGCTTTTTGCAATGAGTTCAAAGCTTGTTACAGGAGGCCCCCAGTGTTTTAAAGCAGGGCTCCAACCTTGGCATCAACGGATGTAAAATTAAAAAAAAGAAAAAAAAAGAAATCACTCTGCTGGGCAGTGCCACGCTGCCCTCACTCACACACCCGCCTCTGCCCATTCCCAGCCTGCAATGCCACAAATGATAAGCCTCTCATTCATATGTAAAACAGGGGCAGTGGGGGTCGCCCAAATGATCCTACTGTTGGACTTCTGACGAGAGCGGCTGAAAATGCCGCGTGAAACTCATTAATCAGAGACAAGCCGGTGTTGCTGTTGCAGGTGAGTGCGGCTGAAATCCTGGCCAGAGGTTAAATATGCCCTCAAAATTCTGAAATGTTGTTTCTATCAAATGCAGGGAAGATTTATCCATGTTGAATGTCAACCTGAACTTCTCTGCACTTTGAAAATACATTACAGACACAAACACTGTACTAGCTCCATGTATCTTTAAAAGGATAGCATGGATTTTTTGATATGGGGTTGTATGAGGTTGTCATCGATAGTCAGTGTATTACCAACAGTAGATGCCGGTTGACAGCCCCTAGTTAGGAAAAGCAGAGAGGGGCACCAGCACAGAAGCTAAGCAATGAACTGCTGTGGACAGGGTTAGCCAAAAAATAAATATTACTTTAAGTGTAGGCTATATTTAGAATATTGTCATCACTTTATTTTGATCTCAGACAGCCTTTTGTGACAGGAAACCACCATTATAGAAGCCAAATATCATATTCTCCAAACCAACCAAACTCCAGAGGCAAAATCAGTAATTTTACCTCACAGAACATGGGAGTTGCTGGCCTACCGCTGCATCAATCTGTTTGTGTTATTGGTTGACTTCTGTGAATCTGAAACATCCGTTTAAAACACCAAAGTCACAAAATAACACAAACTACTGTAACTAACAGATCAAGGCAGCGGTAGACCAGCAACTCTCATATTCTGAACGGTAAAATTACTGATTTCACCTATGGGGTTTGGTTGGTTTGGAGAGAGTGATATTTGGTGGCTTATATGGCTAAATATGGCTTAAACTGTATTGCTTATTGAATTTAAGTGACTAAAATACCTGACCCTGTCCACAGCAGTACATTAATTAGGTTCCATACTGGTACTCCTGCTGCTTCTCCAAACTGGGGGTGTACCAACTGCCATCTACTGTAGACAATACACTGACTTTGACCAGAAAGTACCTCATACAACCTCTCATTATCCCTTTAACACAGCTGAGTCATCTTTACATCCTGTTTTCAGCAAAAAGTTTTATTACAAACACTATGCGACTGCTCTAAACTGTTGTTAACACCCAAGAGATAAAAAACAAAGGCATTCTACAGGAGCATGGTTTGAATTTATACTCACAGTCATATTGCCGACATTTATAACACAAAAATATGTCAACCATCACCTACTCTATCAAATCTGCAATTATAAATCACTCTCTCCAATGATATGGCACTTTAAGAGGAAGAGGTGGTAAAAAGAGATGGATCATCACCAAAAACGGGAACAGGACAAAAAAGAAATCCTGTCAAGGGTATTATGGAAGTGTCTGAGAAGGAAGGCCATAGATCAAAGCGTGGGACGGCCATTTGTTCCTGAGGAATAATAGCTGTGATGTGTGTCGGACCCGCTGACCCGCTGGAACAATAAAGCCGGGTTGCGGCTGCCTAAGAGCAATGACCTTGTGCGGCTGAAACCTGCCCGAAACGGGAAAAAAAGAGAGATGGATGGAAAGAGAGACGCATGAGCAGGGAGAAACAATTACAATCTATATAAAGGCTGATTCCTGTCCGACACCGCCACTCACTCTGCTGGGAGAAGATTGTTGTCGGCTTTCGCTTAACAGTAGAGTGAGAAAGGGGAAGCTTTTATAAGGGATGAGGGTTGCAGAGGTGCTCTTCAAGTCAGGCCACTTCTATTCCTCAAATCTAACATGGACTCTTTGTGTTATTTCTTCACTGCTGAGAGCGGGCTCGGCCATTTTCAGTTCAAATTTTCAGCTGTGAAGTTGAATTTGAACACTGCATTGCTAAAACCCTTGGCTGTGTTGACCTCAAAATATACTATTACAACAACCAGCTACCATAATTAACTAATGCTTCCCCCTGAAAGTCGAAGTTTAATATCATCACTTGACTGAGATTCTTCAAATTGAGCAGTTGTTTTTTTGAGTTTGTGTTTTTGCCAGTTATTGTGCAGTGCATTTGAGGGACTATTTTGGTTCCCAAAAGTAACTGCACGGATGCCTGCCTTTATCTGATCATTCCTCTTCGACAAGTCATCCTGTCCACTCAGTGAAGATGTCTGCGACCAACCCATTCTTCTTCCAACTCATTACAGAACATACCAAAGTATTGTCATGAGACACAGTCAGAAAGCCTCTTTTGACATGTGGTTTACATGAAATGATTGCACTTTGGGTGGGTTTGGGCACAAGACCTCCTTGGATAGGTTTAGGAAAAGATTATGTTTAGGATTACAATGTAATAATATTTTACATCACCTATGCTACATAACGTAACGTAGCGACATGGAAGCCGAAAGTCATGTGACTCACATAACATTAGATGCCTTAATAGTGTTAATAATGTTTTGGTTTTCACATAGGACATGAACCCTGGTCTCCTGGGTAAAAGTGCTGTGTTTGTTTGAGCTATCCATCCACCATCCATCTGCCTCTATATACTATGTCAAAACATTGCTATCTGACGAGTTGGGAATAAGAATGCCCTACTGTGACAGGTACAGGCAGCTGTAGATGCAGCCGGACCCAGGGTAAGTGTGAATGCTTGAATATACTCCCAGATGGATGCGTATACGCAAAGCTGTGGAGAGCTGCAGACATGGGTGCGTAGTATTGAGTGAGACCGAGACAGGTGCCCAGAGACAGAGAAGCCTTGCCTGGTCAGGTTCAGAGACAATGTTATCTTCTGCCCTCTGCTTAGAGGTGTTGAATTTGCAGCTCACAGCAGCTCAATAGTCTATGGCTTTTGTTAGTACACATTAGTTTGAAGGGCGGCCATTTGGAAGTAGCCATACTACATCAACGTTGCTTTCATCATAAACGTCTCCCCAGACCCTGTTCAAAAACCTGGCAATTCAGTATTGCGCTGCCTGATAGTTTAGACAGAAATAAATAGTCAACTTTTCATATAGAACCACCAAATCTGATTTACTGACAAAATTTGGAGTCATACGGGCCTAAAATAACACAAATGAGCATTTTTTACAACAGGATGTGTGCTATTCGATGATTTATGTCACTGCTTTATGTCTGTACTTATTCTATTCATGACAGACTTTGATAAAGATGGCCAACAAGGAGTTCTAGAGGCTTGGACTATGTCTAAAAATGAGTAAGGTGTTCAATAGCAAAGACACAGGATTACTTTTGTCACATCTGAAAAGTGTGAGAGAGAAATATCCAGTGTGAGGGAAAAAATGGCAAGGTACAAATCAAAGGAAGGAGTCATTCAGCCACCTCGGAGATAGGTAACAAAAGGCTTTCCACGAGATGTGGGCTTCTCAACAGATAAAAGTCTGTCTGGGAGACAGGGCGACAGACTGGTGTTCATTGTGCTACCAGGGGAGGGTGCAGACAGTGGTGTGAAAGGAGCCATCAAGGTTGAATGGGTGAGAAAAGGGGATCTGTGGGAGCAAATGAAAAGGGCCTGGATCAAGCATGCCATTGGTCTCAATAGGATGAAATGACAGCGCCGTGTATGGAGGCAGTCTCAACATGTGACCACCAACAACCGTGTAATCACAATGCCAGGCAGCGAGGAGAGGAAACATCTGTATTGGCTCTGTTTTAATCGCTCACAAAGCCAATGATCATGTCACAGAAATTTGTTTTTCCACTTACAGTATGACTGAAAATGACACATTTCTTCATTTTCCTTTGTTTGTGACATCTTCTTTAGTGTGGACAGATTCATAGGAAACTCTTGAAAGGTGTAATTTTGACAGACTAGCTTTCAAAATGGTCTTTTTTTAAACTTTGGCTAAAGCTGTCTTGCCAGTTTAAAGGCCCCGTCACACAGGAAAGGGACACTGTGAAATTCATCTGCACGTTCACAAAATACTGGGTTCTAGAAGTTTGGTGATGTGGGGACAAACAGCAGGGCTAGCTGCTACTTTGCTGTGCTTTCAGATGGATCCCATTTTCCCGAGTTGGGAAGTCCTTCTGACTTCAATGTCCTCATAAGCTTTTAAGTCATAATGTGGAAAGAACATGGATGCTAAAAAGGGTAAGATATCGCTGTTGTTGTACTTATTGTTGGAGCTACTAGTAGTAGGGTTAGGGTGATGGATTAGTTTGGTTGAGGATTCATCCTACTATCTTACTATGTTGAAACAGTCCCTAAATTTTCTAAAATATTTCTTGACCTGACTTGTTATCAGGGGTCAGGCTAATAAATAGCTTTTCTAACTAATCTAGATCACTCTACATGGACAGCTAATACTAGATTTACATTAAATAATAAAAAAGTTTCCTACCATCAACCAAACATTTGCTTTAGTTTGCCATGTGTCTGCTGTATACATCAACAACTCAAGCCCAGCAAGTTGTATACCAACATTTTCACAGACTGTCCAAGTTGTTACTCTGACTGGTGCTCATGTGGATTTTCCCTGTTGGGAACTAAAATTTCTTATTATTCCAACACCACATTAATGCAGGTTTTATGTAGCTAGTACTAGCACTAGCAACACGCTAGCCAGTCAGCAAAACACTAGCGCTAGTCAGTCACATAGTTCTCTGATGTTCTTTATATTCCATCTACTGTATACTGTACCATTCAGTCCCACCTGGCATTTTGTTCTTAGGATTGTCATCATTTGATTGAATAAAGAGATACTGAAAGGAGAAAAAAAATGACATAGCAAGTAGCAGCCCACTAGCCAACTAATTATCTAGCTTGTTAGCTAACAATACTATCAATTAACTGCATTTCCAGTATACAGTACTTTTATCCACTTCAACACACGGACTGGAGAAGCTGGGGAAAAAAACCATCAACCTTGCGATTAGTTGAAGACCCACCCTACCTCCTAAGTCACAGTAGTCTCTTTATTCAAAGGATGTATGTCTACCATTGTATCCTGTCTCATAACTCTCTTTTGTGGAGCAGTTTACTGGAGGGTTTTTCTCTATTTCCTCAAAGCAATATCAAGATGACTATTGGTCGATGGCACAAATTTGTGTATCATAATCACCAAAGTTGAATGTAATGGAAAGATTTTGCATCAATGGGTGTATGGCATGCACGGCACGGTAAGCAAATACACTGATTGCAGCAATCCCATTGAAATAATTGTTTTTGCACATTGCAGTTTTAAATGCTGGCATGACCAGGTCTTAATTAGACTTCTCCACACTTTCAGTGCCTAGTTGTTGATACAATCTGGGCATCTGGCCTGCTGAGGTGCACTGTGTACCCTAATTGGACTATGGCCCATGGACCAGTTGTGACATAAAGTCAATGATGTGGCCACTGCCAGTACCTGATGAAGAACAACTGAGTTGCTGATCATAAAATATGAACCCATCATCAAGGCTGAAAGATGTTTCCCAGTTTGACTTTTTCCTTTCCTTGTTTACCATGAACAACTCTTTTCTTTTACCTTTGGTGATGATCCCAAATAGTACTCAAATGGAACAGGACAAACTTCCACTGATGTGACAACTGAAACTTTCACAATAGCTGATTTTCAGATGCCGTCAAGAAACAACTGATTATATGGCTTTGGTAGGTCTGAAAGACTCATTCATTCCATCATTCATGAGCCTCAGGACAAATCGTTAAGTCTGAGCCTCTGTAAAGATCAGCTAAATAAGAACAGGTCGTTCACAAATCACACTGTCAGGAGGATAAAGAAAAATTAAGCTAATTTGAAGGGGGCGGGTCAGGATTTGTCATTGCGTGTGTGAGTGACAAAACCACAGTGATGAAAGTGACAACCAGATCTGATTTTGTCTGAATGCCTCCTGATCATTTCAATCTACATTTAAGTGCTGTGGGTAACTTATTCATAAATCACGGGTGCATTTGTCATCAGTACAGCTTTCAGCCCACATGTGAAGCCCCAAATCTTAGAAAGGCGAGCTTTAAATGGTGAGGATGGCGGTGATTCACGCTTGTGGGGACATGCTCTCTCCCCTCGCACGTTCCTCCATCTCCAGACACCAGGTGGTGTCACGGCAGTCTGCTGGCATGCAAATGTGTCCCCAACAACGCTTCAACTGTTACGATTCCCCCATTTGTCACAGGATATGTTCATTACCCACAGCTTTGGGCCCAAAATTAGTGTCGGAACAAGACATCCCGGCTGTGTGATGAATCCACCCGCTGCCTGCCTTGTCATCCCCTGTTTCAGATCGAAGGGTCTCCTTCCTCCCCTTTCCTCCCTCCTTTGCTCCTCCACGTCCTTCACATCTCTATGCCTCTGTTCTTTATTTTTCACAAAGAAATATTAGTCAACAAGGCTGTGCGCAGCAAGGGCCCAAACCGCGACTCCAGAGGACGTCACATTACCCTTCCAGATGGTGTGCTAATGTTGCAGTGGATATCAAGGTGTTCCAACTCATCATAATAAGAGGGATCCATTGGCGTCAACTGTCATTGAGTTATAACCTTGCAACAATACGTGGCATCTTAGCGGAGGAGCGTCGGTGTAATGCTATGGTAACCTTGTCGTGAGGACAACAAAGTGACACATGTTGATAGATGGAACGGACTAAATGGTTTCATGCATGTTGTGGGTAGTCAGTAACTGCTAGGAGAGGTCAGGCACAGTAATTACGTGCCACCTCATCTGAAGAGCTATTATTATTCCCATGCTAGAGTTATTTGCATGACAGGATTGGGGTCAACCTATGCTTCAGTTGAGTCAGTTGAGAAAATGAATGCAAATTTAGAGCTTTATTTAACCAGATCTTCATCAGAGTAGAGGAAGGATTGTAGTGTGTGTGTGTGTATCATCTTACAGTACATATTCGTCACCTTGGCATTATAAGACTCTATCTGACATTTATGTCAAAACTGAGATATTCACATATTCTTACTCTGTGACAAGTTATTAACACATATGAGGAGTTTTTTTTAAGTTGTATTCAATTGTACTTTGTACTTTGGACTTCTTTGTGTCACTGCGCTGTTCAGTGACAGTGAGGAGGAAAAGAGCAGACAAAGACACCATGCATATGAAAAAATGTCACACAATGCGATGTTCATAAGAAACCTCAAGATCAAGGATTTTATTGATTGTCTTGTGAAGGACAGGCCTACAAATGACAGGGAAGGTTCAGCCTTTTTAAGTGTTTTAGAGCTTAGAGTTTATTTTCATTTCTAGCTAGCTACCATGTTACTGAAGCATTGTCTGTCTTCTTCTTCAGGTCTTAAAGTCTCTTAAATTGTATAAATATGAAAACAGAGAGGTTATTAAATAGCCTACATTTGAACTGATGGGGTCTTAATTACAATATACTAACTTCATTCCTCCTGAATCCATCTTTTCTTTCCTTTACCCCAAAAATAAGATATATTTTGGTGTATCAGATGTAGATTAGCTAGCTAGTTAGCGAACGTTTTGCCAACATTAGCTCACCTAAGATGTGAATATATGTCACTTTTACAGATCCCCCAGCAATGTCTTTGACTCATCTTCAAAATTTGTTTTTCTTTTCAACATGGAGGAGCCTGGCACATTGTAGTAAAGGAAACAGGAAGGGAGAAAGTTTGCTGAGATATGAAGCTTATGCTACTGTTGCTGGAGTACAGAAATTTACACATTAATACGTTAACTTTACACGTCTGATAAGATTTTGATACTGTATGTTTAGAATACATTTAGACACATTTACATTTATACACTTTTTGTGTAGGAAAGAGGCATCTTCCATATATTATTTTTGGTATTTGGAATGCAAAAACTTTGAATCTCAGTACCTCAAAACTTCAGAACACAGATTGAACCTTATTATTCCAAGGTGGTGAAAATTTTTGTGTTTGTGTTAAGCTAAATGCCCTTACCCGCTACTGAATAATGCAGACATGTCTCATGTTTTCTGGCAGGCTTGACCACTTCACCTTATAATGCAGACACAGGAAAGGAGAGAAAGGACAAAGAGACAAATAGAACAAAATATCTCCATAAAACAACAGAGTCCCCTACACCTTTGCCTCCAGAACAGGCAACATTTTATGCCATGCCACCCCTGTCATGTATTTATGATGAGCGGCGGGACGGTCTCCCGCCATAATGAATGCAAAGCCAGCGAGCAGACATTCAGTCATGACAGAAGGACAGCAGCCCCGCCCTACAGTTGGAGAAGACAACAGCGTACTTCCCACTTTCACTTCCCTTTCCCCTCCTCCCCCACCGTGGTAATGGTTTCTCTGACCTCTGTCTCCCCATTACTGTACGCTTCACCCAACATCAACCGTCAGACGGCATCACTCATCAACACACATCAGACATCATGAACGCACCAGCGCCGCCTCCATCGCCTGATGCCCGCCACATCCACTGGTGACAGCCGGTGTTTGTGGGATGATAGAGATGAAGGGAACTGAGTTTGGTATGGCAGTGATGACCCTGGTGATGACCTAATTAGTAGAGTGTGTCATAACCAACCTGGAGAAGAATGATAGGAGAGTAGAAGTAAAGATAATGAGGAGGAGATCATATGGTTGTTGTCAGAGGTGGAAAGTAAAGAAGTACAATTACTTTGTTGCTGTACTTAAGTAGAGTTTTCAGATAACCATACTTTTCTTGAGTATTTATTTTTCGGTCAACTTTTTAACTCTACTCCCTACATTTTAACACAAATTTCTGTACGTTCTGCTTCTTACTTTAGTTTTAATGCAAAAAGAGAAGCTTGTGATATTGTAATCCCAACATCAAGACTGAATTTAACCTAAACTGAACGGGACAATTATAGAGAAAACGATTCCTTGGTGTATCTGTCAGTGCATATCATGCACGACAGATTTAACATGACAAAAGAGACTTTACAAGATAAAACAAATGTAAAAAGACAAAAAAACAACTAAAAGACATAACAAGACGAAAACAATGAAAAACGACATAAAAGATGTAACATGACAAAAAAGACTTAATAAGACAAAACAGATGTTAACATAACAAAACAAGACTAAAAGACATACGACATAAACAATGAAAAATGACATAACAGATAATATAAGACAAAACAACAAGATGATAAATGACATAGAAGACATAACAATATGAAAAAGACTTAACAAGACAAAACAGATGTAACAAGATGAAAACCATGTAACAAGATGAAAAAAAACAAAAACATAACATGATGAAACAATTATTCCATGTTGGAAAAAGACTCAGTACTAGAATCAGTACTTTTACTTGTACCAGTCTTTTCATACACGAGCATCTGTTCTTCTACTTGAGAACAGAATATGTGTACTCTTGCCACCTCTGGTTGCTATATGCAGACATATGAATGAGCAAACACTTGGCATCTTATCCTGCAGCAGTAATAAGCATTTGATCATTTTGAATGTGCCTCTGAACTTTGGACAAAAGTCAAGCATTCCCTGTTTCCTCTGTCTGACTTTGACTTCTTTCCTATTTGTAACCATTTCTCGAATGACCTAATAAGCTACAGTACATATCCTGGCAAAGCTATTGTTTCTCTTTGTTTGTGAGAGGCAGCTTAAAGGTTGTCTGTAAGGCTGCCAGCTTCACAGCTCATGTTTACTCCATGGGACGTTTGATTCATAGCCCAGCAGCCTTTCACACTGTGTCTATAAAGAATGCTTACATAGATATGACAAATCTCTGCTAAACAAGAACACAACCTGTACAATCCCATGGTGCAACAGAACGAATGTGACTGGGAAGAAAGGAGAGGCAGAAACAGTGTTAGACGACTGATGTCAGTGTTAAAATCACTATGGTAACTGTCAAACTCCTTCAGACAGTCTTATCTTTTGTCACACATTGTGATCTAATATCGAATTTGCAATCAGTCAAATCTGCTTGCGTTAATTTCTTCAACTCTGCTGGGATGTCCACATCTTCAGCAGACATCATTGTCTTTCAGAGGCTGTAGCATGCACAGGTTTAAAGCCAGATGAAGATACTGGTATCATATGAGACTAGAAGACCTGAGGCCATTGGTAACAACTATATCATACCAGCTTGTCAGGAAGGGGGCTAAATTACATTCCAAAGTTAAGCTAATTTTGTTGAGGAAAAAACTGACAGGGCGATTTTCAAAGGGGTCCATTGACATCTCATGTCAAATTATCAGAAAGAAAATGGGTTCTGTGGAAAACCCAAGAGTCTCCCCTTTGCCTGTGTGCCCACTTTATGCTAATCCTATGCAGTTTTGGGCAAAAACCATGCAGCTTTTTGTATGCAGTATAAATGTTTTTTTGTTTTTTTTTTACCTATTCATACTGTGGTCCTTAAACTGTATTGTTATCTCAGGAAAAGATTAAATCGAAAGCAACTGGACTTGTTTAAAAGTCTTATTGAAGACGTTTCGCTTCTCATCCAAGAAGCTTCATCAGTTCATGCCTGTCAGACTAGTCAGAGCTAGTCTAACTAAATGGTGGGAACCCCAGGTATTTAACCACTGTAGATGTGTTCAAATTCATGAGTGCTCCAATCAGATTGACAACAGTCGTTTGGAGTCGTTGATCACTGGGTGTGACCCGAAACCAGGTATGAGTGTCAGTCGTTAGAGACAAAGGACTGTGGACCACAGTCGTTAGAGTTACATGAATGTGAAACATTGTTGTTTTTGGAGGTCAAGTTGTTGAATTTCCTGGGCAAAGATGAAATAACAGCATTGTAAATAGGAGAGAGGTTGTGTCTTAGGCCTCCTCCTCTGTTTAGAGTGGGTTTCTCCATTTTGACGTAGATGGCTTCCTTAACTCCTCTCTCAAACCATCTGTCTTCTCTGTCTAGAATGTGGACGTTGCTGTCTTCAAAGGAGTGTGCCTTCTCCTTAAGGTGTAGATAGACAGCTGAGTCTAGACCTGAGGAGTTAGGTCTGTACTGTAGGTCTGTACTGTATTGGGATCACATAAATTGGATTAGACTGTAAACTTGAAACTCTTGTGGATTCAATGGACCCAGTTAGTCATATGGTGATGTCAGTGCTCATAGTAGCCATTTCATTATAGTGAGACCAATTTTGAAAATTGACCTCACTTTATTCACCTATTGTGTCCTCTAGGATAGCCACAGCCAAATATAAACTAGAGACCTGGGGCATTCAGGGGGTGGATGACTTTCTTAGGTATATCGACAGTAAGTGGGTCCTGACCAATCCCCAGAACAGAAGAGTTTGCCATCCAATGTTGTTCAGGTGTCAAGGGCTGATGTCTTTCATCCCTGACTGACTGATCTGAATGTGTTGTTTGATTCCACTCTGCGCCAGTGCTGCACAGCATGTAATAGGTTATAGTTTTTTTATTTGGCCAAAAAATGTAATTCTGACAAAAATCTCCAAATGTCAACATTTTTGATACAGAATCACAGCACGATTTTTTCTGTGGTGTTCCTCAGGGTCTTGGTGTCTTAATGATATTTATATTATGGATTTTTGATTTTTGATCATTTAGATCAAGACTTGAAAAATGTTTAAATGTTGCACCAAGTCTGTGCATCAACCCAAATACTGCTGCAACAACTTATGAGACATAATGGATGGGAATAGCCTTCCTATACATCAATCATAATGTTGTAAGCCTTTATACACTCTAAATTTTCAAAATGTGAAGAGGCGCCTAGAGAAAATACAGTTTAATGACTACAAAAACTCAATGCTTTGAGCTGCATCTCAATTAATCTTGAGGTCCCCAGCTTTCAGATGATGTATACCGCTTCTGTGTGTCATATACGGTTGACCTTCTGTGTCCCCCTAAAGATCCCCTGTCCCTCTCAAAAAAGACAAAAATGGGTTTACTACTGGGAGGGAGGGAGTGTAGGACGTTAAACCATTAAAGTTCTTGTCTCTTTGGAGCTCGACTCTAGAGGCTCCTGAATATGTTGGCAATGAAACCGCTACTGTGCAGATTTATATTTTACACTTGATTGTCACTTAATTTCAATCACGTTCAGCTAAATATAGAGCAGACATGATTTACAAAACACGATTTTATCCAATAAAAGCTGGTGGCTCGTCCAGGTGTCGAGGGCTGATGTCTTTCATCCCTGACTGACTGACTGACTGATCTGAATGTGTTGTTTGATTCCACTCTGCGCCAGAGCTGCACAGCATGTAATAGGTTATAGTTTTTTCATTTGGAGAGATAACATATGACTTCACCTCTTACACACACATGGCCGCCGCCATCCTATCGGGGAGATTCATGAACTGAGGGAATTACTGTACAGGTTTAACCGTCAGTCTGCTCACTTTGACCGCGTGTGGCAGCTCATCAGCAGAAACCAAGTGAAGAAAAAAAACTTTCCTTCAGTTCTTTTCTTCTTAATCAATATTACTTTCCCTCAGGTGAGGATTAAGAAAAAGGTTTTCGTGATAGTCGTACAAATTCAATTTCAAATTGAATTGTTCTTCTTGCGGGCAGGTGCGTTTTGTCACATGTTAACATTTTATCACTGATGCCATCTTGACAGTTTCCCTTGGCAATGCTCAGATGGTAGGTTATTAACACACGCTGAGAGGGAGGAAAATCCATATTCCACAACTTGTTGTTTGTCAGTTTGACAGTCGTCAGCATTAACAACGTAGTCAGCCTGCAGGAAACGTAGCAATTACCTCTAGACTCTCAATTAATGAGCTTTATGAAAACGTTATTATTACTGTTACAGAGCCTTATCAGACCTCACCAGGCTGCTCTCTTCCCTCCTTCTTTAACAGACACCGAGAGTCGAGTGCACAGTATATTTGTTTAAGCTTTAAAATGTAGTTTTTTCATCTGTTTTTCCCCCACTAAATTTCTCCACAAAATGTGTGTGTGTGTGTGTGTGTGTGTGTGTGTGTGTGTGTGTGTGTATTTCTCCACAAAATGGCCAGTTTTAAATAGGAGGCATTCAGTGTTAAAGTGCTGATTAAAAGAAAGCCTAACGAAATTATCCCACATAAACTCAATGACCTCTCACGAAAAAGAAATATATAACAACTAGAAGAGAAAAGAGGCAGTGGTTGACAAACAAAGATACGTTGTAAAACTATATAACACCATATGGACAGGTTCAGCGGTTATTCAGCAGAGAAAGTGGGACATATTGATTTAACATTCAAAAATGATTATCAAGTATGATTTAAGATGGAGACAACAGTTCTTAAAGGATAATTCAGGTCATATTTTATATTTTTTCTTATTGGCAACAAGTCCCTTGAAAATACCAACCCAAAAAACAAATTACAGAATACAAATAATGACAAGTATTGTCTGTGTAGCCAAACCCTCATATACATTATTGCTCTATGCCTTTTGTAGTTTATCTTATCAAGGCAGTCCCACACACACCATCCTGCTGCTGTAATTACTAACGTAAGCACCACTTGTATATCAATGTGAAAATAAAGGTGACTAAACAAACAAAACAACACTATACAAAAATGCAATATTTATCCATGTTTGTTACATGTGCAACTTTTTTTTAAGATTTGGGGTCAGAAAGTACTGAGACCAATATGTTGTTGGTTTTGGTCTTTTTATGAGATTTCTTGAAAGTTATGAAAGCTATGTAATAACGGCAGCTTTATCCTTTAACACTCACAAGATTAAATTGTTTACTCCAGCTGTGCATGAAAAAAAGTCCACTGTAAGCAACAAAAGGCCAGAAGCATGCTGAGCTGAGAATTTGCATATTCGAGTGGTTGTTTGGTTGCCAAAAAATGTAACACTGATACATACATATTCAGTTCAGTTCAAAATACTTTATTCATCCCAGAAGGAGCAATTCAAGGCAAGCGATTGTACAAACAAAAGTACACACATATCTTAAAACAGTGGTTCTTAACCTTTTCATGTTCATGCCCAAGTAGAACTCATGTGCACGCACACTAAATAAAATCTATTTTAAGGCAGATTATATCACTGGCACAGGCGATGTCATGGATTGAGTAGTTTGTTAGATTTTCTATTACATTTCTATTTACATGTATTTATTACAAAATGCAAATGTTACGTTTTGTTAGTGTCTGTGCAGAACATGGTGGTTCATGTAGGTAATTGTCATTTTTGTGCTGGTTTATAGTTTTCTTGAGGTCAGCTCTATTTTTCATATTTTTTTAGTACTTGTCCCTTATATTGAATGCCATTAAAGTGCTGATATTGCTGAGGGCTGTTTGCCACAATATTTTATTTTATTTTCCAGAACCATTTGGTGACCCCTGGAAATTATCTCATGATCCCCTTGTTAGAGAACCATGTCTGAAAACATGCACAAGGATTAGGATAAAACCGCAAATTGTCACTGTGTACACAACCACAGCTGATTGCCATGGGCACTGTTAACCCTTGTATCACATTCTCCATTATACTGCATTGCAATCCCATTACATTACAGGAGAACTTTCGCTGACATGTGTAGCCATCATGCACAAACAACAGAATCCACATTTTTTTTACACATTTGAAAGATAATCATATAGTTATCATTCATTTAGATATTCAAATTAAGTGTTTCCCTCTGACCCATAAGAGGTGTTACTTGATAAAATCGCCAGTGGTTATGTAACACCTCCTTAGAGCTTTAACCACAAATACATTTATGTGTTAATCTGCCCCCCAGCACCTGGTGCACAAGCCTTTTTTCTGTCTTTTATCAGCCATCTTTTATCAGACTGCCTGTCTGGCTGGTGTAGTTCAGAACAGGCAAAATACCAGGCCTATAAAACGGTTTCCCCACATCTGCTGCTATATATTTCTGGCTGCGATTCGTGGGTCTGGTGCCAATGTCAATGTCAGCGTCTGAAGACCACAGGTCTCCCATCACCCTCCTCCAACCACAAGCTATCCCCTCACTGAAACAGGCCCCAGATGGAAATGGTGTAAGACTGTGAAAGAATCGTGTTGACAGAATTCAGGACCCAGTTAAAGGTCTCACTTTGACAAGACGAATCCTTGCCTCAGGCTTCCTTCTGCCTCTACATCCAATCCTCTCCCTCCCTTCTTCTCACCCCTTCTCTCCCTCTTCTCCTCCCTCTATCCCTTACTCGCTCCCCTCTGCCTTTTTGAGCACAGGTACTGGCAAAATTGCAAGGCTTCTTATTTATTTATCAACTCATTACGATTCCCCCTCGCACCTCAGTCCCGCGGAGGATTTTCCGGAGCAAGAGATACCTAAAACAGCCCTTATCTGAAGTCTCCTTTGTCCCTAAGTTCTTAGGAATTGTTTAACAGGATTATTACTGAGGTTACACAATCCATTATACATTCAGTTGGAAGTGGAAGAGTGATTTACTTTAAGAATAAATTTCTCTCCCCTGTCTACTTCATTTCTGACGTAATTGTGTGCAGAAATGACCTCCACTCAAAGCATAGTGGGATAAGCCTTATAGAATTAATTTGAGATTTGTTCAGATGAAGAAAAAAAGCGAAACTTTAAGGAATGTGGATGTAATAGACAGAGATCTGAGAAGATGTGCCTGTGCATGTTAAAGGGATGGTTCGGGTTATTTGATGTGGGATTGTATGAGGTACTTACCCATAGTCAGTGTATTACCTACAGGAGATGGCGGTCGACACGCCCTCAATTAGGAGAAGCAGAGAAGAGAACCAGCATGGAAGCTAAGCAATGTACTGCTGTGGACAAGGACAGCAGCAAAATGTATTTTATCCACTTTAAAATCAATATCAGTTTAAATATATATGTTATATTTAAAATATTTGGTAGCACAATCAAGTGCTTTTGTAACATTGTCATGAACAATTTCCTGGACATTTCTGTCCTGATTAATGTCAAGCTGTCATAAAAAGACATGCCAAACAATGTCGACTTTGCATTAAAAATGAGATAATTTACCAAATGACACATAATGACCACAGTCATAAACATCCATAAAGACTCCTTCATGTTTATGACAGGTGTCATGACATGGTTATGATAGTATAATGACAGTGTTATACACACCCCTTCAAGTGTTACCAAATATTTTTACCACTTTTCCTTGCTGTCAGACAGCCTTTTATGACAGGAAACGGACGTTGCATAAGCCAAATAAGCCAAATATTGCTCTCTCCGAAGCAAGACAGCTAGACAGCACTGGTGAAACTCCATTGGTGAAATCAGTCATTTTACCTCGCAGAACACGAGTGCCGCTGGTCCACTGCTGCCTTGATTTGTTAGTTTGTTGTTAGTTCTTATTGTGTGACTTCTGTGTTTTAAAAGGCCAGTTAGAATTCACCAAAGTCACACAATAACACAAACAAACATCAGATGGAGGCAGCGGTAAACTAGCAAATCGCGTGTTCTGTGAGGTAAAATGATTTATTTCACCGATGGAGACTGGCGAGAGCGATATTTTGCCAGTATAACGGTGATTTCATAAAAGGCTGCCAAACTGCGAAGTAAAACAGTGAAAATATTCATAATATGGCATACACTTAAACTGATAATGTTGATGTCGAGTGGAAATCTTCTTTTTCCATTTTTCAACATTTTTATTTTTTCAGTGCTATTGGTCACACTTTGCGTCTGTCTGTGGGTTTTACAAATGCTTAACCAATCAGAACTATTAAAAACAGCTTGTGACTGAATCTTGTAACTCCACTTGATCCTCAAATTGTTGTGACAACATCATAACTCAAATGCACCACCTCTGTTAGAAATCTGTCTGCTTTTCTTACTTGAAAAATATGTTGTTGATTTTTTCATTTCCTTAAAAGTAATGTGTGTGGACATACAAGATTTCTGCTTGAGCGATGATATTGTTTTCTTAAGGTAGACCTTTTTATAAGTGGCTAAAATGTATTTTGTTTCTGACTCTGTCTACAGCAGTACATTGCTTAGCTTTCTTGCCAATACTCCAGTTCTCCAAACCATGAGTGTGCTGACCAGCATCTACTGCAAGTAACACTGACTATCGATAAGTACCTCATACAACCCCACATCGAATAATCTAAAGTACTCCTTTAAGGGAGAAAAACTAAAACATCATGAAGCAAATTAAGTGCACCATCATAGTTTTTTGTCTGTGCCAAGTTGGAAGATGAAGAATTATGTATAATTTAATATGTAAATACATTACATGCCTGAGTGCTAAAACTTTGAACAAGACAACATCTCCTTGTAAAACATCAAATGTAAAGATCCATTGGTTCTGAGCCGTACAAGAGAGAAAAATTCCTCGGGAATTTGTTCAGTGTTTAACAAGTCGAGGATTAAGGCACAGGAAAGAAAATAAACTGCTGACATGCTGAAAAGGACTGTGGGTGTTTTTTTCTCCAGGTTTGCAGGGTTGGTTGCCTAGTGATGCACATGTAATTGCAACTAAAACTGACATAACTTAATGTGTTTGAGTATAAAATTAAATTTCCACATGTAACAGATATGAGCCTTCCGAATGAAGCCCAATTAACTAAACTGATTGATGCTGGAAGAGCTTTCAGCACAAGCGATAACAAGAGGAAAATGTAAAAGAGGGAAATAAACAGAAATTATGCGTGAAAACGTACGTGTGGACCTTTGCAGCGGTTTGTGTCGAGGCATGCAATGATACTTGAGATGGTGTGAGGGACTCGCTGCAGTGGAAGCAGCTTCCCCCACCATGTGGTAAATGGTTTGTGACTGGTATTGAGTGATGCACCCGCTCTAGGATACCCAACGCTAATGTGTTCTGCACACAGTGTTTCATGCTGCATGGCGAGTACCATTCAGAAAATGTCTTTGTGTGTGTGTGTGTGTGTGTGTGTGCGCACAAGACCGCGCAAAGAGGAACATTGTTCGAAATAGTTTGTGTGATTTGACTTTTTACCATCTAAAAGTTGTCACTGATCAAAATGAGGATGAGCTACATTGTGTGATTTCAAATATGCATCAAGACTTGCAAATGAATAAATTGTATGTTAACCAAAAATTAAAACAGCTTGAAAGGTTACTGAAAGCGCTGTCTAATGGCTTTGAAAAGCATTGACAACACTAAGTAAAAGCGCAGCTCTAATCTCAGCTTGCTGCGTGACATATTAATAGCTTGTTTTGAAGATGACACACTCAGCCATATTTTTACAGAGAATTTTCAGTGTAGTGCGCCTATCAAAGACTGCCAGGACTCTGTGTTCTCACTTCCTTGTGTCTTTAGCTGCTGTTTGACTCCCGTGACCTCACTTACATACAATAGAGCCGCATTATGCGATCAGTTATTTCTGGCAGGCCTTTGACAACTGTTTTCATCTTCATGCCCTCATATTGATGAGTTAATGTGCTCTTTTAGCTTTTCATTTGAGCCAGCTGCCCGGCAAGGTGAATCTCCCCCAGGCTTTAATGGCCTGCTGTACAGCAGAGAGTCAATCCTACCACAGACTGATAGATAAATCACACAGAGAGAGGGAGAGATAGTGTGAGGGATGAAGGTGTATGTAGAGCAAGTGACTGAGGGGAGGCTGCAGGTACAGTAGTTCTTCCACATTTTTTGCAGTCACTGTAAAAAAAAAAATGGAATTTTGTGGGATCAACTAATTTTTTCTCATTAATTTAACATAATTATACATGTTTTATCTGTACACGTTAATTAAACTCAAACTTTGTAGTATTTATTTTCAGAACTTAAAAAAATTAGTTCTTCAAACTTAAAGTCTTTTGACTTGAAATGATGAGTTGAATAAATGTACTGTACAGAGTTCAATTTCCCTTTTCTGTGCAGTTATGAATGTGTCACCTCCTTCGGTAACTTCTATGACTCTTTTGCTTCTTTTTAATACACATGCTTCTTGACTTGACTTGGTTTGACTTGTACTTTGCCCAGCACAGCGGGGTGTGGAGTTTTTTGTATTTACCTCTTCATAATAAAAGTCCCCCCTTATTTTGTTATCTAAAAGCTTTTTTATGGAGCAGTAAAATCAGGAAATGGCAGTAACTTAACACAACTGCTTTACAGCTGAAAATGAACATAAAACAGTAAAATAACGCAGACATCTGAAAGTACAAACAGCGAAACAGGACATTTACTAAACTTCAAATCACAGAAATTCAGCTGCAAAACTACAAAATACTGACACTTTTATAAATGTCTTTCTCTCTGCTCTCCTGCACAGACATGAGGTGAGTCCCTGCTTTCCAGCTGAACTGAAAGGCAAACTCGTCTAATGGCAATGGGAAAAGGGTCAATTGCTTATTATCAGGTGTAATGCCATTTAAAAGAAAACCAATTAATATGCACTTATTTGGGTGTAAAAACAGCAATATTGTCTCTGCGCCATGTTGGAACAAAGTAGCTCCAACAGGAGCAGCTGCAGTTTTAATTATTTATGTGAAATAAATAATGTTTGAAACTGAGAAAATGTAAAAAGAAATCAAATTTGTTTGCAATGTTCGTCAGTGTGCCAGAAGACTTGTTGGTTTAAGTTAAGATCTGAAATTTATTGAACATGTTTTCTCAAGTACAGCTGAATTAATATCAACTGTATTTGACAGGAAAAGTATATTTGTTTTAAATCCTTAGAATTTTAAATCCTTTTAAGTTGAAACAAATAGGTTTTTTTGCAGTGTTCACTGCTTGTGTATTAATTGAGAATTGAAAAGAGAAGCCCACTCCTCAACTTTTTTTTTTATTTCATTAGCCAAAGAAAAGAATGACAGATGTATGTGAAGAGAAAAAAAGATTGAAACTTGAGACGATGGCTACTCTATTTGGCAGAAAAATTGACTCCGACATCCTCATTTCCTCTTGCAATGGCTTCAAGACCCCCATCATATTTTGACAAAATTAATCTACCTCTTTGAAACTGTCAGTCAGCCCAGAAATGTT
This sequence comes from Lutjanus argentimaculatus, assembly GCA_034769285.1. NCBI lineage: Eukaryota > Metazoa > Chordata > Actinopteri > Lutjaniformes > Lutjanidae > Lutjanus > Lutjanus argentimaculatus. The sequence goes on from JAWZSL010000014.1 coordinate 14,616,408, forward strand.
AGCGATGCTGTGTAATACAACTGTCCTCTTCTGCTGATTAATTTGATGGAAGTGTTGTGAGAGAATGAAAATAGGAGCATTTGACAGACTATTCCATCCATCTAATTGTGTTTTTTAAAGACGTCGTCCCTGTAGTCCTTTCTTTTTTCTTCTTTCGCTTATGTTTGACCAAAATGAAGAACATTCCTACATAAAACCACTTGACAATTTTATCCTTGGAAAAAAATGTAGTCCTCTGTTTCGAATGACCCTCCTTGATAGTGACACTCTGCTGTGTCTCATCAAATTAATTAACTGTCTGATGGATCATAAATCAGCCAACACATTAATGGGGCCTGGTGTTTTATGCTGATTCAAGTCTTTCTATATAACATTGTAGAAAGTATACGGTACAAACCCTGCTTTGATCAGTACTACATCACAATGGACCACTTACTTTACTGTCACCTAAGTCAAGAGCTACAGTGGGGGAGACTGGGGAGTGTTGCAACATCGGGCTAGTTGTAACACAGTTGTAACAATCAGAAAAGATCTGCAGCCATGCCATCAGTGTTACGTTAGGTGCAAAGTCAACGAATACACTGGAGGTGTTGGACCCAAAAATGCAGACTGAGGCACTGGAGCAGACTTCAAAAAATTTAATCAAAAAACAGAAAGAAACATCAAACACAGGCTTACTTGAAACAAAGGGATCCAAAAACTGAAAATGGCAAAATCCAGGTGAAACCAGGAACCAAAAAACACCAAAAAGGGGAAAATAAATCCAACAGAAAACCAAGAAATCCAAATGGAAAGGGAACACACAGGGAGCACAGCAGGCAGACAGAAACACCAAAAAACAACACGACGAACTGACAACGACAAAGGGAGACACAGGAACTAAATAGGCAAGGAGGTAATCAGACACAGGTGGGAGAACAACAACAAGTGAAAGAAATCAGTAATCAAAAAGAGCAGGAAAAGAACAAAGACAGGAAGTAAAGATAACAAGACACACAAGGGAAGCTCAAAGCTACAAAATAAAACAGGAAGTAAAGACAAGACACACGGAGGACCAAGACTACAGAATAAAACAAGTGACTAAGAAAACACAAACCAAGACAGTAAAAGACAGGAACAACAAAGACACACAAGGGGATAATGCTACAAAATAACCAACAAAACTCCAAACTATAACAATCAGTATTGTACACCCCTAAGTGGCATGTCTCTGTGAGCAACATTGTGGAATTTATGAGCAAAAAAAGATTTCTGGGTAAGAGGTAAGGTGAATTATTATGATTACAAGTGTACAAGTAACAATTTCTCTTATTTAATCTGATGCTTTGCATTAATGCTACCTTCATGCTAAAACAGTTAGCTATGTAATGGGGATAGCTGTGAAAGTGAAAGGTGATTTGCAGTGACTGAACCCTTATGTGACACATGCACATTCAGGAATAAAGTCTACACACACACTTAAAGTGTTTTTGCCATTTTATATTTTGTCAAAAGTTTGAGAGTTCTAGCCTGAACAATTACCAAGTTACTGATGCTCAAACAAAAAGTGTTACTACCATCCCCGGTCTCCCCCACTGGAGAAAAGTGTTCATTTAAATCTGCACACATGCAGTTTCATATTGTTGACATTAATTTAAAGTTACCATCAAACATTAAGTGGAAAATGCTCATTCTTCTACAATAATTATAATTATGATGAGTGATTTTATAGTAAAGCTACATAAACTCTCCAGGCTAAACCTGATTTTTTTTTTTTTTGTCAAACTCCAGATGGTGTTCTGTTCATGCAGTGTGTGTGAGACTACATGATGTGGTAGAGACATTGACCTCTTGTCAGCTTCTCTCTGCACACAGCTGTGAATCAAACGCTTCATTGGTTTTCAAAATGTTTCCATAACCAGATCCTTGGATTCTTTGGCATTTTAATGAAAACTCTGGTTTGAAGGAACAATGTGGTTCTTCTCGGAGAGGTGTATGAGACCTGAGAGCATCATCGTAAGTCAACACATCATTTCAAGACTGTGACATTTATAGTAAAACATAAAACATGGGGTTTTATGCACTATGTTTGCACACACAGGCCATAGAAACACACATCCAAGCAAGCACATGTACACACAGAAGCAAGCATGCAGTCACACACACACACACACACCACACACACACACACACACACACACACACACACACACACACACAATGACAAAGTAATAGTGTCCTTAAAATACAAAACAAAACCAAAAAAAGCTGTTTTTGAAGAAGTATCAAGAATCAATTTTCCATCTAAAATATAAAAATGTCCATCTCATGTCTTTCTTTAAATTTAGAGAAAAAAAAATCAATCCTCATTATAATGCAATATCACATGTATATATTCACTATCTGCTTGTGCTTGTTCCATCACTTTATTTAAGCTACTGTATATAATGTGTGCACTGACTGAAATGTGTTTTTATGGCTGCTCCATTACATCAAATAGAAATAGTCAAGGTGACTTTGTACCATTTCACCCGTCATTTCCCTGTAATGGAGTCTGACACATTTGGTATCTTTGTTTAAGTTGAGATCTTGACTAGAATTCAAAATAAAGTGGTGTAGATTTGGACAAAGCATCAGCAGAGACACATGTTTCTTTGGTTTAAGACACTGACAGTTGATGTCTACTGTGATGTGACTTGCTGTGTGCCAAACGCTGGCTGGCTAAATGATCAACATTCAATAACAATCACATCAAATCACAAATTATTAAACTTAGCTGTTCTTTCATTTGATGCCCACTATACAACACCCAAATAACATGAAAATTAATGGTGAGAGCACGACTGTACGTTTTGTTCAGTTCATTGAGCCCGTCAGTGTTAGCCTCAGGGTTAGCAGCTCTGTTGCTGAATCAACATCTTAATTCAGACTAAACAAAGCCTTCAGCTGTAATGTAGCTTTATCAAACACAACAAAGGAAACAGTGCAGATATGAGTGATGTGTGTGTTCAGCTGGTTAAGTTCTCTATCAGACAGATTTTAATGGCTCTCTGGTCCAGAGACACAGTCCAAATGTGAGTGACTTATTCCTTAAGTGGGTCAGTGGTTCACTTAATGAATAAACTCTGTCCATTGGTCAGTGAGCATTTAACCTGTTTGCGGTTTGCACATGAGACAATTGATTAGGCTCAATATCAAGTCTGTGATGGCAGGTCAGGACCCTATTTAGCCAAGGTGTTAAGTTTGTTCAGCTGTGAATCAGTCCAAATTCATGGTGACAGCAGTCTAACATTATTTCAGGCTACGCTCAATCAAACCTACAGCTGCTTTAAACAGCTATGAAAGGCACTCGCCTTGTATATTCACTTAATCTGGATTTTGACAAATGACTAGTTGACTGGTGAATAGGTTATTTTCAGTTTGCAAACGGCAGGGTAGGATGTGATGGTATTAATTTTGTTGGGAAAGAGAGTGAGATTGTGTGTGTGTGTGTGTGTGTGTAGAGTAAGGTTAAAAATATTTTCCTTCCAACAACTACTGGTTTCTTAGCTGCTAGAAACAAGTGTAGGAACTGAAACGTGATCATTTAAACCCACCAAAACCCTCAGATAAGATAAGGTGTAAGATAAATGGAGTAACTTATGGAGAATTATTGTTTAACTTACATGTAAATTCATGGTAATGTCACACATTTTTTGTGAACTACAGCTGACCCTTTGCTAAGCCCCGCCTCCAGACAGCAACTGTCCAGTCATAGGTTAGCAACCATATCTGGAGCTGTCAAGTTTCCATCTCTCTACATGTTGAAGGTGTGCAGGAGGCTCTGAGGAGGGTGTTACTCGTGTTTCGAGAATCTGGACGATGGCGTTGTTTTTGTAGTCAACCTTACCTTCAGACAAACTTATTAAATTCCCCTGCATCTGTATTTGTTATGCGGGGGGTTTGAGGAGGAGGATGTGGGCTGGTGCAGAATCAAAGTGTGGACAATGCATCTCACTCTGGCTCACTGTCTGAAGTTTAAGCAGTGTTAGCTTAGCTCTTATTCCAGCTCTCTTCTGCAATTGTGGTCCGGCTGGGTGACCCACCTCAAGGTCCGAGTCCCTGTGCTTCCTTTTCCCACGTTAATGAGTGTATTTCTGTCATCAAGTAGATATACCTGCCGTATTTCACCATCTGACCAGTGTTTGCTAGATGTAAGCTAGCTTTAGCCTCAGTCTTCTAGCATTAACATTACACCATATACACAGCTGTTAGGTAACTTCTTTGTTTATGCTTGTGAGTCATTATTTTAGCTGACAAAATCCACTGTCGTCAGCTAGAAATGAGAAGCTCTTTTGTTATTTCTAGGATTCACAACCTGTAAGGGTGTATTGGCTGAACCCTAACTGCAGCACACAAGCACAGAAAGACGTTTGGTGATGACCTTTATTATAATGCTGGCTGAAAAGGAACTTGAGCAGGTGTACAGCAACACAGTCAAATGTTCATTACCCAGGCAATTAGTTAACACTAAGGCTTCGACTTGAGAAGCGAACCAAGATGCACAAGCGGAATGTGAGAAATAGAGTCATTTTCCCATAAGATTATAAATAATCGGACCTCTTTTCTGAAACAAATAGAATTGCCCCCTGCTGGCCCTTAGGAAAGATGCAGGTTTAAGGCACGTCCACATTGGCTAAACTTTTCAAACATGGATGCTCCGTCCACTATTTATATAGTCTACAATGTGACTCTGTAGTTCCTCTATTTTATTAAAGCATTGCAGCCTCTTTTAGCGCATTTTTTTGGGTTTAGGGCAGCATGGTGGCACAGTGGTTAGCCGACAGGGCCTTTCTGAGTGGAGTTTGCATGTTCTCCTTGTGTCCGCGTGGGTTCTCTCCAGGTACTCCGGCTTCCTCCCACAGTCCAAACACATGCAGAATAATAGGTTAATTGGTGACTCTAAATTGCCCGTAGGTGTGAATATGAGAGTGAGTGGTTGTCTGTCGCTATGTGTCAGCCATGTGATGAACTGGCGACTTGTCCAGGGTGTACTCCGCCTCTCTCTGTCAGCTGGGATAGGTTCCAGCCCCCCTACAGATAAGCGGTTACAGAAGATGAATGAATGAATGAATGTTTTGGGTTTACAGCCTGCAATTTTAATGTTTTGATTTGGTCTAACTGCCCTCATCAGCCCTGTGTCCAAGCAGCTGTTTTCAGAGATAAAGCTCTGATAAATCGATTGTGTGGTACCCGCCCAAACTCAAACTTTGCATGCAGCAATATCTTTGTTGCGTGCCTAGCCCTGATTACTGCCATCTGTGTACTGCAGGCTATCTAATCAAGAGAAAATTATTAGAAATAAACTAATAAATAAATCTGCAGTTTAAAATACATAGACATGTTCAGTTATATGCATTGTGTGGAAATATCCTTATAAACTTCCTATTACCATATCATTAATCGCCTTTTAAAGACCATTTGTTCTTTAATTTACCAAAAATAAAAAATAAAACACACTCTGATAATGACATACAGTGCTAAATGCTGCTGTGAGCTAAAATGAATATTTTGCGACATTGTCATGATTGCCACTTACATCCCAGTTTAGTGAGTAGCTCAAAGGCAGGTGGATTAGCATGCCATTAGGATGATAGGGCACAAGAAATGTTAACAGAAATGTCACTATTTGATACCAAGGTTTTGATTTCCTGTGTCATTTGTGAAGATAAAATAAAATCAAAAGAAAGGGCACATGCACACTGGATAAAGTCTTCAAGTGTCAGCGCCTGCTCTGAGCTGCTGGAGGAGGCTATACTGATCTCAAACAGATCACTTTATCAGTTGGGGAGTGCTGATTTTGTGTGATGAGCTGTTCAGTATGCCGCTTCTCTTTCCTGATTCAGAGCCACACTTGTAACAAATCCTGCATTCAAACAAACTACCTGATCCTTGAATTTTGCAACTATTTCAGGAGGTTGTATCTGTGTTATTGTATGTATTCTCCTCGTACAATGGAAACACTATGAGTATGAGACAAGGTATTAGTGGCTTCAAAGAAGTGAGAAAAGTGTCAGAGAAATCGTGAGGGACTAATGGGCTCATGCCAACTCCACCTCCAATGGGATGTTGTCTTAATCCTGGAGTGTTTTGGGAGCTAAGCCCCAGTGTTGGCTCACAGAGACAATTCTTTCAGGCTCGATCTCATCAATTTCTCAGTGAAGGGTCCCCATCCAATGTTCTCCCCTTTTGTTGTGCTGTGACTTGTGTCATCCCCCAATTTATCGCACTGTGAGCGGGCAGTTTTTATCATGAAAGGTTTCTCTCTGTCTCTTTCACTCTCTCCCTCCTCTCCTGCTCCCTCACTCCCACCCTCTTTCTCTCTCTCTCTGTTCTGCTCTGTTTGCCGCTGCTGAAGTCTTGTGGCAAGATCACAGCATTGACACAATGTGGTCACAATTCACAAGACTGATTACCCCCCACCCATTTATAATGTACTGAAACCTATTTCTGTCAACTCCCTCAACTAAACTTTGAGCCTGACAGATTTCTTGGAGAGTGTGTGGGCCCTCTTTGATAAACAAAAAAAAAAAAGTTAAAGAGGCCATATTATGCTTTTGCTTATTTTCTGTCATACATATAAATTTACAGTGTTGGATGGTGTATTAACCATCTCAATAATTAGGTATTAGGTCAGTTAATAAAGTTGCAACAGTTGTGTTCTTGTGTACAGTAATTAGTCCCCAGAAACACTCTGCTCCAGCTGCCTATATCATTTTTCAAAACTAATGTTTGTCTCATTTGTACTCTGTTGTAAATTAATCAAATTCAGTGCACCATATCGCTATTTTCCATGCTAAAACTGTGCTCAGAAGCAATGGATGCTATAGTGTTGCATAGTCCACCCTATGTCTGAGCAAACTAGCCAGCAAGCAGCTAAAGTAGTTCACGGCTCTGTCCATCAGGCGACTCTGTGAATAGTCAAAAATTGAGGCAGAACAGCCGGAGGACATCATAGTTTCACCTAAATCAGTGAATAAAGTTGTGTTTTTGTATGCCAACCAACACTCTCTCTGTAACTGGCTCACAAGCAGAGGGTCATGCCCCTCAGCAAGCTTCTGAGACACTGGCCAATCATAAGAAGGTGGGCTTTCAGGGAGAGGAGCCTTAAAGAGAAGGGAACTACACTGGCTTGTTTCAGAGGGTGAATAGAGGGGCCGCATAAAGGGACCAGTATAAGATAAAAATTGATGCTTTTGAACTGTAAATCATGCAAAGATACTCCAGACCCACCCAGTCAGTCACCCAGACTGAAAATGTAAATATAGAGCTTGAAATGAGCATAATAGGTCCACATTAATAATATATGTGAATATACAGTCAAATGCTGAATGGTCTTCTGTTGCTGTTTGCTGCAAAAATAATTTTATCTCATGATATGAGGAAAAGTATTTGTGTGCTCTTGTTTTGCAACGGCAAATATGCATGAATCTAATTTACATAAATGTAATTTAATTTAATTTAATACTTAACTGTTGGTGCTGCAAACACTTAAGACCTCAAACAGAATCAACAAACAAGTAGATAAAGAAATGTGCAACTTAACGACAAATAGACAACAACAAAATGCTTATTAACAGCAAAATCGCTTTGAAGTTGCAGTCATGGATTACATTCTCCCCAACTGTGTGGTAATCAGTCACAGCCAAATAACCCCCCCTTCCCTTCCATACCCCATTTCCACCCACCCAAAAAGATAAAATGACTACCATCTTAAGACCACTCACAACTGATGAATATTCATAGCTCCCTGGTAATGGCCGTTTATATAATCAGCAGAGATGGGGTTGGAGATGGATCTGGGTTAATTATCAAGAGCAGTTTTAATTGCATTCTTCTTCACTACAATGATGTTAGCGAATTAGCAAGACTCTCTCTCTCTTTTGTATATATGTGTGTGCATGTGAGCGAAGGGGGGAGATGTGGGCGGAGTACACTTGGGGACATCAGGCATCCTTGTCTGTTACCCCAGCTGATTTGGAGACTGGAACTCTGAATGTTTTCGCTGCTTCCAGGACTTGCAGTGGATAAGAAGCCGGAGCCAAGCTCGAGCGGGCTGCGGGGCCTGAGAGAGGTCTGCGGAGATGCCTGCAGAAGCGAAGATAGTGGAAAACATGCTCCTAATCCTTCCTGGGGTCTCACCCTCTTAACCCCTCCATTGTTCTGGAGGCTTCAGCATTTCCTTGTGAGCGCCGGAGTCCCCATGCAGGGATGCCAGGTCCACTTGTAATTGTTTGCAGTGATGAGGAGGGTTATGTGTTAAGACAGGTTTCTGCAGGGCTCTTCAGTTTGAGCAACATTTGGAATCTTAAACCAAGGTACACAATTGGCTAAACTCAGATTAACATACATTTATTTACATTATACATACGTTCATAGTGAGCTGCAGAAGCCTGCTGCTTTTATTTCCTACCTCCAGGAAAGGATAGCTCATATATGTTTGTGTTGTTGCTAATTGACCATTTGTTAAAACTCTACCCTGAAAAGCAATCATCCAGTCTTAGCTTAGCAAACATAACTGGGCACAGAGGCCAGTTAAACTACTTACATGCAAAACAGGGGGCATGCTGCTGTAGTAAGAAAGTGGTGCCTCTTTTTTGTCTTTCCAAAGCCAAAAATACAAGAGCAAATGTGTAAGAAAGGACTTGAAAATTATGCTGACTTTTGTTAGCTTCTGGCTGAGTTTTTTACACAGTATTTTCTCTGCAACTACTACAAGAAGGTAGTTAGTAGAGGAAGAGTGATATAAAGCTGCTTTAGTAAGCATACATGAATATAGTCCATGGTAAACTTGAGGGTCCAACTTTTGGGTTTTGAAAAGGTGGTCACCCTACTTCAAATAGCTAGCCACAGGCACAGCTACAGCCAGAAACTAAGGGCCCAGTATTTTGAAAATTACTACAAATTTTGAGTGGTAAACCTTCAGAAACTGAAACTATGAGCAAAAATGTAATTTAAAGTGCAAGCTGCATTTCACTTCAGCAGGCTGACCAAAGAAGCTGCATCTCTGCTGCAGCTCTCTAGAGCTTTACTCAAGTGTCTCATCCAACATCATTGTCGGCCACTGATGACAGAAATGTCAGGGTGTGATAAATAGGACCATTTTAGTTGGATGAGAAGAGGTATAAGCTCCTTCAAACAGGGATCAGGTGGTAAAGAGGATAAGGAGTGGCTAGATTCAGGAAAAGCATCACAACCCTTGGATTCTCCAGACGCTCACATTTATGACAAGGGTGGTTTTCCCTCGTCTTTCTCTACAGATCCGCTGGCTCTTCCTCATGGGGCATCAATCACCGAGCCCCTCGTCGCCACAAACGATTCATGTAGCCTGCCCCATGCCCCAAAAAAGAATGGTCTGTCATTTCTATGGTTAAATTCAATCCCATCCACTTGAACATGCATCGACAGGGACCCGTCGGGACGAGAGCGTCATTCATCACGCCTCAGCTGCTGTTGTTGCCGTGCATAGTGGTTTGCGTGTGTGTGCATGGCAGCAGCCCAGATTTGTCTTGGAGACGCCAGGGAAAGATGATGGGAGCGCAACGTGATCGGCAAAGCAATAGAGCATTTAAGCTTGCATCAGACAGCGTGAGATTATGATTTTTTCCCCTCTTCTTCTGTCTCTGTGAGGCAAGAGCAGAGCACAGCTGTAGCTGTCTCGTCTTTTAGCACCCCTCCCCCTCGATTCTTACTCACCCCACTGAGCTTCAATATTGGCAATTTTAGGGTCACAATGGGTCCCAGTGGTAGGTAAAATGGATGAGAGGTCAGCCCGTATGCCTGTAAATCCCCATGCGTGTTTTCATTTCTCTGTAATCGTTTAAGACAGCAAGCAAGGACTTAGATTTAAAGATGAGGCGACCAGTGGGTCAATTTTGTGCAATTTTGCTTTTTTTCACCCCCAATCATTTTGATGGAATGTAGGGGGAGGCTGTGAAGTCCACACTACCCCTACTGTACATCATATCTATGTGTAGAGTACTGTGCAAGTCACTGTAGCACATACTGGACAGAAGAATTCACAGAGATTTTTACACAACAAATCCTGTTTTCTTCAGGGAACATCGGTGTATTGAATCTTATGTCAGAATTACTGACAAACATATTTCCCAGGATTGTGTATGAAGTTTGAAACAATTTGCCAAGTTTCTATAAATTCATAATGTTAGAACATCTCAAACGTAGCTCACAGCCAATTATAAAAACAGAATGTGTCAGCAATGCAAATTTAGCTTACTGTCACATTTTTCCTTTCGTTCAACGGTGGTTTGATGTATGCCTAACGATTCTCAAAACGGTTCAGAAAAATTCATAATTCATCGTCCTTGTCATGTTTTCAAAACAAAACAAAGTGAATGACATTGAAAATGATGCTAATCGTCCCTCTCAATTTAGGCCCATTGTTTTGTCTGCTGTTGTGTTTCCACCACTAGTCCATCTGAATACTCCCCTCCATCATCATCTTCCTAATGAGTATCTTGTCTGCTGCTGGCATTTAAAGCAATGCCAAGAGATGGCATCCATTCTGATTGCTGCTATTTGTTTAGACGGGCTTTTTTTTTTTGTCCTGGTATTGCATAGTTGCAATGCTGCCCACAGTATGCAACAATTTCCTTGTCTGTTCTGTGCCTTATTGGTTATGAGCTGGTGTGAGCGATAAACACCACAAAGCATTTACCGATAAAGAGTTCAATAAACTCATTTCCTTTTCTTTTTGTTTACAAGCATGAGCTTGCATATTTTCAAGCGACATTTAATGCAGGGTGCAAAAAAGACTTTCTTGAATGAATTGAGAACATTTCTATTTATATCCACCAATTATCAAAGTATTAGTTTGGATTATTTGATACGGGATGTATGATGTACAAGTCGATAATCAGTGTATTAGCTACAGTTGATACAGTTTGGAGAAGCAGAGAGGAGCACCAGCACGGATGCTAAGCAAGAAACTCGCAGAACACAGGAGCTGCTGCTGTACCGCTGCCTCGATCTGTTAGTTTGTTTGTATTATTGTGTGACCTCTGTTTTCTTAAAGGATAGTTTGGATTAACCAAAGTCACACAATAACACAAACAAGTTAACAGATGGAGGCAGTAGTAGACCAGCAACTCCTGTGTCATGTGAGGTGAATTTACTGATTTCATCTATGGAGTTTGGTTGGTTCAGAGAAAACTGTATTTGAGTTATATAACAGCAGTTCCCAGTCAGAAAAGGCTGTCTGATGGCAAAGTAAAGTGGTGAAAATATTCTTAACCTAGCTTACACTTAACTGATATTTGTTGTTGATATGGTAGCTTCCATGGTGCAACTCCCTGATCTCCAAAATGTGGGTGTCCCATCTGGCATCTAGTGTAGCTATTACACCGACTATCAATACGTACCATATCAAATAATTCCGAGTATTCCTTTTAACATATGACAGGGGCTTGATTAAGTAGCACAGAAAAATAACTTCAAACCAGTTTCCTCCCTCTACTTTGTCTTTCATTCTGCTGCGGAGTTATTCTGCTGTTAAGCACTTTGAACTTTCAGGATACTTTATGGTCCTCTTCAAGAAGACGGTCATGGTACTACAGGCTATGTGCGGCTCTGTTGGTCTCCGAGGCCCAGCAGGTGTATGCCATTCATCAGGGAAGCCTCAGTGTCCCCTCTGTCAGCTGAGAGGGGAATATTCCCTCACTGCTAAAGTGTTTGGCCCCTGAGGGGAAGCCAGGCACAAACAGTTATGCAGCTTTATTGGACTTATATATCTGTTTTATGTATTAGCGGGCACATAGCTGTGAAATATTTACATTATTCTAGACACAGGCGAAGAGAGTTCGCAAAGTGCCCGCAATCTAAAAACAATAAAGAGCAGTCTATCTCTTTATCGCTGCCATTTTATGAAATGACTTGAGGCAGGAGATGATTTTATTGCCGGAATGTGGTGAGTCCAGAGCTTTCTGCCTCTTTCTCAGAGTCCTTTAACGTGGCTGCTTTTATGAAGTGCATTTTAATACTGCACCACAATACAGGCACTGACTTTTTAGGATAAGCAAGGCTGTCACATACTGTTTGGCTAATAAATCATTCACTCCTATGAGACTTCTTAAGGTTTCTATAATATAGAATAGCCCACAGTATTTCCAAGGAGAACATCAAAATGACACCTCCACAACTAAGCCAGGGCTTTTCTTGACTCAGTGTTTTGTTTTTCCTTGTTTTTACTTGTTTAATGTGGTCATTCTGGGGCTAACAGGCTTCACTCATCAGTAGACTGTTACATTTGGGCATTTTCAGTACCAAAAGATTATAATACATTTTTAATGAACAACCTTTAAGTTCAGTTTCTTTTTTATTTCCGAACTGTCAGGCAGCTGAAGATGATAGCGATTCTTTGTACAATTAAGATTCTTATATAATGTAAACACATTTGCAAAGTCTCAGAAGGACTCTACCAGGCCTTTCACTGCAAATAAAAGTTTTACTGAACAAGATTTCTTTGCATTGCATGGTGCACTGTGTGTTTAAACTATAGAAAATAACAAGCAAAGTAAAAGGAAAGCTAGAAAAAAAAAAAACAATCCTGCCCATCTTAGAGCAAATTAAAGGGGTAGTTCGGATTATATGATTTGGGTTTTTAGGAGGTATTTAAGTGTATTACATACAATAGATGCTGGTTGGCATGCCCCCAGTTTTGAGAAGCAGCAGGATTCCCAGTGTAGGGAGCTAAACAATTTATATCTGTGGATAGGATGAGCAACAAAATGTATGTTAGCCACTTATATTTTCACCACTTCATCTTGCCGTCAAACTGCTGGAAACTGTTGTTATGTAAGCCAAATATTGTTCTCTCCACACCAACCAAACTCCATGGGTAAAATCAGTAATTTTACCTTGCAGAACACAGGAGTTACCCGCCACTACTGCTGCCTCAGTATGTTAGTTATGTCTGTTTTATTATGTGACTTCAGTGTTTTAAAAGGATAGTTTGGATTCACCAAAGTCACAGAATAACACAAACAAACTAACAGATCATGGCAGCGGAAGACTGTTCTGTGAGGGAAAATGACTGATTATGCCTATGGAGTTCAGTTGATTTGGCGAGAGCTTACATAATGGCAGTTTTCCATAAGAAAAGGCTGTGTGACTCCAAGATGAAGCAGTGAAATTTTCAATATAGCATACACGTAAACTGCCATTGATTTATTTTAGGTGGACTAAGTGGCTGAAATACATTTTGTTGCTGACCCTGTCCACAGCAGTACATTGCTAAGCTTCCTTGCTGGTGTCCCTGTCTGCTTCTCCTAAGTGGGGTGTGCCAACCACCATCTCCTGTAGCTAATGCACTGACTATCAATAAGTACCTCATACAAGCCTACATCGGATAATCTGAACTGTCCCTTTAACTAAAGTTCCAAAATATTTCTCATTAGCTTTACACTCTTAAAACATGGTATACATCCTGCGCCTTAGTGACTGCAAATCCTGTTTGCATCCGACCTTATGAACGGTTCATTCTGGTGTGACCCCTGAACAGCTTGGCCAGTCAGACCCACATATGCCTTCCTCTGAAGAAGCAGACCAGACCGCCAAACAGCTGCTGCTCTCCTGACCAGACCGGCTCCACACACCCATCATGTAACATGCTGCAGGGGCAGCTGGACAGCAAAGACTAAGGTCATATAGCACATACCTATGCATATGTACGCTCCGCTATACTTAATGCACACACTCAAATATGCACAAAAGCAGCAGGACACAAGTACAAACTGTAGATCAGAGGGATGCACATGAGAGCATCCGGGAGACAAGGGATGGTAGTAACGGTTTTTATATGAGCATCACTAATTCAGTGATTGTACATGCTAGATCTGTCAAACTTTGATACATGTTTTCCAAATTTGTCTAGTACAAGTAACACTCAATTGGACTACACAATCACAGATTATGTGAGTTAATGTCAAATACAATGAGTTCCGCTGTTACAACCTACGCTTCTACTGGGATGAGTTGTAACACTAGCAGGGGATAAATGTAACAGTGAGAGGTAATGTGCTGAATTATGAGCCACACTATCCGTTTAATTAAAAAAACTGGGGAAAACTCAAGAATAAACAGTTTTGAATAAAGTCAACAATTTAAAGTGACAAAAAAAGACATTATGTGTGTTTGTGTGCACTGTGCCACATAAGGGTTAAATCACAGTCACACACATCTTTTTGCCTTGAGTTTGTGTCCCATGCACACAATGCATTCAAGAATTTCTCATCATTTTAATGAACTGATACAACTATACTCACCCCAAGCAGCCATTGTAAACTGCTTAGGGGTAGCTTAAGGTAGCATGAATGCAAAGCATGAAACTAGAGAAACTGCTACTTTAGGTTATATAAGTTAAACCATTTTATCTAAAATGTAATGAACACTCGGCAAAGAATAATCTTGATAAAAGGTTTTACTTTCTTACCTGAAAATAAGTTTTTGGGTCATAAAATTGAGCTCACAGAGACATGCAACTTCTTCTATGAGCTCAAAAGGGAAATGGGAGTGTACAATAGTGACGGCATTGACAAACTGGTCAAACTGACAGTGTTACAACTAATCTGGTGTTACAACACACCCCGGCCTCCCCTACAAGTGCCTTTTCTAATTCACTGTACTGAATGTAACTGGATGACCAGACACATGGAAATACAAATTATTAAGAGACTAGACAGCCACACATTTCGATAGACAAGACAAGTGCAAACCATTTACACATTCCACATTTTTCTCTTTGTTGTGTGCAATCATGTCAACTGAACCATGAGGGAACAGTTCAGTGTGTGAGCAAATCAAGAATCAATGTAATAATATGGCCCATTAAGTTATGAAATGAGGTTCTTCACAAATTGTTTTGCTTCTAGTAGATTTCTCCAAACAGGTCCTTCTGTAATGGGCTAGAAAGACAAACACCTCTATCAGCAAGTCAACTTCAGGCTCAGTCAGTGCTGCCGGTTTCTACTTTTGTGTGTGTGATGAATCTTGCCTGTTAGCATAGCACGAGATCAATCTTTCATGCAGCTCAAGCAAATCTGATATGTAGATCTATAATCACACACTGTACAAGCAGTGTCTGATGTGATTTAGCATTTACATTAAGCCATAATTTTAGATGCTACAGACAAATATTGACAACAAATTTGGCCTCTGGGGAAATCGTTAACCCACAAAGTACCATGAAGCCAGAAATGTGCTGCACATTCAACCATATGCATTACATTTTTAGAGCGGCCTTACTCATTTTCTGATATTAATTTCATCAACATTGACTAAGTTAATGTGCCGTGACGGTTGTAATTATAAACATAATATGGAATGCAACCACCCTATTATGATTGGGGACACATGGGAATCAGTAAGCAATCATGTATGCAGCTTGATATTTTAAGCCTTGTTTGGACAGCCCATTTCAGCAAGGTGTTAGCACCTTGTCGCCACTCATCAAATTAAAATTTTGAACCTGAACAACATGAACAATGCTGCTGAATACCAAATGAGATGGAAGAGAAAATCGCTCTTAAACCATTCATTGTGTCTGAATAAGGTCAGAAACGTCATAACATACAGCAGATGTGATCTATGCATTGTGGGAGCAGCATGCATCAGTTTAAAGTGCATAATAGTTTGAAAAACATGTAGATTCATATTGCTGTAAATGAAATGTCAAATCCCACTATGTGTTTTCTACCACTTAACAGTTTCATTTCAAGCAACCGCAAAACAGAGCAGCCCTCACCGCTTTGATAAATACATTCATTTATGTGCTCGGTATTTAAGAAGTGAGGGTGCCTTCAGCATCAGATATGCATAATAATATACAGTACATGAAAATCATCTGCTTCATAATGAAAAAGGTCTTTGCAAAAGCCCAAAACCCCGGCAACTCTATTTGAATTTATAAAATCCCAAACACCATTTGTGGAGGGCGAAATGCAAATGCATCATTAATATTCCAAAAGAAAGGGAAGCATTAGTCACAGATTATATAATTCAAATTAAAGTGTTTTGTATTTGATAATATTTGTAAGAGAAAATAAGGGACATGGAATAGGTCTAGCTCAGCACTTTCTAAACACTGAATATTGAGTTAAAACCTGTTCACCTGTTATATTTGGAGAAAACATCATATGAGGCTTAATCAAGCTGCTAGAGGATTTATTATTCCAAATATTATAATACCCAAGCCATGTGCACACAAAGAATAGAGTCTTGGCTGTAAGAAAAGATATAAAGATACATATAATGTTCATACATATCCTGTAATTATGTGGTGTCTGAATAATCAGAAAACTGAGTTCACACAAACGCCACCTCAAGTCAGTAAATGTATAGTTGATTACTTTTTATTAATTCATGTATTGCATATCATTTTTTGCTCACATGCAGTTTGTAATATGGTATTACTAGGGCTGAGATGATAATCACATTACAACAATACCATGGTCACGTGATGTCTACTGCGGCAAATTTTATTTTGAAGGGTTATCTCATTTTATGAGAGCATCTGATCAGCAGATGACCAGAGCTTGTATATTTAAATTTTTTAGGGCGGCAGCTCTGAACATCACTTGTGGATGTACTAATAAATTGCATGCAAGGGAGCAACAGTGTTCGGACCCTTTTTCCATTGCTTTTATGGCTGCCTTATTTTGGTCCAGTGCCTGCCTAGAATGGACTTTGAATGTGCATGACTATATATTTTGTTCAGTCTCATGCTATTATATTGCACAATGCGTTTGAGAGCTGTCACATACATGCTGAATCAGGAGCTCAGCCCCTGATTGGTTGACAAGTCACAAACAAAGCCTCTGATTGGTCGACACTCAACCCAAGGAATCATAGGACTGCCAGTAGACATTTAACAACATGCTAACAACAACTGTTTTCAACATGTAATGTTTATGGATTTATTTTAAAGTCTCTAAAAAACACACTGCAGTTCCAGGTTGGATTGTAAAGCTGGAAGGGATATGCCAGGGCCAATGTCAGCCTTTCCTGCTCTGCTTACTTTGGGGCTAACCACCTTCACTTTTCCAGCAGATGGGAAACAACAGAAGAGACTTTTCTTGCTCTTGAGAAGCTGCAGCATTTATTAACTGACACAGGGTAACTGTACATTTGCTGCCAGGTTGACAGTTTACTGAGTTTACTGCTAGGTTTAAGTTTTTGCTGAACCATGAGCAACACTGTCACTCAGTCTGCTGCTCTCTCCCTCACTTGCTCAATCACACATTTGGCACTGCCATTCCTTAAAGGAGCTACACTACACTTATAACAGTTTCCTTCAATAAAGTGCAATAAAATATAAGTATTTAGACAGTCAGTGTAAACTGTAATCCTGCTGGACTGTTTTCTCTCCTGTGGTAAGAAAAAAAACAACAACCACAACGTCCCAACCCTAGTTATAACCATCAGTTCCTGTCCACATAGTGACCTAGATTTGTTAGAAAAAAAAAAAAAAATAGTAGCATTAACCTTGATAATAAGCCAGGCAACTCAATAATTTAGAGGTTTCAGAGAATGTACTGGTGCAGCAAAAAGTCTGGAACAAAATCACTTTGTACTGTAATACAATGCTTCAAATGAAGCCAACTGAATCTTCACTGGGACGTTTGGGAGTCTTAGTCAACCCCTCACCCAGATGCTACAAGAAGCCAACAACAACCCTATCCTACCCTTCCCTACTGTTTGTAGTGTGTATGTAGTTTCCACATTCCGACTTAAAGCTGGGGTAGACAGTTTATTTTTTGCATCACTGGGCAAAAGTTCAATATTAACCTTTAAGCATAATGTAGTTCAAGTGGTCTAAGAGAAAACTAGACTTGTGCTCTTTCTCTTAGCTCTGTTTTCAGGGTTTAGAAAATCTAGTTCAGTGATGGGAAAGTTACAACACATCCTCCAAATCATACGCCCAGATAGGTCGTATGTGGACATACGACCCAGTAGAACATTTCTGGTCGCGTTTCTGGTCATTTTCTGTTGGAGAACAGGCTGCATTAAGAAAAGCAAAAGTCAAAAGAACAGTGGTGTGGTGCATTAGGGAGGGCGCCCGCCCCTGGAACAGGAAACCTGAGTACGAACCCCAGGAAGTCCAAGCTCGATGGTGCTTCTATTTTTGGGGGTTAGGGTTAGGGTAAACGTACGTATAAGTCGTATAAAGCTGCTGTCAAAAACGACCTCTCTGGTCGTTTTCTGTTGGAGGACAGGCTTGAAAGTTAAGCTAATCACAGGCCGGTGAGATAGTTGATTGTTGAGTCTCATTTCCAAAACGTCAGTATTTGACAACCTGGGAATGAGACTCAACAATCAACTATCTTCCTCCAAAATTGTACCGTACCTTAAAGGCTCATTAAAGCTGATAGTTGCAGAAAGAACTTCCTAACTCAGGGAACAGGACCATCTGAGGAGCATGTGAATGCAACAATACTATATATCAAACAATATGTACTGTATGAGAGCTAGCTGTAGGTATTAGTCAGTCTTCTTTGTTGCTTGACCAGATCAACAGTCACTTGGCAACACTTGTGATGTCGCTTCACGTTACCAAGATTTAAAGTGACATTGTCTCTGAAATACGTTTCCTATCAATGTAATTGTGACACAGTGGGCTTGATTTTAGGCTTCAGGGATGCTTTAAAGCCTTTATGTAGTGACATATCACTGCCCTCAGCTCACATTGTACCTGAAAGCATTTTATGGCTGGAATGGACGAAAAGCAATAACGTTTTTAGTCTGGGAGGTTAGTGGATCTTTCCATTAAAGTCCAGTGTTCGCATGCTGAACTCAGTCCAGGACAAAAAAAAAAAACCTTCTCAGTGTTCACAACACCTCCCCTTACATTGATTGGCAATTAAGACCCACTGTCCAGAACATAAGTCCACATTACTAGGGGAATGAAAAAAAACTACATGTCCATTAAGGGTTCACTTTAAGCTACAATTCTCTCCCGGCGCGGTAGCAGGGGGCTTAATAATAAAGTTAGCGGCTGTCATAATGTACCCCCTGTGGATCACAGTTCATTAACGCAGCTACGGCTTACAAGAGTATGGAGGCTGGGAGGTGCCACTGTATTGATTACAAATCCACCACCTCATATACACGTATAGACGTGCACAGGCACACACCAACACACCCTACGCCTGACCCATGTCAGCCCTGTATATACTGTGGCCAGCAGTGACGACTCAGCACTTTTACCGCAGCAGCAGAGTTGAGTTAAATGCAGGACAGGAGGAGGAGGAGGAGGAGGAGAGGAGGAGGAAGGTGGGTGGTGGCACCCAGCCAAGCCATCAGAGTGGAGAATGTGGGGTGGGTGGAAGGGTAAGAGTTGCAGGATGGGGGTCGGTGGTGATGTCATCTGATGCTTGGAGTGATGGATAACCTTACCAAGAAGAGAGGGGCACACAAACACACACATAAACACACACAGTGGCATTTCTACACAAACATTTACAGTACAGGCAAATGTATGTACACTCACACAAAGATTGATAGAGTATATGCACAACTCTTACTGTAAGTCGTGCACGCACACACACACACACACTCAAAAATGCACACACACACACGCACCGAGAAGGATGCATCCACCCACGTACGGGTACAGAGTTTTCTCTTGGCATTAAAGCACTTCTTTGGCTCTGATGTCTTGTCACTTATCTTAAGCACTGGGAAGATGTGTGCCGCTGGGGGAGGGTGGAGATGACACACAAGCCAGCTCCATTCTGCTGACTGCTCAACTTTAGGCGTTGGCGAGTAGAGATTAACAATGACGGAATGTACCAACATCCATCCAGAGTAAAGCGTGATTCATTTTCACTTTTTTTTTTTTCTCTTCGCTGTTCAGATTCAAAGTCATCTCAAGTTAAGTCTCATCTGACAAAGAGCCATCAGGCCTTTGATGTCGATATATATGATTAAATATAGTTTTGCTCGGTCTTTACCATATCCATCTGGTATCTTTAACAAAAAGACTTGATGATCACAGTGGAAAAAATTAAATAACTTGTTTTATCTTGTCACAGACACTTGACATGCGATTGAAGCTACAGTGTAAAACAAAATCATTATTTGGTATTTGGGAAATAAGTAATATATTTGAGAGAGCAAAAAATGCAAGGTTGTCTCACTTGTTCAGTCTGCCAGTGCCAGTGCAAAAACGAGAAACAATATGTTTTTCATGTAGCTAGTAACTAAAATTGTATTATTTTCCATTGTTAGACACTTATCCGCCTTTCTTTGAGTGTAGTTTTGGGCACATTATAACTGACCTGTACTGTAAACTAAAGTGTATTGCTTCCCACTGTAAGTAGAAGATATGTGATTTTACTTTAGTTTACACTACAGTGCTGTTGTAATGTGTCCCTAATTACCCTCTAAGAAAATCTAATATGTGACAAATAAAGGGTCCAATACAATCTAATGAAGAACATATTATTTCTAGTTTTTGTCTAATTTCAAACAAACTACGGCTTGTTACATCTTATCAGTGTGCTTTAAAATGAGGTGGGAGCCTTTTTTTTTAAATCAAATGAAAGTACAGTATCACGGTTTGCAGCTTTGTTTCTGCCATTTGCCTGCAACTGTCCCCATTCACCTTCCTGGAAATCTGCCCCATTTGCCTCACCTGAAATATTCATTTTCCCTCTTTGTCTCCATTTCAAACTCTCACAGATGTAGTGTGTTTGTTTCCTTTCAGTACTAGTTTGGTGCAGAGGATTTTGTTTCTGCCGTTCCTATCTTTCTTTCCTTCTCCCCCCTTTGTCTTTCTCTGTCTCTGTCACACTCTCTCGCTCCCTCATGCGCTTTCATTCCCTCTCACTCCTTTGTCAACCTCCTCTTGCAAGAGAGCGAATGTCTATTTTAAGCGATGTGCCATGCACCAACCACCCCCACACAGACACAGCACAGAGGCGAAGACTGGCACAATTCATGCATGTTGAGTGTAAGTATCCGTGCATGTGTCGTGTGTTTGGAAGAGCATACTCCCTTATCCATAAGTCTAATGCAACACAATCTGAAACAAAATGTTTAACAGTTTATCAAAAACATGAGTAATATTGTCACAGTTTGCAATATGTTTACTGAACATGCTTCCATTTAAAAGTAGGGTACTGAGGTTGTGAAATATAAGCACTATTGTTCAGATGCCACCAAGCATAACAAAACTAAGTAGCAACAACTGATGATTCCTCTTATTTTTTGCTTAATGATGTCTAACCCAAGGGTAATGGTTGGAAATGAGGAATGATGGATTCATATGAGTGTATGCTCGTGTCCATGTCTGTCTGTAGCTAATCTTGCATACTCCTGAATCCATCATCTTAATATTTTGTGTGCACATTTATGACTGTATGCTCAAGGACCTTTTGTGGTTGCGGTGATTCACATTTTTTTTGAAAAACCTTTAAAAAAACAGTTTTTTTGTTGTTTTATACCAACTGCTGACTCCACACTCTGCAAGTGATCAATAACTGCTAGACTAAAAACAAGGCTTCCTTAGTCTGCTGTAAACCAAATTTTGGCCTTTGTTGTGGCTCAGAAACTGGCATCCATAGAAACGTTTGTTCTCATCTTGAATTTGGAGCATCTGCAGATTAAATCTATACCCAGTATGTTATTATCCACTAAAGTTAGGCACAATACAAGATTAATAAATCCCCATTTTTGTACCTTGTACCTTTACATAGAGAGTTGAGCAAAATACTATGTCTGTTAAATGCATCTCATGGTGCCAATTAGAGGTCAATAACGTCTGTAACAAAGCAATGCAGACTTACTACAAATTGATTGTAACATAATTCTGAACTGATTTCGTGTTATAAACATGAATAATGTGAATAATTGAACATGGTAGTGGTTAATTGCTGGAATTAAAACCACTTACTGGGGGTGAGCTAATCAGCTCTATGCCAGAACATTAACCCTCTGGATAGCCACAAATTCCACTGGGACATACAGACTCTGACCAACAACATCAAGTGTAAAACATTTAGCTTTTCAGCCAAAAATTTCTAAAAAGAAGTTCCTCCAATAAATTAGATGTCTTTATCTATTACATTGATGTAAAGCCACCTGTTTGCTTGTAACGCCCTAAATCAATAACAAAATGTCTGAAATAAATAACAATTGAGAAACTGAGAAGTTAAAAACTTTGCATACATCTACATATGAAAACTTACACTATACTACACTATACAAAAAAAGTTTGTTTTGTTACAATTACCTGACACAATGTCCCTGCGACATAAGCACAACTCTCCATTTAAAAGTACCCCACCGCTCTAGCATG
Organism: Lutjanus argentimaculatus; assembly: GCA_034769285.1. Classification (NCBI taxonomy): domain Eukaryota; kingdom Metazoa; phylum Chordata; class Actinopteri; order Lutjaniformes; family Lutjanidae; genus Lutjanus; species Lutjanus argentimaculatus. Next base: position 14,638,741 of record JAWZSL010000014.1, read on the forward strand.
CTCCCCTATAATATGTTGGACTCATGATGGACATTTAAAAACAGATAAATATTAATGCAGCAGAACCAGAGATATCGTTGTTCCACACATTTTTCTTCCTACATTACCCACAAAGGAATGTGATCCCAGACAGTTTGGTCAGAGTTTCAGTTGTGTTCTGCTTGTAATATAACGTCTTGCTAATGTAACCTTAGGCCACAATAATTATGTTTTTTTTTGTTTGTTTGTTTTTTTAATCTCATCATAACAAATGCTCGTTCATTTGGCTTTTCTTAATGTTCAGAATTCAGCAGCTTAAACAAAGAGACTAAACACAGTATAAGTATTTCTTTGTGGTTGAACTTGCTTGGCTCTCTTCCTCTCTTATTAGAAGCAGCATCCATTCTGTTGTCCAGTCTTTTAAAGCATTGCTTCTGCTAAATGCTAATTGAAAAATGTGGAACATTCATCACCAGTCCCTCAAAATTATACAGTGTAATTTATCCCATGTCGAATACATGGGAGTTATTGATTGGCCATTGATTTCAACCCATTAACATCATTTTGACGACACACTGTGTTGGCGCCCAGGCACACTTGTGGTTAGAGTGAAAGGTTTTTACTCTGTACTGTACGGTCTGTAATTAACAAAAAGAATGTAGGACAAAGATGCATTTAAAGCACCCTATCGATTCCCGCAATGACACATTTGAGTGATATTACACATGCATGCATGCATAAAATTCAGTCTTTGATCTGCAGCTGGTTGATGTGTATATGAGGCTGGTCACAGTATGTAAAATACCTGTGAGCAGAGTCAATCTTCCACAGTAATTTAAATGTGCGAACATCCTGCTTCATATATTTCTAGTTTGTACAAATGTGTGCTTTCAGCCTTTTTGTCCCTCGTCTCCCAAACATCTCACCTCATTCTGCTCCCTTTCTCTGCCTCTCCCTCTCTCTGATAGCTGAGTGTGAGATGACTCACGGGACGAGGCAAAGCACCGGGCACACACAGCTCTCAGGTAATGAGAAATGATGTTGGTGTCAACGGTGGAATCGTCCAAATCATCCCTGAGCTGAGTTACATAATTCAAATATCATTCTTTTACTCCCCCTCCTCTTTTATCCGTTTATCACTGCCTTGTCCTCTGGCACACTCTCCCTCGCTCACTCTCAGTTCAAACAGATTTGATTTCTATTCCTCTATGTTCCAGTGACATCGCCGCTCCTCCGAGAGGCGTGTGCTGGGATTGGAACGAGGATCAAGTCACCCATCACAGCAAAGCATGCTGGGAAAGGCCAGGAGGTAGAGAGACAAAAGCATATATATGCCTGTGAAGGTGCCTGTATGTTGGTGTGTATACCAGCTTTTATCTTTTTATTTTACTGTTTCTTTTTTCCTCTGGTATGTTTGGTGTTTGTGTCTGTACAGTATGTTTTTTTTTTTCTCTTTTGTCTGTTTACACATTTCTTTGTGTCTCTTTTAGTGTTGTTTGTTCTATAGCTTTTATACTCCATAGCACTACCTGTTTCACTGAACAGTTCAACATTTCAGGAAATTCACTGAGTGTGTTTACATGTGCATTAGTATCCTGGTTTTGGGCTTTATCTTGTTTTTGATTTGGAATAAGTTGTTTACATGGAACATGAAAAGTGTCAGTATTTGTATCCCTGTATACACGATCATAACAGTATCCAGGTTTTTGATTTTCTGCCTGCATTTTTTAACATCTGAGCCACTATGAGATGGTTTATAAGATCTAAGACTGTCTGAGACTGTATAAGATTGCCACAGAATACGCCATATGAAAACAGGATAAGCTCTTTACATGCACAAAACATGACCAAGATACTCCAAAAACACTATCATAATCAGGATACTAGTGTGCATGTAAACATACTCACTTTCCTGCCAAGTCTTGGATAAGACACCACTCCTATGACTGTATGGTAATCATGAAGTTTTTGCCAGCTGCTGGTTAGCTTAGCTTAGCATACTAGAAACAAGTAGAAACAACTACCCTGGCTCTGTTCAAAGTTAACAAAATCCACCTAGCAGCACTTCTAAGGTCACATTCAGACAGAAACTGGCATTGCGGCACAACGCCATGCAGTTATCTCATTCATTTGAATGAGGGCAGTCCACCATCGATCAGGCTGCTCCACACTCAGCCTGAAATTTTGCTGAAACCTGCCGATTTCATGGACCAAACAGTGATAATCTTCCTGTTATGTCCTCGCTTGGTTCATTTTATTAACCAAGCTTTGATGTCTGGGTCTGGCTGCAGGTTTATGCTGCAAAATGGCAACACCAGGAAGCTTCCTTTGGTTTGTGTCCTGTGTTCTGTGAGAGGGATCTGTGCTCGAGCAAGGTACAGACTGAATGAGAAGAGAGACCGCTGGTAGCAAGAAAGCTGGTAAATCAGAGAATTAAAATGTTATTTCCTGATTGTTTCCCAGTGTTTATGTCCCCCCCCCGGCCAAACAACCCTGCCACAACACCTGCTTCTGCCTGAATGTGGCCTAAAGCTCACTACTTAACACGTAAAGTGTAAAAATGACACATTGCTGTGTTATGGGGTATTGTGTGCTGTACTATCTCTTGACCAGACACAGTAATTTGGAGTCCCTGCTTGTGCCTGGCAACCTCACTGTTATTTTTACACTTCAGTTTTTGTATGGATTAAACAAACAAGTTGTAACACTTTCATTAGTGAGTACAGGTGGTAGTAGAGGCAGGCACACTGCCTGCCTCTACTTGTGCATGACAGCTACCTCACTGAGCTCCTGCCCTCTGTTTTTACGTTTTGTTTTGTTTTTTGTTTTTTTGTTGTTTTTTTTTTTGGTTTTTTTTTGCAGAAGATTTAAGTGAAGAGTTACCCTAATTTTTACCCTCATTCTGAGAGAGAGAAAGAGCACACACCAGGAAAATACTTCCTTCCACCCAATGTTGTGATGTCTGTTATATATTCTATAGATATAGACACTGAAAGTGTGGTAAAAGGTGTAATGTTGCTGGTATGATATCATTTTTATTGTTTATTTTTGCTGACATGGAAAAAATAGGCGACATGCTAAATCTTAAGATGATGTGCTGCTTGAACCAGTTAAGGTGAGCACCAAAACGAAGAGCAAGAGGTTCTGCGAGGCACACCGACTGCTCAGGTAGGAAGTGTGTCCTAGGCATTAGCTTTGGACAGATGCAGATTTACATGTTTCCCCTGTTTACAGTCTTAATCTAAACTGCTGGTGAAAGCTACATATTTACAGCTACTAGGAGGAACTTTCATATTTTGTTGATTTTGGAGGCCTCTGTGGAAAAAAGCAGTGGTGTTTCCCCTGCCATAACCACAAAATATAATGTCAAAAATAAAATTATGTAAATGAATAACTCCTTCTTCCTTTTAACTGGCTAACCTGTGACTCACTGCAACTCTGCCTGTAAAAATGTAAACACAGATTCATTTTGTCTGATTCATCAAGTAGACTCTGGCCCGGTGGCAGGCATTAAGACAACTATACAGAATAGACGATCTTCTCGCACATGGTTTTGTTAACTTATGTAGGTCATATAAAGGCGTCAGTTATAAATTGAATCACCTTCATAACTAGGGTTGGGAATCTCTGGCATGAAGCCGATTCGATATGTATCTAGATACACAGGTTACGATTGATTCAAAAACGATATATTTTTTAAGGCAGAGCGATTCGATACTCGATCCAGTTTAGAACGATACAGTTCGATACAGTGTGAAACAATACGATAGTTAACATTTGTTGATGTAGACTTTAATCTAAGCTATAAATTTGTCATGTCTATAAAATGACATTCTTACATTATTTTAAACAGATAAAAGACCACATTTCCACAAGCACTTTTGCTTGCTTGCACTGTCAAAAATACGTTTTCCACTGTGTGCTAGCCTTTTACCATGCTCCCGCTCGTTGCTCGTCTTTAACTCACCATACTCGTCTCTGTGTTTTCTCGTTGCATGAAAGTCAAGATTTGTTGTACTACCAGTCTACTTCAGAGCTGCTCGGCACAACTTGCAAATAGCATGGCTTTTATTGAGTTGTCCATCTTTCTCGAAAGATCCAAACACGCTCCAAACTTTTGACTTTTGTTTTCCTGGTGCGTTGAATATCTGTCGCTGTGAATCACCACTTGCACCAGTCAAGCTGGCGCTGTCGCTGGCATCGGTGCTCGTGCTGTTGACGATATTTACATCCGTTATGTTTTCGCATGTTCTTTCGTCGACATTAGTACTTTTAGCTTTGGGTTGCGAAGATAATGTCACGGAGCATGCGCGACAGTCGTTTCGTCAGCTCTCACGTTATTTTAGAGATGAAAACTGTAAAGCCTCAGGCAACCGACTCCTAGTCTCGTGATAGCCGATCCATAGCTCTACAATCGATTCATCTAAGGATTTGTGGCTGATTACTATCGATTGGGGAGTCTGCTACCGACACAGCCGTATCTCTCGCCTGTAAAACCGGATATCCGGTCATATCGGTTTATCATTCCCAAGCCTATTCATAACCAGTAAAATAATCAGAACAGAAACAGTATTGACAATTGAATAAGCAAATTTCCTAAAATGTCAAACTATTCCTTTGCATAACACTTTTTAAAAATGTATTTCTATTTGAGATAATAACTCAGTTGTGTGTCAACTGTAATGTTAAGTCCAATGATGATCTTTTCCCTCTGAGGATGTGAGCTGTGTTTCACGAACACAAGGGCGATATTACATCTCATATCCCTACTGACAGCAGATTGTTCAAACGGAGACAAGGGTGAGAGCTGGTCCTCCACAAAAAGCCTTTCAGAGGGCTCCTGTAAACAATGTATTGATGCGACGCATTGAACTCAACTGGCCGCGAGCACTATTTGCGGTCAGCTGCGGGGAGCGGAAATGGACTTCACCAGATTGGTTTTTTGGAATCTGAATGGGAAAACTTTCTGGGCCAGGGCTGAGTCTGTATTGGCCAGATTGAGGTGAGATAGAGTGGAGAATATGAGTGGAGAGATGAAGTTGACCCCAACCTTTTCATTTCTGCGCACCACCCTCCCGATCCCCCCGTGCTGCTGCTCCCCACCCCTCGCTCTGTGCTCAGCCTAGCAGGCACTTCCTTGGCAAGATGGAAGAAAATATACCGTTAACTGTGGACATGGAGTCACTTCAGCTTCTGTCTCTCTTTATTTTCACCCACTTGTCTTCACTGTGATTCATTGTTCCCTTGCACTCACTGTCTGGAGTACAGTGTTCACACTTCCTGTTTCGTTGCACACATACAAGCACACACACATGCATTTCGAGACATTTTTCACTTTCATCTACTCTGTCTCTTCTCCTACTTTTTCCCTCTTCTTCTCTCCAGCGGTGGTTGAAATCTTGGATGTATTGGCATGTCTCCTTTCATCACCCCACCGTTTGTGAGGAGGATCGAGGAGAGTGTACAGACCTGGGAGAGTGTGTGTTGAGGCGTAAAGGACCCTCTCAGCCCTAAGCCAAGCCCTGTCCATCCGACGGAGAGCCCAGACGGTGTGATTCAGCCCTCCTGAAGCCTGGCCAACTCTTACTCACACTCACACACACAGAGATATACACACACACTCAGAGAGGCACTCAAAGAGAAAGTCACAGACATCCTCTCCCCTCTCTTAAGTCGCCACAGCGAGGCCACACTGGAGAAGAGGTGCGGAGGGGGCAGCTCCGCGGTTCTCAATCCCCAGGGCAAGGTCACCTTCACATGGCTCGAAGCATGCAGAAGAGATACAAGGACCGCAGAGGGTACAGGTTAAGTCTGACTTCTAACAAACTTCCCTCAAAACAGATTCAACTCCCTCCAGGGCAAACACATAAATTGATGTATGTGTATGGGGTGACTGGCATGTTTTTAGACTTGCATGCATGATTTAATGGGAGAGTGTGCTGAATGATGGAGAGGGTCATAAGCATGAATCTATAAGCCGTGGGGAGTTGGACTTGGATATTTGTGCATTTGTATGATTGTATGAATCGTAAAATTGATACCATTCCAGGGGTGTCGTACAAATGCGTGTGCGGTGTATCTGGAAATCTCATTCAGAAATATTTTCTGGTGCGCAGATGAATGCTGTTTTCTGTCATAAATGATTTTCAGTTCTCTAAAAAACCTTTAGGCAGAAAAACTCATTTTAATTACATTTTTTAAACCACGAAACTCCAGTTGAAAATTAAACATTCAACGCTTATCATTAACATCAGCTGGAATTGCTGTAATCAGGGTGAATGGCCAGAGACAGCAATCTACCGCCCCCGTGTTACAGTAGGTTCAAAAGGCAATCTTTTCATCAAGTGTACCCATCATCCCACCGAATTAATTAGTGAATTTTAATCAAGCGTGGTACAGTATGCACTGTAAAAAGTCATACAGGAATTTTGTGGAATCAACTAATCTTTTTCATGAACTTAGCAAAAAATGTACTATTTTTATTTGTTCAAGTTAATTAAACTTAAAATTTCGGTATTTATTCTCAGAACACTTCAGAACATGAAGAACATAAACATGAGGTCTTTTAACTTGAAGTCTTTTGACTGGAAATGATGAGTTGAATGTACAGAGTTAAATCAACTCATTAAATTAAGCTTCTAAAGAACATGATTGTAGCAGACTTTGCAGTATGAATTGTTTGAAAGTTAAAACTCTGCCGAGACCCTTCTTTTTATAGTTTGAAGAAAACATAGGAAGGTAACTCGCTGTGTGTCTCTCATACACTTTAAGATAAGTCACGGTTGTTTGTTATTCACAATATTCCTGTTCACAACAATGAAACCCTGGTGAAGGGGAAGGTTCACCCTAAAAATAAAAAGATACACATCTTTCCTCTTTTTTCATGGAGTTATTGGCTGTAGAGATGTCTGTCTCCTCTCGAATATAGTGGGATAGATGGCACTCAGCTTGTGGTGCTCAAAGTACCAAAAAAAAAAAAATTAATTAAAAAAAAATTGAAAAAAATATGTTTTTTGGAGGGCAAACTGTCCCTTTAGATTTTAATGAATTCACTGAGAGCAGTTTCACATGTTGTCTTTGTACGTCCAACAGGAGCAGCTGCAGCTGCAATGAAATTAAGAACCGACTTTTCAAACAAAGAGAAGGTAAAAGGAAATAAAATTTGTTTGTAATGTTTGTCAGTGTTACAAAGAGTTGTTGGTTCAACTTAATATCTTCAGCTTATTGAACACATTACAACAACTTGAATTAATTCAGTTAAAAAAAAATTAATGAGCTTATTTGACTAGAAAGGTTTATTTGTTTTGAACCATTACAAATAACCTCAACTTGTCTTTTCTGATTCAGTTAATTTAAAAATTTAAGGCAGCTCAGACACAACATTTTTAAGTTAAAGGAGAAATCTGTCATATATTTACTGTCATCAGAGGTTAAGGAAACAGGCTAAGTTGAAATACTTACTTCTTTGATTGCAATGCCACAGCTGTGATGTCCTTTGAAATTTCTATTCTGGCTCATAACTTCTGTAATTGTTTGCCCATTTCATGTTAATTAGAGTTAACATTAATACCAAATGTGCAAAGAATAGATAATTGCCTGTTTATGAGTTGTAAGAAAATCAATAATCTTTTAGATGGAGTAGATGTTTATAGCAGTTAAATTGAGCAACATATTAATGGAGTCTAACAGACAGTAAGACAGGCAGCCACTGAACTCAAACTCCAGAGTGGGTATTTTCAGAGCAGTGGGCTTTTCTTTTCAGGACAACAGGCGTAGCTTTACATTGACAGACAACTGATAGTTAGATAAAGTTGATCAACTTACAGTGTAGGACTTGTAGTCACATGTTATTTTCAGTTGACAGTGTTGCTCTAGCCTTGTACTCCTGCAGTGGTCCTGCAGCCTGCCTGAGCTTTCTCAAGTCTTGGGAGGAGGGCACTGAGGGAGACAAATCATCAACCATAGATCATATTTTTAATAGGATTTCAACTTTTTAATATACAGTCTACTGCTCCAACTTGCTATTTGGCCTGCTGTGCTCATTTCTGGACAAGCAAATGCTTCATATTCCTCCCTCTAAAAAAAAAAAAAAGAAGTTATTTTTTACAGTGTGGGCTACAGGGCTGTATTTCCCATTGCATCCCAGGCTAGTCACAACGTGTCCTGTTATGTCCTGTAAGCCAACAGGATGTCCACATTAGCGGTGGCCTCATTGTGTCCAGGTAGGTTAGCCTTGTGGCAACGCTGTGGCAGACCTTCCTGGCATCGTATCCACCCTCCCCCTCCAACTTCAAAACTCCACTCCCTCCCGAGGTACCCAGTGGGAAGAAACAATGAAAGGCTGACCCGCTGCATGGTTCAATCACATCTAGGCCTGGAGGCGCTGGGAGGGGACATTGACGTATGTGCTTTAAGGACATATAATAGTAGGGAACATCATGTTATTGTTATCAAGTTTGAGGACAAAGCAGAGCAAAAGCGTGTGTATGCATGCAAGTTGTACCATGAGCGTATACCTTATTTGAAGCAATGCATGAACCAAGGAAGAGTGGGAAGAGTGAGAGTACAGAAGCAAAGGGAGGAAATAGAGAAAGAGAGAGGGAGGGGGAGTGTGACAAGCGCCATAACGTCCTCTGAGATGCATTTGGACAGAGTGAGCATCTGTCAAAACAAGGCAGCCTCAACGGCCGCCTCACTAATGGCTATGGACGTGAGCGACAGAGGGGGAGGAGAGACGGTGGGGTGGCACTTGCACATTCAAAGAGACACACAAGATTGCTGCTGCGCACACACACACACACACACACACACACACACACACACAAATCACGCATGTACACACAAACACAACAGCTGCAACTCCTTTTTTTGCTCGCAGCAGATCCCACCAATCATTTGATACCAAATTTCTACAAAGCAACACTGTAATAGCTATTGAACTACTTTCATGTTTGGGTGTGTGTGCGCGCGCGTGTATGTATTCATGCACTCAGTGTCTGCGTGCGAGCGCAGTGTGTGCATGTTTACCTTCCAACAGTGTTTTTGGTTGTCAGATACCTTCTACCATCTCTCATTGTGATGAATTGGGCCCTGTGTCAATCACTCATCTGAATTGTTTTTTTTTTTCCCTCATTTTTTTTTCAAGGCAATTTGGGCAGAGTTGTCTTTTTTTTTCACTCCCGCTCTTTCTCTCTCTGTAAGAAACAACCACGAGCAATCATCCTTGGGTTTAAATCACAGTGTTGGAAGGAAATGTGACTCTTCATGGCAGTTATAACAATTACATTGCCCACACAAACAATATCATAATTTTGACAACATCCCAGATCACCTTAAATCAAATAGACTACCTCTTTTACAATTGCCCTGTGTGTTTGATGAGAACTGTAGAAGATTAAATAAGGGAATATAAAGTAATATTAGGCTTGTATTTCCTATTTCCCCCCAGGTCTATAGAGAAAGTGTGCAGGAAAAAAAAATACTATAATGTTACCCAGATCTTAACTGCCTGAGGCTACTACAACTGTGCGCACAGCAGGAACACATGCAAAAAGACAGAGCGCCATTAGAAATGCAAACTAAATTACTCGAAAAGTATTAATTAAATCTCCCAACCTTTATCGTTTCTATCTAAGAAACTGTGTCTGTTTTTAGTGCATGTTGTTTTTTGTGTACATAAGGGTACAGGATCCCTTGAGCCATAAAATTTCTTCCTTTTCTATATAGAGTAAATATCTGTATATGTGAGGACTTTTAGGTTTTATTTAAAGAGGGCTGTAATTATGAAGGCATCCTTGAGACAACCATGAATATAAATGCGCTGTAGGTCAAGCAATGGCTGCAAAGAAATGTATGAATGTTGACTACAAATTAATACAAATCTTACATTCAATGCAGAAGAAGCTGGAAAATTCTCCTTCCAACTTCAAATCACACAATTGGATACACACATGAGCATTTATATTGCAGAGCTGGAAAGAAAAGAAAGATGCCCTTTTGTAGATTTTGAACTCAATATTTATGACACGTGGTATTGACAAGACATACAAATTTGCTGCAGATTAGACACAGGCTCTTTCCCCCAAAATTATCAATCTCGGAGATTAGATTAGAGTTTTTAAAGATGCTCAAAAAATTTGTTTTGCACCGCATACTGCACTCAAAAACAAGTGCCCATACATGGCTATGAGGAGCTTTTTCATGTTGGCTGCCCACAGTGTTTTAGAATTAATTCACAAGTCATATGGCTTATTTACCTGTTTGGAAGATACTCATTAAAATGTGTATAAGAACAAAATAGAATTTAAAAAAAGTATATGCCTTTTCCTTTTGGTTTATTTGCATCAGTTTTTTAGTTATTATCTGGACAACAACAGCTTAAATCTTAAATCTGATATAACAGATCATCTCCTCCTTCATGTACAGTACAAACACCATAAATTTTAAATGCTACAACACTGCATAAATTATATGCTTGCACCAATAATCTCCACCCCTTTTAGATAATATCAACATGAAAGTCAGCATACTGCAAAAGGTAAGGTAGGGCCTATTGTCAGAGTCTGGTTTATAGTACTGCATGACGAGGGTTTACAGTAGCCGACATATGCTGGCTTTATGTTGGTATCACATGTAGTTGCCCAGCAGATGAAAATATCAATGTCCAACTGTCCGCAGGGAAATATACCAACTAGGCCATATAAAATATCTAAAATAAAAGGCATTTTTTTTTTTTTTATTTTTTTTTTTTTTAAATAAATAGTGAATTATTTGTCATTATTTTTTTATTCAGTATTAATGTTTGCGGCATACTGTGCATAGAGCTGAATAAAACTGTGACTTACAAGAATGACATAAATTGACATTGTCATGTAATATTTTGTTTTGTTATAAATGATCTAAGTGAGGAATGAGAATATTTGCAGTTTGCATATCTTTAAAATATAAATATCACACACTTGAAGATTGAATCATCACTACAGTGTACGGGACTGATCAGATTGAGGCATATGGACGTGATCAGACAGAGCACAGTTTTTGCAGTGATGGACCTTTTTCCAGTTGATGAGAGACAGAAAGAGAGAATGGTCATGTGAACTGACTGCCGCATAATATTCTCGATATGATGAAACCCTTATTAAAAGTCTGTAACATTTGATTGTGTGGTCAGTCATACTGTACCGCAGTTGATTAATATATGTAAAACTGGCCAGTAGGAACATGTTAAATGACCTGTAATGTGCCACAATTTAACGGTGCACACGCATGTTCACATGCATGCATGCTTGTATAATAGTTGCACTTACGTACTTAAACAAATAACATTGCACCTTACATGGCTATTTGAAACCTGTTCCGTAGTTGTTCTATATTCTGGAATTCTTGCATATTAACAGCTATTGGCCATCAAAAATAGATCTGTTTTGTCTAAAACTTTGTGCGTGACACATGTTACAAAGTGGAAGTACAGTATGTTTAAGAAAGTGATCTCTTTAGCAGTTGGTCAAGACTAAAATATAGAATGAACAAAAACTATAAAGACAGGGCAGTAGCCTCTGATGAGGGCTAAAATGCATAAATATACCCCTAACTGTGGTTGAAATATGTAGTGTATATTATTTGATTTAAGTTACATTCAAGTGACTGTAAGTTAATATTTTGATATGTATTTTGAACACTATAAACATCTGTTTGACTCCAGGTTGCTAGAAAGTTAGTATATACTCACCACCTACATATAACACTGCATACACTTTCTCTGCAGTGGGAAAACTAAGGGTTACACTGAAGGTGTATTTTTACTGAAATGTGGGCAATTGTTTCAGCCCTGCATCATCAGTAATGCACCTCATACCAAGAAGCATTGTAACCTCGCTCACACATGAAAGCTCGTTAGGTGCACTATTATCTAACGAGGACCAGCTGGAACAATGCCTAATCAGGTCACCTTTAAAAAGCCCTTAATTAAGAGCTTTGGTCAGCAACTTTGTTGTGCCGTTCCGTAGGACTGGTACTATACATATCTGCATACATTCAGAGGCTCTCTGGCAATATGCAACAAAAGAGTCAAGCAGTGGTAATTGCATGAGGTCATAAAATAAGGTGCTAAAGGGCCATCCACACCAACAATAACTATAAATGAACTCACAAGGTGTAGCCTAAAATTCTTTAAATGCTCATATAAGAAAATATTAGACTGCAAAATACACGTCAGAAATGTAATTTTGTGGAGACATGCTGCCAAACAGTCTTTGGCGTTAATAGGGTCCTTGATCCTCTTCGATGCGGGCTATTGAAATGATGTTGACTCACATGAAAATATGAATAAAATTTGTCTTCAAAGGACAAGAACACTCATAACAGAGTGTAGGATTCTCCTAAAGGCTTATATATGCCTCCTTTACATCTGAAATTAGATTCGTCCATCACTGCCCACATTCGTTCTTTACGTGGGCATAAGGTGTTCAGCAATACATCCACTAGAGGGCGACGCTTAGAGTCAAAAGTTACCCCAGAGAAGAAGAGTCCGCAGTTTCTGAGAACAACAAACATGGAGATACTGGAGGTGGATGTAATAATGTACCTCTTAGGAAAGAGGCAAAAGTGGAGGCAGCATTGTAGATAAATGGCCTGTCAGCCATTAAACACATCATGACATGTGGACGGAGAATTCTTTTCATTGACTAATTGTCAACAAATGTTATTTCCATTACTCTCGGATTCTTTAAAACTTCTTTGTCGTGTCCTGTGGTCGTGTCTTGCTTGAACAATTAGCTACACTGCTACACTGCCCATATGACCGGTGGTACTGCTCCATTTTGTCCATATCTGTAAGCTGTCAGAAAACATGCAGAAATACGGACGGAATGAATGCAGAGTATGTCTGCATGTCTTAACATGCCGCATTAACACACATTTACTCCTCTTGTCTTTAAAGCATGTGACCCGTATCCTTCTGCTATTCTTTTTGTTTCTCTGCTCAGCGTACAGTAGCAACAGGTAATTAATAACCATTTTCCTAAGCTGTCGAACCACAATGAGCATTCTTCTGTTGAATTTTCTCTCTTATTTTCTCTGTTATCTGTACTGAGGTTAAGTGATAGCTGTAGTTAGTTGTATGAGGGTGTAAAAAGCTAAATTAGAATCCAATTAGGTTTTTGTTAAAGGGATAGTTTGATATCTTGGAAAATATGCTGATTTGCTTTCTTGCAAAGCGTGATCAATCTCATGTCCGAGACTGAAGTAAAATCTACAAGGCAGGGACGTTTAACTTATCTTAGCATAAAAACTGGAAGTATAGGGAAGCAGCTGGCCTGGATCTTTCCAAAGTACAAAACTAACTTACTGACTTGTCAATCTATGCTGTATTTCAGTCACTATTGTCTTTTGGGATTTGATATTGTTTGTCTGACTCCAAGGTAAGTGGGCATATCAATTGTTGAGCCAGTACTAATTGAATATTAACAGAAACTTGGTTGTTACGTTGTCTAAGTGTTACAGAGTTGTTCTAAGTTTCCAAAATGGTCACAACTGGCACTGACTTATCTGGTGATCAGTGACCACGTGAAAAAACAACATAAAAACATACCTCCATACTGCTCGTCTGGTGTAATCCAAGTCTCTTAAACCCCAACATGCCAAGCTGACTAAGAAAAAAAAGGAAAAAAAAAAAAAAAAAGTTATTTGCACCATGTTTTTCGCCTGAATCTTCACTGTAGTCCTTAGCTTGGAGCCACGTTCACATGTGCAGACATACCGTCTGAACTGGGCATGTGTGGTGTAACGGTGTGCAAACAGTATGTCAGGACTTTAGGAGACTTGGATACTGCCAGAAGAGCAGTATGGAGGTATTTTATATTTTTTTCTAGTTGTTTTTTACATTCTAAAAATGGTCACCATTCACTTGCACTGTTTGGAGATTCTGCATCACTGTTTTCCTGTGAAACTCCAGCAGTGTTTTGCAGACTAATAAAATAAGCTCAGTCTCCAGTCAGAGGAGGGTGAGTAGATAATGACTGAATTTTCATTTTTGGGTGAACTATCCCTTTAAGTCTGAAGAAAATTAAATTCATTTGACTGACAACCCTTGTTTTAAGATCCCATAAGTTAAACACACAAACCTTTTTTCAGTGTGTGTCTCCCTCACACACACACCCCCACACCCACCACACAAACACACACACACACACACACACACACAACACCACCACACAACCACACACACACACACACACACATGCGTACACACAGAGCATTGCATGGTGTGTTTTTGTTGGGATTTTGACAAACAACGGTGACCTTTAAGGGAGGCGAGGCAGCATGGCTGTGATCACAGGGAATGGAAACGGAGCCAGAGTGAAATGTCAACCGTCCCTGTGGTCTTAGCACTGACGCAAAACTGCCAGAAAAAGGGAGAGAGAGAATGTGTGTGTGCTTGCGTGGTGTGTGTTGGTGTGTGTGCGAGAAAGAGAGAGGGAGAGACTATGTGTGGTAATTTTGCAAGAGATTGTTCTGTGTATTGTGTGGTTATTTGAGTCCATCAGTGTGTGAAAGTGCATCACTTGTGCATGTGTGTGGCAGAAGAGTGTATTATCTGCATTGTTTCTGTAAAGTTTAGCAGAGCTTATGTGCCTCACAGGACGCCATGTTTTATCATAAATGTGCATCAAACATTTGGCAAACATAGCCGACACCTGCTGAGATTCATATCAGTCATCCTGGTGGAAAAATTGCAAAAAGAAATCACTGCACTTACAGTTGATGCTTCATCACTTCTGCAGAGTATCGGGGAGTTTCCTGGCATTAACCTCCGTGCATGAGTCACACGGTGTTAGAGTCATTATAGTCACACGATTGATGTGTGAAACGGTATGAAATTTATGAGGTAGGATGCTGAAACCGTGACATTGTCACTATGATGACGCCCTTCCTCCAGGTTGTAGCTACCATGCCGAAGAACTACTGAGGTGGAGATGTTCACAACAGGATTATATGTAGCCGACAACCTCCACCACACCAACAAATGTGTTCCAAACCAAACCCTACATAAGGAACACCACTATAGGGACAGTTTAGGGATTTAAAAATCTTTACTCCTTCTGTTTGGCACAAAGAAAGAAAGAAAGGCACATGCAGAGGACAATGCTGATAAGTAGCAACTTAAACTCTTAAATTGATTATAATACTTTTTTTTTAAATAACCTCTTTGTCTTAATTGTTTGAACACTCGTTCAAACTTTACAGACTTGTAAATAGACAATATTCAGCTCAGCTTAAAGCGGAAATCATGTGATCTGGAACACATTTTATCAAGGTATCAATTTAATCTATTTATCATTATACAGATAATTAATTTTCAGGACAGAATAGGATAACGTATAAACATAATAAAATATTATATACAGCTATTTATACACATGTATACAAGCAGGAAATAATTCTATAGTGCTTTTTAAAATATGTGTCATGTTGAATGTAAATTAGCATCAACAAGAGTGTGATGATAATATGGTCAAAATCATAAAATGTGGGATCTGGGAAACACTTTCAACCAACTTTGACTCATGCACAAGTCATCATTCGATTTAAAACAGAGTCCACCTCCCATCGTCCTGCTGAAGTCCTGCTAGTTGTGTTCATTCAGCCTGGAGCACAGTCCCCCCGTTGAGTACGACACCATAATCCAGGATGTTGTAATGGAGCAGGTCTCTGTGAGATGTGGCACAACAGTCTCTGGTTTACTGTTGCTTGGCTGGCCTGAGTCCCATTTCGCCTGTGTTGACCAGCCATGCACAAAAATACATTTCAACATCCATCCTTTGAGCTATGTCTTTACACAAACTCCCTAAAAGAAATGAAGATCAAGTATAATGTATGAATACAGGAATGCTGAAATTGATAGATAAATATCATCTTTACTATTCTCTTTTCATTTGTATGCAGCACATCTAGGCCTGTTTAAATTCTCTTTAAGCTCCTCCTACACCTCCAGATTGCTGCTCAGAGGGTCAGTACGGTTCACCTAACAATAAAAGTAGGTACCCATAAAAAATACATACAGTGTAAATTCTTAAGTTCCCAGATTGTTGACATTGTATTGACATTGTATGTTGGTGATTTTTTGTGCCATTCTAAGTCCAGTTCGGTTTCTTCTGTGCTTATTCCCCTTGACTAAGTGATATTTTCTCAGGAGAGGGGAAAAGTTTTTGTTTTATATGACTGCTTCTGGTGCTCCTCATGTGAAGCACATGTAAGGCTTGCTGCAGCAGGTTAGTACCATCAAATATGTAACACTTACCAGCACTTGTTTATGTTGCATTATCAGAATAAATAAATGATGTTCTTAAATGTGCTAGTTTATTTGGACATACAAAAGCCTTGCTGGTGTGTTGCAGGTAAACAGCTATGAAAGAAATTTTAGTTTTGACATATCAAAGCGAAGTCGAGGTTTTCCCACAAGCATGGTTTCAAAAGCAGAAAGATACATTTTTAAATCCCTCCATTCAAGCTTCACTGAGTACTAAAAAACAGCCCCACAATCAATACGATGGCCTCCTGTGTTTTGCAAGAAGGGAGTGAGGGAGAGAGACCAATTTCTGAGTTTTTCATGTAATGTTCATGGAACAGAGGCAAGGAATTGCAACGAGGCTGGTTCTCCATTCATATTTTTAAAAGCTTTGGGTGGATGTTACAACTAGGCTGCTGCTTTGATTCTTATACTTTGTTCACCAGAGAGCCACAGTGGTCTTGGCATTTCGGCTAAGGCTTTTTAAAGACCATGGTGCCCTCTTACCCACCAGGCAGAAAAACTTAGCTTGAGGTAACTGTGAATATTATGCAAATAAAATGCAGGATATGCGTCATGAGAGAGGTGCAGAGATACTGGGGTACCCCCAGAGGTGCCCCTAATCTAGGTTCCACTTGCTACACACCTGGGACACCCGGGTCTCTGCAGTTTGGTCGGGCAGAGGGAGGCACAGCGTGTGTGGATCTGGCACAGTTTGAGGTAAGGAGCCCGTCTGTCAGAGCAGTATGGATGCTGTAGAAATGTGCCAGCTGATAGAAAGGCAAGTGGGAGGGTGTCACCGTGGGGGCTGTGCACCCTTTGAAACCCCAAGAGCTGTAACTAACCTACACACACAGAAACAATAGCATGCTCTGCTTTCCACTGTGGGAGGCATACATTTAATCAAAGGAAATTAGATTGCAGACTTTGCTTGTGTATGTGGCTCCTATGGACCAGTAATCAGATTGTTTCATACTGTATCACACATTGCACTGTATCATATTGCATTGTGGTGTATCAGATTGTATCATATCATGTCATATCATGTTACTATATCTCATTGCATTTAATTGCATCATATCTTTATTTTGTTTTTTTATCGTATCCTGTTGTTTCTCCCGTCTTCTACCATAGGATCAGGTCGCTGAGAGTAACAACATAATGTCTCAACACATTCCATATTGAGATGCAGAGTTTATATGTGTATACGTGACTATAGGTGCTATGAAGGATATAAATTTAGATATTTTTACTGCTTTGTTAATGCTTGCCAGTGAATGGGATGTTCCGTACCTGAAAATATTAAATACATGCACACTAGTGTTAATTCCTCATCAATAACTATGACAAAAAATATTTGCTAATGACCAACTTTTCACGACTAAAACTAGAGAAAGTGTAACCATTTGAAATGTGGACTATGATGAGATGTAACACATTTTGCGTCAAGAAATAAAAACAAAATGATAATGTGAAAGATGGACGAATGAACTCTTTGTTGTTTTAATGCAAAGTCTTATTCAACAAACTGCTTGTGTCTGCGGAATCACACACTGTAGTTTAAAATATTTTACATCTATTCAAAATATTTTATTTAGTTTACATCCCCTTAGCAGAGAAAGTGCAGGGCAGAGGGGTTGTTTAGTTCAATATGTTAGTCTAGTTTGTCTCATTCACTGATCCTTTTTCTGACTGAGGTTTGTCCAGGTTAGAATCTGTGGCCCTGACCATGGCCCTGGAATATCAGTAGCCTCTGGGCTGTATTATGGTCCTGAATGGATATGTACACAGACAGCTGCAGACATGACAGATGCCTAATAGTGCTGATATATAATTCTCTGGAGTCTGCTTGGAGGGTGCGTTCCACACAGCAGATCAGCACCTGTAGTGGCAGCATGGACAAGTCTCCACTGTCACAACAAATTTGGGGTATGCAGATGTCTGCACAGAGCCTATGTGTACACCCTCTGATGACCAAATTTACATCTAGCAGACCGTCACACATTCACAGAAGCAGAAACTACAGTACTATCTTTATTGTGCTGTAAACTGACAAAAATCCATGGCGCTGTCCATGGTGCTGAAATAACCAACAGATTTGTAATTGTAGATTAGGCTATACCTTTTTTTTCTTTCAGTCCCACCAGTCTGTCAGATTTGTCTTGAATCTATAATATTAGACATTAAAACACATGGGTGTTAAAATAAAATGGGTATTAAAAAACAGAGAACAAAAAGAGTCATCCATGAGTTAGTGCCCCTCTTTGTTGAAAATTAACAAATCGTCTACTGCTTAAAAGACTTACAAATGAAGAATGTATGACAAAATTTCACTCATTAGACTAGACTAAGAGTTTTTATTTTTTAACCAAAACAAGATGAAAATAAACAGAACTCACATAACTAAACTGATTAAAAGAAAAGTAATATACATTTTGATAGCTATATATAAACTCAGGGGTTAAATAGGTGGTAGCTCTATTATTTGTGTCAACACAGTTGGATATACAGGTTAAAAAACATCTCGGAGCTCTGTGACCCTTGATTCTGTTGATGCACTAAAGGGGCAAAAAAGTTCACATTTGAAAGGACTTTTACATGAACTTTGACTGCATAAATGCAAGTGCAGGTGGAGTGTGCTCCAAAGACAACTGACCCGCAAGTGAAAGGCAGACCAAGATGGCGGAAAGTGAGAAACTAAACGTGTGAGCGTGTGCATGGCATGTGTGTTTGGCGTGAGTACTCGTGAGAGCATTAGTGAGCGTGCATGTGTGAGCGGGTGAGCTGCTGGGCTGTATTGGTATTTTGAAATGTGATTGACAGAGGAGAAGTCTATTAGGTGAGATTGTTAACAGAGTTGAGCCTGTTATCTGCTCCAGGCAGCCGTGAAAGGGGACGGCTGATTCACAAGGAAGCTATTGAGAATTTCAAAGGTGTTGTCTGACTGATTTGGGCCCGAGCCCACGTCACACTGAGCCAGCGAGCCGGGCTTGTTCTCCAATCCGCGCTGATCAATGCGCTTTCACATTCTCCCTCCTTCGCTCTGTCTGTTTCTCTGCTGCTCTTTTCTCCGAATAAGTTCCTCTGTTCTCACATTTCTTCAAGCATTTTAAGCCTCTTTTTGTTTCTACTTTGCTAACTTTGCATTTTCCTCAGCCTGTGATACAAATTGTGTCTTTTCTCTCTGTACTACATTTTTCAACATGCAAGAAACTTTGCTTATACTGTACGAAACTTAATCCGCACAATTAGGCATATAGAGACAACTAATCAAGCCGCACTTGTGCGCAGGCAGGCCCAAAAGCAAATAAAGTTAGCTGATTTGCTTACACTGTACTTCCCATCCTTGTTTTAGCTGCATGAATATTTTATATCCTTTTTGTTTATGTTGCTTGTGAGCATTAGTTGAACAGCCATCTCCACCCCATGAATTTCTTTGAATACCAAATACAGTTAACAGAGTGAAAACTCTATTCTCAGTGGCTGAATAGGATCTAAGAAATTTGACTGCAGGGGCTGCACACTCTTAGACCAGAGTAGAAATATGGAAATAATAGTCAAGAAATGTGTGTGTCTGTGTAGTTTGGAGTCAGCTGGGTGCATGTGTGCGCACTGAACTCTGTTTGACCTTGGTTTTGATTCACCAAACATTGCCAAGGGGATGCAATGAATTCATGTGCATGTGTCTGTGTGTGTAAATGCTTGTGAGAATGCATGTGTGGCAGCGTGCAAGGTTATCCATTGGCTAAGGCAAACGAAATATGACATCCAGCTCCACACGTACACACACATGCATACATGTTGCAAACACTTTAACACATAAACCATGCAACATGAAGGCCTGTGTGTATTCTCCTGCTGCGGGCAGGACCCCAGAGGCTGTCTGCTGGGCTCATTGGGCCCAGCTTTAAGAGATGTGATTAACCAGTTCAGAGAGAGGTGAGGGGAGAAGCAGGAGGAGTGCCGCAGGGAACTGGTCCAATAGGAGCATTACCCAAAAGAGCTTCAACGCTGCTGATCCAGGAGGGTTTTTAACAGCGGCGGTCCTGGCGTATGGATGTCAGTGCATGTTATGCAAAATGCAGATAGTAGCCCACCTTCATGAAAATCCAATTTCAGATGTAATGCTTTGCTTTAAGAGAAGAGGGTTGATATAAATATGTTCAAAGAGCAGAGACACTGTTGGGATCTGGTGACAAAACTGTGATGGGTGTGTCCAGGGGCCAAAGTTTTGAAATGTCAACAGGAAAAATGGTGTATTTTGACATGAACTGTGAGTCTAAATGAATCAGCAGAGTAAACACTGAACAGCAATGTGTGAAGGCCTACAGGTGCAGTGATTTATTGAAATGTATCTGCCATCTCTCTTCTTCCCTTCTGAATTCTCACCTCCTTTCATTTCTCTCCTCATTTCAGCTCTGTCTTGGCTGTCTTTTTTATTCAGCTGAAGCCGTGTCTTTCCTTGTCTGCCTTTACTGTAAAAATAATCACAGGCAATCCAAGTCAGTGAGTTGTGTGCATCCATTTATTCATTGTTCATACATTTATACATACAGTAGATCATTATTCTATGATCTAGGTTAAAAGTCGAACTGATTCTGAGTGACTAAGTGAGTGTTACTCAGAAAATATACACTATTACTGTATATGTCAAGTGTTAAGTCACAATAGTCACACTGATGAAAGCTTTTTCCTGAAACTATACACATAGGATGTTACTGTAGGGCAGAGGGGTTGTTACAAAGAGACACAAAACACAGATGACACATGAATGACAGTAATGTTACTGACTGTAAGACAGAACTGTTAGGTTAGTCAGTGAACGTATTAGTGATGTAACAATATATCGAATGTTGTGATATCACGATAAAAAAAAACTGGACTGTGAAAATATCTACCACGACATTATATGGTTAATGTTTCAAAATTATTATAATTTTATTAAAGGAGTGCTACTGAACTCTGCCTTCTTTTGTTTTTTTGTTTTATTTTTTGCAATTGCACATAAAGAATTGAAGTATCAATTGCCAAAGACAATTCATGACCGTTGGCACATGCTTAGGTCATGGCTGACTACTTTTATTTTATCTAATTAAAGAATAACAACAGAAGTGCTTTTTATAAAAAAACAAAACAAATACAAACAGAAAAATGCACATCAGATGTATTAATTAATAATTCACATTTTAAAAAATGATTTCTTTGTTTCATTGATGATGCAATAAATATTGTAATGTGAACTTTTCATTGTGGTATTATCGTACCTTGAGTTTTTGGTATTGTTGCATGATCCCTAATATATAAATATGTACTGTTTCTGTACGGCTGTTACTGCTAACTTAATACTTAGATAGTGGGGCCCCGGATCGATTATTACTAAGACATTATTTGGGAAAGCACAAATAAAACAATGGAAACGGATATTTCTTCTGTATGAAGTTGTGTATTGTCATTTTGGAAAAAAGTAATGATTCCTTCGGCATAGTTGAAACAGGTCGCATTTTGATGTATCACTCCGCGGGCACGCTAGTAAACCAAATCAAACGCACCCGGGAAGTTGACACAGGTGCGTGTTGTGTTTGGCTAAATGCTGAAATGGTCATGGCGGAACTTCTAGCGGTGATTTTCTTTTTTTTTTTACTACAATTCTCACGAACTTTTCCTTCAGTGAGGTGTGTGAGGACTTTATGCTGTTTGTGATTATTTCTGTCACAGCTCAAAATGTTTGAAAACTTTGAGGAGCACAGTGGGAGACAGCTGGCTGAGTGGACTGGTCACAGTGGGACAGAGAGGCTGTGTGGACTGGTTATAGTGTTTACTGAGGATGGTGAAGCAAAGACGCTGAACCCAGAGCAGATGGTGGAGGACTGTGCGACGCACAAGACACAGAATGACGTTCAGACGGTGAGTAGCCACTGCGTTGCCTAGCAACGTAGAATTGCGTGTGCGCACTATATGTCATGTAAAAACTATGCAGCTTTAACGTGTGTTTGTGGCTGCAGCCTGTGGAGTTTATGTTGTTCACACATCTCTGCTCTGTGTTGTGTGCTTGGTGTTGTTGTATTCCGCTGTTAAATGCGGGTTATTTCATTTCTGTAGCTTTATGTTGCTTGTTGCACCCGCCGTGGTGCCGATGGGTTTTTACTGCTGGTCATTTGAGTTTAATTGTCTGAGTTTAGTCTCTTTTGGTAGTCGTGGGCATACAGCGAAATTCGATACATTAAAGAGACGTAATTTTTACTTTTATCTAAGTAGGCTACATTTTTACACAAGTACTTCCTGTACATATCACACCCACTTCCGTTCTACTGTCCAAACTCAGATACAGAGACAGATCATTGGTTGACTAGATACACATAATTACGTCACTGTGGACCTCTGCTTGCAACTTTGTAATAGCGGTGTAAAAAAAATGCTTTCAATACTTATTTTTTGCAGTATCCATACTCTGGTCACAGCTGCTCTTTCTCATCCTCTTTTCTATCCAACAGCAAGTGGACGCACACACACAAGTGCAGTGCCCATATAGTCCCACATCCTCTCACTTACTCACAATGCTGTCTTCTTCTGTTAGTCATGTCATAGCCTTTTTACATCTATCTTTTAATAATGTCTAAAATTTTATGCCGTCAATTTTGGGTCTGGTTTTCTCCATGGTATTGTAAATGGTATTGAATATTTAGATTTTTCAAGGTACGGTATCGAAATGTGAAATTTCAGTATCAAGGCAACACTACTTTGTAATGTGTTCTATCGTTTATCTGTTGATACCTGTGATTGTGGAGCCTCTGAAAAAGAGAAACAAATCATATCTGATGACGTCTGTGGCTGCGTTTCCAAATAAACTATTAATCTCTTCAGCCAGCTCGAGAACTTTGAATTTTGATATCAACACAGCACCTAAACTTAACCAATGCAGCAACATCTGTGCTGCATCAGCCTACAGTGCAAACCCATGGCGCAACATTTTAGCTTGCAAGGCCAAAGGCTGTGGGAGTTTCTAAAGATAATTTAATTAAGTTTATTTTGTAATTTTTTTTGAAAAAGACTGAACAATAAGCACAAAAAGTAAAAAATAAAATGTACAATCAGTCTCCAGGTACCAACAACTTAACAAATGGAAAATCCTTCTTTGGCCCTCAGTGGCTGTAGGGCCCTAAGCACCACTTGCTTGGCTCTGCTTGTAAGCATCACACCATGAAGGTATTAACTAAACCAAATGTCAGTCCAGGCTGACACTCCAGTATCCATATGGTCATTAGGGCAAGTCAGCGCATAGTTGTTCAATATTTGGATAATCAATCACTCAGTTAACCTCACACGCACCAATTCTTCTCTGGAAAGAAGAAAAGGATCCATATCAAATATCCTACCTTTGATGTTTGTCACTGGCTGTTTATTGCCACCTTTGGCCTCGACCCAGACCCGACCGATTAAAATAATGTGTAACAGTTTCCTTAAGTTCCATTCAGATTATAGTGGTTGGTAGACACTTCTAACAAGTAAATTGTAAATGGATTGCACTTATATAGTGCCTTAGAGCGGTACAAAGTACTTCACAAAGCACTTTACAATGCCTTCAATCACTGACACACACCAGTTGTGGATGAGCTGCCATGCAAGGCTCACGGTTCTCTGTTTTTAATGCTGGCTTCAGTGCAGGTGATGTCCTTAAATGTCTTGTTTTGTTCACAAACCAAAGATATTCAGTTTGCTGTCATAGATGACCAAAAAATGAAAATATGTACATTTGAGCAGCTGGAATCAGAGTTTTTTTTTTTTTTTTAATATATGACTCAAAACAAATAGATTATCAAAATAGTTGGCAGTTAATTTAATAGTTGACAACTAATCTATTATAATCGACTAATCTTTTCAACTCTACTATGTTTGTTTTGCTTTTAGCTCTAGAGAGAGAGTGGATGGTATATAGATTGAAAACAAGACAGGTGAAAAATATACAAAAGAGTGTGTAATCTTTTCAAACTCAGCTTTAATGGTGTGCATAATTATGATTTCAGATTTTCAGTGTTCACACTGTTTATGTCAGGTATGTGTGTATTTGAGACAACATAGAATTTATTGTATTTATATTTTACTGACTCAAGGAGATTAAACTATATAATAAATATGAATATAATGCCTAATGAAATTCTGGCACCACAGCTTTTGTGTTCTACATCACTTGAATAATCTGCACCTGATCAAAACATTTCCTGAAAGCAGGCTAATAAATTGTATAGGAAATAAGAAATACAAGTGATTACACATTGTTCTTCAGTGTTTTTACACATACAGCTACCAGTAAGCCTTTCCTCCCTGATGCTGGCAACTCAAACAGCGGCACAATCGCCACAGTAGCAATTTTCTCACTCTATTGAAAATGCGGCCCAAAGAGTTTCCGCATATGTTCTTTGATTGCTCCCCTACTGCTTCACTCAGCGGCTGGCCAGGTGATTTGTTTCTCTTCACAAACAAGTGGGGAGAAATTGTTGAGGGAGGTACGCTTTCCTTACTTTCACTGGAGGGACACCGCAAAAATCTCTCTCAAAATCCTTGAAGGAGTTTGTTTTACTTTCTGCTTGAGTTTTGTAGTTTTGCCCATCATTTCTGTAGTTATAATCCAGTTTTAGTCACTAATTAATTGCTGGGATATGTGTACAGCACCAGTTTTCAAATTGGGCCATGGCATTTTTAAGTTTGAGAATGGCTGTTATATGGATATTTTGAGAGTGTTGATCTTTGTGTTCTCCTAGGAATTACATTTGTATATTATTCAATTGCATAATAATTATGCTGTGGTGACAGTGTAATTGCTGCGTGGGTTATAGTCACAGGCAACATTTATTTGAAACAAAACATTTAAATAAAGCACTGGATTCAAAAGGAGGTGCTTCGGGTGGATGGCAATCCTACCAAGTATACTTCAACATCGGAGTCTGGGTTTTTGCATCCAGACTCAACAAACACGCTTTGGTTATGGTTAGGCAATTATTGTGATTTTGGGAAGGTTTTGGCAACAAAAGCACTTTGGTTAAGGTTATAGAAGCAGCGTGATATAGGTTAAAGGACAAATCTGTAATATATTTACTTCAATAAATCATAAAACAACCATGATATGTCATAAGAGATTAAGGAAAGTCGAAATATTTGCTACTCTGATAACAATGCTACAGCCAGCATGTTCTCCTTTGACATTTCCATTCTGGAATGACAGTTTTTGTTTGCCCGATTCACATTAATTAAAGTTAAAATTAGTGCTGAATGTTGCCAAATGAGTAAGTGTCTGTTTATGAGTCGTAAGAAATCATTAATAACCCTTTAGAAGGAGTATGTTATTTAACAACATTCCCTCATTATGTTAATAGAAAGTGTATTTCAGTCAGCTTTACATTTCCTCAAAATGTATTTGCTGCTGCAAATTAGTTGTAAACTTAATTTCTCAGGGCTGTCATGGTTGCTTTCAATTAATTTTGGTTTGGATAACATTGCAGAAATATGCATTTGTTCACAACCTGTCAAGACTGTCTGACTGCCCATTTGCTCTCCCTGCTGGGCTCTGTTGTAAAGCTGCGTCTTGCTGTGTCAGTGCAGATCCAGATCTAAACAAGACTTTTCAGTATGTTATAATAATATCCAGTAGGAATAATTGCCAAAAGGTTCACAGTACAGCAGCACTGCTCTGAATCACATTTTAATGTGTGGAAAAATGACTATAGGTCAATATCAGTTAAGAATAGTGAGGCAAAGTTGTTGTATTCTAATGACTGTGATAGAAAGTCTTCAGAGTGGCCGCCTCTAACTCAATAATGTTAAAACCAGTCTTTCATTTTCTTATTTCATCTCTTTGGACGAAGTCGAACGTTTACTTGAGCAAACCTTCAATGCAATTAGATTCTGTAAGTAGGACAACAGGTGAAAAAAACACACACAGACAGTTGCATAAGTGACTTAAAAGTCCTGTGTTGATTCTTGCTTTATGAGTGCTGATTTCCTCAGAGGCAGCGGGTAGATGAAAACATCAAGGTGTGAAATAAATAACACATGATGGGAAGTGTGTAAATACTGCATTCTCTCGACCTCCCCACACACACGCTCCCCTGCACAAGCGCGGCATGTCCCTGGGATGAAAGTGGTAACTGGCATCTGAGATAAGCAAATGCCTTTGAGCTGCGTCCCTCACATCCACGCAGATGCATTATTGATCGTGACTCCTCATAGTATGGGGATTTTACCCCGGCTAGTAGATGCCCCCTAGGTGAGCATCACCAGATGAGCTACTGGTTGTGTTGCATTTCTGTAAGTCGCTCCCTGCTTTCCCTCTGCTTTCCCGTCTTTTAATTGATCTAAGAATTACTGAACAGAGGAAGGTAATGGGTGTGAACACGCAGAGCTTTGCACTTTTCCAGCTGCCTATAGATCCATGAAAAATATAGTATAAAGTGGGTGTAGCTGGGTTAGTTTTTCATGGGCCGGATGTGCAGTAATACTGTGTTTACAGGATTAAAGACACACATTTCTGATGTGGCGACACTCCCGGCAGGAAAGCGTAGGAAACATCATAAGGTACCTTTGATGCAAATAAAATCGTCAGACAGCTGTGAGGTTTCTGAGAGATGCTGACTTAGCATATTACTAATTTTATGAACTTTTGCGAGAATAGTTTGACATCTTGGGAAACACACTTTATTGCTGACAGTTAGATGAGAAGATTGATGTCACTCTTATATCTGTCTGTTAAATATGAAGCTACAGACAAGAGATGGTTAGCTTAGCTTAACATAAAGACTGGATACAGCTAGCCTGGCTCTGTCCAGAGGTTAAATAAACTTCTATTAACACCTCTGAAACTCACTAATTAACATGACATGATTTTGTTTGATCTGTACAAAATGTAAAAAAGTGTATAAATGACATGTGGTTTTATGAGGGGTTCTGTGATTAACTATTTTTTTGCCAGGTGTAGTTTCTGCTGGTTGCCTAGCAACCGTATGGTGATGGCAAGACTTTATACTAAGCCTTATTTCCCCCACCACCCCAAGACTGTTCCACCCAGCCTCACCCTGCTGTGCTGTGATTGGCTTGTCCTTGTTGCCTGACTAGCTGTGCTAGTAGTGAGTGCAAGTCCCACCCGACTGTCCCATGTGATACTGAACTTTTTAGCTGTTCTTTCTAGTTTTCTTTCTAGTTCAGTCTTAGCTGTGCAAGATTTAGGCAAGAAAACTACTTGATTAGGTTTAGTAAAAGATCATGATATGGGTTAAAATAGACCTTTTCAAAAAACGTTCTGGCAATCACAGTACTACCGAATTACAGCACCGTAGTAGTGGGACTAAGTGGAACAGCGTTGGAGGAAAAAAAAATACTTAGACCACATTCAGACAAAAACAGTCACGATTAGAACATAACTGTTGTGAAACAATCAGGAGATTAGGTTTTATTTCTGTGATTCATCAGCTTTCTTGTGACCAACACTCCCTCACCTTATTCAGTCTCCAACTTCAGCTCCAGATCTTTGGTGTCATTATTTTACAGCATAAATTGCAAGCCTGACCCCGTCATCAAAGCTGGTTAAGCAAAAGAAGCAAAGCCAGGACATGAGTTGGAGAGTTTCTTCATTTGGTCCATGAACGTCGCCTGGATAGCACCTGGTTTCAGAGGTACTTCAGGCTGACTGTAGAAAGTCTGATTGCTGGCTTGTGATTGGCCACTGCAGCGTGTCTCTTCAAAAGTTGACTCTGTTTCAACTTTTTTACAGCACTGCCACTGGATTTTTTTAATGTAGCCCCTACGGGCCCCACTGCCTCAGCCAAAACGCACCACCACCATTCAAAATATATTAGATGAGTGGCATTTTCACTGCATCGTCTGATTCTGTCTGAATGTGGCCTTATGCTAAGCTAAGCTAAGACTGGCATAGGTTGTCTTATCCCAGTCAGGTCAAGAAGGCACACAAGTTTATTTCCAAATTTGTTAAATTATTCCTTTAATTTAGCAATTTAACAGCCCAAACTAATAAATAAATAAATCTCCTCATTACTGTTTTTTTTTTTTTTTTTTTTTTTGTTAACTGGCTTGTCCTTTTGCCTTTTTAATTGCTGGGTTTGAATTGTAGTTAATTATCTTCAGTCTCTCTCTCTCTCGCTCTCTCTCTTACACACACACGCACACACGAACACATGCACACCTACACACACACACACACACACACACACACACACACACACACACACACACACACACACACACACACATATACACACACTCTCTGTGTCTCAGTTTGCAGGTTGAGAGTGCCTCATTGCTGTGGTTTCCCAGTGCTAGGAAGGCTGAATTTGCCTGTTCTTGTTAGCTTGGTTAAATAGTCTTGGCTATGCTTTAATTAGTGTGAAAAGATCAATGATGTATAAAGGAGGGGGAAGGTTTTAGGTTAACTCCTTACTGCTCATTGTAGCATAACACCATTTTGAATTAAACCAGAGAGAGCTTTGAGTTTGCTTTTTGTCAACAACCTTGTAAATTACGGTCAGCTTGTTGCAAAATCATAGAAGACTACCTCAACCACACACTCTAATTTCTGCTAAAGTACAGTACTGATTCATTTTTTTCAAATTACAACATTTATGGGTCAATCTTTCGAATGCCTGGAGGTAGCATTAACGATAACTAGACAATGACTCATAGCTTTATGAATAGAGTCTAAATGCTGCTCGTCTGGGCTCGGTCGAGTTCAAGAGACACTAAAAAAAGAGAAGCGCTCATGGTGCTTTTCACAGGACTAATGGTACTTTTGAAAAGGACTGGCTAATTATAAATAAATGGCAGCAAATGGGAGACATTAAAGAAATGTATAGGTATAACAAATGCATGTAGTGAAAGTATAAAAGTGTTACGAAGTAATCTTGGTTATGTCATTACCTGTCAAATAGAGATGCCATTTAAAGGCCAATTTTTCGCATCAGTAATGCAAGCTGAATCAATGAGTCACATTGTAGCAATTTCCACACAAGTGAGATGATCAATATTTGAAATGCTGTGAATGATATAAAGACTATTGACTAACTCTAAAGAGGTAAACCATTAAACATTTACAAAAATAAAACGGTGCATGTTGGCTTCCAATTCCATTGGACTGAGGGTCGACTATGTATTATTGCCCTTGCTGTTAGCGTTACTCTTAGTAGGCATAGTGGTATTTATTTACAGTTTTTTTTTTCCATTGCATGCACACAAAAAGTGGAACTATTCACACAAGTCTGAAACTTGAAGCGCATGTATCAAAAACAGACTGCAGACTATTGACCTCCGAGCACAGTCCTATTGTTTTCACTCATAGAAATTTTAAATCATTTTGGCAAACATTTAAGCACAAATCAAATCATTTAGCACACTTAATGACACACCCTAATTACCAATCGGTCTCATTCACATCTCACCTGTTTCAGCTGGCAAAACACTCCATCATGTGTAGCATCAAAAGGCCTTAGGTGACCTCTACTGTGTTGGGGAAAAAATGAACGAGAACGAAGAGGAAGAGTGAGAGCAGGAGGAGGAAGAGGAGGGGGAGGGCGTGAAAATATTTCTAGTGAAATATGCTCATCTTTGGCATGCCATGTTCTCAGTCATATATGTGCACTGATTTCATCATTACATCCCCAGAAAAACAAACGGGAAGAAAAGAGAAACAATTTCCACACAGTTTACACATCTGAATATGTAACGTCATTCTCATGAAGCCACATAAACAGGATTTTGATGTGGTGTTTTGTAAATTTATCATGCCAGTATTTGGATTAATACTCTGTAGAAATGTTCATATGACAGCTTATTGTTATGGTGGAAAGAGTTTTGAGAAGAGAGAACTAGTTTTGAGGGCAGTGTTTCATTTTGCAAGAGACTTGTTTCGACAGAATGGTTAACTCTTCTCAGTTTTGTGTTTAGAGTTTTGAGTTCTATATAAAACACTTTGTAAAAAGTTTAGAACTTTCTATCAGCTCTAAAAATGAATACTTTAACAATAACATTATAGAGTATATAAATGTAGGCCTACTGTACTGAACAGTTAAACATCTGATATATATTCAGGATCAGAAATAAAAAATGCTACAAATGTAGAGAAAAATGCCCTTTCCTTATGTTGAGTCTCACTAAATACATTCTTCCTCCACTGAGTCTATTCACCAGATCCTCATCTCCCACTTTCTGCTTACTACCTCAGTACTGGACTCCTTCTGCTCCCCTGTCTTATCCCTTCCTGTAGCCTTGCTCCTTCTCCTGTGCTCTTATCTGGGCCAGAGTCCCCCTCACCCCCACCCTGAAGCTTGTTGCTATCTCTACCAGTCGGGGTAATCCACTCCTCCCTATGTGTCTGATGCCTGCTCCACTCAGCGGAGCCCGGGATTATCTCCCCACAGCCCCCACGGCCCAGTGCCACAGCTAAAGGGGAACCCGGCACACTCACTGCTAAGGCTGGTTAGCCAGATCCCTCCAAGACAGTCGAAGTTGGCATGGCTGTTTGTGTTTTACTGTCTGGGCGGATGGGACAGTGAAGGGAGCAGAGACGAGTGGATGCATGCATAAGTAAACATGCAGCAGTATGTCAGAGTATGTTCTCTATGAGGTCTTGATTAATGACGGGTGGCACAGCTGTTTCAGATCAAATCCATCACCATTGTGGCTGCACATGTGAACTTATACTACTAAGTCAGTTATAAAAATATTAAAAGGGATAGTTTGGATTATTTGAAGTGGGGCTGTATGAGGTACTTATTGATAGTCAGTGTATTACCTACAGCAGATGCTGGTTGACACGCTTCCAGTTTGGAGAAGCAAAGAGGAGTACCAGCATGGAAGCCAAGCAATGTACAAAGCCCAATTCCAAAAAAGCTGGGACACTGTGTAAAATGTGAATAAAAACATCATGCAATAATCTGTAATACTTTTAGATATATATTCAACTGTATAGAGTACAAAGACAAGATATTTAAAGATCAAACTGATTAACTTTATTGTTTTTTGTAAACATACATTAATTCTGAATTAAATGCCGGAAAAATGTTCCGAAAAAGTTGGGACAGGGTCATGTTTACCACTGTGTTACATCACCTATTCTTTTAACAACACTCAGTATAAGACTTGAGGTGCTCAACAGTTCGGGGTCTCTTTTGACGTATTTTGCACTTCGTAATGCCCCACACATTTTTCCTGGAAGACAGGTCTGGACTGCAGACAGGCCAGTCTGGTACAGTAACTTTTACTGAAGCCACGCTGTTGTAAAACATGCAGAATTTGGCTCAGCATCCTCTTGCTGAAATAAGCAGGGACACTAAGATAAGCCCATACCAGCACAGATGCTGGCTTTTGAACTTTGCATGTGCTGATAATATTATATATAAAAAATATAAACATACAGTATATATTTTATATATTCCACTTTACCTTGCCATCAGATAGTCTTTTCTGACAGGTGCCAGTGTGTTCTACCGATTTTGTCCATGGAGTTTGGTTGGTTTGGAGAGAACAATATTTGTTTTATATATAGTGGTGGTTTTCTGTCAGAAAAGACTGTCTGATAGCAACATAAAACAGTAAAAATATTCAAAATATAGTGTACACTTAAAATGACATGGACATTATAAGTGGACCTTTTTTAAGTGGTTAAAATATGTTTTGCTCCTAACCCCGTCCACAGCAGTACTTAGCTTCCTACACTGGTACTCCTCCTTGCCTCTTCAAACTGAGGGCGTGTCGACCACCATCTACTGTAGGTAATACACTGACTATTGTTAAGTACCTTATACAGCCCCGCATCAAGTGATCTGAACTATGATTATTTTTACAAATATGTGGATAAAAGTACCCAAGACACTTAAACTTGCTAAATATAATGAATTCTTCCAGATTCTATTTTAAATGCAAGTCAAAGGATTTTGTCAATGGGGAGTCCTGCAGTGTGTGGTTTAAATATATCTGTGTGTAATATATACGGTACATACCTCATTACATAAATATATTACAATATATAATATTATCAGCACACACTCATCAGCAATGAATAGTTTTCTACTTTTTCTGCTTGAATACGATAACATCTACTTTAGTCCCAGTTTATCAAGCAGGCTCAATGCCACAGAGAAGCATTATGTTTGTCACCAAGGTAATGTGGCTTCACATTGCAAAATGGCCCCTATACTGCACAATTGCATTTTTATACAATGTCATTTTATGTAACCGTAAATGATGGTGCCATAAATTCAGCCTGAATGGTTGAGCTTGTGAATTATAGTAGTAATTATTATGAGAGTGTATAATGTTATGTGCATAACCATAGGTTCTGAAGAGAGAAAAGAGGAGGAAATAGTCCTGCAGCACCGGTGTAGTTTTAGCTTATAGGCTGCAGTAGATTCACAGTCCATTCTGGGCTATATCTGATTTCTAATCCATATATTCCACTCGCTGCTTTCTTATTCAACTCCTTCTCCCCAAGACACTTTCCCATCCAATTTTCTCTCTTTCTCTCCCATCCGCTCCTTTCTCCCTTCCCCTCCCACCCCTCGCTGTTCAGTTTAGAT
This sequence comes from Lutjanus argentimaculatus, assembly GCA_034769285.1. Taxonomy (NCBI): domain Eukaryota; kingdom Metazoa; phylum Chordata; class Actinopteri; order Lutjaniformes; family Lutjanidae; genus Lutjanus; species Lutjanus argentimaculatus. The sequence goes on from JAWZSL010000014.1 coordinate 14,671,576, forward strand.
TCGGGGATGGAAAGCTTCATAAACAATTTTCTCCCCTCGCCGTTGAGCCACTTTTACCCAGGCACTGTGTGAACGCCATGCCAATTTCCTGAATCCATACTTCACAGCCACCCCTTACTCCCCCCTACTTTCCTCCTTTCTCACTCCTCACTCCCTCTGTCCATCGAAACAATGTCCATGTCAAGACAATTATACCCACTCTCTGCCACACACACTAACTCGCTGTGTTTACCACCGAAGGGCTGGTGGCAGCAAAGCAATTTCCTCCTGATGTGAATGCTGTATCTCTCCCTCTCTCTCATTCACAGTCTCTCATGGCTCCTCTAGCCCTGCAGACATCTGATCTCATAAGCGATATATCTGCTGTTATAGCCACTGGCACCTCCTTGCATCCGGCCACCAGCTCTGCCAGCGCTGGTTATTTCTGCTGGGAGGTGGCGGAAACGTGACAGGCACAGCAGCAGCACAAACCGATGGCCGCCAGCCCCGCGCTCTGGGCTCCGCGTGTGTTGAGATTATCACCAAACCCGCCGGCTCTACCGGCTCCACTCTGCTGCCGTCTCTCTCAACGTGTGGCCATCTTGGTTTCACAAGTCACATACATTCTCCCGACCCCTCCACTCCGGGCCTAGTTACAGCAAAGAACAGCCTCATTCACAACTTTATGACACGTCCATCATGGCTGTGTGTTGTGTATCCTCTCCGGGCAGACTCTTGCCTTGTAGCTGCAGTGTGCGCTTAGAATAGGTGGATTCAGGACATGATTTAGCCTGGTAGAGATGAAAGAATATTAAAAAGTAAAGAGGTTAGAAGCTACGGCCTCCCTGCAGTGCATGAAGGCGTGTGGCGGTGCCATGCAAACACATCCACAGAGACCAAGTGGAGCTATAAGGCATAAACACACAAATGCAGAGGCACATACTCTATGTAAATGTGCAGTCCAGTGAATTTCTTTGTTTGTCCTTGAGGAGAAAAAGTGTGAGTGTGTGTGTGTGTGCATGTGTGGCTATTAGGTCATTGGGGTTGCAGCTAATAGGGTAGAAGAGGTGAGGCTTGAATAAACAGGGAATCCATCCTAACAAAGGAGAATATAGACCCCATATATTTACTCCATTAGGCTGTGAATGTTACTGTTCTTAATGAGGGTATAGAGGCCAAACAGTACAAAACATATAAACATGAAGAAATTTCTTTAAATATCTAGCACAACTACAAGTTAAAACAGGCATACAGTTTTGTAATTGGCATAGCAACTAAGGTTGAGTCCAACTTTAAGTGGTACCAACCAAATTCTGTTGGTACTATACATCTGGGTGAGAGACTAACTTAGAGCACTGTTTACCAAAATTACCAATGGATTCTGCTGGGCATGGCATGTCTGCGCCAGGGTTTTGATCCATCCTCCACACCAGCAATGTTTCAGAAGGCTTCAGCAGCGGTGCATTTTGCCGGCCTGATTATGATGACGTCGCTCAGATTTTGTTGATTTGGTCCTCTTTCCTTGCTTCTGCCATGGATAAGTAGGCTACGTAGTAAAATAGTTTCCTTATTCTCTGTTTTTATGATCACAAGCATGTGTAGTAGGGTTGGGTACATTTACATTTGAGCGATACCTGTACCTGGAATTCAGTATCGGTACTCAACAGTGCCTTTGTTCGTTACTTTACTCTCTTAATTTCATTTTTTTTATATAAAATAAGTCCAAACATTTTGATGAATTAATGAATGAATGATGTTTTTCGACAAAATTCAGTCGGTACCATTAAAAGTACTGAGTTCGGTACCCAACCTTGCTGTGTGAGGACTTTTATTTTGAAAATTGACTGGAATCTCTATGTTCTTCTTGTGTCTGACTTTCTGCTTGCTTGATCTGCTCTGTGCAGATTGACATGGCATCCATCAAAAATAGACTCAGCATATTTGAAGCAGAGTGGAAAGCTGCACTGTGTAGCATGGCAGCGTTCAGCTCTGGCGAATTTGGCGCAGCTGTAAGGCGATGGTGCCATCCCCGGTGGAATGAAGCTGTAAGGCAAAAAGTAATATTTTCATTTGGGAACATAAAACAGCTAACTTAACAGACTGCTTAGTTCAAGCATGATGGGAAATATGGGCCGTCGCAACAATATTTTAGCTACAATGCCTCGTTTTGATCTTCTTGCCCTGTTAAAATTACTGCATTACACTGTTAATATCATATATAAAAAGTGCTTTCTGTATCCATTTCAAATTAAAAGCCCTGTAGCATTTCAGTGGTGCAAGTTCATTATGAGATGAGGAAATAAAATTGATTATTGCTGTGATGTACTTTGATAATGAAAAACATATTTCATATGTATTTTAAATCCATGGTTTGCTGTGACCTTAATCAGTTTATGAACATAGATGTTGCGCCAAATCATGATGTATTTTTGTAAGTTTGGCTCCAGGGTCTCAAGCTGACAAAGTTGGGAACCCCTGACTTGTAGTAGAGAAAGAGAGAGGGGCATTACCCCTGCTGCTTGTTCCAGTCACATTGAGTCAGGGCATTAGCGAGCCAAACATGGTCGCAAGTGTGGTGAAACTTTTCAAAACTCTACGCAATATTTGTAATTCAAAATGCACAGCTTGGCGAGGACAACATGTCTAACCAAACACAATAAATCTAAAAGATGAAGAGTATAGAACACACCCACATCCAGTGCCTAAGAAGTTTGACTTAACCCTACATAGATGACAAAAATTTGAGTGAGTGAATAAGTTGTTGTTGGAGATAACTGGGCTGTCTTCACTGTTTTGGTTGACGTTAACTTAGCATTTTAACTAGCCTTTGCCAATACTCAGCCACTGACTGTGTCTGAAATTCCTTACCACCATGCTATTTAGTACATACAACAGTATGTAATAGTTAGAAACCAATATTCATGAATTGCATGCTATTAACGGGGAATAGTATGCAATGACAACAGCAACAACAACATAACAGGGACGATGTTGCATGTGCTTCCTCAGAGACCCAACAAACATTGTTAAATGTCCTGAGGAGAGACTGACAGGCTGGAGGTTCGGGTGGGTAGATGGAGGTATGAGGTAAGAAGGGATTTTATTTTGTGAAAAATGGTGTGAAAAGTGTTTTAAATAAGTAACAGTGTTGAAATTTAGAAGTTTGGGATTATTTTTTACAAAAGAAATACATTTTTATAATTAAAGAGAGGATGAAAAAAGATACCGTTTGGTACTGGTACAGAATTCCAAGTAGGTGCAAATGTGAATGGTACCCAACCCTATTTATAATTGGCATAGGATTTATGATTCTTACATTTAGTTTTATTTTTCTTAACTTTTGTATTATCTACTCTGTTTCTGATGTTTGATGTTAGTTATTTTTAATATGTGTAGTTGTCATTGCTTTAGGTGAATTCTGAATCTAAACTGAGCAGATGAGAAGAGGAGAAGAGGGAGCAACAATCCAATCTCAGACATTGTGTCCATGTTAGTGTAGTGTTTGCACGCCGGAGCTTGTGGTCTGCAAATGAGTTTGATCTCGGCTGACAGCTCCTGAGAATTCCTCATGCTTGGGTCACATGCATTTTCCTCAGGGCTATCCCAGGCGGCAGCAGGAAGTATTTGTGATTCATGCTCTAATCTCCCCCTTCACAGATGTCATATTGAGAACCCGAATTGGACGCAAGCGTGTATTTGTGCAGCTTTCGACAATGCATTCTGGGTGGTAACTCTACCTCTCACACAACCCAGGTTTCATCTCGGAGATAAAATGAAAGCGAAACCTTCAAACTTAAATACCCATCATGGCTGCAAATGTTCCGAAATGATTCCAGTTTTAATTGTCTTCCTTATGTTCCTGCAATATTCTTTTTAAATCCCCCTCCTAATTCATTGTATACTATTATTACAGTTCTTTATATGGATAATTTATTCACCATAAATGATCAAGGATGAGTTCTTGGGCCACTTAACTCCAGAGATCATCAGAACTGTATTGATCCTACTCAGGAAATAAGCTAAATTAAATAATGAAAAGAATTATCTGTAAGGAGTACGAGGTCAGTATAAACCAGTGTTCTATTGATTCCAGTGAGATTGTTGCCTATGGGATATTGCAGTGTAATATAGCATCACTTAATGGAGTTAAGTACGAGTTCAATCAGGAGGACTTCATCTTTAAATCTTTCACTCCTACTCCTTCATTCTCTAATCAGTTAAGCTACAGCTCTTGGCTTCTTTCCATAAAATTTCCCGCTTCCTTCTTTGCTGGTGAGTTTAAACTTCAAGGGGCAACTCCGCCTTGGTTTGATGTAAGCTTCCTCTCTTTTAACCACACAGGAGCCAATCACAGATCAGTGTACTCTTTATTTTCCCAAATCAGTTGCTTCTGCTGCAAACATCCACCATTCACCTCTATCTAAAACTGCTACCAAGGCTCTTACTTGGCAGCAAGTGTCCACTCATGTTGCTTTAAGATGGTTCTGTAAAGGAAATAATCATGCTTCATGCATCCTGCTGCTGCTGCCAGCTCTGCTGCACCTTCAACCATTAGTAATAATCCTTACTTGGCACCACTTCAACTGCAGAATCCCATGTTATCACTCAATCTTTACTGTAACCAATTAGATCTGTAGTGGCCCCTTCTCAGGGGGTGTCATTGCATGTAATGCTGTCTGTCTTTGTCAGAAGAATCAGTCTTTGCGTCACTTTAAAGGGATGGTACACCCAAAAATTAAAATTCTGTCATTATCTACTCACCCACATGGCGACTGAAGGTTGGGTTTAGTTTTTCAGTTCACAAAACACTGCTGGACTTTCGCAGGAAAACAGTGTTGTAGAATCTCCTAAACAATGGAAGTGAATGGTGACCCGTTTTCAAACTAAAAAAAACCAAAAACAAAGAATAAAAACATAAAATAACTGCTTGTCTGGTGTAATCCATCTTCTAAAGCCCCAACATGCAAAGTTGAAATGTTGAAGTTAAAGTTAAGTTTAAAAAAAATGTCATTTACACCATGTTTTTAGTCTGAATCTTCACTGTACATCCTTAGCATAGAGTCACGTTCACGTGCACATGCACACTGTCTGAACTCTGTGTGTGTGTGTGTGTGTGTGTTGTGATGGTGTGCAAACAGCATGTTGGGACTTTAGGAGGATTATGCAAGACAAGCAGTATAGAAGCATTTTGTGTTATTTTTATGGTTGTTTTTTCCGTTTGTAAACATGTCACCATTCACTTCCATTGAATGGGAGATTCTGCAACACTGTTTTCCTGTGAAACTCCAGCAGTGTTTTACAGACTGACCCGACCCTCAGTCAGCATGAGGGTGAGTAGATAATGACAGAATTTTCATTTTGGGGTGAACTATCCCTTTAATCCCTACATCTTTTTCAGTGAAAGAAGTGAATTGTACAAACAGAAAAATGAATAATTATTTTGCTTTTAGTTTAAAGGGATAGTTTGGTCATTTGAAGCAGATGAGGCATTGATAGTCAGTGTATTAGCGATAGTAAATGTAGAAGAACGGGGTCAGCAACATAAGAGATATCTAAAAAATTAATATCAGTTGTGTGTAAAACTGTAAAAATGGGGGCATGCCAGTCAGCATCTACTGTATATACACTGATACACTGACTATAAATAAGGTTACTTGTAGACCTCATGCAACACCACCTTAAAAAACTCCAAACTATCTCTTTTAAGTTTCAGTGTTTCTGTGTGTTTAGACACATTTAGGATGATAATGACTTGTTATTGCTTATACAAGCATCTACCTGCAAAACACTTCCTTTACAATTACAAATTAATACTGCTCATGATATAGGGACATGTTTTTCTTTTTGCCTCCAAATCTTCTTCTACAGTTTATCAATAATAAATCAGATGCAGCACTTCACTATTTTTGCCCAAAAGCAGGATTCTGTGATTGAACAATGACAACAGTGAGCCCACATCCTACATCAGATTGGAAACCTCGTCCGTGCTCGGTTACAAAGAGCTCTGCTACCTTAATCATCTTCATAACTCACACTCATCATGCATATTGTTGGTGGTGGCTTCACTGGCCCTTCATCAGCCAGTTGGCAGCAAGGGACCTTCATCAGGCAGCTGGTGGCACTGGCACGACAACAGTCAGCAGCACATGTTGTGTGATTGTGTTCATCTGACTTTGTTGTCAGAAGTTGCATCTTCCTTTTTGCCTGTCTGCTAAGAAATGTTTTCTGTAAAGTCACAAAAGTCTTTTTCTGTCTTTGCTGCAACAGAGATAAGGCAGAATAACCCCATAAAAAGATTCCTGATTTTTGTTTATTCAATATAATCTTTTTGAATATGTCAATAATAATTAAAACGGTTAGTGCGTGTGTATGTATGATTTGAGTATTCTGTGTGGACAAGCTGCAAATATTTTTAATATCTAATATCTTAATGATACATTCTCTTATGTTAATCATTCACATAACTAAGCAGAAGTGTTAAAAACAGGCTACACTGAATTATTCCGATGGGGTATTATCTTGTAAGGGGTCCTTAGCGGAGAAGAAACTCAGAACCTCTTTTTTAAAGGGCAACTCCATCTGCATTCTTTTCTGTTTTCCAGATTGAAACTCCCACTCAGCTGTTAGCAAAAAGCAGTGATGTACGTAGCAGCTAATAAACCTACAAGGTTTACATGTAGCAGTTTCAAAAACGGGAAAGGCTTTTTAGAAGGGCTTGGGAAAATAAAACAGACATGCTTAAACTAAAATATTAAATGTTCAGATTTTAATACATAGGAAACACTACTGTGAAGCTACAGAATGATATAAAAACAAACAAAACAAAAAAAAAAGAATAATCCCCCCCTTTAAGGAGTTAAACTACAACTCTCAGCTCCTTCAACCCACTGAGCATTTTTAGTTCAAAAGATGTTTTAAAAATGACAATGATCACCAGTGAAAAGACACTCAAAATAGTTTCAAAAGTGAACATTTTTTTCATGGACTATTTTACATTTAGGCCATATTTGACTGGGATTTTGCAATTGTGACGTTTTTCATCCTCTACAATGTGAAACAATCAGCCTGTTATTGCTTTGGAAATGCACTAAGAAACCAAATCCAAATTTCTTGGGTGAAAGCCAGAACAAAAAAATCCCAGCCTCCTAGATGATAGTCCTGCATTTAACTCACTCATCCACCACATCTTTCTGCTTATATGGACTTTGTCGCTGTTCATACTGTGCCACGTGACTTCCTGAAGGCTTTCTGCCAGAAAGCCTTCCGGTGGTTCTGGTAGAAAGTTTAGTGTCAGAAAGGCCTCAAGACTAACTTCTCCCAATACCCAAATCCTGGTGCATATACCTTAGTAGTGGTACTTGACGCTGTAACCAACATGCCTACTTGTGCATGTTCATTAAGCTACAGCGTAAGAGCAACACAATTCTTATTTTACATTAAGGTACAGAAGTTCTCCCATTACGCTGTGCTGGAAGCTTCTCGTTGGCAGCACACAACCTTTTTAATATTTATGACATTTTATATGAAACACTGAATGAGTTGAAATGACGTCTTTGTGTAGATGACATTTCGCCTATTGCAATATGGCTTTGGAGAAGTACCGTCACACTATTCAATATTGTCTTTCTTTCAACCTACAACTGAACAAATTATCAAATTAATTTGATAAAACAAACTTGTGTTTTGTGACTATTAACCACATTTTAGCTGGTTGAAAATAAGGTGAAAAGGGGTCTTATAAGTTCAGACTGAGTTTTTAACAAGAAATCAATGTCAAAATCACTAGGAAATCCTTTCTATTATCAGAACCAGGAAATAATTCAAAAGGCTTCATCCATCAGTTCACATCACTAAATCATGTAAATTTTAAATGTTCCATAAAGTGTCCCATACTGTCTCCCTTACCCACATGGGAGGCGATCACCATTCATAGCACTCTTACCCCACCGGTTGGTCCTTTTTTCTATTGTCTCATCCAAACATCCAATCACCACCGTACCCACCACCATCAGCATCAAAACTCCTTTAACACACCAGTGCACTGATAATAAAGAAAAGGGGGCTATTTTTCTGATGATGGGCTTCTTTCTTGTGATCGCACTTTAGCCCCCAAATTGAGTCTACACCAAACTTATATTTACAATTATGTTAAATCACTGAAACTTTGAATTCATAAATATCCTCTCCAGTTCAATAGGAGAAGAAGAGGTAATGTGGTAATATAATGTAACTATCTTGGCTTTTATTGCAGCAAGTGAACTCAAACCCATAAATTCTCTTTAGACTCACAACACTAAGAGTAACAGGTTGCAAATCTACTACTTAAGAAGATAAGATAAGAAGATTATCATGCTATGTGCCTGTGTCCTCATGATGAGAAGGTAATTTTGCTTTTCATTCAATTTAGGTGAGGTGGTGTTCAGTATTTACACTGTAAAAGATCATACAGGAATTTGGTGAAATCAACTAAATGTAAATATGCAAATTTGATTTAATCAAGTTAATTAAACTTAATTTTTTAAATTTACTTTCAGAACTTATAAACCCTTGTTCTTCTTACTTGAATCTGACTTGAAATGATTAGTTGCATGAATGTACCGTACAGAGTTAAATAAATTCATTACATTATGTTTCTAAGGACAAATGATTAGCATATTGTCTGAGAGTTAAAATTCCTGAGACCCTTTTTTTCTTCTAGTTTGAAGAAAACAAATATGATGAAAATGCTTCACGATGCCTGTGGCTGCTTGTTTTCATAACATTTGACTAGAAATGTCTATTTGTTTAGATTCATTTTAAAATAAACAACTTGTATTTTCAAATGCGGCCAACTTAAAATTTTAAGACAGCCTGGACAGTAACTTAAAGTGTTCCACAAAATGAACAGGAGACATAAAATAATCTACTTACACATGCACAATTTTCTTTTCAAAGAATATTACTGAAACTATTTTTGATTAAAACACTGATAAGTAAAGAAAAAAAAATTGTGCAGGCGTTATTCTTTCTCTGACAAATTTTTACAGACACAACTGTCCAATACGATTCGTCATCAACCTCCTTTCAAAAGAAGGTCTGCGCTGTAAGTGCAGGGTTGCAGAACAAAGTGGCCTTTTCTCTGCCGCTCGGTCTGTGGCCTCACTCGCTGAATGAGAACTTTCAGAAACTAATTACAGAGAAACCATCTTCATCACATTGCCATTATGGGGGGAGAGGGGACGGGCCTGCTGACTCCCTGGGCTCCTGCGGAGAGCAAGTCTCTGATACACTTAGCCGCAGCCCTGCTTTAATTGTGCAGAAAATGTGATTTGTGCCCCAGCTTCACTTTCTAGGGAAAGTGGTGTTCACAGTCGGGGGTGTTCCAGGCGCATGAATAGCTCTGCTATTCAACCACCCAGGGACGCTTGCTTTGTGTGTGTGTGTGTGTGTGGTGTGTGTGTGTGTGTGTGCACTTGCCTGCTTCGAATTTGTGTGTGTTTGTCTAAGTGTGTGCTTAAAGTCATTTGCACATATTCTGTTTGTCCTTCATCAGTAAACAAGATTTCCACAATGTGATTACCCATTAAATGCCAAGAAAGAGCATTGCAGAAACAAAAATACTACTGCTTTGAATATACATCTTTAACAAAATCAAAAGTCTTAATACATGCAATATTTAGTCACTCCCTTATAAATCTTGCTGACACATTTTTTTCTGAACTGGAGAAGATACAGTTGTACCATAATCTATAGATGCTGAGCTTTTGAGCAGCCTCCAAGGCATATATGTTCACAAGACGCTAATTTTTTCCTTTCTTTTCAAGCTGCTGATACGATAGAGAAGACAGAGTGCAAATCTAGATTTTTAAATGTAAAGAAATCCGCTTACAAACAACGACACATATGCACACAGCAGTCTGGAATGAGAGAAAGAGATTGGAAAAAAAGAGGAGATGGAGAGACTGAAAGGAGTGATACAGGCTTTGAAACATCTTGAGGGAGACAGAAAGAGAATTGTAAAGTGCAAGAAGGAGAGGGGGAGAGACATATTGGCAGAGGATGAGAGAAACAGAGAGGCGGGGGTGGGGTGAGGAAGAGGAGTGTAAGAGTGAAAGAGACTGATAGGGGGAAAGGAAGAAATCCTTAACATACACCCCTCACCTGGATATGGTGCTTGTGAGCTTCGCTAAAAAACTGCTGATGTGACACGAAGAGCGAGAGCTAGCTTTTCAGCGCAGAGAAAAGTGCTTACTGGCTCTTCTTTTAAGGGAAAAAGGCTTGAGGTACACGCCTCACATATCCTCTTTGTTTGGAGACTTTGCAGTGGCCAGCACTTTCTATCTCCCCCCTATCTGTTCTCCATTTTTTTTCATTTTCTTATTCATTCCGTTTGTTCTTCTTCTCCTCAACACTTTCCGAGGACACAGTTGCACCGCCTGGCAGGCTACTTTTGGATCGATTTGTTCCAGAATAATCTCTGGCAGTATAGCTTTGGCTAAACTTTACTGTTGCTCTTGGTATTAACAGTGTTCCACAGTGGGGGGATATTGCTGTGGATGGGAACCACTGAGAAGTTGTTGTTTGTTCTAAGAAGTGGGTGTTTCATCTGCCACTGAAAGAGCCCATCCACAACACAGCCACATATATTTTCTCTTAATGTGGTTTAGAGAAACAGAATTCAATTTTTTCAATAAGATTTTTTTTTTATTCAATTTTGTGATGTGGCTTAATTTAGATGTTGGAGATAATTATATGCCCCTCAGTCAAATCAAGTAACTATTAATTTGCACAACATGATTTTATTTAAGAGAATGCAAATTTCAGTAGGCTGTCTGTGTTGTATTTCAATATCATAATGGAGGAAATGGCAGAGGTACAGTATATTTGACATTCTGACAAATGAGAGGTTTTGGGGGTGTGAGTCACGTTTGCACTTTAATTCTAAATGACAAGATTGCAATTTCCAATTAAGCTTTAATTTATTGTCACTTGACAACTACTTATACAATTAAACAAGACCAAGAGACAAGCCAAATGCGAGTAAAGGATGGTAGTAAAGGTTCAAACAGTTCAAAAGAGTCAGAGTCAGAGACTGCTCATTCATCCAGTGGTCCATTATTAAAAAAAAAAAAAAAAAACAACTCATAGAGTGCTGCAGGGATGACGTATTTTTGTGGGCCAAGAGTGATGCAGTTAGCATCACTCTGGTTCCCTCCACATAAAGTCAATAGGACTTTTCTGTTGGATTTTGGATTAGTGCAGAAAATCAGCTATATGGTAAACAAAAGTTTAAATGTTTTTTATTAGGGATTTGCTGAAAATATTTAGCTTTTAACACCAGACAACTAATGAATTACCAGTTGACTTGTTGACTGAGAAGGGAACTCGGAAGTGCTAATATGCTAACTTATGAGTTCCAATTTTTAGTCCATTCCTGTAGCATTCTAGAGGGATGCACCGATCAACCGGCACCGAGACCGGAACTGGGCGGTTTCCTGCATGACCGGCTCTGACTGGTGACCGGCTGGTCAACGCCACAAATCCGATTCTGTGCCGTTCATATTCACACACATGCTCTGTATGATGGTCACATCATACGCACAGCAGACACTGACGTAATATCACACCCACCACAGTGCTGATCACAGCAGCGCACACTCAGACATATGCTTGCATGAAGTTGGTGTCAGCGATAGATTCCCAGAACAGGATAAAGAGAAGCCAGACAGTCTACAACAAGACAGCTGACAGTGTCGCCAAACAGCGGTGAACTTTTGAGCTCTTCAGGCTAATGTTAGCCACCAGCAGACTGCTGTTCACAGAACTGACAGTTAAAATCTCACCTCCTGTTCTGGCTGAAGAATAAACAACCTGTGTTGATGTGTCTCCTCAAACATTTTCTCATCCAGACTAGCTTTAACTTCTGCTTCTGTTTTTCTCACTGCAAAGTTTTACTACAGCAAACTGCTGGACCGCATCAGTCTCTGGTTTGTTTACATCTGCTTCCACAGGAGATCACGTGAAATCACGTCCCACGAAACCTCGCGAGATCCCGTTCCTCTAGTACATATATTAATATAATGAATAATAAGGCCTGGCAGTAATCTGGCACACTTTTGGAGATAATGTCAAAGTTATTTAATAGTCAGTGTTTTATTATGAACATCCAATTTAGTTTTACAAGAAAAGTTGCAAAAATGTTTGTAAATGCTGTCAATTATATTTCTTAGACGGAAAATCGGAATCGGCAGGTCAGACCCTTAAAAAAATTGGAAATTGGAATCGGCAAAGAAAATTGGAATCAGTGCATCTCTAGCATTCTATAATTCAAATGACCCATTGGACCAAAAGCCCAACAAAAGCCCACAGCCCCCTGTTGTTCTGAAAATACACACTCACCCAGGAGTTTTTTGCTCTCAATATCTCAGAGTATTTGGTACAATAGTTCGGTGGCCTTCACTGTCGTGGTAACAGTAATAAACATGTGATGACACTGTGAAATTGTCACAATTTGTTTAGGTTTAGGCAACAAAACTGCTTGGTTAGGTTTAGGAAAAGATCATGGTTTAAAATAAGTATGTTGGTTACATCAGTTGAGTTAAGTACGTAACTTTGGAGCGTTGTTTGTTTTCAGGATAACAGTTTGTCAGACCAATGGGCTTTTGGTCCAATTGAGATTTCGGAATACAACACTGGCGAGCATGCTCAGCAAGCTCATCCATCCAAAGGGCGACATGGCAGGCAGTCTTGAGCTATAACACTGAACAAATCAAAACTTTAACTTGCAGGTGGAGGTAGATGGAAAGTCAGAGGATCACCAAAGTCAGGTGAGGATCATTAATGTCTGTCTAAATTTTTTGAGGCAATGCATCCCATAGTTGTTGAGATACTTCTGTCTTAACCAAAGAGCTGCATCAAATAGAACCATGCCACTAGCATGGCTAAAAACTGCTGGAGTGTAACATTGCTCAGTACTCTCTTTAACCAAACAGCAGCATTGTCAGGATTACCACATGATGATAATGAAGAGGAAGGATGTAAATACAAATGAGTGTTGATATCAACCTTGACCAAGTCATTTCTATGCTTCTGCCTTCCTCATCAAACACTTTTTAATCTAGAGACCCAAATCAATTCAGAAGATTTTGGTGGATAGGAGTGTTGGTTTTGGCGAGAGGCACAATAATATCAAGCGCGTAAGAGAAAAGTACAAGGGATTTATCCCATCTCAAGGTTTGTCTTTCCATTACTAAACCCCTATGGTTTTGTAATCAGTCTTTCTAAACCATCTTAATCTCTTAATTCACTTGTATCACTCAAATGGCTAGCTCTTTCTTTCCACCAGCGGCACTTTGTAGCTTCTAATCCTCTAAACTGCAGGAGATTTCCAGACCGGCACCAACCCCAGCACACATTAAGAGACATAACCAAAATATATGTTCACGAGGAGAGGATAACAGCTCTCACTGGAGGGGACATTAAACTGGCTTTGGGTCTTCTGGTCAGCAAATCTCTTACAGAGTATGTAATCCCATTCTTGTTGAGACAACCTGTAATGTTTCCGTGGATATAATGGCCGATATTTTGTCATTAGTGTTGGCGCACTTTGGTTGTAGTTACTAGAGGACCAGTACAAGAAAAAAAAATCCCAGTTGTACAATGTGATGGACTTGACAACAGGGGATATCAAAGGGTTCAAATGGCAAAGTTCCTGACCTCCCCTAACAAGGTTTCTCTGTCGCCTTAAGGGAAATCAATGAGGTTTGTGTCCACTTAAGCTGTTACATGTACAGAGTGTGTAATGTGCTGTCTGAGCGCACTTACAGTCAGCATATGAATAAAACCCATCAAATATTTAGTAGTCAGTCAGTTCAAGACTTAAAGCAGTTCGTCCTCTTCATTTGCATACCCCTTTACATCAGAAGCTTGCTTAACTATTTACCCCATATTAACAGTAGCTTCCTCTAAAGAATTAACTTCTCCTGAACACTGGCCTCATGCTCTTTGGCTACGATAGCACCACAGCTCTAGAGACACACTGTCTCCTCTGTAGCTGTGAAAGTATCTTAACAACTACTGAATGAATTGTCAAGACATTTTGTATAAACATGCAAGGTCCCCAGAGGATGGATCTGACTAAATTTGGTGATCTGATGGTGATGGTGTTTCCTCGTAGCACTTAACCTGACACACCAGATCGTTTGTTGCACAGAACCATCTGGGAAGCCAGTCCATAGAAACTGTTTGAAAAAGGGCAGGGACTTTCAAAAAAACACTTTGCAGGTGATTGGATGAACCATCTGTCACATCTAACATGAGCCAACTTCAACCAATCAGATCAACTCATCCTAACTAAAGCTGGCCAGATGAAGAGTGAAAACATTTTTTACATTGATAAAACGTCTTTCAGTACCATTCTTTTGTCTTCTTTCAGTGAAGAAATACACTTTAATTCTAATATGACTCATGTTATCACAGTATCTATGCTAACCTCTTCAGGAGCTGCCATTGTCGAGATGAGTTGCTTCCATGGACTCTTCTCGTAGTTGGCACACCTAAAACCACTCCAGAAGCTGCCAGTCATCCCTTCGAGGACGCTGATTGGCTCGCACCACCTCGGATGTGGACGCAAACAGATAGCTTGGAGCTTGGCAAGATGGATTCTCACATGATCTTGTGATCATTTGATCATGTGAATCCAGCCGCCTTGCAAAGTAATGTAGCACCACCATGACGTTGACAGTTGTGGTTTTGAATGAATGTCTCAACAGCTGCTTGCACACATAAAGGACTGTCATGAAATTTTGTACAGACATTCATGTCCTCCTCATTCATGACCCCTAGGTGTCCTAAGAGTCCACCAAATTATCATCTGATAAGATTTGAAAGTTTTGTTTAATAAAAATATGTATAAAAAATACACATTATCCAACTTAGATTAGTTAGCTACATATTATTGAAACATATTTGCCAATTAGCTGTTATTATGCCAAGTGTACAGACATTTTTGTGAGCTTCAATGGATCATTTTTTAAATTCACATGCAAGAAATTCTGACATACTCTCCACCTTAGAAACCGCAGAGGGTGTGGAGAGTGAAGCCAACACACCATGCAACATTAGCCAGGCTACAACTGCTGATGACTTAACTGCTATAGCCAAGCGCAAATGAGAGAAGACTTGAAAATAATCAACGCAATATATGTAGGAGGGCCTAGATTCTCAAACTGTGGTACGTGTACCACTGGTGGTACGCAAGCTTTCTCTAGTGGTACACAGAGGAATGTCATAAATATTGTTTAATGGAATTAATTAATTTAAAACATGAAATACTTATCAAAATGCTACAAAAAATAGAATGAAAATACATAAAATATTAGATCACTGAAATGGAATTTAAAATAACTTATGTCTTTCCTGTATTTTTGTTTAAACATCAGCCTAATAACTGGTAGTTACTGCTAAACTGAGATGATAAGATAGTAAGCGGCGCCAAGATGAAGTCACTGAAAATGAATGTTTCAAAAACACAGCAACCATGGCAGAATATTTCAAGCAAGCCAAGATGAAAATGAAGTGGACCACAGTGAACTGAGCACAAGTCCTAGTGGCTACTTAATAAGTGCTGGTGAAGTGTCTGGCTAGCACAAAACGGCACAAAAAAAATCAGGTGGTACTTGAAGAGCTTGATATTTTCTGAAGTGGTACACAGTATGAAAAGTTTGAGAAATACTGTAGTAGGGGGTTCCAGCTTGGATCTCTATGCCGACTCTATGCCCTCTCAGCCACAAATTCCACCAATCTCTGTTTAAGCAGCACTCGAACATAGTTCAGAATTAATCTGCATTGTGTTTAAAAGCAAGATAGAAGATAAAGATATAAAAAAGTGACCACCATAATTTTGTTACCAGCATCCATGATGATTTCTGCTGTTTTCTAACCTTTCAATCCCTTCATTTGCCGATTTTTAGCAGGCCTACTGACATTTAAAAAAACCTGCATATATGCACCAATTTTGGTGTAAAAATGGTATAAGATACTGAACATGGTAAATATCATTATTGCTAAACATTAGCATGTTAGCATTGACACTGTGCAGCTCAAAGCACCACTGTTCCTAAATGTAGCCTCACAGAGCTGATAGCATGGCTGTAGACCCTTTGTCATGTTGTTACAGTATTTCAGCTGGTCAGACCTTTACAACCATCCCTTACTCACATTTTCCTTCCAGTAATGTAGAAAATTGTTAGACATGCATGCTCATCACAACAATACAAAAAGAATATTTTACTTTGTCTTTGAAGTTTGTGCAAATAGATAAGTCTTTTCTAATCACCACCAGATGGACAGCTTAAATGTTTATTTGAGGAAGTGAGTCATTGTTTTATTTCCTGGTCGTTTTCTCTCAGACGAGCAAATGACCGCTGATGTCTTACCTCTGTGGGACCTGCTCCCTCTCTCCCAAATAGCATCGTCCTTTTATCTAACAGAGGGGGAGAAAAAAAAGAGAAAATGTTTCAATGTCTCCGTCTGACGGGCAAAATAAATTGCACTTACAAGATCCAAATTACATTGTTTAACCTCAAAATGATTGGCCCGGGCCCCTCTCCCAGGGCCTGATCAGTTGGGTGATGTATGGCTTTAGTTTACTCCAGCACTGCAAATCCCACAGTATTCTGCAGGCCCCCGGGGCAGAGCTGGGAGGGGTGTAATGTGCGCACAACGATTGAGCCAGAGGACGTTTAATGTTTTATAAGCCCCTTTTCTTGCACTCCACTTTAATTTGGAAATATGAAGCTGCACGTGTTGAAAGAGGGGATTATTAGCTGGTGCTAATCTCTCTTTCTCTCTCCGCCCTTGTTTACTGCAGCCCTCCTCCTCCCCGGCCCTCATCCTCAATCCCAAACAGAATGAAAGAGGAAAGAAAATGACAGTGAGGGGGCAGAAGAGGGAGAGAGAGGGAGAGAAAACTGAAATCGGTCTACTTGTTTGTTGTGCTGTGTTGTGTTGTGAGCATGTAATAAGGCTCAAAATGTCACTGGTTCAAACAGTCACCCTCAGGCAGTGTGGGATTGTGGGGATTTGTGTGGTGGCACGTCAGTGTGTTGATGAGATGTGCACATAATTTTGTAGGATTAAGAAAACCAAATCATCTTGGAGTTTGTTGTATGGATCTCCTCGTTTTTATTGTTGAGTGTAATCTAAACAGATAAATACCACTTGAATAACTTAATTGTCATATGATGGATGTCTTCTGTGATGAATAGTGAGATTAAACAATGAATACAGTGATGAGAAAACTGCTGTAATAGTAAGCGTGAGTAGCGGGAGGGAAGTAGGAGAGAGCAGGTATGAAAGTATAACTTTTATGTATTTCCCTCTTTACACAGAGATGCACTTATTTAGAGTAGCCATATTTAAATGTGAACAAATACATATATCCTCTGCAAATACCAACCGTTTTTTTATTTTGGAGCAAAAATACACCTTTCCATACACGTATGCTGGCCTGGTCTGAGTCAGTTTGACTCAGCACATCAGCCCAACACAGCAGGGATTTGCATCTCCATTACAACAGGACTATCAGCTTGAAGGAGTGTATTTTAACTGGAGATGAGCTTAGCTCAGCTCAAGCATCTGCAAAATGGTGGATAAACACTTTGTTTCCTATAAATTCTTCGAAATAACTGGACTTTTTATAATAATAAAAGTCCAGTGTAATTTTGTTATTCATAAGCTTTTATCATTAAGCAGCTAAAACAGAAAATGTTGGGTTTTCATCAGTGGTAACTTAACAGGACTCTTATCCAGCTTTAAGCAAACAAAAAACGCTAAAATAAAGCAGAAACCTGAATGTAAAAAACGGCAACAAGCGACAGAAATCAAACTTAAATCCACAAAGATTAAGTAAGAAGCTACAATAGCAGTGAGAGCTGAACACAAAGACCTTTAAAAATGAGATGTTACTGCAGCTCGCTTAGAGGCAAATCACGCTCATTTTAGCCCCACTCCAGAGATGGTCCATCTCGGGTGCAGCTGGGCACAGCTTGGCACATTAAAAGATGGACATGCAAAACAGTGTGGCATGGTCTGACTTGGGGCCAAAAGTGACAATGGAAAAGCCCCATAAGTCGAACACAATCAGGCTGAATACTGACATTAAGCTTTGTCACTCTTGGCCCCCTCTGTAACTGTTGAATAAATCGACCACAAAACAAGTAAGTACTTAATATTTCTGGCATACATCGCTCATTAATGCCTCAGTTAGTCATCCAAGCAAAGGAAGATGTTACTGTCAGATCAATTTATTAGGTCTAATGTTGCAATTGTATGAAATTAGTCAAATGCGTCAAACTTACCTTAGTGCATAATCACCTCTTACTAGACCATCTCTCTAAAACAGACAAGCTCTGACACATCTGGACTGGTGGGAGCTTTGTTGGTCTTCTTCACTTAACCATGGGTATTTCTTGCAAATATAATGAGAAATTAAGGAAATATGTCTTAAATAATAGCACTGCAAAAACACTGTGTTACTTTCGTCACTCCCTTGTCTCTGTCGGCTTTACCCTGGCAAGCACCAAAGACAGGCTAGCATGATAAATGAAACCTTAACAGGTACTTAGCCTTCTGGTTGGTTTAACAGATGATACATATTTCCAATCTTCAACAAGCAAACATGATCTTAAAAACAGAAAACATGTGTGCTTTATACTTTTAAAGAGAAAAATCTCTACTGTAACTGTCAAAAATGATCTGGTTTGGCTGATTTTTGCCTGTAGACTCAATAACAGTGTGTATTGTCATGTTGACTTCATGGCGTGTCTTTGATGTTACAAGAGAGATGTTACAACAGAGATACAAGAGAGATGGTCCGTGTTGCAACTGTCCCACCTTCATTTTTGTCGCAGCTCTCCCCTATGCAACAGCTGTCATCTGGCCTTCCATCGTCAGGGGGAAAAAGATGTTGAATTCAGCTCTGTGCTTTTCTCTCTATTTTGTCCTTCCCTCCAAAAAAAGGCCCCTCCCTGTCTGCCAGCCCAGTGGTGGTATCTTTTTGCATTGTAGGAGGCACCATCTGGAAGAGGGAAATATTAATGACAAACCCAGATCCCAGCATGTCTTGCTGTTCTAATCAGCCAGCTTTCGGTTCCACACTGCTCTGTATTTCTGGGGGAGTGGGGAGGGGCGTGGTTGGTGGGATGGGGGTGTGTGGGGAAGGAGGGCAGGGGTATGGGGGGTTGGTGGGCAGCATGTGTGCTAAAGCACGATTGATGCTTTGTGTAGCGACTGAATACAAATGAAGGATTTGTCAAACTGCAATATTTGGGTCCCAATAGATTACCATACGGCACCGGGGTAATTATGCACACAGTTGATTGAATGGAGTCAAAACAGGGGGAATGTGTAAACTTGTGGCTGCTGCAGCGTTTGATTTCCATAGAAATGGAGGAGGTGACACACGCACAGACACATGCAAATACGCACACAAATATGTATGCACAAACACGCACATGCACATACACATACACAGGCGTGTGTAAATGAATACCTGTGTATAAACACACAAACATTGGTTGACGTGTGCATAAAGACACAATGAGATGCAGAGGCACACATTAACATACAAATGTAGGCAACTTTTCAACTAACAAAAATCTGTGTGAACATGTACACAAAGAAACTCACATAAAAACACACAGGTGCGACACTGAAATTACAATCGTAATTAAGAAATATGTTGACAGCAACTATTAGCAGTTACATTCATGAGCGCAATTCAGCCTAAAAACTTTTCCCTGCAGTATGCAGATAAGGCTCATTGTTTCAGTTTGTACCTATTTTAAGCAAAAGTACCCTGAATTTCTTCAGGGAACACTTGGATTTTATGTCCTGACACCCAAAGTTGTATTTCCTGCAGCAATAATGTGCTGACCACCATAATTTAAAGTAAACAAGGTCTTCTTGTAAAAGTAACACCAGAAAAGTGAGACAAAATGGGAAGACAATGCAAATGTGCTGCTCATTATTTAAAACATTTTCACATAGATTTTTGCATTATTGATGTTCTTAAATTTTAAGCCATTTTCTTAAATGATCGGCAATTAATTTCAACATTTTTCTTCCCTTGAAAAGCAAAAATAAAAAAGACAAGCCCTGTACAGACTGGGGCTTTCACAATGTCATACTGTCACTACACAATTATCATGACCAAAAGAATTCACAATAATAATATTATTGCAAAATCTCTAGTCTTTTCTTGATTTTTGTCCTTTTTTGGTGGATGAATGACACTCAAAATGTGTGGAGATGGAGATGGAGTTGTACAGTGGAACTGTACAGAAGCATACAAAAAGTGAAGCAATTACACTTAATGAATAGTGAAAAGGTGAGAGTTGTTGGGGGCCTTGAGGGAGAGAGACAAAACGCGACTGGAAAGAAAACATTCATGATGTTTTAGAGGCACTGAATTATTTACTCGATATAACCATTATCGTCAGTACCGGTGTATTGTGACACCCATAGTATAGATGATCCCAAATTCAAGTACATATACACACAGATCTACTGTATATGTACACATATATGTGTACCCAGCCCTCACACACACGTATATAAAGAAAGAGTAGAAGCTGGTGGATGTACTGGAGGTCATAAGCTACTGTAGATAGGAGTGTGATTTATTCAGCCAACCCCCAGTTAGGGCTCATCATTCCCTGTGGGAGAGTAATAGCCCATTCCGTCGCTCTCTTTATTGTGTTCACACGCATTTTGATTGTTTCCTTTTATCATTATTCCTGCAGAATTAAACACAGCATGAAATAAATGCTACTGGCAGTTCTATTATGTATTATTGTCACATTGCAGCACACACTCACTACTTCTGCAATCATCATAAAGACTTGTGTTGTATTTTAATTCTGTCATTATCCTTTTTTCCTCTATATGTGTGTGTGTGTGTGTTTTTTTTTCTCCAAGATTGAATTCATCAATACACCGCAATTTATAGTTTCATTTCCAGCGAATATGTATTTTGTGGAAATAAAAATACTGAATAAGTTATAAAAGAAAATGGCAGGAAAATTCCTCTCGCTCATTTCTACATTATGTAAATTTCACTGACATTTGTTCCTTTTTCAAATGTTTGTTCTTCCAACAAACCTGCCTTTACATCTTGGCCTTTTACTACATGTGCAATAATTTCAGGCTTCAGTGAAATACAATGTGAGTATTGATCATTTGAAGGTATGCGGAGTGTAGACTGGTTCAGGTCATGTCACTTTTCCTTTATTCAAACTTTGAGATAATTCAGAAGTTGTGTAATGCATTCAATTCTTATTCAAATGCCATATCACAGGTGATATTTTCCTCCAGAATGGCATTCCTTTCTAGCCATTCTCATTCCTCCCTAACAGATTCCCATTATGCTCTTTCGACAAACTCAATTTTCAGCCCTGGCCATTTAAATGTCTGAAATGTTGAAAACGGCCTTGGTTTTACCCTTTACACAAGACTGTCTCGAGACAGTCTCGTCAGAGAGTTGGAGAAGGCAGAAAGTTTTCTGTGTGAGTGTGAGTTTGCATCAATAGAATCTGTACTCTGCAAAAACTGTATTTCAGTAGCAGTTGAAATAATGTGAAGTTTTTAATAAACCTAATTCAGTTTTCTGCTTTAGTGACGCCAGTCTACTTTTGTGGCTTATAACAACTTGAAATTACACCTCATTCCGTCACCCTGCAATTCATATTTCAGCAAAAGCGCATCAGTTAGGTTTCTCTTAGTATTGTGTATCTGATATCATAATGTCCATGTCTTTTCCAGTTGTTTCCACCTGCAGTTGCGCTTTCTCATGGTACAAGTCTTATGCAAGACAAAATTATTCTTAATAATATAGTAAACTCACTGAAACAAACCAGCTACCATAAGGTCAGGCTAACATTAAATCAAGTTAATGTTAGCAATTATGTAAAGGAAAATGTCACTCTAAGGTTACTATGAAAAAAAAACAACCTTTTCGTGCAACCATACTACTTGGTTTTTAAGGAGCAGTATTTTCTTTTGGGTAAAAAAAAAACAAAAAAAACTGAGTTGTAAAATAGGAAAGTTTTACGATGACTTAAATTTTTGTTGCATTAATGTGAACTGTTGATTCAAAAGCAGTTATAGTTAAGAACAGTGTAAGAGTGTAAACTCACAAACTGTTTAAAAAAGAAAATAAAAAGTGATATTAAACAAGCTGGGAACTTCAAACTAAAGAAAAATAGTGCTTTTTAGGATACAGCACTGAGCTCAGGTGCACTAAAAACCTCCCCTATTCACCCCAGCCATCTAGGAGAAGTTGATGTTGTCAGACAGTGTCTCTGTCTTTCCGTGTCCTTGCTCTACAAAGGTTATCCTGTAGAATCAGATAGGATGGTGGCAGTAAAGAATCACTTCTGTGGTCGCCGCATCGCCCACGTATGGTCTATGCCACCTGTCCCCAGAGGTTAGTGTGTGTGTGTGTGTGCGTGTGTGTGTGCTTGTGTGTGTTTATGGGTGTATTCAAGCATGTGCATAAGTGCTCATGTCTGTGTTTGTGCATGTGCATGCATATTTGTGTGTGTTGATAAATATATCCCTGTGTGTCTGTGTGTGTGTGTGTTTGTGTGTCTCTGTGTGTCTCTGTGTGTCTCTGTGTGTCTGTGTGTGTATGTGTGTGTATGTGTGCGTGTGAAAGGAGCAGGTGGCGGTCCTTGTATAGGAAATGTCTACACCAATCAACGGACATCCCCTCAACCTTGGGATCCAGGGTCCCGCCCAAGCCTCAGTCACATCGTTTACAAAGTGAAAGAGACACACAGACAGAAGCTGTTATCCAGCCTTATTTACTCTCCCACTCAGCAACACACTCACTCCTCACACCTTTTACAAAGACGAGCAGGAGGGCCTTAAAGAGAAGATCAGCTTAAATTGAACTTAAAGATAATAACTTTGTTAGTTTATTAACTAAACAAGTCAATTAAGAACAGATGTATTACAGTGAATGAATGTAAATAATGGTTCTGCTACACTGCTGATTAAAACCTAAGTGCAGAGCACAGATCACAAGTGTAATTCTGTCTTCAGGCTTAAAATTTTTATATAGACACGGGTGGGCAGCGTCCAGCACTTTGCATACATTTTTTTGTCTCTCAGGCTACAATCAAAGGGCTCTAACCCCCTTAGAGTGGGGGTAGAGTTTCTTTGGGCCATTCGTAGTTTGAGAAGAAAACCTGCAGACACTACTGAGGGCTGAAAAAACACCACAAGCTCCTCTGCATATTGTTCATGTAAAAAAAAGAAACTAAATAACGTTTTTTATTTGTTGACATATTTTATCTAAGCACGTACTTTGCTCACTGTGCTAGTAGTGCATATCATTGTGTAATATAAATTATATTGTGACAAAGAACATGCCGAAACATAAAAATCTGATCCAGACTTGATCTCAAATATTTTGAAAGTGAGATAAAGGAAGAAAAGAAACTAAATAACATTTACATATATTATATTATATATGTTAATGTTTTTATTCACACCTTTATGCTGTTCATTCTCCGAAAAACATACTATAATTGAGCACCAATAAAAAATAAGGCAGTATCTATCACTAAGTAAGGTCTCTTTTAATTAATGTAAATGAGTTTTAATGTATAATACAGCAATTTACAGTGCATACCCCTGGCCAAACCTATGTACTGTACTTCACAACAACAAAGAAACAGCCTGGAAGGGCAGAGGTAAAAAAAAAACCTGAAACTTGCAGCAGACATTAAGTAACAAAAAAAACACTCTCTGTAGTCATTGAGAGACAGGAAGTTGATGGTTGCTTGGCCTATCTGAGGATAGGATGTAACAAATAGTGAGATTATCAGATGAAGCAAATGATAAACCTGATTGGCGAAGACAAACTATTGCCCATCAGTCCTGTTGGTTGGATTCCAGCCAGCTGACACCAATGAAGCAAGTCCTTGGGACAGCTCCAGAATCAGCACTCTGGACAGTGGTCATGGCAGGCTCAGCAGTGTTGGAGAATCTTGTGAAATAAACTCACCCTGCCCTTACAAATTATGTACTGTTGCATGCAGTATGCATACAATTGGGACATAGTCCTTCCTCATAACATGGCACCTTGATGGGTGTATGAGCAAGAGGGTCAAAGTTCAGAGAGGATTGTGGGTCAGAATTGCTAGAAAAGCATGCTGGCATGCATCCTGCAAAATGTGACTAGATGCAGTAGGACATCCTGGTATTTTTGGCGTACTGGATTTGACACACTATATATTGGGACATACTAAATCTTTTTCTGGCATACTAAATAGTATGGTAGTTTGGGTATCGGAACGCACAGATGGTCTCTATGAGGCAGACTATGCGTGCTTTGTTATATGTGAACATTTGGTTATTTGAAAAGTTTTTTTACTCCATAAAAGTGCTTTCTGTGTACAGCATATTGAATGCAGGCCAGGATGTGACAGTCAGGACAGAGATGATTCTTGGACTGAAGATTGGGCTTTTAATATTACAGTTAAAGGAGCAGTGTGTCAGAATTTTAGTTTAAAATGTTCACAAATTAACTAAAATAATAGAATGTAAAGCAATAACAGTTTTTAGGTTATGTCAAAGATGTCTGTGTATTGTGTTGCAGAGATATCTACTGAAGTTAGCATGCTAACCAGCTAGCCCCAGCCTGTCCTGTCTTGTAATACCACTTTATACCTCGATAGGTGATGGTGAGTCACTGTAGCGTCCAGCCTTACTGGCAGTGTTAATATGCATCTGCAACAAACATGACATTTGCATCTGCAAATGTTGATGTTTGTTGAAAGAAAGAGAGGCCTGATGGAGGGGCGTTACATTTTCTTTGTGGACACCCCAACTTTCAGGTAATTAGCTCCACTTTGTTTTAAGTATACTACATAGTATACTATGAATTCAACAGGTGGCTAATTTTTACATATAGCACCTTTAAGATTATGGCTCGATTTAAAAATTAATTTACTAAAAAGGTAATATAAAGAATCACTTTTGTGGTCGCTGCAAGCATGTAAAAAACATCCATAACAACAATGTGGCAGTTTCCCCTTAAACTCCAGCATAGCATAAACTTTTCAAGGGAGATCCTGGGATTCATTGATACTTAAAGTTGGTAGACCCGTTTGGAGTTTGCTTTCTTGCCAACAGTTAAGAGAAAAGATCTTGTCCTGTTCAGGAAGTATGAAGCCAGTTTGCTTAGCTTAGCATAAAGACCAGAGACAGGAAAGGAGAACAAAATCCAGCACCAGTATGAAAACAACACATTGTGGTTTTACTAAGCCAGCCAAGAAATAGTCCAGTGTTTAACCTCATGGAAAGCCACAATGAATTTTGGAGGTGACAGTAGATAGATTGTGTTACTTTTGATAAAGACAGACTGGCTGTTTTCCTGCCTCCAGTTTTCCAAGTTAAACAGCTGCTGTAGCTCTCTGTACAGATATGAGAGTCATACTGATATTGTCATCTAACTTTCAGGCAAGAGAGTAAATGACAATAACCAACCTTCATTTCTGTTTTAAACTCTTTTTACAAAGCCAAATCTGCTTTTTGAATTTTCACGATCAATTGCCATCATGTTTTTATCTTGTTTCGAGATCTGTTCTCCCGCCCATGTTTTTGATTTGGTCCAGTGGCTCAGATGTTTGCAGTTGTCCCTGTCAACATCTTGTTGTAAGGCAGAGAAACAACTGACCCAATCAGCACCTTTGCGGGCAGGAAGTCAGTGATGGTATCAAGCTGTGTTAGAGCCAGACACATCAGCACTCCTCAGACAAAGCAAGGTCAAAAGTTTATAACTGCTCTATAACAATGCTCATGATTGAAACTGCAAATATGAATAGTACGATTTTGCAAAATACAAGATGGAGCCTTAAAATCAGCTAATCCAAAACTACCCAAAAATACTATTAAAACTGAAACAAAATATTTTCCTTCTGTATTAAATGTATTATTCTTGATTCTCAGTGTGGGTAGCACACAACATGAGTAGAAAAGCAGCAGTGCTGACAGTATTTGTTGAATTGGTGATTATGTAAAATACCTGCCTTCAGAGTCTAGCAGCTGACCCATAATTCAAACTGCAACTGAACTAAACTGAAATAGGTTTCTAAAATAAAAACCACTCAGCTTGCTGTTCTTTAGTTTGGCAATATCCATGTAGTTGTGGAGCTAATTTTTAATTTCAGGAACAAATGAAGCTTTATTGTAGGGGACTTATGGGCTATTAGAGACCCAGCGTTTGATTATTTTTATATCAATAATTTCAATAATGAAATTAAAAGACAGTCTCTCCTTTTATTTCATTAAACAACCTTCAAATAAAAACAATAACTCGCTTCAAGTTTACACAATATAGTAAAATAATGGATTTGTGGAGTGAGATTTGTGAAGTGAAAGCCTTAAATCTGCATTAAAGGAAATTAACTTTAAAAAGAAGGTCTGGTTTATTAGATATTTTTTAAGTGAAACAATCACTGTGTTACAGTGTTTATCATCTGTATTTGTCTTAAATTCTGGTCATACATCAAAGATTGCTT
The DNA here is from genome assembly GCA_034769285.1 of Lutjanus argentimaculatus. NCBI lineage: Eukaryota > Metazoa > Chordata > Actinopteri > Lutjaniformes > Lutjanidae > Lutjanus > Lutjanus argentimaculatus. Next base: position 14,698,125 of record JAWZSL010000014.1, read on the forward strand.
TGAACAAAATATCCTAGATGCTTTATGTTATCCACTGATTTAGATATCCTTCAACAATACTTCTTTGAGAATATTAGACTCAAGGAAGAACATGTACAAAATTCTTGACAAAATATAAGATTGATCATTAGAATCAACTAATCCAAAACTATCCTAAAATTCTATTAAAACTGATGCAAAATTGCTTTATCAAATGTTTTGTTCTTGATTCTCAGTGTAGCAACTACATGCACAGAGGCAGCACTGCTGACAGTATTTGTTGAATTATGTGATTATGTAAAATACCTGCCTTCAGAATCTACCAGCTGACCCATGATTTAATCTGCAACTGAACTAGAATGAAACAGGTTTCTAAAACAAAAACTACTTAATGAGCTGTGCTACTTTAGTTTGACAGTATCCATGTAGGTTAAGAGGTCTTTGTAGCTTTTGGAGTTCATTTTTAATTTCAGCAACAAATTAAGATTTATTGTGGGAGAGGGAGGGATTGTTAGAAACCCAACTTTTCATTATTTTTCATTAATAATTTCAGTTATGAAAATGAAAACAGTTTTTATTTCATCAAACTGCCTTCATTCAATATAAATAACTCTCTCCAAGTTGCTTCAGTATAGTTAAAATCATATATTTGTGGAGTGAGTCATGATGGCCTTAACTCAGCATTTAAAGCACATTAACAAACTTTGAAAAGAAGGTCTGGTTTATTAGATACTTGAATGGTGTTAAACTATTTACCATCTGTATTTGTCTTATATTCTGGTAGTCTACTGGTGGACTCAAGGATGTGCATCTAGCTTACTCATACAGACACAGATGGCCCAGATGGCTGAAACCTTTGTCACATGACTTTCGTGTCACAAGCATGAAGTGGCACATGACCTGCACATGTCATGTGACCTTAATAGTGATGACAGCCCCAGACCATGTCTTGTCATAAACCTAAAAACTGTGTTAAAAATGTCTTTGTGAGTTGGGATGAGAATGTGTGGAGAAAACGTGATGAAGTGCCCTTAAGTGTGCCTGCAAATAGACAAAACATTATAAAGTGTCCTCTAGGGTGTCTTTCCAGTGGACAAAATGGCAATGCCATATAGACTGCCTACATGCATTAAAGTTGGTCTCTATGTGCTGCTAAATGGTTTAATAGTCAATAGTTCGCTGTGTGTTTTTATTAGAGAGGTGTAGTAGTTGTTGTATTTTAAGCCAGATAATATAACTTTTTTTTTTTTGTCTTACCGAGGGAATGGAACTGTATCACCATAAATGCAACACAATGGTGCACTGGTGCCCCACCACATACTGGTTGTGCCCTTTTTATTTTTATCGCCCCTGCCCCCAGAGACAGCCTGAGTCCACCACTGTTATCTAATGATTTATATATTATTCTCATGCAGTTGGCAGTCACTTTCTAGCATCCAAAGAATGGTTTGACTTAAGGAAGAATATGTCATATCAAGGCAGGATTTAATTTTTAAAAAATTACGGGTTTAGTCACAACCCAGGTAAAAGGTATATACACATGTACAGTGTAGGGCTGCACAATTAATCACAATGTTATCTAAATTTCAATATGGCCAAGTACAATATTCAAATCACAGAACTAGAAGCAAGTCACAATTTTTTGAAAAAGAAAAATATGTGAGAAAGCAGCATTATAAAGAAGGACTGCAGTGCTGCATAGATGCCCTAGCCTAAAAATCTTGTTCTTCAGATGAAAGAAAACATGTTTGTTTGGTACAGACTCCAACAAATATTACATCATGTTTTTTTTTTTTTTTTAGTAAGAATGAAAATTGTGGTGCAAAAATGATCATTCCCATTAATCATATCACATATTGCAATCGCAGTTTCAGTCAAAATAATTGCAATTTGACTGTTTTGCCATATCATGCAGCTCTAGTACAATGCACAACCACAACAGCTGATGGAAGATGAAAAGAAAGCATAAAGCCTGGACTACTGGTATGTTCAATCTTTCTTAAGTTGTGACAGTGACTGTGTTCCTGTGATCCTTGTACACATTTGGAGCTGGGCTTTGTTAAGTTCTGAACTAGTTTCAACACAAGAATCCTTTGCAGCAGTCTTGGAAACACAACCAAGTAGGCAATAGGCTTTGTGTGTGGGAGAGTGCAGGGCGCTGCTCTGAGTAGCTGCCTAGTTTGCTTCTGCCACAGGGAAGCCCTGATGTAGTCCCTCGCAGCACCACTTTTAGATAAATATGATACATTCATTTGTCGTGGTTTCACATAAATTCAATTTTAAGGATTTTACAAATCTGTTTACTTTTTGGGCTGATTTTCCTTGCAGCTGCCCATTGTATTTTGGTCTCTTTGGCTCAGCTCCCATTTGAGATGCTTATCAGATGCTTGCAGATGAGCATCTGTCATCCTCACTATGTGTCTTGTCAAATCACTCAGTTCGCTCACAACACTTTTGAGGGGAAAATGTACCTGTGTAATGCTGAGCTCCTTCTTGGCTCGTTGGTGAGCATAACATCAAAAAGTTATAGCGAATAAAGAAGTTCTGCCATAGAAAGGGTAAAGAAAAGAGAAGCCCTCTGTGTGGGATTTCAATTATGCTCTTTTTTTCCTCCACCTTTGTTTCTTTAATAGAGGTCCTCGATTAATTTCAGAAAGGTTTTCTCCCATTTTTCTCTCCGCTTCCTCATTTTCATTAAATGTCCCTGTTGGAGCTCTGCTCACTGCGTATTACATTAGCCGGTTAGCCAGGAGAGAGAGGATACGTTGGTCCATGTTTTATTACAACCCGTGTCTTTGAGATGCAATGTAAATCAGCAGGTCAGGGGGTCAGCAGAACACATTAATTCAACGCTGTGGATGAAACGATGAGAGGAGCCTTGCCTCCAAGGCTGTGTTTCATTGCCCTGTCCTCATCACATGCAATAATATCTAACACTGAACAAGGACCTTTTAAAATAGTATGTAGTTAACATGAAATTAATCTCAACTGTGCTGTCTGTGACGTTAAATACATTCCACTGGCATACAGGAAAAAAACATGAGCAACATTAGAAAAATGAAATACACTACATGCAGCATTAAATTAGACAGGAATTCTTTCTAATTTTATGCAAATAATATACAATTAAAACTAATGACATACCTGTGTTTTGAGGATATTCATATTTTCATACACACATATTCCTAGTTAGTTGTGTTTCTGAAATTTGAAAAAAGTGCAAATTAATCAGTGGATTTACCTTTGAGGTGATATATTCTCAAGAACAGAAATAGCAGTTTATGCACTACTTTGAAGCAACATTTCAACGCGCTTGCACTGAATTCCTTGCTGATTCTCAAGAATTTGTGAAATAATAAGGATTAAAATAGTAAAACTTCCTTATAATATAAAATGTAATAAATTAGCTCATAAATACATTACATTGATGAGGATTTACATGTTTGGCAAAGCTTAAAATCAAAGAGAGCACATCCCAGCTCTCTGAGTAAAGCTCAGGTGAGTAAGGTGAGAGACAATATGGAAAATATATAACTATCTTATGCACGGGGCTTAAACAGGGGGTCTGCAACCTGTAAGGGGTCCTCAGAAATGATTGTATCAATGATAATTTTTTTGTTTCCCCCTTTTTTAAAAATTAAAACATACCTGAAAATAGACATTAATGTGAATGCAACAGTAGAGCCGCAACAATTTATCGATTAACTGATTATAAATAAATTAGTCGTCAACAATTTTGTTAATTGAATAATCAATGTTAAGAAGCAAAATGGAGCTTTGCTGATTCTTTTGGTTGTGGATAAAACATTTGTGGGCAGCATCTTGGGCTTTGGGAAACTCTGATTGACATATTTCATCTTTTTCTGACATTTTTTTTTTAGACCAAACAACGAATCAAATAATTAAGAAAATAATCAACAGATTAATTAGAAATAATCATTAATTGCAACCCCATTTACTATATTATTTACACAGCTAAATTGGTCTATTCCTAAAAAAAACAAACAAACAAAACATTAAATTTGACAAAACGCGAATAAACCACCTACATCACTATGCAGCACCTATCCATAACAGCATTCTTAGCTCAATATTATTGAAACATATCAGCTGGTTAGCTGTAATATTATCCCAAGTGTAGCCTACTGGTGCCGTTGTACTATTGTAAGACTCGTTTCGTAATTTCACAAGCAAGCGACTTGGACATAGCCTGTACATCAGAAACCACTGGCGAAAGTGCAGAGGGTGAAGTTAATGCACCTAACATTAGCTCTCCTACTGACTGAGCAGCTTCAGGTAATATCAAAAGAGAGAAAATCCCAAAATATTCATTGCAGATATGTAGGAGGAGGTTCTGTTCCATCTCTCAATCAGCTAAGGGATCCATGGCCTGAAAAACATTGAAGACTCCTGGTCTAATATATCATCTCAGTCAGCATTTCATCTACTCTACTCATATTTTGTTGGGGTTGAAATACTCCAATGAAGTAAGAAGTTTTTAGGAGATTTTATTATGGGATCCTTCAAAAATATTCCAGTTGTGACACAGATACCTTTACAAAACATGATTATTCAGAAGTGAGGTATTTTTTTGTTTTCTGAAAATGAAGCCACAAAACATTAATTCCAATCCCCCGCAAAAATTACTCACATGAAATCAGCCATATCCTCATCATTTCTGGAAATTTCACACAAACAGTTGGTTGCAGCTGCTCATTACTGTTCTTGCCTATTTAGTGGTCTGGCAAGCAGTGTTTCTTTTTGATCTTTAATTTTCCTCCTCAGCAATATTCTTCAACCTTCCCTTTTCTTTCTTCTTTCCCCGTTCAGTAAACTATGTTTTGCTGGAGAGGCAATAGTGTAAGACACAAATACAGTACATATTATATGTACATATTATATGTATGAAAATTTGATGATTCTGTGGAGAAGAGAATATGTTTGTGTGTGTTTGCTTGAGTTGCACGATGAAGACACAAAGTAAAAGTGATAAAGAGTGCCACCTGTGAGACGTGTGTGCACTCATCAGGTGCATGCATGCACTGTGCATGTGGCGTTACTCTGTGTGTGTGTGTGTGTGTGTGCAGAGCATGGGAAGGTGTGTTGGCCAAGCAGCCTAATCACCTACTGCTACAGTGAGTCCAGAGCCCTCTCAGCAGACGCCCCCTTTGGGCTGCCTCCACCAGCGCCAGCTCTCCTCCGAGTGCACACTTTAATTAATAATCAAGCTAATTGGATTGAGGTCCCCCATTGTGCAGCTGACGCGTGTGTTTTCTGTGTGTGTGTATGTGTGTGTGTGCGTACAGTACATATAACATGGGCACATTTGGCTGCATCCGACAGCATGTGCAAGCGTGTTTTTGTGCCCTTGTGTGTGTTGGAGAGGCAGCCACCGTTTAGGTTCTGTTCTCCTTGTGCAAGCTAAAGATGATAGTAAAACTTGATGGTCCTCAAGAGGCAGCTCCCATTTTATAGAAATGTCTTCCTTATAGGTTGTAAAACATGTACCTTTCACTACCCTCCACACTCCAAAGGTACAATAAAGTGATAAAGTAGCACATTTATTGCATTTATTGCATAAACACCCGAGGAAAAACAGTGTTTCACCCGCAAAGTTGATTTGATTTTAGAGGCTGGATATTCCGTCTCTTTGACAAGGTTTGACAAGGTTGTAAACACGTTAAAGAAATTTTGTCGAACCGATTCACAAACATATGGTCAGATATGTTAAATGTGAAATTCTAAGCTGTTCCAGTTTCATTAGCCCTCATGTTTAATAGTGCATTGTGGTTAGGGCTGCGACAGTATGGATTTTTTTTTTTTCTTAATGTGGTGACAAAGCAAGATGTTCCCACGGCGTAGCGGTTTACCATGAGCATCTTAATAATCCTGTTTTATTTGACTTTGTTGTAGCATCCGATACCTTGAAAAATATTAATATTCTTTACCATTTTTGATACCCCCAGGAAAAAACTGACTGAACATTGAGGGCATAAAATTTTAGATTTTTATTTAAAGATAGATATGAGGTCATAGTATAGCAGACGAGTGATGAGAGGAAGACAGGACTACGGGTAAGTGAGAGCAATGTGAAAGTGATGGCACTGATCCATAGATGTAGTAACAGATCCATGCCCTAATCTCAGCATGAGATTGCCCTTTCAAAATAAAATTTGCAGTGATGATGGCGATGAGGGTAATGAGCTCAACCCACACAATAGACATCACATGTCAGTGGTATTGTGGTAATGCGGTTATTATCACAGCCGTAATTGTGTTTTTTTCTTTCTCCGCTGGACACAAGGTCTAAGGTACGTCATGGCACCCTTGAGATTTTTCTGTCCCCTCAGTCTATGAAAACATATTGTTGGGTTTGTGTTTAGTTACTATATGCATTTACACCGAGAGAAGACTACAGAGAATTACAGCTCATTCATTTTCATTATCTCCCACTCATTTCACCCCCCTCTACTTCCTCCATGTCCTCTAACTTCCTCTCTTCCTCTTCTCCTTCCCCTCTTGCCCCAGCAGTTTGTCCTGTCTATTTCTCCTCCCTCCCCCCTGTTCCACCCCCCACCATCACCCCCCTCCTCCCTCCCTCTCTCTCTCTCATTCTCGGCGTGGACGTTTGGCAGGGAAGGCGGTGGGCGCTGCAGGCCAGTTCTCTATATTAGATGTCAGGCCTCAGATAGGGACTCAGGCCTGTGGGTAAACACTTTGACAGCTTCTACAGAGGATATTTTGTCGGTGAAATGGAGTCTGCATTACTCCAGGTGAAAAGAGACAGAGAAGGCAGAGGAGCGAGGAGTCTCACTCTTTCACAATAGCTCCAGTCCTCCCATGTACGGCATTGCATTTATTTGAGATTGGAGGACAAAAGGTAAAAATGCACCTACAAGCTGATAATTTATTTTTCAGGTATTTTCCATTTAATTTGAGGGCTGCCCCTGCCTAAAGATTTTCCTAGTCGACTAGTAGTCGTCTAGTTATTCAAGTTAGTTTGCTGGTTGTGATACGTTTATGATATTAATTTAATTATTTAAATATCTATATTTATAGTTATCAGGAAATTGTTTGAGTTCCAGGGCTGAGAGAGAATCTTAGTACCAAGTAGCATTGTTAATACTCCTTCATTACAGATGAATAAAATATAAAATATAAATTCACCAGGGGCATCAAGAGACACACCTGTTAAATGCTAACAGAAAAAACTCTGAATAATTCCGGATATGTTGGAGCAACCAGCATTTATTTCAGCACAGTATAGCATCACAAGTCTTGTTCAAAACACAGGAATAAAGCTGTAATATGCAACATTTCTGCATTAAAATGTTCTAAATTGCTAGATGTATGTTATATATATTTTGTTGAGTTCTGTACTTACATCCTAAATGTTTCCAAAAATGTTCAAACCCAGAGAAATTTGTATTTTTTTTTCAAGGAAACAGATTTCCTGTTAGCCATTGCTACCTAGTTAAGGCAGCACAATTAAATGAAATTTTATTGAAATCGCAATATGGCTTTCTGCAATTTTTAAATAGCAGGTGGTGGAATATTTGTCAAAGACAAAATGTTTGTCAAAAAACTTTTAATTAATGAATGTTGTGAGGCGGAGATGTCCTGTGCTACAAATGAGATTCTGCAGACTTAAAAAAACATCTTCATTTGGTACAGATTCCTGCATAAAATCACACCATAAGATGATAAAATGATGTAAAATTTATCATTACCTCTAATATCGCAAATCATATCGCAATTGCAATATCAGTCAAAATAATTGCAATTAGATATTTTTTCAAAATCGCTCAGCCCCATAGCTAGTTACTAGTTGCTGTAACTTCCAGAAAAACACAGGATACATCAGATATGTTGGAGACTGACGACAGAAGTTGCAAAAGTGGCTAAATGTAACATGAAACGTTAATATTACCTCCTCCATGAACATGATTTCTGCCTGAGTCATGTCAGATAGATTTTCATCAGCTGTGGTGGTTGTTTAAAAGTGAAGATTAACGACTCTGGTGATCCCACGCCACTTTGTGACATCATCGAACTACATCTTTTGTTATTGTCTTAATGTGAGAGAAATCCTTAGCAGCAGAACTAAATCGCAACAAATAGCTCCTTAACCACTTCACACTTCTCCTGTCACCACCTGAACCCTCCATGTCTTCATTGTCCCTGGAGTCCTGGCTTGAGCTGCTGTAAATCACCTCGGACCTGTCCTCCCAGTCAGCAAACTGGCCTCCTGTTGTTCTCGGAGGCTGTGTCCTTAATTCAACCGCTAACTGGGCTAACTAGCTAATGGCAGCTACAACATAGTTAACAGCAGTGCACTGGTAAATGACCTCTGTATTACAGAGAAAAGGTCCATGTTGCAACAATCCTCTGATACTTATGTCCTGGCCCTGCTATGCTATACTTCCCGTGAGTTCACTTGACAGTGGTCTGAGACCGCCCCTTCGAGACGGACAAGAGAGTGGTTGCTTGGTTCACACCAGATTTTGTGTCCAGTGTTCACACCAACCCAGATGAACCACACCAGGGGCATTAACGCTCCAGGATTCAGTTAAACCTGATGTGCTGTTGTGAACCCACCCTTAGATTCCTCATAGATTAACATTTTCACACTTAGGGGGCAACCGTAATAATTCCACCTGTTATACTGCCTTGACTAAAGACTAAAACCCACATATAACTAACTAGTGGATTTCCACAAATGCTAAAGGAATTCACACATATGAATCCATAGAGAAATCCAAATTACTTACTGGACGTCTTCAAATTTTGCATCTTAGTAGCATTAACAGATTTTATGAGATTGTATGTGTTTCCACTATAGAATGAATTAACATTAAATGTCCCAACTCTGCAGAACTGAGAGGCTAAAATATAGGGACTTTATGCAACATCTTCCCTGTTTATGATGGTATTAAAAATCATGAGCATGGGGTGCGTGTGTGCGTGTGTGTGTGCATATGTGTGTGACACAGGGTGGAGGGTATACAGGAAGATTTCTTGGATGCATGAGCTTCAGTATGGCAAATTAAATTTGAATGCAAATGCAGCGGTATTTCTTGACAGTCGGTGATAAAAACCCTATTATGTTTAATGATATGCTTTGTGAATGTGCATGAGTGGAGAGTGGTCTGCAACTCAGGGGGCCATCTTCAAAAGTCTGCCTGCCTACCCCTCTCCCCGGTGGCTTTGCACGGCGGAGGTGCACATATGTGTATGTGCATAGTTTTTTTTTTTTTTTTTTTTGAGTCGATGAAGTTTGCCACGCAGCAACTTCTCTCGTGAAGCTTCACCAGAAGGCGAAAGATTTCCTCCAAAAAACTGCTACATTTAGCCGAGCTCATCCAAACCTCTGAAGAATTACATGAATTGCCTAAAATACTTTTTTGAACAGCTCAGCTGAAGCCGTGTCCTTCACAGACTTTCATGTGGGTTTTTTTTTTTTTTTTTCAGGTTTCCATGGTGCTCTCTGAGCTTTGCTGGAGAATGATCATTCACATATTTCATGCTCCCAACAACATGGCATAGAAACATTCCCTTGAATTCATTTATTGAGTAAGACATCTTATTTGTCATACCTGGAGGCATGAGAGGAGATGAACAGTGGGTGTTTTATTTAAGACTGCTTATAATGTGGCTTTCCTGCAGGAATGCTGAAACGGGTTGGGGTGTGTGGATTTTTCCTCTGCCTCCTTTTGGATGTGTGTGGGGGTGTATTTGTAGTGTGGGTGTGTGCCAATGTGTGCATCTAAAATATGAGCTGGTTGTCTTAATGAGGGAGTGAGTGTTTAGTGACCTGTCCATTCACAGCCTATTGATTTGGTTTGATGTCTCTGTAAACAGCCAAGCACTTTGTGGAGATGCATAGCGGGCAGGATCATAAAAACAGACGCATCAGTCATCGCACAAACATACTCGTTATGTCACCACATGGCTGCACACAGGCACCAAATCCATTTCTTAAAAACAGTCTAATGATTTCCAAAGTCCAACCAGAACTGTAGTTAAAAGTAATGACAGTTTCCTAAAGATGCATGTCCTGTCCTGCTTAAAATCTCTTTGAATCTGCCCTCATTTGGTCTTTTAGGCTTTGTCATTCCAGGCAGCTGCAGCAGTATATCTGAATCATTTTTAACTGCTCCAGTTTGATTCTCCTTGAACTATTGGAAGGCTTTTAATGTGAAATATCTACAGGAGGTGTTGAAGTTGGAAAAATATTTACTGAAAACAGTTCAGTCCAGTTTTATTTATGTAGCCCAAAAGTCTACATTCTCGCTGCTCTGTGTAGCTGTACTAAGGCACAGTGGTGCTTTGAGATAAATGCTAACACTAGCACAGCAACATCCTTGCAATAACAATTCCTACATGCTGAAGTTTAGCAGGTCTAAACATTACCATGTCTACCAACAGTGGGGCAAAGAGCCACTGCAGGGGGGTGACCAGGGGGAAGTACAGAGGAAACTAAGTTGAATGAATATGATTTATGTAGGGGAAATAAACAAGACAAGAGTTTGTTGATGCTATTGTGCTGACCTTTATTTCACTAAAATTCAACTTGGATCCTTTTTATTAGCTGCTTCCCCTATGATTGATTAAAAAAAAAATTCTAGGGTGTGGGGCGTGAACTTTTTTGGCTTCTGACGTGGAATGCAAGTAAAACTTTGAGAGCCACTGGTTTAGAGTGGTAGCGTGCAAACATTGCTGCACACAAAGTGCATTTTGACCAGATGACCAAGTGATGCAATATGCTTGAGGGTCAAGAAGAGTAGGCAATTTAAAGGGGGTGAGGGGAGGGATGCTAGCTCCCTTGTTTGCAAAATTACCTAAATGCATCCCCCCTTGTTAACCTGTCATCCCTCTTCTCCATCCCCTTGTACCAGGGAGAGCGCAGGAGGAGAGGAGTTGTTTAGTTGAATATGTTAGTCTAGACTGCCTGACTCACTGACTGGCTGAGGTTTTTCCAGGTTAGAATCTATGGCCACGACCATGGCTCTGAAATATCAGTAGCCTAATGGTGCTGTGTATTGATAAATCCATGATGCTGTCCATGGTGCTACTGTGCTCCTAATGGTCCATCCCCTGTTAAGAATAAACAAGTCAGTTTTTAATTTTTCCACAATCCATCCATCCATCCATCTTATTCCGCTTATCCGGGTCCGGGTTGCGGGGGCAGCAGTCTAAGCAGGGATACCCAGACTTCCCTCTCCCCAGACACTTCCTCCAGCTCTTCCGGGGGAATCCCGAGGCGTTCCCAGGCCAGCCGAGTGACATAGTCCCTCCAGCGTGTCCTGGGTCTTCCCCGGGGCCTCCTCCCGGTGGGACATGCCCGGAACACCCTCCCAGGAAGGCGTCCAGGAGGCATCCGGTATAGATGCCCGAGCCACCTCAGCTGGCTCCTCTCCACAATTTTTAATACAATTCCTAAACGTGCAGCCCGGTGGAGATTTAATACCTCTCTTCTGCAAAATACTGCCTTTTGCGTTAAAGAAATTTTTACAAATGAATAAAGATTCTGTCTCAGATGCCTCATTGAGTCTGACTTGTCTCAGATAAGTACAATTCTTTGTCAAATCAAACAACAAGGAGGATTTGGTTCACCAAATTTTGATTGAGACCACATATCTTTTATGCCTCGCCCCCTTGAAAAGTGGTTCTACCAGGATCTAAATACACTGTGGCTCCTGATCAAACGTAACATAGCCAGTCCTCACAAATTGGAGGACGTTCTGTTCTGTGGTTTGTCTTGTAAGCATTGTCAGGAAAAATCTGGCCCTATTATGTCTTACTCTATTCAAACATGGCAGTGGCCCGAGAAATTGGGAGATTGGGGTGTGAAATGGCAGACACATAGACCAGTTTTCCAAAACAAGTTGTTCTGTTTAGAGAGTAAACCTCTGGCCTTTCCCTCTTGGTCTAAATGTGGCATACATACTGAGGTCAGTTATTAAAGCCAATGTTGAGTTCCATGGGAGAACAAACTTCCAATACATCCAGTATATATTTACTAAACCTAAAGGTGAGGGCTTTGTATCTTATGTGTGTCCAAGAAGTTACATGTCCATCAATGGGTGTGACCAAGGTTGAAGGTCCTCCTGGCAGGAGTCAATTAATTGGAAAAGAGTCAGGGAAAATTTGGCGCTGTCTTCCCAAAATTATACTTATCACATGATCAATTTTAAATTAATTCATAGATTTCATCTGACCCCCAGGAAACACTTTCAACTCCAGCTTTGTCACACACCCATTTGCACATTATGTAATAATAATGAAGTGGGAACCTATTTACATATGATGTGGGATTGTCCAGATGTTCAGCATTTTTTGGTGTGGTGCAGCACATGTGCTATCAGATGTAATTGGAACTAGTATTCCCAGTCTACCTAATGTTCTACTTCTAAAAGATGATACAGCAATTAATGTCACAAGATCTCAGAGAATTTCTGCTTTTAGGTCTGACAGCTGCCAGAAAATGTTGGTATTAAGGTGGGAGTGCCCCATAAACTCTGGATTTCTGAATGGATCCACTCCTTATTAGACATCATCTCTTTGGAACTCTCTATAGCTCGAACCAAGGGTGCAAGGATGAATACAATCGACACCCTGCCCGAGGCATTAGAGAAAATAAAATCAAGTTATATGAACCATATTTATGGGTTATGTTGCCCATGTGCCATGTGGGGACAAAAAGACAAAAGCCTGTCTTAGGCAACTGATGAGCTGATCTGTGGATATTCTTTATATTCTTTCTCTGTTAAAATGATGTGTGTATACGTTGATGTCATGCTCTAACCTCCTGTATTGAAAAATAAAATCTATCCAATAGTTGTTGAGATATTTCGCTCAAGACCAACCTTCAAGAACCTTGAATGTCTTGTGCTAATAAATTAGTAGATGTTAACAATAATTCTCCAGACATGTGAAGAGACCTTTTGGTGATTCTACAGGAGCATCGCCACGCTCATTAGAGTTGACCCTCTCTGGACCATAAACCATGGATACTGCACAAGATTTCATGGCAAGCTATGTAGTAGTGGTCAAAACAGGTCACTAAAAACAAAAACAAAAAAATGTGAGCTTCATGGTGACACCAGAGGAAAAGTCAGGGAATTACCAAAGTTATTAGGATCCATGCCCTGGAGACCATCAATATCACAATTTTATTGAATCAATTAGATTATTGTTGAGATATTTCAGTCTGTATTGAAGTGTTGGACCAACCGACACATCAACTGACAAACTGACAGAGAAAGAGAGAGAGTATGGCACAACTGTGTTGTTGCTCTGATGGAAATAATGCTGTAGAAATATATTAATATTATTATGACAACAAACAAACACGGAGGAAGTGTTTGCATGAACAACAACCAGCTAAATTGAAGACGATTAATTAAGAAGTGGGCAGATAAGAAAACAAGGAGGTGTCTTACTAAAATATGATCAAACACACTAGGACTGGAAAAGTTGGAAATAAAAGTCTGCATCTAATAACAGCCTGTCACTCTTCATTTGAGATAATAAACATCACGATCGGGGAATTTATTTTCTGCGCGTGTATTGTTATTTTGATGTTAAATGTGAAAGAGTTACAAGGTTCTTATGGGTTTTTTTTTTTTTCGTTGATAAATTGGACTGTATTAATGCTTGACTGACAATGCATGAGACCGGTTTATTAAGCTGTATGTTTTGCTGCTTGCATAGTAGCAGCTTTGTCCTGTGGTGGGGCTCAGGGGGTGGCTCCAGCCAGGTGGAATGAGAACAAACAAGCTGTCAGAAGTAATCACATCTCCCAGACATTGGACATGTGAATGCACCAACATATCTGTCCATCAGCGCCTCAGAGCCAGTGGCCAGTGTCTGGGGCCCCCCGGGCCACACACAGACTGACAGAAAGGTTGGCACTGATGAGGCCTGTTGTCTTTATGTAACGCAAGAGAGGAAATTAAGCCATCTTTAGAATTTATCTAGCCTGAATTGACCAGCATGGACTGTGCGATGAGATAATTGCCTTCAGATTTAAATACAATGGGAAATAATTTGTTTAGATACAGTAGCTTGGCTTTAGGATACCTTATCCAGAGCTTGAAAATCCATATAAAACTGCTTATGACCAGTGATTCTGAACAGTTTCTAAAGCTTTTCCAGTTAAACACTCACAAAACAGGTGAGAAACACTTCAGCACTTCATAAATGAATCTCTTAAATGCTTTTCCCTGGTTCTCATTTAAGTTACTTATCATTTTAGTTCATTATTTTATGCGTTTAATGCTATTTTGTTTACTTCCAAAAAGCTAAAAGTTTGAGGAAGGACTGCAGGGAGTCAAAAAATGAACTGGAGTGGAATAAATATGCTTCTCTGCTAAATCCATTCAGGGAATGTCCCTCCCTCAAAACCTGTTTACTAGCACAAAAAACATGAGCACTCTTTTTAGTTTTAATCCACTCCTTTTGAATGACAGGATTATTTTTTTGTGGCGAGAAAACATTTGAGATAAGTATCACTATCTCTTCTTCCATCACTCCAACCGCAGGTTATTGAATATCCCAGTGGAGGGGAAAAACTAATTACGAAACGTGTCTGGCTAAGAGAGTTATCTGCGAGATAGCCCGCAGTGCAGCCATGTTTTAGCCCTTTTGTTTTTTTGTTGTGCAAACTAATTAGTTTTTTCTCTTTTTTTTAATGGAGAAATGCTCAGCTGCTCCCCAAACTAGTAATGACCTTCCATCGGAATTATGACACCGGCAGATGTAAAGCTTTTGATTAAGCCCATTTACATGGAGCCCGCACTAGTTGAGACGTTCAGCTCTGATGCTCAGGATTATAAGTCCCATTCTGTTTTGCCGTAGGTGGAGTGCTTTTCCAAATTGCTTTCATTATGAATACTAAATCTCTCTCTAAACTTTGATGAAACCTTGAGATGATAGATTAACTTGGGTCTACATTTTTCACAGCAATTCCTTGCGAACTTAGTTAAGGAGCTATCACTTGCACATGTAAGTTTGTTTGCCAGTTATTAGTATGAACAACTTCAAGCTAAGCTCTCTATTTAAAAACTGAAATTGACTTGGCTGAAGTAGTGTGGATGTACTGTATTAGTTTAGTATTTTGGTCCTTAACTTTGGGATAAAACAATACAATTAGCCGCTCTAGCGGATGACTGCTCAAATCCCTGAAATGTGTTAGACTAATGGACTCTGTTATTAATGCAAGTCAAAAAGTCATGTTGACCATTGTGACACCAGATTGCCCACTGCAGGCTTAGGTAACTTAAACTACAGTGTAGTAATTAAGATTTTAGTTGGTTTGCCTCTAATGAAGCTGCTGATTATTTTCAGTACTTTCAAACTCACATGAAAAAAAGTCAATAATTACTCTGCCCATAAATAAATCTCCATATAAAATGTGGCTCCTTTAAAAGAGAAAGAGGAAAAGGAATTTGACAATGCCTTAGGTTGGATGCTTGTCCAATCATATTTAAAAAACATGACAAGAGCAGGTAGAAATAAATACTTTATTAACTGCAGATGCTCTCCTTGTAATGTGTGATCTAGTAAACAAATCTGAATGCAAATATACTGTACGTTCAGACCACTAACTGTTTATTATGTTGTAGTTTGCTTAGATATGGTGGTGCTCAATACCATTTAAAGGAACAGTCTGACATTTTAGAAACTATGCTTTTTTTGCTTTGTTGCAGAGAGTTACATGAGAAGATTGATACCACTCCCATGTCTGACACTGAATATAAAGCTACCATCTGCAGCCTGTTAGCTTAGC
Organism: Lutjanus argentimaculatus; assembly: GCA_034769285.1. Lineage (NCBI taxonomy): Eukaryota > Metazoa > Chordata > Actinopteri > Lutjaniformes > Lutjanidae > Lutjanus > Lutjanus argentimaculatus. The sequence continues at coordinate 14,713,897 of JAWZSL010000014.1, forward strand.
ATAGCATAAAGACATGAAGCAGTAAGTTCTGGGTGTCTTGCATGGATGTATAATGAACGACTTGGATACAGTGTTGCCCATAAGCCACTATTACAAGAGAGATGTCTGTAAAAGTGTTGACAGGACACCTTGAACTGCAAAGGTCAATTATGACTCTTTCTGTTATGAATCTTTGATCTGTGGATGTTATGTATTTGTCATGTATTTCCTGGAGTTGAGAAAAGCAATTTAAAAACCACTGACATCATCAAGTCTAAATGGGAACTCGTGGGCAGAACCAAGAGAGAAAACACTACTGTATATATTCAAAGGGCCCGCTATCCAGGAAGTAAACCCAGAGGCTAAAAACCTACTTATGTGCTGAGTGAATAGGCACCATCTTTGTGTCTAGTACTCACTGTGTAATACATAAAGTGGTGTCTTGTTGTCACGTGAGATTGCCAGACAACCAGCAGAGATGCCAGGAAACAGAAGATAACATGCTAATTAGTGAACTTTAGAGGCTCTGGTAGGTTTGTTGCTGCACTTTTGGACAGAGTCAGGCTAACTGTTTCTACATGTCTGCAGTCTTAATGCTAAGCTAAGTTAGTGCTTATCGCTCAAGCTTCATATTTAGCATCAAGACAGATATCGTTCTTTTCATCTAACTCTCTGCAAGAAGGTAAAGTGTGAGGCAGCGCTTGCAACCGAGAGCCCGTCAACACCTGTACCTTCTTATTTTTCGCTATTTTGCTCTGCTCAGGATGATTTACCAACTCAAAACATCGGTAGGCTGTATGAATTCCTGGAAATGAGACTCAGAAATCTCTCTGGTGCTTTTACAAACACCAACTGACAAATCCTGCTTATTCTACCTTTGAGTATTTATTACTATGCTATACTCTGAACTACCACTAACACTAATTGTCTAAATGGTCCAGAGACTAATGATATTATCCCCTCATTGCCAGTTTGTATGCGGTATTTGTAGTACTGCATTGATTGGCCTTGTGTGTAACCTAAAGTATTGAGTTGAGAACTCAAATACAATCAGCAGAACATATGAGAAGGAATATGCTGCTTGATTTGAGACATTTAGAAAACTGTAGGAGTTCAGGGAGCAAAAAAACAGGTAATGGAGGGCATATATCAGGACCTAGCTTTAAAGTGAAGGGACAAAAATAATAATGCAGTGCTCTATTTCTCTGTGTTAGCTCTGAACCTGGGTATATAGGAAGGTTTGCCTGCCCTATAGGCTACTGAGGGAATAGAAATGGAAAAGGAGGGATGGGATGGGGGATGTCGGTGAAAAAGCAGGAGGAATAAAAAGAGTGTTCTCTCTGTATGTGCCACAGGACTTCACCCCGGGGACTTATCTCCCGTGCCCGTGTTGCCGATCCGTTAATGGCTGGCATCATAACTCTCTGCGCAGAGGCTGTTTGCTGCGGCTTCTGTCACAGGTTCATCATTACGCTGATAGCTTAACACTTGGCAATGAAACAAAGTAGCCTCCCACTGGTGTAGATCAATCCTCTGACGCCAGGAGAAACCCTGGGAGTGTATTGCAGCACTAACACAACCCACTGAGAGGAGAGAAGAAGGTATATAGAGCTATTCAGAGCCATAGACTGTAGCACTAATAAAGTGCTCTGAATCAGTATAGCTGTTTTGTTGTTTTCATGACTAATTGACGGCACGGAATGCAGTTTTCTAGAAAGTTATCATATTAAACAACTGATGCCTAAATACAAATAATATATCTATTTGTTTCTGTCAGTTTCCTTTGATTATTTTTTTTAAGATATATTGTGCGTATCTGCTTCCTAAGTCTCACCCCTTTTTGCTCTGTGCTCCAATAACACTGAAGCAAACTTGGTACCGTGGTCAACTTTATCCCTTTCCTGTAAAAGTAGTTAATGTCAGCGAAATGCTAGCTAACTAGCTAAGTAATGTTAACAAAACACCAGCTAAATAGATAGCTAACGATAGATGTAGATTAGCTCACTAGTTAGCTAGGGTTTTGCTAAGATAAGCTAATTTAAATGTTGAAGATGTGAATATATGTTGCTTTTACAGGCCCCCCAGCAACTTCTTACAAGCATCTGTAAAGTTTGATTTTCTTTTGGACATAGATGAGCCTAGCAAGTAGCTCAAGAAGAGGGAGAAAACAGGAAAGAAGAAAGTTGAATGAGGTATCACTTGTCATTGGCTGACAGAGTGAAAAGAGGTGGGACCTAGGGTCAATTAGCCAATGAGTTGCTGCAAGTGATTGCACAGCTCTAATTTACACAGAATTTGACAGATTTTTTTTAGTTCAAGTCATTTGTTTTTCTGAATTCAACAAAAGACTCACATGTTTGTAAACTGTGGCTGGTCCTTGTCCAAACCGACTGGAGTCAATGAAGAAGCCACAACAACGGACACAGATGCACAAATAACAAAATACATAATTCCCCTGAATATAAAATTAAGAAGTTAAATTCACAATGTTGACAATGGTTTTGTTCTCTGAAGTGAGGAGATTTCATGTCAAACTCTGTGGTCAGACATGGGTGTCTTCTCAAAACACTCAGTTTTCCCGACTATTAAATGACTCCTCTTAGGCTGCACAGAACCACTAAAAGACAGAGAGAATTGGCTTCAAACTCAAATTTTAATATTCCATGCTGAAAAACACATTTCACACATACAAGTTTTAAGATCTTGTGGCTCTGAACTAAAGCTGAGAGCCTCCGGTTGAGACTGGATATAGTTATAAGTTACTTGGTAACAGCTGTCAGGTTCATTTCTGCAGTGACGTGCTTAAGAGATGTTTCCATTCTTAGATGTTTCACATAACACAGACATTTATAGACAACCAAAGCCCTGCTACCACTCTCTCCTAGCTAGCTTTTGTGCGCTTTCCCATAGAGGGTTTCTTTGATCAGACTCTCTGAACCTTATATTCTTGGGATTTTCTGTCAGTATTTTAAGGTAAATGTGTATCTGCTACTGTACTGCACAGTAGAGTGTTTGTACTGAGTGTTGACTAGTTGTCACTTACATTACATATTAAATTTCAGTTACAGATGACCCTTATAAAACATTATTTTTTTGTATATTGTACTGTCATTGGACATCTAAATCTTTTGAAAGAAATATGGGCTATGATTGTTATCATCATATTAGACACATGTATTAGGGTTGAAACAATGCCTGACAATTAGTATTACATTTGAGATCATTAATATGTAACATTTTTGCATTAAAATGTCTAAAAATTTGTATATTTTGTTAAGTTGTGTACTTACATTATCCCAAATGTTTCCAACAATATTCAAATGCAGAGAAATCCATAATTTATTCAAGGTGACAGTATGTTTCTTGCGGTGCCTTATGTTTCTAGTTGCTAGAACTTACGGAAAAACATGGGATATGTTGGATACGTCAATGACGAAAGAAGTCTGTGAACAAAATGAAATTTTTGCAGTATATGATTATTTTACAGTTATTAATTCAAAGTATTCAAGTTAATGCAGTAATGCCTCTTACAGTAGTCTAAATAACTGCTGTGATAAAAGTGACAGCAACCTATTACTGTGATGACAATTATAGTACTGTGATTATTGCTGTAATAACAATAACAGCTATTTTATGGGTACTGTTTCTAAATTTTCAGATAGGAATACAAGTTATCGTATCATAGGATTTGTATTATATGTCAAGGGCAATCAGCAAGTGCGTTTGCTGATTAGTTTTACTTTTTTGCCAGCGCAAGATGTGACATGTGACCTCAACAACTCATGTAACATGAGTGTGAACAGCCTACAGAGGTTAAACTGCATTTCACCTATACTTCGATGTATCTTCCCACACAGTACTTGCACTTATAGCTAAGATCCATACACATAACACTTTCTGTTCACAGCTTTTGTGTCTTCATGCTCTGCTGTACACTGCAGAGACATTGTACAGGAGTTGGTTCCCTGTGCACTTTGGGCTGAGGCTTGTCAGTTGCTATCACATTTGGCTTAAGAGGCACTGCTATTAGTGCCCTGTTCTCAGCAGGGTCAGTGCTTTTACAATGGTTTCCCTCTGCACTTATAAAGATTGCTACGTTTGTCTGGTCTGTTGTGGGAGTATAGGGAGACCTGGACCCTCTCAGAGGACAAGACCCTGGATGAGATGGAGGTAACAAAATGCAATTAAACATGTGTTGTACCATCTGTAGGTCTGGGACTAGAGCTCATATGTAGTGACCAGAATGACAGGATGGCACAGGTATAAGACTGTGGCTGATAACACAATTTGTTATCAAGTTAACTAGCAGATAATTCTGGTTGATGTCTCTGTGACTCAGTTTTATGTACAAGAATGCAATAACTGTTGGTATTCAGAAGCTATGATGCCTCTATAGAGTATTCTGTTTCAGTGCAGTAGGTAAGTAAAGTGGGACTCGGCACATCTGTACTGTTCTGGTCTGTAAATCATTGGTTAGAGAGCCTAGAGACTATTCATGTTGCCAATGAAGCTTGCAGAAGTGAAAGGCAACAGAGAGAGAGTTTCTGTCGCAAATCTCATCCTCTCCTGACACCTGTCATCATTCACTTTTTTTTGCAGAAGAAGAGCAGTTTCATTCTGTGGACCCAGGAAGAAAATGGTATTGAATAACCCCCTTGGTCAAATATTTTTTGAGGAACTTCAGGCGATGTGATGAATTAGGTGGCCCTGTAGATCGATAGAGCCTTCTTTCTTCATAGCTCAAGATGGGATTTGTCAAATTCATGGCTAGAGAGAAGTCCACGAAGTTCATCACGCTGACTGGTTGTAATTTGGAAGTAAAAAAAAAAACAATTTGAAAACTGTGTGTATGTATGAGCAAATGTGTTGGTGTGTGTATTGTTTATATTTTACCAATTCCAATTCTGATTCACAATTAGCTGATTGAATCCAGTTCTTATTGAATCCCACATATGGTTCTTTGCATTTTGTTTAATATACAACTAGTAGTTCATATTTCAATTCTTAATATTAATAATTTTTTTATAATTTCTAAATTGACTTTTTATATAATAACTGACTGCAGGATTCTAATCATAAGAAGTTAAGAGCAACATAAATTATACAATGTTGTTACGTAACATTGACTTTGAGTATTTGTTATAACAAAACCCATTAAGGTTCAATTTTCAATCACTACAATTAAACATTAATGAGACACAGGTCACTTGTAGGCATGTTTTTAAAAACAGATTTTCAATCCATGACAATTCAAATGCATATGTGTATACATTAGCATATTAGCAGGGATATCAAAAACCATAAGAGTACAAAGTAAAAACAAGTTTGACTACAGTGGGCTTGAATGGTATCTATCTTTTAATATCTTCATACCTTCTGGACACTTCATGGGGCAGACAGTATATGACAGTATTTGTTTAAAATGCCTCAACTTTAGTCGTTTTTGGTATGCTACCCCCTACTTCATTTTCCATTGCAGATAGTGCCCCCTCGACATAAGCGGAGCTGATCATCATCACAATGCCATTCCCACAGTGAGGAAACGACACACACACGGGAGCTTAACTTTAATGTGAGAGACTGCAGCCTTCATTCACTGACAAACTGGAACCTACATGGTACATTTACTGCCAGACTGACAGACTCAGCTCTTTGCCACTCACTCTTTTGCACTTGCTCAACTTAAGTTAGACACTCGACTAGGCTACCCTACTCTGACCCTTCAGCAGTCCTCAGGGTTCACCTTCATCATTGGGGCTAAACCCGAAATACTCCTGAACAGGGGCAGAAGCATTTTTCTATTCTACTAGTTAGTCCTTTAACTTTATCCTCCAGTCGCCATCTTTCTCAGCTCAGCCACCTTGTCCACCAGTAGGGCATGTGCTGTTCACTGCAGCACATCACCTCGATACAGCATCTCCGAAAATTAACATTTCATAAATGGGTAACTACATATAATGTTGATATTAGCAAGCACTTCCATATTTACACATCTAGCAGGTAAGGAGCAACATAATTCTGACTTTTGTAAGTCCAATATTCACTCTCTTTTTTCTTTAGCTTTGTTTTGGTCTCCACAAACTTCCAAGAGAAATATCAGACCCTTGGTAAATGCCCCACTAAGTTCACCAGCTAGTCACCTCCAGTGTCTGTCAGTTGTTTGGAGCTTGGCAGGTACAGTACAGTGTGTTTTTGCTCAAAACAGCTGCCTTCTGTGGCTGGAAACAAGGCTGATGAGAGTGATCCAAGGTGCAGGCTGTGAAACCAAAACAGTGAGAAAGAGACACTGACACATGCTGCAGCACAGAGTGAGGGTGATGAATCTCTGTGGATTTGACTAATCGATCATATAAAAATATTGATCATAGCTGCAACATCTGCAACATTTGCATTCGGTGCTCAAAGATCCATTTTCAGCTCATTATGAATAATCATGATATTTTTGACAAATACAGAGTGGAAAGTAAAACAGAAATATTTTTCACAAATATTAATTACTTTATTGTTTAGTGGCATTCACTTAATTTAGTAGCTTACACTAAGGGCTCATGTAGCTAATAAACATAAACATACATTAAATTATTATACAAAGCATAATGGTTTTACATTGTTCTGTCACAATAAAATCAATACAACTAAAAGAGATGCTCTCAGTAGAGTGAGGATCTCTGCCAGGCAATAAATGGCAACTACTGCAATGCCACCTCAACTGCTAGATGCAACCAGCAGAGATTTGGTTTTGAAAAAGTTATTTGTATAGTACAGTATACTGTAACATCCTGGGTTCACCTAACTGTATAAACTTAATAAAGGAAGAATAAATACAATATGTCCAAACATCTCAATCAAACATTGTTCTTTATTTAGAACATTTTGTTATTTATTTAGAACATTACAATCATCCAGGCAGCTTTACAACAGTGTAATAGATATAGGAATGTACATTTTTGGAGAGATTGGAGAAAGCTGTAATTCTAAACAATTTACACTTGATGTTGCCTCTTCATAGGTCAGAGCCTGCATGTCCCAGTGGAAGTTGCTATCCAGAAGGTTAATGTTTTGGCATAGAGCTGATTAGATCACCGCCAGTAACTGAAGTTAATTCCAACAAGTAAACAGTGTCATGTTGAATTTCTCAGGTTTAACACAAAATAAATTATATCAAAATTTCAGAATTAAGCAAGGTACAGTTGGATTTTGCGGTGAAGTCTGCTTCTCTCGTTTGTTTACTATAAGACCTTGAATCCTTCAATGTGGTGACAAACAGAGGTACAGCAATGGCCTATAAGGTACAGTCAAGATGGCAGGGATTAATTCATCTTGTTTATTCATCTCTAACGTCAGTGGGTCATAACATATAAGGTATGATATATTAGGTATTCTATGGACCAGTTTTTGAACCTCCAGAAAGACCAAAATGTGGCCTGCAGCAGACTAGGTGAGCCTTCTGTTTTAGCCTAGCAATTGTTGATAACTGAGGCACCTCCTGGCCAATTCAGAGAAGTGAGTTGGTATAAAAAGGAGCAGTCAATAAAATAGATTTTTCAAAAAAACTTGAATCATCACAACCACAAGAGGTGCAGACAGTCATAAATGTGCACAAAGACTGATGGGTCCAGTAGTATGCAAGATCCAATAGTGATCTCCTCCGGGTGAAAAATAATGATGATTTGATGGTTGCACTCATTTAAGTATTGCTTAATATTGCATCTCTGTTCTTTAAAACTTATGCAGTTAGCAGGCCTGAATCTTTTTAATCTGAGCATTCAACTGCAAAACCACTGAATGTTTGTGTTTGCCACTCAGGGAAGATCTCTGTGGTATCTTCCCTGTACAGTGATGTTACACGCATGCTCTTTACAATAAGAATACCTAACAGACAACTAAAGAATATAAGCATGTCAGAAGTTGTATTTATACACTTTAATTGCCTCAAACAAAAGGTGATTCCTTAAAAATTAAATTATGCACTGTACAAAAGTTCTGAGGAACGCTGTATGCTTGAGCTGCAGCTTAGTAATGTTTAAAACTGTGTGTTCTAATTAAGTATTCATGAACTCGGTTCAGTTTGATACTGGAAAATTAAAGGGGAAACAGCATAACAGTGATGCACAATTACTGTAAGGAAGAGTATTAAATCCTAATAATATGTCGCTTAGTTATGCAACACATACAAACATAGCCCTTGATTACACAATGTATATAGTAATGTTCTGGATCACCATCTGAAGAATATTATGTCATCATTCCTGTCATGCAAATCCTTCAGTTCTTTTCACCTTGTCATTATGTTGCCGTATAGTTTCTCATGGGACACACAAACTCAAGAAAAAATGGCATCCTGTCATTTGCTTTAACATAGGCCCTATTCGAACGGTCCAACTTCTGGCATGCTAATGGCTGGGAGTCTTAATTAAAATGTCAAGGTGGCGTGATGTCCCATTAAGGCTCCCCTCCCCTCCCCATGCCTTTTCCTGCTTCTGATCCTCCCCAGGGACCTATTAAGCCCAGGCCAAAATGATTGAAGTTCAAAGAGGTGAGCCCGAAGGTTGGACGCTCATCGCTTCGTGCTTCACCGTCATCCCAGCATCCTCCAACCCTGACCTTTAGCAAGACAGCCGTCCCGCTAATGTGCTCGCATATCTAATGAGAGAAGGCTTTGGACTCAGACCTCCCTGTCAGCCGTGTAGGCGATAATGCCACCAACCGTTATCCGCCCTCCTCTTCCAGCCCGCCTCCATCCACCTCCACACTGACTAAACAAAAAAAAGGCAAAGTAATTTGTCGAGCTCTCCTGTCCCTCATTGTTGGACCGTCCTTTGGCACTTTGCATCTTTTTGATTCACCTTTTTCTCTTTCTACTTCTCCAGCTGTCTTTCTCTTTTCTTTACAGTACCTGTTTTGTCTCTCCCTGTCTTCTTCCTTCCAAGGAAAGGTTATTGGAAAGGACAGGGCAGTGCCTGCTTTTCATAACAGGCTCCTGTGGCTGTCACAGAGTGGCAGGGCCATTCTAATGAGCCTCTCTCACATACGGATGTAATGAAGCTTCAACCACATAAATCAGATTGTGAAGACAGTGTCAATAATATTTATGTTATTAAATAGCAAACCAGTCAATGCTGATGTCATTGGGTAATTTGGTCAGGAATGTGAGGAACTAAACTCACTGCCCAGATGGGGCCATCTACCAGCAGCCCAAAATGTCAGGTGCAGCTCAAGTAATTCTTTGTACTGGCTTGAATTTTGTCACAAATTGTACTTATGATGTTTGTCATTTTAAAAGATGATTTTACAAGACAGAGATGTTGCAGTTTTCCAGTAGGATTGTCGTAATTTCATTTGGTTTTGTATGAAACTGCTTAGTGAACTACAGCATGAACAATTTACGTCATCAACATCAACATCGCTGTCCCTTGTAACATTAGCTTACCTGAAGTGTTTTATCCACGGCTCCTGGTCCTTTTATCTGATGGCCTATACTTGTGCCACAGTTCTAACAGGATCATTTGGCTCATCAGGATCATTATAATTATTTTTGTCTCTTGCCATTGCTTACTGCACATATGTTTTCCAAAGTAAGCTCCCATAGTGGTCCACTGGAAGTGGAAGGCGGAAGGCGACTTCAGCTCTCCATAGTGGAAAGAGCTTTCGAGTCGGAAAAGTAAAGTCAATGCCTGTGTTGCTTCCTGTGGCCAGCAGGAGGTGACTGCACTGACTGCAAAAAGAAGTCCGCTTGTTTATACCCTTATGGCGAAATTACCCTATTTCTCACTTGATTTATGACCTCAGGAAACCGATTCCTAATGAATTCACGGTCTCAATTGCTAGTTTCAAGTCTTCTTCAATACAACATGACGTTTGTTTTGTAAATTATGTCCCATTTAGGGGAAAACAGACAATAAAGCGGGGTATGCTTTAGGGTGGGGCCACCTTGTAACTGACAGATCAGTCTCAGTGAGTTCGTCCAGTGCAACACATCGGGATTATGTTACTGCATTGTCTAATTATTGCTTAAAATGTTTTTTCAGAAACATAATTTAGTATTCTGTAGCTGTAATACCAGAAAGATTGCATCAGGCAGTCACCTATGTATGCCCAGTTTTCAACAGAGCCTCCTGAAACTCTGTTAATCAAATAGGGATAAATATTTTGTCACTAGATTGCCTATTTCTCACCTAAAATGTTTTCAGAAACATAATTCAGTGTACTGTTTAGTTGTAATCAAGATGCTTTGTGGCCAGGATAGCTGCCATTACCTCCTGCTGAATGGACAAGCCAATACCAAGCACCGCCCCACTCGCAGTCCATCACTCACCAGCTCCACACTCTTGTTGGTACTTTGCACACTTGGTTGCAAAAAACCAAGGTGGCACCCTCCATAATGCCACACTCAAGGCTTCAGAATGGTTGTCCACAAACCAGTGGGTGATGTTTCAGCTGGCTCATACTTAGTCTAACAGTTGCTTTGTCTGAAAACATGATGTAATGTGGTTGAACGTGATCTTTTTCTTCGCTGTTCTTTCTGATACAAGCAACATAACTGACCCTCCACATTTAAGGGATGCAGCTAATGAACTTGTGTCCATGTGTGTGGGAAGCCTCTTTTCCCATGAGAACTGTGGTAAAGCAGGCTGGTGTGGTTGTGCTAATGATGCATGGTGTGTGAAAGATTGTGGACACACATTTCTTTCAACGGAGCGCTGATCGCATCTCGTCTCGTCCCCATCTCCACCACAGTGACCGCACGCCGAAAGCACACACCTCTTCGCTTGTTCCACGTGTCTGAGACCTTTGGGAGCCCCACAACCTTCCCTCTTGACCTCCCCAGAGACAATTATCCCTACCCAGCAGCCCCCTCCACCCCCACTTCTTAATGGCTGTGGGTGGGATGGGGTCAAGGTAATCACTGGGCCATGAATATTTGTACCCACTCACTTCATCAGTGTGAGATTACCAACAGGGAAATCAATGAGCAGTGCCCTAATGAAGGATCTACACTTGTGCCCAATGGACCTGTTAGTTTTTATCTTTTCTCCTAATATGGTATCAATGAGGTCCCCAGATACCGTAGCTCATGTATCATACAGTATGTGGCATCGGTGTACAGGCGCACATAGTCATGTCGTGATGGAAGAGTGCAGGGTATCCACAAACCGTGCAGAATGTGCAAACTTTCATCATGCTCAGGTTGGTTTAGTCGTACATTAGACGACACATCAAGCAGCAGGGTTACTTTCATCAGCAATCGAGCTGAACAAGTTTCCACAAGCTGAGTGGGCTATGTTACATTCATGCCGTAAAATAACTATGTGTTGTGTCAATAAAGATAATACAAGTCTGACAATGTTATTATGGAAGAATATCTGAGTTTTATGGGAGTGAGAGTTGCATTTGTTCAAATGATCTCGGCTGAAATAACCCAATAAACAATGACACTTTGTCACAGAGCGCAAGCTCTTGTAAACTCAGAAAGAATTTGTGGGTTTTGCCGTGTTGTGCACGGCAAATATCTCGTAAACAAAGATGGTTCAGAAATATAGCTACAGGAATCCCTGGGTTGGGTCTGTGTCATGATTTATTTCTTCTGTTGGTTTTACATTTTCTAAGTTTGAGCTGACACTCTGTTGGCACTGACTGCACTCACACATACTGTACTGTGTATGATGCATGCACACAAACACATACACATACAGTAAAACACACTTCGCTGGACAGAAATACACATTCATGCACGGTCTCTCTCAGGTGCACAGCACACACACACATTCAGATACGTACACAAACACACAGAGCTGCTCGGCCCCTCGGTCTGCCGCGCTCCAGCGACCCTATCTTATTAAAGCCTGTCAGCATAGCTAGCACTATCATAAGCTTTTTATTATTGACTCGGAAAATATGATAATTTGGAAATCACAGGCCGCCTCCTAAAGACTCCACCGTCACTTTCAATTTTAGCTGCTCTCCCTTCTTTTAATGGGAATGATGAGATAGCGGGAACTTCACAAGCTTCACGAGTTACACACTTTCTCCCTTCCTCCCCAGTATGTTCAATTATTTATTTATTTGTGTTTTTTTTAATTAGTACATTATAATTGAGGTCTGTCACCTATTGCACCTTCAAAGAAAGCTAAAACAAATTTAATTAAAAGTGGTATCTCCTTTCATAGGGGAAATTGAATTATGTTTGAAGTAGGAGAGATTGCCAGCTGACAATATGTTTTCTTTATTAAATCAGCTTCTTTACCTTTTACTTTACTTTTTAGAACTGCCTGAAAATAATCCCAATGTGGATTCATTCCTGACACCGGCTGCACTGCCCACACATTTTGCAATGTGTATGTTAACTAAGTGCATGCAATATTTTTTTTTTCTGCAATGTAAATGAAATGGAGCATCAGTGATCTGAAACTCAATGCACCATATATTGCTTTTTTTGTAAATTAAAACAGGATTTCTAAAGAAGTAGTGAGTTTACAGATAGTAAGTTTGTGGCTGAAAGTACACACACCAAGATGCCTAACTCATCCATCCACAGATTTTCACTTCTTCTCCTATCAGCTCTTGTCTCCCTCCTCCCTCTCAGGGCTCTCAGCATTCTGGGATTACCTCCCTATCTATTCTTTGCATTCCCAGAGGCTCGCCGTGTGATCCATAATTCAACAGTGCCCCTATTTCTGGCCAAACTAGAATTTGAACTGTCCCATAATCTCCATCTGGCACTTGGAGGCTTAATCGGAGTAAACACTGTTGCTTCAATATTTTATTGACCCTCCGTCTTGATAAGACATAATTGGCATTTCTAATCTGAAGCGAGAAAATCTCAGGAACAGGTCCACAGCGCAGATGAGTGGTGTGCCATGCGGGTGGTCAGCGCCAGGAGGTGGAGAGGGTGGGGGAAGGAGAGATGGACCAATATACAGTAGAGTAATCCTTCTTTCAGAAAACATTCTTGTGTTAACGGAGGCCCTGCTCCTTCCTGGAAGGTGTAACAGGAAGGTAGCCCTGAGCTGTGGTCTGAGAGCTCTATGATTGTGGCCATATAATCCTCTCCATTTGAAGAGGCTTTGCCCAGAGAAGCTGCTCCAAGAACAATGCTGGAGGGCAAGAATGGTTCTTAAAACTCTTGAAAGGCAATAAATGGTGCCCTCATGTCATTAAAGATACAATATGTAAGTTCTGCCACTAGGGGTCTCTCACATTAAAACAATAACAAAGTTTGATGTCATCTGAAGTTGCACAGGATCATGAGTGGTTTTTTTTTCATTGGTAAGTAACCATCATTGCTAATTAGTATCTATCTGACATGACTCAAGCAGCACTCAAGCCCTCATATTTATGAACGAGGGATTACGGATGCACCGAAATCCAAATACGTTATTTGGGAAAGCACAAATAATGTGACGGAAACAGATTTCTTCTATCCGAAATTCCTTATTATTTATTAGTTCTACTTTTTACTTTTATCTAAGTACTTAAGTATCAGTAAGATTAAAACATCAAGAAACATGAACACACTGCATCATTGCAATTTAATATTATTCCCTTCACCTGAAGTACATCTTTTACTCATTTATTGTAAAGAGTTCCCATTTCCAGAGCAGAACATTTGTAAATTACATGATTTTATATTTTCTTTAGTTTGGTATGGCTCAGTGTCCCCCAGTGTTGTTGGAAACATTTAAGATAATGTACATACACAACTCAATAAAATATGTAACATGTGTTTAGGTTTTTTGGACACTTTGATGTAGACATGTCACATATCACAGGTTAAAGACAAATCCAATTGCCCCATTTCATGTATTGCAATTCGTGACTCTCTTAAAATAAAGAGCATCCTGGCAATGCTTCATGATATTCTGGTTATTTAAAGCATTAATCGTGTGCGTTCTGTGGCTTTTACTCCTACAGTGTCATCTGGACTGAGCAGTCAGACATCTTAATCACAACAGAACCATGTGAATTCATTTTTAAATAAAGATGTTTGGTGAATTGCAGCATTTGCCACCGCTTTCCATTATGTGGGCCGAGGGACAAAGATATTACAAATAGCACCTTAAATGCTGCCACGCTCGCTCAGCCAGTGATGCGATTTTGAAGGTGGCTCTCCAGAATTTCTCCCCCCTTCTCCCCCCTCTTCCCTTTGATCTCGCCTGTTATTGTCATCTCACAATCCCAGTTTTGAGGGGGTGGCTTCTTGGCCTCTCGCCCATCTCCCAGGCTTTTCTAGGCAGACTCACTGTGGGAACAATCCCTAAAACTTCTTCCCGAATTTGTCATAAAACTTTTAACTCCGGTTTAAGAATGAGCGGACTGATATTCTGTTAACAATCCACACACCTGCATACAATTTCACACTGACTTAAACAACAGAATGGGTTAGTAGGAAGGGGGGGGGGGGATCCGACAGATATGTATCCATGCACATTTTGCATTGAAAACAGATTCCATTAGGGCCAAAGGTATTTCTCCCTGGGGCAGATCTTGTGAAAGTGAGAAAGATGGAAAATTGGCCAAGGCGAGCAGCTGAGAGCTAATGGATCAAAATTACCCCCGTCACAAAGTTTGGACGAGAGCTGACAAAATTGCTTTTTTTTCGCTAACCCCTTTTCTCTCCCATCCCTCCCTCTCCCCCTCCTCTCATACACCCCGCATCTCAATATGAAACGCAGACAGAGAAATCCATCTGTAACGCAGGCATTGTCAGCGACTCGCAATTTACACCCATCCTTCTCTGCAGCTGTTCCTGTGCTTGATGGCGTGATAAATTAATCTTTTTCCGTGCCACTGCGTCAATTCTTTTAAAAGAATACATTAAGACACGTTAGAGACATTTTTTTTCCCTGAAGTAAACATTTTTTTCTATCTCCTCTCTCAGTCACCATGACAAATCATATTCTCAGATGAAGAGACAGAAAGCAGAGAGAAAAGAGGGGGAAAAGGGAGAAATGAGAAGCGGGAGCGACGGGGATGAGGAGAAAAGAGAGATTTTGGGGAGCTGGAGCGGCGAGCTGCAGACTCAGTCAAAGCGTGTGATTTAAGTATTCGTCAACATTTCCTGAGGGCAAATATAGTGGTCATAGCTGATCAAGCATAATGTCTGACATTCATTCTCATTGCCAGAGATGACAGAATGAGCAGTGCTCAGGCAGATTCCCCCGGCAGTCCAGCCCACAAAAATCAACAGGCAACCGTCATTTGTCTCCGTTTGTCTCCGAAGCAACACAAATTGTCCATCAACTGCGGCACGCATCATGCCGGAATTTATATTGCACCTCCTCTCCTCATACATTTTCATTGTCATAAAGATCTAAATCCCCCCAGCTGTTTCTGAAAGACACCACCAGCCAGCTATAAGACTCTTGTTGTAGATTAGATTCTCAAACCACTATTAGCTGACATGTCTCATACAGAGACTGATACAGAAACACCAGATATGTTTACATTTTTCTTTTTTGATTAATGCTACTGTTATGGAAGTATGCACACATACAGCACTATACATGGTGTATGGTAGTCTCATACATTCTACATCAGTGGTTTTCAACCAAGGGTACTGGTACCCTGAAGTGTACTTCTACTTGCCAAGAGGTCTGTGGAAAGATTGCAGGGGCAAAGAAGCATCCCAATTACACCTGGGGGGTATTCCATTAAGGCTTAAGTGAAAAAGCCTGGCTTGAGTTAACTCAAACTTTCACTCTAGGCTTAATTTGTCCCACTAACATGATTTAGCCTGGTCTAGTCCTCGCTAACTCAAGCCAGGCTAAAACAAGCTTGCATTGTGAGCTTGCACGGGGAACATAAGGAGCCCAGAGTAGCTGACTGTCGAAGGGAGCATAACTTTTCATAGAAACGAAGGGAAAAAATTATCAGTGTTCTTCTCATCAGTGGAACAAACCCTGCAGATCGAACTATATAAAGATTATTCAGAGTTCATCATGATAATACTTTTGCAATTAACAAAGCAAAGGAGATGTCTTGGCAGAAAAAGCGCAGGCAAAGTAAATGTGAAGATAATATGATCCAGCATGGCATTCTGCTGCCCCAACAGACTTCAGCAGCAATACTGTTTTGATTCCAACCCGAGGCCGACTTACATGTTGTCATCTCTCTCTTATTCCTCATTTTCTTGTCTATCTTAAGCTGTACTATGCAGCAAAAAAAGGCAAAAAGCCACAAAAATCTTTTTTGAAAAGATATACAAGCCTGCTTATTGTTTTATTTGTTAAATATCTGACCTTGCTGCCGGACATGAGTCAGTAACATACTGATATTACCAAGTACAGCTGCTCTTTAGAACATTTTCTCTTTCACAGGACTTACAAGTTTCATCTGCTTAGTGGCATTGAGAGTGAGAAACTGGACATGGTGCAGAAAAATCTAAAAATGAAAAAGTTCAAGTTGGTGATAAAGAAACTGGATGAGTATAAGTTTAAATAGAGCAGAACATCATGGTTTGGACTTCTTTTAATGTTTTTTGTCTTCACAGCTTGAGTGAATGAGTAAAGATAACTTCCGAACATCTTTAGCTTTAGCTTCAAAATAAACACGTTCACTTCACCCCATGTCAAAGTTAGCCTTTGAAGACAGTAAAAGTTGCAAGACATGATTTTCTTAACTCTTTTAAAATTAATATGTTCTTTGAACGTAAAGTAAACATGCAAATTCATGCTTGGTCACATAGAAAATGTATGAACTTGTGTTTCCACATGGACAGAAGTGACGGGAGCACAAAAAGACACTTGATGTCCAGTTGGAATTCTCTGACACACTCCTAACAGGCTAGTTCAGTGGTGTAATTTACTGTACCATGGTTACTGAGCAGGTATTCTTATAAGCCACAGTCATGAAACAGATCTCTCACTTAAATTAGCCAGATTCAAAATAAGCCAGGATTTTCCTGTACCCACATTGATGGAATACCTCTCTGGTATTAAAATATGATCTGTTTCTGGACAAGTTATCCACATAAGGAAAAGTGCATGTTAATGAAAGATGTAAAGATGCATCTTGATTGAGTTTGCCTAACCACATCTGAAAGTAATCTGGCTCAGATGGTGTTTAGATCTTAGGCAGGTGTAAACGCAGTGTGCAGGTACACAATGTGCTGGTATTCATACGTGACATAACATTGATATATATGGTTTTTACCTAACATAAATTATAAGATGTTTAAAATTAGAGAGCGAGAAAATGAGAAGGCTGAAGGAAACACACCTCTAATTACTGATTATACATCTTTTGTGTGCCATGAAAGGGTCATGTCTAGATGGGAACCTCAGACCCACAAAAGTCTTGAGAGATTTGTACACACTGTTTCTTTATGTTGTGCAACTAATTATGTTTTATAGTGTGGCAGTGCTGTGGTTAAATTCTGCTTAGAGACAAGAAATACTTGATTGGGGTTGGGAAAAGATCGTAGTTTGGTTTAAAATAATCACTCTTGCAACATCTTTCGCAGGTCCGGGTTTGCCATCTGCACACA
Organism: Lutjanus argentimaculatus; assembly: GCA_034769285.1. NCBI lineage: Eukaryota > Metazoa > Chordata > Actinopteri > Lutjaniformes > Lutjanidae > Lutjanus > Lutjanus argentimaculatus. The sequence goes on from JAWZSL010000014.1 coordinate 14,731,361, forward strand.
ACCCCACGAAAGCACCAAAAGATCCATTTTATCAACAGAACTGTGTGAAAAATGAAGCGTTGCTGGAGTGGTAAATGAATGATATACAGGAAGAAATAACTGTGTGTGTGACTGTGTCTGCTGCATTCATCTGCTCAGAGGATCTGATGTTAACAAGGCATAATTTCAGAGCTACAACGTCAATTAATGGATTTGTTGATCAAAAGAAAATTAGACGTCAACTATTTTTATAATCTATTAATCATTTCAGTCGTTTTTTCGAGCAACAAATGTCAAACATTTGCTGGTTTCAGGTTCTTGAATGTCATTTATGATAATAAAGGAGGAGTGTTTTGGTTTTGGTCTGTTCGGTGGACAAAAGAATTGAAGACGTCACTTTAGGCCGTGGGAAATTGCGATGAGCATTTTTCAAAGTTTTTCAACATTTTACAGATGAAAACATCAATTGATTAATCCTGAAAATAATAATAATACACAATGTAGTCATAATCTAGTGACAAGGGTAGCCTAGAATTTCAGGACCAATTTGTGTAATGCTGATTGTCATCTGTATTTACAAGCTACCACTTAAGATAGGCTACACATACCCACACCTCCCACAAACCTGCGAGTCAGTTGTAACATGTCACCACGGGATGCAATTAAGAGTGCACGAAAAGTAGTTAGCAAGCTAGCAAAGAAGTTAATTAGATTAGAAAACTAATAGTTGATGATTGATGACTGATTTAAATAGCTAGGAATAAACTTTTGAAAAAGCAATGACTAACAATTGAAATAAATCGCTAATTTAAAGGATAAATGGTTGAAATTGTTAGCTACGTAGTTGTTGTCAACATGACAGTTCCCAAAAAGTGAAGCCAAACATCTCGACTGCCCCCAAGTGGCTGGCTGCAGTATAGGTCATAAACAGCGCCTTCTCTATGTTAGCAGATAGGACATAATTTTTAAATATTTCATTCTAAAAGTAATGGGTAAATGGCTGAAATAGACAGCTACAACTCACGTATAAATAGTTGAAACATGACAATATCCACTCTTATTAAATGTTAAATAACACCATGTTTAAAAATATTTTCAAAAGAGCATATTTGGAACATAGACACTTGATTTCATCTACAAAAAAAGGTTGGATAACAGTGCACTGCATTATGAAGTCTAAAACATTTAGTTTGCCAGATATTTAAGTTCAGGTGGTTTCGACTAGATAGGTGAGTTATTCATCACTTGGTGCTTTTGGAGGTAACTTACAGGGGTTGTTACCACTTATCATTTCAGTTAGGTAACCCCCTGAATTACCTTCTTTCAACACCATATTAAACCTTTAAGCTTCACATGGCAAAGGCGTGCCCCAGAGTTAGACTAACGAGGATCCACTTGGCTCTCAGCACAGCCAGAGAGGGGCTTTGAACAGGAGGAGAGCACACAGGTGCACCTGGAGATGGATGAGAGGGGGATCAAGATCCTCCAGGGATACTGAGACCTCCAACTCCCCACAGAGCAGCAGCCCCTGCTGGGCAAATGGATCACTCAGCCTCTGGTTCTCGCAAAACACCTTAGACCACTTTAAAAAGAAAAAGGTGCACCTGTGAGCACAATAAATCTGCTGCAGGGAGGATTTACATTTACACAAAGACAGATTGTGAAGGTATAGTCTTCTCTTAAATAAAGAATGCAAAGTAAATGCTCATGCATACTCCCACACAATGCCAGGCATAGAAGAAAACTCTCACACACACGCTCATACAGTATATTTTAAATTCACATATATGAATGCATTTAATTAACATTTGAGCCTACAAGTTACAAGTAACGAATGGACTACTATGAATTAAAATAATTAGAAGAGAGAGCAGCATGCATTTCCAGAAATCGTACTGAGGCAGGGGCGTAAATATAGACAGTGTAGGCAGCGCAGTGAGGCTGTGGGGTTGGGGGGCCATAGAGAGAGAGCCCCCAAAACAATGTATTAGGCTGAAAGACAGGCCCTTTCGAGTGATTCATATTGTCGTCACAGTGCTCGTGTACACAGTCTGTGTACAAAGAAGATATCACATTAAACCCATTTTCATCATGGTTTCTTTTTTCCTTTTTATTTTGTAAAATATTTATTAGCAACCTATAAGAAAATGATATGCTCATTCCACAGAAAATAAAAAGTATGAATAAACTAAAAAAAACCCAAACTATTGATAAAACGTTATAACCATAATAAATTCAGTTTTCGTTTATAGTTATTTTATGTTACGAGCATTCAATAACGTTTATATATCCTTTATGAACCATTATTAAGCAGTTGTAAAGTTTTATAAACATCAACAGCAACTTTACAATAAAAATCTGGATAATTTTTATAGACAACACATTCTCACTCCCCACTTAAATATGACAGCTTGTTCAGTGGCCCTACACTTCAAACTTATGCTGTAAGTGCCAGGGCTCTGTGATCGAGTTAGCCATGATAAATGCGCAATGTATGGGTAGACTTCGAAAATACAGGCACGAAAACTTATCGGGTAGGTTTAAGAAACGATCGTATTTTGGGGTAAAATAAGATTTAAATTTCTTACATAACTTCACGTTTAAAAAATTAATTATCAACCTTTAACAAGGTGTTACAAATATGTTGTCCATATCTGACATCAATGTAATGATTTCTTAAAGGGTTACAAATTATTGGGTAATCATTAACAAATATGTAGTTTGTAAAGTATTGTAATGTGTGCAACAATAAACTATTTACTAATTTAATCAGAATGCCATTGTGCTAATTTCCTATCAGCTACGATCAGCAATGTATAATTTATATATACTAATTATTTTATATTATACCAATGATCATAATGTATAGCATTACTAATAATTACTAAATATAATTATTATCATTTTATTGTTTGCTAACAGTTAAATAACTATGATGGTCATTATTAAGTGTTACTAAACTACTACTACAAACTATTCAATTAGATTAATAATTTCTTATTTTCCTTGGCATTTTTGTCAGATACAGATATGCAATGGTGATTTCTGGGTAATATGTATGGTGATGTTGTCCACTATCAAATCCCTATTTGATCATGAGACAACTTTGACCGTCATCCATTGTTCTGGTAGCTTTTACTTTGGCTTCTCTACTTTCCAGATACACTGACTGGTAAATCCAGTTGTTGTTAAAATATTTATATATGCCTATATGTCTATGCGTGTGTGTGCGAGTGTGTGTGCATGCTCGATAACTGTAAGTGAATAGGCAAAGTATGCAGCGTCGCCTGAGCTCTCCTCAGAGTCATGAATTCATGTGTGTATGAATGTATATATGTCACATATTCAGTTAAAGTCCTCAGATTCAATCCACATGTGTTGCAGCGTACTATACGTATTAAATTACCTGTCAGTTTGTTCTCCTTCTCAATGAAATTTAAACTTTGAACTCTCTTAAAAAGCAGTTTTCCTAAAAGTGTTGAGACTTTCCGTTTCACACACAGTGAGGATATACTGCCGCAGCAGATGGGGCAGAGCCACATGTGAGGAACATGGGTAGATTTACAACTCATCCTTTTCAGTGTAAAACTGGCACAGCCGCACAGCCTATGTTTTATTATTGTATCACTGAGATCACACAGACTGTCAGTACCTCCTGTATCAGCCGCTACTATTTTGAGCTTTTTTTTCTCCAAGATCTTAAGCCCCTCTCACCTTAGGTGTTCTGGTTATGAGAAACAATTTCCTGTGTGCCAGTTCCCATGGAGACTTGCTGAAGACCACAGTGCAGGTGCAAGTCTCGCAGTGGGGAGAAGAGAAAAAGTTAAATGCAGCAATACTCAGATGGTTTGATAAGCCTGCTGAAACACACAGCTCATCATAAAACATGGGAGAAATACATCATGCTTCCCTTTCTTGTCAGATCATTAAAATAAAAAAGGGGAGGTGACATTGTTGCAAAAAACGTGTTGACTGCAAGATATTCACAGTCATGTTCGTGAACTTTGCGAGGTCAGACAACTCATCTGGGACATTAGGGGGAGCACTGACTTTTCTTGCCAGAATTTCAGCGTGCCGAGTATAGTGGAAGGCCCCTGTTGTGACCAAATTAAAGGATCTTCTTTTGTTTGACAAACTCCACAGGGGAGATCAAGCGTAGGCAGAAATCCTTTTTGCTGCTGTTTCTAAGATTTCTCTCTCCTTTTTTTTTTTTCCTCGGAAGAAAGGATGTGAGGCACTGTCAAGACGAGCCCCCTGCAAAGAAGCAATTAAAAGCTCGGCCTTGTGAAGGTCTCGCTGCAGCACAGCCAGAAAAACAGCCTCGTCGTCGAGCGAAATGGAAAATGAAAAGCTTCCATCAGTTGTTTGATAATGGGAGTTTGTTGCAAGTTTACCAAAACAGCGGGCATGTGCCATAAAGGAGGCTCACACATGCTTGTCAATGATAAAAATGCATAAGACAGTTGAAATTCATTCCTGACTGAAGAAACATGTACACATCAGACTTAAAAAGGCAGGAAAAACAGAGCTTTGATACTGTAAGTAAGGAAACAGGGAGAATAAGACAGCAATGACAAGCAAGCAAGGTTTTAAATCCTTTCACACCTTCTAGAAATAATTTGGGTCAAAGAGTCTTTAAATGCACATGTGTGCTACTACATCCAGTGTTGCCAAATGTGGTTTAAGAGGCCTGTTGCAGTTGATCCGTTGCTACTGATGCAATCCAGGGTAAGGTTTGCTCTGCTCGCATTACATTTCAGTTTGTCAGCCCCTTTTCTTTGTGTAATTGTGGTGCCAATCACGACGGGGACTGTTTGGGAACATGTCGAGCATTTATGGTAACGATGCTAAATTGTTGTCGTGGTGAATTAGCATTATCGTGCAGTCTGTGCGTAGGGTGACATAAGAGAAACTTGTCTTCGCTTGCCGCTGCCAGTTGGCATCAAGAAATGGGGTTTTGAGACACAGAGGAGGAGTGTGGGATGGGAAGAGGATGAGAGAGATGTTCAGAGGAGAGGGGGCACGATTATCGCAGCACTATGACTTCAGATGGATGAGGATTCATAAAGGCTGACACAGGAGAGACACAGAGAGGGAATGATACGAAGCCGCTGTATAAGCATTACTGTGTGAACATGATTTAGAAATGTTTACAGAAAATTCTGAGCAACAGAAGATCTTGAATTTGAAACATCATGTTGTTTTAATCTCATGCTGTTTGGAGGCAAAAAGCAGGTACCTACAAGACAAATTATGAGACTAAGTTTAAGTCTAAATCTTTCTAAGACTTTCAAATTTAAAAAAGGTTTATTTAGGCCTAATTATCCTATTTTTGTTTAAAGAGTTTCGTCACACCACAGATTAACCACCAAGCCAAATTTGAAAGAATAAAAAAAATTGCCAAGTATATAAAATCAGATCTCAAAATCTGAAAAGAACAAGCAGTTTTCCCAGTTAGTTTAGAGGTCTAACTCCATAATTCAGTACTAAATAGTTCACAGTCTTCATATCTTTTCAGCAGTTATTTTCAAACATGTATAATGTGTTTAGGATTTCCTTTAAACAGACTTGAATATTTTCACTTTCCTACAAAATGAATGTTATTTTTATTAGCTTATATCAATGGAATGGGAAAATAATGATAACTATATACTTAACTAGAAAATGCCTTCAGACCTCTGCCAAGGAGGCAGTTCACTAAGGAATGATGATTAAAATCTGTTATTCCAGAAACATAATTGCAGAATGCAGTCCTGAGTGGCATAAAATATTAATCAGCTTTGACCAGTTTTGATGCTATTATGCGGTTGCACCATTGTTGTGCATGTGACACTTGGTGGTAATAGCAAATGCAGTTTAATACTACATGTCCCATAATTCTGGGGGCAGCAAAACAAACTATTGTTGTTTTAATAAAGAAGTAATAACTGGCATTTTCCGTCATTCATTTGAGCAACCATGATCTGATCGCGGCACACGGCATGAGTCTGTGAACAGCAAAGTGCTGCCTGTCACCTGCAGCTCTTCTTCTAACAGCCACTGTGGCTGCTCCTTCTTGTCCATTACTCCCTGCAATATTTTAAACTGATCCGCTGTCAATTAAATGGCAAAAAATTACTGTTGTCATGTTTTGTAGATGCACAGAGTGGAGGTGATTGATAGACAGACAGACAGAACATCTTTTTACTTTGGTTCCTGCCTGTTTTTTCATTGTTGCAGATTGAACATTTGGCCCTAATTCCACTTTCTACCGATTATAACAATCCACAGACGGAAGGGTAAATGACAGGGAAGTGTCAATAAGGAGAGATTGTGTGAGAGTGAAGTCCTCCCATGTAAAAACAAATGTGAGTTAACTTTGATTTAAGAACTCTCCTTGTTAACATTCACAAAGATCAGATTATGATGCTGATATTAAAGGCCAAAACACACTAAAGGCACCTGATGCTCGTGTTTTGAAGTACACCCATTGTTCTAAATGGCAGAACATGCACTGGAAGCATCTTTACCCAAGTCAAACTGTCAAACTTGTTTCAGTTTTGGAGTGCTTTTGGAGAGCTTTTTTCTGCACCCTGCTTTGGGAAATCTAATGTTAAACTATCTGTAATAGTAACTGTATGCTTTTCGCAGTTACCCTGAAATTGGCTGCACTGATGCACACTTCCATGTGTGCGTGTGCACATGGTATGTTTTAGAAGTTTTTCCGCACCGGAATACAGGGCTGTGTAATTCAAGCCCTAAAAAACAGCTTTTGTTTTGCCAGTTAAATGCTTTTAATTTGAAACCGCATAATGTTCAGTTTGTGTTAGCAGTAACTTAAGACAGCATTTTTCCCACAAATTTCGCCACAGAAAACCAGTTTGTAATACTGCAAATATATAGATAATAAAATAGATAATAAAATACTTTAATCAGTGGCTTTCTGTGGACACAAATGTGACGATCACTGGGTAGGGTTACAGATATAGTTGTAGGGTTCGGCTAGATTTATACTTATAACTAAGTATACTTAGACAAATGTGTATGGATACTTCACTGTAGCTGAACCCCATGAAAAAGTACATTTTCGCCACATTTACAGTGGCTCAAGGATTCCATGTTGGGACAGCAGCAACTGTTACCGATCAGCTCGGGCTGTTTGTGTTTTCTCCTACAAGGAGAGGTTTCTGCCTGGTGGAGTGGTTGGCGGAGTTTGAAGAGAGTGAAGACAACATGAGGGAAGTTGAAAAAAGACTCTCAGTATAGTCCTCTCCTTCTCAAAATATACACATCTAGTAAAGCATATTGCAGACCTTCTGCTCGCCGTCATCACCGCCATGTATGAAAGAATGAATTTAAACAGCCACCGTCACTCAGAATAACAAAGTAAATGAAGGAATGTAAGCGAGTTCCTGTGGGGAATGTGCATACAAAACATGTGTCCAACCTTGCAATGGTGACATCAAAGGGTGAAATCTGACTCTCAACTATAAATCAAGACTAAGACAGCATATGTATCTGTGGTGGGACTCAGGTAAATCTCTTTCATCCCCTATAAATCCAGCTTCAGGGCAAGTCTCTATTGGGAATAAATGTAAGTCAATGTGATATCCTCCTAAGTAATAAAAGCAAGAGTGTGTGTACATACAGTATGAGTGATCAATAGGTGAAGAAGCTTTATGGAATTTGAACTCCTAACCAATTATGAAGTCAGTCATTCTGGTTATATAATCATTGTTAATCATCTGTTAACATTAATATCCTCACTTTTTATACAATCTGTGGGATAGTCAAAATGTTCAAAAATCATAAAAACATCTGAGTATATGGTACTGCATACGGTTGGCCTACTGTAAATTCTCACACAACCTCATGAAATAATTATTAAACAGCATTTCTGTGTTTACGTTTCAATTGTGAAACTTGAATAGTGAAGCCAAACCTTTATATTTCACAGACTAACACTGTTTTGACACCTCCCAAGTGCATAGTTGTGATAATTTAAAGCTCAGGAGTAACTTATTGCTTCATATATTTATTTTATAAATGTGAAACTGATCATGAGTTTTAGTAAGGAAGCTGTGAGGAACATATCAAATAGTCCCAGGTTAGTGAAACTGAAAGAGAACAAAAGAGTCTTGTGGTTGGAGGGGCATTCTGTGGAAGTATGTCGTAAAATTTAGGTAAACATTAAGCACTGGTTGGCTGATAGTTGTATTTCATCCACAGTTATGTTAAAACTGAAATTGTTCCTTGAGGACATACAGACCTGTGGCTGCCATGGCTGTGTGAACCTTAATATCTGGCTTTTATTTTGAAATATATTCCAAAGCCAGAGGGTATGTGAAATTGCAATTGTCTTTCTTTTATGTTGGGCTAATTTAACTGTCACTATTTGTCTTATTTTCAGTCACTTGCCAAATGATTTGATTTTATTAGTGTTTATTGCCATTGCAGGTTTTTAATATTTTAACAATGTTTCAGTGACACTGGCTCCTTTGTCTCTGTGCAGCATTTTTGGTAGCAGCCTGTGGGTGCACCAGGGGCAGTCTCCATGCTGCAGGTGAGTAGTATGTTTTGTTTTGTACTTGTAATATATCAAAATTTAACCTCACTCCGTGTTGCATCATTATCCACTGTTAAATATTTTTTTTTGCAGAACAAGTAGATAAAATCATCATTTTTTCAATATAACTGCATGTACAATATCACTGCTTCAAATGGCCATTTGATTGCTGTATTCATTTAGAGGTGAATGCACCAGCATTCTGTTGATAGACACAGGAGTACTAGGCGAAGGCCACCATTTCAAAACTGTTGCAGGACAGGTAATATGTGCAATTAGCTGTTATGCATAGAGAGCTTGTTGGCTTTTGACAATTTGAAAAGAAAAGACCTTACTGGCTAACTCAAGGCTGTATGTTAGTATAAGTGTATTTTCATAAGCTCTTAAAGCCTCTGGAAGTGTTGCTTTAAATAATAAAATGCATATATGATATCAAAGTTTAGCTTCTCATTAAGCATCCTCAAAGATATGAGTCAAGATGAATATTCATAACTACTAGAAAACATGGTTCAAAAACAACACATTTTGCTGTTTAGACCCTTTCTCAAGACTCTGTGGGAGTGGCAGATCTGTTTGATCGACAGCTACCTCAGTAGTCCCAACAGGGAAGCTTTCCAGTGTAGTTAGTGCTGTGTATGGACCGCTATGGACAGGTTCAGCAGCAAAATGTATTTTAGGCACCTAAAGAAAAGACCATGTAAAAGAAATAATATCGGTTTAAGTGTACGCTAAATTTAGAATATTTTCACCACCTTTCTTTGCCATCAGACAGCCTTTTCCAACAGGAACTGAAGCTGCCATCTATACTCTCTTCAACACCAACAGACTGAAAGAAACAGTAATTTTACCTCACAGAACACGGGAGTTGCCAGACTACCATTGTCTCTATATGAGTGTTTGTGTTAAATGACTTCAGTGTTTTCAGATCTGAACTAATGTTACTTCCTGTGGATCGAGGCAGTGGTAGACCAACACCTCCCATGTTCAGTGAGGTAAAGTGAAGAAATGTTTTTTTTTAGGGCTGTCAAACGATTAAAAAAATTCACTTGATTAATCGCAACACTACTCTGTGATTAATCGCGATTAATCGCAGTTAAATTACTACATATTATATATACTAATATTACTTGTATTTTCTTCTATTCTTTCTTATATAGCATTGAAGGATGCAGTACAGTTAATCCATTACAATTTAAGGATGCAATTTTACCGATTGGTGAAAAATAATGACACATCATAGTTGTTTATTTTTTCACATCAGCACTACATTTTGATTAGTGTATTAAATAAATGCCTGTGTATCGTCTGCACACCTCAACTTTCATAAAAAAGTCACATCCATACAGTCTATGGTCACTTTGTTGTGAATGGAGAATATTGTCCCCCTGAAGCTGCCGTACATCTGACAGGCCACCGTCCGTCATAGGAAACACTTGCAGAGTTACAACTATGATTGTCACTGTCACTGACACTGTCAAACCAAGAGTTTAACAGTGTTTTCCACTCTCATGTGTGATCAAACCACAGATTGCAGCGAGTTTTACCCGATCACGGGCAGAGTTGGACGGCTCTTCACCGGGCAGTGGGTGGGATGAAGCTGCATTTAAGACGGAAATACGAGACAAACCCTGTCTCGCGCTGATTCAAAACGGGACGCGCCATTTAATCCTCAAATATGGGATGATTCCGTACTTCAGGGTGACGGGTGACAACTCCAGTGGAGACACAGATCACAGACTGTATACACAGACAGACTCTATCTAAGTCACATGACGTGATTAATCGTGCGTTAAATTTTTTTTTACACGTTATTGTTTCCAGATTAATCTCATGCATTAGCGCGTTAACTTTGACAGTTTTTTTCAAAGAGATCTTGTGGAGCTTTTCCATTGGCATTTTGGCAGCGACTAGTCAAACTTTGCTGCGCTTATTTGCATTACCATTGCTATTTCATCATGCCAGGCTGTGTCAAATCATGCGAGATGCACCTTCTCTGGAGTGGGGCCTCCAAGCGATGTGTGGCATTTCTCACTGGCTCAGGCCAACTTGTAACAACCTGCCTTTTTACCCTTCATGCATGTGTAGCGTGACTCAGCTCATGCCTGTGTAGGAGAGCAGACATGGAGGTTTCAGTTTTCACCTCGTCCAGGAGGTTTTTAAAAATCTCCGTGTCCAGCTCTCAGTACTATTGTAGCTTTTGACTGAATCTCTGTGGTTTGAGGTTTAGTTTGTCTCCTGCATTGGTGGACATGGCTTTTAATATGATTGGTTCGTGGAATTAATTTAATAATTTTCATGACGAATATCAAAGCACAAGCATGCCCCATTAAAACCCAATACAGAAAAGTGAACAAAAACATACGTTTTTTGGTTAAGGAAGCTATTGTGGATTTGAGTTTCCAGAGGCTTTAACTGTTTCTTTCATTTGCTGTTACTTCATTTCACCATGACAATCAACTCTTCATTTTTCCCTACAATTTTATCTTATTTACATTCATCTCACCATTACACAGTATATAGAGTCAGGTTTATATGGGAACACTTTATATAAGTCAAGCACACGGCTTCCTATTTCTCCACTTATTGCTGCATGCATACCTATACCTTTCCTTCAGCCTGCTTTCATCCCTTTTTTCTCTGTTCTACACCATAATTTCCTATCAAATTCTCAGCTCAGTTCAACATACTGTATCATATGCCTCAAAGCAAATGCTACAGAAAGGGGAACAAAATTCATATTACTTTTTGCGTTCCATGTGTCAAGTCGTTAATGGACGGTGAGTGGAAGTGAAAAGCAGGAGCATTTTCATCTTTCCTTTCTCTGTCTCTTTTACACTCAGCAAGGAAGCACATGTAAATTGGCTACGAAAGGAGAGGTAGAAAACAATTATGGGAGCGACGCGCCTGAGAGAAATGAGTCTATTGCTTGACCTGTAATGAAGTGGAAAGTTGACAAGCCGGCTTTGTGCGACTCGCAGATTTGAATGCAAGGAAATGACTCTTCTGTACTGTCAACCAACAGGAAAAGATTGCCAATTATAAGTGCGGGCCTTCCACTGGTGCCTACAGGCATACTGATGGGCGAGGATGGACATGAATATTCAGTGTACATGAATATTAATGCTAACATTTTATAATAATGTCGCTAACAAGACCTTAACAAACTGTTAGTTAATGATTAATTAAACATGAAAAAACAGTCATTAATCATACTATAAATATATGAAAATTATGAGTGCATCATTAATGTGACAAGAGTTAAAGAAAGATATGCAAATCTGTGCAACCATCATATATGTTTGGCTATATTTCAAAAAATTACTAAAATTATGGCAAAAAAAACATGGTTGTGTCTAGCTGCAGCCTCATCATCTCAGCTGTGCATTTATTATGTATGTCTACACTGGAAATACTTTACATACTCAAGATGCATTTTAAAAAAGACTACCAATTGTAGTCTGTCGTACAGTGTAGAAATCAGAAAACATTATCTTAAGCTACAAATACAACTACTGATATATTTAATATTGAAACAACAAAATGAAACTGTATTACCACACAAATATTTTAGTAACTTCATACATACAATAAGAAAGCATATAATGGTATCCAAACAATTCAGAAATAAAAAACTGATTTAAAGCTATTATATGTAACATTTCTACATCAAAATGTCTAAAAACCCTAGACTTATGTTATATATTTTGCTGAATTGTATACTTACATGATCTCAAATGTTTCCAACAAATGTTCAAACTCAGAGAAATCCATAATTTATTCAAGGTAAGGATGTGTTTCTTGCTCTCCATCGCTAGGTAGCTGTTAGTTGCTATAACTTCCCAGAAAAAAAACAGGGTACATCAGAGATTGAGGAGGGAAGTCGGTGAACTTTAATAATACCTCGTCAGTTTGTTTAATCAGCTATGGTGGTTGTTTAACAGTGAAGATAACAACTCCCATGATCCCAAAGTGTTATGCTATCCCACAGTAACCTTTAAATAGGCTTATTTAGGTTATATTTACTTGGAAAAAACAGTAAAGATAATTTAGACATGGGTTATTTCTTACATACCTGCTACATTTGTTTCTACAACAGTGTTTGAGGTGGCTGTTATGTTTTGTTGTACGTTTAGTCGTGACGCACCATTCCCTCTAATTACTACAGGTTTGTCAAAACATGATGAATTCAATTCATTTTGCCACCGTGTTACAATTGACCTTTCTTGCAATGTTAATGAAAGTGAAAAATAATTTGTGTATTCACCCTGTAATTCAGATCTGCTAATAGGCCTGGCCCATGTTACATCCCTCCACCAAGTTTCATGAACACTGGGCTAACAATTTTTCTGTAATCCTGCTGAGAGACAATCAAAGCAACAAACTGAACTGAAAACATAACCTGCTTGGCAGTAATAATGGAGAGAGTCTGCTCAGCCAAACTGCCCAAAACATTAATAAAAGCTTGTTTCTTGATCGTTTTCTCACCACAATTTGACAACAGCTGTTCAGCACATCATTGACTTCACTTTTACTCTTGTATTTCTTGTACAGCTCATTTTCATAACCCCGTGCACTACCAGTCTCTATTCCCCATATTAAAGAGAATTGATTTCTGCATCACATGAATGTATTAGCTGGTGTGCAGATGACCAATGGGCAGTGGTCACAAACGAGGGCCGGCCTGATGAAGTGATCCAGGTGGCCTTAAAACTCCCGTTCAAGTACACTTTGCACCATATCCATCCTTGTTAACAGAACTGCTGAATATCTCTGAGTCACGCACAGCTGGTGCTACTGCAGCTCTTGGGAGGTAGTGCTTGCCAGATTCAACATGAGGTCCCTTTTATTTGCCAGAAAATCTCCCCCATGAAGCCCAGATTAAATATCAATTAATAAAACCCAGGTAGGCTTCTAAAGATTGTGTTTATTTCTGTTGAAATATGTGCATCACTTGAATTTTTTAGGGCGTGTGCAGCCTAAAACTGTGTGCTCAGCTGGTTCGGTGTATGTGTAAGAGTGTAGGTGTTGGTGTGTATTTTTGTGTATGTGTGGGTCTGTGTGTGGTGGATGGTGGGGGGGGGCCTTTGTGCGGTGCTGCTGCGTGTATCCAATTCCAGTGTATTTAACGAGATATCTCACTTCCTCCTTTTTTTATCTTGATTCCATTTCTTGCCAGCACTCAGGGGAGCAGAATTCATTCGCACTCGTTTTTCCTTTTTCTCTTTACTCTGCTGTGCACAAATTGTTACTCAGCCATTTCTGTGCAGCAGGAACGTTCCTCAGCAAGTGATTGTCATTCAGTTTCAAATTAGTTTGGGCTGATCTACCATGCAATAAAATCTCAACATGCTGGACAGAATGACATGCCATTCAGCATGATTGTAATAGCCTGAAGTTGAGCGAGATGTGTTGTCATTGTCTTGCCGTTTGTACAGCACATTATGTGTCATAAGAAAAGTTACAGCGTGCTGCTTTGCAAGCTGACAGCCTTGTTGTTTTTACAGCATGAGGTGTTTGTATATTCACAAATATTTATTTTGCATTTTAGCATGTTTTTGCTTACATATACAATTTCCCTTGTGTATTTAAGGTGTTTAAGTACATACAGTATGCGTCTGGGTGTATCTGTATGGCTGTGCATGTGCCACCGTCTGTCTATCTGAGTGAATGACTGACAAAAGGCCCCCAGAGGATGGAGGCATGACAATCGCTCACCCTTCCAGTGTCATTCAGCATCGTACGGGAGCCATTAACTTTTAAAGCCAGACCTCTCTAACAGCAGGCCCCATGCCGTTTAGCCTTCCCTCTGCAACACTTCAAATGGCCGTGATGGACAGGAGTCAGACCTCTGCGTCTCGGCAGGGTTGTGGGGTGGAGCACTATGCCCCTGTCCCGCGCTGTGGCACTGTTGGCACTGTTGGCACCTGGCTCTGACTGTGTGTGTGTGTATGCATGTGTGTGTATGTAGACTGTTGGACACTGAGGTCGAGAGAATGCATCTTGATTGACAAGTCTCATCAGGGATAACTTAATGGCACCACCACCTACCAATTAGAAGTCATCAAGGTCCCCAATTGAAAGTGGTTAATAAATAATGTATAGCCACAGTAATACCACATAATCTGGATATCAGAAAGTCAAAGGTGGATGCATTATTAATGGGGCCAAATTGGACTTTAATAACTGTTCCACTGAATCCCACACCGCAGCAGAATTCACTTATGTTAATATGCCTTTATTATTAATGGGCAGCCATTTTCTAAAATGTTAACTGACTGGGGTGCTCCAGAGGCAGTTGCCAAGATTGACGAGCTCCGCGTCTGGGGAGAAAGAGGTGGGGGTAGCGGGGGCTTGCTTATTTATTTATTCACCTACCTGTAGCACGTCAGCCCACATCATTGTGTCAATAATTCCCTGGTAAAGCCATTAGGCATGATCACAGAGGCCCAATTAACTCTGCAATGTGTGAGATGACAATCGTACATCATTAGCCCTATAATGGCATGCAGTGCCACAGCCTCTTTAAAAACAAACATCAAGGCTATTACTGGGAATATATGCCGTCGTCAACGTTGCTGCTCCAACCATTCTGACTTGTGCTCAGATGCTCTGCTGGAGATGTGCACGTCAAGTGTTATGGGACATTACACCAAATGTGTTTCAATGAACTACTATGGGTTTTTCAGATTGAATGCATCTTCATCAAGGCATATTTGTGATGATCAAGTATGTTTTATCTACATGCAATGCTTGCACAATGCAAATTAAGAGATACACTGTGTTGGAACTGATATACAGTATGATGTTTGGAATAAGAGACCTGTACGTGTGGAAAGTGGGAAGAGCGATGCGGAACGTCCGAAAGGCTCCTCTGTCACCCTGATTTAAATTCACCCATTCCTCGGCTCAGTGGGAGCTCACTGCGACTTCTGAGACAATTTGGTGGAGGCATCTCTAAAGGGGAACCGATAGACTAGCTAATATGTTCTCTCATGGTATTTGCATAATGTCCATGGTGCATCGCCAGAGAGCTGTTCTGCTCCAGTTCCCCCTTGTAATATATCTGGCAGCGCTTCTAAAATGCAGTTGTCGCTGGCACTGGCTTACAAATCAGACGGTGAAGCCCCATCCAGAATATCAAAGGAAACACGCTTTCAAAATATTTGTTTACCATCTGCTTTTGGACTATGTCCTGCACAAATCAACTTGATGAGATTGACTCTTGTTTTTTTTTTTTTTTTCTTGTGGTGTACAAGTCCAGGATTGTTTCTTTAGACTTGTCAAAGGCATTAAACCTAGAAGAAAAACACGGCTGTGGTTGACAGGAGAGCATACAGCTCTTTACTTTTGCTGGCACTGCAAATGAACATCCTCTTAAAAGCTCCTCTGCCCTCGCTTTCATAGAAATGTCTGTCCCCCAAATTGGTAGCAGAGGTGGTACCCATCTGTGTCACTTTTGCATGAATTATATTGTGAATGTTTGTCTGAAGCTTGTTATTCTTAATATTTTGACATTCCTCTACTCAGACGTTATTGTCATTACTGACCTAACCACCTCTGTGTCTGTGTATGATACAGTATAGTTCCTCTGTGAGGCCACTAGCTGCATTTAAATTCACCTCATGCTGTTTACATCCTGATCTTGGTTTATTCTCTAAAGCCACTTCTTTTCAATCTTACTGCACTGTACAGCAACAAGAAACCAGAATTACCACCTTGCAGCTGTTTGCCTTTGCCAACCGATCACGTTGCATTTTACATCCATGTCTGTCCAGACTTATATAATATATATAGTGAAGACTTTAAAGGAATTTAATATAAGATATCACGTGTTTACATGACAAAATGGAAGTCATCACATGTATTGTTCATTTCCAGTGAGAAACATGCTGTCTTCACTTATTCCATTATGAATGTATGAATTCTCAGTTATGGCCAAAAACGTGTTTTGTGAGACACAGTTTCCTTCAAATTCTAATCAGTTGATTCTTGAGTCCAAGTGGACGTTTTTTCCAAGTTTTAGTTCTCTCCAGGCGTTCCTGATATCACGTTCAGGACAACGGCACAGACATGAGGTCACACTGACTTTGACCATCAAAATCTAATCTGTTCATCCTTGAGTCCATGTGGACGTTTGTGCCACATTTGAAGATCTTCCCCCCAGGCGTTCCTTAGATTTCACATTAAGAAGAATGGCATGTACATAAGGTCACAGCAACCATCGACCTTTGACCACCAAAATCGAATCGGTTCGTCCTTGAGTCCATGTGAACATTTGTGCGGAAGCAAAAAAAAAAGAAAAAGAAAGAATTTGTCATTCACATGCACACTCAAAAACTGCTAATCATATTTATTTTTCTCTGTTATGTGTGATTTGTTTTGACATGCTTGTGTGCGAGTAAAAATTCAGGAAATCCTGAATTTTCTGACCTAAAAAATAGTCCAAAATATTCAGTATCCTTCAAAAATGAAAATGAAGCAAAGTCTATCCTCATTAGTGCCTAAGAATTTTGGGCTTTCAGTGAAAACATGAAATGCCATCTTTGTGTTTGTTTCCGTTGTATTTTCCTCTCTCCCAGTCAAGCAGCAGTCATCAAAGAAGACTGTGTATTTCTCTGGGAACATGTGATCTATACATAGATAGATACCGTAACATGATTAAAACATGAGTGTATTTAGTATATTCACTTCACAGACTTAAACTAATGCATGTATATGGTTTTCAGAGGAGAGTTAAGAGGGTCACAGACTGATTAAGGTAACTGCTCTCCCATCACAGCCTGTTTGCTGTTTTTCACAAACAGTTTTACTGAACGCTGCCCTCTTGCACTGCTAAACCCTAAAATCTTGTTTAGTAACAACTAATGTTTGTTCGGGTTGATGAACTGCCAGTATCGATGAAATAATTGACGTAACACTCAGTCTCCTCCTCTGTCACTCCCTCCTCATTAGTCATCTTGCCTCAACGCTCAGTTGACTTTGCTCTTCCTGTCAGTGGAGGCATCTAATCGACTAAAGCGGGTGTTTTCTGCCTCAGTAACAGAAATTTGCAAGGGTATGAGGAGACGGGAGGAAGCAGTGGAATTAAATGTACTGTAGAGAGATTGCGTGTGACAAGGCTGGGTTGTGTAAGAAGATGCTGTTTTCCAACTTTTTGACATTCAGTCAATATATTGACAGCATTTGTCACTACACTACAGCTTTGGCGGGAGTAGCGAGATGCCATCCAACCCAGGCTGACCTGTCATGCTTCGATTCGCTGTCGCACCGGCTGTTTGCAGGTGAAAATCATGAAGCATGGAAGACAGGTAGCTCTGACAGTTAGGACAATTCTTCCCTGGCATCCAATACTGACAACCGTCTCTTCACATGTCACAAACACCTCCATAAAAAACCTCCTTTAAACATTTTGGATGCTCATGGATGAATCTACTACGGTGATGCTACTGTAGCTCTTTATGAGAGAGTTGAGGGAGCTATAACTACTTTTTAGCTCAATTAAAAGTGAAGGTTATTTATACTCAGCAGGGAATGAAAACACTTACTGCAAAATCGCAGATGTGTCCTATCCTTATTTTTACTGTTATTACAGCTTATGAAGTAAATGGAATGGTTGTTTACTTGCTAACAGAAACAATTTCTGCCAGCATTTATTAGCAGGAAATTGTCTGTTTGCTAAAGCCCTCCCACAAACAGCAAAATCCATTCATAGCTTTGGATTTTCCACGTGCTAGGCATGGTGTGCAAGAGTGTCTTTTTCAGACTTTCAAAAAACCCAAAGCCACAAGAGCAAAAGCATTATTATATTTATTTGATTTATTATTTTATTTATGTATTATTTATTATTATTATTTTATTATATTATTAGGATTAAACGTGTTTTTATCTGTTCTAACCATGGATATGTATGGTGTTAACACTCAGCCTTGCTGCCAATTTGTACCAGTGGCCACTCATGGTAAAGTACTAACAATTCCAATTGCTTTGTGTTGTGAGTTTTTAATCTATAAAGGTGTTATATTTGTAAAACTTTCCCAGAGCCAAGAAAAGTGATTTTTAGGTGTATGACATCATCTCAATGTAAAGTCAGGTGGAGGAGGACCAGCGGGAGCAACGTTAATGTGCATGTGCACTGGGCTGCGTGACACAAAAGTAAACTGTGAACTTGGAAACTTTTTTTGATTTTGGTCAACAATTTTTTTTTTAGTTGAATGGGTGCCATGCTGGAGTCCGGTATCCAGTTCTAACAATACATTCATGGTTCTACAGTATTGTAAGCTGCAGTTGTTAGCATGTCCAGCTAACTAGCACATTACCTCAGATAGCATTACTTCTGAAGCCAAGAGTTAGCATATCTGCAGCTAACTTCATTAGTTTGTGGCATGTTATGTTAAAAAAAAAAAGCAAACAAAAAAAGTTAATGACTAAAATATATAGTGTGTGTGTTTATTATCAAAGTTCAGCATAACATTACAGTAGCTCTGTCCAACTTTGGATTTAGGGAAATTAACAGCAAACAGCAACCCCAGCCAGCATTATCCAAGATGGCAAGTTTGTCCTCATCCTAAAAGTGTTTTCTTTCAATGTTCAAAAAGAAAGCATACTATTTAAAACATGAAGCAGCTAAACAGGGTTGTTATAATTGACAGAAATTGCTCTTAGATTTTTCCTCGTCATAAGTACTGTAAAATATGAAGAACTAGCCCTACATTGCAATACAAGAACATGGATTATTAATTTGTGAGGAGGCTGACTGCCTACCAGTAATGAGTCAGCTGGAAACATTAAAAAGTCAGAGTAAGTGTTTTAAATAAAATGACCTAATGTTAGCTTAATTAACTTGCTAGCTACAGCAGACAAAATATGCTGGTGACAGTTGCCAGCTAGAAATGAAAAGTTAACTTTTGTCCACCTCTGTCTGATATCAAGGACATATTTTCAAAAATTACTAAGAATTTCAAGTGATAAATCTACTGTTACCAACGTAAAATGAATTTGTAATATGTTGAAACAGAGGATTGTAACTGTTAGGAACAGAAATTAAGGAGAACGGTCAATTAACTTCATCAGCGTGGCCAGTAAAGGTGGCTAGCAACAATTTCTGAAAAATATAAACGCCAAAGTGAAAAAAAAAAAAACTCAGTCAAGTGTGGTGTTGTGTAAAAATTAGCCATTTATAAAGTATATTTGCATATTTATATATTATACTCAGATAGTGTTTGCTTTTAGCTTTGCAATCATCAATTTCACAACAGCTGTTAAACAATGAACTCAGAACCACAGAACCCCTAAATAAGATGCCACTCAGAATAATGCATATCCATCACTGAGTAGATGAGGCTCTGACTTACTGTATTCAAATCGGCAAGTTATAGAATTCAGTTTGTAGCATACAATTTATTCAGTATTGACTGATTCAAGTCAGATTAAAAAGCTGCTTGTAAGTGCAGTGAAATAATGGGGCTATTAGGCTTTCATTTGTATGTGCTGGATAATGAGACATTAAATAACTTCGCTGGCATCAAGTATTATCAAACAGTAAAACATGGGTAATTGAATCTTGGACAGTAGAAAGAAATGGAAATGCAAAAAAAAAAAGAGGGAGCGAGAGAAACTTGCAAGCTGTTTGAAAGAACAGAAAATGGCCTTCATGATGACTTTCACATGGGCTCTGGTCCCTCCATAGAAAATTGCTTCTTTTGGTGTTGGTGCGTCTGCACTGCACCCTTTCAAATCATGACCAAAGCTCCTAAACATGAACACACCGGGAGGTTGGAAATGTCAAACATTTCCTCTTTCTTTCCTCCCTTGGTATTCCATCCCTGTCTCACAACTCCATTTTTCCTTGCCTCTTTTGTGCCTGTCCTCTCTGCCTTTCAGTGGAGATGGAGAGGGTGAGGGAGTGGTGCCAGCAATGTCACGGCTAGAGAAAGCTTATCCTGGGTAGAGGGGTCTGTGTATAGAGTCAATCAGAGCTGTACAAACCCTTGATTGCCATTGACATTTACCGGGGGCCCATTTCCAATTAATCTTCAAGGGCCTCCACCTCTTGAAGCCTGATTACGATTTCCCCCCCGACAAACTGGCTAATTTGTAATTGGCCATGTGTCTGGCAGAAGAGGCTCTCCTTTATCACTGCTAGATTGAGACATGGGGAAAAAGCAGATAGATTGGGGAAGATTCCCTACCCTGTCTGCATCCTTAAATAATTTTCATAAATACAATATAACAATAAACTATGTTAAATATATCATTGAGATATATGAAAAATGAAATGAAAGTACAAGATACAAGTATTTTTTCAGAAGTTTAAAGGCAGGATTCACACTTTGTGTGAACTTTGTATGTGATTATTGTATTGATATTATTTTGATTAGGGCTACATGATATGGTTAAAAAAAACAAAAAAACTATTGATCATGATGGTGTGACATTTAGGGGGGTCTGTACCAAAGACAAGTGTTTTCTTACAAATCTACAAGATTTGTAGGCCAGGGCAGCTCTGCAACACTACAGTACTTCATTGTAATGCTGTTTTGTCACTAATTTTTCCTTTATAATTTATAATTCCTTTTTTATAATTCCTTTATGATTATCTCGCTCTAATTCTGATTATATATGTTTTGTTTATTGAAACCTGAGATAATCACCTATGTGCCCATATCAGATCCATTGGTGGAGGGCATTGTGTTGAGCATTTCTGTGTGCCACAGTGTCTTTTGAAACACTGCCACGGAGGTGGTCAAACCTGGACATTTTCTACATGTTAGATTTGAAATACTGTGGTCTTAGTCTGACTCACAAGAATCATGCTGTTGGTACAAGTCTGCCATTGGCCAAATATTTCAGCCAGTATTCTCGTCCCCTCCTGCTATCTGTGTGTTACCGTTTTCAAAGTCCCTATCAGCACGTGAAACAAAAACAACCTCTAAGTTCTGTTATATCGGTTTAATAATGTTCGGCAAGAATTACATATTAAAGGCTTAGGCAGACTTCACCTTTGCAGCTCTGATGATCAAGTTAGTTAGTCTTTTATATCAGTAAAAGTCATATCATATAGTAAACATTTGCCCTGTACTGTTTCATGTAGTGTTTGTTTTGTGGGGATTTAGTCATTTTAATGCCAGAGTTTGTCTCCCCTTGAGTAAATTTCCATTGCAGTCTGTGCAACTTGCAGTGTTTTTGTATTTGCTTGTGGATTATTTGCTCAATGCAATGCAACATATTGCAGTATTGTAAGCAAGGTGATAGATTGTGATTATTTAAATTCTAATTTTAGGAAAACTGTCATAGTATAAAGAACACACCACGTATGCATAAAAGCTGAGTTCAAAAGTTTACTTTTTGAATGCTATTAGAACAGTGGAATCTGAATTTGTATTTGTCACAGTAACTGTAACATCTAACATCATGCACTACTTTTTGTGCAATCTAAGCAAAGGAAAGATATGTGTTTACTTCTCCCTGTCTCAGTTTATGTTGCTACATTACAGTGAAAAGAGTCAAATGGCTGGAGATGGATTACAACACTACCACAAATCTGCCCATCTAACTATTAATTAAAAATCAATAGTGTTTTTGAGAATTGATACAGTATTACAAAACATAATTTTTAATATTCAAGTGTATCAATATAAAAAATTTTCTTGGCCTATTACTTAAATTTATTTCAATATTTGAGATATCCTGCTAACTAATAAAAAAAAAAAAAGAAAAGAAAGAGATTTGAACAAAAAAAGACAAGAATGGAGTCATACCGTATGTTTGAACGCGAGATTTCATTTGTGACATTCATACTGTATCAGCTGTTGTTCAAACTTTGTATGTCACGCTGCCTGACATGGTTGTGTACAGCTTCAGTAAATGTGTCTTGGCTGTATTGTGTTGCAGCGCTGCTTGAGCGGAGCTGTTGGTGAGGTGGCGTGCTGCATGTTATTTAGACCCTCACATATAGTGAGTAGATCAGACCCCGCTGTGAAGACAGACACATACATACACATGCACCGCCTGCATGCTGGGAGATACTTATTCAACCTGCAAAGACACATGATTGTTCACAGTAGCACACAGCACAGTACAGGAACAGCAGAGAGAGGAGGATGTATATGAATATATTTGTATATTTAGTTTCACAGCCACTCTGTTCAGATTCAAATAGATCTGACTCCAACTTCATGGATATTATTTTGTAAACATTCCCGCACACAGAGCACCATCATTATCAAAGATGCAGTGCGTTCACATCCTGCTCCTCTTTGTGTGGAGTCGCTCCGCTCCTCTCTGTCTGCTTTTCTCTCTTCTCCTTCTCTCCTTGCTCGTCAAACTAACACATACACACCTACTCAGTTATTGTGAATAAAGCGATAAAGGAACATTGTGTCCCTCACTTATCTGCAGACATGTATACGCACACAAACTCACACATACACCTTTTTTTTTCAGGGCTCTTTCTTACTCTGATTCTTTTTTTCTGCTCCTCTCTGCTGTTTTTTTTTTCCTCTCTGTGTCTCACCACCACCACTGCTGGATCACGAAGGCAGAGGGAGGGCAGTGGTGGGAAGTCGGATTCCCAGACTGCCCATTCGCTCAGCCCAGCCCCTGCACCGGCTTGATAACGCCGTCCCCGTCTCCCCCTCTTCCCCCGCCGACACCTCGCCCTACTCCTCCCTCTGCCCCAGGCTGCTGTGCTCTGCAGACCCGTGCCCATGGCAAAGCCACCCAGGAATCTTATCTCCTGCCCAGGCTCATTCCTGGCCCTGCCTGTCTGCCTGTGTGCCCTCTGTGTGTGTGTGTGTGTGTGTGTGTGTGTGTGTGTGTATGTGTGTTCTCCACCTGCCCATATGCAACTCCGTCTCTCTGTCTCTTTCTGCCTGCCTGTTGTCTCTCCATCTGGACGTCTACAGTCTTCCCAGAATTCCTGACTGTCTGCCTGATCACGTGCCCTTGGGTCCTGACCTGGTCATGTACAGCAGTCTCAGTGTGTCTTAATATATGACTGTCGGACAGCCTCTTTTTCAACATGCCTGCATGGATCCCATAACTGTCTGTCTGTCTGTCTGTCTGTCTTTATGCTTGTCTGCTGGCATGTGTGTCTTCCTCTATCACTGTCTGTCTATCTGCCCTATCTATGTCTTTCAGCATGTTTTTCTACCTGTCATCTTACTGTACATGCTTGGCTGTCTCTCTATCTGCCAGTCTGTTTTCCCGTCCACATCTACCGGCTTGTGTATCAATCTTTCTACCAGTCCGTCTGTCCATCTGTCTTTCTGGTTGCTTCAGTGTCTGCCTGGTGTTTCTATTTTCCACCGTGTTTATCTGCTTGTCATCTTATGTTCCTGTCTTTCTCTGTCTTTGTCTCAATATGCTTTTTTTTTATTTTTAATGATGTTTTTCGTCTGCTTTGCCTCACTAGTCATACATTAATAAGCTACGGCTCTAGAGGACTTCAGTTAAGCAGATAGAATGTGTTAAAAACACCACTATATAAAATGTACTATTTAAATTTTCACTAAACAACACAATTTTATTTCAAAGGTAGTGTGTGGAATTTTCAAAATACTTGAAAACACTTGTCATTGATGATGACTTAAACGTTGATGGTTAAGTTAACTACACTTAGCGTCCTGTTGCTCATACTCGCAAGCATCACAGGCATTGGCCAAAACAGTGATGTCACATGACATACACAAGACTGTGATTGAACAGCATCAGGTTTACATACATATGCATTTAAACACTACCTTTCACAATGAATCAAATGACTACTGTAATGTGAATGGTGTCACTCACAACTAATAGTGAACCCAGAGGGAGTTATCACCCAACTCTGCAGGCCCTCTCACCTCTATGGATGAAAAGATTCAGATAAACTGACTGTATGCTACCTGCTCAGCACCAAGTGGCAGACGTTAGCAACTAGCTGGTGAGCATAGTGGAGTATTTGGTAGCTAAAGAACCTGATATTTGTCTCAGGAGCCGGTGGAGGCCAAAACAGAGCTAAAAGGAGAGCGAATATTTGATGTTCATGCGTCACAACACAACTCTGATTAAATGCAAATGTTGCTTCATGCCTGCTCGATGAATAATAATCAACTTTTGAAACTTTCCTACCTTGTCCATGGGATACTTTATTTATGCTTCAAATCTATTTTTTTTTTGACAATAAGCATGTAATGCAAGTTTTATCACTACTAAAAAGGCACCAAATAAGTATATTTACTTATTTGTATTTGGTTGCTCATTTGCTGCATGGCATTTTGAAATGTGCAAAGAAGATGGATCCAGTACAGACAGACACTTCAGTGTCACATGAATGCCCCAAGCCCCAAATCACAAATATAGGGCTTAATTTTTAAAAGCTTCAATACTTACAGCTGGGCTCTGTAGTTTTTTTCAAGCATTACCTAAACAGGAGTAAATAGTTTATCGGTTGGGGACTGTTTCAGCTGTGGATTACTATGTGGTGCCAGAGAGTATTTTGGTATTAGAATAGTCTATGAGGAACTGATTCGAAAAAAAATTAACTGCCCATGTTCATGGCAATGTATGTACACATTCCTAAATGCAACAGTATTGCTCATTTATGTATTTTCAATAGTTTTGTACAACACTAGAGGCTATGACACATGATATCAGGCTTTGGCTAAACAGGCAGTACTCAGGATCACTTCTGTGGTGGTTTTGGTCTTTTCACTCAGTTTGCTGACAGGAAAAATATAAAATACCACCGGCCTTATCTTTTAAACTGCTACATCTGTTTCCTGGGACAAATCAGATCAGGTGTGTTTCTGCCTGCCTGTGTGTGAGAGAAAGAAAGTAAACTGATGTTGACATGGTCTGATTTCTTTGTGTGACTTTCACGCTGCACGACATGTGTACATCACCCATTATTCAATTATATCAGACAACAGAACGAAAGGCGTTCATTACCTTGAAACTCTTGGATATGACAAGAAAAACAGCTAGAGAGAGATAGATGCCCCAGAGCACTCATCGTCTCAACAATTGACATGAGTAATAATCAACGTCTCCACCGACACGCCATTCAAATCTCCTCCCATCGACATCTTTGATATTGCTCGAGGCATTGTTCATTTGTTGTTCCACACGTCCGTCATGGTACAACTAGCCCCCCCCCCCCCCCCCCCCCCCCCCCCACCCAAACACACACACAAACACACACACGCATACACTTCTCATTCTTCCCTGTCTGTGGCTGAAATGACTATTGACGTTTGGGTTTGGATTTGAAATGTGTTGGAACAGAGAAAGGTGGCATGTGTGGTGGGGAGGGGGGATTAGTTTGGACATAAAACAGCTCTTCCCTAGGAGGGCCAAGAGAGGGCCATTTCACAGGGGGTAGTCCCGGATATTATGTTCATTCCCTTTCTTTGTAATTTTATTAATGGGGAGAACATTAATCCTCACGCAGCCTGAGACCAGACAGTCAGCAGTGGAGCGATTCTTTTTTGGTGGTGGGTTGCGAGGATTTGTCGTCTCTGAGTTCTCTGAGTGTCTTTCATCCACCACACTCTTATAAATATAAGTGCTAAGTAGAACCATTAAGGTTCCTTTGGCTCATCCTCATAATATAGGCCTCTTCCACAAGCAAAGAACCAGCTCTGTCCTGATTCAAGCAACTAATTCTGAACTGTTCTGAGCATTTCCACCATAAATATATTGTTTGGGAACCCGAAAAGTTGGTTCCCAGCTGGACCCAAACAGTAGCAGGTCTTTCTGGGGAACCAAAGTGGGCATGTCATATTTTAAGGTGCTTGTACATTGTGCAACGCCCTCTGTTGATGACAGCCTTGATTACAATGGTTCTGCTCAAAACTGGTGGAAACAACGGGTGGTTTGCTATATAACTCTGAAGTTCCAAGAATGTAAACGGTTCAAGAACCTTAGCTAACTTGGTGGAAAGAGCCTATTGGAGAACCCATTTGGGTTATTGGTAGAACCCTTTCCACAAAGGCTCTTCTTGGGTCCCTCTCAGAGAGTTCTACCTAGAACCCAACAGAAGGAGTTATAGCTTTAAACATCTGTGAGATGTTTCACCCAGAACCCCCAACAAAACATTCCATGGTGTGATGGTTCCTTCCCATCTTCTAAGGGTGATAACAAGAACATGCCCAGGGGGTTCCAAGAACCCCTATTTAATCAAGGATTTTATCTAGAACCCACCTACCCACCTTTAGAACCTTTTTATATTATGGTATAAAGCACTCTGGATGAACCCTTCCAGCATGTCCAAACAGGGTTCTTTGGAAGAGTCCTTAATGGCACCCCTAGTTTTACAAAAAAACCCTTGACAGACCCTTTCTTAAAAAGGGGTTCTTAAGAGTCAGGTGTTTTTGGTTAGAACCTCAGTCAATCAGGAAGAACCCTCGTGGAAGCCTTATTTCTAAGAGTGCACAATGAGCCCCTCACACCAGCTTCTTTGTCTTGTTTGTCTGAATTCCTGCTGGAGGACTGTGTGGCTGTGTGCTCCCTAAAAACAAGAAATGGGAGGGAAGGAGGGAGATTAAAGACGCCACTGTGTTCGTGTGTGTGTGTGTGTGTCTTTAACTTGTCCTTGTGTCTTTGTCTTTACCTGTCTCTTTTGGTCTGTTTACCTCTCTGTGATGGAGGTCAATCACATCATTTCTCAGTCAAAATAGTGATCCGTAATACCCGCGCTTTCTTAGTTTCAGTTCATTTAACAAGGATAATAGAGATTGATGTAAATATTCCATATGACATATCATCATTCAGCTAATGATGTTTTGTTGATTACCACATTAGCTCTCCTAATTCTTCCCTCATATGAAGAATTACGGTAAACATGATGTTAATGTTGAATGTCTAATGAAAATCTGTGGCTTCTTAGGTCGACCATGTTCACTGAACCATTCTTGTTACATTGGCGGTGAAAATGAGGCAGCTCATTCTAAAGTCAAAGGAAATTTAACATCAATAAATCATTATCGTGTTAATTTTGATCACCATAAATCACAGTAAACAAGCAAGTCCATCAGTGAGAGAATTGGCAGGCTCTATCGTTAAAGCTGTCAGAGTTTCTGACAGTGTTGGAACAAGTTGAAGTTTGATGGGAGACAACTTTCAACATGTTTAACAATGCCAGGGAACAGTGACAGGATGGGATAAGGCTTATGGAAAATGTGGCCCTCATTTTAGAAACTCAATTATCGTCCAACAATGTCCTCATTTGTTATGGTAATTATACATCACCAAGGTATCACAGTTGGGTGGCACAGAGGCTCAGTGGTCAACATTACCGCCACGCAGCAAGAAGGTCCTGGACTTTAGCATGGTCTGTAGAGCCACCATGTCAGTGGTGGAAAGTAACTAAATATGTTTATTCAAGTACTGTACTTAAGTACTATTTTGAGGTGTTTTCACTTTATTTGAGTATTTCCATTTTATGTTATTTCATTCTTCTACTCCACTACATTTCAAATGGAAATATTGTACTTTACTGCATTGTACTATTGTATCCAACACCACAGCCAGATTTATGGGTTACTTTCAGATTATGATTTTAAAACTAATGATGAGATTATATAACTACCAGTACCACTTTACATTAAGACTACCCTTTTAGGATCTATAAATGGTTTATAATTTGGTTATTAATTGGTTGCAAATTGTTAATAAATACTTACAATTCTAACAAAGTTATTACATAATTTTCATACATCAATGTGGGCTCACTATTTGGCAAGTCAGTTACTTCTTTTTACTAATTAATTTTACTAATGAACTACTACCATTTATAACTGGCAAAGGGGATTCTCACTGTAAAGTGCAAAACGGTCACGGTATCAACAAAGCCTAAGTGTATGAATATTGTCATTTGGTATGTTAATTTGATGCCAAATGAAACGTTATTACATTTCAGATATGCTGAAGGTGGTTAAATTCTAGTAACTTACTAAGAAATATCTGATAAAGCTAACAGGTATAAATTCTATTAATGAAGGACACAAAGTAAGTTCATTTAGCAATGGGATCTGAGGCTTAACAGTACAGATAAATGTGGGCTCACTATTTGGCAAGCAACATGTCACTGATGTCCTTTTTCAATGTGTTTTAACAGGTTATTAATGATTTATAAAGTGTTGGCAACCTAATTAATAAGCTAGGTTTAAAGTATTTCTAAATCATAGGTATAAATCATCTCTAAATCATTTATAAAAGTAGTCTGTTTTAAGTAGTACCAAACTACCTAACAGTATCTAAAGACGTTAATAAGCCCTACCATGATCTGTTACAACTGCAAAATTCTGCTTATGCACTTGCACTAATGCAATAGTATTAACAATATAAAAATGTAATCTATAATAATATGTCAGCCAGACGGTCAATTTTCCTACGGATTGAGTACTTTAATCCTTTAAGTCTATATATTGATTATCTATACAGTTCAATCATGATATCGCAAATGTATGTTAAATACATTAAATAATCAAATTGATGTTTTTTAGATAGGTTTCCTGTTTACAAATAATCGAGGATGTTTTCACAGCAGGGGTGTAGTAAACATGCTGCCACACTGTCACAATAGCTTAATACTGGACACTTTTAGTATTTAGAAATAAAGCCACTGGAAACCAGTCACAATGTGGTTAAAATGCAGCACTTGTCCTTGCATGTCCATAACTTTTTTATTTTTATTTTTTCAAACACCTGGCTTAGCTTGTCTGCTCTGGCTAGCTAACACAGCATTCCAGTGGAAACAAAAAACAGACATGAGATCGACATGTTAGATTAGTTAAAAATAAAAAATAAAAAAAAAAGGAAAAACTTCACACATAACAAACTGCGTCAATGCAGGATTTAATAAATGTTATTTATCAGCCACGTGGGGTCATGAAGAGGCTCTGCACACCTGTTGTTTTTTCTCTGAAAAATTATAAGCATAATAACTTGATGCATTTTCCATCCAAAACTATCATTCTGCCACCTCTATTAGCTGTCAACAAGTCCCACATTGAAACTCATCAAACTGATCACAAGTACTGATCATGGAGCCTAATAAACTGATCATCAAAGCATTTATCACAGAGCCTGACAAACATTCACACAATTCATTAAAGTAATTGATTCCCACAACAACACAATATGTAGGCTATTCTGTACAAATATACTTGTTCTTAAGGCACACTCTGTGCATGAATTCCCCTTTGGGGACAATAAAATACATCATTTTATCTATATGTCTAACTTACGATGTTTCTTCATCAACACCTTTTGTGAAAAACTATCCATTTATGAAGTTTATCATACAAAATGTACTTTTCATGATGATCTTGGATTATGCTATCGCTTGTATGCGTGAGTGCGTGTGTATGTGTGTGATCAAGGGATCTGCTGTTTGTCCACAGCTACTGGACCAATTAGCCTAATTTTCTTTTCTTTTCTTTTTTTTTTTTTTTGTGCACATCTTTGCTTCACACCAGCGACAGCCATGGCCACAGGCATTAAGTTATCAGGTCATCCCATTCTTGTGAACGCAATATCTCAATGCCATGAGGGAATTTCTTCCTTGAGTCCAGTTGGACTAAATGAATACAGCATGTTTCTGACTAGAAATGACACACTGGAATTACAGATGTATAGTGATAAATTCCTTAGTGATTGAATTCCTTCAAAGTTACAGGTCAATATAGTGATAACTTCCATATTAAATTCCTTCAAAGTCTTCACTGCATACATTATATGAGTGTAAACAGACATGGATATAAACTTCAACTTGACTGGTTGGTGGAGACATAAAACTGTGAGGCAGTAATTCTATTTTTTGACTAATTGATTTATACAACCGTTGGTTCCTGCTTGCATCTGGAAGTTGTAGTGGCATTACAGTAGGTGCCTCACCACTCTTCTAGTTTTTGTCCATCTTCTACCCCCTGCATACAGTACATATGCATCTCACTGATGATGTTGCTCACAAACCAATCAATGCAGTTTGCTCTATTTTACTGTTAGACTTTACATTGAACAAACCAATTTACAGATGTAAAACAAAATTGTATTTTCAGGGGGGTTTTTTTTGGACAAAGCAAACACTTGTGAGCATAATTTTCACATCTATATCCATTTGTGTCAAGCTTCTTTTTTGTTGGTTATAAATGAATGGAAGTGGAGGCATCAATTCCACAACACGCCTCAGAGACATCTGGTTCCCTGCAGGCTTTGTGTCAGAGCTGCACATCCAGGCAGGTGCATTCCCTTTGTGTTTGAGACAGGGGAGCGGAGTACTGCGGTGTAGTGGAGATCGATCCACCCTGGGAAGTGTTGTCTCTGCCACTGCATG
This sequence comes from Lutjanus argentimaculatus, assembly GCA_034769285.1. Lineage (NCBI taxonomy): Eukaryota > Metazoa > Chordata > Actinopteri > Lutjaniformes > Lutjanidae > Lutjanus > Lutjanus argentimaculatus. The sequence continues at coordinate 14,762,203 of JAWZSL010000014.1, forward strand.
ACATGAGGTTCTAACATAAAGGGAGAGGTCACCCAGCTAGAGTCAGGCCAACGCACCTGTGTCCATTAGGCGTGTGTGTGTATGTGTGTGTGTAGGGCTGCATATATGCACACACATGCACAAACTTATACATTTACCATCATCCAAGCTCATTACTCATTCCTGTCTTCCCAAAGTTAATTTTCACATGTTTTTTACAATGATTTGAGGGCAGCATTGTTCAGATAGTGGATGTGTATGTGCATTTGTGTAGGATGAAGTTGCCTTGGAAACATCTCCTAGCAGCATCACCCCTGTTAGCTCCTAATGATTCAACACCTCAGTAATGAGGTCTAGGCGAGTAATTAACAACAGCACCACGTCACATTTCTCTCAAGAAGAAAATAGACACAAGAACATTTTTACTTTAAAAAAAAAATCCTTAAAGGGACAATTTGGATTTTTTTTGAGGTGGGGTTGTGGGACGCATTTATTCATAGTCAGTGTATTGTTTACAGTAGATGGCAGTTGGCCCACCCTTAGAGAAGCAGCAGGAGTGCTGCTGTAGGAAAATAAGCAAAAGCTAAACAGTAATTTTACCTTGCAGAGCACTTGAGTGGCTCGTCTACTGCTGCCTTGATCTGTAGTTTGTTTGTGTTATTGTGTGATTTTGCTGAATCCAAACAATCCTTTTGAAGGTGAAAACTCTCTAGCATTCAGAAATGAGCACTGAAGTCCACCTAGCGTGCTGGAGCCATGATGGTATATTAAATAAGTTGAGTCGAGTTGTGTGTGTTTCTTCAATCTCTGATGGCATATCATGGTCATATTTGATTTATTACCATAAATATGTTACATTTTTCTCCTTTAAAACACAGAGGTCACACAATAACACAGACTCACTAACCAATCAAGGCAGTGGTAGCTGAGCCTGTGTTCTGTTGAGTTAAAATGATTGTTTTTGCCAAAGGAGTTTAGTTGCTTTGGAGAGAGTGATATTTGGCTTATATAACTGTGGTTTTCTGTCAGAAAAGGCTGTCTGACGAGAAACTAAAGTGATGAAAATATTCCAAATATAGCATACACTTACTGATATTGATTTTTTTTTTAGGTGGGCCCTTTTTTAGGAGATTAAAATATGTTTTGTTGCTGACCCACAGCAGTAGATTGTTTTGCTTTAAGTATCTGATATGTAAAAATGTAAATTCACATATCACAAAATATCATTCTTAAGGTACACTACCTGTGTATACAGATCTGCTCAAACTTTGTCTGTTCATGCACAACACTCTAAAACGGGATTTCATGTGTGCTACAGTTTATAACACAGCACTGTTAATACATTTTTCCTGTCAGCTGCATGAGTGAGTTGGGAAGAAAGATAGTGAAGGCAACAGTGAACCTAGCCCTTGTGATGTGTCTTTCCCTGTGGGCTTACTATATCCAGATTAAGGGAGAGTTCACAGATAGGCGACAGGCTCCAGCACCCATATCCAATCAGACGGTTCCCTCAGGGGAACCATGTGGTGCACACATATGTGGCCACAGCCTCACAGCATGACACCACAGTGTCCTCCAGGAGTCCTCCACGAGGATCATGGGAAGCTGTGAGCAAAAGTGCAGCACTTTGACTGAACACTGGGCGATGTATTTGAAGATTAGGCAATGCATTTCTGAATACTGGCAAAATATGTCATGGTTTATATTATATGTTCTCGCTGCAGCACGAGTACAAGTAGGAAGACAAGAGGAGGGAGGGGTGACAGTGGGGGGAGGCGTGCTCATGTGCTGTCGTCTGCCTTTTTGAAGGCTCGCATTCTTCAAGGCTCTCCTTTCCTCTGCTCAAAAGCCTTTCTGAAAGTCTATTTGTAACACTGCTTACTTCTTTCCCGCTGCCTTTATCCGACAACACAATGTGGGTGCTGTATCCACGTCTGCGTGCATTGTAATGAATATGTGCACATGCGTATGTGTGTGCGTGAAAATGCTTTATGTGGTCCAAAAGTGTGTGTAGCACTGCCAGCTGAAGAATGAGTCATATTTTCTTGATCAAAAGGAGACACAAACTGTATAATGTACATCTACCTCCTGACTAAGATATTTAGGAACAGCCTTCTCTTTTTCTCTCTCTTCTCCTTCTTGAGTCCATTATGAAATTTCTCCATTGCAGCTTCATATATATACACCTTTCCACGGTTTTAGGACTGCATTACATTTTATGAAAAACCTCACACAATGACATTGGGCCCTAGAAAACCAAATAACCCAGCACCACTCCCAGAGCCATCACACTTGATCCGTGTATGAATGAATCACACTATGCTACCATTTTCCTCTCATCTCCCTTCCTGCCCCCTACAGAACCGGAGCAAAGCCATAGCTCATATTTTCACTGACAAAAGAGGTGACAGTGAAAGGAAAGTGAAAAGGCTATAATAAATGCTACGGGAGAGGTACAAGGAAGAGAGTGCGGCGTTTGAAAACGGTAACCTTTTTCAGATGCTGATTTAGTATTCATTATTAATGACCTTTCCCTACCTGAGCAAAGCTGTTGCCAGGAAGCCCCTTCGTGTTTGTGTCTGCCAGAAGCTGGGGGCAGATGCTACGGCCTTGTTCAGACTTGTTGGCTGATGGATTTCTACACTTGGTATGCGTCTTTCACACAAATACTGTTTAAATTGTCCCACGTGCTGAGTAAAAAATAGTATGAACAGAGTGGGCAAGATGTTAAAGTTCAGAGAGGCATGCTAGACACAAATTAGGGTTCAGACAGAGCAGACTGTTTTGGAATGTATATGCAACAAAAATATAAATGCAGCACTTCTATTTTTGCCCCTATTTTTCATAAGTTGAAGGAAAAACATCTCAAACTTCTTCTATGCACACAAAAAGTTTATCTATCAACATTTGTATTCACAAATTTGTTAAAAATCTGTTAGTGTGCATTTCTTCTTTGCCAAGATAATCCATCCAGCTGACAGGTGTGGCAAATTTTCACAATTTGAAAAACAAAAAGCCCCAAATTCCAAAGTTTAACTGAAAGGGAGAAATTATCCTTCATTCTGAGGGAACAGAGTGAATGTGCAGTGGCTTCCAAATAAATAAATATGTCACCTCCTGCCACAACAAAAGAAACAATCGGTGCAACACAGATATATAGGAATTTATTAATATACATTGTACTATATTCAACTTACAGACACCATTTTCATTTGTTTGTTTATTTTATTTATTTATTTATTTGTTTGTTTTTCTACATCATTATTAGGTTAATGGTTATCCTTAATTCTAAATTGCTTTATTCATTATCATTCTTATTGCTAAAATAAAATTTAAATTATGCTAATAACTTGATTTGACTTAATTTAACAATAGCTTGATCACCTATATTACTTACTGTATATTTTATTTCATTTATCTATTTAATTGCCTTTTTATTTATTAACAATTGCTGTTCACAATTGTGCTTTGGCAACACATGTAAATGTCATGCCAATAAAGCATACTGAAATTGAATTGAAAAATTTAAATTAAACATGATTTTTACACAGGTGTGCATTGGACTTGTCACAATTAAAGGCCACTCTAAAATGTTCTGTTTTGTCTTGAAAAAAAGACGTTTATTAGGCACTGAACTATGACTATTTCATATAGGACTACAGATAACTTTTTTCCCAAGAGGACAAAGTCATGACCTGCCCTACTCTGCCTCTGATTGACTAGTACTCAGTAGCTTTGTTGATTGACTTTGTAAGGTTTAGGCATAAAGAATGACTGAGTAGGGTTAGAGTAAGAATATCAGGAGAAGCAGGTAACACTTTATTTCAAGGGGTGTGCATAAGACTGTCATTACACTGTCATAACATGTCATGACACCCATCACAAACATGAAGGAGTCTTTATGAAAGTTTATGACTCTTGTCATAAAGTGTCATTCAGTAAGTTATGTCATCTTTAATGCAAAGCTGACATTGTTTGAGATGTCTTTGTTATGATGAATTGACATTAACCAAGACAACTGTCAATGTCTTTGTCATGACAATGTGACATTATCAGACTTAAAGAAACTGTTAAGCTTTATGTTTTAACATATGTGGTTGGTTTTAACATTGACCGTCATGAGACCATTTTAAGTGTGTCATGAACATTTTCCTTCCCTTGAGGTGAAGTGGTACCATTTGGACTTGTCATAAAGACGTCATTAAGTTTTATGACACTGTCAAATGCTTTTGTAACAGTGTCATGAATAATTTTGCTGGACTTCAAGGAAAATGGCACCATTTGTACTTGCCACGAAGATGTCATTAAATGTTATAAGGCCAGTTTGACAACACAGTACAGTGCAGACACTGACAGGTTATGTTGTCTTGGTTAATGTCAAGTTGTCATAACAAAGAGATCTCAAAGGATGTCATCTTTGCATTAAAATGACTTAACTGACCAAATGACACTTAATGGCAACAGTCATAGACATCCATAAAGACTCCTTCAAGGTCACGACAGGTATCATGACATAGTTATGACAGTGTAATGATAGTCTTATGCACACGATTTCAAATTAAGTGCGACTGGTGTGCAAATCAGAGGTAGAGTAGTGTGAGTAATGGCTTTGCCCTCCTGAGAATTGATATCTGTAGCCCTGTGTGAAATAGCCATAGTTCAGTGCCGAACAAATGTCTTTTTTTCAAGATAAAACTGCATATTTTAGAGTGACTCTTTATTGTGACTAGTCCAATGCACACGCGTATCTTGGCAAAGGAGAAGTGCTCACTAGCACAGGTTTTAACAAATTTGTGAACACATTCTAAGAGAAATAAATCTTTTGAGTGCACAGAAGTCTTAATTGTTTTTTACTTCAACTCATGAAAAGTGGGAGCAAAAATAAAAGTGTTGTGTTTATATTTTGTTGAGTGTACATTGTCTATCTCAGTGCTGGCAGGAGAGAAGACAGTCAGGGCAGCATACAGGCAGAGGGGAAGACAGACAGAGGGAGAAAATAGGCAATATGAGGAACCTTCCTTTCCTCTCAGTCAACTTCCATTTACCGCTTTCTATCTCATCAAAAAGCATTTTTCATGCTAATTGAACTTAAAGAGCAACCATGCATAGCTACAGCGCAGTGTGTGTGTGTGCGCGTGCGCCTGTGGACGTGCATGTGTGTTTGCGAGTTCGAACAATCACCTCAAATGTGTTCATCCAGGCTCGATATTCTATTCACAGAGCCTACACACTGACAATCATTCCCACACTGTGAAAGACATACTCCTAAGCACATTCAAACTTCACTGCCAGGCAGTACAGTAAAACTGATCTATCTATCTATCGCTTCACCTGTCTGTTTATCTAGCAATCCCTTCCATCATTCTGTCATCCTTTTGTCTGTCTGTCTCCATTCATCTGTCATTATCAGACAAAAAAATGTAACACATACTTCCTCTCCCGAGCCGATAAGACTCACACATCACTCAGGAGCAAACCGTGGGGGCCCCCGGAAAGACACACACACACGCACCAAACTCTGCAAGAACTCACCTCAATTACACCATTATTTCTTTTGTTGTCATTTTTCTGTCTAAGACTTGAAACGTATTTCTGTGCAGCCTCTTTTGTCTCGCCAAATGCCAAATTATTATATTGCAATCATAGGCTCTTCTCTGTGCCAGGGATTTAACTGCACCGTCAATATTCGCTATCACTTCCCCTTAGCAGCTATAATTAGACTGCTTACTGGGACGGTATTGTGAAGAACTTAGCCAAAGCAAAGTCTCACTGCCTTCTGTGAAGAGAGGGCTTTGAGAAAAACAATTAAAAGACCTTGTTTTGCCGTCATCAAGTAATACATTGGGCTGCAGAGTTGCCAGAACCTGTGGTTCGTTTATATTCAGGGGTTCGTTTTCAGGTGTTTTTTTTTAAATCATAAAATACATGCTTAAAGAAACTCTATGGAGTGAGTTACTACTGAAGCAGTTTAGAAAGCATAACAGCTTTAAATGGGACATGTTGTTCATATTGGGCGTGATTGGATCCATTATGAAGACAATGGTAACTTGAAAGTTATTATCCTGCGTGACTTGGTGATACCTGTGATTATGAGCCCAGTTTAGGGCAAAGCAAGTTTATTTATATAGCACCATTCAGACACAAGGCAATTCAAAGTGCTTTACAGGAGCATAGAAACATTAAAAAATAATACATTAACAAAACATTAAAATTGCATTTAAAAAAACAATAAAAACAAAACACAACACAGTAGTAAGTAGAAATAGTTAGAGATGAAAGAAAATGCATTTAAAAGACAATAAAAATAATAAGCGAAAGCAAACAAATCAGCTACAGATTACTTTAACAATACTACAGGTTCCAGAATTTTGTGGACAGCAAACTCTTCTTGAGCAACTTCTTTGTAAGAAATACAACAGAATAGCAACTAGTGTATCTGCTTACTGTGCAACCTCTCAGACTCATGTTGTAGGTATGAATAGAAAGGTAATATGAATCCAAAGCAGGCTCTGCCACTGATCTTGAAAACTACTAGGTCATTACAGAAATTGAATGGCTATTGCTCGAAAGAGCAGACCATAACTAGTATCAAAAGGGGGTTTCATTTAATGAAATCTTACAGATTATATGGATAATAACTTTTGCACAGACATTTATACTGTTTTATACTGCGCAGACTTTTATCCTGTTTAAGCACAACTATTTATCACCCACCTCAATCATATTCTTGCACAGACTTTTATACTGTTTTATACTGCCCAAACTGTTTTATACTGTTTTATGCTGTGTACCCGTATACTGCACAGACTTTTATACTGTTTTAGCATGACAATTTATCATCTTGTCTATCTAAGTCATCTTGTTCTTGTTTCTCGTTTCTTCTCTTTTCTTTCTTTCTTTCTTTTCTTTCTTTCTTTTATTAAACTTAGGTTTTCTAGTATATTTTTATATTTGTAAATAGAATAATAGAATAGCAGTTGCAGACTAAGAATTTAATTGCATTGATAACTTTCTGCATATGACATAAATCCTTTGAAACTTTGAACCTAACCTAAATCTAAACCTAAAGTACCCCTTTTTATAGCATTTATAAGGAATATACAAACGTTTAATAAATGATTTATAACACACTGTTGTAAACAGACATTTCTAAGTGTTTCTTAAAACTGCAGTAGACAATATTATTTCATTATAATTTTGGTTGAAATATTTTATCATTAGTGATCATTGCATGTCACTAACGATATTTAAATTAAGGGTTCCTTTGAAAAAAATGTGTCTGTGAGTGCCCATCCCCTTTGTATTTACTTTAAAACAAAAAAGGAGGACAGAAAAAAAATGAATGTGGTCTGAATCAAACAACCAGTCAGGGTAATTACCATGAAGCTAGCCAATCACAGCAACCCTCTACAAACAAGGGTCATCCAGGTTGTATGTGTCTTGGTGTCTTTCTTACCTCTGAGTCAGACATAACTAGCCGAGCAGAACAGATGTCTGATACTAGTTAGGTACCATGATTGTCAACCTTTACTCTCTGCTTTAAGCTCAGCAGAATGCATGTGTATGTTTGATGTCATTTGGTGGGAGGAACTTAGCTGAATGATATGAGTCAGCAGAGAAAGAGAGACGGAAGGCTTTGTATGTTCAAATCACCTACTGCAGCTTTAATGTTCGGTATTTGTCAGGAAATTAATTTCTATTTTGAAGATATATTTTCTGTCATTACAGCTGTGATTTATTATACTGTCATTTCTCCTCAGGAGTGCTCACAGAAAGAGTTACACTTGTTCACAAATACATTAATAAACACTTATAATGGCTTACAACTACATTATAGTGTGCTAAAAACAATTACTCGTGTTGGTATACTGCTTACAAATGCTAAACAAGGGGACTTAAAGTGAAGTGTCAAGATAATCAGTGATGAATTATCCATTATTGTCCTGTTTTCCTGACATATTTTGGACATGGATCAGCAGAGAGGCCACCAGCCTACAGTATATAACTTATCTGTAAACCTGTCACAGCAACATTGTTTCAGATTTGTGTGTGTGAGTGTGTGTTTGTGTGTGTGTAAGGACACTCCTGCCAGTAAATAAAATCTCAGCTTGACAGGGCGAAGGAATTTCTGGGTCACATGAACAAAGACAAGCTGATATTTGCTTTTGCATGTGGGTTTGTTCACTTGTTCACAACCATCACACGTGAATTACAGTGATCTAAAAATATAATACACACATACACATGAATGAGCACATGCACACACATTCATACACACATACAATGGCACAAACGCTACACCTCATCCTTACTCTAGACATTTTTTTGCCCAGGGGTATACCAGAGAACCAGGTGTTATCGCACTCCCCTGTGAGTCCCACTTCCCTCCCTAGAGCAATTAATGACACCAGGGAGTCAGAAACTGTGGCCCCAAAATGGCTGCCTATCTGGAATGGAGGTGTCACATCACCCTGACAACCAGGTCAAGCCCTCAGAGTATCATCAGTGTGCGCAACAAAGCCAGGGGTCAGAGTTCAGCTCACCTCGTGACCTCTCTGTGGAATTGATCTGTTGTAGTGGAAATAGGATTTTGGTGCTGCATGATTCAGACAGCAGCCAGACATTGAGGACATTTTCTGTCTTGAATGATTGACTAGATGACTCACAACACCGGACACAACAATAGCCACAAAGGAACTGCAGCAGAATTAGGTTAATTTTATGTCATGTTTCTGAGTGTGAAAGCATGTGTGGGTGCATCTGTGCGCCTAAAGCCGTATTTACATGTGCGCGGTGCAGGCGAGTGTATGTGTGATGTTGTCAAGAAGCTGGTGTTTGTCAAGATGCTTGTGTTTCCAGGGCAGCGAGTCAGTCAAGGAGAGGAGCTGTCAACATGGCTGATATGTGCAGCCGGTACTCGGCACAAGCAGAGACGCCCACCCATGTCAAATGTCACAGCACTAATTTCTTTCCAATGCAGGCCAGGTATAACCGCAGGGGCGAGAGACAGACACACCTCATTGCTCTGCAGAATGAGATTCCCAGGAGATTCTGCGATTCACAAATCTACAGACTTTTCCATAGCATCTTATCATTTTTGTTTGGTCCTCAGCTGTATGCTGATTTTAGGAATCTTGGGAAGCATATGTATAACAACTCATTTATGATTTTTACCGAGAAGTAGGGATTCTGTGCCTGTTTATGTCTTGCACTGAAGCACCATTTAAACTCTGGTTAAACTTGCTGATTTATATCGCCTCTGCACTCTTACAATTAAAGGTGCTAACTAGAACCATAAAGGGTTCTTCGACTTGTCCTTATAGGAGAACCCTTTTTGGTTCCTGGTAGAACCTTTTATAAAGGTTCCACTTAGAACCCTTTCAGAACATTCTATCTTGAACCCAACATAAAGGGTTACATCAACAACTATCTGTAAAAGGTTCTACCCAGAACTTCCCATGAGAGGTTCTACAGAGAACCCTTCCATGGTGTATTGATTCCACCTAGAACCCTCTCTGGGGGCTCTGTCCAGAACCTTACCACCTTAAAAGGGTGCTAACAAAAACCCACCCAGGGGTTTCTACCGAGAAGCTTTTTTATATTCCAGTTCCAAGTGTTTTATTTAGAACCTACCCAGGGGGTTCTACCAAGAACCTTTTTTAATATTCCAAGGGTTTTATTTAGAACCCACCCAGGGGTGTCTACCAAGAACCTTTTTTGTTCCAAGGGTTTTATCTAGAACTCACCCAGTATGTTCTACCAAGAACCTTTTTATATTCCAAGGGGTTTATCTAGAATCCACCCAGGGAGTTTTACCAAGAATCTTTTTTTCTACTGAGAACCTTTTTTGTTCTAAGGGTCCCATCTAGAACCCACTCAGGGGGTTCTATCGAGAATGTTTTTATATTCCAACGGTTTTATCTAGAACACTCTCAGGGGGTTCTACAGAGAACATTTTATATTCTGAGGGTTTTATCTAGAACCTAGCTCAGGGGTTCTACCAAGAACCCTTTCATATTATGGTACAAAGAACCCTTGACAAACCCTTTCTTAAAAAAAAAAAGGTTCTTCAGAAGTAAATGGTTCTGGGTAGAATGTGAGCCTTTCAAGAAGAATCCTTTGAAACTCTTATTTCTAAGAGTGTGGTTACTGGAGTGTGATAGCTGGCATACTTAAATTATGTGCTAAATATGTACAGCAATACAGCAATATGGACCTGTACACGTGTGGGAATTTTATCAAGCACACAATTTCCTGTTCCCCAATTTCGCTGTGTGTATTCAACTAAACAAAGGCTGTAAGACATTTTAGTCCATAGATCCGTGGGAAGGATGTTTTACAAATTATTTTAATGGTTCTAATGCATTGTTGAATGCATTTGTGCCTTTGTTTGTTTTTGCCCTCGGGGAGATAATATCCCGCCTCTCGCCCCAGTGTCAACAAACTTCCACTGTAAGACTGTTCATTCCACACATGACCCAATAATATGCATTTTTCCTCAGGAAATTAGGAATATTCCGCCTCCCAATTACCAGCTATGTTTGCACAGTTTTCTGCATATTTATATGTCCTTCCTTATTAATGCCTTCCTAAACAAATAATTTTATATGCAGATACCAGATGGGACTATTCCCATAAAAGATAATTCCACATGTGACATATAAGTTAAATCATCATGCCACACAGATACAGTATATGCCAAGTGCTTTTTATAAGACACCATACACACATTTTAAATTACTGCAGTAATTTTTTTCTTGGCACATCCTTTCCAATCTCCGACAAATTGGTGCTAATCAAGTTAAAGGGGACCTTCCTGCCCTCCTCGTCCCTCTAAACTTTCTGAGCATTTAGTCATGCACCTGCCATTTCCTCATTCCTTTGCGCTCTTCCCCCTAAATTACTGGGAGGTGATATACAGCCTGGGTGTCCCAAGGCTACAGGAGATTTAGAACTTTGTCCCATTTGAAGGAGAGGTGAGAAAAGACATTACTATGCAGAATAGGTAATATTGAAAACGCCAGAGCACTTTATGGTGCCCCATGCAGATTATCAATCTATTTGTGTAACTTGGCTACCCAGAATTTCATTTCCCTTTTCATTTATTTGCCTTGCTGCAACCGTTTACAGTGCCGAAACTGAAAATTGGAGCCATGACGAGCAAGGGAGCAATATTCCAAGGGCAAAATAGGCCTCTTCTGCTGTATGATTGCAATGGTTCATTTGGGGGGGGGGGGGATAAAGTGACCTCTTTTTGATGAGCTCTGAGGAATATTTTGAGAAAAGCAGGGAGTCCACATATGGTCATCCCCACTTTGCCCATGCAGTCTTGTAATAGGCCTTAAGCTTTTTTAAGCGTCATTGAGAATTTATGTGGGCTTCTTGCCTTATAAAAGAGCAACACAGGTCAGTAATGCCCTGTATTAAATTCAGAATCATGGACAGAGTCATGTATTTTGTGTTAGTTTCAGCACCAGGGACAGGGACATACATGATATAGCAATGCCATGATTTGGTTTCAGCACCATGAACCAAGGTTATTATTGTTAAATAAAACTAAACTAAAAACTTGGTGTAAAAATTTTTTAGTTTAACTGAAATAAAAAACTGTAGAAAAAAAGAAAACCAACCATATTGTAGTACCTATCTGAACTTGTTAAATGTTGCCTCTGACAAATATCCTCCATATTACAATGAAAACTAAAACGAACTTAAACTAAACATTTTTGATCAATAAAAACCCTAATGAAATGAGCTCTGGAAACTAACTGAAACTAAACTGAATTGAAAACAAAAATAAAATATAAAATAAAAACAAAAACTAATGAAAAATACAGCACTACAGGCATACATATTGTAGCATTGCCTTTTGTTACTTCAGCACCATTGGACAGAGGACATACTGCATGTGGTAGTAACACCCTGTTAGTTTTAGGACCATGGACAGGGGACATACATGTGGCAGTAGGCCCTGCTTATTTTCAGAACCATGGACAGAGGCACACTTGCTTCAGTATAACCCTACATTATTCCAGCACCATGGACAGAGGCATAACTCTGTCAGTATTCCTCTGTTTAAAACCCCTTGTTGGGCTTGTTTTACAACTGCAGTCTACTCATTAATAGGCTGTAAATATTAACAAAGCCCAGCCTTGATTTATTTCACTAAGGAGCTTTGGAAACGAGATCATTATTTCTATGTGTACAAATGAAATAATTTGATTGCATCAAACAGTTTTTTTGTTTTTTTTTTTTTTTTTTTGGGGGGGGGGGGGGGGGGTTGATGTACAGAGTTTAGTATAACAGAGAATAAATATGAAAATTGTTTGACAGACCGAGTGCTTTGAATTGCTCTCAGCAGCCTGTGCAGTGGGCACAAATGATTTGCAAGATCTACACAATCATATTTGAGTATACCCAAACGGATTGAAATAAGTACCATTTGGGGAGCGAAAAGACACACTGTTACACGTCTTGCTCGTTAATTGCGTATTATTATTATCAGTCCAATGGGCTCAGTCACCGAAGCCATTTCACTCCGGGCGACACTGAAAACATTTCATAGTGGCTCACAGGTAGGTTCTGTGATGAGACAGACCGTGAGGGAACCATCGTGGCGCCATACCTTACATAATCATCACGGCAGTACCCACTGAACATAATTACAATGATTTGTGCCCTCCCATTTCACCCTTGTATTAAAAAATATTGCTGGAGGTAAGTCAGGCGTGAGCGCAGGCAAGGCTGCTGTGGTGAATGGAGTGTGGCCCCGAGGGAAAGCTTGTAGAGCAGAGCACGGTGTCATGCCAAAGAAAGCCAAGCCCCCCCCGCCCCACTGGGGCCCGGTCATGCCGTGAGAACGGGATGACATTACCGGGCCATTTAGCTGGCGGAAGAGCAGAAAGAGGTGAGAGAGGCGCCGAGTGTGTCGCTTTTGTTATTTAATGGTTGGCTAATGTCTAGGCGGAGGGGGGTATGTCTCATAGCCAAAAATGAAAACAAATAGGTCAACATTATGAGACTTGGATGTCGTTGCTATACTATGAGGCCTTTAGGCTGCGTGGTTTCACTGAAGACACTGGAGCATAACTGGAGTACAGTAGCAGTTCATTTTACTCATCACTGGAGAACAGTTCAATGCCTCGTGGCATACATACCCAACAATTTACCCTTTGGTCTGATATGACTAGAACATATTTTCATATATACTGCAGGAGCTGTATCATTGCCTTCATACAGACAACCACTTTTAGCAAGAGCCAAATACTCAGAATGGTCATACCATGATTATATGTATGTGTGTGTGAAGTACAGTCCCTCTCTGTCATATAGTGTAGATCAAAATATATGGAACTTTATTTAATATATGTGGATATTAATTTGCTTGTCTCTCTGTGAGACAATGGTGTCACAGGCTGAAGCACAAGACTACGTCTGATATACTTTGATGTTTTCCATATTATTTAAACAGACTACCCATGTTGATTCATTTTTCATGGGGTACTTTGCTGACCATTTGAATGGCATTCATCACACAGGATTACAATAGGAAAATCAGCACTCTTTATCATTTACACATTGACATGACCTCGGGTGTTGTAGTTGTCCTTCGGGATTAGAGATAAACAACATGAACTGACTCTTAAAGGAATAAACCAGTACAGCAAGTCATTCTTAACTGAGGTCAAGCCAGTGTTCAGCTTAATATGACTAGATTAAAAGTATTTAAGGTTACATCCAAAAGAAATTTCCGTCATTGTAAGTTGTTTCCACTTTGATAGTGAGTTTTTTAAACCTACTGTCACTCCATTTGCACCTTCTCCAGTCACTTTAATCAGAGCCATGTAAACTCACAGATTAGGGGCAAAACTGTGGTGAATTTTATTGTCAAATGATACAGATCATTCTCTTCTGAAGCGTAATGCTAAAAATTAAAAAATTCATTTTTACCAGTTTGATCTGGAATGTTCAGTCAGTTTCTATCACAGACATAAACGTGCTTTTAATTTATGCATAAGTGTTTTAGACCTTCCACTCCGAGTAGTGTTTAATATCAATACCTAACTCACTCATACTCAGATTTTCATAAATCAAGGCTAAAATAATCAGACTGGCCACTCTGGATTTGATTAAAAACTGATTGGCTGATGCCTATAGGGCTACAGTAAGCCTAGAATTCATTTTATGAGGAAACTGGATGAATATTGGATGTCCTTCCAAATGATCAATCAACCTTTCACAGAGAAAAAGCTTCTCAGATGTGTTTGTACATTTATAGTAAGCTGTAATTATTTTCTTTTGTCTTTGTAAGTAGGGGAGACCTGGGTCAATTGTAACCACTCAATGCCTTCAATCAGAAAAAGGCTAGAGTGATGACACTTTCTCTGCACATGCTCAGTAGGCTACTCTCTCTGCCTGTAGAACAGGAGCAGGATTATTTTACTTCAGCAGAAGTTTTCAACAAAGAAATTATTTTGACATTTAGATGACTAACAATGTAAATTTAATCAATGTTATCACTGGGTTATTAGTTAAAAATTAACATGAATGAACTGTCACAATAACAGTGTTGATTGCTAGCATCCACGATTTTATCATGACTGTGAGATTGGAGGCAACTGTAAGACTGTGTTACAATTGCCCCCAAGCCACAATGTAAAATTACTTTTACCTAAATAATTACAATTTATTGAGATACAGTGGGTTAATAAAATTACAACTGCCTCCAGTCAGTTACAACTAAGGATGTACCCAAATGCAAACACAGTATTCAGGAAATGACAAATAATTCGATCTAAACAGATATTTCTTCTGTCTGATTATTAGTGAAAAAAATGTGCAAAAGGATATTTTTATATATTTGTATGTCTGTGGCGTTTCTATTTTCAATGCAAGACAGAATCTTTCTATATATATATATATATATATATATATGTGTGTGTGTGTATATATACATGCATACATATATATATATATATATTTTTTTTTTCAGTTTTGATTTTTCAGTGTTCCCCATTTAAGGGGAAGGTGGTGGGCTTCAGGCAATTATAAGATTAGTTTAGATGAAATTTAAAAAAGATATAAATGGAAAGCACAGTATGAGGATGTGAAATTATTAAATAATGTTGATGCTTTGTAGGTACGCCGATTGCATTGCCAGTGAATATTAGGTTAGAAAATAAAATTTTCATAAAACTTCTGTCGGAATACACACACAGAGACATTGTTTTGTTGATTGAACAGATACAGATACAAATAATGATGTCTCTGTGCACCTTTAATTAGAACTGCCCCCACCAAATGGGCAACTGTAACACTGATTTATTGCGTTAAATTTAATTATATCTAATTAAATTATAATTATTATAGTCTTGTCCTAGTGAAAAGATATCAATTGTATTATTAATTATTGCACACATATATGTTTCTTACATCAAAAAGACGAATGGTGTATTTCAAGTCGTCTGTAAGTTATTAGGAAAAATGTAGACAAAAAAAAAAAAAAAAAAAAAAAAAAAAAGATTTACATTTGCCCCCGCTCTATACTATGCTCGCCATCTGCAGAAACCTAACAGTTGCGGACATCTTTGTATGTAGATTTCTGTACATCTTGTTATTTTGTCCCATTCTTGTATGATTTTTTTCCCCTTTCCTTCGATGTGCCCCCTCTGTACGCCACTCGGCGGTGCTCACAGACTTCCCCTCTCTGAAAATCAAATCATCTAATCCACATCATGACTTTGGAAACGGCAGAGGAAGCTAATAATACTACTGTCGTATCACCGCTGTTAAAACCACCTGTGTTTGTTCTTAACAGTAAGGAGCAGTCGGCACCGTCAGAGGAATCCTCTCCATCACCATCAGTGTGTTTTTAGATTCACTTGTGGGACCGCATTTCAGCACCACGGAGCTGTCCATCCACCGGCCAGGAGCGGAGAGAGGCTGCAGTGATTCGCTGCTGCTGCTGCTCTGCTGTCGAAGATGAACATGAAGGCTGTGAGATATGAAATGTGGTTTAAGCACAAAATCAAACCTCTTAAGAACGACAGCCACCTTTTCAATCACACGCCATCTGCGGCGGATGTTCATTTTTCACATAAATCGAAAAATATCAGGTGTAAAATGTCATTGAAACGTCTGTGCGGCTTATTGCAATTAACAGGCGCAGTGTGCATGTCAGTCACGAAGTAATAATTTCGTGAGTTGGTGAATGTGTAGTTATTTGCTCTGAGTAGGAGCACAAAGGAGCGTATTCTCTATATTTCTCTATTTATAGACCCTCTCCCCTCGATGGAATGTACCACTTGTTCTTCACAGAAGAAAAAAAGGGGGGGACAGAAAACTCTGGCTCTGACATGCGTCGTGTTTGTAGCGTCCCCCTTTTATTCAAACCTCCCCGCAGCTCTGGCGGAGATTGAGCCGGTCCTGTCCGTTTAAACCGAGAAGACACCCATACCGACTCCTCAATGCAAAAAAATAAAAGGGTGCCAAGAAGCTGGGACGAGGGAACGTGGGTGTAAATAGACAGTGAACGCTCTCTCTCTCCCTCTCTTTCTCTCCCTCCCCCTTCTCTCTCTCTCTCTCTGTCTCTCTTTTATGAAATCAATGAACGAGTTATTGGGTAGGACATAAATATAAGGAATCAAAGCCTCCACCGGGACCAACGGGCACTGCGCGCTTTTTTGATATGCGTCTTCGCCAAATGCTACATGTGTTTTCACATCAGTGTAAATATTGGCTTTGATAGGACGAGAGCGGAATCAGCTCTGGCACGGCTTGGTCTCGGAACCAAATTTTGACCAAGACTTCTTCTTCCACCAGCTTTTCCTTTTTTTTCTTTCTTTCAACGTAAAAACGATTCTCCACCATCACCATCACCATCTGCTGCTGTTTGCAACCCATCCCTCAACTCCACTGGCCGGTCCGAAGATGGCAACTTTAACCAATGGGCAGGTGGACGGCACGGTGCACGGTGTCGGTGTGGTCTCCGCCAGCACGAACGGGCTAGTGAACGGATTAAGCCACAGCCACAGCCCGGTGGGCTGCCCGGCCACCATCCCCATGAAGGACCACGATGCCATCAAACTCTTCATCGGTCAGATCCCCCGCAACCTGGACGAGAAGGACCTCCGGCCCCTGTTCGAGGAGTTCGGCAAGATCTACGAGCTCACTGTGCTGAAGGACCGCTTCACGGGCATGCACAAAGGTGGGTTATTGTGCCCGTGTTGCCTCAGACAACTACGACTTGTTTTTGTCAAATCTGTCACACATTTGGTGAGAGTGAGCAGGGGTACAAGTGCACGATTGTTGAAAAATTGTGCAGATTTTCAAAATTTTATGAAACGTGAATGACTTTATGCACGTTGTTGGATTTGTGGCACCGAAAAGGGATATTTTATGTTTTTGTTAGACTTCAGTTGCATCATTTTCTACCTTCCTGAGCAAAAGCATGAGAGTGTCACGAATCGGGAGTCACGACGGCATGAATTTATGTAGGGTGATGTGAGGAGGAGCGATGTTCCTATTTGGGCAGTCAGTCAGTGTGTGTGCACGGGAGTATTCACACATCAGAGCGGTCCGGCGGTTGTAAACGTGCTTTCATTCACTACGGTGCTAAATCCAGGCCATTAACCTCACGTTTTCACGTTGCAATAGCGGGGAGGCTGTGTTTGATTGCCCGCAGCAGCGTACACTCTGTTGCCTGTAACTCTCTCAGTGTGTGTGTGAGTGTGTGTGTGTGTGTGTGTGTGTGCGGGGGTGGGTGATGAGGAAGGGGGGCGGTCGCGCGTGCACGTGTGTACGCACGTGTGCAACACAAGATGAGTAGGCCTGTGAATATGTTGTACTTTTTGTACAGATTTTCAGGTGTTTCTGATCTGAGTGATCCTTCCCTGAAAATTAAAGCTAAACTACAAAATAAAAATGTAAATTTGACAGAAATATATTTCAATAGATTTTTCAACTTTCTAATCATGTACAGTTTATTACCTATTTTTATAACTTTTTCTACTATAACCCCGACTGACACACAGCACTACAGTAATTGAATTATCCTAAACTTTTGCTATGCTGGAATTTTGGTGTATATATACAGTATACACAGTATACTATATATCATTTAAAATAATTTAAAATTTAAATTAATTTTCAATTTCATAAGATAAGATAAGATAAGATAAGATAAGATGGAACTTTATTAATCCCAAAAGTAAAGTCTTGTGCTAGAGATTGCTCCAAAATTACATTATAACAATAGAATATAAAATATGAAAGTGAGGTGACATATACAATAGAAAGTGTATAAGGAGTAAATGCAAAGAAATAGAGCCTAATAGAATAAACAAGAAATGTTATTACCCATAGGTTCATTTTTATAACTTTTCCCAGTGTAACCCTGACTGACCACAGCAGTACAGTCATGATGCCAGTGAATTATCCTAAGCTTTTGGTGTGCTACCTGGCCTTTTGGTGTATATATACAGTATACTGTATTAAAGCTGCAACATTTAAACAATAAGTTCTCAACTTTTAAATTAATTGCCACTAAATTGATAATCAATTAATTGGTTTGAATCATGTTTTTAAAAGTCAAAATTCTCTGATTGCAGCTTCTTAAATGTGAATTATTATCTGGTTTCTTTAGTCCTCTATGACAGTGGTTGTCAACCTGGGGGGTGGGGACCCCCAAGGGGGTCAGGAGATCATTTCTGCGGGTCGCCAGATAGTTTTTGAGAATAAAATGAAATAACATATTTCAGCAAGCAGCAGGGAATGAGAACCAGGAAGTAGCTCTCAGCGGCATCAACCTCTTAAAGACATTTAACATGAGGGACAAGCCCTTAAAAATATGCAAAATACAACTGGTGTCAAGAAATATAACAGCCACCTTACTTATAAACTTCAAAGTATAAATCAGTACAAAAATAGCAATTACCAAAATAAGCCACCATGTTCTGAGCAGACACAAACACTAACAAAAAGTAAATATTTGCTTTTTGAAACATGAAATAGCAAACTTAACAAACTGTCCGTCCAGCCTAGGCATAATGCGAAATAAAGCTGTATTTTAGACTTGAGGATTGTTTATATATTGCTTTGTCTGTACCACTGATATATTACGAGTTTGGTAGTGTTCATGTGTTGTGTAATAATTACAAGCAGTCTTGGGTAGACCAGGGTTCGGGGTTGTTAGCACCAACCTGATTTTTCTGGGCTGTCCCAACTCGAAAAGATGGAGAACCACTGGTCTGTGACGGTAAACTAAATATCTTTGGATTGTGGACAATACAAGACATTTGAGGACATAACATTTGGGTTTTCAGTGATCAACATTTTACACTATTTTCTTATATTTTATGGACCAAACAACTAATTGATTAATTGAGAAAATAATTAACAGATTAATTGACAATGATGACAATTGTTAGTTGCAGCCCTCTACATAATGGTATACAATATTAACAACCAGCTTTGTGTTTTGATGCAACAGGATGAGCCCTTTATCTTATTTTCTTCTCTCATGGGAAGAGTCATTCTCTGCAAATAACCATCTAATGAGAGGTCACTAATTGATCTGCTGTACCTGCAGGACATCTCCCAGGGGAGCAAAGTACATTAAGAATGAGCTATCACTTTTTGGAAACCCTCCTCATCCTCCTCCTCTTGTAAAGCCCCCTCTCCACTCCATGTAAACAATGTGTGACATGTGCCATGTGTCAGGAAATGATTATGATATACAAATAATTCCAGAGGGCGGAGACTGTCTGCAGGCGTGGGGGAAACCAAAGAGGTGGAGAAGGAGAAGAGAAGGGGGGGGGGGGGGGGGTTATCTTTTATTAATAGCCCAGCTGTAGTAGCGACTCCCTGTTGGACAGTTAATCACCAGTGGCCCCAGAACTATAGGCACGGCTCGCCAGCTGATTCTAAGAACTGTCTCCTCACCGCGATATACGGCCCTGATTCCCGGGCCGGGCCCCCGCTTTCATTAGTGAGCCCCCGCTGTGCTCATATTTTAACTAGCTAGAGGCACTAGCTACTCCCTGGCTCACCAGCTCACTGGCTCACTGCAAGCTGCTCGAAGGCCGCATTTCCCTCCACAGACTCCTCTAACACCTTTCCGGAGAAGATTCCCAAATTAGCAGTAAAAGACAGCACGTCCCACAAATAAACAGGCAAAGTGACTGACTGTGTACACGGCCGTCATACTGGTTTTATTGAAGACTACACAGCTTTACATGAATCAGGTGTATAAGCCATCACAGCAAGAGTTTGAGGCAAAAGTAAATACACTTACAAACAAATAAACAAATGTTTTGAAGAGAAATAATCCATGCTGTATCTCCTTTTCTGTGTCTTGTAAAATGAAAGCCATTTAAAATGTTCTAAAGTCATAATATGCAACATTTTCCTTAAAAAAAACAATATAAACACAGAGACCCAACAGAGACTGTGCCCTCTGCCTGTATTTCCTTATTTTTTTTCATTATTTTGATGTGCTCAGACACTTTACCAGCACAGAACCCCAAAATGTTGATATTTAACAATCTAGGCATTAGACTCAACAATCTACAATCTTTCTGGCGCATTTACAAACAGCTTGGACAAATCCTACTGATTCTTCCTTGAATTGTAAGTTAGAGCTGCAACAATTAATTGATTAATCAGTTAGTTGATGTAAGAAAATGAATTGCTAACTATTTTGATAATCAATTAAATGTTTCAGTCGTTTCCTAAGGGTTAGGGTTATAAATAAATGTAAGGACTTACAGCTTTTCTTCATCATTCATGAGCAGTCTTTGAAAATGTCACTTTGGGCTCTGTGATGAGTATTTTTCACAATTTTTGATATTTTATAAATTATGTGATTAGTCATTTGATCTTGAAAATAATCAGTAGATTAATCAATAAACAAATAATCATTTGTTGCACCCCTGCAATGAATGTCAGTGGCAGTTTTTCTCTTCAAATCATCCTGGTCATAGTCTTCTGCATTTCAAACTGTTACAGTTTCCTGTTTGTTTTTTTTATTTTTTTAAAAGATGTTGTACAAATACACATTCATATGTGTTATGATCTTCCACTGTTCCTTCCTCTTCCCTTTTCCCAAAGTACCTTCATGTCATTTGCATTTGTTCGGAGTCTTGCTATAGAAAGAGTCAACGCAAGAGTTTGAGACAAGAGAGAACACAGATATTTTTGAAGAAAAATAATCCCAGCTATATCTATTTTTCTGTGTCTTGTGCAACAATTAGTCAAGTAATCCATTAGTCAATCGAAAGAAACCTAATGTCCAACTATTTTGAAAGTGGATTAATCATTTCAGTCATTTTTCAAACAAAAAAGCAAACACTTTCTGGTTCCTGCTTCTTAAATGTAAGGATTTACCACTTTTCTTTGCCGTTTATGATAATAAAGTTTTGGACTGTTGGTTGAACCAAAGAAGAAATTTGAAGAGGTTACTTTGGGCTCAGGGAAATTTTGATGAACATTTTCACAATTTTTTTTTTTGATATTCAACATTGATTAATTGTGAAAATAATCAGCATATTAATTGAAAATAGTCATTAGTTGCAGCCCTCCAGTGAATGTCAGTGGCAATTGTATGTTCAAAACATATTCATCCTTGTCATAGTCTTCTGCATTTCAAACTGTTTAAGTTTTTCCTAGATTGTCTGCAGAAGGTCAGGCTCACTGTTGCCAAATAGTAGTCAAAAACATTCAACAGTGCAATTTTGGTGGTTTTAAAAGATGTTGTACATTTTGTACAAACGCTGATTCATGAATGCACATGTTAGGATGTTTCACTGCTCCTCCCTCTCCCCTTTTCCCTCAGCTCCTTCATGCATTTGTTCAGAGTCCTGCTGCCATAGAGCAGAAAGAGTCAAAGCGAGGGCATGATGACCCTTTAAGGTGTGAAATGCTCCAGTGGAGTGAAGTCTATAGAACAGCCCACCAGAAAACTCCTCTTCTATTCTTCTCCTCCATCTTTTTTCTCCTCTTCATTAACTCTGCTTGGTCCACTCCATTCTTTCCTTTCCCTCTTTCCCTGCCTTTTGTCTTCACTTTATGTACTTGCACTGACATGTTGCCTGTTCACTGACAGTGCATCATGTTGGATAATGGCTGTGGTAGTAAAAAAGCCTCAGCTTTAACCAGGGAGATTGTAGATGATCAGCTGCCATTTCCTTCACAATTTTTTCCTACCTCTGTTTTTCACATGGCACATGCTTGGTAACTGTCATCGCTAACAATGTAATGCCTCATCTGGGGATACTGTTGCATTCATTTAACTTTACCATAGAGACATGGCACTTTTACACAGAAATAAACGTGGTTCTCAGCAAGATAATACAGAGCTTTTTTCTGCTCCGGCAGGTAATAAAAGGCCCTCGTGTTCTGCTGTACATCAACAAGCCTAAAGAAACAGCCTTTGCTATGGTAATGCTACCTCCGAAGAAAGAGACCCCTATTATAGCCATTGTCAGCCGAGCCTGTGATACTATTGCCATAACCCTCCCCATAATGACTCCATGTATCACTCGTAATCTAGTCTTTAGGATTCTGTCCCCTTGGAATGGAGGAGATGGAGGGAGGAGGGGAGCACGGGACAGAGGGTCTGCAGAGGCTGGGAGCGGGCGCAGGGACACCAGCGCAGGCCTACATTCTCCCAATGATTTTATTTCTCTCCCCTCTGCGACCGAGCCATGCTAATAGAGGCCATTTATAATGGTCACCGGCTGATGCTGCTGCCGCTGCTGCTGCTACCAAGCACAACGGGGCTGAGAGGCACGGCTAGCACAAAGAGCCAGCCCTTTCTCTTTCTCTTCTTCTCTCCCTGGCAATGCAGCATGGGAGGTGGGGATCTATTCATGAGGAGAAGGTGTAGATATGATTGCTGGCACTATTCATCAGCCTGATTTCATGTAATAATCACCGGGGCAATTGAGCTGTGATGATACGGGGAAGACATTTAATAACTGAAGGTGTTATCTATTGTTTACTGCCGTCACATCTTCAGGCACTACTGTGTTCCAGGCCAAACCTTTATTGTCTTCGTTTTTTTTCCCCCCAAGACAAATGCAAATGCAACTGTCACCAAGTTTGTTTTACGGCTGTTGTTTCATTTGGTGGTAATTTAATGCGAGTAATATATTTGTCCTTGGCCAAACTAAATACATTAGCAACACCTCTCACCATGAGCTCAGACGGTTAAAGTTGTTACAAAGCCAGAGAGTTGCTCAAAGTCAAAGCAGGTGCTGAAACTTCATTTAGATTTGGGCCAAATAGTCCATTTTGACCTGGCAAGTGATGTAAACAAAAAGTCACAGGTCTATACTGCAGGCAGTGCTGGGAGGGTTACTTATGAATGTATCCCACTACAGATTACTCAATACATGCCCTTAAATGTAATATGTGACATATTCAATTAGATTACTCAATTCAAAAAGCACATTCTAAATACTTTGGATTACTTTTGGAATGCTTCAAAATTATCTTTCTGAGCATGTATGTCTGGGTCAATCTGATCTCCCTTTACTGTTCTCACTAGGTCACATATGGGCCTTTCCCACAAAGATTGAACCAGTCCAGTTCCAGTTTATGCACTTAATTTTGAACCATTCAGAGCCTCTCCACCAAAAATAAATGGGTTCAGAACCCAAAAAGTTGGTTCCCAGACAGAACAGGTTCCTTCTCTTATGTTCCTTTTCTTTTCAACCAAAGTGTGAGTGTCATATTCTACATGTCGATTTGTATTGTGCATCCTTGATTACAATGTTTCTGCTTGAAACTGTTGGAAACAAGGTTCACTAGATAGCACCAAGTTTCCAAGAATCTTTAATGGAACTGAATCAAGAACCAGAGCTAATTTGGTGGAAAAGGGCTCTGACTTTACTAAATAAGGCGGACCTGCGATCCTTTGGCCACTAACAGTCAAGCAGCTTCTGCACACCACCATCCAAAGAATATAACATGAATCATGTGTTGAATAAACAGATTATATTTGTGGCTGATACATCTCGGAAATTCAGCTTAGCTAATTGGCCAGCTAATTAGTCAAAGTAACAACCAAGTCAAAGTTTACTCATATAGCGTAGAATCACAAATAACATTTTTTCTCAGGGTCTTTACAATCTGCACAGTGAATAACACCCTCTCTTCTTAACGTTAGACCTTCATTAGCATGACAGAGCATATTAGCATGACAGAAGATAACTTAAATTTACCTCAAGGTGCTTCATTAAATGAAATATGGAGGCTTTTGATGCTGAAAGCTGCTGGGTTGATTGTAAGCAGAGCTTGCACTGTACTGTAATGTTTCGACCTTTTTGACCACATATATAGTTTGTTTGTAGTATGTTTTTTAGATTTCCATGTCAAAAACACATTCCTGGCAGTGTCCTGTGTGTGGTGTGGGGCAGGTACACTGAGCGTGCACACATTGTTACACGTATAAATTGTTTATGGGAAAATCCCATCAAAAATCCCTTCAAGTAATCTATTTTTAATGACAGCAACTATTCAAAATACCACATATTTAAACAGTAACTGTAATAGGATGCAGTCAACTTAAATACGTAGCACCGTTACTTGTGTTCCATTCATCCCTGAGAGCAGGGTGAAGAACTGTAGTGATTGACGATTATACCTTGGCTGTTGAACCATTTTTGTAATTTAATATCAGTACTTGAGAAAATGATCATATAAGGTTTAATATGTTTGAAATCAAACAAATGGAGATACAGAGTAATGACCAATAGTTATCTTGTATAAATTTACCCATCCTGCAGATGGTTTATGCTACAGATGGGGGCTATAATCTGTGCACATCATAAAGGGAGTTATGGTTCCCTCTGAACGCCTATGGTTTTGATATGTCAGCCCTTTTAACTGAATGTTTCAGGGGAGCGGGTTCAGAACAGATCATTGGGCTCATCGTGTTTGGTGAGGCCAGGAAGTCACGATGCCAAAAACATGAAAGACCCATGCTGTGTTTTATTGCAGGCAATTAGGTGTTACAGGTTGCCATTAGAGGAGTACCGTCTGCAGGAAAAAAAGGAGGATAAAACCAAATTTGCCTTTGAACAAAGAGAGAAAGAAGCTTGTGCGAGTGTGGTGTGTGTGTGTTTTCGTCCTGCAGGTCTGCGTTATGCAGCATGTGTTCCGGCCGAAAAATTTCACTCGCGTTGCATCATCCTCTCTCTGTGGGATCTTTCTCTCTCCTCCTCTCGCATTTGGTTTGGGATGACTGTGTGTGTGCATCTCTCAGTGAGTGTCTGTGTGTGTTTATGTGCTCCTCCTCTCCTCCCTGGCCCAGAATCCTCCACTCAGCTCAGCTCAGAATGCGCGCTCAGGCCCCACATTGTGCCCTGTTTCTATGAGGGCGCATCGCAATCGATTTTGAGTGTTTTGTCAGGGAGAAAGGCAACATGTGTCACGGAGGAGGTCGCTTCTTATACCAAAGTACACTCGACCACCAGCGGCATGCCGCACACTGCCACCCCTGTCCTGGCAGAGCCCAGAACTGCCAAGCAACAAGAGGGAAACAAGAGGCGGAGCCAGAGCGGCGAGTACAGTGAGCCTAATTTGTCAGGAGGGCCGTTGTCAAGGCAGCACTGCCTCTGTTGTCCATTATTATTGGAGGGGACTGTCAGATGGGGGACGGCTGATGGCCGAGCAGGGAACCAGTTAGTCACAGTGAGAGATGACCGCACCGAGCCAAAGGAGGGAGCGCTCACAGAGCTCCTGCAAGGATTAGCATGCTAACAGCAGGTTTGGAGTCATGGGGCCTGTCAGGGGGGCGGAGCCCGCTGGCTTGTCTGACCTCGCCGGTCTTCCCATTAAAACCACTGACCTTTACATACACAGAAAGACAGAGATAATGTAAAGGGATGGCTGAACCTACGTGTTTATCCCATTTCACTTCCTCAAATTGACTGAAACAAGATGACACACATGCAGCACAAACTGCAAAGTGTGTTAAACACATACGAAAGTAAAAGTGTAATTATATATGAGTACTGCATATGAAGCAGTGGTGGAAAGAGCACTGAAAATCTGAATTCAAATAGACGTGCTGTTATATTGGGAAAATATTACTCAACTATGAGTGAAAAACTTCTTAAGTAAAAGCATAAAGTATTCTTCTAAAAACCTCCCTGAGTATTAGTTACTTTTAAACCAGTGATGTGTAATGCATTGTCAACAGCAGACATGCAATGAAAAGGGGTTTGTGTTTCTTCAACTTCAGTCAATCTAACTTACTCCCAACTCCTGCATTGTTCTGCTCAGTGGACATGGTCACCCTGCCAAACCTGTGCATGTTTGTTGTCCATGTCGTGGTTTTCACTGGCCCAGTTAACCTGGCAGCACCTGGATATTAATTCAAATTATAGGCCTACTTAGTACTAGTAATTATTACCGTAAAGTAACTAAGTAGATTACATAGTGTAATGCATACTTCAATTGAAGACTGGTGATAAAAAAAGTACAAAAAATGACTTATTTATAATAATTTGAATAGCTGTAGCCTATTTAGTTACTTCCAAATAGTAATTATATGTCAGTATCCCAGACGAGGCCCCAGTTTGCCATGACCCACCTCATGGGTCATGACAGGATGGGACAGGCATGGTTTTCAATTAGGATTTCTTACAAAAGTATACCATAATGTAATAAACAATAATGGAGGAATGAGAAGTGTGAATCACGACTATCAGTGTGTCAGCAGGTGAATGAGTGACTGAGTGATGTGTAGAAGGTGGTGTATGGTGTAAACCTAAACTAACACGGCCAAAACCAACCAGGCAAACACATGGTGCTGGACTGATGGAAGGAGTAGAGTGTGGAATTAGAAGGCCAAGTCTTTAAATATCCCTGGGAGACTGGCCAAGTGCTCCCTGGTGTACTGGATTAGCCCCTCCTACCAGGACCTGCAAAGAAATAAAACAGACAGACAGACAAAGGGGAAATACACACCAGCAGGCCAACTGAGAGCAGGACGGCCGTCACAATGATGTATATCAATAACATATGTAGCAATGACAGAGACATGGGTTTAAAGCGTGTAGTGCAGTTGAATTAATCCTTGGATACAAGGGTATCCGCAGACCTCAGCGGTATGCTTTTTGTAATATCTTCTGTTTTAATTTGTGCTTTTTAAAAATACCAATGTCAAAAGTACCCAATTCCGCTTATCCAGTTTTCATAGATGGAAATATTTATTGATTGACTTCATGTTTGCCATGGCTCCTATCACTGCCAGTCATTTTGCAGAAGACGGACACAGAGACAAACATTTCCTCATGCGCTCTGTTTTACTCAATATGAAAATTAACTGTAACTTTCCTCAAATAATAACATCTAGTGAAAATAATTATTTTTTCTTTCTGGTGACATCAGTTACATAAAAAATAATCTTATAAGACAGAAATAAGTTAACATTTTGCTATGATAACTATTTCTTACATTAGTTTATTCTCGTATGTTATGCTGGTAGCATGAGAGTTAAAATACCACATTTAAATTATTAAAGACTCCATTTTATTCACTGAAAACTTTTTATGTTACAGTAACAGTTCAGGAGCATCTCCAGTATCGTACAGTAAAATGGTCCAGTCAGCATATATCAGTGTGTTAGTGTGTAGTTAATGGTTCCACATGGTAAAGTCATGGCTCACTGTGGACGGCAGTGCTGACCTGTGGAGAAGCACAACACTGAAGATTTGTGGCCATCATTACAGGTCAGAGAGGCTGCTGAGCTCAACAATTTTCACAGATAGATAGATAGATAGATAGATAGATAGATAGATAGATAGATAGATGATAGTATAGCAGCTTTTTTTATTTACTTCTTTATACATTTCTGTCTTGTTTGTTTTTCAGTCTATTTTCTGTCTAGTCTTGGGATGTTTTATTTTTACTATAACACCACCAACTGTACAAGAACCAAACTTGGATGTCAGTTTTCTGATATACTAAAGACAAAAGCAATCCATACTATTTCCAACAATTTCTAAGGCAAAAAACATCTCTGAAAAATTTACGCAGTATATGTACAGTGAAAAAACCTTCTTGTGTTTTGACAGTTAAGCTCCTCAGCTGATAACCCAGAGCTGAGTTAAAACAAAGTCTGCCTTAAATGTTTCATCAACATTTAGCCTTTTGTTTTCCATAAAGAGAGGCTAAACAACTCGCACCAGTTTCCCTCGTGCTCTTGCGCTCCTATTGCCATGTTCATGGCCCCGGTGTACCATTCTTTGAGACGATGAAAAGAAAAAAAATCCTTTTTTGACAAATGCTCCTTGGAGAGGTAAATATTTTCTGTTTTCAAGGCTCTTGCATCAGCTAAGCATTATTGTGCTTTGTGTTAAATTTTTAAAAAGTTGACGCTTTAGGCCTCTTCAATCTTTTAGCTACGCTTAATACCACTTCCAAGCCCCCCTGCTTCAAATACCGGTGGCCGGTTCTGCAGATGGGGAATGCAATACTTTTGAAATGTTGGAAAGTCTTACATGTTCTGTTAGGGTTTTACTTTTGTTCTACTGACGATTTCATTGCTAATAATAGAGCTTCCTATGGGGAAGTGCCCTGCATTTTTAAAAAAATGTTTTTTAATGAATTTTTAAAATTCAGGATTAGGTTAGAGAATGGTGATTACAATATAATGTTAAATATGAAACATATTCAGGTAGTTTCACTCTTGCAAGCTTCCATAACATGACCTGTTACAGTCGCCTTAGTGAACTACATGTGATTTCTGTCTCTTTTGTTATTTAACTCCATATACTTACATATACCATTTGTTCCACTTCTGCATCTCTTATCTGTGCCATACAATTACACGGGCACCAAGCTACACCATGTGTAGTTGTTCAGGGTAAAAGGCTTAAACACCATTTCCTTTGGTCACCAGTCAGAAGGTTATGATTCTCCTCTGTGTGTGTGTGAACTTTGAAACTGGTGTTTTTTGCCTTTTGGATTAAAGCTGCCGGCTCCTTTTATCAAGCTTTGCACAGTCAGGAGGCTTTCTGATAGGGAATAATATAATATCCGTGCCCAATATCTGTATGTGTACAGTATATGTGTGTGATTATATGGATGTGTATACATTTTCTCTGTATATTTGCTGTGTTTATCCCTTCGTGTGCATATGGTTTGGATATACCCGATCTATATGTGTGTGAGTGTGGTGATACTGCACAATATGGTGTAGCATATCAGCCCTAGCTAAAGCAGTACTTCGTAATAACTTTTTTAAAAGATTTTTTTGGTATTTCTCCTTTATCATGAACGTGCAGCCCGGTGTCTTCGAAATTACATTTATATGCAACCAATTTTCAATTGCAAATGCATTTTGAGGGAAATGTAATGCCAATTGAAATACATTTTGTATTAACAAAATAAGGAAATGTTGATGTACCCGGCAAGTCAGAAAAATGTTGATACTGAACCATCAATAAAAGATTAACTGACAACATATGTAGTTTTTCTTCTGCAAAAATAGGCAATCTTGCAAGTTTCACACTGTCACCACAAAGTAATTATGAAAACAATTTAGTAAGATACAAACATAATTTCTAGGTGACAGGGTTGTGACAGCTGGAGAGAGACAGGGGGAAGAATGAGGGGATGACACCCAGCAAAGGCCCCAGGCTAAAACTGAACCCGAGTAGGACTTGGTACATGGTATGCTCTCTACCAGGTGGCTACAAGGGAGCCCTACTTCACAGTAACTTTAAATGTTTAATTGTAATATTTATATCCTATGTTCAAAGCTAGTTAACCCTCAGTATGCTCTAAGGATTGTCAGAACTGTCTAAGTATTGATACTTTTTTAAATAATACAATGCTCACACTGATGGTATAGAAAGTACCGAAGCTGTTAAAAAAGCATTAACTGCTCATTCAAGACCTCAGTTCAGTTCAGTCTTTATTGTCCTGTCTGAAATTTGGCTTGCAGCAAAACCACAGTGTTCAAAGACTTTTTTGTGGGAAGGTTGTGAATTTAAAAAAAAAAATCTCCTCCTTTGTATGCGTAGAATTTTTCCTTTTTGCCATGGTATCAAAAGAGGAATCGAGTATCGGTCTTTTGTAATAATATTGTGTTGAAAGTTAAAATTCTGGTATCGTGACAAATCTAGTATGCACATGAAAATGTGTCCAGCTGCAGCTCTCTGCTGCAGAGGC
This sequence comes from Lutjanus argentimaculatus, assembly GCA_034769285.1. NCBI lineage: Eukaryota > Metazoa > Chordata > Actinopteri > Lutjaniformes > Lutjanidae > Lutjanus > Lutjanus argentimaculatus. The sequence continues at coordinate 14,792,368 of JAWZSL010000014.1, forward strand.
TTTCCACAAGGAAATAGCAGCATGACACAGCACCAATATGAAAAATAGAAGCAAAGTTTGTAACAGCGAACTGTGGCAGCAGCCCATTAATGCACATCCAGCAAGCATTAATTCTTGTTACATGTTCCGCTCCCAGTGTATTTAATTTGCTTCAAACTCCATCTAATATTTAATGTTTTTTTTCTGTTTATACCATTTTTTACATGGTTCTCAAGGTCAAGTTTAATATCACAGAAAAAGCAGATCATGGTTATTACCTTGCGAACAGACACATGTACTTCCAATTACCTTTTTAGCCTGCACACAATCGGCTCATATACACTAAACAAATCATCCGGCTCTAGAGATTTATGGTTCATAGAAAGTTGAATTGATGTTTATTCTCAACCAAATTGCTAAACATAACTCGAAGTGGCGTATCTGGGTCTGCCTGCTGGGATACTCTAAAGCAGGGATTACATGAGCCGTGTACTATTTGTCCCAGGCAGAAAGCACGTCAAAGACTGTTGAGCATGTGTGACTTGTCAGGCCAGACACCCATTTAGCCTTTTCTGTATGCATGCATACAATCTCCTGTGCTGTGCTATGCTGTGCTGCGATGACTGCCAGGTTTGAGTGTCCCTGATTCAATTCACTTTCTTCCCCCATCTCCCTTCATGCCTATTTCATGTCCCCCAATTAAAAATGCACCACGTTGACTTGTAAAAGGAAGGTGGGAATGGAGGTTAGGGCTTTTCAAAGATCTCTCTCAATTATTCAAGGCCAAGTTTGATTCAGAAAATGGAGGAGGATTAATAAGTCATGCAGAAGTTTTTCGAGGGGTTCGGCTACCAAATGTAATGCAAGATGTTCTGATGAAACTCACACAAGCATCATCCAAAAAGAAGTGTTTGTTGTCGATTAGGCTTGACAAGTTTTGACTCCCAGAGTCAGCATCCTAGTACATTTAAACTACTACTTCTCCTTAACAGATGCAAGAGGGATATCTGAAGTTAGCAACTGAGTGCAGAGAAGCTTTGTAATTGTTTCAATTTACATTTAAAGCCTCTGGAAATGTGGTTTTAAATAGTAAATATGTATATACAATATCAAAGTTTAGTTTCTCATTAAGCATCACAAAGATCTGAGTGAAAATAATCACTCTGAACTGTTAAAAAACATTTTGACCATTTCTCAAGGATGTGTGCTGTCAGACAGCCTTTTCCAATGGGGAACTGAACCACCGTCTATGTTCTCTTCAGCCACCATTTTGGAATGAATTAGTAATTTTACCTTTCAGAACAGGGCATTTTGCTGGTCTACAACTGCCTCAATTTGTTTGCGTTATTTTGTCACTTTGGTGTTGTACCACATTAGTTCAGATCCAAACCAAAATTACTGCAACCCCTCTGTCCTGCAAAGTAAAATAACTTTTTGTTTTTAAGCAGTCTTGGTGGCTGTGAAGAGAGCATAGACGGTAGGTTCAGTTCCCTGTTGAAAAGGGCCGCATGACAACAAAGTTAAGTAAAATAGTGAAAATACTCTAAATATAGCGTACACTTAAACTGATATTGATTTCTGTGAGGTAAAATTACTGTTTTTGTCAAAGGAGTATGGAGCAATATAACAGCTTCAGCTCCCCATTGTTGAGAGTACTCTGACTCAGAGAGGCAGCAGGAGCAGTTGCACAATAGCGTGGCATCTGACAACTTTTTTATGATTGGTTTCTGAAATTAATTGTGAAATTTTCATAATAAATATCGGAGCACAAGCACGTCCAATTCAAACCCGATACAGGAAAGTGGACAAAAACTTAAAGGAGCAACATATAACAATTATGCGTACAGAAATGAGTGCTGCAGTCCGAATAGTGAGTTGGAACCATAGATGGTATATGAAATAGGTTGAAATCCTATTTAATATACAAACTTTGGTTGAAGCAAGTTGTGTGTCCCACCTCCCCCTTTCCACAGATTCAAGGAAGTCTGGGAAGGCTGCAGGAACACTGCAGGAGCACAAGACGAGCGCAACATTGTAATTTGACAATAACAAGCAATGACTAGTTCTCCACTGTAAGCTGATCAGGTGTTTATAACTGTTGATCGTCTGTTGATGTACAGCTAAGCCCGTTATCCTGAAAACAAAAGCCCACTGCTCTGAAAATATGAGCACTAGAGTTCAGTCACTGCCTGCCATCCTCTATTAGCATATTGTTCAGTTTATCTATTATAAACATCTACTCCTACTAAAAGATTATTACTGATTTCTTACAAGTCAGAAACAGACATGTAGTCATTCAGCAATATTTGCATTAATTTGAACTCTAATTAATGTGAAACAGGCAAACAAAAACATAATTTTGGCCCGGAATCAAAATTTCAAAACAGGACAGCGCGGCTGTAGCGTTGTCATCACAGTAGTGACTATTTCAGCTTAGCCTGTTTCCTTGATCTCTGATGACATATCACGGTCATTTTATGATTTATTACAGTAAATATGTCACCGATTTATTGTAATATTTTGCATTTCAATTCAAACTCATTTTTTTACGGTATTATGTACTAGATCTAATTCATAATCTATTGTGGATTTGAGTTTTCTTTAAGAAATAATTTAGTCGGCACAGTTCTGACTGACATAAGGCAACCAATCAGCTTTGAATTCATATTTGTCTCTAGATGCCCACTGGGTCCATATCATACCATTTTCATTCCCCCCAAAAATGTGCAGATCAGTGCCTTTTGCTATCAGATATTACCATTCAAATCATTGGCATCACATTGAGGGAAAGTACATCAAGGTTTTATCCTATCCTGCTGGTTGGAGAGCAGATAGACCAAAACATATCGCTGCAGAGGGAGATGGTGCAAGAGTGCGTAAAACGACAAGGAGCTCAAGACAGAAAGAGAGAGGGGGAGCGGGAGAGAGGGAAGGAGAATTAGAGAGATGTTGAAACAGGGATGATGTAAGAGAATGCGTGAAAAGAGGCGAGGGAGATCCATGGAGGAGAGTTCGGGTGGGGGGTTGCACACAAAGACAGACAAAGAATATCAAGAGGCAGAGCGATATACAAGAAAGAGAGCAGTGATTGTAAAGAGAGGTGCAGACTAAAAATGGAGGCACAGAGAGATCGTTCAATGACAGGCACAGATAGGAGTGAAAAGGAAGAGGGAAGAGGGGCTGACAAGAAAAGACTGAAAAGCAGGAAGGGAAAATCACAGACAGACAGACAGAGAGAGAAGTAGAAAGAGTGAGGGAGTCCCAGAGACAGATGTCGCCCTCGCTGGCCCCGGCAGATTGATAGCTTCTGGCCCAGTTCCATGCCAGGCTTTGACCCCTCTGTCCTCTGCTGTAATTTATAGGCTGCGTTTTGCCAGATTTAAGCACTACTCTGTGGTCATCATGGCTCGAGAAGGGAGAATGACCTTCCTGGGATGGGAGCAGAATTAGACCCCTGCAGCTCACAGCCACCCTGGGGGTAAATAAGCAAGTGCTCCTCCTATTAGAAGGATCTCTGACAAGATGTTAATGGGACAGGTTTTACTGCTGATTTGTCAAGCATCTTCTTTTCTGCGTATGATTGTTCCTGCACTTTCTTCGTGTATTTCAATATGTTAATGGAACAATGCAGGAGTATTTAAGTTGTTGTGTGTTTAGTGTCTGCAAGAATTGATGAGTGTGCAAAATGTGCAAAATAGTCCCTTGCTGCATATTAGAACAGTCACACACTGCCATCAACATACAGCAGCTGAGAGGCTGAATATCCTTGAAAGATCTTGGATGATACTGGAGCTCCAGACTTTGGAGTCTGGACAAAACTATTGTTGTTCTGAGGTAATTTCCAGAACTCTAAGTAACTAAAACAAAAGATCCCACAACTTGTCTTTACACACAGAGCAGATTTTTTTTCTTAAAGAGTTTTGTTCAATTGGGTTAGGGGAAAAAAACAGCAAAGCACATAAATCTGATTAGCTGTTGATGATCATGGTCCAAATCTTTTTTGGTCAACTCCCATGCTAATCTAATCAACTTGATGCTAGTTTGTTCACATTTTGGTGGAATAAGTCCTCAGATCTTTTATTTAAGTAAAAGTAACAATACCACAGTGTAAAAATGTTACAAGTAAGTCCTGCCTTCAAAATATTACTTTAGAAAAAGTACAAAAGTATAAGTATCTAGAAAGTATCTAGCGTCCGTACTGTGATGAATATCCAAGTGAAACAGGAAAGGCAGGTGGGACATAATGTAGGAACATAACGTTGAATTTGATTTGAACATTGAAAAGTGGGCATGTCATAATCCAGTGTACCATGCTGTTGCTAGTTAACTAACTGATGAATCTTTGCTCTGAACTGTTAAAAGTTGAAAACTGATTGATGAGTGGATGTTATGATATTACTGGTTGAAACTGGTTTGTTCAAGCCTTTATATGCACGTCTTTTTTTTTTACAAGAAGAATTGATTGGATTTTGATTTATATTTTGAGTAAGAATTTTATTATTGTTATGTTGTATGTATGGTTAAAAAGGTGCACAATATGACCAGAGATGTGATCTAAAAGGGTTAAACAGGCATTTTTCATTTTATAATTGATAAGTTTATTTATATTTTGCATTAACAGTCGGAATCTGGAAAGTAACCAGGAACTAATGTTGTCAAATAAATATAGTGGCATATAAAGATGAGCTGGGATAAAATGGAATGTAGAATGGAAAGTATCCTCAAACTGAACAAAAGTACAAAACTTGAGTGAATATACTAAGTCACATGCCACCATTGACTTCATATGTGTGTTTTAAATCAGTGTCACTGACAGCCAGATTCACTAAACCTTTTGTCTTTCATTTCAAACACTCATAAAAGTGAAAACAGAAAGTGCAGCTTCCCTGCACCTTTTGTGCCTTTTAAGTTCTCCTTCGAGCCAGGGGTACTGGCCTAGTTGCTCACTGAATGATTAGCCGCTAACTTCATAAATCAGGCACTAATTTTGTGCAGATTACAGGTGCAAATTGAATGAAAAGTGCAGCATAAGTTTGCTCTGTGGTTTCTTGTAAAGTAAATATGGCCTTGTGTGTATGTGGAGTGTGCCCTCTAGTAGACTAACTTGGCTGGCTAGCCGGTGGGCTCAGCTGGGTTTGTGCTTGGCCATTCAGAGCGTTACCTCAATGCACAAATCAGCCCAGGGAATGATCTGGACAGAAAGCCTTCAGCAAATTATTACAGATTTGCAATTTAATGGCTTCTGAGGTCTCTCCCAGCCCCACACAGGTTCCCAACGAGACAGAGCCTATTAGTTTGGTCCTTTAATCACAGAACAGGAGATGGGAATCCTGGCCAAACCTATACATACCCCGCTTCACTTGGTGTGGAATGATTTCATGGGGTTTATAGATAGAGACAGAGAAGTCTGTGCATGCGCGCATGCATGTGCACGAGTGTGTGAGCACTGGCTAGTTGATAAGCTTTTGCTTTCCCTGGAGCAACAGCAGTGTGTCTGTGAGTGTGTGTGTGTGTGTGTGTGTGTGAGAGAGAGACAGAGAGAGACAGAGAGAGACAGAAAAACAACGCGTCCCTCTATGGATCGTTTATCAATACCATGAGGACGCATGGGGCAGTAGCAATTAATTTGGCATCGGCTGTACCCAAAGCTAACAAAAGTCCACTTCATAAACAAAAACTGAGATTTACTTCCAGTGTTCCAAAAACATTTTCATTTAAAGTGGTTTCAACTTAACTAATACAAAAGTTTCAGTCAGGACATTAAAGTCCTCAAAGTATCTTGTCAAACTAATTAAAAGTTTCTATTTAAAAGCTCTAAATATCAGTTTGTTTGGTTTGGATGTCCTGGATGTCCTATCCACCCCACCCCTTCCTCCATGCACAGACTTTATTGCTCTTTATACTCCAACTTCGACACCATGTTGAAACATAACACTAGGGGCACAGGGGCACTGAGCAAGCTGCTGTGTTTGCCACACTGGGAGTGAAAACAGGCAGATCTTTACATTAGGATTTCACTGAACGAAAGAAAAAAAGCTGAGAAAACTCTCAAACTCTTAAGTATTAACTCTTACTCACTTTCACTTCAGTGAGTGTACTCACTAATTTTTGAAATACAATTTGGGGGGGTTCCAAAGTTCTTCAAAATGTAAGAAAATGTTTGAGCTGGGCTCAAAACGCAAAAATGAGTTGCAGTAGGTTGCTTTGAAATTTTGAGTTTATTTATTTGTTTTTTACAGTGATTTGTCATGTAATCACAGAAAAGAAAAAGAAAAGAAAAGAAAAAAAAAAAGAAAAGGAATAAAAATCAGTGTGTGCGCGTCAGTAAACTGACCTGTTACAGATGATAAGCTGTAAAGCAGTCCCTCACGTAAGCCTGTAAATAAAAAATAATTAGTTTGTGATTTATTACATATACTGTAAATTAATCTGCTGTTGGCCTCCAGACCTAAAGTTTTGGACCATTATGGATTTCCCATTTATACGTGCAGAAATAATATATTTTAGATAATGACATAACTTTTGTGATACTATTTGCAACAGACAAATGACCAGCTTTTCACAGGGTGTTTAAGCAAGTCTTTTCCCATAGCTATAGTTGCCCTGATTAATGTGCCATCAATGCAAAATGTAAAAACTATCACTCCAATCTGCCTTTCAATGTCCCAATTTGTCCACGAGGAAGCCAAGCTTTCTAAATGAGCTGGATAAAAGTGACTGCCAAAGGGGATGAATATATATAATTATCTGTGGCTGGAGCGCCAACAAAGGGACTTTGAAAATCAACTTTGTGCGCCAAAGGCTTCATTAGTCTGACGACAACAAAATGTCCCCTCAACTTGCAGTTGGAAAGACACAGGTATCTGCAAAGCCATTAAAAGCATGCAGTGGCGCAGCCTCCTGCAGCCCAACCGCTATCTGTTTGGGATTAGAAGCTACTTAATGCGCTAATGTTAATATGCTAATGTGTTAATGTTATGTTTGAATTATTAGGTGGTTTAAGAAATGGCTGGCTGCTGTTTTGTTGGTCTTACGCATTGACACGTTGGAAAGGACGGATAACTGTGTTTACTTTGCATATGGAAATCCCCGAATGTCTTTCATCTGTCCTTCCTATAGCGACTAGTGGTCCATGTTAGCTTTGCAAACATCTTAATTGTGTTAAATGGAGGAAAAAGGGGGGAAGATTAAAAGCCATTAATGTGTGTTGTGTGTGTGAGCGTGTGCTATTCCCGGGACGGTGCTTTTGTTCACTTTGGCAAAGCAGACGAGAGAGTTTCACCTTGAAACTCAATGCACACCAGAAACGTTGTCATTGTGTCTACCTAAAACGCTGCTGTCTCTCGCTCTCACTGTCAGACTTGCTTTGCCAGTCTTTGCATTTCTTTTTTGTGATCACCTCTCTCCATCCTTCTTACTCTCTTTGTACGTCTCTCCCATTTTCTCTCATTCTGTCTCTCCCTTTGTAGGACTGTTTCCCTCCACCGCTCTCCCTCTCACTCTGTCTGTCTGTCTAAGCGTCAGATAAGCTCACTGGGGGAGACTTTAGAGGACTCTCCATCTGTGTATAAATAGCTCTGGATGAATTATTGAGGGACCTGGGGTTGCTAATAATCCCGCAGGACCCATCTGACAATGACACAGAAGATGGAGGGAAAACAATTACGCAGGCTTTCTCCTTCAGAAGAGTGGGACCGGGGGTGGGGGGGACTCGGCGGCCTCTGGGAGCCTCCTCGCGGGGCCCAACATCTTGGCTAATAAACCCAATTAAGTCTCCGGAATCAATCGGAGCCCCGGGGGCGTCCTCTCTCTTCCTTCCCCGGACGGCGTGCAACAACAGGAAGTGTAATGATTCATGTTCCCCCTTCTGCATTTGGATCGTCCTCTCATCTCCATCTTGCAGGTTGGCAAGGCGGACGGGACAGGACAGGATGTCCGCCGAGGCAGGATAATAGGACAGGGAGAGGAAAGGAGAGGAGAGGCGAGCGGAGTGGAGAGGAGAGGTGCACAGAGGAATATTAATGGGAGTGTTTATCCTGTAAGTGTTTTACCGAGGGGACGAGACATAGGACCACTCCCATGACAGAATTAAAGCACTTTGTCGTCTTAGTGATACATGAATCATCTGTAGACGATTTCTGATTAATCAGCTTTGCCAGATCCTCACCTGACTGTTGACACTCTATCTATCTATCTATCTGTCTTGTCTATCTATCTATCTATCTATCTATCTAGCTCTAATAGGGGGATAATATTTACTTTAATGTTTGATGTTGGTGCAGAGTTTCATAAAAACAGAACAAGAAAGTAAAGAAAAGAGTAAAAGTTGAAAATTGTATTAAAACTGTGCATTTCATTTATCAGCCTCATGAGACAGTGTCTGTATTCCAACCCCATCAAACACATGTTGATGCTGTGATGCTGTAAAATCCCATATATGTTCAGTAGGCAGGTTTCCATCTAAATGTGCAAAGTTTTAACCAGATTCCCAGAAAACGGGCAAAAGAAAATGCAAATGGAAATGTGTTTCCAACCACTGCTGTTGTGCAAATATTAGGAGTTGGAGTTTGAAGAGGATGCAACAAGATAACATATTGAAAAGTGGACCAGTAAAACCTCAAGTATGACTGAAATTTTACAGTAAAACAGATATATTTTATGCCCAATGACAATAACATTTTTAAAAGTCTCACTTTCTGTAAAATGTGTGCATGGCAACTATGCTGTGGTTTAGGTTAAAGAAAGACAGTGGTCATGGCAAAAAAAAAAAAAAAAAAAAAAAAAGTAATATTTACAGTTAAACACTTGGTTGGTCCAGGTAAGGAAACCAGGATTTCTGCCAGAAATGTTAGGCCTGGCAGGGTGGGGGGTGGGCAGGGTTGTTGAGCCAAATCCAAATGAGCGGGCTTGGTCCACCTTAAAATGCCAACCACAACATGTCCTCAAAGCTAAACAACAGAAAAGATTGATTGCCAGTGATTCCTAAAAGGACCTATATGACCATTGATTACCAACGACAGGCAGAACAGGACTTTAAGTAGCCTACATTAGATAGGTCCCATTATGTCAGGTACTGTAACTTAAAAATTTAAATTAGTCAACTCTGACTTTTGGTTTCAAACAGGGCACAAACCCCAGTCTCCTGGGTGAAAGTTCTGTTTGCTTGACCAGTCCATCCACGCGGACTTTCTCGTTCTTTATCAGAGTTGGAAAAAGTACACACAGTATTTACTCATATAGAGGATACTTGTGTAAAAAAGAGACTCTGGTAAAAGTAGAAGTCCTGATTCAACTTATTCACTCAAATAAAAGTGAAAAAGTACAGGAAAATGTATTCAAAGTATAAAAGTAAAAAGTATCTCTCTGAAGGACATTTCTACCAGCTGCTTCTGTGCAAAGCTAACCAAACCTCACATTTTCTCTGTGGACAAGTCTCTCTCTCTCTCTGACTGTTTCAGCTTGTTCTGTGTTGTCATGTTGTTTTTATCTTGTTATGCTTGTTGTGTGTGATATGCACTGGATACACCAAAAATATTTTTTCTGAGTTATTCTCCATTTAGGGTGAAATCAGTCTTGATGTTGGGATGGTGGCGCACAATGATGCAAAGTCAAAATAATCAATATTTCTTCTCAAATGCATTAAAACTAAAGTAACAAACCTGTTTTGAAAATGTAAGGAGTAGAAAGTACAGATACACGTGTTAAAAGAGTAAAAGTAAAAATTTGTCAGAAAAATAAATACTTACAGATACCTGAAACTCTTAACTGCAGTAAGGAAGTATTTGTACTTAGTTACTTCCTACCTCTGTTCTTTATACTGCCCCCTCATAATTACTACAGCCACTGTAGGTCACCACCTAACAAAAAAGTAAATATGGGTCACAATAAACTGCCTGCACAAATGATGTATACGGCCGTTTTTCTGGAGAGGATGGACTGAACAGTCCACATCCACAACCTCCACACCTTTATTTGCCACCTCAGGGTGCGCTGCCTCCTGTGCTGGTGATGAACACTGGACATTTATCATGAGGAGCGGAATCCTCGGGATGGAGGGATACTGTCCTGTTATGTTCTGTCTTCTAAAGTCCGATGTGCATGAGAGCAAGCCAGTCACTGAAGAGATGAAACAAGACATCCAGCCTTAAAGTGCTGTGTTGTCGGCTTTTCAGAAGAGAGTTTTACTGTCCCATGATGGTCTAGACACTGTTTCAGAGGTTTTTCCACTCTGCCAAGTATAAAGTTCCCAAATGAAACGCTGAACAGTTGTGATTTTTGCATGAAAAAAACAGTACTCAAACAGAAGTCCCTCCGTTATCAGTGGTCCAGTGTTAGTCAGCATCAGTACATTTCCCAGAGTGTCAGACCTGGTGCGTAACCGTGTCGGACTTGTGGTTCATCTTTGGAGTCATTCCACGTTTAATAATTCATATTGTGGAAAGCTAAATTTGGGTGTCCCAAACATTTCCTGACAAAATGGCTGAGGTAGGATGAGAGTGAGGCGATGGGTCTGCCTGGATTTTGGGGACAGTTCTAGCCGTTCAGTGTGTGTGTGTGTGTGTGTGTGTGTGTGTGTGTGTTTTGTGTGTGTGTGGTGTGTGTTTGGCCATCAGGGAGCTTTTAACAAGTGTGTATACGAGTGGATGTGTGTTCAAGCATTTATGTTACATGTGATGTTAAGTGTTGTTGAAGATATTTTACTCTGTGGCACGAAAGCTCAAGTGTCACATGTAAGACCAGTGTCTACGTTCAAGTGTGTGGGTTTAAATGTGTGTATGCTTGCGAGTGTTTTCCGTCCCGACCCTCCAGGGACCGAGTCGGGGGTGGGGTGAGGGGGTGGTTCGTGGTCGGTGGGTGGTGTGGGGGGATGACACTGTCCTAATGATGCATTTTCTACGCCATTGATTCAGTGGCTCTGCTCTCCAGTAAATCCTTCACATGCAACACATTAAAGCTGGCCCTTTTTCCTCCTTCGCCAATCGATTAGCACAGCTTAGAGACGGCCACTCTGGGAAGCAGGGCGAGAGATGGGACCTGTTATCTTCAGGGACTCTCACACATACACACAGACACAGACACGCACACACGCATGCGCGCACACACACACATTCACAGTACCATTTGAAAGTGTTCATTCTTTCTCGCACATTTTGTGTTATAAATATTTTCTCATAATCTATCTACGGGTTTAATGTGAAAATCCATCAAAGTGTGTGAGAAGATGTGAAGTTTGCATTAATACCTATAATCTCTGGATTATGGCATTCATTTTAATATGGAAGTTGTCTACATCCAACTCTCTCTGTCTTTATTTGTTCAGTTTTTTGTTTTTGTTTTTTGTTTTTTGTTTTATTTCAGTAACATTTCCTATGAAGTTTATGTCTACTATGCATTACTGTATAAGAAATTCATAAGTAGAGCCCACATATATGAGCAGGTATATATATATTTTCCAGTATGCACCAATATGAAAACTTTTTTACAGAACATGTAACACAGAAAACAATGCTTGTGGTGATTTAGATTTAACACAATGGAGAACATCCATGTGGGCAAGAGAAGCCCCCTGCCATGCGTAAATGCTGAAAAACTTAAGGGTGCTCAATACACTTGAAATTGTTCCACTCTACAATTTAATTCCAACTAAAATATATTTCCTACAAAATTAGTTGTTCCAAAATAGGAAACCAAAAGTTAACTGATCATGAACACACTTGAAGTGTACTGATGATTAGTCTAACTGTGAGTACGCTCAAGTATGATAAAACTTTAATATATTTAGCGTATTTATTTTTCACCAGGGAATACAGGGGTCTTGTGTGTAATCAGTGAGAGTTTTCCGTTTAATACGCATGCAGTTATCAGTGCTTTTCTTTTCTGCCTTTATTGTCATAAATCAGGTGATATTCATTCCCATACCAGTTGTCCGCACATATTTGGACAACTTCTAAGAATTTTATTCAGGTTATTTTTCAGCGTGTTGCTGAAAAGTAGCATTGAAACCCCTCAGAGCACATTAATTTGGCATGATGATATAACAGTTTTGCAGAAAATGCCCAGTTATAAAAATTTATTTGACACCCCCCGGTCAATCAGAACTGAGTATTCACCCAGGATACAGTATAATTAACTTTTATTTGACGATCTTCATATCCTCATCTCACGGAGTAATTTAGTTACAACTGGAGCCACTATTGTTCTAAATGACTATGACCTGCACTTTTCAGAGTGAGAAAAATGCAGCAGATGTACAGTCATGCTGTCCCTTTGAGTTTTATCACCTGGTTATTAACTTTTGCTCTGTCTTTTCTTGCTCTCCTGTTCCCTCAGTGACATGCTCGGTGCGTGTTTCCATATTACGGATTATTCTTGTTCCCCTGAAGAGAGGACTGAGGGATCTGCGTATAGCCACCTATAGGAGAGCTGGGAATGGCATTACACTCCATTATAAATGAATTCACCTCCTCTTTCATAATACTGCTCCGTAGTTCTGCCTCACTCCGCTGAAATAATATCATACTTAAGACCAGCATTCATTAGTCCCCGAAACAGCTCCTGAATTTTTAAGGCCTGTTTTACACAATGAAAAAAAGGCTTGACGTGGTCTCTGAACAGTAATTGAAGGTTTTTTTTTCCCCCTCATTCACACAGAGTACAGTACCGTTCTCTGAGCTCATATTGTGGGCTTCAAAGTGCTTTTTTATTTAATCAGGGTTTACAGCTGCCAATTAAAGATTTTAAGATGATACGGGGAGAAAGTTGGAGTGTTCCTGGAGACCTTGGCCGTGTCCCCTAAAATAGCCTCTATCTTCTGTCTCTTTTTTCCATTGTGAGTAATGATCTGAAAGGTCAGAAAGGTGAAGGGGATATGAGCGACTGCTGCTCACTTTATTGAATTACTACTCCTCACAGATCCAAAAGTGTGGGTGCTTGTCTGGGTTTTTCCACTTTGATACCACATTCAGTGGGAGATATTTAGCTTAAAGGACCACTGTGTGGGATTTAGTGGCAGCTAGCGGTGAGCTAGTGGACTGCAAACACTTTGCCTCACCCTCTCCTTCAAGCATGTCAGACAGGGGCTCTGAAATTAATTACTCCAAGGTTCACATCTGATTTTTATTCAAGGTCAGAGGTCCAGAACAATTGGCGATAACAAAATAATATTTAATCAGCTCACTTAAAAACTTTTACCGCAGTAGAAGAAATTGTGTACTATTACTGAAACAAACCTGATTTAGGAGCTGATAGCAAATTCTCTTATGTAACATTAAAGGAGAAATCTATTTCCTGTAGTAAATCATAACAGGACCAAGAAATGTCATCAGAAATTAAGAAAACGTGAAGTTGAAATACTCGCTTTTCTGAAATTCCCACTCCAGGCCAAAATAACTTTTTATTTGCTTCTTTCACATTAATTAGAGTCCAAATTAATGCAGAATGTTCACCAAATGAGTAAGTGTCTGTTTATGAGTCGTAACAATCATTACTAATCTTGTAGAAGATGTAGGTGTTTGTAACAGTTAAATTGAGCAATATATTAATGGAGTCTGGCAGGTAGTCACTTAACTCAAGCTCCACAGTGTGTATGTTTGGATCAGTGTGGTTTTGTTTTCAGGATAGCAGGCTTAGCTTTACATTGACAGACAAATGACAATTATACACAGCTGATCAACTTACAGGGTAGGACTTGACATTGCTTGTTATTGACAAGTTAAAGATGTTGAGCGCATCTTGTGCTCCAGCTTGCTATTTGGACTGCAGGATGTGCAGGATAATGTGTAAGTAAGTAATCTTTATTTATAAAACACCTTTCAAAACCAGAGTTGCGAGGCACTGTATAATGCAAACATGTTAGCACAGTTAATGTCATCATGACAACTGTCATATTAGTTAAAAGCGGTAATCAGGAGATATAAGAGAATGGCTTCAAAATGAAGACTAGAAACAGAGTACTGTTCAAAGATTTAATGAAAACTTAATCAGAAAAGACTTACGAGTGGTCCAAAGGCAAACAAAGGCAAACATACTCAAAAGAGCAAATAGAATCTAAGGTTCGTGAAATCCAACAGAAAGTACAAAAAAAGAAACACAAGGAAACACAGGAAAGTGCTAAGGCTTGATAAGAGGCAAAGACAAACTGAAAACTAAGGAGGGAAAGACAAGATTAACTACTTTAGTGAAGGAGAGGAAAACAAGTCACAGGTGAAAACAATCAGGTATCAAAAATGGAGAGGAAAAGACAAGAACAGCAGAAAAAAGAGGAAAGACAAGAGCTTTGAAATTTAACAGGAAACAAACTGAAACTAAAGGCATGACAACAATGTCAATTCTAGGGGAATATGGTCAGCTACCTTCATTTTGGGACAGAATTGCTGCAAATGATCTTAGTAGCTGGAAATCATTTACAACGTAGCAGCTACTCTGTATATTCAACATCACTAATGTCACTATTCAAAATCTTTTCCTAAAAAGTAGAAGTCACACTTAATAATGTGTTGTATTCATAACACAAGGTATGGGCTGGTTTCTGATTGATTTGCCATTCCACACAGATGTGGACCTTTTGAGTAATCCTGGTGTAGGAGAACCTACAGTGGCTGTAAAACTCACTTAAGACACTATTTAGAACCAGTATTTGGTTTCTCTATTCTGGGCTACTGCAGAAACATAGCGATACAATATGGCCTCATTCCTAGGTACCCCATTCTAAGTAACAAAAGCACGATTCTCATTTTTACTAATGAATAAAACAAAACCTAGTTATGAATATTATACACTAGTTCTGCTATATTCTACCAATAAATCCCTGTGAATCGTACATACTGGACCTTTAAACCAGTCTGCAATTTTAATTCAACCAAAACATTTCCATATATACAGTACAGTGAGAGTTGAACACTACAAGAATACCTTTTCCACAGAAACAGCAAGAGGAGTAAGGAGTAAAGAGACGCAGAGATCATGGCTGCAGCTGCTGTGTATATTTTATTTTCAGAGGTAGAATTCACTGCATTGCAACTATCAACTTTTCTCATTTAATTTGATGGTGTTTTGAACCAGATACAGACTGAATAGCAACAATCACATGGCTCATATTGAGTGTCCCAGTTACAGCAGTACAAGGGCAACTCTATCATTCCTGATTCAGAAACTCTCTTAATACCACACTTATTAGTATTCCTCTTCTGCACTCAGTGGTAGTAGTCATTGTCGCCATATGACTAAAAGACCAAGGCTTTATGTGCTATTTCTCTGAACACAATAAGTCAAGAATTTCCGTCTTTACTCTGACCCATTTCAAGAGTGAATTGAAGAGTGTTATCTAAGCCTTAGCACTCACAAAAATCCAGTCAGAACGTTCTTGTCTTAAGGTCAATCTTTTAAAAAGGAGAAAAAAAAACATTCTTCTGTTTATTGAGCAAAGGCTGTCCTTGGTCAACCCTTTCAGGCGGAGATAAGTGCTAACAGAACTGAGGTAGGGGGAGACGTGGAGATTTCTATTGACTGACTGAAATTGGACAGCCTCAAACAAAGTTTCATGCCAAAGTTTTTTGAGGCAGAGTTCCAGGGCTATGCAGCGTGGAGTTTCAGCTGTGCCGTGGATAAAGCTTTTTAATGCTATTGACTCTTTTTAGGCTCTTACCAAGATGTTCTGAAATATTTAAATGATCACTGGGAGTTTCTCCCCGTCTGTGGCTGGGAATAAAAGGATAGAGTGAGAGGAGGGAACTTTTTATGTCAGCCTTTTACAATCCCTGAATTAATAGGCACAAGATAATTAGAGAATTCTGTGCAATAACATTGTCCCCAAGCTGTCTAGTCTTGGGTGGCGTCAGGCAATGCATGCTGGTAAAAAGTAATTCATGTGTCCAGTAACGCTGCAACGCGCTAATTCAGGAATGCATTAGTAGTTTAACTTCTAGTACAATCATAATTAGTTTCAAGGGAGAATTTCAAGATTAGAGTGTTCCCATCAAGGGCCAAAGCTACTACTGAGGTCACAGAGGTCAGGGTCTCTGGATTGTTTTGGGGAATTTGGGGATTTTATTGACCTCGGGAGTTTACATTCTGTAATTACACATAAAATGCACAGGGTGGGACTAAATGGCTTTAAATTTTACTGTCTTTAGGCAAAGCAAACCTTAAATTAAAGGTCCAGTTTGTAGGATTTCATGACATCTAACAGCGAAAGTTGTAGATATCAACCAACTAAATACCCCTCACCTCACCCGCCCCTTTCCAGGTCTCACCTGGCAGTGAAATTTATGAAAAACGCGAAGGGCCCTGTCTAGAGTTTGGTTTGTCTGCTCTGGGCTATTGTAGAAACATGGCAACAACATGGCAGACCATAGATCTGTAGATAATCAGTTCATTCTAAGTTGACAAAAACACAATGATTCGTATTTTCAGTTGATTATACATTAATGAAAACTTACTTGATATATAAATATTATATTCTATTCCTACCATATTCTGGCAATTAACTCCCTTAAATCTTACACACTGCATCTTTAAATAAAATATAATAGGATTAGGATTTGATTGAACTCATAGCTACATGTAGTGACATGATAAAACACAACATTGGTGGCTATAATAAAGTATTTTGGATCACAATGGATCACATGTGTATGTGAAAGGGGTCACTTGTAGTGACAAACCCTCAGAGAACTCTCAGTTCTCCTAAACATTACATCTTGCATATACATATATGCATCGTTGCACAGGTTATTTTGGTGTTACAATAAATTTACTGTTTTTATTTATTAATTTACCAATTTACAAGTGTGTTTACTAGCACTGTTTTTGGTGAAAAAGCTCTAAAAATCCACTACATTCCCCCAGACACACAGACAGCTATACAAAAGACAAAGTATAGGTGAAACTACCTAATTAGAGCATTTAGCATTTAGCTGCTCAAGAGCCACATATTTCCCTCCAGAGCCGGCTGAGACCAAAAACAGAGTGTGAAGGAGAGTGAATATTGGACTTACATTCATCAGGTGGATAGAAATATGACTCCGAATAGATACTAAAGTTGCTCTGCCGGTTGCTTTGCTGGATGTGTAAATTGGCAGCTGCCTGTATACATATTACGGTGGGTTTAGTAACAAAAGAAAAACAGAAATAGCTGTAAAATCTTGGATTCCAGACAAACAAGGCTAAAATATCTGAGGTACTACTTGAAAATTAGCAGTAAGCCATGTAGTTGAAAGCCTGGCAAAATATACGCATAGAAAATGGGAATCTCAGAGTATTCTGGTGTGGCACTGCCATTTTGGGAGGATAGCGTACCTAACAACGGTAGCTGTCATCATCGGTCATTGTCATCAGTCATCTGTCAATCGTTCATCATCAGAAAATGCACAAAGAATACATTAAAGTCACATGCACATATAAAGAGAAGCTCTTGACCGAGTCAAAGGAGCAATATATTATGAACTAAGTTAATGATATCAATCCATGCCACTTATTACAGTCACTGATGTTGGTGTTTAGGCTATCTGGTGTTTGACGTTGGCGCAATATAATTTAAAAAAATGTAAATCTTTGGAAGCCCGTGTCCAGCAGTGGACACTTCTGAAACTCATGAAACATGCTTTAGCCATCACAGAGTACAAGTCAGTTTAAATAAACATTGTTGGATTATTCAGGTTTTCAAACATACTGATCCTAAGAAGATAACTTAAAACAAAATGACGTCTCTGTAGATATGAAAAATACATACATGAAGTTTCCCAGCAGTCAACTTGTTGGGAAACTACTGTACAACTATCAAAGTGAGCTCATCAAGTTAATGTTTCCCACAGTTAACAAGGTCAAAGCTCTATGGGGTCCAACACAGCTGTCGTTTAAATGAGGCCTGGTGACAGTTGGTGGATTTCACCACTGAAGCTCGTGTCTTTTCTTCTTCCCCCACCAGTAAGTATTCATAGTCTCCACCATTCCCTTGCTGCTTTCTTTCATCTTCTCTCTTTTTCTTCCCCATATTCCTCTCTCCCTCTCTGTCTCTCACTCTCTTCCTGTTTCCCTCTCTCTCGGTGGGTGTGTGTCCCTTTAGGGTGTCTGCAGCAGTTGAGATAAGAAGCGAGTGTAGGACACAGGGGGATGGTGTTCACAGAAGCTAGGTGATCTTATCTACTCCCTCTCCCTCTCCCTCCCTTACCGAGCATCCCTCGCTGTTCTGCTTTTCCTCTCCGCTCTTCTCCTCCCCCTCTTTCTTTTTGCTCCCGTGCCCTTCTTTCTCTCTTCCCCCCTCTCTCTCGTCTCCTCTCGTCTCACACACACACACATTCTCTCAGATCCCCTCTGCGCTGCTGTTGATTTGAATTTGAAGTGATGGGAAACCAAATTGGCAGCATTGACAGCAGAAACAAACAGCTTATCTCTCTCTCCTGGGCCAATATGGGTCTTAGTCAGATACTAGAGCCGCTGCCAGCATCTGACTTGTGACAATGATGATAAATTGAACGTTTGTTGACTGTCACTTTTCGTGTGTGTGTATGTGAGAGTGTGTGACCATGTTAGCATCTATGCATGCGTGCTTGCCCCCTCCACACGTGTGTGAATACACTCTGATGGAACGTAACTAAACAGAGATACTGAAATACTGTGCTTATGCACAATTTTGAGGTACTTTGAGATACTCTATACTTCTATCACTACATTTCAGAGTGAAAAAAAAATCATTTTACATATATTTGTGATTGTGAATTTAAAATAAGGATAATGATTTGGTAAAAATATAATTATCCACATATTTGTGTTTAGAACAAAGACAAATATTACAGATTGATATGAGGCTGATCTTACTCATATACTTAATGTCATGATAATCAGTGAACTACCATCTACAGTACCTTAGGCAGAATGAATATGACATGTCTTCTATTTAAGTCAGCTGTAGCAGTTTTTTTGTATTTTAGGCATTTTCTTTTACCAGATTTATGTAGTATAGAAGTGACAGGAAAACATAGTTTCCTGGCCGAACTCAAACAGGGATGTTGTGAGTACATGATCAGCAGGTCACCAGGACACCCTCAGCTGTAACAGCTTAACATCACGTGATGCAGTTGAGAGTGCATGGAAATCATAGGAAAAGAGCAGAGAAGTCAAAATATATAAAAGTAAAGGGTTGTCCACACCCATAACATAACAATAACAATTACTACATCAATAACTATTTTATCATTTTAAACTCTAAGTGAAGTCAATGTGGAGTTTACACCAAAACTATAATGACAGTTGCAAACATTATCGTTGGGATCCCTTTCAGATCGATTAAACACTTATATAGCGCAATATAAGACTGCATATTACATATAAAAATAGCATTTTTTCCTGAGACACACTGGCTTCGGTGCTGATGGGGTCCCTGAGGTTCATTTTGTCCTTATTGATGTCCTCTTTGATGATAGTCAAATTGATGTTGACTCATACAAAGGTATGAATAAAATTTGTTTTCAAAAGGTGACAACTCTCGTAACAAAGTACTGGATTCCCCTAATTCCTCTTGTCTTTGAAGAATTTCAGAGACCATTTCCATCTGTTTATCTTTTTGTGTTTCTGTGCAATGGACAACAGATCATCAGTATCCATCTTCCTAAGTTGCTTGGCACCACTGTTTGCAGAATATCATTGTTAATCAGTGTGGATGCTCACATCATTATCGTTATAATTATTATTATAGTTATCATTCGTGGTGTGGACGGCGCTTGATTGATAAAAGGTTACTGAAAAAAGGGAGGAAAAAAGATAGCCTAAACATCAACAATTCCACAATCACTATGAATTTTTTTTTTTTTAATGAAAAAAAAAAATCATTTATTACATGAAGTATGTTGTTGATGAAGCAAGCCTCTCTCCCACAAATAACGTTTATATACAACTAATTTGTTTCTCCATTTATATTTTCCAGGGAAATGTAATAGCTAGATTAGGTTCCCTGTTTTTCAAGTGTGGGAAGTGCTACGTTTTTGTATTGCACGCAAGGCAAAGTGAGGCGGTTGGAGTGGATGGTGGGTGTGCAAAGTTTGAATTAAACAAAGCAGGAGTAGCACAGGGCACAAAACTGGCACTCGTAGTACAGGGAATGGAATTACTGCATTGAAAAAATGGCCTATAATATAATATTATATATATATATATATATATATATATATATATTTCCTTTTTTGTCAACAAAAATAATGAGATTTTTGCGTTTTTATATTTGAAACTACATTTTAGTCTTTTTGCGCCAACGATATGTTGAGTCTCAGTTTAATGATGTCTGTGTAGTCTCATCACCGTATCATCTTTGTCATGAAAAACATTTATTTTTTACAGATTTTATCAAGAAAATTACACATTAATTTCTTGTTATGACTGTATTTGTGTATTTGCTTTTCCAAATTTGTAAAATATAATTTTGACAGGGCTGGATGAGGCGATACTTGAGCACATACACAGCTGTCAGAGCACATCAGGCCTCCATCTCAACAACCCACAGTTTTGGAGTATTCTTTACATTGTGGTTTGGTATTACTAGATCTGAATACTTCATCCATTACTGAACTCAATGCAGTGGGTGCCTGCACTCCAAATATGCGAGTGCGTGTCAGGCGTGTGAATCAGAGGCTCGCATGCGTTTCCTATGGGACATCGCCGGCATGTAGCGTTAACACGACAGGCCCGGAGAGGACGAGGAGGTAGCCAAGCTGTCAGTGGCCAGCTCCCACTCCGCCTAATGAGAGAGAGGCCCGTTAATTAAAAACACCAACAGGCGGAGCTCCCCAGTGTCCCGCCATCAGGACGACCCGGGGTTAAAGACACGGAGCCGAGAGGATGGAAGGCATGTTGCTTCTACATACAGTACATGGTGCTGCCCTCAACAATAAATAGCCCCCAGTATGCAAAAAGAACAAAGCAGAGCACAACTGGGAAGAGCTATAAGAGGAGGGTGCTGTCTTTAAACTGCACTGTGTGTTTGTGTTGTTTTGGGGGGAGGGGTCTATGATAATCGTCTGCTCAGCCCTTGATGTTCCCAGAACAAACTGTGGTTCTTTTGTCTCTTTGTGCTCGTGTTAGTTGCATGGCAGCAGGGAATAGTTTGTCAATGTCTGCACGGAGACTTCTGTGATCCAAAAAAAAGACAAAAATGAGCTAAAACCCAGTGCATTTGAGTTTTTTTTTCTTTCTGCTGTAATGTTTATGTCTAGAGACCCCCTAAGGGGGGGAGGGTTAAAAAAAGATAGGTGGAAAAAGTGGTTGAGAAATAAAAAAATAAAATAAAATAAATAAATAAAATAAAATAAAATAAAATAAAATAAAATACCACCAATAAAAGGTTTTAGAAAAGAGAATCAAGTGAAGTTAAAGCTAATGATACAGACACAAATGTTTGTAAGTATGCTAATGTAGGCTAATTAATATGCCCAGTAACGCAAACACAGACTCTGAAAAGGATAACATTAGCTTTAAAAGTAAAGGTGAAAACATTATGGACAGGAAAAAAAAGTTTTTGCGTTCTTCCAAGAAACTTGAGTCCTGAGATATATATATATATATACATATATACATATATATATATATGTATAAGGGAAAGGAAAAACTAAACCCAGTCATTCATATCATACTAACTTTACAGAAGTAATTAATGGTAAGTCCTTCTATATGTTAACATTACAACTTTGTTAAATTTAACCGTTGGCATTATGCTATTTGAAGTCTGTGTTTATTTTATTGCCAACTTTTAACATTAGTTTAACATTACTGGGCATGCTTACTAACTTACATTAGCATACTAAAATTTGTCTCTGTACCTGTACCTGTACCTTGCACCTGGGGTTTAAATAGCCAATGTGGCTAATTACACCCATTAGGCAGAGACAAACCATGAACTTTTCCCAAACAGAACCAAGTAGTTTTTTGGCTAAATTTAAGCGAACTGTAGCTGAAAATATTAAGAATTGAAAAATAACTCAGTCAAATAAGTCTAAAATTTAAAGTAAGACTGGACAACCTAGACTTCTGGGACAGGATTCATACCATGCTCTCCTACATGAGAGTCCTGTGCTTGACCTATTCAACCATATTTCTAAAGTGAATTTATTACTCTTTGTAGCTAAACTGAGAAGATTGGGTGCCTAATCTCATCTGTGTGCAAGTAGATACTCTGAGAAAAAATTTTCCCTTCCCCATGTCTGTTTAGGGGGCTCAGTGTACTGTGTCTACCTCATTGTTCACTAAAAGAGCTCTTTTTCAAATGCTTCAAATGTCAGCTAATATTCTAACTGTGCAAACCCAGAGACTAATTGTCCCATTACATGATTATTTTTTTCTTTCACTTGATTTAATTGAATTCAATTTAAATTATTATTAGTATTGTTTTTTAGTTCAAATTTCCAGTCTGAACCCGAGCAAACAAACAAAACACCTGCGTATACTTGTACAGTATGAAGCATATTTTCCTCAAATTGAATCGTGCCACGGCAGCCTATTGTGCAATTGTCTTTGTAAGTGTTTTATTAAACTGTCAAACACATGAATCATTAGCCTTGATCTGCAGATTGACAGTTTGTCAGCTCTCTGACAGTGTCGTGCGCCTCACTGTCAACAGGGGGTGGCGAGGGAACGGCTTACACACGTTCCCCACGGCTTCTTCTTCTTCTTCCTTGCCTCCTGCGTCTCCATCTTCCTTCCACCCCCACATGTCAGCCCAGGTGCTAACAAAACCGAGGATTGTGGGTAGTCTTGGAACATATGGAGCAGAGAGAGACGGAGAAATGAAGAGTGGAGGGAGGAGAGGGGAGGGATGGGGAGGTGTGTGTGTGTCTGAGAGAGAGAGAGAGAGAGAGAGAGAGAGAAGCTGTCAGGGAAATGTCTATCCCTGTCACAGCAGCCAGAAGAGTGCGATGGACGAATGGATAACTGCTATTTCAGACTGCCAGGGAGAAAAGCTCCGGCAGATTTGATGTGTTTTGCGGGCAGAATGGCTCTCACGCGACAGAATGCACAAATCGGCGCTGCATCTCCAGAGCCGCAATTTTTCGTCTCACTTTCATGTCTTCTTTTGCATGCATACGGATTTGTGTACACAGGAATGTTCCGTTTGTTCAGTTGCCGAAATGCTGCTCACTGTGCACAAACATGCGCAGACACACACACACACAAACACGAGCAAATTCCCAGTGCTGCCATGTAGACAGAGTTTCAGAGCTATGGCTGCAGGCTCAATCTGTGTGTGTGTGTGTGTGTGTGTGTGTGTGTGTGTGTGTGTGTGTGTGAGTGTGTATATGTGTATTACTCATGTTGTGGGGACACAAATCTGTTTACACACTACTTCCTTATGGGGACAAAATGCATGTCCCCATAATGTAAATCATGAATTTCAGGGTGAAGACTTGTTTTATGATGACGGTATGGTTAGGCTTAGGTTAAGGTTGGGTTAGGGTTAGGTTAGACAAGTAGTTGTTATGGGTAAGGTTAGGGCGAGTCTTCAAGAAATTAACATAAGTCAATGTAATGTCATCTGAAGTGATGGAAGCACAACTGTGTGTGTGTGTGTGTGTGTGTGTGTGTGTGTGGTGTGTGTGTGTGGACATGTATTACTCATGCTGTGGGGATACAAATCTGTTTACACACTCACCTTGTGGGGACTCACTTTCCTTATAGGGACAAAAGGCAAGTCCCCAGACAAGTAAGAATCATAAATTTTGGAGTGAAGACTTGGTTTAGTTAGGTAAGGTTAGGTTTAGGTTAAGGCTAGGGTTTGGTTTAGGATTAGGTAAGTAAGTAGTTGTTTGGGTATGTCTCCAGGAAATGAATAAAAGTTAATGTAATGTCCTCTGAAGTGATGGAAGCCCAACTGTGTGCGTGTGTGTGCATGCATACACATGAACATGTATTTATGTTGTGGGGACATAAATCTATTTACACACTCACGTTGTGGGGACTCGTCTTCCTAATGGGGATAAAATGCAAGTCCCCATAAAGTAAATCATGAATTTCAGGGTGAAGACTTTGTTTATAAATAGGGTAAGGTTAGGGTTAGGGTTAGACAAGTAGTGGGTATGGATATAGTTAGGGTATGTCTCCAGGAAATAACTGTAAGTCAATGTAATGTGACTTAAAGTGATGGAAACATGACTGTGTGAGTGTGTGTGTTGTTCTTTGGCAATTTGCTGGTGACTGGTGCTCCCTCCCTGTGTCTGTCTCTCCTTCTCCGTCCCCCCAGTTCACATAACATAATTTTCTCTCTCCCCCTTTCCGTGTTTTAGGCTGTGCCTTCCTCACCTACTGTGCCAGAGAGTCGGCCCTGAAAGCCCAGAATGCATTGCACGAGCAGAAGACCCTGCCAGGGTAAGTTGTACACGAGGAACGCCATGTCGACCCAGAAGCAAAAATCTTACATAAACACATCTTGGATTCACTCTGGCACACAAACACAGATGCTCATTTTTAACATATAATGCCTTATATTCACCTCAAATCAAAGGGGACTGACTGTCTTTGCCATGCTTGTCATGTACTGTTTATCACTGGCTGTATACCAGACATGTGCACAGCCCTTCTCTCCCTTAAATATCCGTCCCTCTTCCTCTGCCGCTGCCCCCCCCCCCCACCCCCCCATTTCTCTTTCACTGCCTCCCTCTCTCTTCACTTTGACAGTCACACACAGAAACCCATAGGGAGAAACCACACACAGCATCGCATCATAGGCATACTATTTATAGTCCTTCCTCCAGTTTGTGTAAATGAGTGTGTGCCTGTGAGCGTGTATGTGTGTGTGTGTGTGTGTGTGTGTGTGTGTGTGTGTGTGTGTGTGCATGTGTTCATGTGTGTGGGCAAGAGTGTGACAGAGAGGAGAGGGATGAAAAGCGGGTGAGAGGGTGGATGTAGGCTATTTGTACATTTATGCGCACGCTCTGCGTTATGCCCCGGACTGGCAGCAACATGAGTGTGCATCATGAATGTACATCACGACGGCACATCTTCCCGACAGATGTTCACAGGCTGTAGATGTTACCACTCACATGTACGATGCAGCTGGAAGCAACGTGTGTCTTGTTTTAACGCTGGGCTCCTATTCACACATGCTAGAATGAGGGGTTTTTCACATTGTCACAGAGAATACGTTCATTTTCAATTGTTACCATGTGTGTCTGTGTGTATGAGGGATTATATGCATTGTGAACGTTTTCTTACATGATCTTATGATCATATATTTGTGTGTGCACGCGTCTCTGTAATACATTTCAGTTAGTGCATGCACCTGATTGCACATGCACCCATGCTCGCGTGTGTGCGCGCACACGCCTGCCCGCCCGCGCATGTGTGCGTACGTGCGTGTTTGGAAGTTTTGATGCGTCTCTGTCAGGCCTGGCTCGGTTTGCTCTGTTCGTTTTTAATGACGCCTCCAGGGAAGCTGACAGTCGCCGTGTTGAGCGCACAGCCTTTGATGTGAGTGATTATGACATCACAGACGTGCAGCCGAGAAGAGCGGAGGAGTGGGGATCCGTGCTCTCAGTTTTTTTTTTTTTTTCACTTCCCAGTGGCATATTATTCAGAAAGAAAGAGGGAGGGAGAGACAGAGACTCAGAGAGAGAGGAGGAGAGATTAAATATTTGGCCAAAACCAGAATGCGATTTTGTGTTCACACAAAATGTGCTGCCGATTGATGTTTTTGCCTTTGTTGCTATTGTTTGACACGGACCAGAAGATACAGGCACAAAAACAACCTTTTTTTAAGGATTCTGTCTTAACATCTTTAAGGGAAGGAGTCTGAATTTGGCTTCACATGCTGCACAGTAATGCATCAACAGCGAATAAATTTAATCAGTCACTTGCAATCAACATAGTTTTAGAAGGAAATGCTAATTAGCAGTGCCTTTGCCAACGGAGGACAGTCTCAGGTTTGCATTTGATCGATGGTGAGCGTTAAGTAAACAAAGGTAATGCCACAGGACAGACCTAGATGCTCAACAAACCCTGAAGCTGAGCGTTCAGAGAGGCAGACCAGGAGACTGTCTTTTGTTGCTGGTGGAAGTAAAGCCAGCAAAACAAAATAAATGAGTTCATTAGAAACAGAGCGAGGACTTGGCCCTGGGAAAGGCAGTGGGACGTTTTATGGCACACGACTACACCCTCTTTCCTCCGCTTTTTTTCATCTACCTTCTTCTCTCTTCCTCGTTCCATCCTCTATCAATCCCCCACTCACAGGCCAACACAACCAAAACCCTGCAAATGAAATCCCTTTTTTTCCCCCTTAAAGCCTCTTTCCCCTTCACTTCGCGTCCTGATGCGCTTTTTATCGTCAAAGTTGCTCCCCAGCCCTCACATTTTAAAAGTTTTCTGCCGTCTTTTTTTCTCTCGCTGCCAGGTGAGCCAAGAGAAGAGGGGATTTGGCTTCCTAGTGGAAATGCCCTGTAAGCATGGCTGTAGGCTGTTAGTGTAGCTCAGACAAAGTACTAAGGGCTGCCTTGTGTGTGTGTGTGTGTGTGTGTGTGTGTGTGTGTGTGTGTGTGTGTGTGTGTGTGGTGCGTGTGTGTGTGTGTGTTTGTGCAACTGAGCCTGTGCAGTGTCAGGAGAGACTTTGGGTAAACAAGCGACAAGCAAAAATACTGATGTTAAAGTGACACTGACATTGAACTACTCGTGATAGATGACAAATTGTTTTCACATCCCTCATTCCATCACAGTGCTACAAACTACTGTACAGGTACACAGGATTATGCTGATGGGGAATAAGTTTCTGCCAACAGTATTAAATCAACTCTACTGACACAGAAACCAATGTTACTGCAATGTTTGAGGGCATTCAAAACATTCAAGAGGTACATTTGAATGATAAGAAAATCACTGTAACTGTGGATGAAGCATAGAAGAGACCTCCCAGGCACTGGCTGAGGAGCCAAACGGGTCTGGGGGGCCACAAAGCCAGGGCATTTATTCAGAGTGACTGTTAACATTTTTCATTGGAAGGTTAAAGGATTCAGTAAAACAATGTATGTGTCCTAATATTATATATTAGATAATATTATATATTAGATTATATAATACTATCCCAATATGTTCCAGTTTTTTGGTACGAATCAGTGTCTTTTATAATAGTGTGTATCTGCCAATCAGATCAGCTGTTTAGTTCTTCTGCCAAGGAGGTTATGTTTCTTGGTTTGGTTGTTTTCTTGGTCTGGTTGTCCGCAGGATTACAGAAAAACTATAGGCCCAGTTTTCATGAAACTTGGTGAAAGGGTGTAGCATTGGCCATGGAAGAACCTATTAAAGTTTGGAGAGGATCCGAATCACAGGGTGGATACACAAATTACACAATAAAAACAACGAGACATAAATCTAATAGTCCAACATACATCAAACATATATGGTGGTTACGCTTCCAGATGTGAATATCATAGACGACTGGACTATTGGCCTTGGCAGAGATCTGTTTTCATTGCTGCCCTTTAAGTTTTTAATCATATTTTACTTTATTGTCCTCAACATAATACAGATGCACAGTGCATATTTCAGCTACAGTCAGTCTCTCTCTGGTTTCTTATATTATTTTGAATAGTCTCCCATAGTATTTGTATGATATCTGTGGAAAGCATGTCACTGTGGATCGATTTGGCAGGAGTCTTTGAAATTATTTAGATTAAAAAAATGAACATATTAAAAGAGTTTTTTTTACTCTTTATCTCCATCATGAGCAAAATAATGATGTTCAGTTACAGTTTTCAGCCAACTGCAGAAATTTAGAGTCATGGTAAACCTATAAAAAGTCAGTTCCAAAGAAAAAAAGGCAATTCTGCATTCATTGATTAATTTTTTTTTTTGTTTGTTTTGTTTTTTTGTCACTAGGACCATTCTCAAAACATATCATAAAGTGACATAGTGCTTAAATACACCTATAATTGTTAATATTTGATAGTCCACAGCTGTATTATATACAGCGGCTTATTTATTCAAGAGTCCCTCAACTATCAAAAAATGCAGTTCTTTCAGTTCTTTTCATTTATAATCCTTTTGATATGACTGAAAGGGAACTTTTTTCCAGTAGTGATATATACATATGTAAGACATAGACTCAGACACAAGTCTGCAGTTTATAAATGCTATGACTTTAAATTCATTCATGTACAAATATACAAAATATATATACACCAAAACCTGCAAAAAGTCACCAAAGAGCCATAAAAATACCATAAATGTCCTGGTTCTACCTGTCTTATAATTTGTCCTTTCCTGGAAATAAACTCACCAGTGAAGTTTTTTTTTTTCCTTATTCAAAGTACACAGTATTGAGCAGGAAACTAGGGGAGGTGGTTTTTTTTTTTGTTTTTTTTTTGTTTTTTTGAGATGGTGACGTGAGACAGGCCTAAAATGGGGCGCGTCCCAAACGCCAGGCCCTGGCTGCCATATTTGTGATCCCGCGCTCCAGTTTCAGACTCGTACTACAGCAAGAGGCATTAAAAAGCCTCTATTGATTCTGGCAAAAGTCCTCACGAGTGGGTGGATGTGTTTCTCTTGCGTGCACGTGTGTGTGGTTGTGTGTGTATGCGTGTGCGGGTCACAGGGTGGAGTTGCAGAGCTGGAGCTAGTGCAGCGTGTGTACAAACCACAGGGTGCAAATACCCACCAGCAAATCCTCCCTCACACGTATAAATACTCACACATGCTAAAAAAAATAGAAATAAAAAAAAAAAAACAGAGCTGGCATCCACTCAAACACGATGTCAGATATACTGTATAGGAGCACTACTGTACCATATGCCCCCACACAGTGCACGGAAAGAGCACGCACTCCTGAATACTTAACACCGTGTTCCGAGTTAGAAAATAATACACACGAGCAGGCACAGGTACAAAACACACCGCTGATACTCCAAACCCATCTCTTGTAACGGCAATACAACACTCCTCGTAAACACTTCCATTCAACAACATGATACTCTGATACTCATAGAGGGAGAGGAATAGGGAGAAAGTAAAAGAGGGAGGGAGAGAAATACGGCGTCGATTGACTCGCACTGTAATAGTGAGCCAGATGAGAAAATATAGAACACTGTGAATCAATGCGTCATTTCAGAGCGCTTTCACACACCCAACACACACACACACACACACACACACACACACACACACACACACACACATACATAATGGAGCACGTATACACACACAGACTTTTCAGCCCAGGGGCAAACAAACAACAGAAAAGACGGAAAAGCAAATGAATAGCAGAAGGGAGGAAGGGGTTGATGATGGCAGGTTGGAGAGTGTGGGTGGATGGAAGGAGTGGGAGGAGAGGTATAGTCGAGGTGCCTCCATAACGACTGATTTGTGTCTGTTTCTTTTTCGCAAACCCCCCCACCTCCCTCCCCACCTCCTTCTCTCAGTTGAGATAATGCCAGGGCAAGAAATCCATGGCATTGATTGGCTCCCGCGACCCAGTTTCATGGCAGCTTTTTCTCAATAAGTCCCCCTCATTGGTCGATAACTGCCAGGCTCCCCAGGTGAAGTAGGTGAAGGGGTGTTTGGAGGAAAGAGGGTGGGGGCTGATGGTGCTCAGTTATGATTTGTTTCCACTAAGTGTGCACAAATACACTCTTAGAAATTACGGTTTAAAAAAAGGCTCTTCCTGAGGAGCTGAGGTTCTACCCAGAACCATTTGCTTCTGGAAAAAAAAAAAAAAAAAAAAAAAAAAAAAGGTTTGTCAAGTAGAACCCCTTGGGTGGGTTCTTGATGAAACCTTTGGAATATAAAGCTTATGGACTATTCGGTAGAACCCCCGGGTGGTTTCTTGTTAGCACCCAGAAGAGGGAAGGTTCTTCATAGAATCCCCAGAGAAGGTTCTGGGTGGAACATTACATCATAGAAAGGTCCTCTGTAGTACCTCTCAGGGGGTTTTGTGGGAAACCTTTCACATTGGTTCTGCATTTAACTCCTCATGCTGGGTTTGAGGAAGAACTCTCTGAAAGGGTTCCAAATGGAACCTTTATCAAAGGTTCTACCAAGAACCAAAAAGCTGAAGAACCCTTTATGGTTGTAGTTAGCACCTGTATTTATAAAAGTGTACAGTAGTCCAGTCCTTCTTGTGGATTTAGATTAGTGGTGCAGTGTGCAGGAGGCATAGCTGCACGTCCACATGAATAATGCCACGGGCCCTGGAGCTAAAACACCCCTCCCTCTCCCCGAGCCATCACCTCATCAACTATCCTAATCACCCTTATCCAAAAGAAAACCGTTTGCCACATAATGCGCCGCAATTAATGAATCCACAGCCATTGACAGAATGCCGGAGTGATGCACAAGCAAGTTTTAGCCCAGAACGACATCAATAGAAATATATGCTTCACAAAAACACAGATTTCTGTAAACTCATAGACCTAATGAGCAGCTTATCTCAGTGTAACAATAAAAAGAAAGAGCAGCAGGCACTGGCAGTAGTCAGAGTAACAAAAGAATAAACAGTATCCAGTGTCCAAACCCAAGAAAAGCTTTTAAGTGAGGCAGTATGCAGCCTGAATCTGGCAGGTCATAAGCCCATAATAAAAATTCTAATGAGTCTCCCCAACAGACAGTACAAAAGCAGAAAGACTTCCCAGAAAAAAGTGTTTGTAATAAATTCAGAGTTAAACACAGATTCCACTGTTTGTTGATAAACTCATCATAGTTCATTAATTTTCTTGTGGTTTTCTTTTTACAGTCTACAGAGGACCTAAGTTTTATTTGATTCTCACTATACAGCCTTGTCCACACAAGTTTTTATATTTTTGGTCTGCAGCTGCATTATATGGTTTGTGGCTAGGCCCCTTAGTTTAATTCAATGCTACAGCACATAATAATATCTTCCAACTATGTAACAAAAGTTTGTGAAAGGCCTTTTCCTGCAACATTAAGACAATAGGTGTGTTTCCATCCACACATTTTTATGCACATTTTCAATTTAAAATTAGCATTAAAAAAACTTTGAACTGCCAAAAACACAAAAAATGTATAAATATTACAAAAATGTTTTTATGCCTGAGTGAGGTGGAGAAGTCGGTGTATCGTTTGTATAAAGCAAAATGCAACAAAGTGCAATAAATACAGACAGCAAATAAATCATGACAAACACAAAGCATGTGACTTAAACATCCACTAAAGCTTCTGCTCCACTGAGGAGACAAAAAATAGCAACAGACTAAAAACCGGTCACGGTTTATTTTATCCCAAACCATGATTTTTCCCTCACCAAGTGTTTTCTGTCCCTAACCTCACATATTTTGTTTATTGCCACATTATAAAACATAAGTAGTTTGTGCAAGGTGCACAAAGGATAATCATCATGTACAAATCTTGCAAGACTTTCACACGTTCACTTTTTACATTGTTTTTCACCGTTTGAGTTTTGACTGGCACTCATTAAATTTCGTCATCTTGCAATGGCATAATCACACCAGACTGGAGAATTGGCGCAGTACTGCTTTGTCAAGCCAACTTCTAATAATCACTGGCATTCATTTGTATCTTTTTTTTTTGCAGTTTTTCTTAAAATTTGCAATACGTGGATGGAAACCTAGCTATTGACCTCATCAAACCCAACACCTCTGGAATAAATTGTAATGTCAACTTCAAGCATTATTGCCCAACATCAGTGGCCAACCTCACTAATGGTCTTGTGGCTGAATGGGGGCAATGTCCTACAACCAGTTTCTGAAATCTTGGAAAACCTTCCAAAAAGAATAGTCTGTCATAGCAGCAGGTTAATGTCTATGGCATTGATTGATGATTGATTGATTGATTGATTGATTGATTGATTGATTTGTGCCCTCCACACCACTGTCTAGCCCATATAGGCTTAAGATGTCAATAATAATCCAACTAAAGTGCCTGTCGGGCCCATTCCCCCTGCACTGCTCCAAAGTCTGAAATGGGAAGCCTGTGTCCAACAGTTTAGGTAACTTTCCAAAACTGACTCAATACATCACATGACCATAGTTCATATGAGGATAATGCATAGACCTTTAAGCAGCAACAACAATGAAGATGGAGAACAGATGGCTAATTCAAAAAGTGAACATATTAAAGGTCCAAGACATGTTCAGATGAGATGGCAGACCATTGCATATGAGGGGTTTATTTGCAAGAACAGATATCTGTTTTTATTTATTTTTCTAAATTGGTGTTTTTTGTGCACTTGAATGAATATCAGTCAAACAGGTGTAGGTTTGTTTTGATGAAATATCTCAGTATTATTTTTTGTTTTCTCAGTATTTTTTTTTTGTTTTGTTTTTTTTGTTTTGTTTTTTATAAATCATTTTTTTACTCTGCACTCGGGGGAATATCAATCAAACTGGTGTTTGTTTATTTATTTTAAAAATGGGTTTGATCAGTTTTTGCAAATGAATTCCTCCTGTGGTGTTTGGGTGTCCACATACTTTTGGCCATCTAGTGTCATTTTGATTAAACCCCTTTAAGGAGTGAAGCATGAATGGTGCCATAATTGTAACAAAGATCATTACAAGCCCACACACCATCTTTTGTCATATAAAGTCTGAATGCTCCCATTATCATTGGGCTCCAGGCCTGATGTTACAACCTCCCATTGCCAAGTGGAGTTTGAGCAGATTGTACAAATGAGAAAAAATCATTTGTCTGGAGGCTGCAGTTCACTTTAGTCCAATAATCCAACTAATTTCAGAAGTGGTGCATGCTACCCGCTGGGCCGATAGATTCATGATCCATATGTGAAATGACACACTTCATATAGCCAAGCTATATTGCAGTGCATGCAGTGTCATAGCATTAACCCAGTCTTTGATCATACTGTAGTTTTGTTTAATAAAAAAAAAAAGAGTTTGGAGTTTCGGCCAGGACTCCCCAGTGTAACTATTCCAAAATGAAATTTAGCAAACTGCCCCATTACCACTCTCCATTGGTACAAGTCTTGATGTATTAATGCCTATTATCATTTTAAATAACACACAGTCTCCCCTTTTAAGCAAATTTATTACAAATTGTTGTTGATAGAAAAGACGGCATCCTCAGCCAGCAGTTCTAAAAAGTGTGATGTTCTCTCTAAAGGAATGGATTGAACTGTCTGAGCGATTCAAAACACCTCTGGTAAGTGCCATTATTGGGTGATCCAAATGTTTTTGTGTTTGCTCTAAAAGCGTGTCCCCACTTCAGACATTTCAGAGGTGCCATAGCTCTTTTCAGCATCTCAATCTATTGCTGGCTCAAGCTACTGTCACAGTCTGAAATCAACTTGTCCTTTCCTTGAGTTCGTATTGATCCACCAAAGCATAGCCTTACAGCGCGCTGATGAGTCTTCATCCTCAGCAGGCCGCTCCACTGAGCATTTACAAGTGTTAATGTCACTACTGGCACTTTACGACTCTTCCATGTACTCACCAGAAGGGAAAGTGACAAAAAGAAATTCACTTCAAGGCACAGATGATTCACTTTTAGGTTAAAAAAAAAAGTGAAAATTTAACACAAAGTTCTCTCTGATGCCCACATTATTGCTAAAGTCCTGGGAAATCATCCATCCAGTTCTTGCGTGATTGTGATTGTAATTGTCACAAATCCCAAAAATCCTGCATTTCCATATTGATATAAACCTTGTAGTGGTAATGACTGTTGCTGGGGAGAGGACAGAAGCTCAAACTATTCCTCAAAAATATGAAGCTTTAATGGTATCCTAACCAGTGTGCGCCTGGCTTCAGCCCTTGGCCATGCGTATAGTTCATAGATTTAAGTATCTCCATAAGCTGGTTGTGACAGTCATTCTGCCATTGTCATAGTTTTAGCTCCTGCTGCTGCTGCTCTATTGAGTCCGCTTGACTCCAGCTGCTTTGAAATATCCTGCCACTGAACAGTTGTATGTCACACTGCTCTATCTCCTTGTCTTTTTCGTGCTCACACACATACAGTAGTGTGTCTTTCCACAACAGTAAGTGCAGTGTTGTCTGATGTTTTTATTGCAGTCTGCTCAGTTAATTTACCGTGCACATTAAATGTTGAGGAACAGAGAACAGATAACTGAAAACAATAAAATGCCATAAATCAGTCACACCTACAGTATAATGTTTCTATTAGAGTGGTGTTTTATTGATC
Source organism: Lutjanus argentimaculatus (assembly GCA_034769285.1). Classification (NCBI taxonomy): domain Eukaryota; kingdom Metazoa; phylum Chordata; class Actinopteri; order Lutjaniformes; family Lutjanidae; genus Lutjanus; species Lutjanus argentimaculatus. Next base: position 14,826,430 of record JAWZSL010000014.1, read on the forward strand.
ATTGGAGAATATTATGGTCCATACTGTATACCTTTTCTCTCAGTCATGCATCAGTGTGGCTTGACTACTCTGCTCTGCTCCCATGTGTCTCCCTCAGTTGTCAGTAGGCAGAGCATCAGGGAACATTGTCATTCAGTGGTTTCCTCAGGCTTTACGCAACTATTGCAGCTCTTACTGTACGTACAGCATACATTTGGTACTCTCATACCTCTATATTAGTTAAGTTCTTTCTATTAGTTTAACTCAGTCCAACAACTTGTCATAAAGCTGTCATTACAAAGAAAGAAACTATCTCCCTCAATGTTTCCAACATTAGCCCCAGAAAAAAACAGATCTGTTCAATTCAGAATGTTATAAAATAAGACATTTTAGAAACAGACTGTATCTAGAAGACATTGTTATTAAGAACATATTTTTTTCTGGTGCTGATAATGACAGTCACTAAAAAGAGAACAATCTTGCTTTTTTCTCATCTATGTTTAGAGTTGCACATGCACAGTACCGATTGGCACATTCATCCGCCATTGCTAGCGTTGCCAGTGGTGAGCCGAGTCTGGCCGGTCAGACTGGAGATCCTAGCTGGACTGGGACCGAACACAGCCTCTGAGACCAAAGGTGGCCAGTTTGACAGGGATGGGTTTGCCTCATGGCACTCCGGCATTTAGTTAGCTAATTCGGCAGCTAGCTCATGGCTAACTGAGCTAACTAGCTAACACCTGCTACAGATAACAGTAAACAGCAGTTAGCCTACTACAGCAACAAGTAACCATCGTCTGACCATCAGCTAAATCTGTGAGCTAAATTGCCTTGGTACTGTACTCTGTTGTCAAGCTAGCCTTATTACATTTAATGACATCTTGGTGTCAAATGGTATCACTTTACCTCAAGTCCAGGAAATGATTAAAGGCACCAATACAAAAGCATTTGACAGTGTAATAAACTTAATCACAACTTAATGACAAGTCCAAAACATAAAAGTTTACTTGAGGCCAAGGAAAATATTCACAACACCCTTATATTGATCTCAAGATGGCCAGTGTCAAAGCTAACCACATATGACACAATATAATGTTAAACATAAAGCTAAAGTTTCTTTAAGTTTGATAATATCAAGCCGTCATCTCAAACAATGTCAACTTTGTATTAAAGATTACATAATTGCTTGAATGGCACTTAATAATGACAGTCACAAACATTCATAAAGACTCTTTCATGTTCGTGACAGGTGTCATGGCAGGGTTATGACAGTGTTATGACAGTCTTATGTACACTCCTTCAAATAAAGTGTTACCTACACTTTATTGAAGGTATTTACAGAATTTCAGAATGAAAGTGTTAAAATTGTTTTCAAAATTTGTGTTAAACATTCTTTCTAGATTCAGTGCTGCTACTTTAGAAGCAGTGCTACTTTGGTGTAAAGCTAGATAACAAATAAATTATTTCACAATGACTGCAGAGAAAAAAATCACAAGCCCAGTTTGAATAAGAGCTTTTATAATGAGAACTAAAAGAAAAATTATCGTGTCAGTTCAAAGCAAAGGGCAATTATCATGCAATGCTTGCATTGCTGTTTTCTCTGTCTTCTTTCATCATAGCCCTGATGGCAGAAACTATTCAAGGAATGTATAAGTGATTACAGAAGAGCTAACAGTGTGGAAAAGTGGAAACGTATAAGGAATTATTAGAAGACGGTGAGAAGTAGCAGGTTAGTGGAAGAAACAGTGGCTATTGATTTGTTGCTGGCATTGACAATGCTACTGAACGGTTTTAAAACTAGGACCCAGTGGTGAGCCGCACTGCAATATTAATGTTGTTTTTCTACTTATAAAAGTTCTTATAAAGCTGAAACTAACCCCCCAGTTTTCACAAAGGGATTTCACTCCTCTGTAAATACCATTCTCATGCTCAATGGTAATGTGCCAAGAGAAACCAAAACCCATTTTATTCCGTGACCTTCACCACCTCACCTTCACTGTAGCCGCTAGAATATATAATACAGCAATTTCAATTTCTTCGTTTGGCCATATCATCCGATATGTGCGACAGAGTGGGAAGTGGCACTTGGAAATCTTGTTCCAGACCCCACTGTAGCAGCTGGCGAGCTGGTGGCCGGCAGATGTGATAATGACACAACGCACCAGCTGAGGCCGGATAGTGGGCCACGACTCAGGCAGCTTTTAATAATTGATGGCAGCCAGGGCCCCGGATTGGCCAGTAATTGCATTACAGGTCACTTCTCAATAGCAATTTGTGAAAGTTGTGGTGATGTGTGCCGGGTGGCGATCAATAGGCACTGTCCAGAGATGCAGTCTCTCCCTCTCTCGCTCTTTCTGTTTATATGAAGGCGAGAAGTCTGTTGGAAATATTTTCTTTCAATGTTCTGTGTAGCAACAACACTGTGGGGATTCTTTCACTCGACAGATCAAAATACCAGCTTCAATTTACACCTTAGTCACTGTGAGCACCTGCTATACACATTAACCCCTTCAACACTTTTTTAATTAAATGTATCCTCGAGTGTGTATAGCACCGCTTACATGCCAAATGATGCCTTTCCTAAGTAGTTTAATCTTCCCTTAAAGGGGAACTCCACCCTATTTTATTCATTAACATCCGTTTACCATTCATGGGGAGCACTGCTCAGTCCGTCAAAACAGTTGTAGGTCTTCTGTTGACAGACTGATTATCAGAGAGAATTGCTATTTTCACTTCATTATTCACCCAAAAAACATATTCATGTTAGCCATTTTTTGATTGTATGCCCTGGGGTGGTTATTATACCCTAACTCCTCAGTAGCCACTGACACATCCATCATCTGAATGTCACACAAACTGCAGTAGCACTTGCTAGGAGCTTAAAACTTAAAAGATTACTCCAGGAATTTAGTATTGCATGCCCATTACACTGTCAGACTCATGATGGACAGTTTTTTTTAAAAGTACCAAATATCATCTTTTTATTCCATTTATCCTTCTTCCTTGTCCAAACCTGGCACCAACATTACCCACAATGCAACTCAACCACTGCCAGTGCATTCAGTGACTGAGATGTGTCATGCTGTTAGCGGCTAATGTAGCCTCGAGCTGCTAGCCTGCAGCAGAGTTGAGGAGCTGACTACAGAGGTCTTGTAAGCTCACTTCTTTGTAATGCCACACTCCCATTTTTTCTTTATTTTCAAACTTACAGCCATCAATGAGCATGACATCAAATCTACATGAATCACTTAAAAAAAAAGGCTTGTCTTGTCTGAGAAAATAACCATTCATGATGTCATCAAGATTATCTTAGCATGATTTTGAAGAATAGAAATTTATAAGAGACAGAATTACAAATTCTGCCTTTAAATGGAACTCATGAGTTCACAGTTGCAACATGGGACGTTGTATATACTACTAACCAGTACGCCAAGGCAACTGTAATATGGACGCCAAAACTGTCAGCATCTAGAAGCCACCAAGACTAACAATTTAGCAAGATAGGAAGCTGGTGATGTAATACAGGAAATGCAAAGGCATAATGAAAGATGAGGCTGTTATAAAATTCTATACAAATTCAATTGCAATATGTTAACTTACCATCCATAAAAATCTCTGAAAACATAATTTGCAAACGCAGAGCTTTCAGAAATGTTTTCTTCAGAAGTTGTGGATAACTTATGAGGGGGGGACGTTCAACTCTTCTTGTGAACATGGTAAACATGACTCAATTTGAAGGCAGATGGACTGGGGTCATGTAGTTTGAAAGATGTGTGAGTTCACCAGGTGTGGAGGATACATCAGACCATCTCATACATCGATACATATGTGTACTTCACCAAAATGTCAGGCCACGCCCCTTTTGGGAGATAGAAAATACACAACAATGCAATTTTATGTGTTTTTAAATAACAATTTTGACAAGTTTGTATGAAGTGATGTTAAGCTACACAAACCTTTGTTTTATAGACATGTCTAATAAGACACTGCTGAAAATCTGTCAATAGACAACTGTTGATCTAAGCTAGGCTGAGATTAAGTCAGACACCTCTTGAGACACCATGAGTTTTCCCCCAGAAGGGAGCATGGGCTTGGCGACTTGGGGCTGCATGACATTTTGCTGGTCTGATGTATGTGACGGAAAAAAAAAATTCCGTGCATGATGGGAAATGTAGTACTCATTAGCTTGACGCATGCTATGGATGCCCTTGATTTAAACTATTCTATGGTCTCCCAACTTTTTGAAAGTGCTATACTAAATCACTGGAGTGCCCCTTTAAAATAACAACATATGGCGTACGTGGCTGAAACACAAGTAAGCGAAAGACAGCCTGCAGGTTCAAGAGGTTAAACTAGCTCAAGAGCTCAGATTGAGCCTCGTCACAATGCACAGAGTGCTTTGCTTTCCACTGTAGCACAGACTGTGAGCCCTGTGCCCCCTCTGGCTCCCCGGCTGCACTCATTCTCATGGAAGTTATTTACTGTTCTAGCCACAGACTGCCTCCCCCTAACACACACACACATACAAACACACATCCCCTACTTTCCTTCTCTTTGTCTTTTCTTGCTCCCATTTTTGATATCTCACCCGCTTTGACATGTAAACTATCAATGTGTCATCTCACCGCATCTGGTGTTCATTCTTTCTCTCTGTCTCCCTCTCTCTTCTGTTCCTCCTGCTCCCTCTGCTGTGGCGTGGAGAGCAGGAGAGGAGAGGAGAGCGGAGGAGACAGTAGATTTTGCATGCTCTAAATACAGCCTCTACGTGTGTGGGGTGCTGTCATCAAAGGAGAGAAGGGACAGGGGATGGTTCAGTTCTTTTGTGATAGCGAGTGTGTGTGTGCAACTGTTTGCCTATGTGACCAAGTGTGCATTAATTCCAGCAAACATCAAAGATGCTCCCTCATCCATCTCTCTGTCTTTCCTCTCCTTCTCTTTCTCCCTCCCTCTGTCACTCTGTCTAATCCTCCTTTTAGCATCATTTTGTCCGCATTGCCTCTTTTTTTCCTGTTTTCCTCGTTATGCTCTGCCTTTGCTTGCCTGTCTGTTTTGGTGTGTCTCACCTCTCTTGCATGTGCTTGGCGGGGTGTGACAGCATTGAGAAGTCACCAAAGAGGTAAATGATGATAGGCCATCCATCATGCTTTATGGACTCTGTATGGTGCTGCCGTGGAGAGTGGCTGCACTGTGCAGTAACTCAGAACACTCTGTCCCTCCATATAACCTGGCAGGGGCTCTGCCGCTCGCCTCGCCTCTGCTGGGCCAGTGTTTATGTGTGTGAGACACAGGAAGAGTGTTGCTCTGACTCACCCACTTAAGTGTTTCTGTGTGTGTGTGTGTGTTGTGTGTGTGTGTGTGTGTTGTGTGTGTGTGTGTGTGTGTGTGTGTGTGTGTGTGCGTACGTGTGTTTGTGATCCAACGTGTGTGTGTATGTGTGTGTGAGTGGGGAAACAGAAAGAGTGTTTGTCCACACTGCCAGACTTTGTGCTACGAGCCTTCATTATGGGCTGATATGCCACTGCTGGGAGCATCAACTCTGACCAGCAGACGAAACGTGTGTGTGTGTGTGTGTGTGTGTGTGTGTGTGTGTGTGAGGAGAGAGAGAGGGCAGTGCAGACAGAGAAATAGTGAAAGAGTTTGTGTGCGTGTTTGGTTTGTTTGTAAAACAAACACCTCTCTTACTGTATGTTTTTTTAGTTTTTTAAATTATGTTGATGAAAAAGAGCCGCGCCACATCTTTTTTAAAGGACAGGCTCAGATTTTTTAAAAGTCTGTCTTCATTCACATGCTGCACAGTATTAAGTTGAAAGAGTTGATCAATGTAATCATCGCACCTCTCCATACTGGCTATATGGTCATACCTTCCTGATTAGATTACACTATGATGGCACAGTCATGCATAGTGGCCATCGCATGCCAAGGTGAACCACACACATACATCTTTGCTATTGGTTGATGCTGTGACTCCTCCCCCTCAATGCTGAACTTTGAAAGGACACAAATATACAACCACTCCCCTTTATTCACTCATGTTTGAACACAGCTGAAAGGTCTTTTCAAACTAGATGTAAAGAAGATTTTACAGTGAACTACAGATGTTCTGATACCCTTTCTTTCCATTTCCCATACCTTGTGTGGAAATGCATACAGAGAATGAATGCCATAAAACATGATTTCCACCATCCTGGAGGGAAAAAATGGCGTACAGGAGGCTGCTGGGAAGTATTAGGGTCCCATTTTGAGGCTAATAAATTACGTTGTATCAGTTACTCACCAGTACACAATCTCACATTTCAGGCAGTATCAGAGGCATCTTCCAATACTGGTATGTACCCTAAAGGCAACGTGATAACATATGAAGTTAATGCAAAGACATGAGTAGACAGGAATTTGCCCGGAGTAGAGCAAATTCACATGTCTGCCTGAGTTTAAATTGGCTCAATCTAAGTAAAGAATTTGTGCTTATCCCGGGGCCTTATGACTATTATTTATATATATATATTGTATATATATATATATATATATATATATATATATTAGGGCTGGGCAAGTTAACGCGTTATTTTCACGTTAATTCATTAGACTATTAACGCCGATATTTACTTTATCGCGCATTAAAGCATGTTGCTCACATGCTTTTATTTTGTGAAAGTCTGTTGCTGGCTGCTGCGGTGTAGGGGTTTGACTCACTCTCCGGAACAGTAGGTGGCGATAATGCGCCAATGAGCTGGCTGCCAGCCCAGCCGCCGTTTCAAACAGAAGAAGAAGAAGGAGAATAGCGCTGGCTGTTGCGGAACCGGGAAAGGAAAAAGGAAAACGCGGAAAAACCAAAGCAGACATAGAGAAGGGTAAAGTCACGGAGCTTTTAAATGGCCATAGACTGGTAATGCTGCTCCCTGTTAAAAGTTTCTGCTGTTACCTCAGAAATTGCCTGTTTGTCCTGATTGTGGCTCAGGATTTTGTTGGTAGATTTTTTTTTATTTTTCATAAAGAGAATGTCCTGTCACTGGCAATAATCTTTAATTTATTATTATTACTATTATTATTTATTTTATTTATTATTATTATTATTATTATTTTATTTATTTTTTTTTTTTAACATTTTTTAAGTTGAGATTTACACTAAATATGTGTTACTGATAAGTGCTGATGTTAAAAGTGTTTGCACAACAAATGTTATGGCACTTTCGTTCATATGGCAGCAGAACATTGAAATAGAAGTGCTCTTTACACTACTTTTGAATTCATTCTTGGAGTTTGCGTATACAATGCGATTAATCGTGATTAATCAGGCAAAATATGCAATTAATTGCGATTAAAGATTTTAATCGTTGCCCAGCCCTAATATATATATATATATATATAAGTACACAGAGATGAAAGGAAATAGAAAGAACAGGGTTCTTAATGGCGTCCATTGTTTTTCCAACCTACTATTGATGAAACCACACCCACTTCTGTAAGACGAAAGCCTTGACAGCTGTGGTCTATGCTTGATTCAAGCTGTTAACTCATAGTCCTTCAGAATTAACATTTCCCATTACTCAACGCCAGACACCCACTTAACATACAGTTAGTAAATAGCACAGTAGCTGGCAAATTCTTGTCTCATTTATTTGTCTGATAAACATTCAGTTTTTCAAATTCTGTTCACTGGACCTGCGTGAGCACGGCTTCCATGGAACGCAGCCATCAAGCCTTTCGTCATACAGATGTGGGCTAAAATAGGTTTGAAAAACATATGCTTTCTGCTGAGTTTTGAGATCAGTTGGAGGTTGTGCTTTTGCAGAAATACACACACACACACAGAGTGTCCCTACAGAGACTGCTAGCTAGCTACAGGTAATGTCTGCAGAGTGAGTACATTGATTGTTTGGGGCAAGTAAAAACAGAAAAAGCAAAGAAAATGTAAATACTATCTAGTCATTCACATTTTTTTGTTTTGTTTTCTGAAGCTGATGTGGCTTAAGCAGTTTGATCAGCCAAATCAAGTGGGCCTCCTCTACAGTGACAGTCTTCTCATAAATCTTCTGGTTTATTGTGGGCCCATTTCCTTGCTCAGGGGCACTTTCTGGTCACATGTAGGTTTGTTGCGTTTGTTGTTGTTGTTGTGGCAAAAAACCCACACACAGAGGTTGATTTGGCCAGCTCACACTGCTGAAACCTGACATTAGGTTCAGAGAAACAAGGGCTCTGGATTTTGTTTCCTGTTTTGTTACAGCACAGTCGTGTTAGGAAGGGACCAACCTCAGAACCCATCAACTCTCATTTGACGAACAATGCCTCTGGGGGTTATGGCCAATGTTTGGGGCCTCTGGTTTATCCATATAACAAATATCAAGGTCTTCCTCTTCCATGGACCAGTCATTGTTTATGGTCCAATTAGCAACTTAATATACAATAATGAAGTTGGAGGCTAATCTCTATAAGCAGATATCTTCATATGAATGCAGACACATTTTAAAAACTTTATTAAAAAGCAAAAGAGATTGGTTTCAAGACTTCATTTCGGCCAGTAAATTTTCGCCTCTTTTGCTTTTGCCTGCAGGCAAACAAAGCTTGCTCAAATGTGATTGGTCAATACCACGCCAACTACAAACAAAAAGTAGAACACCTCCGATAAGTGGAACAATCCAAAAATCACAATCTTGTCACTTGCCTACAGATTCTGCATTGATATGCAGATATCCGTTTGTAGAGATTAGGAGGGGACCAGTAACTTTCTCAACACACATATGGCAAGTGAGTAAAGACAGATTTGAAAATGTGAACCTGTCCTTTAAGTGCATTAATCCTATTTACATAGTAACAACAGTACCAGCTGGCTTACAACCATCTGAAATCATTACATCCTTCTCACTCTCTTACCGCCTCTCTTGCAACCTTTTCCCTTTCCATCCGTCTCTCCTCTCTCCCCATCCCTCTCTTCCGTAACCCCTCCCTCTGGTGAGCCCTTTCACACTTTTCTTTTGTCACCTTTCCACATGGAGGAACAATTGCTCTGACGGAGTTCACTCTGTCTCTCTCGCTCTGCCCTCCTCTTCCACACCTCCTCTCCTCGCTACCACTCTCTTAGATCCAGAGGGAATCACACTGTCTGAACCAAATGTGCCACAAACTTGTCAGATGATGTTTGTTTTCCACCGCCTTCCCCGTACCTCTTTTCCAGCGTGCGTGTGTTTTAACTCTGTCTACATATTTGACAAAGTGCCGTGACATGTGCTGCACTCGCACGTCAACAGAATGAAAATTTGCAGCGTCATTATTGAAATAGGAATCGGGGGGGGGGGGGGGGGGGGGGGGGGGCGGGCGGCCAGACTGAGTCACACGGTTTGTGTGTAATAAGGTTTGTATGTTCAGACAGCTTGTTAGCATATTTGTGAAGACTATAAGTAAACAACCTTTCCAGCAAGGCTCCCTAGAAACTTTGAATAAAGGATATTTTGCTGAAAACCAAAGGTGTGTAAGGGACTGAACAGCTGCGTTCTTGCCACCAAAAACTGTAGCAGAACTCCACCGAGAAACAAACTCCCTATCCAAGAAAGTAGCACACAAACAAGCTCCATTTTATTGAGGACATTATTTTCCTCCTTGAATAACCAGTAGGTACTGTATACAGACTGACTCAAATAGAGATTCAACATGTCATATAGCTTAGCAAAATGTCACTGACGTGTCATTGAGTTTGCTAAAGAGTGACCAGGCTTGTCATTGAGAACTTATGCTTTGTCATCAAACCTTGTCATCAATAGAGGCTGAGGACAGTCCCCCAGCTTTTCTTACGAAAACTAGATGGAAACAGTTAGGGAGTTTGATATGCACCAGTCTTGTGCCCACCAAAAATGTAAGGGGCATTGGTTTGTTAGCGGCTGTTCTCACCATCTTTCAAGCAGCTACCTTGCTTTTAGAAATCCCCAGACAATCAGTGGGCAGCGAGATCTCAAATTATCTGATGACTGGGTTCATTCAAGCTATTTAGTGCAGTTCAGATTCATTTGCTTCGATCAGCCAGATGCTATGCAAAACCAAAACCTTGAAGATATGGAGGACTTCACCTTCCAGGGCAGTACAGCCAAGGGCTTCTATCTGGGTAGAGTATTTTCAGATAACTAATCAATGGTGGCCAGGACAAAAGGATGGAAAAAAGAAGAAGAGGGCAAAAGAAACCAGGCAAGAAGGACAGTTAGAAGGGTGAGTCTGCCGAGGAGCATTGTAACTCACCTCTGGCAATCCCACACTGTAAATACACCTCTAAAAACTCATCCCAAACTTTGGCAAGACGCGGCACCTGCATCGGCATCCTTTATGAATGTCACACCCCGTGAGAGGAAAATGATTACGTTGCAAAGAAGACAGGGGGGCGGAACAGGAGGGGGTGGGAGACAGAGAGAGAAGAAAAATCACTTTGATGGATTATGCCCCTCGTGGGACAACCTTGTAACGTTTTTGGACAAGATTCTAACTCGCCCAGATCCTCTGTTAAAGCAATGATTCTCTTTTTTCTTCCATCTCCTTTTGTCATCCCAGACGTGCGCTGGCTGTGACAACTGCGCCAGCGCTGATACCTAATGATACCGCTTGCAGGAACTAATTACTACCAGTGATTAAGAGAGGAGACGTGGCTTCTACCACACATGCTGTCTTTGGGTGGGGGAGCATTTTAATTGCCTTTGCCAAATAAATGATGGCCAAAGATGCATGGACCCAGGCTTCTTAATGGAGTCTTAGTGCTTGGTGGCAAAGAGCGAGGACTTCAGGGCCATTGGCACTCCCTGCACACAGATGGTGCCGCCTGTTCACGACCGGCGCCTGTTGTTGATCGGTGCGTTAAGGACACCTGTGAAATTAAACAGACAAATGAATTCCCCACCGGCTGCAAAACAGAATATTAGCATTTTATGAATGATGGCTAAACCGAGGCAAGCATTAACAGCTTTTAATGCTAAAGGGCAAAGCATTTTCAGGTAGTTAGTCAGAGGTTTGGGCTTGTAAAGTTACTCAAGGAAGCTAGGAGAAGGCTGTGGTGTATTCTCAGCTGGGTGTTGGAGATGTGGTGCTTGTGCAGTTTTGTTAGCCCTTAAGCACATCTAGACCTAATTAACAATCATGTTCCACAGCAAGGTTGTCTTTGGCAAGGATCCAGTCCAACCAATAATTCATTTACCGAACAGTAACACATCTTCCTAGGCAGTAAAGGACTTAAAAGTTCAACATGGCTCTTGCAGGAGCACTTAGTGGTAAGCTACCTAGTGTATATTTTCTCCTTTAATGGCTGCCGTGAATAGCCCTCTCTGCACACTAATAATTAAAATGTCTGCTTCCTCACCTCAGTATGTTTTTAAATTCTAATCTCTAAGATTGCTGTTTATCTTTTTATTGATTTTGGGGACACCTTTGGTAATGGGAAGTCATTGCTTTTGTGTTCTCCACTGTATTTTCCAGTGATCCATTTAAGTGTCAGTACTCTGACTGGACAGCAGCTCCCTTAACAAAGTAGTTCACTTTATTTGAAGTGGGGCTGTATGAGGTACTTTTTAATACTCAATGTATTACCTACAGTAGATGCCGGTGGCACACCTCCAGTTTGGAGAAGCAGAGAGGTCCACCTAAAAATATTAATATCAGTTTAAGTTTATGCTATATTTGGAATATTTTCACCACCTTATTTTGCTGTCAGACAGCCCTTTCTGACGGGAAACCGCTGTTATATATGCCAAATTGTGACTTTGGTGAATGAAGTCACACAATCACACAATCAAACTAACAGATTGAGGTAATGGTAGACCAGCAGCTCCTATGCTGTGTAAGTAAAATTACTGATTTGGCCTATCAAGTTTGGTTGACTTGGAGAGAGCAATATTTGGCTTGATAATAGCGGTCAGAAAAGGCTGAATGATGGCAAAGTAATGTGATGAAAATATTCTAAATATAGTGTACACTTAAACTGATATTGTATTTTTTTAGGTAGACCTTTTACAAGTGTCAACTTTGTTACTGACCCTGGTCAGAGTAGTACGTAAGGCTTTCCTACTGGTGCCCCTCTCTACACTGACTATCAATAAGTACTTCACACAAACTCACTTTTAACAATATGAAGTATCCCTTTAATCACAAACAAACTACTGACACCAGTGAGATAAACACAAAGACAGGCTTTAAGGTGGTGTCTAAGAGTGACCACATCCACAGAGGCATATCTACGCTGCATTAATACATTAAACATGATGAGAAAGTGATAACTGTTTCATGACATTATTTTTGCAGACATGTTACTGTTGTTGTAGATACATCAACTACTGGCATCTGCTGCTTAGTAAGTTTGCCACTGGACCTACTGTACATTAGCACTTAGCAATACATCTAAATAACTGCATCTGAATCTAGGCACTCATCCAAAATAATAATATAAGTCATTGTGGACGCAGCTAATAAATGACAGTTCAGTCAGTCCAGGAGGAATATATCTGCATCATTCAGTCACCATCTCAGTTTTTTTCCTCATCTTGGAAAAGCAATGCTGATGTTGACTCTTCTTTAAACTCAAAGACAGCTTGCTTTTCGCCTCCCTCTGTGCGAATAATGCTTTTCTATACTTCAAGTGTGGGCTTGTGCAGATGGCGCTCTGTTCTTCATTCCCCGCTCATACTAACTACACAGTTGTTCTTTTATTTGTGCCATCACTAACTGCACGCCAGAGGATTTTTACCAGGAAACAGCTACCCAGTCCCACTCAGGACTGGCTGTTCTAAAATGCTGCAAATGCTGCCTGTTAGTTAGGTGCAGTTTAAAACCACAACAACTGTGCACTTCAGAGTTTGGGTAGTGATGGATTACTACATACTATTAGTATACCATTAATAGGTAAATATAAAAAATATGTAATTAGATTAAAATTGTCAATGATTACTTGATTTCATTTTTTATTACAAATATGATATATATGCAAAATATTTTAATAACCTACACAAAAGATGCACATTAGACCACAAATTTTGTCTGAAGGATCCCCTCTGCTTATTTTTTTTCTATTTTTAGGTTTTAAGATAAGTCCTCATAGTCAATAAATGATCAAACTAGTATCATGATAAATTAGAATCAATCAAATCGCCAACCCAATTTTTTCCCTTGTTTCAAAAAATGTGATAATAGTTAAAATATTCTGTTCCTCCTTTTGCTGGGGGACCCACTGTCCACTTAAGGACCTCTGTTTTTATTCCTCGTTATTTACATTGAAAATGGAAGATGAACGTTTTGAGAAAGTGCTCCTCTTACTGTTTTTGTGAGGGTATTTGAGCTGACCAACTGTAAATGTTGAAAATGCAAAATGCATGGAAATGTTTTGAGAACAAAAAATGTTTGTGGAAGTCAGTTTTTCAGATGTAATATTTTCAATGTTTGATTTTTGAAGTAATCCAGACATACTCAGATTAGATAAAATTTTTTGTAATCCAATGGATTACGTTACTAATTTAAAAAATTGCCATGTAATTTGCAATTCAGTGACTTACTGGATTTGAAAGTAATCAGACCCAACCCTGGCTTTCACCCCAATGTTTGAGCCAACATTGAAACTGCTACGGTGAACATAGATCATTCATAGATGTATATTCTTCATGGATGTCTCTGCTTAAATGTGCTTAGTAGGGGAAAACAGAACTGATGATGGGGGTGCTTTCTTTTGATATCCTCATCTTATTCATATTATTGTAATCAGACACATCTGGTAGTTGGAGGTCTGAGCATTACTCCTCTTGGTGTTCTCCTATCCAACATTGTCTTTAGGGTTTCTGTCAGAACTTTGATATACAAATCCTTTTGTTGTGAGCTGTGTGCAAGCAGTCGTACTGGTGAATCAATAGTAATTTAACAGGGAGTTATGACTGGATATGTGCACACACTGGACAGCATGAGCACGATATGTTCCTGGTGTGTTTACTCAATGTGTGCTGAGTCAACAATAATGACACAGCATTTCTTCTCTTTCATGTTCTCCCCCTTACTGTCTCCCTCTCTGGGATTTCTCTCTTATTTTTCTTCTCTTGATCTCATTACATCATGACTTAAGGGCTGTATTCATTAAACTTTAAAAGTACAATGCACTCCAAAGTCAGTTGCGGTGGAAACACAGACCCTGTTAGTCTGTCTGAAGCTGCTCACTCTCTCCATCTCCATGTCTTCACTCCTTCCTGTCCTTTTGTTTCTCTGTGCAATGCTAAGGAGCATGGAGTGCGAGGTTCTTTCATTTGCTCTGCCTCTCTTTCACCAATGAGGCGGGCCACTGAAAAAAAATCTGCAGACACTCGTAGCAGCATGCAAGCTGCAGCACTTTCAACAGAGCCCAGATGTTTGAACTGGCAGTTGACTCTTGACGACAGTACTCTTGTTCTTTAGTTAAACTTTGGGCAAGTTGTTTTCATTTCCCAGTGTAAGCTGTACTGACAATGTTTTTTGTGAGTAAATGTATGGCTCTGTGTGAGTGTGACATTTTCATATGTCTTCCCCATTGTTTTCCTGCATTGTTTAAACTTAGACAATTCCTTGTGAGCACATGTAACACATTCTGACTCTTACCTCGACAAGTACGGCAGCTTGCTCAGTGGACCTACACAAACAAACTATGGCGCTGTAGGTGCCCCTCTAGCTTCAGTTTGTGTCAGCATGTGCAGGGTTCAATATGCACATAATATGATATGATATAATATTAATATATTTGGTGTACCTAATATGCAACAGCCGGGTAGACTTTCTGTTTTGTTAGGTTTAAAGTTACAAATGTTATAATGATACATACATAGATATATAATGCAACTAGTGCATGGTGGAAGGGATTGTTGGTCTGTGGTCCGTAAGTCTCACATACAACTTCATAGTGTGAAATACAGTTTTACGGTCACTGTTACTTTTTAAAGTAATAGTTCCTTGAATCTCAATGCAGAGTTACGGTGAAAAGACAAGGCAGATGCTGCTGGTTTTAATCTGCAGCGTATCTCTGCCAGGGGAGTCTTTAAAAAAGGAAAAGCGACTAATTTAAAAGCCGTCACATCGCCTCCATCGAGTGAAATCCCAACCTGACTTGGGGTATTTTCACTGGTGTAACTGTGAAACTGGGCATGCTGTCATCACAGAAATAGATCATAAGATTGTGATGTTTATCGTAACTTCAGCAATATCTGCTGTCTCAACTTCTACACACAACTCCTCTCTGGTCTCTGCTGCAAATCTGTGTCTGCCTTGGCTATTCCTCATAACTTCTAGCCAATCAGTGACTTCAGGGTGTAGTTGTGTATTATGCTGTACAGTGTTATCTTATGTCCTATAGTATAGCATAATAGTGTAGTAGTATGTGTAAAGTATAAGGTAAGTATTATTATTATAGTGAAATTATATTATTATTATTATTATTTGTTGTTGTTGTTGTTGTTGTTGTTGTTGTATCATCATCATAATCATCATCATCACTATCATCAGTATTATTATTATATTGGTGTCTCAAACCCACGATATGATCCAAACCATGAAGTCTGTGATCACTTGCAGCCTAAATACAATGCAACATAATTCGTAACTCATCAAGTTATCCATAATTAATATGCAACATCCTGGTAGACTTTCAAAATGAAGGCACAAAAACTGCTCAGGTAGGTTTAGAAAAAGATCAAATACGTACTTAAGTAAGTTATGTAACATAACATTACATTACTTACGTAATGCAATGTAACTTACGTAACATCCTAAAAAGAAGTCAACATTCACTTTTGGTTTCAAATGAGACATGAACACTGGTCTTCTGGGTGAAAATCCTGTGTTTGTTGACCCGTGCATCCACTCCACCTCCTCCATGCACAGGTTTCTTGCTCGTTGCTACATCACCTGGTCAAAAATGACACTATAAAGGGGTACCTAAAGCACCATAGTTTGAAGCATGGGGCACGGACCAAGCTGCCGTACTTGACACTGTGTTGTGAAAATGGGCTGCTACAAGATAATGCCTGTTTTATGTTTGTAATGAAAAGCTATATAAGTCTTATGTGACTTTTATGTTTCAGAAATCATTTTATGAAGACACAAAAGTATCCATTTTCCGACTCTGCTTTTCTTTAACTCTGTAACTGTCATAGGGATAGGTATGTCTTAGTAAGCATTAACAACTGTCTGGCAACTGATATTCACCTAATTAAATTTAGACACAGTTTGGCCTGTGTGTGTGTGTGTGTGTTACTTTTTTTTCTTTTATTTATTTAACTTCCAACTCTTTCAGTCCTTCTTGAAACTGTGAAAAAGGTTCTGTCCAATTATGTGGCATCAGCTGTCAGCATCTGGAGAACAGATAGACACACATGTATCTAGTTATTAATCATTGGATGTCATCTTTGAGAAACACAAAATGCTTGTGGTGATGAATTATTGATATGATCCTGGAGATAACAGTTGCGCTCTAATTGCATGTCATCATTACCAGGTTGAAGCCATGTCTCCATGTCCCCTTAATGTGATTACACATTCATAATTGTGCTACTATTAGCCTAGTTTATTATTCACAACAGCAAAGCTCACTAATTGGCATGGGTCCGCAGCATGTTGTCACTCATTCTCTTCATTAAAGGTATATTTTGGCTTATATTTTCTTTTTTTAAACTTGTGAATAAATGGCTGTGGTCTATATGTTTACTGTCAAGACTGAATACTTAAATATGGAAGAAATGGGTTTTGAAACAAGTACTGGTGCAGTTTTTTGCCCTGCTTATATGGTGATGTTTATTCAGATTAATGATCTGTTGTTGCTTAGCACAGGCCTTAACAGTATCTTCAAAAGTAATTGCAGGAATTTTATACAGTATATTCATGCTGACCAGAGAGCGAACATTCAAAGTCTTGGACATCACTTGACCCCACCATTAGGCCAAAATCCAAGAAATTTCAGAATCTAACAGACAAATTGCTATAAAATTTTAAAAAAGACCTTTGTGTTAACTTCACACACAAGGCATTTTATAATTTATTGTGCAGCATGCCAAGCAATCTGCTGAGCACATTCATGCTGACAAGGAATAAATCCTGTTGATTTTAATGATCTCATGGCCTTTCCTCTACTATCACCCTCATGATGAACATGATAACATGTTAAGTCCCACTACTGATCCCCCTGAGTCCCACAATGGCAACATATGACATGGATTATAACAGTTACTACTGCACCTATTGTTTTCTAGTCTTGAAGCATAGCATTGCTGGTTGATATGTGTACTCATCAGAAAAATATTATCATATTCAGTCCCTGGATTGGTACATTCTGGCTACAAAGCCCATTTTCCTGTTTAGGTGGCAAAGCCCTGTAGTGGCCATATGACAGGAGCAACAGAGGAATTTCAATGGTGTTATTGTAGACTAACAGTCCACACAGGGAGCAGGTTGGACTGCATGGATAGGTCAACAAAACAGCAGATATTTAACACCAGAGATTGCTGTTCATTTCTGGATTTCAAACTGTCAACATTAGGCGATTTGAGGGGGAATGAGAGGGGATACCATCCCTGTTGTTAGCAAAATGACCAAAATACATCGCCCTTGTTAACCTGCAATAGCTTTTCTCTATCCTCTTGTAACAGAGATTGCAGGCATTCAGGGGTTGTTTTTTTTAATATGTTAGTTTAGTCTGCCTGACTCATTGATCCTTTATTTGATTGAGATTTGTGACAGTTTGATTCTAGTGCCCTGATCAGCAGCCTAACTGTGCTGTGTATTGATAAATATATGTGGTGCTGTCCATGATGCTGAAATAGCAGACACATTTGTAATTGTTTTTTTCTCAGTCCCACCTTTACCTCAGTGTCATCTTGGATTTATAATATTCTCAAGACCAAATAACATTTAAGAAAAGGTTTGCTAAATAAATTTGCTACTCACAGGTGAACAAAGCAATCTGGATCCATTCCCCCTGTAAAAAATTAAGAAATCGTCGACGTTCCATAACTTTGACCATGAGCCCAGACCACAACGTTTCACTAGCCTGAACAAAATTTTAAAAAACTGATTAAGTCATTTTGGTGCCTAAACCTACCCATAACTTAAAGATAGTGTTGTCACATCATAAAACAAATGTATTTTTCACCAGTGAATTGAGACCATTTTGGATATTGAAGGA
The DNA here is from genome assembly GCA_034769285.1 of Lutjanus argentimaculatus. Classification (NCBI taxonomy): domain Eukaryota; kingdom Metazoa; phylum Chordata; class Actinopteri; order Lutjaniformes; family Lutjanidae; genus Lutjanus; species Lutjanus argentimaculatus. The sequence goes on from JAWZSL010000014.1 coordinate 14,844,548, forward strand.
CAGAAGATTGTCCTGTGTCAGGGGCATCATATCAGAAAAACGCTTCCATGTGTCATTCTATGGACAACATATTTTGTCCCTAAATTTGGAGGACTTGTTGGACATGTCCAGTGTGTGCTATGAGCTTAAAGTGATGCAGTGCTACGTGACACTGTTCAGTAGAGTACCATAGTAAAGTCATCAATGGGTTTCAACACTTTCAACACTTGAGATTGTACTCCTGTTTTCTTCTCACTTGCTGTTGTGAAATGAGGAGGCAGATCTATTATTTCTAGGCGCCATTTTCACTCCTTTGGTTTCTCTGGAGCGGGTACTCCACAGTCTCATGGGAGCCTCTTTGCTATTATTTTCATATATTATAGTAATCCCATTCCCCTCGCTCTTCCCCAGTCTTTAATTCCTTCCTTCATTCTCCATCAGTCCTCACTCTTTTTTTTCCTGCTGAAGATGTCCTCATCCTCAGCTCTCTTACCTCACTCTGAACCCCCTCCAGCTCCTCCTTCTATCTCCCTCTCTTTCTCCCTCTCCCTCTCTGGCTCACTAACCACCCACCCTTCCACCCTCCTCGCCATATCTCCCCACCTTTCCCCTCACCCTCCCCACCTCCCCCTCTCTCACACTCCATCACCAGCTTCTTATCTGCCTCTCTCTCTGCATTTGCATCACCCTCACTTTTCCCTCTCCCTTCCGCCAACTCTTTGCCAACATGAACTCACTTTCTCACCCCTCTCCCTCCCTCTCTCTGCGTCCCTCCGAGGCATGTTTAATTAAGCGTAGGGCTATGTGTCAGAGAGAGAGGAGGGGGGGAGAGAAGAGGAGAGAACTAATGCTATCTGGAACACCAGGCTAGACTAGGCAGGGTCTCCTCCTCCTCTCCTCCTATTTTGTCTTCTCCTTCTCAACCTCCCCCCTCTCTCCCTTTGGCCTGGGCCAGCCGTAATTACCCTGCTCATTAGCAAAGGGAAGAGGTAGGGGGAGAGGGGGAGCCAGCAGGGGAGTAAAAGAGGACAAGAGGAGAGGAACAAAGGAGCAGGGGAGGACAGGTGAGAAGGTAGGAGGTAACACCTAAGACTGTCCTTTTGGGCTGTGGGTGTGGAGAAAAGGACAAGCAGGAGAGTCAAACTTTGGGGGCTTTTTAGAGTAGTTAGTAGCCTGATTAGATTAAGCAGGAGCATCAACCCGTGGGTAAAAGTGTTACTTTTAAGATTATATAGTTGCTTTTATACGTATTTATGTGCACATGTTCCTTTGGAGCTTTGGTTGTGTGCTTTAGAAGTTGATGCTACGTGTCTGGGCTAGTCTCTGAAGATAATTAAGCATTTTGCTGAGGCTTACTTGTGTCCATATTCTAAGACATGACATTTGCTTGCTATATCTTGCTATTAGAAACTGAAATCTGAAGTTTAAAAGAAAAACTCTTCCTTGTCCTGTAAACTCTGTCCTGTAAAATTAGCCTAAAACACCTATAACAGACATACCCAAAGTAACTTGAAAGTTGTTCATGAACCATGTAGTGTATGCATCATATTGGTCTCTTAAAAAGAGATATAATTATAATATTTACATACTTACTACAGTTATGATGGAAAATAGGTGGTGTCCTAATCAGTAGGATCAGGACATCTGCCAGCTAATTTGAAATAATGCAACAGCACTTCATGGATATTTACTGATGTAATAGTGTGTATTGGACTAAATATTGAACTGTATTGGATCGATTGAACCTTTGCCAATGTAACAAGACTGTTTTTTGGAGTTTAATTGATCACTGGAGTAATGTGAGGCTTCATAGGAGAGTTTGCTGAATTTTGTATTTGTTCTTTATGGTGTTGATTGTATCTGTTGTTGTGATTCTATCTTGAATTGATTTGCATCAATTGAATCACAAGAATCTTAGGATGAGTTCCCAATGTTATCTACAAAGCATAGTAGTGTGCTCAACAGTTGAGCCGTCAGACTTAAAGGTTTAAACAATTATTACTTGGTGAGCATTAAAAAAAAACTGTAGCACCCATGATAATTTACCGAAAGTCCAGGTACATATACCATTGTAACTTTTTTCCATATCCATGATATCCTCCAGCATTCTATTCTAAACTTGTTTTTACAACTTTTTAGCTGTAATGTGTTCTGTCTAAAAATGTCTACAAACCTCAGTTCTTCCTGCAGTTATTACAGACATGTCTAAACTTGCTGTGGCCTCTCGACTCGCCCATGGACTCGCCTCTCTTGTGTTTATCCATGACATTTAGCCAGCAATGGTCTAGGGCTTATGGGAAGTGGTGTTCACTGAAAGCAACTAAAAACATAAATACTAAGTAAACAACAATATTAGATACTGTTCTTATCCCACTATACTGTTGAGAAAGGCTGGATTTTTAGTTATTTGCACCATTAGAAATGTCAGTGGGATTTTGAATGAAGTTTTCATACCTCTGAAGAAGAACCCAGAACTTGAATCCTTCAGGTACTCACAAAATATGCAGTCATGTATGTGAACAATGCTGCTCACATCAGACCTGCCTGCTGTCACCACTGACATATACAAAGATGGACAACATGAGAGCTCCTCAAAAGTGAAGCCAAAACATCTTGATTTCCTTCTGGTGGCTGCAGTATAGGTCACAAATCCTGCACCTTCCATGTCAGCAGATGGGACGTGGGCAAAACTTGTTTGAAGTGGAAGTTGAAGCACATCAAATACATTTTTCCCAAAGATGGTTTCTGTCATTTTAGGTTGTTCTGATCACACTGATGGATGTTTAAGTGTATTTTTTTTCTGTGGGCAACATCTCAGCAGTGCAGCTCCAATCCGATCACTGCTGCACAGTGTCTGGCTCCAAGTACGTCTCCATTGCAAGATGGCAATGCTTGTATGCGAGATATGTTGACTTGATTTCTGTACAGTGAGAGGAAGTAGAGAAGCCTTGTCTATCTTTATTTACAGTCACTGGTTGACACATACATATTGTATATCACTGCTTGCAAAGTAAGAATAGAACTGAGAAGTATGGTTATGGGAGCTTCAGTATCATATTATGCTACATTTTCACATGCCTTGCCAAAGTCTACATGTGTTACAGAGCAGCATCCTGGCTGGTGTCAGGTGTGTTGATGCACAGACCTTACAAGCTTACTCTCTTGTTTGTCCAGGCAAGGTTCCAAGAGAGCAGGTTCATCTGGCCCACATGTTGGGAGCTCTTTGGCTGTTTGGCCTCCAGTGTGCAGATTGGCTTGGATTACTTTTTTTCCTTCCTTTTTTAGTAAAATTACCAAGTGCTGGAGAATTCTATTTTAGAGGTGTGTTGTTCAAACACATCTTCAGATAGGAGACCTCAAAAAATTCCCCTTCGTCAGGTCTTTTGAGTTTGCGTGAGCCTTTGATTCATTTTCACTTGTCATTGAGGGACCATGACAGGAAAAGAAATGTCAAATTTAAAATATTATATGTCAAAATGTGTTCAAAGTAAGCTGAGCATAACTCAGCTGAGTCTTGTAATGTGCTTCTCTTTTATCTGGGGGAAAGAACACTGTTCCTCTATCCTTTTCTGCTTCCCTTTCTGCCTTTATTTCTCATTTATTACCATGCATGTATCATCTCATGTCAGCCTCAGCTCTCTGTGCACCTCTCTCTGCTTTTTGCTCTATCCCCTGAGTGCTTTCCTCCTGTTCCCCTTTCTGTCCCTTAGCTCTACCCTCTGCAGTTTTCATAGTCTTTATTAAAATTCCCCGGTTCAAATGAGCCTCATAATAATGGCATGTAGTAAAATAACATTCAGCTCTTGTCAGTTCTCAATCCTCCACAGAGGCAACACAGTTTATTTCATTCCTCGAGTTTTTTAGTCATAAAAACTACACTTTGGTTGACCTCTTTGATGTTGAGGAATGTTTTTAACAACAGGGGTTTGCTTTCAAAGACATCTTATGTAGGGAAAGTAATTTTTTTTCTCTCAGTTCCAGCAGTTAATTTATTGCGACCCCTCACTAATTCAGCCCCCATTGTCCTGTATTTTAAACAGGCAACAAAATAAGTTCTTACACTTGTAAAAAATTAAACATTTCCAGGGGAGAAAATGCTTGAATATTAAAATGTAATAGTATAAAATACAGATCAGAACTCTTATACGGGAAATAAATATCTAAACATCATAAATCTGGCAAGTGTTTTATGTATCTGCACACTGGAGACTTATGAATAGGAAACCTCCTAACACCAAGGTAACTGCAGCAAAATGTCTTGAACATCTCATCAACAATTATTTGTGTAATACCAGCTTACTGCATGTCCCCTATTTGTCTGTAGTTGTAAAATTGTTATTGTCTGTGTTTATTATTTTATACCAAGACAGAGTAAGAACTCCAAACTATATCCACTGAATAACCTGAAACAAAACTCTCTGCAACACCAATCTGATATTTGATAGACTCTCCAATTCAGACCAGAACACACGGCAGAATCTCTAAACATCCTGCACCAGAAGTGCATATAATTTGTTTGTCATCACCGCTGAATTACCAACATAGCAAAGCAGGCACCTGCCCTAGGGCCAAAGACTCTACAGGCCCCAAAAGCCCCAGGTTTGTGTCAATCAGCTGCACCTAATTTGATCAGCTGAAAATTGTTATGGGAATTTGCAAGGTACAATATCAGCTAAAGTGAGTCCAGCTTTGTTAACTAATGTAGTGGCCCTGACAGACCTGGTGTCAAAATCTAGTTTTAACACTTTTGTTTTGTTTTTTTTTAGTTTATATTGTGCTCAGGTTTCTAAACATTTCCAGGAGCTAACTGACCAGGAACCAGGAGTCAGATTATCTTATGCCTGCCTCTGAGTACCTGTTGGTCCCTGAGTCTCTGGGCAAATAATTAAGTTACCATGTATACTGTGGTTTTCTGTGTGCACTGTACTTAACTCTGGGATCTTGGAGGTGACAGGGTACATACACTATTCATAGCAGGAGGGACAGTATGTGTGGCAGCAGCATTATGGGACTTTCAGACACGTGACAATAGCACCACTGTGCTCTGAAACTCTTTATTTACAACAGCAGCACTGCGCATTGCTTGGCGAGCTTGTGCCCAAAATACAATCAGGTTGAACTTTGGGCACAAGCTTGAACTGATCCCATGTGGTTTTGTTCCGTCCTTTACACAGACAGAACCAGGAGTGTTTCAGAAGTGGCGTGTTTTGCCTACCTGATTTTGCTGACTTGCTCAGGTTTTGTTGATCATTTTTCAGTGATTTTTGTGCTTCTACTGTGTCTCAGTAGGCTATGTAGTCAGGCGATTTCTTTTTTGTCTGTTTTTATCATCTGGAGTCTGCACACTGTGTTTAATTTTGAAAACTGACCGGATTTCTGAGCTGTTGCCCAGCTCATTCTGCTCTGTGCAGCTTTATACAGTTTCCGTCAAAAATAGTAGAGTGGAGAGGCACGTCTGAAATGCTTCTGGTGATGTCACAAGGATTGTTTAGAGTGGCACAGATTATTTTCTGGTGGCGGCATTGCAGCTGGACCACAATGCAACCAGGGCCAGTGAATCAACACGGAACAGGTTAATCCAGTGTGACATGCTGTGAATATCCAGAGACATTTGAAAAAGTGCGACATTATGGACTATAGTCAAACTCCTCTTGACCAACAAGCTATGCACAAGGCTCCAAAGATCCATCAAGCCTGTCTTGTCAGGCAAAAGTTTTGGCAAAACCTTCAGTTATGATCAGGTCAATGCTTGTGATGTATCTATATGCTGATGACTCAACTGTGTACATGCAGAAATGGCTGAAGTAGAATCAGGGTACAAATCCATGATACTCCTGAGAAAGAGGAACTTGATCTGTATGTCAGAGGTCACCAGTTAGGAATCAAAAAGCTCACCAACATCTCAGTCAGGGCATGTCAGCAACTGGTAGCCTTGAGGAAAGTGTCTTCATCACTTTTTAAGAGCAGAGTCAGAGTCTAAAAGCACAGGTCTGCAGTGTCATGGAGTGTGATTTAGCCTGTTACAAGAAGCACACTCATCACTGCCCCATGAAACCTTTGAGTTATATCCCTCTTTATGCGCCCACATGTCCACAACCACGCTTATCCTATCTTTTCTCATTATTCCTGTGATTGTGTCCTAAATGCATATGCATAAAGAAGAGAGGTACATTTTGCTGATTACATGCAAGGTGGGCTCTAGATGACAAGCAAACTGCTCTTCCAGGCCAGTGAGCTTGTTTGATAAATAACATGCATGTCTCCAGGCACAGAATGCATTTGAAACAAGGTCCAAAAGCCCCAGTAAATCTGGCCCCTGTGTGTCTGTTTATCAGTCAACAGTCAGTCCAGAATGGTGATTTCTGATTGGCATTTACCCTTCTAACTCCACACAAAGTTGACTGATAGTTAAACTTTAGCTGTCTGAACCTGGAGCCAGAAATAATTGTTTCACATCAATGCTGAGATCCTGTGTGGGCAAACTAGATAACGCTGCATTAATGTGTTGAAATAGCTTGTGTCAAAGAGAAAGGAGAAAGTGAGTTTATGTTTGTTTTTTTCCTGGTCCCTTGTGCACTTCAATAGTTTAATATAATCAGTACATTCTCTTTGTTGCGTGTGCTTAAAATTATCCAGGAATGTTATTATCGCATTCATATAGAAAGTTTTCAGATACTTTCAATATAACAATTATCACCCCTTCTGAACTGAAGCTAAATAACTCATAAATTATACCCCCACCCCCATCTAATGATTTATTTTCATCATAATTAATTTTCATGCTGTCAGTTGATGTGAACGTGCACTGAACTACTGTAGCTTGGATGAGAAATTGCAGAAAAGTTGTCTTTCTCCAGGAGGGAGTATTCCCGGCTCTTTGATTTTATCGAGTGATGGGAAGAACATAAATCTCCTACACACATACTCAAAGCAGAGGAACTGTAATCTGCAGTTTTTGAGGTAATACAGAGTAACATCACTGCAACATTGTCACACATGTGACACATACGTAAAAAACACTGTCCCACACCTGTATTATATACTACACTTAATAGGATTACACCAGTACTTGATTCACAGCACTCTGTGCTATTAACCTTTCCTCTCCAGGTTTCCTTTAATAAGGGCAAAGTGGGCATCCCTCAGCAAAGACAAACCCGTGTTGCCGTGTTTTCAGCCATTGTGATTTTAATTAGAGGAATTTGGCCGCGGTCGACATCATCAGATCCTCTCATTTGTAATCTGAGTGAGTTGGCTGCGGCTGACGAGCTGACGTCCAAGACTCAATTGGACTCTTTAACCCCTCTGAGTAGACAGATTTTGTTCGGCTCACCGTCTTGGGTGAACACGATGCTGCAGGAATCACGTTTCAAATCGGACAGATCTGACAAGACACCATTATGGCAAAAATATATAAACATCAGTATTATTTTGCTGTTCTGGATCCTCAAAAAAGTCTTCAAATTCAAAGGGTTTTCAATTCACAAACCCCGACAGAAATACATTTTCTACAATTAAAAGATCACATAGAGGAGACAAAGCTTAGTCTATAGACAGATTTGTCAAGTTCAGTCCCAGTCAATCAAGTGTTTCAGCCAGTGGGTTTGAACAAAAGATAAAATGACTGTTCTTGCTGTGCGCTCTATAACAGTCATACATCTAGTCTCTTCCAGTACTTCACATGGCGGGGGGTCAGTCAGTGCCACAGGGGGGGCGCATTGCTCTGTGCCTGGGCGTGCCATCTGAGGCAAGTGGCAGGCTTTCACCGCGTGGACCACCTCTACTTTATTAGATTAGACTCTGGCCCTCCTCGGGTTTGTAATTGCATTTGCCTGATGCTGTGTATTTAAGAATAGAACGGCCTCGGTCCCTGTGGCCCTCCCCTACCTGATTTCCCAGCTGCCTCCAGGGGGAGCAGACCAGCAGCACCAGCCCCTGGGATAAGATGTCGTCATGACAACCAGGAGGCAACTGGTGAGGGGAAAATGGAAAGACCTACTGTGGTCTTTCTTTCCCTCTCTTTGTGACTTTGCACTTTCTTTCCTGATGGATTTCTTCTTTGTTATTTGCTGTTTCTTAACGTTTGTGAGGCAATTCACTTTGGTTCATTTTTTTTTTGCATTCCTTGTTCTTGTTCTAAAAGGGACAAAAAGAAAAAAACTAGCAAATGTTTCTTTGTGTCGGGTCTCCCTGGGAGCGGGAAATGAAGGGCTGTTGAATGGGGACTCGTATTTCATCCTGTCCATAATTTATGGAGAGACTAGGTTTAGGAAGGGACATTGTGCTAACATGGGGGATGCTTGTCATAAGCATCCCCCATGAGTCATAAGCAACTGGAGGGGGTACAAATCGATGATGACACATGTTTCTGTTAGCTACACAGTGAACTTGATGCCATTTTCCCATCTTAAGCATTTGCAGATAAGCTCCCATTAAGTGTCATTATGTCAGCGGTACTTTGTTAGAGTTTTTATACGGTGGTCTGGGTAATACTTGATTCTGACCTCACCATTCTAAATTAATGCGCTGAATTGAGTAACCACTGCAACAGGGACACAGTCAAAACCTCAGTTTACACAGTTATTGCAACACATTAGCAAGCTACACCTATTTACAATGCTAACTGATGCTAACTTACAAATAGGCCTGTTTCACATAAGCATTCATCTCACATCCCATTCTCTATTCAACTCACTATTTCAGGGTGTGGATACACATGGTGTATCATTTGTTTGTGAAATTCTTGATATTGATTTGGGGAAAATGCATGACTGGACGACTAGCTAATCTTGTTTTTAAACATACTGTCAAATTATGTTTACTGTTTGTATGCAATGTTATAGACATTGAATTTTACGAGCATAATGTTTCAGTGTTTCTGTGAGCTTTCTGGTTCACTGATGAAATACAGTATCTCCCATTTCTACATTTCCATTGCATATGAACCTAATGGGATGGAAATGATTGTTCCAGGTATCAATCAAACCCTCAGGTGTTACCAGGATAACGGAATTATGGCTTGTGAAAAAGTTTATAATTTGATCTCAAAATGCATGAAACTATAAATTAATGGTAGTTGGGGTTTTTTGTCCATAACCAGATAACCATGGTACACTAGGTCAATGAAAATGTCCAGCAGCACCAGCAAACTTGAAGTATTGCATTGGTTTCCATACATGGTGCTTAGGGGTGTTACAGATTGGGGTCACATTTACTACATCATCATGAAGGGATTTCAGTACAGCCAAGGGCTAGGCTGGAACCCAGCAGGGATCTGCTATGGATCTGTATGGGACCTGTCATGGACCAGCTGGAGATTCTAGGTGGCTTCATCTGTATTAGCAGGATAATGCCCTTCCAGGTGTCTGTAATCAGGAATTAAAGGACTCCGCATTATCCATTAATTCCGAATAATGGACACCTCATTGGGCATTATCCTTACATATGAGGCCACACAGCTGGGCTTGTTAGGGTTTACCTGCTAGCATGCTAACAGCTGTAGCCAATGTGACTTAGCAGAAAAAGCCCCACTCTGCAGGGTTGGAACTTGACCTCCTCCTCCCTGCTCTGCTTTAGTGAGACAGCAAGCTTTACTGTATATGGCGTGGGACAGTGACACTCTTTTGAACTGGGAGTTGCACCAGCCGGGGGTAGTATATCATAAAGCACAACCTGTCTGCTAATCACAAATTACAGCCAGCCTCTCCTCCAGCCCTGATCCAGCTCTCTCCACAGGGAAGCCAGGGCCAAGGAGACGAATACTAGCTCCTGCCAAGTCCCCACCACTCCCCTCTACAAGGTGCTTATAAATCGGCATCCTCGCAGATAGGTCAAGGTTTTGATTTGGTCGTGACCTCAGTTCATAAATCTGAATGATGTAGGGGCCTTGGTTAAAAGGCTGCTGGATCAACTCTCAGATGGGACACCCCTCCCTCGCTTTCTGTCTCTTTCTCTCCTTCTCTGACTCTCTCTCCTCTTCCATCTCTCCCGGGCTCACGTGACTTTTTCAGTCCCCGCTGCAGTCTCGAGTCCCCGGAGCCTCTATAACAGGCAGCGAGAGCGAAGAGAGAGAGATGGCGAGGGGGTGAAACAGGCAATCAATAAATCAATATGTTTTGCGCCACTAAGCTAGGGTAAGCTCACTCTCTCAAAGCTGCGCGTGCATGTACGCACACACACATATATACTCACTTACCATCCCGGCAAATTTCTTTCAACACACACACACAAACAAACAAATGAAGGCCCAGGACAGAATGTCCCTTGCCAAAAGACATTTTGTTGTTTTAGGGACTTTCTTTTTTTCTCATTCTATTTCCTGTTTTGGATCATTAAGCCATTGATTTTTGTTTCAACGGGTAAGTGGTGGTGGGGACCCCCTGGGAGCCGGCTGAAAACCTCAACAGAGTGGCTCCAGCAGGAGTTTCTCTAGTTGTGACAGGCTGCTCCCAAGGGCCAGTGGGCCCTCTTAACTCTGCAGGGGAGAAACTATCGCCTGAAATCAGTCATTCTGCCTCAGCATTCCCAGGCACTCCTCCATAAGAGTATTCACTCGGATATCTATGGATTTCTCCTTGCTAAATGTCTTTGCAACCACTGGAAGTACAAACTTGTGCATTTACTTATAGATTTGGACTCTGGTCCTCACAGAAATTCTTGGAAGTGTACAAATGGTCAGTTCTCTTCATGGATTTTAAAGGATGTAAAAAGTTGGCTGGAGCATCTGCTTTGCTATCACTATGTCCAATATTTTTAGGTCCGTGGGGGCGGTGAGGGTAGAGAGGAGAGAGCTGGAGAGATACGGCGAGATACAGTAGCAACCCTGGCAGACCAAGATTCAGTTGGCCAAGAGCCAGCAAGATATTACAGTCAGATATATAGTAACACAGATGGATGCACTCAGCCTAAAGAGGCTGACATATTGGCCAGCGCTGTCATAAGAATGACATAATACCTATCCTGACAGGTAATGAAAATAAAGGCTGCTCCACCGCAGAGTTGCATAAGCGCTTTAACTTTAGCTCATGCAACGTAAAACATTACCCCTGACATATGGGATATCCCGAGGGAAGTTTTCAGAGTGGTTGAATGTTAAAGGTGGAGGTCTGACAATTGGAAGTGGTCCTCTAACATGCTGTAGATGTAACTCTTGATTTCATCACTCACAACCAAAGCATCCGACGGGTTCTACTGTAGGGCTCCTTGATATAGAGATGTTATTCTGCATTTCATTAAAATGCATCTCAGTGGTCCGTGCTGAGTGGATCTGCTCTCTCCCTCAGAAAATGCAGGCATACATATCCAGCCTGACATCTTTCTTTGTTGGAAAGCACCAAACTATACCGCTGCATGTGGAAAGTTGTAATGATGCATGCACTTTATAATTCCACAATTGTGTCTCATAAGCAATACTGTTCTTGTCAGTATGAGCTACTGACAGTTTAGATCCTTTTAAACACAAAGGGAAGCAGAAATACAAAAGCCAAAACATTTCAAAACATGTCACTTTCTATTACATTTCTGTATACAGTATGTAGTTGTATGTGAATTTAAAGCTATATTGGATTTACACTGTTGCATCATTATGGCAAAATGCATCCCTGAGGTGGTTGGATCACCTACTCCAGTGTATCTTGGGTGCATTTACATGTGCACTTTTATGTGGTTAAGCTCAGTCTGGACAAACTCCAAGTTCATTTGAGTCATTTAGTGCCAGATGTAAAGGGGGTCTGTTTCACAAGATGAGATAAATATGAAAAACTGCTGTGTTTTGGCACCATTCCTACAAAGTACATCAAAGCATAGGACTGAAATTAATACCAAGGGAGCATGGCGTGTGTGCAGAAGCTCCTCTGCTTAAAAAACAAAAAAACTCTGATGGGGGGGGGGGGTTTAAATTGAGTCAGTGATAAGGAAACATGAGGCATACGGACATTTTAAAGTGAGACTATGCAATTTTTAGACATGAATACCACAATTTTCATCTTACAAATGAAATGTTGAATTCTGAAATGCATAATTTGCAACATTTTAAGCCTAAACACTAAAAAATAATATTTTGACTAATATGAACATAATATCTTTCAATCTTGACTTATGACCCACTAGAGGTGTGCAGTGGTGGTGGCTGTATCTGCAGAGACCCTGCCCTCTGCCTCCTTATTTTCTCATTATTTTGCTGTACTCATTGGTAATTTACATCCCGGGAATGAGACTCAACAATCAGCTATCTTTCTGGTGCATTTACGAAGAGCTTGAACAAATCCTAAATCCTGATTTTATCTTTATGCAATATAACAAGCTGTTTCTCATTGCGTACAATTTAGAGTTTTGCTGCTACAGCCTTACTTGGTCTGCTATGAACAGAAGTTAATGTTGGTTAATGGTTTAGCTAATGCTAGCTAATGTTATACAGATATTGCAGTGTAATTGACATTACTGAGACAATTTGCTGACTTAAAAATGTTTCTGTACTTGTGCTACTGCCATGTTATATATTTTAGCATGTTACAAATTACCATGTCAATGGTTTTATTCAGGCTGTTTTCACTTCCAGTGTATCAAATACTGCAGATTTGTCCTTGCCCCTATGCTACAAACTACAGCTGTAGGTACCCCTGTAGCACAGTTTTTGGAGGAATCCATCTGGCATTATGTTTTAATGTGCCATCAGAGTCAGGTGACGCAGCATAAAGAATGAGAAAGTCTGCATATGGAGGAGGTGGGGTGGACGGATGGATGGGTCAACAAACACAGGCCTAGAGGGCAGGGGTTTGTGATCCGTGTGAAACCAAAGTTAATAGTGACATTCTTTTAAGATGTACGTGACATGATGTTTCTTATGTGAATGTATAGAACTAATGCACTTATTTTAACCCAAACCATGATTTCCTCAACCTACCCAAGTAGATTTTGTGCCTTTATTTAAAAAAAAACCAATCTGGGCATTGCATATTTATTATTGCCAACTTGACCGCAGAGCCCTGACGCTAGAGGGGTACCTACAGTGTCATAGTTTGAAGTGTAGGGCCACTGATCACACTCCTGTATTTGATAAGTTGGAAGTGAGAATGTGTTGTTTTGTTATTCATGAGCATTCAGTATTTTATTGAATGTCAGTCTAAATTTGTAGGTTTAACTGTAGCACAAACAAGTAAGAGTAATAAAGTCAGCAAACTAATTCCGTAATACAAGCTCTACAAGAATATCTCTTTAAAGTTTGCTAGCTAACTTTAACCACTTTAAGCCACTGGTCATACCAGACCAAGTAAGGCAGTTGCAATAAAGCCCAAGTGTATCATAATTGAACTAATAGTCCATTTTATGGCTTATCATTTGTGAGAATAAAAATAGGTTATTTCTCCTTTTAAATGTTACAGTCTTGCTAAGAAGCTTTCTTGTTAAATGTCTACGCAAGATGTCTTGAAAGACCAAGACTGCCTTGCTTTGACAGCACAATAAGTCAGAGTAAGACTATTAACACTGCCACAACAAAAAAAACAAAACAAAACAAAACAGACCATGGTGAAAAAAAGTCATGTAAAATGTAAAATCTTCTTCTGATAATGTTATTCAGCCATTTTCTTTACCCCTTCTTCATTCAGGTCTTCTCCCTTCCTCTTCCTGCCCCAGTCTCCCTCTGTTCGAAACGAAAGGCAGGTGGAGATACTTTACAGGTTCAATTTGAAGGAACTTTTCCTCCATTAATAATGAAATCGTATTCCCCACTCCTCCCTTTTTCTCACTTCCCCCAGGAACAAACCTGGTGCTGCTCTGTTGCTGCTACTTAAAACTCACTCTCACACTTAGTTTCTCAACTCTCTATTTCTTATCCTTAGCTAAACTCTCACTTTTTGTAGGAGGAAAGAAACAGAAGGTGCTGACAATTGAAACAAAGCTGTAAATGAAGAAAGAAAGGTGGTAAGACAAAGAGAGGGAAGGAAAGCATAATGGAGAGTCAGAAGAAAAAAATATAGAGAATGAATGTTTCATGTTGTAAGTTCAATTTATTTTGCAGTGCTACATTCACTTTCATGGCCACCAATGCAGTGTTTCTTCCTTTTCAGTCTCCTCTTGGCTTTTTATTGTATGTGCAGTTGCAGAGTGGCTTACATTATTACAGGCCACTGAATAGCTACAGCCATCATTGTGAAAATATAGGAATGAATGAGAGCAATAAAAGACAAAGATGAGAAATAGATTGACATTTTGGTCGTTGCGTCCTTCACGCTTGACAAAGACAAAAGATTCTTTCTCTCAGCCCTGAGTGTGTTTAGTCATCAACGTTGTGAGTGCGCATTCATTCTGTATGTGAGTGTAGGCTGGTACAGTTCATGCAAACATCAGCGCTCGCATGTGCATATGTGTATACTGCACTCAATCACGTGCATGCACATATTTTCGACTCTTAAGTGTGTGGGAGTGAGAGAACATTCACATCGCCCACCTGGGCTCTAGCTAGGAGCCAATAGAGCTGTCTTACTGAAAAACTCCCTGTTGTTTCTTTGGCGGAGCCTAACAGGCAGATTTGACTGTATCACTTCCTTCTTACTCCTCCTCCTCCACTCTTACTCCTCTCTTTTCCCTCGATCTGCTCTGTTCTTCTGTTCCCGACACTCATCTCTTTCGCTGTTCTTCCTCTCTTTCTGCCTTTTCTATATTTAATCAGGCAGGGAGTGTGGAATTAGTGATTATTTGATGGAAATATGCAGGCAAGAAGAGGAGAGTGTGTGTGAGTGTGGAGGAGAGAAGAGCTGATCTCCCATCTATCTGTCTGGATCTTCTCATACTCTGCTGTCATTTCAGGGCCGAGCAGAGTTTGGAGAGAGCAGAGGAGTATTGAGGTTATGTATTGCATAAAAGCCCTTGCAGGGGTTTAGATGGACAGCACAGACATGCATGACACCTCCGTGCTACTTCCCTCTCCCTCACTCTTTGTTTCAGTTTGCACAGCTCTTACTCTTTCTTTATGTCCCTCTCGTCTTTTTCTGTCTGTTATTCATTTTTTCTATTTTTTGGCCTTTTAGCTTTCATTTGAATTGAACCCCGGGCTGCTGCTGAGGAGTCTGAGGTACATTGACTGCATTGTCTACCAACTGAGATACCAGGTGCACAATCCTGTCATTCATATCAATAAGACCTCTGCATTGAGGGACCTACAATGGTGCCAATGCAGAAGGCTCAGGCAAAAAACACAAGGTTGTCTGGAATAAAAGTTTAACCAGGCTCAACTTTTAACACAATGCTAGGGGTCATAATCAGCAGCACACTGTTTTGGCCAACTGAATGTGAAAGAATGGTTACTTTGTTTCTCCTGTTCACATTGGATTCAGAGTCACAGTTGGTTAAAGCAATAGGGCAACATTTTGGGGAAATACTCATATTTGCTTTCTTGCCAAAGTTCCATGAGAATATTAATGCCACCCACATATCTGTCCAGTAAATATACGGCTACCAGAGGTGGGACCAAGTCATTGTATTGTAAGTCACAGGTAAATCTCACGTCTGCACAAATCACAAGTCAAGACTGGCAAGTGGGAAACTCTGAACTGAGTTTTCAGCCTCATTGATTTACAAAGTTGCTTAGCTATTAAGCTAATGTTAGCAAGCATTAGCTCGCAAACAATGTTAATATTAGCTTCAGTTTACTGGTCTTTGTGAACCTTCAAATGTTGAACAAAGTTGATAGTTGATACCACATAGTTTTTTAGATGAATGAAATTATTTTTGGTATCATTTTTCCAACTGGAGCTCAGTAACATAACATTAGTTCTTCATGGTTCTCTCTTGCAACTTGATTCAATGCTGTAAAGTAGGTTCAAACAATCTGGATCTTAGGAATAAAGTATCAGCTTGCTGAGAATAAGTCACATTAACGTCAGTTAATTCAGGAAACAAAGGGAAATTGATTTGTGGCATACTTTTTAAATAACAGTTAAAATCTTTGGGTTTGATGTGAGGTGTCAAGTCTTGTCAAATCAA
This sequence comes from Lutjanus argentimaculatus, assembly GCA_034769285.1. Lineage (NCBI taxonomy): Eukaryota > Metazoa > Chordata > Actinopteri > Lutjaniformes > Lutjanidae > Lutjanus > Lutjanus argentimaculatus. The sequence continues at coordinate 14,860,508 of JAWZSL010000014.1, forward strand.
GTCAAAGGCTCAAGTCCAAGTGTAGTTACGAGTCATTGGTGTTGAAGTTGAAGTCAAGTTGCAAGTCTTTTGATTTTGAAAAGTCAAGTCTAAAATCATCAAATTTGTGACTCCAACCTGACTTAAGTCCAAATCATGTGACTCAAGTCAACACCTCTGACGGCAACTACCAGAGTACAGTTAGCTTTGCTCAGCTAGCCTATCTGTCTGAATGTAATGAAATACGCCATCCAGCACCTCTAAAGCTCACAAATTAACATGTTATATTTTGTTTGTTTGATCCACTCAGAAATCAAAGTGTAAAAACAAAAAACTGTGGTTTTATGAGGGTGTCTGGGCTGGACTATTCCTTAGTCAGAACCTCCTGAGTTCCTCTTTCCTAGCAAACTCACGGTGATGACTTCATAGCCCTGTTCAACAGCAAGTTGGTGCAAAATGTCAGCCTGTTCCTTTAAATGTTTGTTCCACCCACTGCTGCTCTCCATGATAACCTTGACTTTATTTTAGCAGCCAAACTCAAAGTTTAGTCGTCTTCGTTGACATATTTTTTTTCTGTTTCTGCTGTCAAATAACTGAATGAGCGCAAAATAGTGATTTGATCATAGGTCATGAATTCTACCTTTAAACCAGGCAAACAGCATTCCCTATATTGATTTGGTAATATGTCAATAACATCATAGATAGTTTTCTTAACTTTACTCTTTCGAACTTTCCACGCCCACGTTTTGAGATGGATCTTCTCTGGAGACCATTGGAGGTCCAAAACAGAGAGAAAGAGATATGTTTTTCAAATTTGACTGACTAAGCGTGGACATACTTTAAATTCTTACTTGAGTAGCTCCTCACTGACTCTGTTTTTATCTTTTGTTTCTATCTACATTTTTATTTTTGTTTTTTCATAACTGTGTCTCTCCCTGCTTTCCTCCAGTACAAGGGCAGGCTACTATGAGTGACAGCTCATTACAACACCATCTCCTCACCCCCTTACCTCATGAGACAGAAACGAGAGTGTGTTTATGTCTGTGCATTTGTGCATTTGTGCGGTTGTGTGTGTGTGTGTGTGTGTGTATGTGTGTATGTGTGCAGCGTGCGTGTGAGAAAGCAAGTGGGCGTGCTTGTGCCCATTTCTTTGGCTATTTAAACATAAGAGTGGTTGCATTTCCTCTCTGAGTGCATTCATGGTGTGTTTGCCCATGCTGCTATTTGTGTCTATATTTACATTTGCATATGCTGTAAGGTATCTTTCATATGCATAGGCCTTTCAAGTCAGCTCTCACTCTCTCTCCTTCTCATACACACACATTCACACATACACACAGAGTCCAGCGACATGCAGCTCATGAATACTCCCAATTATGTGAAAACCCACTCATCGTCTCTGTACCTTAGCAGTGGCTGGAGAGGAGGACAAAAGTTGCAGGGGGATGGAAGTGAAAGCAGTCCGCCCGGTTCAGAATATGACAGCTTTTGAGCTTGTTTTTTTTCTTATTATTCATTAGATAAGTGAAAAGCAAAAACCCAGTGATGGCACGCCAGTACCAGCCATGATTTATGTTCACCTCTGCAAAGAGAAAAGTAGAATTTATGGCTTTCTCGTCTGGCCTAATCTTCACTATATGCTGCAAAGCCCAGGCAATGCAGTCAGCTTAGAGTGGGAGGGAGCGGGAGCCTGAAAATTGTCCCTTTCTCTAGTTAGCTTTTTTCTTTTTTCTTTCTCTTCTTCCTCTCACTTACTAACCAACTCTATCACATTTTGTCCTTGTCATTTTTTTTCTCCTCCTCCTGCAAGCTTACGTACACAGCAGCACCCATACACATACACACACACACGACTGAAGGTTCGAACACTTCTAATCTCACACATGCAGGTGCACTATGCACACAGACGCACACTCACTCACACATAAACAGAGAGATGCTCAGCCCCTCAGACACCTTCACTTCTCTCGCACCAATTTTCTCACACTTTTTCATTCTCCGTGTCTTCTCCTCTTTCTTTCTCTCGCTGTGCCTCGCTCCGCACCTCCGCCCTCAACCGCCTCCACATATAGATCCTTTCTTTTTATAGTCAAAGCTATAGTCCCCATGGCAACATCACAGTTGTTGATTGCCAAGGTGCTGTACGTCTAATTATGTAACTATCGCAAGGGGTTGTGATGTGTGTGCGCGTGTACAAGTGTGTGTGTGTGTGTGTGTGTGTGTCTGCCTATTGTTTCTCACCCCGGCACTGTCCTCTATTAGCGATGCATCTTTTTGTGATGGATCAAGCTGTGGTGCAATGATCAATCGGTGTTCAGGGCTTAGAAAAGATTTTCGGAGTCAGACATGACGTCTTGTGTCAAAAGCAACCAAATTAAACATAAGTGCACACTCAAAATAAATATTTAACTTGTTTGATGCATACGCTCTTAGAAATAAGGGTTCCAAAAAGGATCTTCTTGAAGGGCTGGAAAGAAAGAGTTCTTCAAGAGGTCTTCAGGGGTTCTTTGTACCATAATATAAAAGGTTGCTGGGTAGAACTTCTTGTTTGGGTTCTAGATAAAACCCTTGGAATAAAAAGGGTTCTCAGAGAACCCCCTCAGTGGGTTGTTGTTAGCACACTTCAAGACATCATCTGGATGGCAGAGTATGTTGCTCCAAAACCTTCCTCAAGGTTCTAGATAGAGCCTCTCTTAGGGGGTTTTGGGGGAAACTATTTACAGATGGTTCTAGGTAGGGCTGCACAATATGGCAAAAAAACATATTGCTATTATTTTTGACAGGCATTGGATTGTGACATGATTCCAGATAAGTGGGAATGATCATTTTTGCATCACAATTCATTCATTTTCATTAAAAAAAAACTATTAAAATCATGATGCTGTGGCATTTGTTAGGATCTGAACCAAACAAACATATTTCTTACATCTGGAGAGCAAGGTTTTCAGACCAGTACATCTCTGCAGCACTTCAGTATTTCATTATAATGCTGTTTTGTCACACGTGTTTCTTTTAACAAAAGAAATATGATCAAAATATGGCCAATATTGCATTTGGCCATATTGGCCATATTTTGATAATATTTCAATTAATATTGCGGCTCTAGTTCTGGGACCCTTTATGTTGGGTTCTAGGTAGAACACTCACTGAAACCAAGTTAAACCTTTATAAAAGGTTCCACCAGGTGGCAGCTTGTCCCCCTTGTCCCATGGGGACAAGCTGAAGAACCCTTTATGGTTCTAGTTAGCACCTTTCTTTCTAAGAGTGTATGTGAGAATTAAGAGAGCGGTTGTGTATGCATCTGTGCATCTCATTTGCACATGAGTCTTTAGTGGGTGAGGGTGAAGCGTATGTACATGTGCATGTCACAGGCAAGTGTGAAGCTCTAACAGGTTTTGACAGGGCAAAATCATTTGGGGCTGCAGATGATGTGCTTTTTCTATCCGGTTACGGTGTGGCAACAGAATTCTCAACCGTCGATTCCTATTAAAGTGTTCGCAGGAAGCATAAACCCTGTCTACTCTCATTCCACACGGATTCTTATCCAGGTAGTAAAAAGATGGAGGGGGAAACACTGTTTTATGCATTAACTCACTGTGGAAAAAACAGTTCTCACACTCATTTACTCTAGTCGACGACAAATTCGTACAGAAGAGGAAGACGAGGGAGAAGAAGAGTGAGGGAAAATAATAAGATGTGGAGCAGGAATAGAAAAGGAAAACAGAAAGAGCACTACATTTGCATTTTAACCTCTCATTCAAAACTGCTCGGGAGCCGTCCCACCACTGCGAGTGTTCAGGCTGCTTGCCAGTGAGAGAAGGAGAAAACAGGAGGAGATAGAGAAGAGGTGGGCTGGTGTGAAATGGATCAAACAATGGATGTGAGAAAAAGCATTGCTGTTCTCAACCAACTGCAGGCAAAAGAGAAAAGGAGTGGAGGAGGAGGAGGAGTGGGGGTGTGTGATAACTTGCAGCTTTTAAAATGTCTGTGTTTTGTAACTAGTTTTTTCCACAGCGGGTCCTCAGAAAGTTGGAGAAAGTGTTTTCAGAGCTAGTTAGGAATTTAATCAAGAAGCGTAAGAGAATAAATTGAGATTATTTAGTCAGGCATACTGTTCCCAAGGTCAAGAATGAATCTTCCTCGCGCTTTGGTGAATCTGATTTGGATATGTGTGTGTGTCCTGTCTGTCATTCTCTTGTTTCATGTTCTGAGTATACTTGAACGGTGTGTAAAAGCCATGTTGATGAAGGAATCAGCAATGATCAGAGGGTCGGACAGAGAGGCTTGCCTCCCTTTGTGATCTCTGTGTGTTTCCCTTTCATCTGCCTTTGTGGAGACGTAGTGATCTCAGTAGACACTACTGGGACAGCAGCATCCACAGAGCGAGCAGCAGCATATAGAAACAGGCCGAGAAACATGGTGACTGCAATTTTCATTCACACAGTTGCTCTGAGAGGAGGGATTTCAGGGTTAGGGTAGGGGAAGCGCTTCATATTGAATGGCTTTAGGATTATAATTGCAGGGTGTGAGGTCATTTAACATGCGACTTCTGCCAATCAGATCAGTCGCTATTATGAAGTGTCATTGAGCTATCACCATAAAACCTATCTCAGCAGAACACTCTTAGAAATGATGGTGCCAATTCGAACAATATAAGGTTCTTTGGTGTGTCCCCATAGGAGAATTCTTTTTGGTTCCTGGCAGAACCTTCCACCTGAACAGCTACACAGGGTTCTACCCAGAACCCAACATAAAGGGTTCCGTCTATGGTGCAATGGTTCCACCCAGAACCCTCTTTGGGGGTTCTATCAAGAACCTTTCCACCTTGTAAGGGGCAAACAAGAATCCGCCCAAGGGAACCCTTTCATAGTTTTATCTAGAACCCCCCAGGGGGCTGCTATAAACCAATCAGAAAGTCGGCCCTCATCACCTTTAAGAAACAGGTGCACCAGAAGCGTAAGCAGTGTCAGCATGACGACAGATTTACCAGGAGGAAACAAAAAGAAAAGATTTTTGAGCAAGGAGACAGATCTCCTGCTTTGAGAAGTGAAAGCATAAGAGCGCGCAATACATAGACGGTAGGGCGTCTCCAAAGCAGCTTCATGTGTAAATAGTTTATTTTACATGAATGCCTGCAAAAAGTAATACAATACATGAAGCGTAAATGTCACGCAGATATTTAACTGGTTATGTTTCACACTACAGCACCTTAAAATTATATTTTATAATTTATTATTATCATCATCATTATTATGCAGCTCCACTGGCTGAAGCTCCTGAAGAAGGAGCCGGTGGGCAGGAGCAGGGAGATGAGAGAGGAGCAGGGCAGAGAAGAGACTGGCCACGGAGCTGCATCTCAGTCCAACTTAACACCCACCTGAACTGGATTGAGGCGCAGCTTCAACCCGTGCGTAAAAATACACACAGATTACCCATCCAGCATCAGGCTCTGGCAGAAGTACACATATCGTTTTCTCCCTGGGTCGGACTGGTCTCGTGGTCACATATAACAATATAAGTTCATAATTGTTCAATATTTTGTTTTTCTGGATCCCAATAAACACACAGACACAAACACTACAGCTGCTCCACCTGTCATGCTGACTGATCTGTTAATGACGATCTGAGAGCTGTGATCCCGTCCCGTGCCCACTTTGCAGGTCTGTTGAGATGTATTGGGCTTATAATAATAATTCCTGATTCCTTATTAATGAGAATAATTTTACACACAGACGCGCACATCAATGACAGGTGTTTTATGATTGTGGAGATGTGTGTGCATATTTCAGCCGAGCGCGAGACACGCACACCTGCACGCTTTTAACTTTATTAGCTTTAATTTACACTTTATTGCTGATAGAAAATATATTCAAAGGACACTTTACTTATACAGACCACTGTGTGGGGAAAGGACTTAACATAAATAAAGGTGTTTTGTGATTGTGTAGACGTGCGTGTGTTGCTATCTTGTGCAGACAGACCAATTGCACCACAGACTTTGCGCTTCGACCAAGTTTTAGCAGGTCTAAGGTACAAGTGGTTTTTACTCCAATGTGCCGAGCACAAGCTAGCAAATGCACATGGCCTTGCCTTCATTTTTAGACCTCCCATCCACGCCCGCACAGACCAGACGCAAGTACATATGCTATCTTGCAGATGTGGCAAAAATGGCAACTGGGCTGGTGTAGGATAGCAAATCCACCTGCGCCACCAGTGCAACAGCTTTGTGCCGGGTGTAAGACAGGGCCCTTAGTCTTAGAAAGAACTCATGAAGAATGCTTTCTTCAAAAAATTTTCTTCAGAAGCAAATGGGTTTGTGCAGAACCTCAGCCCTTCAGCAAAAACCCTTTTGGAAGCATGCAAATTAGAGTGTAACAAGTTCTTTAAAATACTTTGCATGCATGTTATATTTCAGAGTTTTGGTGCAGTGCTTCATCATCGTGCAACATTTTGAACATAAGGAAATATTGATAAATGAGGGCCAATGTCTCATTTGCCGTAATGCACACTGCAGCCACGTTGTTGTTTTACTAGTCACCTCAGTGCTGCCATGTAACAGCCAAAGAAAGCACAGTCTGTGCCAATTCATAATTCATCTGGATGCTTTCTTTTTTATTTTATTTTGCTCCCGTCCAACCTGCCTGCAGAACGCTACTCAATCCCAGCCCAAAACAACTGGGCTCTGCTGCCCCGTTGTCAGAAAATACTCCTCTCATCCTTGATCTGATGTGAAACAGGTTGCCCATCTCCGTTTGTCTGTAAAGATGAGAGGGGATAAAGGTGGAGAGAATGCAACAAAAGGAAAGAGATTGGGATGTTTTGCTTTATAGTCCTCTTCACCCTCACACACAGACATTGATCTCTTCACAATATGTTTCACTTTAACATCAAAAGAGGTTTGGTATTGTGGTGTGGTGGCCATATGTCAGGATGAAGAACTACGGGGTGAGGAAGGAGGAAAAATACCCACTGAGATGTGTAGACATTAGAGGAGATTAAACCTAATGGAAATCCAAGTGGGATTTAACCATTCATCAACTTTCAAGCCCTTGAAGCCCAAACACTGCTATAGACTAATCTGAAGGTTCTCATCAAACAGGGCTCGGATCCTCACACTGTATTTTGGGCATTTTAGCAGCGATGGCAGTGGTTGTTTGATTGTATTTGGTGCAAATGACACAGGTGCTATTTTTGATGAATGTCCAGCAAATGACTGAATAAAATTGAAGACAGATAAATTGGAAGACTGATCGATGGGACTGATTAAAATAAAAAAACTTGATGCATTAGTGTAACAGAGGATTAACAAGAAGACACCAACAGCTACAGGGAATTTATATGACAAAAAAGTAGTTAGTTGGGTTACAGAGTTATGAATCTTCCTTCTTTTAAGAATTTAGTCTAAGTCTTTTGTTAAATTGAATTACTTAAAAATTGACAGCTGTCCTTTTCTCCTTGTTAAAAGACAAAAATACATAATATAAAGCTAAAGTTTTAGCAATGCAGTAATTGGAATAACGTCACTGGTTGTCCTTGTAGTTTGCAGTTACACAATGATTTAGCTGTTTTTCTGTGTGCTTGAAGGTCCAGTGTGCAGGATTTATTGTGAATTAATGGCATAATATGGGAGAAATGCAATATAATGTTCATAGATATTCAGATATTCAGTGCATGACCTGATGAAAAGAATCGCTGTGTTTTCGTTACCTTAGAACGAGAGCTTATATCTACAGAGGGTCCTATTCCACAGAGGTTGCCATGTTGAATCGTCATGTTTCCAGAATAGCCCATAACAGACAAACCTGCTGGCTCTAGCCTTTTGCATTTTCCACAGGTTTTTGTGGTCACCATAGAATCTCCAACATGTTTTGAAGGGGAGAGTGAGACAATGCTCACTGCTAGCTGCACTTAGCACTTAATCCTACACAGTGGTCCTTTAATTGATTGATTAAAATAAAAAAAAAACTTTATGTCCTAGTTTGATGCAGAATTGATAAAAACATGCAAACAATTACAAAAATGTTTATGTATATGTATATAATGTTTTCCCTTAGCATGCAAAATTAAATCGCAGATTTTTAAAAGAGAGTTGTTGTTACTTTACACCCATATGACAAAAAAAGTAGTGTAGTAGGTTTACAGAATTGTGAATGTTAGAGCCTCATGTCTGTCCTTTCCTTCTTTCAAGAATTGTAAGTTAAATTACTTTAAAATTGAGGACTGTCCTTGTCTTCTTGTTTTCTGCTTGAAATTATAATATAACCACTGAAACACAAAAGTCCAGATGGTGTGCATTAAGGCAGCTTAACTAAGGTTTCAGTAATGCAGTCTTGGAATACCCTCACTGGATTGTCAAGAAAACATACAGTTTTCAGCCACACAAATATTTGGCTGTTTTTCTGTTTTATATGTAAGCTGAAATCAAGGTTTCATTTCAGTGTTGGGGAGGAGGGCATTAAGAGAAGCCGGGGTCCTCCCCCAGGACATTTTGAGCTTCAGAAACTTTATTTCTTGCGTTTTGGTGATTTTTGTGTGCACAAATTTGTCACAAGTCCTCCACTTCTTCCGTGTTTTAATGGAGAGATAAATGCATGTGTTCTAAATATCAAGGTGTTCCCTCCATCCCCCCCAAATCCACACCTACTGCAGAAATGTTTAATTAACTTTCTGACATTGTACATCTACAGCCAGACCTACTTTACCTAATTAATCTGTTAATAACTATGGCTGGAGTAATTGCAAGGTAATACAGGCTTTTGTCAACAACGTAACGTAAAATACATTTCAAACCTAATAAACAAAAAGGCTCCTCCACTAGCTTAATTTAGCTGTCACTAAAATATTCAGGAGTAAAAATACTTTTGGTCACGCATACATTAAGAACTGTAGTTACAGAAATATATTTTTAACTGCACCTCATGTCCTATTCAGCACCACTGAATAGGACATGAGTTAGCATGTCGTTAACATTGAGTAAATTTAGTGAATTCACGACCTTAATATTGTATACAACAACAACTGCATCACTAATTCTGCCTGCTGAGTGAGTTTGTCGGCTAGAAAAACATTTGTTACCAAGATTAGCCTGTGCACTTGCAAAGAGGATCACAGACTATGAGGTGAGGTGATGCTATTTGACTGACTGACCTGAATTTCACTCCTGATGAACACATCTTGTACCATGGGAAAAATAACATTCCTCCTCACACAAGCTGATTCCAGTTCCATTAGTCACATTACAGCACTTCTCTCTGCAGTCCGCAGTGGTAATGGTGGTGGAAGGGTGTGAGCTGCCCTTTCGCTACACATGTTGTAAAATACTTCTGTGGCTCAAGAGGTTGCAAAAGTCAATAAAATGAAGATTTTACATGTACTGGAGGAGCTTTGATGGATGGGATTCCATGGGAGTGTAATGCTTCTGTGAATTAATGTAAAAATCAATACGTTTAAAATAGGTTGTCCTCTTTGTGACCACTGGTGAAATCTAGTACAGACCTGCTAAATGTTTCTGGTTTTTCAGATGATCTTGTCACTGAGTTTTTTGTTTTTTTTTACCCCTGCATAATAGGGCCCAGTTTCCCAAAAGCATCTCAGGATTATACCCATGTATGTTCAGCTAATGTTTCCATTGGCATGTTTCCACTGCAAGATGAGTGTTGTGCATGCTGAGATACTTTGGAAAGCAGGTCCGGGTCAAGTGCCAGTGGTTCATTCCACAGAATTAATACCAGCATTTGGTTACACTTAGAGCCAGTAGTATTGCGGCTGCCCAGAATCTTAAAGGGTAATTTTGGTATTTTTTAATCTGGACCCTATTACTCCATGTTCTTGTGTCTAAGTGACTAATGAGGACAGCAATGTTTGAAATTGGTCCAGTATTGAGGGAGAGTGCTGCAGCCAGCGGACGCTTGAAAAGGTATTCTTGAGTACAGTTCATGTGTGCTTGAATACGGTCCACATCAGGTGTGAAAACTATCCAAATCTAACCAAGAAAGTGGACTGGTATTGGGATCTTGCAATTGGCAGGCTTTCCATACTCATGTACAGTACAAAGCAATCAAAACTAATGTGAAACACCACTAAGATATGTTGTTGTTTTTTTTACCAGAAACTGCCTTCACAAAACAGGATTGTCAACATCGTAACTGTCATTGAACACCACAGAAACAAAATAAAAAACATCTTGGCTTGTCTTTCCACTGTTTCAACAATCACCCACTCTGGTTTGGTCAAAGTAAACCCTTTATTCATGGTGTTAAATGTGAAAATATCAGAAAAGGAGCAAGAGGGAGGTCAGATATCAGAGAGGCATATCATGTACCGTGAGAAAATCTACCTCGATAAATTTATGATTTATTTCAACCAATCCAGACTTGTTGATTGCCAGAGGAGTGGAAAGATGAGCCAGGATGTTTTTGGGGAGTTTTATTTTGTTTTTGTCAAGTTTTGAACAAAGATGATGGTGTAATGTTAAAATAACACTTTTGCGAAGGGAGTCTGGTTAGTTTTGCAAGAGCAATAAAACGGTTATTTCTGGTTCAACAAAACATACCTTAGTCTTTAAAAAAGGTCTGTCTCTGTAGAAATCCTTCCATAATGTTGTCAGACACTTGCCCATATGGATTACAGTCTATCTTGGTTCCTGCCAGCTGCAGCCCTCCCACTCAATACTGGACCCGTTTCAAGAATTGTTGTCCCCATCAGTCATTTAAGCTGAATATACACTGTGTGATTTTGGGCTTTCCCGCACAAAAGATGATCAACATGAAAGGAAGGTGGCAATATCTTTGATTGTGGCTCCAAAACTGTGGTCTTATGTCGCACTATGAGAGAGATTCATAGATGGCTGTTGTCTTGCATCCAAAGCCTGCCTGGGACAAAGTCTGACAGCATCAGAAATTTAGGATAACCATCTCACAATGTGACTGCTGCTATGACCTACATCTACTAACCAACCAATGGGAATGCAGCTTGTAATGAAGTTTATGTATATGTATGCTAAAAAATGACGTTACCTCAAGTCTTCACAAAATTGGCATCACAAGTTGGCCACTTTTCCCTCGCTACAACCAGATCCACATTCTCTTCCTCCTCCAGTTCTTTGGATTTTTCTCGATACAAATAAATACCACTATTGCAAGGGCTCGATTTTTGCTTAACCTCATTGTTTACCTCTATAATGGCACAGATGGATGACGCACGCTGATGACATTTTTTTGCATACTGAGTCGTATCCTAGCCTACAATTCAGTAGGTGTGATCACTGTACAGTCTATGTACATCAAACTTGATGTTGTACCCAAGATTATTAGATTCTTGTTGCACAGTGTACCTGAAATAAACTTTGAAGGCAGCTGAAATCTCAGAGTCTGTAGGCGCCATTAGACACAAAAAGATTGGGCCCAGGTTGAGAAATTTACCCTCTGACATCTGGAAGTGCTCCCTTTCAGATACTTGAGTTCATATACAGCACACTTAAGAATCAGTAAATATATGTATGAACAGAAAGCAGAAAGAAACCCAAACACCTCTGCAGTGAAATGGGACGGAGACAGAATGAAAGTGATTGGAACGTCAAAGAAAAAAGGGCCTTGAGCTGCAGAATGTAAAATAGAGCAAGTTTTGACAATAGTAGAGAGGAGGAATATTATGAAGGCAGCCTTCCTTGCTTCCCTGGGAGAGTTTCATGGAGTGCTTTCTCACTGTGATAATGAAATGACCTGGCCTGCACCGCTCCACTCTCTCTCTCTCGCAAAAACACATCTGCTAGACGAGGGTGAAAATGAGAAAATCCTACCTCCTCTCCCGAGTTTCGTAAAGCATACTTTCAATATTCTTTTTCACAGACAATGATGGGAGTGTGAGTGACTGTGTGAGCTGTGTGTGCATGCATTAGTTTGTGTGCGTGTGGGTTTGGATGCTGGCGCTGTCTCGCGCCAGCTTGAGCAACTTGTAATAAACTGTATTTGAAGCACATTTGACATAACAAGGTACTATACAGAAATTCACTGGATAGAAATCCCATAGAGTTGTCATCGTAACAGTGTTTTTCTAACTTCATTTCTGTGGTTTGCACGCAGTGAAATCAATACAGTAAACAGCAAAACTCAGATCAAGGACTTCAATTTTGTCCCATTTCAAGGTAGAATCCAATATAGCAGCAAACTATAGTCCCACACTGTTTTCAGCTAATCTTGTGGGCCTCGCTAGACGCTCAGGCCGTACTAGACTGATTCAGAAGAATGACTCACCAGTTTGGTACAGCACAGACTGCATGCAGACCATGTATTCCCTCAGCTTCTAGTTAGCAGGGAATCTATGGCAGCACTGAGGCAGAGCGCTGTCATTGAGTTACATAATCAACAGAGGAGTGTAGCAAGACTGTGTGTGTGTGTGTGTGTGTGTGTGTGTGTGTGTGTGTGGGTGGTGTGGGTGTGCCCGTGCATTTGTGTAGCCGCAGTTCTTTTTGAGCTGTCGATCATGTGGTACACCAAGGCCACTCTAACACAAGGCTGCTGAGGTGGACTTTCAGCAACAATGGAGCTTAGCCTGTGCGTGTTTGAGTGTTGGTGTGTGGGTGTGTGTGTGTGTGTGCACTCCCTTGTGTTTTTAAAGGCGTATGCATGGATAAGTAGGCGGCCGCATTTACAGTACAAGGCTGGGGGAGAAAAAGCACGCTACATGCGAGGTATTAGGTGTGCATGCTGAGAGATGAGCCAATTTACAGCACATGTTGACTCACAAGGACGCATTTACATATCTATAGTGTGTGTATGTGTGCGTGTGCGTTTATTTGTATCCTGTTGTATGTTTCCATGCATGCTTGGATGCATAGGCCTATTTGTGATTCTGCATGTTTGTGTATGAGCCAAGCTTGTGAGTATAAGCGTGCATGTCTAGTCATGTAAGCCTTACTCACTTGTGCCTGTTGTGTGTGTGTACATATGTTCATATATGTATGTGTGTCTGCATCTCAGGGCCTCTTTGTGCAAATGTGGATGGTGTTTTTTCCTTGCACTGGCATTAAACTAAAGAGAGCTTGTTGTATTGTCTGTGCTCTGTGCTGCTTCTGCTGCTCAATGATGCCATCTGGCTTTGGCTAACACCACCGCAGACATCCGAGGGGAGCTATCCGTGCTAGTCAGCGTCTGGTTTTAACAACTGTTTTGGGATCAGTTGTCCAGTGGGCTGGTGCTAACTCACCCCTATTATGAGCAGGATGATAAAGCTGACCTTGAAGCCGTTTATGGGCCTGGGATAATGGAAACCACTGATAGAGAGCCCATGAAACTCCACTCAGCTCTCAGTGACAAAAGAAAATAATGGTTTAACCACTTAACATTATTTTTTGAACTGGATCTAAAAATTTATGAGGGCATTCTGCGTGTTGATGCTCAACTATGGATGAAAAAGTAAGGGAGTCAGTGATTAATCTGTGATGGTCGATGTTAAGAATGAATATTAAAACAAAATCAAGAATTACAGTTGCAATTTCACCTCATAACTAAAATAAATGTTACAATAAGGGACAGTGTGTGGAAATGATAAGTTAACGAGGGATCAGAAAATGGGGAATGCAGGGGTCCCCTTTTATACTTCTTGTATACAATATTTCTATCTTATTTTAGACTCTTGTCAAAGGTTACGTTTAAAAGATGACTGTGGCATCCACTACGGATTGTAGAGGTTTGTTTTGTCATACACAGAGGACGTCAATACTGTTATATTATTCTGACATTTTAGGGGGGGTGGGGGTGTGGGCTCTATATAAAGAGCCAGTCTACAGAAAATATTAATAACTAAGACTGGAGATCAGATTTTAATTGAGTAAATCCAAGTTTATTGATGCAAACCGAAATTAAATCCAGTTTAATCATTATGAAAATGCTTGCATACACAAATTAAAACAAATTAATCAAATAATAAATTATATTATATTATATTATTATATATAATTCAAGTGCTGCATAAAAGAAGGCGGGAAACTGGCTGCTCTCTAGTCCTTAACAACATGTTACACTTTTTTGCTTTTAACAAAAATGTCACATTGTTTGCTAGACGCTGGCCTTTAAAAGTTTTTTAAAAAGTTACATGCTGCCTGCCTGGCAATAATCAGACTGTTTTAACAGGATCAACTGGTGTGAAAGAAAGAAGAGAAACATCATAAAACTCAGTTGGGTTGAGTCTGTCTTAACTTTCTCTTTTGAACTTGATTATTTTGCACTGTTCATTTCAAAAAGTAAAAGTAAAGCAAAAAGTTAAACCGTTTTAAGTGCAAGTTTAAAGTTAATACTGTATAACATTTTAAATTGGAGTTAAGGTTTGGTGCAACAGAATTAAATTTGATCTAAATTTAATTTCAAGTAAAAACCTGGGTTTAAATTTAACCTTTCTTCATTTTAAACTAGTTTTGAAGTTTGATGCAACATACTTTACTTACTTTTATAAGACATGATTTAATTGGGCCAAAAAAAAATTTTCTCTTGGTGTAACGTACAGGTCTTATTTTTTAAAAAGTAAAACATAAAGTAAATCCAATTAATTTTGTGCCCCTAAAATCTTAGTGCAGAAAATTAAGCCTACCCTCAGAGGGTCAGTGCCATCATATAGTGTGCAGGTTAAGACCAGTGCTTGCATATAAAACCAGTGGAGGTGGAACACAATTAGGTCAGATTGAGGCCAGACCATTTGTATGGGTCACGGTAAAAACGCTCATATGTATGCAGGCTTATAGGCCCCTTGGGAGCACTGGGCTGACCTTGTCCCACACTCTGATCTATCTCCTCATCTCCCCCTCCGTCTTCTTTTCCTCATTCCTCCCCCCATCTCTCCTATTTCCTCCTCCCACTTCCTTTTTCATCACCACATTTCTCTTTTCACAACACCTTTTTTTTTTTTTTTTTTACTGTTTTCAATTATTTTTTTTCGCACGATTTGGTTTCACCACTCTTATAATTGCTCTCTTTTCATTCAGCACTTTTTTAAAATTCACATCCTTCTTTCTCTTCTTTCATTTTTTTTTTTACTCATTTTTAACTCCATTCCCCAATTCCTTTATCCCCTCTCGTCCTTTTTCCATATCAACAGCCAGTCTGATAAATAATGCATCACAGCACATTAAAAACATTAGTAGGGTTCTCTTGGCTGTCAAAGAGAGGGAGGAGACGAGGGAGAGGAAGGAATGGGTATAACTCCATTTTAAATAAGTGTTATGGAGAATGATGTGATTTAATATTAACAGCAGAAAAGCACCAGAAAGGGGCTGAAGGTCCGAGCGTTAATTGTGTTTGCGTTGTGACATTGTGTCCTCGTGCTCAGAGGTTTTGCCTTTGGTGCATCATCTTAGAGCCCCAAGATTCATTAAGATGATGACTGTATCAGCAAACTCAAAAGAAAAGATTTAATAACATTTAGCAAAACACTGATGCTGCACAGAACCTTGACCTTTCCCTTTTTCATCCTCAGCTTTCTCCTCTCCTCTCCTCTCTCCTCTCCTCTCCTCTCCTCTCCTCTCCTCTCCTTCCATTCCTCCTGGCAGCGTGGCGATTGGCATTATTAAAAATTGATTGGCGGCGAGCGTTTAGCAGGGTGGCGAGGCGGAGAGGGAAGGTTTGACAGGCAGGAGTGAAATGAAAGGAGGGCCTCAGCGGACACACTGTGGAAAGGTCTCACTGGGGGACAGACTATAGTGTGTGTGTGTGTGTGTGTGTGTGTGTGTGTGTGTGTTGTGTGTGCGTGTATACACTTGTATGTACAAGCTTGTGTGTGAGGCTGAGAGAGGATGTGCAAGAATATTCTGTAGTGAGTGTTGGGAGTTTGAAAAATCATTCTATTGCTGCATTCATGTGAAGTCGGAATAACAAAAAAAAAAAAAAAAAAGAGCTCCTGACTGGGAAAATTCACATGAACTCACCCTCAAGTTTGAACCACACCTTGAAAAGTTGATGAAAATTTTGGTATATGACTTGGCAAGTTGTTATATGCTGACATCATATATGCAGAAACATTTCAGACGAAAATAATCACTTTTTAATAATTAACGTATTAAATATAAAGTTTTTGTTCACATGTAATATGTTATAAGGTTGTAACTAGAGCTGCAAAGACTAAGATTATTTGATTATGAATCGATTATTTAATCAATCTGCAACTATTTTGATGATTTATTAATCAGTTTGAGTAATTCTTTTTTCAATACCCTGATTTCATTTTCTTAAGTGTGGATTTTTTTTTCTTCTTTGGTTTCTTTACCCCTTTATAACAGCAAAATTAATTTGGGTCATGGGCAAAACAAGAAATTTGAAGACGTCACACTTATAGACATTTTTCAAATTTTTTAAGACCAAACAATTAGTTGATTAATCGAGAAATTGATGCATCCACAGCATGCACAATACTGACAAGAGCATGGAG
The DNA here is from genome assembly GCA_034769285.1 of Lutjanus argentimaculatus. Lineage (NCBI taxonomy): Eukaryota > Metazoa > Chordata > Actinopteri > Lutjaniformes > Lutjanidae > Lutjanus > Lutjanus argentimaculatus. Next base: position 14,876,900 of record JAWZSL010000014.1, read on the forward strand.
CTGATGGGTGACGCACTCCGTGTTGGGCGGTGCAGAGTTTTGGCTAGGCTGTTCAGGAAATAATGGCAGCATGCCACAAAGTTTCTCATATTACAGCTTAACAGCATACTTAAATATGTTTATGAAAACACTTTAGGTGAGGAATAGGCAATCTAGTAATAGAATAGTGACCCATTCTTGCAACACTGTCTAGTTGGACGCTTTGAGCTGAGCTTTGGGAGCCTCCATCGGAAACCAAAAGCACAATTGCGGCTGCCTAGTCACAATTTCTCTTGTATTACAGCTAAACAGTACACAAAAGATACTTCTAAAAACGTTGAAACAAGAAGTACAATGTAGTAACAGAATCTTGATTCATATTTGATCAGCACAGTTTGACAGTTTGACACAGTCTGTGTCAATCACACAAATCTCTGCCCTAAAGCATACCTGCTTCGTTGTCTATTTTACTCTAAATAGGATAATTTACTAATTGAACATGATGCTGTTTTGGAGATGATTTGACAGTAGCAACTGAGACCAAAAACTCATTAGGAAACTGTTTACTGAGGTAATAAATCAAGTGAGAAGTAGATGCATTTTTCCATAAGATTACAGACAATTGGACCTCTTTTTGCCACCAGTAGAGTCACCCTCGTGCAGGCCAGTAGAAAGTTATTTAATAGTTATTTATTATCAGTAACCCCAATACCAAGTCAAGTAAAGCTGTATTTCAGTGGTTTTAGTTTTAATTTATTCCAGGTAACAGTGCATTTCCTACTAGCCTCTAGTTATTATAACTTCTGGGAAAACAAGGGATACATCAAATACATCAGATACGTCCATGAACATGATTGTTGCCTGAGTCATGTTAGATAGATTTTCATCAGCAACTGTGGTTGTTTAACAGTGAAATGTGAACAGTGATCCTCCATCAGAGGTCCTCAAACTATGTGTTTTGTTATTGTTTTTATGCAAGAGACTCATAGCAGCAGAACTTACATATTGTGCGTTTAAGAGATCATGAACTCACCAAAATCAGAAGAGCAAATTCCCAGCTCGAGAAAGGGGACCAACTTAGGAGCACATGAATGCAGCATGTGTTTCTACTGTGTGTATGGGTTGATTTTAGCTCTATATATTCTGTATGTGTATGTCTGTGTATACATCCACCACAATATATCTGAATCCACACATGCAGCACCCAAAGAGAGGATACACAGTCACAGTAGCTGTGCTGACCCAGAGTTACCTCTCCACCGTCCTCCCTCCATCCCCTCTTTCTATCGCTCCCTTCATCCCTCTGCTTATCCCCCTTTCCAACCCTTCTCTCTCCTTTCATCTCAGATCAAATAATATTTCCAACCCATATTCCCAACCAGCTATTCCCCCAATGGCTATAAGTGCTACGGCTTTGGAGATTTTCAATACACTTTACCCGCAATTTGGCTGAGTGATTCTAAAAAAGTTTTTTTTTTTTTTTTTTAGTGGACGAGGGAGGGGGTAGAAGCATGTGCTATTACATGAGTACATGATGCTTACTGCTTCTTTGTCTCTTTTTTCCTCCTTTTCTTTCTTCTTTTTCTATTATCTGTCCTCTTTCTGTCTCTGTCACAGATGAACAGACCAATCCAGGTGAAGCCAGCAGACAGTGAGAGTCGAGGAGGTACTGTATGCCCCTTCCTTCCTTCTTTCCCTCCCCCTTCCTCCCTTGCTACCTTCCTTCTTTTGTTCCAGCCCTACAAACATGCTGCCTGCACGTATCAGCCTCACCATTATCTGTCCCATTAGACGATGCCCTGTACCTCGACGCGGGCTGACAGCGTGGCCCGGCCAGACCCTCCAGTATTCAGAACACATTATTTAAACAGTGCTCTTCCTGGCCGCCGCGGCCTCCAGCTCCTTTCTTGGAGTTTCGTCATATGCATTGATGCATGCACATGCATGCATGTACACAGAAAACATGCTTGTCTTGTCTTGCTCGAGGGGAAAACAGGTCACTTCTTTTTGTCAAACACCTTTAATAAGCATATAAAGCATATCCTATTTGACTCATGTCACAAGTTCGTGACAGCCAAATGAAGTCTATAGATTCAAACAACAGATCTGTGTGGATGAATGTGGATGTCCAGTCTGGTATTTTAAACATTTACATTTAAGAAACTGGAACCAGCAAATGTTTGACAGTTTTACTAACTAACTTATTTTCTTTCAATCCATTAATCAATTAATTGACTAATTTCTGAAGCTCTATTTTAGAGTCAAAATGCTATTTGCACAAGCCCTTCTTAAAACATTTCCCAAGTGTAAAAAAAAAGTTGAGACAACTCAACATTTCAAGGCAACTTACAATGTTTTTTTTTAGTTTTAGTTTAGCCCATCTCAAACTCTTAAGTTTTGAAATCATCTTAATTTTTTTGCAGATATATAATCTTTTTTCAAGTTTAATTTACTTTTCTTGTTTTAATAACCTTTAATTTTTGAGTTAGACTTAAAAAATGTATTCCAAAAAAGGTCACATTGAGCTGAGAGCCTTATTTGTCATTATTTGAGTGCCTGTAAATTAAAGGAGAAATCTGTAATATATTTATTGAAATAAACCATAAAATGACCATGATATGTCAACAGAGATCAAGGAAACATGTTAAGTTGAAATACTCGCTTCTCTTTTATATGCATGTTTCACATTAATTAGAGTTCAAATTAATGCCAAATCTTCACCAAATGAGTAAGTGTCCCTTTATGAGTCATAAGAAATCATTCATAATCTTGTAAAATGCATAGATGACTTAACTTTAAATTGGCAGACAATTTGACAGCTCATCCTGCGCTCCTGCAGAGCTCCTGCAGAGCTCCTGCAGAGCTCCTGCAGAGCTCTTTCGGAGGTCCTGTGGAGAGATTTCAACCTATTTAATATACAGTTTATGGCTCCAACTCACTATTTGGACTGCAGTACTCGTGTAATTGCTACATATGAAAATAATTATTCACTTTCACTTCAATACATTTACTCAATAATTTTTGAAGTAAAATATTTTGGGAGTGTCTAAAACTCAAAGATTCAAGTTTATCTAAAGAAGAAAAGTAAACTGTCTCAACAGGATTAGTAGCCTTGCCTTTCCTTGAACTTTTGAGTTCTCAACTTTTTCGTTTTTACAATGCACGTGACCTGACTTAGAGATGAAGATGGCATCAGCACTGTGATCTGCATCATCATTTTTTTCTAACACCTGAGTGGAAGTTTACATTTGAAAACCAGTGAAAGAACACAGCTTGAGTCACCCCCCCAAGGAAAAGCACCAGAATAGCACTGTGAAAATATACCATAACAAGTAAAAGTCCCGCATTTAAAAACAGTAAAATGTACTTGAGGTCTCAAAAGTAAAAGCACTGTTGCAGAAAAATATCCTCTATGTGTCACGAGTTCAAATCGGCCCAGTGAAGTGCAGATTCAAACGATCTGTGTGAATGAACGTGGATGTCCAGTCTGGTATTTTGTGTGTGTCGTGCCATATTGACAGCTACGACATCTTAAAGCGCATTTTCAATGTCTAGACATGTAGTGACCCGCTCCTGACATCAATCAATGGACTGTACAAGAGAAGATTGATGCAGTTTGACCGTTTTTGGCTGGAGTCTTTCAAACTTTGCAGTTGTTAATATAATTGGCACCAGAGCGATTCTTCAGCTACAAGAAAGAGAGAAGGGGAAAAAAGAGGAAATAGAGCATGCAAGGAGTTGAAGGTTGATAAGCAGAGAGGAGCATACAGACTGAGAGAGAGAGAGGTGTTAGCCTATAAAGAAGGAAAAAAAACCTTTAAGGAAAGGAAGAGAGATTGCGCGACATCCTCTTCTATTTAGTTTGGTGGTGCTGTGAGTATGATTGATGTAGTGGGAGGGAACAGAGCGCCCAGCATGAGGAAGCAAAGTGAGGGCGATGCGGGATGTCCATACATACCTCTGTTTGTTATTTGGGTCTGTCTTCTTCTGGATGCAAGTACGTCCTCTGCCCACTTCTATTCTCCTCACACTCACTTTTTCAAGATTATTTCTGTGTCTATTTCTTTCTTCTTTTCCATCCCTTGGATGTTTTTCTCAAGGCATTGTGCTGTCAGGGTGTTACATTTTCAATTGCAGCAGTGGAAGAAGTACTCAGATCCTTTACTTAATGGGCAAGTCTGGTATTTTTTAGGTTTTTATATTATTCTATAGCCTCCCAGTAGTGTTCCCTATGTATTCAAATGTGAACAATCAAATTTTGGTTGAAGTATGTATGTTTTAGAGTAGGGTAACAAAATAAATCTGGGGGGTTGTGAGATTAAAAAACAAAGTTCTGACACAGATTATATTTATATTTTTTATCTTTGTGAAATAATAGATAAGTTGACCTCTTCTGACCTCAAACAGTTATTTAAATGTATAATAGGTAATATTTTGCATTAAAATGTCTAAAAATTAAAAATCCTATGCCATATGTTATGCTGCTTTGTGTACTTTTATACTTAATATTTATATCCCAAATATTTCCAACAGCCCAAAAATGTGGAATTGCATGCAATTCTATTTCAAGATAACAATGCATTTCAATTGGTTGCCAGTCAGTGGCATCCTGGGAAATGCAGGTTACGTCACAGAGTAAAGAAGGAAGTCGGCAAGTGTGACTAAATGTAACATGGATAAAGCATAGTAATACCTTATTTATACATTACTAATACATTACTTTGTTCATGAACAATATTTCTTCCAGTGGTGGTTGTTTAATAACAACTCCCAAGACCCCATGCTGCCCCTAACATACTAGATATGCATACATACATACTGTGCATTTAAATATAACTATATGAGAAGTTCTGACAGAAAATCACTCTTGAATGGAACTCCTAACAACTCACAGACACCTGAAACACAATTAGGAGCCACAAACCAAAAAGGCTGGGAGCCACTGCCGTACACTGCCTTCAGCAAAGCGTTGTAGTTTAGAAGCTGATCATATGTTCAGTCAAATCTGAAAAGTGACAAGTAACTGTGTCTGTATAATATATTTAGTGGAGTAAAAAGTATATTTCCCTCTTAAATGTGGTAAAGTAGAAGTATAAAGCAGCATTAATTGTAAATACTCAAGAAAAGTACAAGTGCCACAAAATCATAATTAAGTACAATAATTGAGTAAATGTATGTAGTTACTTTCTGTCACTGTCTATCAATCTAGTTGACAATGTTAGGAAGGAAGAAATACTACTGTTAAAAGGGAAAGTGATAATGCAATAAAGGGAGCAAATACTACTGTTGTGCAACAAAAATTAATGAAATTACATAGTAATACTTTTTATGATGTAATGCTCCTGCCTAAATATTACAGTAGAGGAAAATCAGGGAGTCATTGTCATATGCTATCTGTGTGAGTGTGTGTGTGTGTGTGTGTGTGTGTGTTTGTGTGACAGACAGAGAGAGAGAGAGCTTTACATTGTTGTTGACACTCTGGTGTATATTGATTTGCTCTCTAGCTGAATATGAGTGTGTGTGCATGTGTGTGAGTGTGTGTTAACAGTCGTTTCCCAAAGAAAGATGTAATGTTTATTGGTACCTTCCCAGGGGAACTGTAGGCTTTGTCCACCAATGAGATGTGTACCATGTGTGTGTGTGTTTGTTAATGTGTGTGTGACAGAGAGATGTTGGGGGGGGGCAAAGATTTCAAGATTTGTGTGTGCGTGTGTGTGCATATGTGTGTGTCCTCCATCCCTGATGTGCGCTCCACTCTTGTAAACACCCCCCTCCACCCCAGTGCAAGGCCAGAGCGCAGATTAGTCTTGTTGACTCGGCAAGGACACCCTGTCAGGCACAGGCAGTGGGGAACGGACCCTAAGCACGCATGCACGCACACACACACATACACACGCACCCACACACAGATAACCACACCTACACACGTTAATTTGCAAAGCACATTCAGAGGCAATTGCACTGAGGCTCATTAATTTCCCAACATATACATCCATTTCCACAAAGCTTTGATTCTGTGCAACGTAAAAACAGACGGCTTTGCACACCGACACATCTGCTACTGTTGTGCACTAACACACTTTCACTGTCTGCCTCACAATTTCCCTCAAACCCTCATTCAGAGACTCAATCACGCTGTCACGATGAATAATGAACTGATGCTGGACCTCAGTCTGCCTATATTTTATTAAAACCCATACATGTAGAATTTGTATCTGATTATATCACTCCGCACTTTTTTTTGATGGCATAAAAGTTTGTTTGTAGACAACTTTGAAAAAGACTAATTTGGTTTAGGGTATGTGTTGCTATTGGTCCACAGAGACTTTTCACCAAATGTTCAAATATGCCAATTGTCTAGAGTTTAAGATAGAGGAGGACAGCAGTTGCTATGTGCAAAAGATTGGTTGCTATGCTATGTGTTTGTTAATGAGATATAAACAGATAAATGTATTAAATTGGTGCTGTGGGACTTGATAATATGAACAAGTCACTTTCCTAATCTTGTATCTGATGTATCCCTGTCCAGAGAGTGGGCATTTTATTTTGAAAGTGATTTCCAGCGTTTTGGAAAAATGTGTGCACAGCTTCCAGTGTAATAACTGGTCACCCTCCCATCCAACCCCACATTCATGTAGCTGTCTGCTGGATTCAACATAACCTTTGACTTATGCATATTACTTGTTAATTCTGTTGTATTATGTTTATTTTTATCTAATTTATTGGTTTCACAATTAATCCTTGCTGCCTCATTATTGTGCAACAGGCAGCAGCATCCTGTCTGTGTGTGATGCATATTTAATAATATTAACAAATATGCTGCTACATGTAAACAGAGGCCCCCTGGTCAGACTTGCTGTGGAACTTAACTTTGATTTTTAATCATGCCACGTCTAATACCTGTGTAGATGTTGTCTTTGTTCACGTAATGTATTTGCAACTATGTAAACATAAAATGTGATAGGAGAAGAATAGAGGGCCATTTCAACCATATCTCTTTGTCTCAGTTATGGGTCTGTAGGGATTCATTTAACATATACAGTCTCTAAAGTTAAGCAGAGAGAGGGTTTTATTTTTCTCTAATGTTCAGGTATATCAGAATATCATCACTGCACCTCCACTATGATTTGTGGTGAACTCTTAAATCCACTAAGTTTGAACTGTGTATACTGTGCACTGGGGAAATACACCAATCATCACAGATGAGGTGGGAATCCAGTGAGTGATCATGTTGCTGCATTAACAAGTTCCTCTATCTCTGCGGGGCACCTGCATGAGTAGGACTGGCATAAATTCCTCAAGTGTCCACTAATATGTTTTGTTGCTGAGGGGTGAGTGGTTGACCTCTCCATCATGTATATCAGAGGAGCCATGTGGCCAGCTTTAGCCTTCAGAAGCTAACAATTGAGTGAGCAAGGATGATAAAGGTGTTAAGTATCGATGCTTCAATACTCATGTGTTTAAAACCCTGATCTCTGTTAATTATACATATCCAATAACGAAGCTATACACAACGCATTGAAGACCTTAGGTCATTTTAGTCTTTAGCAGCAGCATAGCAAAACCAGCATTTGATGACATTTCCTGCATCATCCCATCATTCCTGCATCAAGAAAAAAAAACCTTATATATCAAGAACTTTTTTCTTTTTGCCATTCTATTGAAAGAGGTATCAAGTATCATTTTTTTAGATACTAGTATTGCATCAGTTTAAAATTCTGGTATTGTGACAACATTGGCGCTATAATATGTAACATTTCCACATTAAAATGTCTAAAAATGGCAGACATGCTGTATATTATTGTATGTTATTTTGAGTTGTGTACTTACATTATCCCGATTGTTTCCAATATGTTCAACTGCAGAGAAATATGTAATTTATTCAAGGTAACAGTGCACTGGACAGGAAACACGGGACATGTCAGAGAGTGAGGAAGGAAGTCAGTGAACATGACTTAACGTAACATGAATAAAACTTAAATGTTACCTCAGCCGTGCACAAGATTTCTGCCTGAGTCATGTCAGATAGATTTTCATCAACTCCCATGATCCCACGCCACTTCACAACATCATCACTGTACAACGTTTTATTATTTTACCAGGAGAGAGACCCTTAGCTGCAGGACAGTAGTGAGAACTGCACTCAACTATAAATTGGCAGAAAAGAGAAAAATTCAGAACTTAATATTGTGCACTAAGATTTGTGTAGCGGTAAAATTACCAGTGTGAGTGGGTTTCATAAATAAATGAGCAGAAACACTAGCCTCTCTTCATTTACTGGTTCCTGTGTACAGTTTGGCACAAAAAATCCTGCTTACAATAATAAAGATGTGCCTGAAACTCGAGAGAGGATTGCTTTACGCTGCCTGTTTTTGGCATGACATTACTACAGGCAAACAGTTCAGATGGTATGGAGCAAGATGCTACAGATGGAATAATTGGATAACCACAACACTGACTCACTGCACTCTCATGAGGAGTGGAGTATCATATTAGCCTCTTATCTAAAATTTTGAGTTACTTTACAACTGTAAGCCAAACAGGTTGGAAGCTGAGTCTGATTGTAGGAGAAATATTATCCAGTAACAGTATTTTTGTCACAAAGGGATGAGGCACATGGTTACATATACACATACACATTTCCTGCTGACACAGTTCAAGCAAGCAGTTCCAAATAAGATGTGAGCGAGCATTGTGTTGTTAGCATCAGACAAACTTTGAAATGCTGTACCATGAGCATCTGTGAGCAGAGTTCATGCTGAGGGCAGAGTGCCAACCATGTTTTCATAGGAGCAAGACTGCACAGAAGAAGATTTTCTTGCATTGATCATAAGTTCATCTTCCACTACAAATTTGTAATGGAAACACAGGGGGAAAATATCATTAATAAATAGAGAAACACATATTCAAAAACTTCTCTGTAACTCATTGTAATTAAAATATACGGGGGGACAAGCACACTATACCAGGAAAACATTTTGCTATACAGCAGCTCCTTAAAATACACATGCTACCGCAGACTTTGTTCGGTGAACACCATTGAGCATGGCATGAGCAAGGACTGCCACAGAAATATCACTGTGTCAAGGTAATTTATTATCATTACACAACACGGGGTTGCACAATAGAATGAAAAGTTTTAGTTTCTTCATGCTACCCACATATATACATTGTATACAGATAATTAAAATCAGAATAGAATAGGACAAAATATAGTGAATTATAAAATAAAATCAGACAGGTTGAATGTGAACAGCAGCAGTAAGATGATGATAGTAATATGGTTGACATCTTCACATTAAAATTTAGATGTCTGGGAAACAACTTTGACTGTGTTTGTCCACCTCCCTTCATTCTGCCCATCACTTGTATGTTGTGTCCTGCAACATACAAGTGATTTTTTACATAGCCATTACTGTAGACAGGAGACATGACATGACATAGCAGGAAGACTTTTGCTATACAGCATCTCCATTTGAAATACACATTAACCACAGGGCATTGTACATAGACACTGAATGTGGCATTAGCAAGAACTGTTTAATTAGAGCCTCTGAAATTTGTTACCAAAGCTAAAGATTTGAAATTCTACATGTTGTGGCTTTATGTAATAAAATTATGTTGTTATGTACATTTAATTGTTATTCAATTGTTATTGCATTGCTGATGTTTTCCAAATTAGGCTGAGCACATAGATATAAAGATGTGCTTGTACATGAATAAATGGATGGGTAACATATGCACTCTAACATATACAGTCTGTGGTTGCATGCCAAACGGATGAGCAAAAACGCTACTTTTTCAGTAAACAACATAGCGTGTCTCTATGTAGATTATCAAAAGGCAGATCTGATCCTCTGATCGTGACCTGTTCCTTTTCCTTTTAGAAGACAGAAAGCTCTTTGTCGGCATGCTCAACAAGCAACAGTCAGAAGATGATGTGCGGCGCCTTTTCGAGTCCTTCGGCAGCATCGAGGAATGCACCATCCTCAGAGGTCCCGACGGAAACAGCAAAGGTGAGTTTATAGCTGTTTATGACTTTGAGCCAGCAGACTTTTTCACAGGCTACTGCACAGAAATGATTTGGCCTTTCAAAGTTGGTGACTTTGCAAAGTTCTCCTTAAACACTCTCATGTTGAGTGATGTCAAAGCAGGCCGTTTCACAATCATCAGAGGAGCGGTTACATAAGAATACTGTAGATTCTGTAAATTTCAACAGTAAATGCCATTTCGAAGCTTTGCCCACAGGGATGAGAGATATAAACCAGCAACTCTTTACAGATGAACTCCATTAACCTCATAAGTCAACCTACATGACTCCGATAAAGAAAAAAAACAAGTCGGCCTCCTTATTAACCACCAGACTTCATGTCATGCCAGAAAAATGTCCTTTCGAAATGTTGTCAGAGCGCTACACAAGTTCACTGCATGAAGTTCATCAGCGGGCTTAGCAGCCAATCAATGAGGCCCGATGATAACTAAGCCTGATGATTACAGCGGGCTTGATCATTCTGATTCCTCCATGAAGCTCCATTAACAAGGCCTCATCAGCCAGCTTACTCGGCTAAGTGGGCTTTAGTTCAATAATTACTGGGAACTTGATCATTCAAATTCATCAACGCAGCTTGTCAATAGTAAGCGACACCAGAACGCTGTGGCATTTTAAGCCCCATCAGAGGATCCCAAAGTTGTTAATGGTGTCAGAGTGGCATGTTTAGCCCGCTTATTGAGCGTCGATCAACACTGACGCAAGCCTCCTCAGCAGAGAGGGCTTTGCTTACTAAATGTTTGTTGCTGTGATGCTGTAGGAGACGTGTCCCAGGGTGAAAAAACAAGAAACTTTCTGCTTTTTGTCTTGTTACTGGCAATGTTTTGCTGTGATACTGTACGATATACTCCTCAGCAAACTTTTTTCTTTTGTTCTCACTGTCTCTTTTTCTCCTTACTCATTCTCCCCCCACCTCTCTTTCTCTTTAGGCTGTGCATTTGTAAAATACTCCTCTCATGCTGAAGCTCAGGCAGCCATCAGTGCACTACACGGCAGCCAGACAATGCCTGTGAGTACACCATAACTGTGTATGAGCATGTAGATTTATGTGAGAGAGGTGAGTCACGTAGCGAGATGAGTCACACAGCACTTAATTACCTTCTTAAAGTTAAGTTAAGTTATACTTTATTAATCCCAGCAAAGAAAGTTATCCTTTAAATATGATCCATCCTAACTATTTCAGGGCAATGGGCACCAACTATAGCTCTGAGGCCATTGCCTTGCAGGAGACGATGTGTGCATGAGTGTGCGAGTGCAGATATGAGCTTATGTCATGTGTCTCCACACACTAACATGTACTGCCTGGCACGTGTGTATGTGTGGGTGGGTGGATGGGTGGGTGCGCAGGGTGCCTCATCCAGTCTGGTGGTGAAGTTCGCCGACACGGATAAGGAGCGCACCATCCGCCGCATGCAGCAGATGGCTGGTCAGATGGGCATCTTCAACCCTATGGCCCTGCAGTTTGGAGCCTACGGAGCCTACGCTCAGGCAAGACGCCCCACACAAACGTTTTTTTTTATCCACAGTTATTTATTCAATGAACCACAGATATTAAACAGAGTGCTCAAACCTAACTCACATATGAATCTGTAACAGCAAAAACGATGAGTTACCTTCAGTTAGGAATACTTTATTTCTGTGGGACATGATGTAAAAAGTCTTAAGTAATGTTGGTTTGGAAATATTAACACATTTCATAAGATTCAATACTTGGTTTCTATCGAGTAATCTCTGTTTTCTGCCTTTACCCTGTTCTTTTCCTTTGTGCAGGTGCAGCAGCAGGCGGCGTTGATGGCGTCTGTAGGCCAGGGAGGCTACCTCAGTCCAATGGCGGCCTTTGCTGCTGCCCAAATGCAGCACATGGCCACCATCAATGGACTCCCAGGAGCACCGCTGACCCCAACGTCAGGTAACAGTGGTGAAAGGACCATACTTGATTTTTAGGTGTTTTCGTATATCCATTTTACAAACTACGTTCTGTTTACTTCCTGTCAACTCTACAGTAACGTTACTTTGCTTCTCACCTTGCAGTGCTTTTTCATCCTTATGTTAGTTACTTCAGTCCTCACAGTTAGATTTGTACATATTGTTGATTGTATTTATCATTCGTTTTTGTATACGAACGGTAATCTCATTAGTATCTCAGATAACCGTTAGCAATGTCAGCTAGTCACAGTGTTATCAAATGTGAGGTCACTATGGCTCTTTTTTACACACCATACCACACCATACACCATCTTAAGGGGGTTAACTTGTATGTGTCCAGCTAATGTCAACGTAACCAAAACATTCATCAACATTTTTCCATTACCGTTAGCTAGCTCCCTCGCCGAGTGACAGGCTAACATTACTGTCAGGCAGCTGTAATTTACAAAGTCAGCAACAGCCTTACTTTTTTAGCCATGTTTTTTTTCCATCTGTGGCGCGGAATCCAAAGTGCTCTCTCATATTACTTCTCAAATTAATTGGTGTCATGATCCATTCAGCACAGCTCGCTAGGTTTCTGAATTTTGCATTAGGGAAGAGAACAACAATAGCCTAGCTTGGTAAAAGGGAAACAGGGCAAGCAATGGATCAGAGTGACGTGCATTACTCGTATCTGGGATATTTTGGCTTTATTTTTGTACAGTGGTAGGAGACACCCCACGTCCATGTTTCTTTTACAGTCAATGGCTTTATAATCTGAGAATTCTGAATTTGAGCAGATCATTAAAATCAAATATTTGATTTTCATCTACATTCAATTTGTAGTTTGAATTTCAAATAAATAATGACATCCTATGAACTATGACTGTTTATCCAGTGTACTTGATAGTGATAGTGGATATTGCGCCATTTCAAATGTATAAATGTACAACAAGATGTATAACTGTACAACATGATGTACTGTACGTTCACATCGGACAATAATCTCTGAAGAAAATAGTGTTTCACTCACTTAGTTTAAATTGTTGAATTTAAAGTTCATCAGTTCTAAGGCTTGAAAATTAGAGAAAAATCAAATCTCAAAAAGTATGAGATGCTTTTGAAAACGGTGGTAGCAGCAGTGTAATAACGACTACAAGCAGCATGTTCCTTTAAGGCCTCACTGTAGCATTGCAGTGAAAAAGTTCAGTAGTCAGGAACAAAGTGCACTAGATTTGAATGGCCATATTTCCATACAGAATCTATACTGCAAATGTTTCTAGGTGCATTGAAGGGGTGAAAATGAACATAATGCATTGTGGCTGAGCATGCAATCATCTGAGACAAATACGTAATTGTACCCATAAGATACCATCAATACAGTATTCACTATTCTTATACAATATGTCTAGATCTAATGGCTGTTGTGTCATAGCAAGGGCCACACTGGGACAAGAAATCAGCCCTGACATTTAGTGTCTTCAACAGCCCACTGGACCGGCCCCTCTGACATTTCCAAGAGTTACTAGGTGGCCAGTCAAAGTAAAACTTCTCCATAATGTCTCAGAAAAAAAAAAAAAAAGCTGGTGGAAAGCTCACTGTTTCTCTGTGTCTTTGCCCTGTGGCTGCAGGTGGCAGTACTCCTCCAGGCATCAGCGCACCCACAGTAACCAGCATCCCCTCTCCCATTAGTGTAAATGGTTTTACTGGCATGCCGCCCCCCCAGGCAAATGGGCAGCCTCCTGCAGAGGCTGTTTTCACCAACGGGATACACCATTACCCTGGTAAGTCTGATCAATTCTCAAGCACGTATGCACAAAACTCACAAAATAACTCTCAGAGATACAGAAAAATATAACAAATAATGCAGCGTACATTATGAATACACTGTTTGTTATGTTAAACCATGACTTAGCTTAAATCCTTGTAGACACACTCTGCAGTAAACACATTCAGTGTAATGGGAAAGCGTGCATGCTGCTGGCTCACAGGCGTGAATAGCCTTGAAGCATGTTCAGGAGGCCGAGGCCAGGCGAACGTAGCCCACAGACAGACAGCATGTCGAGGAGATGAGTGTTTGGCAAAGGTGCTTATGGGCTGCTGGAGCCTAAGTATGCGCTTGTGTCATGAGCCGTGGCTAGTACCTCATTGGTTTTTTGTCTGTGAAGAGGTGGAAGAAGAAAAATGTCTTTTTTTTTTTTTTTTTTTTTTTTTTTTTTTTTGCACTCTTGTCTCTCCAGTGTTGCAGGAGGTGGTTTTTAGGGAGGACTCGGAGAAAAAACGGCTTGGGCGTGGCTCCGCGGAGTTGTTTTGGGGTTCAGGGTGGCTGCTTCCTCTCCTCTCTCTCTGAAGGTAGCGCTTCCCCTCCTCCTCCTCCTCCTCCTCCTCCTCCTTCTCCTCCCCATCCTCTTCCCCCACCTTATCTCACTTCCCCATGGGCTCAAATAAGGGTCAGTAAGATTTTGAGCTTGTAAAATAATGTTCAGAAATAACTTCAAAGCCTCTGTTTTTATATAACCCTTTGTAAACCTGTGAAAAAACTGCATGAGAATCTCATGGTTACGAAGGTTAAAGACCACCTTAACAAAATTTAAGTTACAGATTTTCAGATTTAAGATTCAAAGCAGAAAACTGTCACAACCCCCACACTCTAATTTCCGTGTCCCACACTGTGTGACATTGAACTTCGACATGCACATATACACAATTATGTTACAAGTTGCCTGATTTTACAGCCATTAGCAGGATCGAATTTCCTACTTGTAACTTAAAGCTGCAGTAGATGATTTGAATGTACACATTTAAGAACCTTCTTACTCTCTCTCTGCTGCCTCATATCACTCTGCTAAGCTCCTCCCACTAAATGGTACATTTTGCTAGACAAAAAGTGGAACGTCAAGGTTGTCAACCATTGTAACTGACCTGCACACTAATACATGTTCTACTCTTGTAGTTATGTCTGACTTAGAGTTAAGAAAGATCCTTGTTTGTATTTAGTCCCTGTAGTTACGCGCTTGCTAAACCTGATTAGTTGTTTGATTCAGACTGGGTTCTGAAAAGTCTTTTAAAATACGAAATAGAAAGGGGTGGGTGTCATTTTTTAAAGAAACCCTTAGGTTAAATATTGCTTGTGACCTGCAATGGTCAAAATTAGTTATTTCGACCAAAATTATTACTAACCCCCTGCGGTTTAGGTTTAGGTTGCCTCATTAGCACGGTATGCTCCGGTGCCATTGCTTTATTTGTTTTTGCAAATTACTACATTTACCTAAAGCTACTATGAGGACTTTTTACCTTTTTACAGTCTCAATCTGCGAAAAGACTGGCTGTTTTCTGTATCGTTGTATGGCTGCCACCGAGTCAGATTTGAAACAGATGAGACAAGCCTGTTTATTTTTTCACAGGCAGATTCACAGTGAATAGTACATTAGCCAGTTAAAATTAAACGGGAAGAGATTTTTAGTTAGATCATTTTATTTATATTTTGTAGTTATTATTGTAGAAAAACTACCATTTTTGTCCACAGGAGCCTCTATAATCAACAAAACATGAAAGTTCCTTGTAGTAGCTTGAATATGCTAACACTGAGTTTGAAGTGTGGTCATAAACGGCTGGTATCGACCCATTCTTGAGCTTGAAACTGTTACTGGCCCTCGTATTGCTTTTCAA